>OW026358.1:99365599-100723983 GCA_932273835.1 Sarcophaga variegata
AACTACCATTGGAGACTGGTTTAAAATGATTATTGGCATAATTGTGTTAATCTTGGCCTGGCATTTCATATCGTTGGCCGCAATGGTAGCAGATACTCAAAACATGTATCATGTATCCTGGGATTTGTCAAACGAAGGCTAAAGAGTTTTCTGACCCTTATGTTACCTTATGTATACAATTGTTTACCACACTGGTTCGCCCAATTCTTGAATATGGATCTGTAATATGGGACCCTCAATACGCTGTAAATTCTGACCAAATCGAATCAGTTCAAATACAGTTCTTATTATTTTGTCATCGTGGTTTAGGGAATGGATGGGATTCTAATAAAAGGTTACCATCTTATGAAAAACGCCTAGCGCTCATTAAATTACCAACTTTAAAAAGCCGTCGTAAAATGCTAAATGCTGTCTTTCTCCTGAAGCTGATTAATGGTGTTATCAACTCTCAATTTCTTCTGGAAAAGCTTTACATAAAAGTACCTGTTCGTCCAACAAGATACTATAATATCATAAATATCAAATATTAAACAACTAACTATGCGAACTTCGATCCATTTTTTTCCTTTACCTTCACGTAGATTTTAACAAAAATTTGAAATGAAAACATAAACAATGATTATGTTCAACATATGATTTGGAATTTCAACTGAATTAGAGTCGAAATAATGGTAAACCTAGTTGCTGTTGATATCGTTTCATGATGCAGAAGGCAAGCACGAATAATAGATGAAATTAAGACAAAACGAAAGTGCAATAACATCTTTAATGTTCTCTCAAATAAATCAGCTGCATATTCATGATGCAATATTTTGAGTCCCTTAAGATTGCTTTCGCTTTCATTCCAATGCTATTACCTCTTGCTTTATATTACACTGGTAGACGAAAGGCTTATAAAACTCCTTTAAAAAAGTTTGGAAATCTCTCTCCGTTATTTTTCCCTCTCTGGTTTCATAAGCACATACACATTTCGTGTCTTTTGCTGTTATCCTGTTTATCTTTTGTATCCCAGTCCTGTGCAAATTTCGAGTTCCAAAGGAGGTTCATTTTGATTGTGAACGTACGTGTTTAAGTGTTAAAATCTGATTTTCATGTTTAAGAAAACACAAGAAAGGGAAAGTTTCAGGAAAATCGAAAACAAAATCACAATTTATTTCAATTTTAATTTAAAATTTTTAATGATGTTCTGCGAGAAATATCCACGCTATTGTTGTTGTTGTATTTTATTTTCGTTTTATAATAATTAAACGACATTTATGGCAAAAAGGCCAAAAAAATTGAAACATTTTTAATAATAATTCAGGCAGAGGATTAAAGGAATGAAATTATAAACCAGTTTAAAAGTAATGTGGCTATGTAAAACATACAAAAGTAAGCTACAATTCTAATCATAATTTGAGTACAAAGAAAGTCGATAAATTTTATTTGAGTATGATTATAAAGATTATATAGAAGACTACGTGTTCTTAATAGTGCATTGTTTTTTGTCCTCCATTAGCAACAGTAACCAATCAAACTTTCATGCAAATGTCCTTTACTATATGATAATTATAAAGAACTTTTTTTAAAAGTGATCAGTTAATAGAGTGTAGTTGCGACTCTCATTATTGGCAATGAAATTTTGAGAAGAATGTGTTGGCTTATTAGACATAAGGTTACGGTTCAAACCCCAGGTTAGATATCAAAACGAAAATATAAAAAAATATTTCTTGGGCGAATTCCTCTCAGCAGATTAAAATTGCCTTTGTTTGATGACACTTACGGTGTCGAAAACTCTGGCCTTGGATACATGGATTCAAGCTGGAAATAGGTGCTTGGTTTACATTTTTCAAACATTCATGGCCTAGGAAACACTAGTTTTCTGGAAGAAAATCAAACAAATTTGGTACAGTCGTTCTTGTTGTTCCTTCGAAAGCGCAACATTACTTATTATTTGTTAGTAATCTGTGCCCTAGTTTCTATAGAATATAATAGACTTGGACAGTGCAACCCTTCGTAGGTAGGCGCAAAATAAATGATAGCAAACCGTTAGTGAAGGGGACTCTTTATGAACAATGTATGCCAACAAGTCTTTTTAAAAGAATTCTATATCAAGGGAACCTTTTAAATCTGCAGAGCTTTAAATCGAAGAAGTCGCCGTAGTCTAGTATGTAGTGTGTTGGCTTATTAGACGTAAAGTCAGGGTTCGAGCCCCAGGCCATACATCGAAACAAAATACAAAAAATACTTCTTCGGCGACTTCCCCTCCGCAGATTTCTGGCAAAAAGTCTGAGAGTAAATAAAATCGCCATGAAAAGTTGCTCAAAAATCTGTCGTTCGGAGTCGACTTTAAACTGTAGGTCCCACCACTTATGTATAAAATTAACACACACAACGTAGGTGGTGTGAGAAACTAGGTCGTAATCCTGACTGAAGGGTTGTAAGCACCAATTATGTATGTATGTGAGCTTTAAATCGCTGCAAAATTTATTAACAAATAATCACCGGTTGTTGCACATGTTGTTACTTTTTCTTGCAAGGTGTAGTCGTACATTTATTGGTACATGTTTATTATTCGGTTTTTTTTTTGTTAATTTTTTAATCATTAACAAACATTTTATTCGTTATACGTTTTTCATTTTTTAAATATTTTTTCGTTCTCGTAAAAACATTTACGTTTTTTTAATGTGTTTGACAAAACTGAAATTAAATTGTTAATGGTATTTTAATATGGTTGTAGTTCTTGTTGCTGCCTTTTTATGGTCGCATGTAACTCTCGTTCCATGTTCATGGTGAAAATATCACATAACAGAACACATGCATAAATTAAAACTGAGATGTGCGCGTTACATTCCACACACATTTGCCGAAAAAAACACGTTTTTTCCTAACAATCGAGTAGAGCGAGTGGAAATGGTGTGATGATAGCAGCTAACAGACTATAACAACTTGGCCAGGAGAAGGGGAGGGGTTCAATGATTGGGGTAATAAATTTATAATGGTTTTAACAGTTAATTAACATATTGAAAGAAAAAATTGCAAAGCAAAAAGTGATTTCTTAAGTAATATCGCCATCATAAAATTAAAAAAAGATTGAAAAGAAGAAAACTCACCGTTAACATTAGAATCTGGAAATAAAAAATAAAATACAAAATTAATTAAAGAAAATTATATAAATAAAATAAATAAAGAAAATTTAAATAAATATTATTACAGGAATTATCGCTTTTGGAACAAATAAAAAGCAAGCAAATTATATCCACAAATTTTACATTCTATGGGAAGGGTATAAGAGTGGTAATCTTATCACAGATGACGATCATATTTAATATGATGTGTTGTTTTGGAGATTAATAACTTTTATTTGCCAAGTCTATTGAATTTGACAATCCATTAAATAACTGCATTTTGTTAAATATATTTTTACATTCCGCATAGACTTATACCAGAGCAACGCCTGCAAATTATAGGAATTTATTTCCATCAAAATCACGGTTTTGTTTGTCATGCATAGACTTAAACAAGACCAGAGCGTACGTAATAGTCTTTTAGAGCGGTCATTGCGAATAGCAATGAATCCTTTTCGGGACATGTTTACTCTTACTGCCAATGTGCATTGCGCCGAATAATGCATACTGAGGAAACTGCAATCACAGTACAAAGAAGCATTGAAGGACCATTCAATGGTACGTCGTTCTCTGCAACTGGAGGGGCGTCAATCCACTTTATTAAAGATTTTTCAAAAGGATCTGGTCTTAACAGCTATCAAAGTAATTTCTAGCGTTTGATTGTATTGATAATATAGTAAGCAGTGCCTCAAATAGTGCTCTAGAACTATATAGAGAATCAGAAATCTCTTCCCACCCAATTTATCATCAGCATCGTTTCCTAGTACTCTGCGGTGTCCTGCTATCGAATACAACTGGAGTCAATTCTGAAGTGCTAGTTTCTGCAACTTTCTATAGCAACATTTTTCAAGTTGAAATGTTATACAGTAGGAGTCAAGTGCCTTTAAGATAGCTCTGCAGTTTAAGAAAATATATGTAAATGGTTTTACCTTTTGAGCCCACTACTGTCTTCAGCAAATATTGCAATGGTTATGGTCTCAGTCTGAACAACACTTTTCCTAGTTAAATCGTTACATTTTGTTGGAGACCGTGAAGAGCAGCACCGATGCCGTCGGTGTACTAATTTAAATCCAACTCGCTCTAAACTAATCTCTCAACAGGCAAAGCTTTCCATTCTGCTAGCTTAACCTGCCAGAGGATATCTTCAAATATGTGTATTAAATTATAAATGTATAACTGGGAATTTTGCCAAATAGATTTGCCATCGAACGCGCAGTCACCCTCATAATATAGACATGAAGTGATGTTGAAGTCGTTATTAGACATCTTTTCGTTTTCCTAATTGTGATCATAGCTGGGGTTCCGATTAATAAGAACTCCAAGATATGATACCATAAGAACATTCATGTTCACTATTGTAAAATCAAATATTTTCTCAGAGCCCAAACACTTAATCACTTGTGTTGAAAGTTCACAGCTGTTAATGCCTCAATTCTAACCTCATTATAAGCTTAGGCAACAGCAACTTTAACACTCGAATTGCCTTTAAGTAGCAGCAACTATAGTTTTAACTTTAAATCATAGGAAAGCCACCCAAACCTAAGTTGAGGTATTTGTAAACAGTCAGAACAGAACAGAGCAGAACAGAAGAAGAAGGGGTAAGAGTGTGTTGCATTAACAGTTAAATGCCACCAAACATTGAGTATGAAAATTTTACAATTTGTAACGCGTTTAAGTATGAAAGCTTTAAGGCATTAACAAACCATTATTGCTGCTTCAATATTCCAACAGGCATTTCAACAGCAGCAACAACTCTACATTCTACAACAATCAGTTGTAACAAAGCACATACAGACAGATAAACACACATGTGCATACATGCAACCTCCCGCTTTTCACTTGGCGGTAGTGATACCTTTAAAATTGCAACATTAAATACGTACGTACATATTATCCACTACATGTAAGCCACATACCTATGATAATGGATTTGCTTTTCAAGCCGAATACTGTAAATTATTTCCTTTGAGTCCATGCATGCCAGTGCGGTTGTAGGTTTGTGCGAAAAATCATTCTCTCCAAAGAACAAAAACAATAACATTAACGTCGCAAACAAAAAACGGGAGCAAAGACAACGTTGTTAAAGAGGAATGGGACGAAAGAGGGCAGAAAGAGCCCATTTGTTGGTACTTCAAACGTTTATGAATATTTTATTAGGCACCAAATTGATTTTGCCACTTGCATGTATCAAAACCTTTTTTTTTTTTTTCACAATTTTTATTTACAATCTATCCATTTAAGGATAATAAGTAAATTTGATATAATAAGATAATATTATTTGTTGTCCTCCACTGAGAACAACAATATACTAATACAATTTGTATACTGATAATATTATAATATAATATAAAAGTTGTTATATACAATTCAAAGTTACTAAAATAAATAATGCATAAACGGCAAATATATACAAGTAATAGAAATAAATAATTAATTAATTTCAGAATGGCAAATCCAAAATTGGTGTCATCTAGAAGAGCAATGGCTAATGGATTGTTGTGGTAAATTAATCTTTGTAAATAATTCTCACTTAGCCTTAGGAATGAATAGATCATTGTGGATTGAAAAATTTGAAACAAACCATGGAGCGTTGACAATAGATCTCAGCGTTTTTGATTGATACCTTTGCAGTATTTCAATATTTGAGTTGCTGGCTGTTCCCCAAAGTTGTATACCATATGTCCAGACTGGTTTTAAAATTGCTTTATAAATCATAACCTTGTTCCGCAAATTTAATCGAGATTTTGGACCTATTAGCCAAAATAGGCGTCTTGTTTTTATATTCAAATGTTGCTTTTTTGCTTTTATATGATCCTTCCATGTTAACCTCCTATCAATGTACAATCCTAAATACTTAACACAGTCCTTTTGAGGGATAGGATTATTGCCCAGGGCAGTTACCTCGTCGTAAGGAAAATGTGACATGTGTGGACTTATCGCTATTGACTTTGATATTCCACTTGTTTAACCAAGCTTCAATTTCATTTAGTTCAGTTTGAAGAATATTTGATGCATTGTTCGGGCAAATATCAGCTGTTAAAATGGCTGTGTTATCTGCATAGGTTGCGACTAAGACGTCTTCAATAACCGGAATATCTGAAGTAAAAATTGTATATAGGATTGGTCCAAGCACGCTACCCTGAGGGACACCTGCTTTGATATCATATATTTGAGAGAATGTCCATTTGACCTTAACAAAGAAACTTCTGTCTGTCAAATATGATTTTAAAAGTAAATAAAACGGTGTTGGAAGTAATTTCTTCAGTTTGTAGCATAGTCCAATATGCCACACTCTATCAAAAGCCTGCTGTACATCTAAGAACACTCCTGAGCACTATTTTTTTGTTTCCAATGTATCTCTTATAAATTCGACGATTCGATGGCATTGTTCTGGAGTGCCATGTTTGTTCCTGAAACCAAACTGGTGATCAGGAATGATAATAGACTTCTCTAAAACTGCCAATAATCTTCTCATAAATATTCTTTCGAATATTTTGGAGAATAAAGACAGTAAACTTATTGGTCTATAAGATGTTAAATTATTTTCAGGCTTATTCGGTTTATTTACCATTACAATCTCTGCACACTTCCATTGCAAGGGAAAGTAATTTAATCGAAGCATTGCATTATAAATATATGTCAGAAAAAGTATACCTTTTTTTTGGCAATGCTTGAATCACTTTACCATTTATACTGTCATATCCAGGAGACTTTTTGCAGTTCAGTTTTCTAATTTCTTCTCTAACTTCATTTGGAGTTACATGTTTAATTGGCCAGTCCATAGGACAAGCACTATCCAGGAAGTCATTAATTTCGTTAACAAAGGGATTTGTATTTACATGAGGTTGAAAGGTGCTTTCTAGATGACGAACAAACGCTTCTGCCTTACTTTTGTCGGTTTTACACCACACATTATCAATATCTTTTATTGGAACATTTCTTCTCGTAGGTCTTTTTATATATTTTGTAGCGTTCCACAAAGAAAACTCATTATTCTTAATATTATTTGTATTGAGGTTTTCGAGGTAGCTACCAATCTGCTCATTTTTCAAGTTATGAAGTGCAATTTTAAGGTCTTTGGCAGCTTTATTAAAATTTCGTTTATCAAAGGGATTCCTACTATTTTGCCATATTTTCCTAAGCCTTCTCTTATTAATTAAAAGTCTTCTGATTTCAGAAGTTAAAATAATTTGATTGTGGATAGGTTGATTTTCAGTCCTTGGAGATGATAAAAACCCAGCTTCGTGAATTACATTATTAAGATTTTCAACAGCATCATCTATATCTTGCTGAGATTTCAATGGAATATTTAAATTTATTTTCCTTTCAACGAAAATGCCAAACGACTTCAAGTCAGTTTTATAGTTAATAATTTTATGCCTTATCATATCTGACTGTATTGCAGTATTAAAAGTAACTAAAAGTGGTATATGGTCAGAGCTTAGTTCATCTAAATCTTCAATCTGAAATAGTTGACTAGAAATTCCGGAGAGTACAGCAAAGTCTAGTAGATCTGGTATCTTTCTTGGATCTGTGGGCCGATATGTTGGATTTTCCGTTGAGAGAACAGAATAATTGTTGTTCATTATGCACTTGTAGAGTTCGCTACCTTTAGGGTTCACTAATCTCGATCCCCACCATTGATGTTTGGCATTAAAGTCACCTGCCACGAAAAATTTTGGTCCCAATTTGCTAAAAAAGTTATTAAATTCCTGACATTTAACAGAAAATCGTGGTGGAAAGTAAATAGCACTGAAGGCAATAAAGTTATGATCACATTTGATTCTAATGCATGCAGCTTGGAGATATGGTTGTCTTACTTCATCTAAAACTTCATATTTTAATGAAGATTTTATTAAAATTGCTGCTCCAGCATGTGCTCTATCGTCTGGATGGTTCGCTGTTATTAATTCGTATCCTCTTATTTTGAAAAAGGATCTGGTGGTAAAATGTGTCTCAGACACTAACATGATATCAATGAAATGTAATTTAAGAATTAATTCAACTTCTTGTGTGTGGTTAGAAAGCCCGTTAGCATTCCATATTGCAATATTTAAGTTTAATTGCATAATTTTGCGATTAAAAGTGTCATCATGTTTATTAACTTATTTGTTAATTCTATTTGATTCTGTATCAAGTTTTCTAGTCTTTCAAAAGAACTTTGTGGGTTATCTTTAACAACTTCAGAACACGTTACATTGTTTTGGGGTATATTTGAATTCAAGGCTTTATTGCTTAAGTTAGGATAATTCTCACTTTTATAATTATAAGTGTAGTTGTAATGTTTATTATTTTTATTCAGTTGAACTCTCTTTTTTTATGAGTTCTTTGTAAACAATACAGCCTTTATAGCTCGCTGGATGACTTTGTAGACAGTTTACGCATCTCGGTGCAGCATCAGCATCTTTGGTACAATAGGCAGTTAAGTGACCCAGTCCACATTTAACACAATTTACCGACTTCCTGCAATAGCTTTTTGTATGACCAAATTCTTGGCAACGGTGGTATTGTACTAGATCTTCCGTTTTCTTGGGTGGTACTATGTTAACAACTGCATTGCAAAGCGTTTTAGTGTCGTATATATTTTTATTGTTTGTGTCTGGTTCTAAGTCTACGAAGAACATTGGTAGAGAAATTTTTGTAATTCTACTTTTAATATTAACGACATTTCTAACTTTATGTCCCAAAGATTCGATAGCATTTTTTATGTAATCGCTTGGTGTTGAAGGATGTAGATTTTTTACAACTACTCTATACGATCTTTCCTGTTTCAGTTAATACGTGTGAAATTTAATATTTTTGTCTATTAGAAATGTAACTAAAGCTCTATATTTGTCAATATCTTTGACCATAACTCCTATTTGTCCGTCCCTTAATGATTTGTAATTAAACAAAGTGGATGGAATTATTTTATTAAAAGTTTTTATCATGGCACTAATGTCTGAAACATTAGGTATAATTATTGGAGGGGCTTTAGGAACATTGTTATTGGCTGTTTTTTCATTATCAGCTTCAGGTTCATCATCTTCACTTAAGCTTGAAAATCTATTTAAACTTACATTACTAGCATTGTTGTTGACATTCTTCTGTGTAGCAATAATTTTATTGCTATTTTGTGAAGTAGATGCGTTGTTGTTATTTTCAGTAAGTTTTGAATTTGTTTTGATATTTTGTCTCTTGTTCAAAGACATTTTTGGCGGTTCACTTTGTTTTCGTTTTCTTTTTTTTGACGATGTGACTAACTGCCAGCACAGATCATCATCATCGCTACTATCATTGCTATCAGTGTTCATGATAACAATGTAAATTGTTTTTATTCAAAAGAATTTGAATATTCAAATTGCTCTTGTTAATTTTTAACTGTTTTTCTTTTTGAAACTTTTTTTTTTTAAATATATGTTTTCAATTGTTACAAGACAATTGTTTTTATATTTGATATTATATATATATTTTTGTTCGTTTTATTTTTTCAACACTTTAGAGATCGCAGAAATTTTGTACGTTTGCACTAGATCACAGTCAAAAACAGACTCTGTATCAAAACCTGTGCAAAAAATAAAGCAAAAATTATTAAAAGGCAACAACAAGCACAAGTGGACTAATTCAGTCGGTTAAGCAGCCAGTTTGCTGTAGAATTAATACTGGGTCGCCACTCAGTCTTTTATGTTGCCCGCGTGTTTTTGTCAGTTTGTCCGAGTGGTTGGTATAAATGATTCATAAGCTGATTTTAGATGAAAATTATATTTTGCAACATCATTAATTTTCAAATAATGTCCGACCAGTTTATTTATGTGTCAAACATTTTGGGAAGGAAAACAAAAAGAGAAAAACAATTTGAAAATTTCGTACAAAAAATAGGGTTGTGATTTATACAGTGTTCAGATATGCACCTTTATTGCGTAAATCGGAATAAACGCCATTATTGAGTTCAATATTTCATATAAAGTTTCAATTAATTATTGCGCAATAAATACGCAAATTGTTATAATATAGAGTAAAACTTAAAATGCAGCACTGTCATAAGTGTGTTCAGTGTGCATATTGCAATCATACGAACATTTTCTGTTGAGATTTGACAGCTCATTGAGACTCCGCCGTATCATAGAGCTCTAGCCTTTTGGACTATGGTTGGGTCTTTTTACTAGAAAAAGCAATCAGTCGGGTAATCGCCTCAAAATGAATTTAATGTGCCTTTATGAAATTACAATTATGAAAACTCTGAACAACTCAGAGTCCAGATTGTGGACCGACTTAACAAAATAAATAATTTTTTGCTTTTTTATATTATAATTACTTATTTAATCCGGAAATTAAAGTTGAAATATCATTGCAGGGATCAAATCAAACTTACAATGCAACAACCCATTTTAACAAACTTATTATTCTAGAATCTGTTAAGTCGACCTGTTTTATAGAAAAAACGGATGATAAAACTAAAAAGATAAAAAACGAAAACCCACTAAGAATATGGAGATACTTTCTGGCAGTTCTATGCTCCTTAAGGGTATAATAATTGAAATAAAATACATGGCTTGGTTAAAGCAAGGATAGAAGATGAGGTATCTATGACAAGTCATCGTAACTGACTCTATGATTATAAAGACGTAAGGATGATGGGCCTTCTGAAGAAATTTGAATGAATCTTTAAGAACTACATTGGTTGAATAAGCAGTAGAAACTGTAAATTAGTTCGGGATAGAATCGCTACTTATACCAGCAGCTCAATTTGTAACGACGGCCCATATCTATTGATTTGTTGAATACAAGCAGAGCATTTGAATCGATGCTATTTCGATTGCCTCTGAAAAGAACACTTTATTCCTGTTATTTGTACAACAAGCTACATTATTGCATAGGGGATGTTATATAGTCGATCTAAATCGGCTGGCAACACTCTCTATGATTTTATGCTGCAATTTATTGTTGCTTCCGTTGCACAAAATGTTATTAACATGTTGTTCTGTCTGTTTATCTCTATGGTATGTTGGTATCCCCAACAGAGTTTCACCGGTTCACAGTGCTACAAAGCGACTCCAGTCATTAAGGGTCTAACTAGCTGCTGCATCAGAAAATTAGATTATGAAAGACAAGAAAGAAAACGTACGAAAAATATTTTTAACATTTTCCACACTAACCACATGTTCTGTATTGTAATTTGATATGGAGGGACAACATTAAAATATTTCTTTAAGTGGTCGTATGCTGTTACTGTGACAAGAAAGTATTTGATAATTAAAAATGAAATGTTATTTTTGCTTTTGTTTTCCTTCTTTGTTGTCGTTACTGTTGGTAAACAATATGGGTTACAGAAAATTGCCCAAAAAACTAAAGCGTTTGCTGACACAGTTTACCAACTATTTTTGGACCCATTATTCCATTGAAAAAGTAGACAACAACATTATGTTTGTCGCAGCACAATTTTTCTTAATCAAATAACTTGCATAGCGTTTTATGTCTACGAACAGACAATTAGTGCCATACGAAAATAGTCATAGGGAAATGGCAAATTTCCTTTCATCGTTTCGTGTTTAATATTAGGCATTCCAAGGTGATGAAAAGTTTAATTAATTAAACGCAGTTATGGGAAAGATTAATTAATTTTTTGTGTAAAAAAAATCAGGAAATGAAACTTTAAAGAAGAAAAACAAATGAAAACGGATTTAAACGCTATTTTAAACTATAAACGTCAAAATAAATCAAAATGAGATTTTGAATTAATCTACGCAGTTCAATAGAGATGATGGTCAACCTAGTAATGTGAGCAAATAAGTCGGTAGTGAAAATCAAAAAAATCGACATAAATTTAATTAAAGGCACTTTGTGAGTTAAACAAATGTTAAAAATATTCATTATTTTTTTAGGTTGTAGGCGGTCGCCTTCTACGAGTGTAGGTAGCAGTTGATAGCGTCGCAAGGTGTTGCTAAGCATACAATTAGCAGCTCTTGTTTCTTATTTTTTTATACAGTAATGTGATTGCAATAGCCTTAAAGATTTCCGCCGATATTCACAGTACTTCGCCGAAAACTCCTCTATTGCCTTCCAGTTCGATTCGCATTGTCACATCACGAATTTTATTCTCATTCGATGTTCGCTTAATCTCGTACATTTGAACACAACATGTTCTGCAATTTGTTTTTTTTTTTCATTTAAAGACAGAAAGGCTTAAAAAAGACATTTTATAAGTGAGTTCTCGAAACAGGTTGAGTATATCGTATTGGACCAGACGTACATCGTTGGCCAGTAATAGATTTGAGCTGCATGAGTAGACGACTAATGCGACTAATGGCAACCGGTTATTTAGGCAGCATTTTGCCTTGAAGATTTTCGTTAAAAATCTGCAAAATTGTCATTAAATGGTAGCTTAAACAATGGCAACAGCTAGGCTTAGTCCTTGATTCTGTCTGTTTAAATAAACATGAATGATTAAATTCTTATAGAAAAAGCACTTTGCATCTTAAAGTTCCTCATAATTTTGTTCTTTAAGAAAAATTACTTCGAAAGCAATTAAAATACATTTTTTCGTTATAATTTTACGCTCCTTGCTGTTGCTTTTTCCATCATTTTGTGTTTTCTAATGTTATGCCTGAGAGAGCCTGGGTAAATGGACTACATATACAGTCTGGGCGATAAGGAATCACATGACAATAACAACAATAAAAAAATAAGGAAAAACTAAAAGGATACAAAACAAATTCTCCCCTATTTGAAAGAACAAATATGACCAAAAGGAACAACAAAACTTGTAAAGGAATACACAGAACTGGAAGCAAATAATAAACAAAACAAAATAAAATAAAATCAAATTAAATGAAATGGAAAATGGAATAGAAAAACACAAAACGAACACAAATTTAAACAAAATAGAAAAGAAAATGGAAAAAAATTTCGTTCACTATGAAAATTTTTAACATTTGACGTACCAACAACTCTCATGCAAACAAGGCAGCTTACCAGCCAACTAACCAACGAAGTGTAAATAAAAATTACGTTCTAAACACATGGTAAACTCAGCTGGCTAAGAATGTTGCAAGCAACAACCAAATAGCAAGAGTGAAGCACCAGCAAGACTAGTAAGTAAATAAGATGCAAGATTGTTAGAAAACTTTAAGAGTCGGTGTAGCGTGTACTGTTAATTTGGGCTTAAGAAAGTAAAAAAGGAAACAAAAAAAGAAATTCGCGATACCACATGCACGTCTGAAAGAAAGAGGGAAAGTATAGATTCCTACGATTATGTACATCAAAAAGCCGTGTGCTGTTGCTACTTTTAGTTTGCGTATTGTAGTAATGGGCATTTTGCATATTAAGTTTACATCTTTTACTCTGGCATTCCTCTTTTCTATTCTCTTTTCCCACGTCATACAGTGAGTGTCGAAGATAGGCATCATCATAATATTCATGCAAATCACATCCAGATCATCATCTAAACAGTGGACAGAAAAAGTCTTAGTACGGCAATATATTTTAGCAATTTTATCAATTTTAGCCAAAAAAATATAGTATATATAGTTTATTTTATTAATTTATTTCTGTTTTATTATAAAAACAAAAAATTTTTAACTTTTTTCATAAAACAAGAGAAAAATCAGGAAACGTTTCAGATGACTCCATAGGTATCCCCAGGAGAAACATGAGTTAATTTAAAATGCAAAGGCGTAATATATGAAAATGTTGTCCCTTGTATTTAATAGAATATCCCTTAAGGTCAAGCACTCCATATAACCCATTTGTAATTGAATATACAAGTTTTATTTAGTGTTTTCTGGTGGCACCATTAGCAAGTTTTTCGGTTGACTTTTGTTTGAGGTTTAGCGATTACGTAACCGTTCTTACAAATGATCTCCTTGAAGTCATATCGGGACTTTTTGCAAGAGTATTAAGCCTGTGGAGAATTTTTTGTCAAAATATGTATATTGGAATACTAAGACTTTTGCTGTCCACTGTATATGTTAGCGAATTAGCATAATATTAAACAATTCATTTTGGATTTTATTTTTTCCTGAGCTTGTTGTCAAGCGAAAAAGTTACAGAAAAAGTGCAAAAAAATTGCAAAAAATCTGTTTAATTCAATGGCATACAAGTGGCAAGAAGCAAATATACGTACAAATCATAAAGCAAACACAAAAGCAGAAAAAACACACATTTTCTCACATAAAAATAAAGAGAAACGAGTTGTTGTATCCTTTTAGAATTGTTAATGTGATGTTATAACGCCATAACCACCTCGATTTTCTCTTGATGCTGTCACAGAAGAGGTAACAAACGTCGTAAAAAATAGGGGAGTCCCTCAGTAGGCTGACAGGAAGGTGTGCATACCACATCTAAGGTTGTCTAAAAATGCCGTGTGACTTAAGAGGAGATATCAAGACATTTAACGATTGCTCCCATATGAGTTCCTGAACACGGGGACATTGAAGGTAATGACAGAGCAGACGTACTTGCATATGTTGATATAACAGAAAATTGTCATATCTCAAAAGAAAGACGAGACCACGAATCCAATGAAATAGCGATCAGGCAGATCTAACCCTATATGGATACACGATAAAATAAAGTTACGTTAAACCTCTACAAAGTCTAACTTAAAAACAGTGTCAATTAAAGAAATTTTGAAGGGACAACGGCCTTTGGGTGATTACGCCCGGGAGACTCCGGTTAGCTAAAAAGGTTATATCTTCTGCAACCACGGGGAAAATTAGGAAACTTCAGTACAGGTATCCAGAACTTATTGGCTGAAAGTCGTTATTCAAAAGCGATTTAAACAGAACTCACATTCTCATATCGAGATGTATGAGAAACGCCAGCTATAATCCAGCTGCCAGCGTAGCCTAGGCTAACCTATCTAAGCAGTCGTTTGAAAACTCCGAAATGGTGCTTGAAACAAAATAATGAAAAGTGCAGTTTTTATTACGCCCCGAGGCGAAATTTATATGAAATCTGGACAACTGGGAGACTGAGGAGGATAACTTGCCAAGAGAAATTTCACAATTTGGTGTACCTTTGAAAGATATCGAAAATATCGCTACATTAATACATTGGCCACAGCTGATTGCTTTTTATTTTTAAAACGCTTTTTGCATTCAAACATCACACGTTGTTTGCCAAGTCAGGAATTCTAACCAGGGTAACCAAAACTGCAAAAAAGCTAAGATTTCTCGCTGTTTTATATATCATTTTCTCAGTTTCCAGGTGAATTTCATTATAACTTTTGTTGTTTCTGTACGAAAATGTTTGTGTAGCATTAAGTCATATGTATCACAGGCTATCTGTATAGGCTTTTGTGCAGGGAGTAATGTCCTGTACAGAAACTTGAGTTGAGTTGTAAATTTGTTTTCAGTTCTGCTTTTATATTTTTATGTTCCAATAGTAGTAAGAGTGCCATCTGCATCAGCATCATTGTCAGCATCGCTATACAATCGCTATACAATGTACGGCTCCCCTAACATGTAAAGTGTTTAAATGCCACGTTAGGAAAGAGCAAAAGCATTTCGTATCACAAGGAATGATGATGACTTTCGTTAAATGAGATAAAAATTTATAAAAAAAATAAAGCAACATACAAACAAATAATTTCAACAGAAAAGTGTACTTCAAAATATAAGCTGAGCGGTGAGCGAATCATCATCACCATCATCGTCGTCGATATGCTCGCGTACTAGTAGCTAAGGTGCTCTCCAAGCACAGTAAAACCATTGAGTAAAGGAATGGAAAAAAACCAAAACCAAAGAAGAACTCAGAAATTATTTGAAAGAAAGCCTACATAAGGATTTTTATGTTTTGCACGCTATTTGCAACAACACCAATAACAACAACAACACAAGAATACACATACCAATGCATAAACATAGTATGTAGGCAGCGTAATCTATGATTTTATTTTTTTACTTGCAAGTGGTGCAATTGATAAGTTACTTTATGACAAGTTTTTGTTACCAAAGCTAAAAATCCTGAGGTTCCCAATGACACTTGAAGTTAACACTGATGACTCAAAGACGTGTGAGGGTTAAATTTGTTATAGGTTCTGATATTTTTATAGAGCACCTCACTACTGCAGTATTTTCCATGCAAAGGACATGGCTATTTTGAAAGCTATAAAATGATTGTTAAAAGGCGGAATTTTTCATGAAAAATGGATGGATCATTCAAAAATAACTCTTTTATTGATTCCGGGATTTAAGGATATCGTTGGAAATTGCATTGGTGATGAGCTACCGCGAGTCGGAACGAAGCTCGCGAGATACGACATTTTACAGGGCATAGATATTCCGATTGCCTCAGTGAGGCCCAATTCCGTTGGCAGCAGGAGGGAACGTGTAATATCGTTAAACTCTGCTGGACACGTATAAATAAGATGACAGACTCACTTTTATCCTTAAATCTCGCGCAATAGCATACCTACCGCTGTCCTTTTGGTAGGCATGCCAAAAGACTTGGCATTCCGAAAAATTACTTCTACACGAGCTGTGCTTCTAAGAAGGCAAAAGGGTCTACCTTTTAAGTTATATGGTAGTTCCCTGATATTGTCGTGAAAAGACGGAGGTTTTTGATATCCACTCTCTGAAATCCTTGACTGAGTTCTCTAATAGAAAGATTGCTGAAATAGCAAGATTTAATTTGGCAATCTCTGAAGATCTCCGGATTGAATATTGTATGTGATATCGCAATGCGGGTTTACGTGGAGGGTCCGCCGCCATAACTAACCTAAACTAACCTACAAATATAGTAGTAGATATTGGTAATATGATCGCCGTGTGCAACAGGAACAGGAAATTTTACAAAAAAAATTACGACTTTTAAACAGTGAGAGCAAATCTGGGTTCTTCTTAGTTGTCATACTGCGTTTAAAACACTCATTGTGTTGAACAAATTGTATCTACATTTGACACTAAGGGGGATGCTTGAATATCTTCCTGTTAAGACCTCTTTAATTAGGGCAACTGGTAGGTATTATGAGATAGAGTGTTAAAAAGGAATGTATCACCTTTTTTGCTTTTACTTAACAATCTCACCTCGTTACCATATGTCGCACATTAAAAGCACGTACATGTTTTGTCAAGTAGAACTTTCATTCAAAAAGGCAGTACATATGTACGAATGAGCATATTTTACTTCATATTTTATGTTGTTGTTGTTTAAATATATGATTTAAAACCAATTTTTTTTCTGTTGTTCTATTTCATATATTATACTCCACATGCATAAATAATAAAATACTTAAAAATAAATTGACCCACACCTAGTTTTGAGCAACGAAAAATGGAGTTTTTATCGCAGATTCAAGGAAATTTATTACTTTTCAGGATTTCTAGTAAACTCATAAAGCAAACCTATGTAAAACATCATCAATAACCAGCCATAGTCAAAGCCAAAGCATGTTCAATTCCTGTAGTTAAGTTCTTTGTTCGAAGAGCTTCAAATAATTAGTAACGACGACAATAGTATGGAAGTGCAGCCTAATAAAGAGGAACTTGTAGTAAACGGGATAACAGTTCCTAATACAATACAATACAACTACAACAACTAGTTCGTACTCGTTGTTGTTGCTGTTATTCTCTTGGGGGAAAGTTTTAAGAACACGGAACGTATAAGAAACCATAGCAAGAAAGAATGAATGTGCTTCTGCTCATCTTCTTAACAAATTATGCGAAGAGCATTAGAAGATACACCAACTCAACAAAAAAAAGAAGAGGAAGAAGTATTGACTTTCTTAATATTCCACAACACATGTATGAATTGCTATCACTGCGACTGATCCTATAGATTCTGTTCTTTGTGTCAACAAAGGCACAATGATTCTAGGAATTACACGCGAAGAAAATAATGGGGGAGCGTTGTTCTGGAGTTGAGGTTAATGACAATATAATCCTAAAAGCATATGTAGAGGAGAAAGAGAGAGAAAGCAAAATGAAAAAGTGGATATCTGTTGTGTCATAATGGCCGAGAGGGGTTTGAGTTGACCACTTAACTATTTCATAAATTAAATGTGTAACAAATGGAAAAAAATGCAATACCTTGTATGAAATGACGACAGTAAAACAGTAAAACAGTACAACAATCTGAAACAAGCAAGTTAACTTGACAGCCATTTATAATAAATACATGTAACCCAACCATCCTTCCATCTGTCCAGTCACTCACCCACTCATACATTTGCTGGCTTCTTTAATTTTTTTGGTGTTTTGGCTACGCACTTTTATCCCCTTTTTGTTATTGTTTTATTCTTATTCTGCTTTCCTTATCCTTGTCGTTATTAGTCCTTTCTTTCTTTTTTCTTCTACAGTGTGTATGTGTATATTTTTCTATTTCTTTTGCTCTTCACTTCAATTTACTCTGTGCCTGCTCCTCTATGGTTTTCATTCTTTACCGTAAACAGGAAATTCTTTGATGTGTAAATAAAATATACGCAAAAATGGTAGAGAGGACTTTGGATGTCAGTCATTTGTTTTTCATTCCAAAGACATGTGACATATTGTCGGGGGTTTGGGTTTGAAGGTGGTGAAATGCATGCGTCATTCTTACAATGCAATGACATTTGAATTGTTTCCCAATCAATCTAATCAAACCCCATACACAGAAAATCGTGTATTCGTATATTTTTAAAATTTAAGATTTGTTTTGTTGCATGGTGTTTAAAGTTGCACTTTTCCTGCAGAAGGATTCTAATAAAATGTTTGTGCAAAGATATTGTCATGTGTTTAAGTTATTGGGAACTTCGGTTGTAAATATCAGGCCAAATCTTCTATGAATAGGAGGTAAACTTTTTGAATCACAAATAACTACTATTCTACACAACTTAATTTAACCTAAGGGAGGTAGATGATAATAGAAGATCAGAAGTTTATACCACAATGCTTATGGCATAATCCATCCCAAACAAGCGAAACCTGATGGGTTTTACAGGATGCTAATGAGTACCAATTTTAGTGGCAGCTCAAAACCCCTAAAAAGTGAACCTCAGAAAACTACCTTAAGCTTAACCACAGATGGCGGATCATTTACACATGATTTGTGACCTTTTAAAGTTAGATTTGCTACTTACTTACTCAGTTGGTCATTACAGTGTTACGACCTAGCTTCTCACACCATCTACGTGTGTGTCTTAATTTGATCCAATTACTGCTTGTTTGCATTATTTTGAAGATAAAACAAAGCGTCAAACTCTTAAAAAAGAATGCACTTTAAGAATGTCTCCACTTGTTTCATAGTTTTTAATTGAATTTTGCAATTAAGAATGGCCAAACTTGAAAAAATAAGAACAAAATAACATTTTCCAAGTTTACCCCATCAAAACTCATAACATATAAGTTTGAACAAAATGTTTATGTACACCGTTTGAAAGGCCAATCTCTCTCCTTTCTTTTTTGGTTTGGGTTTTTAAAATAGGTTCAAACATATTTGAGTAAACAATAATTTTGTGCAAAAAGATAAAAAAAATCGTTATTGTCAAATAAAACCAGTTTCGAGGGTTCGAGAAATATAAAAAAAGGTTTTTGAGTTCTACTCAACCTAGTGAATAAGTTAGACTATGTAGTTACTCGGGTGTATTTTCACTGTCACACCGTGTAATTTAAAATACAAAAAAATCGTAAGAAGAGTCCATTAAAACCCCTTTGTTGCACTCCTTAATTTTATTCCCTTCAAAAAGTAGTCCCAACCACAAGATGAAGATGACGGTGAAAAGAAAATATTCACAAAAATAAAGAAAACATAGAAAGGGATATAGAGAGAGAGAGAGGAAAAATAATAAAAAGAACGAACTCTCAATGGATAAACTTAAGAAGGAAAATCAATTAGCACAACGCCTCGTTTAAAGCCGCAGTTGAACCACTACAACACTGCCACCAGCCCCGCAACGTTGGGGAAAAAAACCAGACTGACACTATCAACAACAGCTTCGGCTTTGGCTGGTCTTGTCATTTCTGCTATGGAGACCACAATTTACTGTCACACACATACAACGCACATGGACTTCTGTTTAAATCGTTATGCTGCAGTCTATGGTTTACTGTTGCATAAGTAACGCTTGCTTTTTGCAAGGTGATTGTAATTGTGGTTTGCAGTTGAATTATTTGAAGAAAGTATCCTGCTTGCAACAGATTGTTTGCAGAGTTTATGTATATTTTATAATGAACTTGCCTCGCCGAAATTAAGAAATGGTGCGTCGTTTATATGTGAGTGTATACTCATGAGTATGGTACGTAGTTCATCACCATAAAACCAAAAAAAGCAATATAAGAAGCAAATAGGATACAGAAGAGCGGAAGAAGGGGGAAGTAAAGGTAATAACATACGAGTACGTACACAACTGGCTACTGAAAGGTTCAGGCAATGTATTGAAATTTACACAATAACCCTCTGGGGACTTATATGTGAGAGAGAGTCAGATAGTATCCGGGTTTGTTGATCTAATTCTGAAAGAAGTGAAGTGCTGCAAAAGGTTTTGAAATGCTTGTGAGGTTGTTCACTGATATTTAGCAGTTTGGGGAAGCAAAAACTATAATGTATGAGTGATATCACTAGCATTAACGGGCTCGTTATGGATTGTTGTGTTCCATAATTAAACCCTGTAGGCGAAGTATAACTGTAGGGAGCAATAAAGAACTGCGGAAATCAATTATATAAAGGTCTTGGAAGTATTGCGGGTTAAATCGCGGGAGAACTATTTATTCATAAAGGAGGCATAGTTCCCAATTATTGGAAATAACGTCCCTAAGAAAGTTTTTTACCAGCACGCCCTTACATTATAAATGAAAATAAATTGACTTTAGAAATTAAAAGTTCATAAGCAATTGCAAATGCCGATAACATGTTGACTGTGGTCACTTTTCTGTGTTATTATCTTGTTGAAAAGTCTCTCTTTATCACTATTGAATACAAAGCCGACTTAGCCTTACTGCTCTGTAATATTTTCTTTCTCTTCAGGTATTCCTTAGTGGATTTTGGTTTGCACTTCAGCATCAGTTTTTTATTGCAAGGTCGTTCGTAGAACCATACCCACTGACACATTCAGTACCATCTTGTATAGGGTTTTTAGAGCAGACTTCAGTGGAGCCTTGAATTATCTCCAACCTAATATTTATATTCTATGATGACAAGTATGAACAAATGGAGCTCATTATCGGAATCTGTGAGGCGATAATGTATCAGAAAGGGAGTCACATGTGCTAGACAGCGAATTGGCCTTTTTGAGGTCGAGTAGCATCCTGAAGTGTGTCAGGGTATTGGGCTTGGAGGACACATTATAGGCATACTCTTAAAGTTTGAGGCGAGTACAGTATTGTCACAGTATTAAGGCACGTTTTCCCTACAATAACAAGGACTTTAAAATTTATAAGAATCAAGAATTAAGAAATAGATTTATTCACATTGCAAAGCTGTGCGGAGCTTTATACGCTTAAAACCGAAAACAGAACATCGAGTAGAAATAATGCATCTGTTCGCATTAATAAATGAATGAAAATGTGTTTAGAGAAGCTTTAAAAATGAGACAGTTTTTCCTTGTTCGAATTAATTGTAGCTCATTCCTGTACCAAGGAAATAAAGCTTTGCAGACTCTAATTACTTCTATAGTAGCATCCTTGAAGGCTTAGCAACTTTAGAAATTAGAAATAAAAAGCAAACCTTTTTTATTTTCAGGTTGGGATTTGAAATATTGAAACTCACTGAAGTGTATTGTTGCCTGTAATTAAAATAAACGACAATTTTTATGCCTTAAGGTGTTAATGTTTAAATCTTTTTTCACTCAGATTTTAACTCATAAAAAATCCTCTATGTCCCCCTTCAACGTGAATGAATTTAAAATTATTTTTAAAGGATTTTCTCTTCTCATTCCTGAAAGCACTGTCTATCGGTCTGTTTTATTACCTCTTTTCATACGTTTTTTTTTTTATTGAATTTAAAGGAATAATCAATCAATCATTGGCATGAAATTGTTGTCACCTGTTGGTCATAAATTATACACGCTTAACGGGCAATTTAAATTGTGCGTAAATAATATCTTCACAGGCTTAGAAGCGGTGGATGGATGAAAGATAAGAGCCATAACCTGCAATAAACGATACAACCAGCAGTATAATTACATATAATTTACCTTTGCCAGTAATTTTTTTATTGCACCTTTATTTATTGTGTTAATTTATGCATTACCGGGGCTTTCAATAGGGAAACCTACACATTGTCTCTATTAAACATTGTCTCTATTAAAACTTATAAGTGCTTAAATTCTGCTTCAATATATAGTATTTGTATTTAGTTGTTATGCTGGAATCTAGTTAATGAATTTTTTTAATAATTTAATCAAATCCGTAACGACAATAAAAAGCCAAGTAAATTTACAATCATAGCCATGGTATGAGCCATATAGCATTGTAACCACCTGTTTGGGAAGTGTGTTATCGTGGGAAAGTTTGAATTCTTTCCTTTTCTATTGGAAATTCTAATAATTGAATTTAATTTAAATTCATTGTTTGGTTTTGTCTTTTACCATCTGACCAAAACTAATTTCACTTTGACAGAACAACAATTCTGCATACACACAAATACTTCAGAGATTATGACCTCCACTAAAAGCTTCAAGTTTCAACGTCTTCATCATCCAGTATCCTTAGCATGGTTTAGGTAATAAATGTATTAAAGGAGCATTTGGGTATTCGATTGGCTTTGTATGTAAAAAAGTTTTAGCCATATTTTGAAACCGTACTGCTGCTTGCTATTAATATACAAATTCGTTTGAGCAGACAATTGCTATTTGTGTTACATGCAGTCTTTGTATTGTTATTGTTATTGTTATCGTTATTGTTATTGTTATTATTACGATTATTATAAATATTATCGTTATTTGATTTTGTCTGTAAAATCTTGTTATTGCTTTCAATTGCAATTCTGAAAAGTTATTCGATATATTTTTCTCTTAAGATTATAGTATGATTTCGCATCAAATGGATGTTTTTAAATGCATGCCAGTATGGTATACCGAAGAGGTATTCTAATGGTAAAACCAATGGTATGACGTGGTCGTGCAAGTCAAAAATTTGACAATTTGTTTTTATGTCTGATAGACATTGACCGATATCTTGGGTAATATTGTCTTTGAGGAACGATGTCCAAAGGCGTCAAATTAGAAAGAGAATTTAACGACGGAATACGTACGAATTTGTGTTCAGTTCTGGGGTTTGAACTCAAAGCTCATTTCTATTAACGCAACTCTCTACCCACTTATTTTTATAAGCACAAATGAAAACATTATTTAGGTGAAAATTATACATGACTTCCCTTAAAGGAAAAAACAATTTCGAATATTAACATTTTAAAATTTACACAATTTGGCCAATTGGGTTACATTTTCAGTATTAGTATCGGATTAGATTAGAAAGTTGTATTAGAACTCCATCGTCAAATATGCAATGATGCTGGTTTGTGCTATTTAAAATTCATATTTTTGATTTGATGAATTGATTTGCAAACAACAGCAACAACAACAATAGCAATGATGAAACAAAATCCCAAATTGACCGCGGTTGCACAATTCGTAGAGAAGTACACAACAGCGGCAAAGCAACACATTTTAAATATTGTTTTTAAAGTAATTCAAACAAAAAGTGGCAAAAATCATAAACATTCCACAATAACCCTAGAAACAAGACAAAACTCACAACAAGAAACCTGTAATAGAAGAAGAATACAACAACGATGACGGTGATTGTTGGCAACCAGAAGAACTCGGAACTCCACAAGTCAAATAGTTTTCTGTACAAACAAAAAATATCCAGGTAATGTAAAGACATAAAGACTTTTGCTGATGTTGTACGAACAAGAATACAAATGTTGTTGTAACACATGCTATACATGCTGGCAACACGAGGTAAATACATGGGAATACTAAACATGTGCTGCAGTTGTTCATGCGTACAATAAAAGAGCGAAGTAGTGTTTTTAGACAATTCAAAATAGTGGCAATCGTTGCATGGAAGAAGAATTACAAGTAATTTTAACTGACTTAAGCTCCATATTTTAATATTGCAACTTCACACTGCAAACAAACAGGCAATAAAAGGAAAATCCTTTTGAGAACTGACATATCATGCAATACTATTTCTATTGTATGTGGATGTATTCAGCGGGAACAGTAACCGTAACAGTTTTTTAATATTGTTGTTCCTATTTTATAATATCAGTAACTTATTTGGCACCACTAAAGCTATCATAAAGAGCTTCTGTACATCGCAAAATATTGCAGAAAGTGATAAGATTGCCTGTAGAGTATTCAAATACACCAGCAGAACGAAATTTAAATTCTTATAATGTAGGATACTACGTTCCTGATACTGTTCAGGTTTACACCGTTAAGACGTATATAAACACTATATTTGAGAGTCACTCTTACATTAGGTGGAATGAATGAAAAATATACATAGTTAACTTGCTTAATCGATCATTACATTAGTCAGGATTACAACCTAGTTTCTCACATCACCCATTTTGTGTGTTAGTTATATACATGAGTGAGAGTTTAATGTCGACCTCGAACGACAGTTTTGAAAAACTTTTCATAGCATTTTGTGGACTCTCTCAGTTTTTGCTAGACGCCTATCTAAACGCCCCACAAGAGAATATACATCGATTTAATTTATCGAACTGCTATTCATAGTACCCTTATGTTTTTGATTCTAACTAAAAACGGAATAGTTATCAGTTAATCAATATTCTCGGGAATAGTTTTCTCGACCCAATTCAGTGCAAACTTCAGATTTCTTATTGAATTTGTAGCCAGCTTCTTGATTAATAGAACTATGGGTTATCAGTTCAATAGTATGTATATCGTCAAGATGAACTAGTTCTAAACACGTCTTTTTTCTCAATTTGCGAGGATTATCACGAACCACTGTCACCTCTAACGACAGTAGACGTACATTTATACGGTCTATCAGACCTGAGATATGAACCCGATCATCTCAAAAGCCAACACACTACCTAGTAAACTTCGCCTACCGCTCAGAAGTATGAAACGAATTAATATTTGAAAAGTATGGATGGATTTGAAACTACGTCTGCTGATAGAAACAGCATTTTAGAATAGGTGTTTAGTTTTAAGAGTCAAACATGAAAATTAAATTTTCAATTTTGAAATTTTTACTTAAATACAAATGGAAACTGGGGGAAATTTGAAAATGTTTAAAAGGGCCGACTGCTTGCCAACCCGCAAACTCTGTAATGAGCATGTTTACTCGTATGTTTTCTATGTTATTACTTGTCTTTTCATAAGTACGTGCGGTGAAAGTGAATTAGTTGGCGAAATAAACAGCAAATAAAAGAAGAATATGAAGTCGGGAACTTTTAATGCTACTGTTGGCATGACATTTGGAGTTTCTAGAGCCCTACATACCCAACTCGCGCACCACCATAGACTGTAATAGTCATTAAATTTTCGTATTATTCGGGCAAAAGTTCTCAAGTGTTTTTCAATAACAATTCGTTCTTCATGCGTTCAACGCTTTTGCTCCACTCGATATTATTATTGCAGCCTTAGTTTGTCATGCAGGAAAATTTTTTCTCATTTAATAAAAGGCTTAAGCGGTAAACAAGAGTAAAACAAAAGCAAAATAATTTGCAATATTACAAGTAGCAATTACAACAAAAAGCAAGCAAATAGAAAACTTTGGCAATATTTCAAGTAAACACAAGAGCATGCGTGTGTTTGACTTCCAAAGAGTTATTGTTAGATGGTAAAAATGATGGTGGTGCTAATGGTGTTGGATGGATGGTCGTATTGGAAGAGTGGGCATTAGCAAAAACTGTCAAAGATTACCATAATGGGAGTCTTAAAGAAAATGAATAAATAAGCTCAAAAGAAACAATAACAACACATTACTTTGTGCAAAATATTGAAGAAACAGACATCATTACTTTACAGTGAAGAGTGTTGTAACCTGAAACCTTTTATTCAATAGGGCCAATGGTTTGTAAGACGCTGGAAAATTGTGTTTTGAAGTTGATGAACTCATAAGCTTGACCTTTTCTAAGGGAAAGGTTAAGCAGAATACTTAATAACTTTCGTTTGTTTGCACAACTCTTTTGGTAAGAGAGAATGGTATTTTATTGATTTGAATGGCGAAAGGAAAAACTTTGATAGAGGAAAACCTTTATCTTCAATGGATGAAGACAGAAATTTATTTAAGCGAAACAAAATCATACATCTTTCAAACGCACACCTAAGCCGAGTTTTATTATGAGAACTTGGAGCTTCAAATTGGGTGAAAATGTATCTTAACAAACACTGAGGTGTGCCTAGCAGATGTTCTGAGAATATAAATATGCAGAGTAGCGTCAAGCAGGATAGAAAATCGGAGTTTAAGAACCTCCATATCTTCATAGCAAAAGCAAGGCATTGACACATGAGATGAAAGCGTGTCTATTCTTCCTCCTCAGATGCACAGCTTTCACAGGAGTCATTGGACGAAATGGTAAGTTTGTCGACATACCTTAAATAAGACAATAGATCATGAGAATCAGAATCGCTCGACGAATGTGACTTAAGAACAGAACTGAATCAGTCCTCTTCTTATCTAAACTAGTCTAGCACATATTAAGAACTTAATAGCAGATTGACTCTCCGAGTAAATCAAGAGATTCTCAGAGAAAATCCCACCACCCAATAAATATTGCGCCACCTGTAAAATGGCAATTTATTGTACGCTTGCTAAATACTGTAGTGGTTTGACAGTCCATTCAGAAAAATATAATCTATCTGGATGTATGTGTGTCTTCCCAAAATTGGTGTCTGCACACCGTCCACTAAACCTTTGCAAGGTTTGTTTTACCAGTATGTGATGGTAGGGCTAATCCTCTACGGCCCATTTAGAGGTGCAATGTAGTAAGGACGCTTCTTTATCCTCCCACTTATGTTGTCCATTCATTAGAGATTCAGATGTAGAGCACTTTACTGCCTCTCCTGCATTCGTGTTCGCAGCAATATGGACGGAATAGCTTTAAAATCACTATTAGAACGGTTTTCGTGTTTCGCAATATTTACTCCTTTTATCTGAATCGAGATTGCAATAAAAAGTGAATGGGGTCGTGCCTGTTAACTAGCCTATATCTGCAAATGGTTGTAGGCCAACTTCCAGAATTGTATTCACAATCCCTTTAAGTGTGGCCCCCTCAGACACAAAAATTCATTCAAAGGATCAACGACTTTTAAACACTAAAAACAGCGATAATTAATATGAAAAACTTGTCATAAATTACAAAATCATGTTGCGAACTAAATTAACCACATGTTCGAAAAGGGATTAATGCTGCCTCTTGTTGTTGCAACGGCAACAATATACACAATGTACACACTCGCGAGGTACTTAAGAAGTCAAGCTAACACAATTTAAATCCAATTAATAAGCAAAGAGTATCACAACTACAAATGCAACAACATTTGCCAAGAGATCAAATAACAGGAGTAACTCACGGACTGTCTGTAAATTACAGAAATGAGTGAATGACTAAATGGCTAAAGGAATGAATGGCGAAATGTACTCGCTTCCATTGTACGCAGCGTTGAAAGAAGGTATCATTATGACAAACCTAAAACGCCGAGAGTAGGTTAAAGTGAAGAAAATTCAAGACAAGACTAAACGCGCTTCGTTCAAACTGAAGTGGAGTGGAGAGCTTTATAAAGGATTTTTTCTGTTATTACTTTTGCATACGAACACACAACATGCCTGCCTGTCTCTATGTATCCAGCTTTTGACTAAAAACATGCGTTGAAGTGGAGCTTTAATTAACATTAATGTACGCATAATAAACTACGCAACTTTCCCACTTCCCCTATCGTTACCCCTATTGCCATGGATATGAATGCATTCCAACTGAGTAACTACTTCCCTATGAAATTCTGAAATGGTTGTGTGCATACAATGAAGAGAAGGCAAAGCATTAGTTTTTATGGCGTTTTTACTACTGCTTCAGACCAATTGCTAAACCTGTAACCGGTCGCAATCAGTAGCACCACTGCTGCCATTTGTAACTGACGTTATAAAGCAGTGACAGCATCAGACCAGGAGCATTTAACGTAGGTTTTAGGCGAAAAGGAAATATTCTGTGATTGTGATTGAATATGTTGAATGATTGCTCAAATAACCACTTTGTAGGCAGTGAATTGTGAAAAATTATTACGAATTCTTAAATAGATTTGCCTTGATTAGAATCGTAATCGTAAGAATTGATTGGGATTCAGTAAACGGAATTAAAAATCAGCGTTTTTTGTTTATAGCCTTGAGACGTTTTGAAACCGAAGCAGTAATAGTGTGTTCTAACTCGAAAACGATTGTCACCGCAGACTAGTGGGAAGTATGTTGGCTTATTGGAGGCGAACCCCTTGGTGTAAAGCCCAGCTCAGATATCTGGAACAAAACGAAACATGAGAAAATGTCTCTGTCTCAACCATCTTCTGGCAAAAACTCTTAAAATAAATAAAATTTCAATGAAAAGTTTCTGTATCCGCCACTCATGAATAAAATTAGCACACATAACATGGTTGGCGTGAGGAGATAGTTGTAATCTTGACTAAAGGAATAAAATGATAAATTAAGTTAGTAAGATTGTCCAAAAAAAAATTTTTTTAAACCTTTCAAACAAACAAAAAGTTGAAAAGTGTGCCACAGTTTTCCAACTCGACACTTCATATAGACATCTGACACCAGATGCACTTAGCCTTTAACAAATCAAGAACACGTTATCGATCCACATAATAGTTTATCGGTTTATCTGAGGCAATAATAGGTGGGACGTAATCCGAACACAACTCAAATACCTTTTTCTAACTTTCAGAAATCATGACCCTTATTCTGATCAATTATACAACAGCCTACCTGGTACACAGTGATTCAGAATAAATAGGGATATAGATTAGATTTCGTCATAAATAAAGAAAAAGTATCAAAGGAAAATGCTGCATTCATCACAGAAATTATTTTAGAATCAATCTGCCTCTTTAAAACGTTACAAGCATTATCCTAAACTCATGATACCCATACAAACTATTGCATTGAAATCCTTCAATTGATTACTTCAATGTAATCATTGATCTGCATTGAATTACAGAATCTAAACATCATCATCATAAACATCGTCATCATTGTAATCGCCTTAAACAAATCGAATCATCTTTTAAAATCATGTTCAACTGTCACTTAACGATAACCAAATGGGCAGTGAAATGAAATCCAACTCAACAATTACGGAAAAAATTGAAAGCATAGAAATTGGCCATGAAACGGACAGTGTAGCAGGAAGCACTCGGCAATTGTGGCATAAATTTTATTATGGAAGAATGAATAAAAAATGGAAAAATGATTTCAAACATATTAAGGCGTTTAAGTGGTGAAACACTACAAAAAAAGAGTAAAAAATAAGAGAGAGACGCAGATACTCCAGTAGTACTAGAGAATAAAATGTATAACAATATTTATCAATTACAACAGCCGTTTTGTTTTCATTTTGTGAACCACATTTCCTGCCTTGTGCTTGAGCCTTGGCTTTCAACACCACACACTCTAATCGCATTTGCTCTTCTCTCGTTGATGCTCCTACAGCGAATAACAAATAAAAGTCAAAACAGTAGAATATTGTTTTAACTTTTCCTTTTATTGTGCCTAATAAAGTTGATTTCTTTTCTTCTCACTTTTGTCTTTGCCTCAACTACTAGCACTGGCTTAGCGTGAATATTGGGCTGTCCATATTTCTTCGAGAACGACGTTGGCCAGGCAATCACTGTTAACAGCAAGTACTGTATGTCGGTGATTACCAACTTTCTTTGACCTGAATTAGATGACCGGATACAAACGGCATGTGATTTCAACAGAACGGAGGGCGAGCCACATAGCCTTTTCCACATTGGTGATGGGAACTGGCTACCGAGTTCAGCCTATTACACTTGTTCCAGTAGGGCTTTCTTAGGTCACAACTCTATACGAACCATAGTGGTTCTTAAAGCCATTTAAGGCAGTTTATATCCTCAGTTGTCGAAGATCCGTTCATATCCGTCTCATTTAGCTCTGCATCGGATATCACCAACATACTCTCTGGGTAAAAGGGATGAGTATTCGACTGATCTGCTTTGAATGCGGATAATTTAACGTTACGTTTTCGAAGTGGAGACATTTCTGTTGACAATGGAACCAAAGACTATCAACACCAACAGAGTCTCCAATATACTTGTAAATATTTTTTATGTTTTTAAAGGATTATTAATGCTTTAATTCTTTTGTTGTTCTGTCTAAACTGGAAGAATATAAATTCGATGCCATATCGAATAAATGACTGTGAGTGTGTACCTCATTTAGTTTTAACCACAGTCCAGACAAGTTTTTTTTTTTGATTCCATACCCCTTATACCGAATACAATGTTGCATGCTGTGTGCAGAGAGGAGGAGAGAAAACGCTCACATGGAGTTGGTGCAAGCTCAGACCCATAGACGAAGTGGCAAAAATTAAAAGACTGGTGTACATGTACTCAAAATAAATAGAAAAGAAAAAAGAAAATCTGAAGTGTATATTTAATCCACAATTTGTTGCCGTTGTTGTTTTTGTTCCACACATAATAGAGCTTCAGATTTCGAGTAAAAACAAACTAATGTTGGTCATGGGTTTAAATGTATACCACACGACCATAAACGACAGGAACAGCAGAAAGAACAGCATCACTACACAACAATTCTGTAACGGCAGAAGAGCAGGCAGAGCAAACAACTAACATTCCAGGCTAAGAGGACATACTGCTCTTCTCTCATCTACAGTCTGTGATGTGGTCCAGCTTGTACGTTCGCTCAAATAAACAATTTAAGCTCTACTCCACTTTTAATAGTTTAAAGCTGTTTGTTTTGACATGCCCCAGCCTGGTTATTTTTGTTATAAATTTGCTGCATCATATCCAAACAGCAAAGAGAAACTTTTATTCGTTTGCTCTGTTTAGCATTGAAAAAAGAGTTAAAAGTTATACTTGTGGGAGGGACTTAAAGAACTGCAAGGATTATTTGCATTGCTGTTGGCAGTTTTTGGTTTTGTGGGAGATTATTAAAGATTTTATTGAAGTCATTGTTGTTTTTAATGAAACTATGAAAAGCAATTAGTTGTTCACAATAAACACTAAAATAAACAATATACACCAAATAACTATTTTAAATTGTTCCCTTCCCCCTTTTTGTAATAGACTTTCCTCACTAATCATGATTTGTTGAGAACTTAAAACATTTCTTTCTCTCTTTTTGGATTTCCTTTACTCGACTCCTAATTCTGCAAACAGAGCCAAAAGTTTTAAGAGGATTATGTGGCATTTTAATTGCAGGGAATCAATTTGTATATGACCAAATATTGCAGACTTAATCTTGAGTAATCAAATCACCTCTCAGATGGCATTTTAATAAAAAAATTCTTAAGCTTGTTGCTAAAGTATAATTGCTTATAAGAAACACCGCAGCTACGAGTTTTTTCATATCCTACCTATATTCAGAAAAACCTATCTCAGCCCGACTTCTTATCTTATATGTGCGGGACTTCTTGAACGAAGCACAAGTTAGGAAAGTTTCTTAAATTTTTTGGCTTCTTTCCAAAAGATTTGTATACGTTTTGGTTGTTAGAAGATGTCATCATAAAGTACTAGTAGAGAGATTTTTAGCTTATTACATGAGAGTCCGTTGTTCAAACCCCATCTCAAACATCTCGAACACAACGCAATGTTTTTTTCTTCAATAGTCTTCTAAATAAAATTGTAATGAAAAGTTTCTCAAATCTGTCGTTCGGAGTCAACATTAAACTGTAGGTTCCGCCACTTATTAATAAAATTAACTCACACAACTTGGATTAAGTGAGAAGTTAGGTTGTATTCCTGACTAAAGGGTTGTAATGACCAATTAAGTAAGCAATACCGATTTCCTTGTGTAACCTTTAAACGTTTGGTGTTTCTTAATAACGTATCAGCAGTTATCGCACAAGTCTTGTGAACAAAAATATTGACTCTCGAATTATTTGTGAAAGAAAAAATATGCTTTGAAGGTAGCACTGAATAATGAGAAACCGAGCTTCAAGAAGATCGCTGTTTCTTTAACAATGAGATCCAGATAACTAACCAAGTGTTATATTGGATTGGAAACAGAGATGAAAAAACACGTGAACGGAGCAACTGTGAGAAAGCATTGATAGTGGAGTATATGTAGGATGGCAAAGTTTTCTAAATGGGTTCGTACTTCAAGAATGATTCATTACGAGAGATAATTAGCCAAAATACTCTTCAGTAGTATAGCGGATATATACGCCCCTACAAGACTAGCTTTTTAAACTGAAAAGCAGAATGGAATTCGACAAACCATAGTTGATCCAACTTACCTGGTTGCCGAGTTCAAATCTGCTGCGTTTAGCAGTGGACAGCAACAAGGTAACTACTTGTATTCGAGAACACAGTTCCCACTCTAAAGGAATTCTAACCTGACATAACGATTACTGCAAAATTAGCCAAATTTTCTAGATGGATTCGTAATTCCAGAATGATTTACTAGCTCCATGAGAGATAATTAGACCTTTATTAACATACTCTATGGTGGATATGAATGGATTGAAAGTGCAACGTCAGAATATCAAGAATTTAAAGATTTCTCTGTCTAAGAATAAGAGGCGCGACAAGGATGTCACTAGGATATTGAAAATGTTAGATATGGAGATATTTGAAGCGACTTTCGGCCAGTCAGCTTGAAACTCAGGAGATGGATTTGGTAAATCTGAGACAGAGTAAACTGAATAGGGGGATGGGTGTCTTATCACGAAATTCGATCTGAACGACATTTGAGATGGATAGGTATGGCAAATAATTGCGAATGCAGGTCATGTAGAAATCGAAACTAAGGAACACTTCCTGCATCCCTTCCAGGGTGTGAGTAGGTTGAAAGGAATTGATGAAATACGTACACGATATGAGGTTCCTATGAGTTTAACAAGCTTGATATCTTTCATATCAGATAACGCGATGGTATAATTATTTGGTAAAAATGCGTTGGACGCTTCACACGATCCACTTTATATTTATGTACCACAACTAACTTAGGAATAAATAAAATTACTTGTGTTAAGAATACTACTTCGCCATAGTCTAGTAGGTAGTGTGTTAGCTTATTAGACGTGAGGCCAGGTCAGACATCTCCAATAAAATTGCCATGAAAAGGTTCTCAACAATCTGTCGTTCGGATTCGATTTTAAACTGTAGGTCTCGCCACTCATGTAAATTAACACACACAAGGGGTTTGAGAAACGAGGCCGTAATCTTGACTGAAGAGTCGTAATGACCAACCATGTATTTTTTGTGTACTTCGATTTGATTTGAAATTTATAAGATCCCCTCCCTCCTCCCCCTATACTTTTTAGTTTTTCTTATGAAAAATAATTTTTGCTTTTCCTTCTACTGTTGGTGGTCGTAAGTTCTTTATAAATTTCTCATATGTACTGAAAACAAGTGAATATATTTCCTTTCCTGACCTATAACACCGCCTTTGCTTTTAAATGGGAACCTCAATTGCCACAAATGCATGACCTTCCTTTAGTCTCCCCACTCTACACTAAACAAGCGTGAAGCCAAATCGTACGTGGCCATGAAAACAAACAACAAATGATTCTGTTGTTTCTGGTAAAGATAACCCGCTTAATTAAAAAACATTTTTTACTAGATTTCCATTTTTAGCACAACAACTTGTAGTTGTTGTTTCTGGCGAAAAACGAATAAAAAACAACGAGAAGAAGAGAGAATATTTAATAGAATATTTAAGTTCATTATCACTCTGTAAAATACAAAATGAAACGGAATGAATTCTAAAATGTAGCACAATATACGAGAGAAAATAAAGGTTATTAGATCATGACTGTTCGTACACACATACATATGGATGTACGTCGTCGTGTACTAATGAACGATAAAGTTAATGGAATATATTAGGGTCACCATATAAATGTACAAGTGGTCCTACATGAGGTAATAAAAGCAGATTGTTTGGTTACAAAGATCAACTAGGCATTGATTATTCATACAATGAGTGGATTCCGCTAAGAAGAATTATCCTTGGGATACCATATGGCTGTTAAGTAAACTCTACGAGTAAACATGAGCCATGTGTTTCGGTGCCAGTGTGGCGTTAAGACAGCAGATACAATTCGATGTACCACCATTTCTAATATCCATCGCAGAAAAAGTTGTGCTCATTGAAAACAATTCTTTGGTTAAGGATTGAGGAATATACCGAAGCGCTTAACCTAGATTATGATTCAGACCCAAATCATAATAGAGTGCAAAAGTTTAAAAAAATATTCCGGCAACACACTAAGATCATAAATGCGTTTAAATGTTAAACGTTATGACGACACGTTGTGTGTAACTGCTGTTAAAAGATTCAAAGCGGAGGGAATAATAACGACGATGTGAATGTGACTGAGTCTGAGGGTGGCCGTAAATTAAGTTCGTTTAGTAAAATCCGCATCTTGTTAGTGCAACTGATTGTACACTCGTCTATAGCTTGTGCTGCCGCAAATGTTGTCAAGCCCAAGTATGAGTGTAGAGCAGTGTTCTGCTTCATATTGGCTGGAACTGGTTGTGAATTTTTCTTCACTTTCTTTCTCGACTTGTTGTGTGCTAAACAAGCACAAAGCTTGGCACCTGGCACTATACGTTACTTCATATTCACTTCAACTTAATTGTTTGTGCCCAATATTATTATGAGACTGTTCCGTATGAGCAATGGTATGGTATGACTGACTGTGTGCGGAAGGCAAAAATGGTTGTGGAGTAGAAAAAAATAAAACAACAAACAAACAAAAATCGTGCAACACGATCTTAAACGCGTTTAGCTATTAAAAACACAATTTATGGAGTTTTTTTTCATTTATTGTTTTTTTTTTTCTTTTTTGTTGGCCTTCTAAGCGTTTTTGATTTTCGTTTTTAATTTTTTTAAGGCGTTGTTAAATACTCCTCTTGTTCTTGTTTGGCAATAGTAAGAGTGTTTTCCATAGGAACTCATGTGTTGTGAAGAAGATTTCATTTGTATTCTTGTTTTGACTAGGTACAAATCTCCTATTTTAACATCATTTACGCCTTTTGCTTCGAGAACATTGAAAGCGTTTTCCAAAATATCGCTGTTCTGCTAGGCTAATTATGGCTCTAATACTTGCTATACTATTTTCAAATATGTGGTTCTAGAACGGAGCTCGTAGTCAAGGATCGGTGTAATCTCAGTGTATGGTCGTCCCATACCAACCAGTTTCATTAATCAAGCTTTTCCAGCAAAGCAAAGATTTGGTTTGTTATATCATATCCACTTGTCACTTCCTAAAGACAACGGTCTCTGTGTATCTATTGGGCAATGTGGTGATAAACTTTAGCTGGTTGGACCCATTCTTTTTCCAAAGAGTCTGTCTTTGCTATGTTGTGATATTTAGGACCTGAGCGTAGTGATTGATTTCCAAAGAGACATGGACAAAACTTGTAAGATACACAGAAAGTTTTAAACTCATTGTTCGGAATGAAGTAAATAGTAGGAAAGGCAAACCAGAACAAAAGACCACTACTCTCTGTACACAACAGTATAGAAAGGGCTTTTGAAAATACAGCCAAGAGGAGCACGTTTTAACGTCCCTTTATGCTTTTAAAAGCAGACTAGTACTATAGCGGGAATTATTACCATAGATATGGCGGTAGTATATGGTTTTGGAAGATCCGGAAGTCCTCAAGCAAAACATACGCTTATTTCAATAAGGAAGAATTGTGCGAAAATTATAACAGAAATGAAAAGGAAGATGATGACTATAGTTGAACCTGTGAACAAATCTAGGCTTTAAAGGAATATAATGGTTAGGGAAGTTAAATGTATAAATGTAGAGAAGTATGTAATTATATCCACAACATGTCTGCAGGACAAGTTGTGTCCAGATGTTCATAATTTTACAAACTTCGAATGAAAATGAAATTCGTGTTCGGCCAGTATCTGATGACTGACTAAATAAATGAGATGATGCTTGTGTACTTAAAGAACGCAGACACGGTGTACTCTGTTATGAAAATAGTCAACGAAGCACAGCGCATAACTGAGGAAATCTGGAAGACTGTAACGACAACACAGGCCACGTGAAAGGACACCTGAAAGGCTAATCACATCATGTGGTGCTGGAAATTAAGATGGCTTAAGTCATTAACCATTCGAGAGACCTTAAAGGAATATTGCATCTACAGCAGTTTTCTACCTACAATCCACAAAAAGGTTTCCGCATAACTCTTCTTCTCCTCAAACTGATCAATCATGAATCACAATATTTTTAATTCCTTCGCATAACTTTCATATGCCTGTTGAATACTGTTGAAATACCAGCAACAACAGTGAAACAACAACTCTTTTAAGTAAACGAAGAGATAAATCGAAAATCATATTAATTCGTAACGATTTTTTCAATTTTTTTTTGGTTTTCGTTTTAAAGAGTTTTCCCTTTTTGGCCCTTTAAATAATGTTTTATTTTCGTTTTATTTTTATTGTATTCTGTCTTCTTTATGATTTAAATTAGTTGAGTATTTTACAGAATTTTATTATCATGATATTTTTGCCTTCCCTCCTTTGTTGTTTCGTTTTCATAGTTTAAATTTCTTTAGAAGTGTAGACTTCGTTGTAGTATCGCTTATACTTCTAGGCTGTATGCATATGGGCACTGATAGCCAATACGTCAGCTTTTCTTAACCACTTTGCAACGTATTTAACACCAAAGATACATGCGACTACGGGTAGTACCACCTACTTTTTCGACGTAATAGTCGGCATTGCATTATTCTCGTGGCATTCATTTGTGGCAAATCATAATCATCATATTTTATTTTAAAGTTTATTGTTAGTGTCGATAAACAAACGAACAAGAATGGAGGAGGAATGGGAAGCTGGATTTCATTAAGTAGACTATATTCTTTTCTTTTTTCTTTCATGTTCGTGTTAATGGCGATCGTTTATCGTCTTTAGAATGGTTCAAATCTAGAGGGTATAGGAAGTATAGCGAATAGTTTTACCAGCAAAACAAACGCGGCCACAATAGTTCTTTAAAATGAAAGGGGGCCAAAAATCTACTAGGACAGGTTTAAATAACGGCTTTAGTTCTACGACATGTTATTGCACAAATTTTACTAAAAAAATTCTTGCTAAATGTGAGTCTAAGCGACTCACGAAATAATTCTTTCTTCCAGCAGTACCTCCATTAAATCCTCTTATGGACATAGGATCTTTATACATTTCATCCTACTGTTCGCATTTATTTATTCGGCCAACCGAAACTCCAATTGGAGACTTTGTCACACACAGCATTGGGGGTAGTTACGATACATTCCAGATAAAAGTAACTTTTTTAATAAAGTAAAGGTCTGATTACTGAGTGTAGATGTCTAATCGATGATTTGTCCATGAAGCTGCTATAGTCTTATTAGACGACAGTCCGTGATACAAATTCCAACTCAGGTGTTTCGAACAAAACGAAAGTATAGAATAAAATGTCTTTCGACGACAATTTTACTTGCTCTCAGTGTTGGATCCACGGACACGCGTCCGAAATACTACCTACTATAATGTTGAATTCAATACCCTCATTATTTATCCCAGACGTACAGGCTAATTTACCCAAAGTCTTGAAATACAAACAGAGGTGAAAGTGATATAATTTTTCCCAGTAATCCTACACATCCAACCCATATGTGACCGCAAATTATAGGGTATAATAACGCAGTAAAACTTTTAAAATACATAATAGTTCTACTAAAAATCTTCCCCGCAGTTAATCAATTATTCTCAAACAACTCACACACAAAACAGCATTCAAACACAAAATTTTGTGTAAATTTTTAAAAGATTTTATAATGAATTACGAGCGCACTGCATGCTGAAATTCAATAAAACTTTCTTGAACAATTCCATTAAATCACAGGTACAAAGACAACAATAACAAAAAAGAAAACCGTGAACAAAAACATTTTGTCTTTTTCTTTATTCTGTAAAGACTCAAATCAATTTTCACTTCCGCCGTGCAGAAGCGCATCACCTTGACAAAACATCAAACTTGACAAAAATCATTTTGACTAACAACAGAGAGTCAGTCACACATCTACAACAAGTCTGCCAGTAAGCCAGCCAGCAATGGATAATAAAGTAATGCAATGCAGTTGTAGACAGAGTCTTATAGAGCGTCTCAAACAAAAATAAAAGAATGAAGAACTAAAATAAGAAAGTTTGAGGCAGTCAAGATAGACTGTGTGAACACTGCATAATTTAGGTGACGAAAGCAATTGTATAGGTTGCTTCTCTGAATGTTAATCAAAGCTCAAATGTTTAACATTAGTAGACAGTGTCGATCTGAAATTTATTTACTCAGAGTTTTTGCCAGAAAACTGTTGAGAGAAAGTCAGTGAAAGAAATAATTTTTTGCTTATTTCGCTTTGTTCGATATATGAGCTGGAATTTGAACCACACGGATCTGGACTAAAAAACCAACAAACCACTAGTCAGGCAAAGACGACTTCACTCTGATTCAATTGTTACAATTAATGGCAAGGAGGATTACTTTACTAATGTGTCTCAAACATCAGCAAAAATATTTATGATGGCTTAAGTTACTACAAAAAAATACAAGGATGAGAAACTTAAAAAAGACAAACGTTCTTCAAGAGTAAAGTCGGGAAAATAAGATCATAGACAACGGCTGTCTGGAAATGGTTAAAGAAAACGTACCGTTTATAAGGAGTGTGATGATATTGTGGAGTAGTTTTCATTGTTCGTTCTCTTCATTAGCCTACGGTGTTTTAGGAACAAATTCATTCATTTATAAACCTTACTCCCCTTCCATAAAAAACAGGAAGGGAAGGGAACGACAACAATATGTTCAAGAATACTTCAAAAGCTTCAAAAAGTGTATTATTTTCCACATAAAAAAGGAAAGAAATTAGAAAAAATAATTTCGTTACGTTTTTCTTTTTGTTTGCCGGTCCGGTCTATTTAACTTTTCTTTTGTCTGTTCCTTTTCAATCGACCAATTCTTTTTCTTATTTTGTTTTTCCTGTATAAAGAATAAAGTGTTGAAGAGATTCTGGCAGATTTTGGCACTTTAACTTCAATGAAAATGAAGAAAAAATTAAAGTCAACACATTGGCAAATATTTTCAGAAACTTTTATACTTTTAAAACTATTTTGTTGAGTATTTTTCGAAGAAATGAAAAGAAAATACGAAAAATTAAAATTAAATAATATTTATTTGTTTTAGAGAAGCAAATCTAAAGTAAAGTGAAGAAATTGTTTGCGACCTTATTTTTTTTTTTTGTAAATATTTGCTCATATTCTTTATTAAAATGTAGAAAATAGAGATTTGTTGTTATCTATTTAAATCGCTTTTTCAAGAAGCCAGTCGTCTAACGATCGCAGATGTGTGACGAGCAGGACATTAAACTATTTAGAAGGCTGCTAAGCAATAAAGCTAAATTCATTACTTAGTTCTCATTAACAAGTCAAACTCAAAATCAACTCTAAAGTTTGCTTCTCCAAGGAAGATTTCCCGAGTTCTAGATTCAGAAATCTTAGTGATAGTAAATTAAGTGTAATGAAAACGTGAACAAATCGACTATAGGTTTAGAGAACATGAACGTGTGTTTTCCTCAAATTAATATTTCAAGACTGTATAATATTTCATATATAATACGCTATAGAAGTCTTTTTGCCTTCATACATGGCAAAAATAGTAACTAAGGCTTTAAAAACAGTATATTATACGTCCATAAAATATCTGAACTCAAGATATAATGCCTGAAGGGCAAAATAATATACCATCGAAATGCAGTTCAAGTCCTCAGTTTGTATTTAATAGAGCAACATGTTCTGCGATAAAAAGAAATTTGTAAAAATCTAAAGATAAAACCCTTCAGAACGCATAGATAAAATGTATCCCAGGTTTTGAGATTTAAAAAATTACATGCAAGCACAACCAATCCAAATTTTAGTCTGAATGAACGCAAAAAAACATATGAAAGGTTTTAATCTTACCTCGATCAGCACAGAGGTTGATTGTGTCAACCACGAACATATGAAGTAATGGCGGCGCCATATCTTTGGAAAGAATAATTGAGTGGAAATGTTAATATTGTAACTGTCGTCGCGGAGAGATGCCCTAGACTATAAGATCTATTGCACACCCTTAAAACTTTATAGCGTACCTATTTAAAGTCTCATATAAATCTGTTGCCCTGACAATTTTCGGGTTGCTGATCGGTGTCAACAATGACAATTCTATGCCTAGAGCTTGATATGCACTCCAGATCTTTTTTCTTGGGATGCATTAACGCCTCACAGGTACAAAGAATTTGTTCCGGTGATTAATTCTAATCGTCACAGAATTTACATGTTGGGCAACATCAGTACTGAGTAAATGCACTCTGGGTTAACAGTGCCCTGTATTAGGACTGGTTACCATCCTGAGGATATTCCTAGCTGGTATGACGCGTGACGTAGATCTCTTGTTATTGTAATTTCACAACAAGAATTTGTATCGTCTTAATCCCATTTGGTTTCAGTAGAGTCCCTACCTCTCTTCATTTTCAAAATGACAAACCACTACAACAACTAAATACATGTTCTTTAAGCAATAAGATTTGACGAATCCATTATCCGAAAACATGCTGTAGTAGAGCAGTAGACCTATTTAGCTATTAAGCAAGGAATAGAGGAAGATTTTTCCTTCCAATTGGTCAATAAGGTCCTGAAGGCTCTTCTACTGACAATATGTGATGTATTCGCCAAACATTTCACCATGGGTCAATGGGTAAATTTTATGACAGATGCAAGAAGCAGAAGGAAATACTGATGCTATTGCCTATTTTCTTCTGTAATTGTATTGCCTTGTAAAAGCAATATAAGAAGGTATATATAAAAAAATTTTTAAATTTCTTACCTCTTAACTGCATGGACAATTAATTTCATGCAGAAATAGCAAAAATCCTTGAATTAGAATACAAACTGCTTAAAACCTCTCGGCCATAAATCCAAAGGATAGGGCATACGAGAAACTCGTATTGTCTTTTTGTAAAACCTGCAAAAATCAATCCTGTTAAACTTAATGATGCCGTTTCTTTTAATTTTGGCAAGACTCTTCTCACAAATCCCTATTGACAAGAGTAGTATTGTTGGTGCTTAAAAATTATACCAGGCATTTTGGTATATAATATTTTACGGCCTGGTACTCTAACTAAAAGCATTTTATACGTCTGCTTTTAGACTTTTTAGAGAATATTCGAAACAAGCTCATTAAGCACTTTTTAGTACTTTTTATAAATATTTCTGTTTCTGTTGTTGTTTAGATTAACTTTGTTATAATTTTTAAATCCCTTAAGACCCTTTAGGTCACAACAATGTGCTAATTAGAACCAAACCACAAAAATCATTCCAAAACAAGATTTTTCGAGCAAATTTATGGACTATTTGATACATACATACAAATAGAGATCAACAGTGTGTACAGAAGAAGAATTCCTTCATGTAACAGTTAAATACTAAAAACTTTGTTTAAATTCAAGATCCACAAGAAGCAAAATTTAAAATTTTTCAAACTAGTCATTACTCTTCTAGTATCAGCAGTAACTTACCACTGTAGAATTGCGTTTTATGATTCTCTCTCTTCATTTGAACAAAGCCCAACTTACCTGAAAAGAAAGGAAAAAGTAATAAACCTGTTTATTATTGAAAATACAATTGCAAGTAATAATTAAGTTCGAAAAGCTAATATTTCTACACAAAATTCAGATTGGAAACCTCAGTACTATCGAGGAACTGTTAGCATTCACCACATGGTTGTTCTTAGGCAAAAGCTATGCGAGAGCTAGATCTAGTCATAGACGTTTAAGAAACTTGTAGGCATCGCATATTGACTGAATATGAGAATTCTGTGTCTAAGATGTGAATGCATTTACAAGCAATAGAACAAAAACGACATCAGGAAAATGTTAACAACCCAAGTTTTGAATCGATTCCAAATCAAGGATGAGACATGGTTACATCACTTCATACCTTAGATAACAACTGTGGACTGGATTGAACAAATTGAGTTCAAGGAAGGCAAAAACAGTTTCACCTGCAGGCAAGAATATGGAGTCTCTTTCTTCATGTAAGCGCAGGATAACTTTTACTGATTTTCAAAAAGAAAAATTTATTTATTATAATTTATTATTATAAAGAACTATCACCCAGATACATGATATCGTCGTGATGTCCTGCAGTACTATTACAGCTATTTTTGGCCGCGGATAAAAGGGTGAATAGAAACATGTGATTGCGGACGAAAACTTTCTTATTTGTGAAGAAAATCGTAGGCGTTATTTCTTACTTTTCTCAGAAAAAGTAAAAAACATATCAGCGAGCTGGTATTCCTTTGCAGAATAACTGAAAGAATCAATAACTAGAAATAACCTCTTTATTATGGCCTCTACTTATATACGAACGAAAATGAACTGCAATTCTCATGTTTGGCCTTTTCTAAGAAGCCTATTTTGAGGATTTTCGTCCGACACGTATAGTAGATAGAATTAACACTGCATATTTAGTCTGGACCTTTATGTTTATTCTGGAGCTATATGTTTAACAACAGTAACAAAGCAACAGTACAGTTCTAGAAGTTGTCAGATAGAAATTAAATAAAATATAAATATAGGACGACGTAAGCTAGTAGTGTGTTGCCTTATCAGACGTGGCTTATCAGTGGTTTAAGCCCTGCCGCAGACATTTCCTATATAATGCCAATACCTATGAGAGTTTCTATGCCAAAGACTTAACGTGAATATTTTTAAAATGGCAACAGATATCGAACAAACGTTGCTTATGTGACCTGAAGGGAATAATTCGCCATTAAAAATTATGAAGTTTTGTATCACGACTTATATTAATTTATCCACAGCAAGACTAACAATAACTCTCTAAATAAATAAAGTACTGTCTAAAATAATGTTCTAAAATAATAAAGTATCGTCAAATAGCATATAACAGTACTTCGGCGCGGTACAGTCTTGTTTGGAGGTTCTGTCGTGTTATCCTTGAGGGCATTAGTGTTATCTGATGAAAGAAAAATAATAAACATTTTTAAAATCTTCTCAGAGATAATTAAGCTGTTGAATTCTTATTGATGGTCATCGCGATCTTATTTTAAGTCTTAAAATTTTATAAAAAAAGGAAGACTTTTTATAAAAAGCTTAATATTCTTAAAACTTTTGTTTTTAAACTCATGATTTTCCCATCATTAAGATAAAAGAAAAAAAACTTTTTTGTTAATCACAAATACGGAAAAAGCAAAGAAAAGATTTCGAAACAAGTACTAGTACGAGTACTTAAATACAGCAAATTTCTGTTAAATATGGTACTAAAAATTTATGACTTTTAAATAGAGTGTACGAAGCGCAAAATGCACAAAAAACACAGAGCTTATTACGCAAAGTATTTCGAAACAAAATCCTGTCAATAACGAATAACAATTGAGGCATTGATATTGCCCATAAAATCATCAAATTAAAGTCGAAGTGAAAGAATGCAAAGAAAAAGTGATGAAAAAATTGTAGTTTTTCTTTTCTGCCTTATAATGTAACCGTATTTCCTTTTTAAAAAAGGCCTGCAATTCATTACTCCTTTCTATTCTGTCAAATAAGGCTTAAGTACCATAAAAAGAAATAAGGCATACGGTACTTTCGAAAAAAGCCGACAAGCAGTTAGCCGTGGAGGCTGCAAAGATATCATATATGTGCATACGAGTATGTAATCCGTATTTGGGTTATAAGCGCGCTAACAACGTATTTGTAATCGTCATGCCTGCAGAGGTTGTGAACAAAATTAATTTGAACACACGGTATCATGTTATACTGATATGGACCTCTAGTACTTCGATCATCTTGATGAGTGCGCTACGGAGTGGTTATCCCTTGATTTATCTCTTGATAGACGTCAAGAAGGTTAGGTTAGGTTAGGTTAGAGGACGTGTACTTGTCAATTAAGACAAGTACAGTACCCGGAGGTCGAATTGACCCATTGTACAACGTCCTAGTTTTTCACACCACTTATGTTGCGCGTGTTAATTTTTTATACATAATTGGTGGGACCTACAGTTTAAAGTCAACTCCGAACGACAGATTTTTGAGAAACTTTTTCATGGCAATTTTATTTACTCTCAGAGTTTTTGCCAGAAATCTGCTGAGAGAAAGTCGTCGAAAAAAATACTTTTTGTGTTTTATCTTGATGTCTGGCCTGGGGCTCGAACCCTGGCTTTTACGTCTAATAAGCCTACACACTACCTACTAGACTACGGCGACTTCAAAAACCAAAGACGTCAGGAAAGTTTTATCTCATAGGGTTTTTTTTTATTCTTTTGCAAGATATATTGATGCCATGTGTCGAACATAACATAATTCAAATGTCCACCACGGCGCTTCTGGGTGGAGCGTATCCGAAATGCCCCATTTTCGCCTACTTTGGGGCATAAATCAGGCTGAATTTGACTAATTGCAGGCGTTTTGTTGGCTTTAAGGTTTGTGGCTTATTAAGCAAACCCCTCAAGAAAAAGTCTAAGGTGATCAAATCGCAATCATGAGCTGTGTGACACGTCGGGTTGAAACCATATGTTGTTCTTATCCAAATCATCTAATTCAGGGCAAAGGAATTTGGTAAATTTGCCACTTACAGTACTAGCCTGGCTCACGTCGATGTCACCGCACATTAAACAGTGACATTTTCGAAATGCATTGGATGCTCTCGGATCTAATGGGTATTGGTATAGTCCCAAAATACGACAATTTCATTAGTTCACATACATATTCATCCAGAAATCAGTCCTGTCGCTGAAGTTGATTTATCGATGTAAACTATTGTCAGTTTCTAGTTACTTGAGAGCCCATTCTGCGAACACATATCGTTAGCTACGACAGTCTTTGATGTCTTGTAAAAACAGACTGAGTAAATGAAATTGACTATACAGGTCGTTATACCGCGTTTCCTAGTTCCTTCAATCCTTCCAATCGTCGTTCAATCCTTCGAATTTTTTATCTTGCTGAAACAGAGTAATCGAGATATGAGTAGAATAGCGAACAGTAAAGTAGAGGAGACCCGATTGTATTACATTAGAAAGGAAATAAGGAAGCTTCTAACTCTAAGCGCAAGGGCACTGAGAATAAGATATGGTAAGATATGGTTTTTTTTGTCTCAGGTGGTATATTCACCTTTATGGCACAGATTGAAAATTTAAAGAGCAGGGTGACATTAATGAAAAGACTTAGAGTTGATACTCCTGAAACACTCGGACCATATTTTGTTTGAATAAGAATTTAATGAAAAGAAAAATCTCTTTCTTTTATTCGTCTTACAAAAGAACTCAATTGAAAAAGAGTTCATTGTTAGTCATTGCAATGATATCATTATTTTAAAGCACTGATAACGCATTTACACTCAAGTTTGTTAATACCAATAATGAAACTGTTTAGTAACACATTAACGAACATTAAGTTTAAGAGTGTTTCAAATAAAATGAACAACGACAATGACAACGCCGACAATGATGGCAATAAGGAAAGATATTTTGAAGTTAATAAAACGACGCCTCCGCATTAAGTCACAACAGCGCACGCGCGTCTTAACAACATACAAATTGTTTTTTTGTATTTATTTAATGCTTTCAAGGATTATGTCTTCCACTTTGCCCTCTCTTCCAAAACCCTTCAATATTTCTTTGAACACATTACGATGGCATATGAAAGCGTGACAATATATACGAATTACGAGAACATGTTTTAAAAAATTTCATGACATTGTGTTACTAAGTACGGAATATTAATAATGAAAATAATGGAATATAAAGGGAATAAGAGAACTAAAGAAAAGAAGAAGGCATCATAAAATTTTCTAAGGAAAATCTGAGGGAAAAGGACAAGAAATTTTTTATGGGACAGTTAAAATTATGACCGTGTAATAATGTATAGTCGACTCCGTGCGACAGATTTGAAAAAATGTTCATGGCAATTTCAGAGTTTTTGCCAGAAAACTGTTTAGAAGAAGTCGTCGATAGAAATATTTCGTTTCCAGTTATATTGGAGCAGTATGGAGCCTTTGTTTGGCGCACCTAGTTGTTGAAGGTAATAATCCAAAGCACTCCCCACAAAACGTAATATCAAAAGAGATGAAGCGACTGCTCCAAGTGAGACCTGACAATCCGAATATATTGTAATATGGGCACCTCTGACGCCCACTACACTTTGATCAGGACACACTGCAATTTATTGGTATTTGCTTTATAGAATACATGGAAATGGTTTCAACTGCTAAAGAAGTGGTTGGTCAAAATTAAAAATGCCATTAAATTTTTTCTACCCATTTGGAAAACTGTTGTATCAACTATCTTTCCAGTTAATCCTTTAAATAACAGAACCTCAAATAAAAAGGAAAACAAACAAATAGAAACACAAGATTTATTCATATTCACACATTCACATTATCGTCTGTCGCTCTACCCACTCGAAATATGATATTTTATTGTCACAAGTTCTGGCCAATAAACAACAGTAAAAACAAAAGCAAACAAAAAATCAAATAAAGGAATACCTGAGTGGACATCTTATTAATGTATGAACAGAAATCATCAAGTAAAAGTTTATCATGTCCTTACAAAAATCCCAAAAAAAAATTCTATGCCATGGAAGTGAAACCTGTGACGATTAATTCTTACCCGTCCTCACATATTAAACCTGTACGAGAGATAGAGAACGATAGAAGAGAACAATGCCTCTGTTGCAAACATGACAACAGGTGTCATTAAATTAATGGCTACGATTTTTTGTTTTAACACATTTATTTTCGTGAGTGTAAATGGCAACGACAATAACAACACAAACAATATTCATGATAAAAAAAATTCGTAACATATGTCCTGTTTTTAAAAGCACCTTAAAATTTATGTGTATTGCTGCAACGTTTCTTATCCTTATGTAGTCAATATTGAATAGTACGAGTATTTGCAATTGATGGTGTTCATGTTGGTGCTGATATGGGTGTTGAATGCCTCTTATTAGCATCTTGCACTTCTGCTCAGTTTTCTGCTTCTTCTGCTTATTCTTTTGGTATCATTCTCTTCCTTTCTGTTCTTCCTTTTCTGTTTCCCTTCTTTTGCTGTAAATTCACAACAAATTGATTTAAATTGTTGTTGTCATTGCTATTGTTCTTTCTGTACTGTGGTTATTGTGGGTCAAGTATACACGAGTATATGTGTGCAAGTGCGGCATTTTGTAGCATTTAATTTGTGTGGTCTCTGCACTTATGCAACATCAGCTAAATCAACATCAACAACGGAAGTAACAACACTAGTTAAGTGACATACAATTCATTCTCTACAATGGCATCAGATTCTGTTACACAAAATGAATCGTTTTCTGGATTTTTATTACGAATTCATTAGATTTTCTTAATTCGTTCTAACATTTTTTACCATCTCTTTCTGTCTGTGAAAGGAATCAAAGTAATCTAAGAAATCTTATTGTGAAATGACGCTTTTTTCCTCACTGTTTTTAGAGTCTACTGAAACCAAAAGCAACCAAAAGAGCCTTTGCGTAAGTTGTACTGTTCAAAATTTAAAAATACCATCAATTAGAAACCTATGCCATAAAAAGAGTACGAAACTGATTTAGATGTTGCTTTGTGCGAGCAATGCAGATTGATATATTTTTAGATAGTTTCGTATCATTTAAACCATTAGATTCTGACACCAGGTCCACTATATGGGAATGGCGTAAGTCTAGTTTGCATCTAAATAAAACAATAAAAATTAGCTTTTTGAAAACGACAGTATTTTTTATAGATCTCTGTATACATAGGATTACGAGTTAGCTCCTCACACCACTTATGTTGCGTCTGTTAATTTTATACGTGAGTGGCGGGACGCACAGTTTAAATTCGACTACGAACGACAGATTTTTGAGAAACTTTTTCATGGGGACGAGACCAACACCTACCTACTAAACTACTCTGCACAGAAACATTTAATTCAAACATATTAAATACTCTATAAGTCCTTTTATCTGATATTCTATTTATACCTGCTCCATGTCAAATAATTTCATTTTTAATGTTTTTGTGTTTAATTTAATTTTTTGTATTATTGTTGTTGTTATCTTTCATACGGTATTTAATTAACAGATTTTCATTTAATTATTGATTTACTTTAACCGCCATCAACATACAAGAATACAAAAACAACTGAAACAAACCCCACAAAATTAATAACAATTTGCGGTTTTCATATCAGAAATACTCGTGCGAATACAATCACAAGTCAGTAGAGCAATTGAGCAAAATGAGTCAAAATTAATATTATCAGGTGAATAACATTATTGCGGATAATGATGATGCTGATGATGTAGCCATACAGCATCAGAATATACCACAATAAAATAATAAATTATTAAAATTAATAAAAGTATTTGCATAATAATATTCCATCGCTTAAGGCCATCATATAAATATGAAATTTGCATTTTTCTGCAAAAATTTAAACTTTTCATTACAGATTTAGTTTTGGTCGGTTTGGTGCAAAACATGACGTGTAATTTACACTGAGCTCACTTATGTTCTTAAGTATAAAACAGTTTTGTTCTTATGTATAAAAAACGTTCCTTTATCATGAATTGTTGTTTTTGAGTTAACATTTTATAAGTAATAAATAAACGTTTTTATTTTTGGAAATTTATTCGACTATTCTCCTTTACTTTTCTCGCTATCCTAAGAAAATTAATTATTTCAGTGGTGTTTACTGACTTTTGGCGCTCAGTGTATTTGGCTTAAAACAAAATCTACATGAATGCAAAAACAAAACCACACTTTAATTTTATGAACGGAATCATCAAAATTAAACCCAACTGAGGAAAAGTAAAAAATGGTAAAATGAAAAAGTGAAGTCGTCGTAGTCTAGTGAGCAGTGTGTTGACTTATTAAACGTGAGGCAACGGTGCAAACCCCAGGTCAGGCATCAAAACGAAAATATGAAAATATTTCTTCGGCAACTTTCTCTCGGCAGATTTCTGGCAAATAGTCTGAGAGTAAATAAAATTGCCATGAAAAGATTCTCAAAAATCTGTCCTTTGGTGTCGATTTTAAACTGTAGGTCCCGAGACTCATGTATAACGACAAACACACACAACATAAGTGGTGTGGGAATCTTCGTCGTAATCCTGACTGAAGGGTTGTAATGATTATGTATGTATGCATGTATGTATGCTAAAAATGGTAAAAAGGGATTTGCGCCTACTCCGAATATTTTCATCATTTCGCAAAAATCATCGCTTATTACATAATCTTCTAGATGGTAAAATTATGCAGATTCTTAGTGGAAGCCTATTAACTATTAAAAGTAAAAGAAGGCTAAGTAAGTAACAGTTCTGAGCACGGCGGTAAGTACTTAACAAATAAACTAACGTACCCATCCATCCTGAAAAGCGGCTCATCGCTGAGCATAAAACGAAAACTGTGAACTGTTAGGTTAGTTTAGCCGATAGCTTTCCGTTCACAGACAAATTCACGCGGTGCCCCATATAGCCCATTTTGTCACTCAATGTGAGTTAAGCCCCCTTGTTATGCCCCGTACGGTGGTTTGAATCACCACGAGCTCTGGATGAAACCGGCCGCTTCCCTAAGTGGCATATTCGCCACCATGCCCAGATCTTCAAACGTTCTGTCACCCAAAAACCGATGACGACTGTTCTAAAGTGCAAAACACTCACATAAAGCCTTGTACCGATTCTGTTCCCTCTACATCATGGAAGCTTCTGTAGTATCCGTGTGGGGCAGACCGAGCTTATCAGGGAAATTGCCAATAGCGAAGTATCCCGTTAAAGTTTCTGTTAGAATGAGAACTGTTCTTGTCTAACTCAAAAAGTGAAGTTTACTTTCAGTCCAATTTTCCGCTGTAGGAAGGTAGTCAGCAACGAATAGGGTTTTTGGACCGTTTTCTATAAAAGGAAAGTACTTCCAAATCTTTTATGCTTTCATATGACTTAAGTAATGGTAATGTAATGGTAGTAGCGCATCTGTACTATATATTATAGAAGTTCAATTATATTCCCCTATATAACTTGAAAATTTGCGTTCAATGTTAGTTATGCAGTATCTAGGTAGGTGCGTGCATGATGATAACAAACTACCGGGTGACGCTTTGTACCCTGATCCAACGCTCTGTACTCTGATTAGGTTCATTGGAAAATCTACGTAACATCATACAATACAGACTAACTTTTTTATATCTTCGAGATCTACATTCAACCACAGCCCATACACTTCAATATGCTTCCTTTGATAGGCATCTATACCAGGTCCGTCTTCTTATTTTTCATCCTATTAGGTGATATAGAAGGTATTACTCGCATGATTATTAACAGAAGAAGCAGCACTTCTTCTTCATAATTATTTTAATTACCTGGCAATGTAATTGGTAACGTGTTTGTTTTACAAATTTAATTCAATAAAATTTTCAATAAATTTCTGCATTAAATTGCAGTTCCATGTCGTCTTATTTCATGTGGCTCTGTCCACCTTTTTTAATTTCATTGTTAAACAACATAATTAAGATTAATTTTACCATGTTTTTTATTATTGTTATTATAGCTAGTTGCTGTAGTTGGTGCTGTTATTGCTGTTTATATTTTACAATAGCATGTAAGTTTTTATTTCGTTATAAAACATTTCATAATTGAAATCGAAGGAGATGTTTTCGTTGGTATTTTTTGTCTACCATTTTTATTGTTACAGACCATTTGACTCGAGTAATATCCAAACGAGAAGATACCTCTTTTGTGAGGTGGAATAAAATATTTTAAATGAAAATAAATACACAACAAAATATTAAATGAAATAAAAGTTACATACAAAAAATTATAATAATAATCGCGTGCATTCATTAACTCAATGAGTAGCAGAGTTATCGTCGTCGTCCTCATCACTAAAATGGGCCAAAGCAGTTGTAGTCCGCTACCGTGTTCATCAGTCATTTCAGCAGAAAACTTTGCTTGTTCATCATTATCGTTCATGATGAAAGAAGTGGAGAGAGATAGAGACTTGCCATTATTAAAACCGCAAATTATTTAATTTCTTCGTTTTATTCGTTGCCAGTTTCATATTTGTCGGATTTTTTTTTGTAGCCACGGAGTTTTGTTTTCCTTTAAATTTTGTTTTGTGGCATGGATATCACTGCAGTTGCGCTTGTGCCATTTATTTAAAACATTCATTATGACAAGTAAACATATTACTTGAGTTTCTGGAGATGTAAAAATAAGAAAAATGATGACGTTGTAGATATCATCTTCAATTCAATTGATAGCATTGCACTTCTCTCCTGCAACTGATGCGGCCCTAAATTGTTAAGCAGTACAAATGAGTGAATGCATGAGGGCATAAAAGTATGTGCTGCACTTTTGAATTATAGAATGGCATACAGCTGTCAGTATGATTGCATATTTATCTTTAAGGCTGTCAAAAATATCTGTTCTAGTCTGTGTTATGCTGCCACTCCTGCAGCTTAGCTATCTATCTATCTATCCATTCTAGAATTCTCAGTGTTAAGTCTTAGTCTCAGTCCCATCCCCTGCAATTTATTTAACTAAATAAACTAAGAATAAACAAAAAAAAACCTTCATTTTTCGCATACATTTTGTAATAAAGAGCAACCGCCAGTAATTCCTTATTCTAGACGCCAAAAAGACGAACAAACAAAACACAAATCAACCTGGCCAAAAACCCTAAGAATGAAAACAATGCCGAACAACAAGTTTAACATGACATTTTACTTCTGATGCGCACGCTTGCATGTTTTTATTACAACTGACAATGCTGGCTTGATACAGACACCCGGCACCAACAAACTGAGGAAAGCTGTCAGACATATACCTGTCATAATGGTATGAAAAAAAGACGGAATTGGCATTCACAACAGCTACAAGTCAAAAATAATTGTGAGTTTGGCAGCAAGAATTTCAAAATTAATTGACAATGAAATGAAATCAAAATGAACATCAACACACAAATGAAATAGCAGAAATAAAACTGAAGCAATTATGATTTTATTCATCTACACATACTATGTCTACAATTCAAATCAGCTTTGGGTCAGGTGATACTTTTTTGTGGAAAGCCAACGTACCCAACTTTAGTTCCCCATTGGCGATGTTGACCAGTTGAATCAAACTTTACTGGTGAATAAATACTGACCACCATTGGTAATAATTCACACTGTTTGTGATTTTTAGTTTTTCTTCTCTCCTGTTCGATTTTTATCAGGATTTTTTATTTTCATTTATTTGTTGTCAAAAAGTCAAAGTCAATACACAAATGGTCACCCCTTAAGTGATACAGCCGATTTATAACAGTAATAACAGCAACAACAAGAGTGATATAAAAAGAGTAGAATCGTGTTATTTAATAAATATTGAGTGATATAAGAAGTACGCTATATGTTTGGAAAGGGATGCTCAACGAAAAGGAAGATAAAGAGAGTCAAAGTTTTTTCTCAAACCAAATGAATTTGAGTTGAAGCATACTTATTCGAAATTAAGTTTGTCTCGTGTCTAACATGTAAATCCTGTGACGATGAGAATGAATCATTGGAGCACGTCCTTGGATCCTGTGAAGCATTAATGCATGCCAGAAGGAAATATCTCAGTGCAAACCAGTTGCTGGGAAAGGAATTGATATTATTAGCATACTGAAATTAGTCAGGATATTAGGTGGTGTGAGAAACTAGGACGTTGTACAATGGGTGAATTCGACCTCCGGGTACTGTACTTGTCTTAATTGACAAGTACACGTCTTCTAACCTAACCTAACCTTAGGTCTAGTAGGTAGTGTGTCGGCTTATTAGATTAAGGTCACGGTTCAAATCCCAGGTCAGACATCAAAACGAAAATTAGAAAAAATATTTCTTCGTCGACTGTTTCTCAGCAGATTTATGGGAAAAACTCTGAGTAAATAAAATTGCTATGAATAGTTTCTCGAAAATCTGTCGTTCGGAGTCGACTTTAAACTGTAGGTCCCGCCAGGTGCAGGAAGCTTGGTCGTAATGCTGACTGAAGGGTTGTAATGACCAATTATGCATGTATGTATGTATAAGGTGTGGAGGAGATATTACAGAGATACTCTAAAGTATGTATGTATGAGAGAAGTGCAATAGATCGTATGGTGGCATGTAATAAAGTAGCTCTTCACCTCACCAACAATAGTAACGCAGATGAGACGATAAGCTCTACTATCCACAATTCGACTATTGTATCGAAGCTGTGTAGAAATGGCGATCGTAATTGTTCAACAGAGGAGGGAGATGCTGTATGATCCGAACACTTATTTTTAATGATCAAAAGCAAATTTACTATCATTACCTGGAAAGTTTTGATGCGTTCACCGTATAGCCAGAACTTCACTGTGTCTGGTTACCATTCCTGTTGAGTACGGCAAAACTCTATTGTTGGTAAGAAATATTGACGAATTGAAGAATCACTTAGAATTACTAGATCAAGTTGCCTTGCGAGGAGGTTAGATTCGACGTCGTCGATATGAACAGGACCCTTCGGTGGAGGGGGTATATGTTTGGAAAGGAATGGTCAACGAAAAGGAAGATAAAGTCAAAGACTTAAACCAAATGGTAATCAAAACTTTTGTTGGCAAATTACATCAAGAGGAGACTTGAGTCGTTTGTGGAGGATTTTAAACTGTTCTTCAGTGATAGCTTTATTAAGCTGCTTAGGTAAGGTCAAAAGGTTATAGAAAATAGGGGGAAATCTGTAGTTGAATTCAACTGAATGACGATGGAGAAGGTTCATGAGCCTAAATTTCCAAAAACTACTGTAAAGAAAACAAACAAGCAGTGACTTTCTACAGCATCCAATATGTATGCGCTTGAACACATACACCCGTGTATATGTGTTTTTATTTTCTGCTTACATGATATTGATGCAAATAAAAATCCTTCTCTGGGCTGCAATAGGATGCAACTCAACGGAAAAAAAGAGGAAAATATTTTTAAACGGATTACAAAAGGATCAGAGCTGTGTGTGTACAAGAAATTTATAAAAATGACACAATAAATACATAAAACAACAACTAATAAACATCACCCAGAGCATAGCCAGGAGCAATGTCATGGATAGAGATGCAAAAGGATTGAAAATAATAACGATTTATAGTAGTCTATTTTTGTTTTTGAAAAAATCATATTCCGAATAGTTGGCATTGAAGATAAAGTGGTCAGGCAAACAGGCAGTTATGGCCGAATATATCACTGGCCACACTGTTTTGCAATTTTTTTGCATTTCCTACGCTACCTGTAAACAATTTTTAAAACTTTCACATGCAATATTCTTCACGTCACAACGAGCCGCTACGTGTACTTAAAGTTACCACTTCAAATATTACACACTTTTACTGTAAATGGAGTGAGGAATCTTGCTCCACTGCCAATTGGCCCACGATGGATTGAAAGCGCACCAACCAACTACTCAAGGTTGACCGCAGTGCCATCTCGATCACAGTGGCCAATTTTATTATGGGAAGACACGCGGAAAGACTGTAGATCTAATCAAACGTCTTTAGTCGTGGTTGTGGGTCTGTTGAAGAGGAGAAAACTGTTCTTCATTATCTTTGTCAATGCCCATCTCTTGCGAGGAAATCTTAGAGATTTGGCACTCCATTCCTTGTCAACTTAACTGAGTTATCATCCATTGACATCAAGCATATAATTTCGTTTATTAAACTTTCAGCTTGGTTCCCAGCATAGAGTAGACGTGATTTTAAGGTCTAGCACCTGCGCTGAGTTTGTGGGAATTCGGTTTTCTTGTGGCGCCAACGGGTCGCTATGCGTGCTCAAGTTTGCTTTGGTAGTCAAAGCTACTACTTCGACCTAATCTAACCTATTGTAGATGGACCGAGTGAGGTGAATCTGTGATATTTTCATTTCAGAAAAGCATTAAGTAAACCACGCTTGGATTCAGCGTTTATTCACAGCACTTCCAACTTATTCTTTTGAATTTTTGCGGCATATTTTTGAAGAATATTTTTCAATATTTTCAAATATTTTTTCTAATTTATAAAATCTCAACATAACTTTAATTCCAGCGACAAATTCATGAATTGTCTTTAACGAAAATTTAGGCTTAAGTGTAATTTTTCAAACGCTTGTCTCTTAAAGCAATTGATCTGAGAAAATCAACTGCAATCTAGTGTCAAAAGACCGAGTATATTTTTCTACAACAAAGAGATGCCATCATGAAGATATTTGGGAAGAAAAGAGAATAAGAATGTATGTATCATTACTTAATATGTTACGATTTTTGAAAATTTGGCGAAATATGCAAATAAGTGGGAAAATATGCTCTAAAAACACAAGGCATTTCATATAAAATATACTGTTGTGTATATTGAAGTTTTTGTTTTTTGATTTTAATCTGTTAATTAAAAAAAAGCTTTTAATATGTATTCACCGCTTATTATCATTATCAACTTAAAAATAAAAACTAATTGGTAACCATAACTACAGAGTTAAATTTTTCTTTTTTTTTTAAATTTTTATTACAAATTATTGTTAATTTTCATATTTTTTCATAAATTCATAGGAGAAAAATTATTGCATTTTATGGCTGATAAAAAATTTATTGTAAATATTTTTATAGTCATTCATTATTTTTAGCATTTAAGTATATTAATTAAATTTGTTTTAATTACTGCGGTTATTAATTTTTTTATGAAAAAAAAAAGACGGCAGCCACTGGCAATGGTGGTTCATTACCGGCTATAAAAAACATCGGAGTGTAGTCTGACAGGCTCTAGGAAATGAAAACATTACAAACGTTGTATCCTTATAGAACTGAAATGCAAACAATATCTAATGGAATGTAGCAGTAGTTAACGAAAAACTGTGGGCAGCAGAAGAAGTCCGCATAGCCATATAAAAAAGAGAAAGTAAAAGAGATTATGAAAAAACAACGAGGGGACTCACCTCGGTTCGTATTGATATCATATTGGTATCATATTATTAAAGGAAGGAAAGAGAGCGGAGAAGAGTGTACAAATCGAATTATTTTTTACCATTCCAGTCTGTTAACATCATGCATTTTTCCACCTCTGATACGAAATATAATTAATTTGAAATATTAATAGAGACCAAATTCTATCATCAACTTTTGTATCACAGTCATATTCGTAAAGGTTGCAAGAGTCAGTGATAATTTTCTTATTATGCCACAATCATCAGCACAAAAATAATGTGTGTTTATTTACCCTCTCCCAACTGTTTTACTGCAACAATTTGTTGAGTCAATCATCAAGCCGCTAACGATGATAAATTTTAAATCAAGACAAAATTAATCAAGAAAAAGTATGCGCATGAAAACTGAAATTCTTTTTAGGCGAAAATACAAAAACAAATTAAATCTTCCTCCACACCCCTACGTAGTTAAATAAGCAACAGAAATGCATTCAGGAAATAAAAACAGAAAAAGTGAAGACATCACTGCAGCAGCAGATGAGAAAATTTCGTAAAATCATAAGAAAAAAAAGTAGCCAGAAAAAGAATCGAAAAATATTGAGAAATTAATTTGCAAATGATGAGCATAATTCCCGGGTTAAATGCAACTCAAACACTTATAACTCCACACACAGAGCACTGCATAAAGGGAAGATAATGAGAAACAATTCCAACAAATACTGCAGAATGCAATTCAGTATGAAAATTTTAAATGAAAATGGCAAAACAGTGTTGCCATATTCAAATTTGAAAGGAAAAAATCTGAAAAAGTTGTTTTAAAAGGAGAATAGTGTACCGTACCAAAAAGTTAAACGGAGTAGAAAATTGTGGATCAATTAATAAGGGAAGGTCACAGTTCGCTGGCTCCCAAGTCAGGTGCTAATACCACGCAATGAGCAGGCAGATGAACTCAAGATGGTATAGTTTCATTTCATCGCTTTTCTGCCTGTATTTAGATTTTTGGAAACTATACAGTTTGTGCAGGATTTACTATGCCTCACCTATGGTTTTCGAAAGTGCGACATCGTACACTACTCTCTCTGATAATTCTTACTTATGAGATCAATGATGCAAATGGGCTTGGATTATTGTCCATTCCTCTGAAATAGAAGCCACACTTAACTCCAACATTAATCTTTATTAACAATCTTGCTCTTCATATCATTAAAATTTTAACACTAAAAATTGCGAATGATCAACTAATTCTTCGGAACAGAAATCGAATGTGTTAAACTGCACGCGATAATAAAAAAATCGTTTAAATCAGTGAAATTTGAGGCTGGTGAACCTTCCCGATTCGCTTTAATTCCTTCGCAGCCTATGATCTCCAGGAATACTGTCGATAAGTCACAGAAATTAAAATTTTCCCATGATAATGACAACAGCAAACACCTAACGGACTTTTAAAAAATGAATTTTTAAAATGGAATCTTCCAACTGTAAATGAAAGAGCAAAGCAAAGTTCAGAGCTGTAAAGTTATGATTGCCAATGCAAATGCCTCCCCCCAAAAAAAGTGAAGCACAAATAAACGTCATTTAATGGAATATTTTAAACCTTCTGCCGCCTTCCTTTACTCAGCCCTTTGATTTCTTCTTTATTTCATGACAAACAATCAAAGTCGATGTTATCAATCGTTAGCAATGCAATGATAGTTTATGCAACAATTGCTATTGGAATGTCATCATAGAGGACGCATGCAAAACGGTTCAAAAGCAAAAGGAGGGACAGAAAGAGGATGGCAATTCAAATATTTAATGTGTATGCCAAAAATGTTTAAGAATGTATGTATGTACGTAGGTTGTTGCGTCAGTAATAACAGCAACAGCATTGCAAGAAATCCTTTATATAAACAACATTCGGAAGAAATAACCAGAGTCCAATCAAACATCGAAATTTACACGATACTTGAAGGATAGCTGGCTAACCCTATGAAAAGGTTGATTGTTGATGCATCATCATCCTCACGATGTTGCACTGCACAGTTAAATGAGAAGGCATTCAGATGTATAGATATGTGCAGCACTTGCCATGCCAGTTGACCCGCTTTTTTTCTTTCTCTCATCGTTTATTTCTTTATATCCTTCCGTCATTTATTTTATTTACCATTCTTTGGTCTTTTATTGCCAACGAGAAGAGCAATAGGGAGTGAGATCTTTAACCCTTTTTTTATTACTTGTTGTAGCAGTGGGTCCAGTTTGGCATCAATAACAATACAATGGGAAAAGAAAACAAACAAACCAGAGAAACGAACGAATCCAGTTAAATAAAGAATCCAAATGATTTTGTTTTTCTTTCAGTTTTTTTTATTACTTTTGTATAGTTATGTGGATGACTTAACCAGTACCGTTGTATCCACATGATGCATGTAGCAATACGTATTGTGTACAACAGATATGTTTAGTTTATTGGCTGATTGGGACCCGTTGGTATAACGCATGCAAAATTCAAATCAAAAAATCAAAGCTCTTAACCTCTTTCATTTAAATACGGAACTTGTAACCTGGAATATTAAATTTTTCTGGTTTTTCTAGGATTCCAGGCACTTCTTAGCATAAGTGAAAGAGGAAAAAATAGGTCCTATCTTTTGATCTTATAAACACAATTTCATAAATTTACGGCTGCCAATAGAAGTTAATCAGACCCACAAATTCTTGTAAAAGTTGTAAGAACCGATCATAATTATTTCAGATATTAAATGAAGTCTTGACTGGGCCAACAGTGACGGGTAATAAACTACTAAAATGGCGTAAATTAGTGGTTAAATTGCTCGAGCAATTCATATTCGCGTTTTAAAAACTGTCCTCCCCGATCGACTTCGGACTCTTAAGTTGTCTGAGAAAATAACATGAACAACGATTACCGTAGCAAGGTCAGCTAGGAGACCAATGGAGAGACAGAATGGCTTAATAATAAAATACGGTCAATGCAACAACGCCAAATATATTCTGCAATGGCAAATGACAATCCTATAACTCTAGAGTATGCTACAGTCGACTAAACGCCTAATTAGTTGCAAAAACTTGATGTGTATGGAGATAGAAAAGGAGATGGTGTTTCTTAAAGGAAACAAAAATATTCAAAACTTATTTGGAAGACTAGTTATGAAATATATTTTTGATCAATGGGATGATATTGAAGTCACCGTAGTATACTAGGTAGTGTGTTGGTTTATTAGACATGAGTCCACAGTCAAACCTCAGGTCAGATATCGATAACAAAACGAAATTTGAAAAATTATTTCTTCGGCGACTTCCTCTCAGCAGATTTCTGGCAAAAACTTTGAGAGTAAATAAAATTGCCATGAAAAGTTCCTCTAAGAATTTGTCATTTGGATTCGACTTTAAATTGTAGGTCCCGCCACTAATGTATAAAATTAACACACACACTCCCTGGCTGAATTCTTGTAATGACCAATTTATTACGTAGGTACAGAACGGTTGTTGTAGCACAGAAACCTGAGCACTACTGCCTTAATAATCCGTCAACTTTAATCACTGTTGGACTCAATGCATTGGATTCTACTTGAGAATCACTATTCGAATCACATATTCTTCTACGACCTCTATACATATGTGCCGGTGAATACCGGCTAAGTTAAAACCATTTGTGTCCAAAATAAATTTGTGTTGAATTTATTTCATTTGCTGTATTTCAAGCTTATTTAACTATGTAATGTAGATAGTCTTAGAATAATAGCGTTTCAGTCTGTATTTTCTTATAGACAATGATTTCTGTATATTATGTGGCTGTATTCTGTAAATTGGTGACTAGTGACTAGTCTTTTCCAGTGTGTTCTACGCTTTGCTGAGAGATGAACTGATCTATTTTCGATATGATTATACGATTATACATTTGTGATGTCATCAAAGACATCTGGATGGATTATATTATGGATATTGAAGGAAACGTCTACATTTTATAAAAACTCGAAAAACCTTGAAATGTTATATTTTGCAGCCAAATATCTTAAATACCATGTCAACATGCTTGACTAGCTGTTAACAATAGTATATGGGAATTAATCCATCATTTTTTCTTAGAAATTCCTCTAGTAATTAATACGATTTTTCTCTACTAATGATGGAAGCCCTCTTTCCGAAACGAAAATTACATTTGCGTTGCGTCTATTAATTGAAATACAAATTTTTTAATTTTCATTTTATTTATAAATGCTTATCTCTCTGTCTGTATGTTTGTATTTATAAATGTAATGAAATGAAATGAAAAATAAAACACAGGAAAAAACACATCAAGGAATTGTGGATTCAATTTCTGCGCTTATTTATGCGCATTTCAACGCAATCGTGCAGCAAATGCTATATGGCAGCCTGCCTGACTTGCTGTCTGTAATTCTGTTTGGATCCCTTTTTCGGGTGGTTCAGTAAATAATTTTTTAAAGATTTACTTTCAAGCAGACATGGAACCATAACATGTCTATAACACGCACATGTGTCCTCAGAAGTATGTTTACGTGTGTGTGATTGCATACGTTTTGATGAACGTTTAATATTATTTGAACTTGTGAACTTAAATGACGTCTCGTACAAAGCAGGCGAATGGATGCATGAATAGCGAATTCGTTTGTTTTGTTTGTTTGTGTGAAATGTCGTTGTACGCAAACATTTCTTGTTTCAAACATTCGTTGTCTATCCAGAATCCATCATTCCTTGTGAATTTCATTTATCTTAGTTATTTTTTTTTTGCTGTTATATTTTGAAGTCGTTTGTTTGTTGCAATCGACATGGTCATCATCGACTGTTGCATCATCAAGCTAAAGAACGAAGTAAAAAATAGCAAAACGTAGTTTGACAAGAAGTTTGTTGCATTTTATTTTCTTGGTTTAATTGTTGTTTCTTCGTTTGCAGTTTGAAGTTTGTTTGTAAGTTTGATTGTTCGTTTCGTTACTTGTCTTGTCTTAAGTCGACCAAGACACTCTGTTTTATTTTCCGTTTCGCAGCTTCACCAGTAAATTTTATAACATTTTCGTTTAGCTCTCTTACACACTAGCATTTATCTTCGTCACATGTGCGTGCAAATGCTGGAAGTATGGACGATTTTACATGTAAATGTTAAAAATTAAAAAATGAAGTACGTTCAAAAAAATTTGAGAAACCATCAAGCCTTTTATTTATGGGCAGTACAATTGAAACTTTTAAAGGACTCATTAAATATAGGAAAACTAAAGGTGAAATTGTTTCCCGGTGGGTAGGCAGAAAAAAGACAAGAAGAGAACAGTAATCGGATTGTCCTTTATACTACACGCCTCTTGTTACGTGTACTTTAGCGATCGGAAATAATATGGGAGTAGGATCACTTTAATTTAATTTGATTTCAAATCACAAGTCATTCGTAGCTACTAGAAAAAAATATCGAAAAGCAGACATCGCCGCCTTTGCTGAATATCTACTGACTTACATCAGTTTAACATAGCAAAAACTCTCACACGATATTAAATGCTGATGCATGGAGGTTGCCGTGCTCGACTACAAGCTGAAAAATTTAGAAATTTAGAAAATTATGTGGTTTTAATCTCCTGCAAATAATCCGTCTAGGAAGCCCAGTAACTGTACAGTCTAAAGAGGAAAATAACAACAATGAATATATAGGAACATCACTCAGCAGCATCTTTTAAAAAAGACTAGTAATCATTTAAAACTTGTCACCACTACATCCAATACAGGGGAGTATGCAACGATAGATGGCAACACTATTATTATAGTACACTCATCAGTAGATCATACATGGTTATTTAGAAACACTATGTAACAAAACTGAAACAAATCAACGAAATAATTAAGAAGACAGGGGATACAGATATAACATCCCTATGTTCTTCAAAGAAACGAAAAGGGAGCCCAATTTATACGATAAATACCATTATCTGACTATAATCTGGGCAATTAGAACAAATATGAAACATGGAGTTGGACAAGATACAAAAATTTGCACGGGCACATGAGTTTGCGAAGAGGGCAGCTTACACGCCATTGATAGGACCTTTTTAGTGGGCAGAAAAAGTGAATGAAAGATTCTTCTCAATCCGAGTGCATTTGAGGTGCTCAAAACTTTTGTTTGCAAAAAATGGAGTACTGAATAACACGTAGATTAATTGATAACTTGTCTCTTGACAGGGAGCTGTAGACTCAGGATATACATACTTATTCAGAATGTAGTTTCTGTGACGATGAGAATGATTCATAATAATACATTTCGCATTCTAAGAAGAAACATTTGGGTACATGTCAAAAGCTAGGAAAGGAATTGTCACTGTTGGCTGCCATCAGCGTCATGAAATTTTTCAGCGCCATAAGCTTGGAGGAGACATTATAAGGATGCGCTATAAAGTACGTAAAGCGTACTAGATTGTCTGGGTCCATGGTCTTTATTTACATTATTTACATTAATGAGAATCGTATTTCACTTTTCAACAATTGCTTAAGAAATGGTTCGATTTCGAATATATGTACGTCGTAATTCTGACTAAAGAATTGTTGTGGGCAATTGAGTTAATTGAATTGCCTGATTCAATTAATGTTACCTAAAACAGCCGCAAACGGATTACCTTAAAAACAATTATTCGAACACCCACTATAAACTGACTGTTCATGTACATGAATAAAATCGTAGCTACGACTTGAAAAGTAAGACCAAAATTAATGTTTAGTTTTAAGACGACGAAAAATCAAAACTTTGTTAAATTGTCGAACCGAGATTCATTATCGGATGAATTTTCTTAAAGCATAATACGACCCAAAATTGCTACACTAACGGAGAAGGCTAAAAGCGGTGAGTGCTGACCGCGAAAAATATTTTTAAGGCATCGCGGAATAGACCAGACATACCGAGTTACTTAAGCAAATTGTAACGTATTTATTTATTTATTTTTAATAAAGTGCACTCAAGGAGCACTATCAAATAAAAAGATCAATAGTTTTAACTAAGTGCAGCTGAACCGCACTATTTGGTTAAATTTTATTGATTGAGTTCTTGAGGGAAAATGTCCCTTCTTTTATACTAAATTTTGGCTGATTTGACAATTCCAAATCAAACCCTTAATTCTAATACAATTTTGGATTGACTTAATACTATAACATATGTTTGTGTGTACATTATATGTTTAACTATATTATATTGGTTTGTGTGTGTAATAATTATGGGACAAGTGGATGTTATATGACACGCGCCTATTATCCACAATAATTCCCACGGTAAAGTGTAAAGAGAGCTACACACGATCACCAGCAATGCCATACAACAACAACACACATACTACATATTATATGCAAACCAATGCAGTCAGCGGCCTGACAACAAAGTGTCAAATGATCGTTGCATGTGCGCGACGGTCAATAACATTAAGTCAAGTGGTCGCTGCTCATATGCAATTGGAGATTCTTTTGTTTATGCATATGAAATGTTGTGCTAGTATTGACAACTGTAAAATCATGGTACACCTCCACCCTTTACAAGAATGTTCATATAACTTTTGTTCTATGGACATTCTTTTACACAACACAGTACAATGATTTTACGTCTATTTAAAATTATATTTTATTAGTGAACTTAAAATGTAAAGTATTTATTTAAATGACTAAGAATGTTTTACATATTAATCTTAATTTAACGTAATCCAATCTTAATATTATTTCTTATTTAATTTTAATATTTATTTTGTTTTTAATAAATGTTTAGTGATAAGTTTACTTATGTAGTTAAAAAAAATCTTATCTTAAAGATTATTATTTCACTTTTCTGATCAGTTGAGTGTTATAATTAAAACTTATTTGTTATATAGCTTAAGTCTATTTTTATGAACTACTTGCTCTTTATTATTTTTCTTATCAACTATAGTTACATTATTTCTTAAATCTATATTTTTAATTGTGTATGGACCTTTATATGATTCCTCTAGTTTATGTCCTGTATTATTCCTAAGTAAAACTAAATCTCCTATGTTAAAATTATAATCTAATATATCCTTATCATAGTTATTCTTCTGTTTGATTTTATTTATTTCTAATAAATGTTTTGCTCTCTTAAGTGCAAGTTCTAATCTAAATTTTGCCTCTTTGGCATAATCGTCAATATTGTATAGTGGAGTAACTGTGTCTACCTCATTGAAATCTTTGAAACTGTTTGGTACTTTGCTAAATATCAATTCAAAAGGACAATAATTATGTACAGTTGATGGTGTTGTATTAAAACAATATGTGAAATACCTAATCCATTCATCCCAGTCATCTTTTTCTACAGATATGTAAGAACGTACGTATTCATTAAAAGTTCTGTGACTTCTTTCTATTGTACCTAAGGTCTGGTGATGATGTGCTGTTGATGTTAGTTTCTCGATTTTCAACAAAGTGCACAATTCGTTTAATATAGAATTCTTATATTCTGTACCCATGTCCGAAATGAACGTCTTCATTGGGCCATAGGTAAGTACAAAATTTTCGAATATCGCTTTTGCGATCGTCTTAGCCGATTTATTTGGTATAGGTATTGTTACCAGGTATTTAGTTAAGTCGCATATTAATGTGATTGCGTACTCATTTCCATGTATTGATCTTGGAAATGGTCCAATTGTGTCTACATACACTGTATCAAACGGTTTGTTAGGTGTTTCTGTTATTATCATCGGGCCTTTAACGTGTTTGGTAGTTTTCGTTATTTGACATTTGTGACATGCTTTTACATATTTGGCTTTGTCCTTTGTCATATTTTTCCAGTAGTAGTATCTTTTTATTTTTTCTGCGGTTCTATATATGCCGCAATGACCTCCTTCGATAGGGTCATCATGATATTTCAGCATGACTTCTAGAATTTCCTTAGAATTCTTTATATCAAGTATCTTTATTTCATTTAAAAGCGCTATTTTAATTCTATTTAGTACCTTATTGCCCATATTTCTAAATTCATACTTTGAGACAAATTCGAAAATTTTCTCACTAGGTGCTACTTGTAGTTTATTGATATTTAATTTACTGGCCGCTTTCTCGAGCCTAGAGAAAAATTGTCCTAAGTCAAGTTCCTCTTTAGTAAATATATCATTTATTTTTATGCTAGCTAATATTGATTTTCCCTTCTTTATATATTTATATTTATTGGGATAAATCTTTAATTTGTAATACTTTCTGACGTCACTTCTTAATTGGTACATATATTTTGGGCTCATTTAATACATCTGTTTTATTTGCTCTATGCTGATTATTTATCCTACTACTGTCTTTTTGCTTAGTCACTGACCTTGTCGTGACTCTCAACACGCGTGATACCTTTCTATTCATTTCCTTAAAATCTTCTATAGTAATTCGCGATAACGCATCCGCGATATAATTGTCCTTCCCCCTAAGGTATTCAACTGTAAAATCATATTCTTCCAGATCCAGTCTCATTCTCGTTAATTTGGAACTTGGGTTTTTCATTGAGAACAGATAAGAAAGAGGTCTATGGTCAGTACGAACTAAAAAGTGTGTTCCATAGATATATGGCCTGAAATGTGTGATAGCCCAGTGTATGGCAGTTAATTCCTGTTCAATGGTTGATTTATTACTTTCACCCTTTGTAAATGTCTTTGAAGCGTAAGCTATAGGAAGTTGTTTACCCTGATGTTCTTGAGTTAAAACAGCACCGCATGCATGCTTGCTTGCGTCCGTTGTTATACAAAATTCCTTAGTGAAGTCGGGGTACTGAAGCAATGTTGGACTAATTAATGCTTTCTTTAAGTATTTAAATGCAAATTCGCAATCTTCTGTCCATTCAAATGGCACCCCTTTTCTGGACAATCGTGTAAGATGTCTAGAGTATTCCGAACAATTTTTGATAAACCTTCGGTAATAATTACAAAAAGCGATGAACCTTTTTGCGCTATCCGCGTCCTTGGGTGTCGGATAGTTTTCGATTATCGAGTATTTACTATCATCTGGTAGTATTCCCTTATCAGTACACTTATGTCCAAGGTAGGTTACCTCTCTCATAAAGAATGAACACTTTTCAGGGTTTAGCTTAAGATTGTATTTACGACAGAGATTAAAAACATCCTTCAAATTTGAAAGCATATGCTTTTCTGAGCATCCCAATACGACCAAGTCATCCATATATAGAAATGCTTGATCCGGCTTCAGACCACTGAAAGCAATTGTCATCATTCTTTGGAAGGAATTTGGTGCTATCTTTAAGCCGTAGGGTAGTCTAGTAAATCTGTAGGAACCATTGCTCGTAGAGAATGATGTCAAATCTCTGGAGTTTTTCTCTAATCCTATCTGGTGAAATCCCGACATCAAGTCTAAACAAGAAAAATACTTTGCTCTGCCAAGTTGGTCTAGAATATCATCAATTCTAGGCAATGGGAATTTATCCGATAACAATTTTTTATTTATTTGCCTGTAGTCTATCACAAGTCGCCATCTTTTCTCATCCGAACCTGGAAGTGATTTCTTTGGAACCAATAAAATTGGACTATTGTATTCCGAAAATGATGGTTCAACTATTTTATCATCTATCAGTTTTCTAACCTGTTTGTTAATTTCATCCTTATGCGAATGTGGTATACGATAGTTTTTTATGTATACCGGCTGTTTGTCATTCAATCTCAACTTTTGCTCATAGAAATTGTTAGTAGATATTGTTTCCGTTTCCAAACCAAAAATGTCACTATATTCTTTGCAAATTTTCGTTAGTGTTGGTTTAAATTGTTCTGGGAAGTTTTTCTTTAAAATATCCATAACCTTTGATTGTCTATTTTCATTTTTGTTCAACCTTTGTGTAATTACATTATAGTTAGAGATGTTTTCGGTTTTAATGCTATTCTGTTTGATTGAAATTATACTGTCATTAGTATTTAAAAAACGAATAAAAGCTTTGTTGGATTTAACTAGAATATTTGGTATAAAAACCCCTGTTGTTACTTCCTGATTTGGTATCAATATTTCATTTTTAAGATTCTCAAATTTAATTTGTCTTATTACTTCTGACCTTGGTGGTAGTGTTATCTCATTATAATTATTTGTTATTGGTATGTCTATTGTATGTTGCAGATTAGAGGGTCTTAGAACAAGATAGTCATGTTCTTCATTGAAATCCAATAAACAATTATATCTTTTTAAGAAGTCTAAACCAATAATTCCATCACAAGGTATGGGAAAATTGTTCTGAACCACCTGAAAGTAATGTGGTATTAAAAAGTTTTTAAATTTCATTTCCAAGAATATTTTTCCTATGGATTTCAGGTATCCCTGTCCTATACCAGTTATTGTTGTAGTAATGTTTTTATTTATTTGTTGGGGTTTGAAAAAATTATTTTTTACGATCGAAATATCTGCTCCTGTGTCCACCAACAACGTTACTATGTGGTTAGTGTTATTAATTTCCATATGCACAAAAAAACTCAAGTTGAGATTAAGGTTGTATATTTTATTATGTGTTGAGCTTATCTTAGGGGGTTGTCGGAGTTTTCCGAACCGTTTTCGTATGAGTCAGTTGCTCTTACGTAGTTTCCATTTCTACGTCTATTGTTGAAACCTTGCCTATTTCTGTTATTTCCTGGTCTTTGTGGAGGTCTAAAATTGTTATTAATGTTGTTATTGGGAAAATTATTATATTTTCTTCGATACTGATTATTATTTCCTCTGTTAATAGGTCGATTATATTTCCTACCCAAATATAGCAACGCATTTTGCTGGCCAGTTGCTTCTGTGCAACTGTTAACAAATTTAGTAATTGCCTCATTCATGTTGTTGAATTGGCCTTCCTCCATAATAAGTTTTACCCTATCTATGGTACAATTTTTCGTTAATGCCTTAACGGCAACTTGCGTTGAATACTTGTTTGTTAATTCACATGACAAACCGTCTGATATATATGCGCTTTCCAATGATTTTGTTAAGTTTTCTATTTCACTGCAGTAATTGTTTGCAGTTTTATTATTTTGTCTAGTATTCATAATTTTAGCTGTCAGTACTTCTACCGACTCGCCCTTGACCGTAGCGCGCAATTTACTGATTATTTCCAATATTGTACCTTCATTTTCAATCAGATTCCTAGCGGTTCCTTTTAATTTAGTCTTTATTAAAGACACTGCTATCGCTTCATTGTCACCTTTAATTGTATTCAGCAATTGCAAGGAGTCTATAAATGCTCTCAGGTTTTCTGACCTGCCATCAAAGTCGATTACGAGCTTTGATGCTGTGTTTAGAAATTCTACTATTGTCTGGGTCATGTTTGTTGAAATTATTTCAGGTTTTGTTTCCTGATTATACAATAGAACCAATGTTTCGTTAGATTTTTGGTTCTGTCGTTAGTTTATAAGATACTTCCTCATGGAATGTAGTTGGTAATTCAATATATAAACCTTTTTTTGATAAAATGCTTATTAGCCTACTCCTTACATCAGAAAAGAAACATACGGCTGCTGCTTTGTGGGCTGTTGTAAGCTTACTGAAATTTACATTAACAACTACTCTGATTCTTTCGAATCTGTCAAACAAAGTCCTCAGATGCTTTACTACCGTTTCGTCCTTTATATTTCTTTCTAAATTTAAACATTTATATGATTTGTCAAAATCGTCTTTTAACAGTCTTAACCTTTTAATTATTTCCTGCCAGTCCATTTAGATCTTGTCCAATTCATTGGCTCTACTTGAATATCTCTTTCTAAGTCTTCTAGTATGCATACTGTATACCTTTAATACAAAATTCAATCCTAACAAAATTGTTATTATAATCAAACAAATTTCAATCTTATCTAAGTTTATTTTATTTTGAAGTACTTCTACCTCATTTATAACATTGGCCGTTGGCCTATCTAACTTAGTTTGTGTCTTGCACATATTCAAAGAAAAAGGAAGAGAAAAGAAATTATTAAATTTTAAAATGTCTTAACATCCTAATTGTTTCTTCTTCTATGGAATTTTTATTAATTACGTCCTCCATAGTTGGAGCTCTATTCATTCCTATTGACTTCCAATATTTGGTCAACCATACCAAATATTCTTCACTTGAAATTTTTGTTTTTATTTGTGGACTATCCGCAATGGGATTTTTAGGCCTAATTTTTACCCTATTCATACTAGAGGTATCCAATTTATTTTATTTGCTTTATATGTATTTTATTTAATATTAATTTTATTTTATTTTAATTTAATTTTTAATTTAATACCATATTGAATTTACTTAAATATATACTGTTATTTATATATATATATACTTTTTTTTTTTAATTTGTAAGTTGCCTCGAGCGGTTTACGCTTATAGGCCCTGCCAGTGCAACCATTGAGGAGCACGTTGGTTTAAATAAAAATTTTTTTGTTTGGTTTTATTCTGCAGCGGCGGTAGAGCATTAAACCACATCCGGCTTGTCTTCTTCATGTTTTTGTTCTTTGGTCCTTGATTCTTGAGGTCCTTGGTGCCTCTTGGTCAGGCGGTACTTCCTTCAACGGATCCTTGGCTGTCCGTCAGGATAAGCAAAATTTATTTTGGGTGCTTTTGAGCACACCAGTTGTTATATATTTTTTTTCGGGTCCTTGGGTGCTTTAAATTTTAGCAAACCAAGGCCCAGGCAGGATTGACCTGCTTTTTGGTGCTTGATAAATTAGCACTCCAGGATTGGCAGGATCACTGTTATATTCTAGGTGCTAATAACTGGAGCACTTCTAGAATAGTGGCAGGATCGCCATGTAACGTATTTATTTATTTATTTTTAATAAAGTGCACTCAAGGAGCACTATCAAATAAAAAGATCAATAGTTTTAACTAAGTGCAGCTGAACCGCACTATTTGGTTAAATTTTATTGATTGAGTTCTTGAGGGAAAATGTCCCTTCTTTTATACTAAATTTTGGCTGATTTGACAATTCCAAATCAAACCCTTAATTCTAATACAATTTTGGATTGACTTAATACTATAACATATGTTTGTGTGTACATTATATGTTTAACTATATTATATTGGTTTGTGTGTGTAATAATTATGGGACAAGTGGATGTTATATGACACGCGCCTATTATCCACAATAATTCCCACGGTAAAGTGTAAAGATATTCTTCACGTCACAACGAGCCGCTACGTGTACTTAAAGTTACCACTTCAAATATTACACACTTTTACTGTAAATGGAGTGAGGAATCTTGCTCCACTGCCAATTGGCCCACGATGGATTGAAAGCGCACCAACCAACTACTCAAGGTTGACCGCAGTGCCATCTCGATCACAGTGGCCAATTTTGTTATGGGAAGACACGCGGAAAGACTGTAGATCTAATCAAACGTCTTTAGTCGTGGTTGTGGGTCTGTTGAAGAGGAGAAAACTGTTCTTCATTATCTTTGTCAATGCCCATCTCTTGCGAGGAAATCTTAGAGATTTGGCACTCCATTCCTTGTCAACTTAACTGAGTTATCATCCATTGACATCAAGCATATAATTTCGTTTATTAAACTTTCAGCTTGGTTCCCAGCATAGAGTAGACGTGATTTTAAGGTCTAGCACCTGCGCTGAGTTTGTGGGAATTCGGTTTTCTTGTGGCGCCAACGGGTCGCTATGCGTGCTCAAGTTTGCTTTGGTAGTCAAAGCTACTACTTCGACCTAATCTAACCTATTGTAGATGGACCGAGTGAGGTGAATCTGTGATATTTTCATTTCAGAAAAGCATTAAGTAAACCACGCTTGGATTCAGCGTTTATTCACAGCACTTCCAACTTATTCTTTTGAATTTTTGCGGCATATTTTTGAAGAATATTTTTCAATATTTTCAAATATTTTTTCTAATTTATAAAATCTCAACATAACTTTAATTCCAGCGACAAATTCATGAATTGTCTTTAACGAAAATTTAGGCTTAAGTGTAATTTTTCAAACGCTTGTCTCTTAAAGCAATTGATCTGAGAAAATCAACTGCAATCTAGTGTCAAAAGACCGAGTATATTTTTCTACAACAAAGAGATGCCATCATGAAGATATTTGGGAAGAAAAGAGAATAAGAATGTATGTATCATTACTTAATATGTTACGATTTTTGAAAATTTGGCGAAATATGCAAATAAGTGGGAAAATATGCTCTAAAAACACAAGGCATTTCATATAAAATATACTGTTGTGTATATTGAAGTTTTTGTTTTTTGATTTTAATCTGTTAATTAAAAAAAAGCTTTTAATATGTATTCACCGCTTATTATCATTATCAACTTAAAAATAAAAACTAATTGGTAACCATAACTACAGAGTTAAATTTTTCTTTTTTTTTTTAAATTTTTATTACAAATTATTGTTAATTTTCATATTTTTTCATAAATTCATAGGAGAAAAATTATTGCATTTTATGGCTGATAAAAAATTTATTGTAAATATTTTTATAGTCATTCATTATTTTTAGCATTTAAGTATATTAATTAAATTTGTTTTAATTACTGCGGTTATTAATTTTTTTATGAAAAAAAAAAAGACGGCAGCCACTGGCAATGGTGGTTCATTACCGGCTATAAAAAACATCGGAGTGTAGTCTGACAGGCTCTAGGAAATGAAAACATTACAAACGTTGTATCCTTATAGAACTGAAATGCAAACAATATCTAATGGAATGTAGCAGTAGTTAACGAAAAACTGTGGGCAGCAGAAGAAGTCCGCATAGCCATATAAAAAAGAGAAAGTAAAAGAGATTATGAAAAAACAACGAGGGGACTCACCTCGGTTCGTATTGATATCATATTGGTATCATATTATTAAAGGAAGGAAAGAGAGCGGAGAAGAGTGTACAAATCGAATTATTTTTTACCATTCCAGTCTGTTAACATCATGCATTTTTCCACCTCTGATACGAAATATAATTAATTTGAAATATTAATAGAGACCAAATTCTATCATCAACTTTTGTATCACAGTCATATTCGTAAAGGTTGCAAGAGTCAGTGATAATTTTCTTATTATGCCACAATCATCAGCACAAAAATAATGTGTGTTTATTTACCCTCTCCCAACTGTTTTACTGCAACAATTTGTTGAGTCAATCATCAAGCCGCTAACGATGATAAATTTTAAATCAAGACAAAATTAATCAAGAAAAAGTATGCGCATGAAAACTGAAATTCTTTTTAGGCGAAAATACAAAAACAAATTAAATCTTCCTCCACACCCCTACGTAGTTAAATAAGCAACAGAAATGCATTCAGGAAATAAAAACAGAAAAAGTGAAGACATCACTGCAGCAGCAGATGAGAAAATTTCGTAAAATCATAAGAAAAAAAAGTAGCCAGAAAAAGAATCGAAAAATATTGAGAAATTAATTTGCAAATGATGAGCATAATTCCCGGGTTAAATGCAACTCAAACACTTATAACTCCACACACAGAGCACTGCATAAAGGGAAGATAATGAGAAACAATTCCAACAAATACTGCAGAATGCAATTCAGTATGAAAATTTTAAATGAAAATGGCAAAACAGTGTTGCCATATTCAAATTTGAAAGGAAAAAATCTGAAAAAGTTGTTTTAAAAGGAGAATAGTGTACCGTACCAAAAAGTTAAACGGAGTAGAAAATTGTGGATCAATTAATAAGGGAAGGTCACAGTTCGCTGGCTCCCAAGTCAGGTGCTAATACCACGCAATGAGCAGGCAGATGAACTCAAGATGGTATAGTTTCATTTCATCGCTTTTCTGCCTGTATTTAGATTTTTGGAAACTATACAGTTTGTGCAGGATTTACTATGCCTCACCTATGGTTTTCGAAAGTGCGACATCGTACACTACTCTCTCTGATAATTCTTACTTATGAGATCAATGATGCAAATGGGCTTGGATTATTGTCCATTCCTCTGAAATAGAAGCCACACTTAACTCCAACATTAATCTTTATTAACAATCTTGCTCTTCATATCATTAAAATTTTAGCACTAAAAATTGCGAATGATCAACTAATTCTTCGGAACAGAAATCGAATGTGTTAAACTGCACGCGATAATAAAAAAATCGTTTAAATCAGTGAAATTTGAGGCTGGTGAACCTTCCCGATTCGCTTTAATTCCTTCGCAGCCTATGATCTCCAGGAATACTGTCGATAAGTCACAGAAATTAAAATTTTCCCATGATAATGACAACAGCAAACACCTAACGGACTTTTAAAAAATGAATTTTTAAAATGGAATCTTCCAACTGTAAATGAAAGAGCAAAGCAAAGTTCAGAGCTGTAAAGTTATGATTGCCAATGCAAATGCCTCCCCCCAAAAAAAGTGAAGCACAAATAAACGTCATTTAATGGAATATTTTAAACCTTCTGCCGCCTTCCTTTACTCAGCCCTTTGATTTCTTCTTTATTTCATGACAAACAATCAAAGTCGATGTTATCAATCGTTAGCAATGCAATGATAGTTTATGCAACAATTGCTATTGGAATGTCATCATAGAGGACGCATGCAAAACGGTTCAAAAGCAAAAGGAGGGACAGAAAGAGGATGGCAATTCAAATATTTAATGTGTATGCCAAAAATGTTTAAGAATGTATGTATGTACGTAGGTTGTTGCGTCAGTAATAACAGCAACAGCATTGCAAGAAATCCTTTATATAAACAACATTCGGAAGAAATAACCAGAGTCCAATCAAACATCGAAATTTACACGATACTTGAAGGATAGCTGGCTAACCCTATGAAAAGGTTGATTGTTGATGCATCATCATCCTCACGATGTTGCACTGCACAGTTAAATGAGAAGGCATTCAGATGTATAGATATGTGCAGCACTTGCCATGCCAGTTGACCCGCTTTTTTTCTTTCTCTCATCGTTTATTTCTTTATATCCTTCCGTCATTTATTTTATTTACCATTCTTTGGTCTTTTATTGCCAACGAGAAGAGCAATAGGGAGTGAGATCTTTAACCCTTTTTTTATTACTTGTTGTAGCAGTGGGTCCAGTTTGGCATCAATAACAATACAATGGGAAAAGAAAACAAACAAACCAGAGAAACGAACGAATCCAGTTAAATAAAGAATCCAAATGATTTTGTTTTTCTTTCAGTTTTTTTTATTACTTTTGTATAGTTATGTGGATGACTTAACCAGTACCGTTGTATCCACATGATGCATGTAGCAATACGTATTGTGTACAACAGATATGTTTAGTTTATTGGCTGATTGGGACCCGTTGGTATAACGCATGCAAAATTCAAATCAAAAAATCAAAGCTCTTAACCTCTTTCATTTAAATACGGAACTTGTAACCTGGAATATTAAATTTTTCTGGTTTTTCTAGGATTCCAGGCACTTCTTAGCATAAGTGAAAGAGGAAAAAATAGGTCCTATCTTTTGATCTTATAAACACAATTTCATAAATTTACGGCTGCCAATAGAAGTTAATCAGACCCACAAATTCTTGTAAAAGTTGTAAGAACCGATCATAATTATTTCAGATATTAAATGAAGTCTTGACTGGGCCAACAGTGACGGGTAATAAACTACTAAAATGGCGTAAATTAGTGGTTAAATTGCTCGAGCAATTCATATTCGCGTTTTAAAAACTGTCCTCCCCGATCGACTTCGGACTCTTAAGTTGTCTGAGAAAATAACATGAACAACGATTACCGTAGCAAGGTCAGCTAGGAGACCAATGGAGAGACAGAATGGCTTAATAATAAAATACGGTCAATGCAACAACGCCAAATATATTCTGCAATGGCAAATGACAATCCTATAACTCTAGAGTATGCTACAGTCGACTAAACGCCTAATTAGTTGCAAAAACTTGATGTGTATGGAGATAGAAAAGGAGATGGTGTTTCTTAAAGGAAACAAAAATATTCAAAACTTATTTGGAAGACTAGTTATGAAATATATTTTTGATCAATGGGATGATATTGAAGTCACCGTAGTATACTAGGTAGTGTGTTGGTTTATTAGACATGAGTCCACAGTCAAACCTCAGGTCAGATATCGATAACAAAACGAAATTTGAAAAATTATTTCTTCGGCGACTTCCTCTCAGCAGATTTCTGGCAAAAACTTTGAGAGTAAATAAAATTGCCATGAAAAGTTCCTCTAAGAATTTGTCATTTGGATTCGACTTTAAATTGTAGGTCCCGCCACTAATGTATAAAATTAACACACACACTCCCTGGCTGAATTCTTGTAATGACCAATTTATTACGTAGGTACAGAACGGTTGTTGTAGCACAGAAACCTGAGCACTACTGCCTTAATAATCCGTCAACTTTAATCACTGTTGGACTCAATGCATTGGATTCTACTTGAGAATCACTATTCGAATCACATATTCTTCTACGACCTCTATACATATGTGCCGGTGAATACCGGCTAAGTTAAAACCATTTGTGTCCAAAATAAATTTGTGTTGAATTTATTTCATTTGCTGTATTTCAAGCTTATTTAACTATGTAATGTAGATAGTCTTAGAATAATAGCGTTTCAGTCTGTATTTTCTTATAGACAATGATTTCTGTATATTATGTGGCTGTATTCTGTAAATTGGTGACTAGTGACTAGTCTTTTCCAGTGTGTTCTACGCTTTGCTGAGAGATGAACTGATCTATTTTCGATATGATTATACGATTATACATTTGTGATGTCATCAAAGACATCTGGATGGATTATATTATGGATATTGAAGGAAACGTCTACATTTTATAAAAACTCGAAAAACCTTGAAATGTTATATTTTGCAGCCAAATATCTTAAATACCATGTCAACATGCTTGACTAGCTGTTAACAATAGTATATGGGAATTAATCCATCATTTTTTCTTAGAAATTCCTCTAGTAATTAATACGATTTTTCTCTACTAATGATGGAAGCCCTCTTTCCGAAACGAAAATTACATTTGCGTTGCGTCTATTAATTGAAATACAAATTTTTTAATTTTCATTTTATTTATAAATGCTTATCTCTCTGTCTGTATGTTTGTATTTATAAATGTAATGAAATGAAATGAAAAATAAAACACAGGAAAAAACACATCAAGGAATTGTGGATTCAATTTCTGCGCTTATTTATGCGCATTTCAACGCAATCGTGCAGCAAATGCTATATGGCAGCCTGCCTGACTTGCTGTCTGTAATTCTGTTTGGATCCCTTTTTCGGGTGGTTCAGTAAATAATTTTTTAAAGATTTACTTTCAAGCAGACATGGAACCATAACATGTCTATAACACGCACATGTGTCCTCAGAAGTATGTTTACGTGTGTGTGATTGCATACGTTTTGATGAACGTTTAATATTATTTGAACTTGTGAACTTAAATGACGTCTCGTACAAAGCAGGCGAATGGATGCATGAATAGCGAATTCGTTTGTTTTGTTTGTTTGTGTGAAATGTCGTTGTACGCAAACATTTCTTGTTTCAAACATTCGTTGTCTATCCAGAATCCATCATTCCTTGTGAATTTCATTTATCTTAGTTATTTTTTTTTTGCTGTTATATTTTGAAGTCGTTTGTTTGTTGCAATCGACATGGTCATCATCGACTGTTGCATCATCAAGCTAAAGAACGAAGTAAAAAATAGCAAAACGTAGTTTGACAAGAAGTTTGTTGCATTTTATTTTCTTGGTTTAATTGTTGTTTCTTCGTTTGCAGTTTGAAGTTTGTTTGTAAGTTTGATTGTTCGTTTCGTTACTTGTCTTGTCTTAAGTCGACCAAGACACTCTGTTTTATTTTCCGTTTCGCAGCTTCACCAGTAAATTTTATAACATTTTCGTTTAGCTCTCTTACACACTAGCATTTATCTTCGTCACATGTGCGTGCAAATGCTGGAAGTATGGACGATTTTACATGTAAATGTTAAAAATTAAAAAATGAAGTACGTTCAAAAAAATTTGAGAAACCATCAAGCCTTTTATTTATGGGCAGTACAATTGAAACTTTTAAAGGACTCATTAAATATAGGAAAACTAAAGGTGAAATTGTTTCCCGGTGGGTAGCCAGAAAAAAGACAAGAAGAGAACAGTAATCGGATTGTCCTTTATACTACACGCCTCTTGTTACGTGTACTTTAGCGATCGGAAATAATATGGGAGTAGGATCACTTTAATTTAATTTGATTTCAAATCACAAGTCATTCGTAGCTACTAGAAAAAAATATCGAAAAGCAGACATCGCCGCCTTTGCTGAATATCTACTGACTTACATCAGTTTAACATAGCAAAAACTCTCACACGATATTAAATGCTGATGCATGGAGGTTGCCGTGCTCGACTACAAGCTGAAAAATTTAGAAATTTAGAAAATTATGTGGTTTTAATCTCCTGCAAATAATCCGTCTAGGAAGCCCAGTAACTGTACAGTCTAAAGAGGAAAATAACAACAATGAATATATAGGAACATCACTCAGCAGCATCTTTTAAAAAAGACTAGTAATCATTTAAAACTTGTCACCACTACATCCAATACAGGGGAGTATGCAACGATAGATGGCAACACTATTATTATAGTACACTCATCAGTAGATCATACATGGTTATTTAGAAACACTATGTAACAAAACTGAAACAAATCAACGAAATAATTAAGAAGACAGGGGATACAGATATAACATCCCTATGTTCTTCAAAGAAACGAAAAGGGAGCCCAATTTATACGATAAATGCCATTATCTGACTATAATCTGGGCAATTAGAACAAATATGAAACATGGAGTTGGACAAGATACAAAAATTTGCACGGGCACATGAGTTTGCGAAGAGGGCAGCTTACACGCCATTGATAGGACCTTTTTAGTGGGCAGAAAAAGTGAATGAAAGATTCTTCTCAATCCGAGTGCATTTGAGGTGCTCAAAACTTTTGTTTGCAAAAAATGGAGTACTGAATAACACGTAGATTAATTGATAACTTGTCTCTTGACAGGGAGCTGTAGACTCAGGATATACATACTTATTCAGAATGTAGTTTCTGTGACGATGAGAATGATTCATAATAATACATTTCGCATTCTAAGAAGAAACATTTGGGTACATGTCAAAAGCTAGGAAAGGAATTGTCACTGTTGGCTGCCATCAGCGTCATGAAATTTTTCAGCGCCATAAGCTTGGAGGAGACATTATAAGGATGCGCTATAAAGTACGTAAAGCGTACTAGATTGTCTGGGTCCATGGTCTTTATTTACATTATTTACATTAATGAGAATCGTATTTCACTTTTCAACAATTGCTTAAGAAATGGTTCGATTTCGAATATATGTACGTCGTAATTCTGACTAAAGAATTGTTGTGGGCAATTGAGTTAATTGAATTGCCTGATTCAATTAATGTTACCTAAAACAGCCGCAAACGGATTACCTTAAAAACAATTATTCGAACACCCACTATAAACTGACTGTTCATGTACATGAATAAAATCGTAGCTACGACTTGAAAAGTAAGACCAAAATTAATGTTTAGTTTTAAGACGACGAAAAATCAAAACTTTGTTAAATTGTCGAACCGAGATTCATTATCGGATGAATTTTCTTAAAGCATAATACGACCCAAAATTGCTACACTAACGGAGAAGGCTAAAAGCGGTGAGTGCTGACCGCGAAAAATATTTTTAAGGCATCGCGGAATAGACCAGACATACCGAGTTACTTAAGCAAATTGTAACGTATTTATTTATTTATTTTTAATAAAGTGCACTCAAGGAGCACTATCAAATAAAAAGATCAATAGTTTTAACTAAGTGCAGCTGAACCGCACTATTTGGTTAAATTTTATTGATTGAGTTCTTGAGGGAAAATGTCCCTTCTTTTATACTAAATTTTGGCTGATTTGACAATTCCAAATCAAACCCTTAATTCTAATACAATTTTGGATTGACTTAATACTATAACATATGTTTGTGTGTACATTATATGTTTAACTATATTATATTGGTTTGTGTGTGTAATAATTATGGGACAAGTGGATGTTATATGACACGCGCCTATTATCCACAATAATTCCCACGGTAAAGTGTAAAGAGAGCTACACACGATCACCAGCAATGCCATACAACAACAACACACATACTACATATTATATGCAAACCAATGCAGTCAGCGGCCTGACAACAAAGTGTCAAATGATCGTTGCATGTGCGCGACGGTCAATAACATTAAGTCAAGTGGTCGCTGCTCATATGCAATTGGAGATTCTTTTGTTTATGCATATGAAATGTTGTGCTAGTATTGACAACTGTAAAATCATGGTACACCTCCACCCTTTACAAGAATGTTCATATAACTTTTGTTCTATGGACATTCTTTTACACAACACAGTACAATGATTTTACGTCTATTTAAAATTATATTTTATTAGTGAACTTAAAATGTAAAGTATTTATTTAAATGACTAAGAATGTTTTACATATTAATCTTAATTTAACGTAATCCAATCTTAATATTATTTCTTATTTAATTTTAATATTTATTTTGTTTTTAATAAATGTTTAGTGATAAGTTTACTTATGTAGTTAAAAAAAATCTTATCTTAAAGATTATTATTTCACTTTTCTGATCAGTTGAGTGTTATAATTAAAACTTATTTGTTATATAGCTTAAGTCTATTTTTATGAACTACTTGCTCTTTATTATTTTTCTTATCAACTATAGTTACATTATTTCTTAAATCTATATTTTTAATTGTGTATGGACCTTTATATGATTCCTCTAGTTTATGTCCTGTATTATTCCTAAGTAAAACTAAATCTCCTATGTTAAAATTATAATCTAATATATCCTTATCATAGTTATTCTTCTGTTTGATTTTATTTATTTCTAATAAATGTTTTGCTCTCTTAAGTGCAAGTTCTAATCTAAATTTTGCCTCTTTGGCATAATCGTCAATATTGTATAGTGGAGTAACTGTGTCTACCTCATTGAAATCTTTGAAACTGTTTGGTACTTTGCTAAATATCAATTCAAAAGGACAATAATTATGTACAGTTGATGGTGTTGTATTAAAACAATATGTGAAATACCTAATCCATTCATCCCAGTCATCTTTTTCTACAGATATGTAAGAACGTACGTATTCATTAAAAGTTCTGTGACTTCTTTCTATTGTACCTAAGGTCTGGTGATGATGTGCTGTTGATGTTAGTTTCTCGATTTTCAACAAAGTGCACAATTCGTTTAATATAGAATTCTTATATTCTGTACCCATGTCCGAAATGAACGTCTTCATTGGGCCATAGGTAAGTACAAAATTTTCGAATATCGCTTTTGCGATCGTCTTAGCCGATTTATTTGGTATAGGTATTGTTACCAGGTATTTAGTTAAGTCGCATATTAATGTGATTGCGTACTCATTTCCATGTATTGATCTTGGAAATGGTCCAATTGTGTCTACATACACTGTATCAAACGGTTTGTTAGGTGTTTCTGTTATTATCATCGGGCCTTTAACGTGTTTGGTAGTTTTCGTTATTTGACATTTGTGACATGCTTTTACATATTTGTCCTTTGTCATATTTTTCCAGTAGTAGTATCTTTTTATTTTTTCTGCGGTTCTATATATGCCGCAATGACCCCCTTCGATAGGGTCATCATGATATTTCAGCATGACTTCTAGAATTTCCTTAGAATTCTTTATATCAAGTATCTTTATTTCATTTAAAAGCGCTATTTTAATTCTATTTAGTACCTTATTGCCCATATTTCTAAATTCATACTTTGAGACAAATTCGAAAATTTTCTCACTAGGTGCTACTTGTAGTTTATTGATATTTAATTTACTGGCCGCTTTCTCGAGCCTAGAGAAAAATTGTCCTAAGTCAAGTTCCTCTTTAGTAAATATATCATTTATTTTTATGCTAGCTAATATTGATTTTCCCTTCTTTATATATTTATATTTATTGGGATAAATCTTTAATTTGTAATACTTTCTGACGTCACTTCTTAATTGGTACATATATTTTGGGCTCATTTAATACATCTGTTTTATTTGCTCTATGCTGATTATTTATCCTACTACTGTCTTTTTGCTTAGTCACTGACCTTGTCGTGACTCTCAACACGCGTGATACCTTTCTATTCATTTCCTTAAAATCTTCTATAGTAATTCGCGATAACGCATCCGCGATATAATTGTCCTTCCCCCTAAGGTATTCAACTGTAAAATCATATTCTTCCAGATCCAGTCTCATTCTCGTTAATTTGGAACTTGGGTTTTTCATTGAGAACAGATAAGAAAGAGGTCTATGGTCAGTACGAACTAAAAAGTGTGTTCCATAGATATATGGCCTGAAATGTGTGATAGCCCAGTGTATGGCAGTTAATTCCTGTTCAATGGTTGATTTATTACTTTCACCCTTTGTAAATGTCTTTGAAGCGTAAGCTATAGGAAGTTGTTTACCCTGATGTTCTTGAGTTAAAACAGCACCGCATGCATGCTTGCTTGCGTCCGTTGTTATACAAAATTCCTTAGTGAAGTCGGGGTACTGAAGCAATGTTGGACTAATTAATGCTTTCTTTAAGTATTTAAATGCAAATTCGCAATCTTCTGTCCATTCAAATGGCACCCCTTTTCTGGACAATCGTGTAAGATGTCTAGAGTATTCCGAACAATTTTTGATAAACCTTCGGTAATAATTACAAAAAGCGATGAACCTTTTTGCGCTATCCGCGTCCTTGGGTGTCGGATAGTTTTCGATTATCGAGTATTTACTATCATCTGGTAGTATTCCCTTATCAGTACACTTATGTCCAAGGTAGGTTACCTCTCTCATAAAGAATGAACACTTTTCAGGGTTTAGCTTAAGATTGTATTTACGACAGAGATTAAAAACATCCTTCAAATTTGAAAGCATATGCTTTTCTGAGCATCCCAATACGACCAAGTCATCCATATATAGAAATGCTTGATCCGGCTTCAGACCACTGAAAGCAATTGTCATCATTCTTTGGAAGGAATTTGGTGCTATCTTTAAGCCGTAGGGTAGTCTAGTAAATCTGTAGGAACCATTGCTCGTAGAGAATGATGTCAAATCTCTGGAGTTTTTCTCTAATCCTATCTGGTGAAATCCCGACATCAAGTCTAAACAAGAAAAATACTTTGCTCTGCCAAGTTGGTCTAGAATATCATCAATTCTAGGCAATGGGAATTTATCCGATAACAATTTTTTATTTATTTGCCTGTAGTCTATCACAAGTCGCCATCTTTTCTCATCCGAACCTGGAAGTGATTTCTTTGGAACCAATAAAATTGGACTATTGTATTCCGAAAATGATGGTTCAACTATTTTATCATCTATCAGTTTTCTAACCTGTTTGTTAATTTCATCCTTATGCGAATGTGGTATACGATAGTTTTTTATGTATACCGGCTGTTTGTCATTCAATCTCAACTTTTGCTCATAGAAATTGTTAGTAGATATTGTTTCCATTTCCAAACCAAAAATTTCACTATATTCTTTGCAAATTTTCGTTAGTGTTGGTTTAAATTGTTCTGGGAAGTTTTTCTTTAAAATATCCATAACCTTTGATTGTCTATTTTCATTTTTGTTCAACCTTTGTGTAATTACATTATAGTTAGAGATGTTTTCGGTTTTAATGCTATTCTGTTTGATTGAAATTATACTGTCATTAGTATTTAAAAAACGAATAAAAGCTTTGTTGGATTTAACTAGAATATTTGGTATAAAAACCCCTGTTGTTACTTCCTGATTTGGTATCAATATTTCATTTTTAAGATTCTCAAATTTAATTTGTCTTATTACTTCTGACCTTGGTGGTAGTGTTATCTCATTATAATTATTTGTTATTGGTATGTCTATTGTATGTTGCAGATTAGAGGGTCTTAGAACAAGATAGTCATGTTCTTCATTGAAATCCAATAAACAATTATATCTTTTTAAGAAGTCTAAACCAATAATTCCATCACAAGGTATGGGAAAATTGTTCTGAACCACCTGAAAGTAATGTGGTATTAAAAAGTTTTTAAATTTCATTTCCAAGAATATTTTTCCTATGGATTTCAGGTATCCCTGTCCTATACCAGTTATTGTTGTAGTAATGTTTTTATTTATTTGTTGGGGTTTGAAAAAATTATTTTTTACGATCGAAATATCTGCTCCTGTGTCCACCAACAACGTTACTATGTGGTTAGTGTTATTAATTTCCATATGCACAAAAAAACTCAAGTTGAGATTAAGGTTGTATATTTTATTATGTGTTGAGCTTATCTTAGGGGGTTGTCGGAGTTTTCCGAACCGTTTTCGTATGAGTCAGTTGCTCTTACGTAGTTTCCATTTCTACGTCTATTGTTGAAACCTTGCCTATTTCTGTTATTTCCTGGTCTTTGTGGAGGTCTAAAATTGTTATTAATGTTGTTATTGGGAAAATTATTATATTTTCTTCGATACTGATTATTATTTCCTCTGTTAATAGGTCGATTATATTTCCTACCCAAATATAGCAACGCATTTTGCTGGCCAGTTGCTTCTGTGCAACTGTTAACAAATTTAGTAATTGCCTCATTCATGTTGTTGAATTGGCCTTCCTCCATAATAAGTTTTACCCTATCTATGGTACAATTTTTCGTTAATGCCTTAACGGCAACTTGCGTTGAATACTTGTTTGTTAATTCACATGACAAACCGTCTGATATATATGCGCTTTCCAATGATTTTGTTAAGTTTTCTATTTCACTGCAGTAATTGTTTGCAGTTTTATTATTTTGTCTAGTATTCATAATTTTAGCTGTCAGTACTTCTACCGACTCGCCCTTGACCGTAGCGCGCAATTTACTGATTATTTCCAATATTGTACCTTCATTTTCAATCAGATTCCTAGCGGTTCCTTTTAATTTAGTCTTTATTAAAGACACTGCTATCGCTTCATTGTCACCTTTAATTGTATTCAGCAATTGCAAGGAGTCTATAAATGCTCTCAGGTTTTCTGACCTGCCATCAAAGTCGATTACGAGCTTTGATGCTGTGTTTAGAAATTCTACTATTGTCTGGGTCATGTTTGTTGAAATTATTTCAGGTTTTGTTTCCTGATTATACAATAGAACCAATGTTTCGTTAGATTTTTGGTTCTGTCGTTAGTTTATAAGATACTTCCTCATGGAATGTAGTTGGTAATTCAATATATAAACCTTTTTTTGATAAAATGCTTATTAGCCTACTCCTTACATCAGAAAAGAAACATACGGCTGCTGCTTTGTGGGCTGTTGTAAGCTTACTGAAATTTACATTAACAACTACTCTGATTCTTTCGAATCTGTCAAACAAAGTCCTCAGATGCTTTACTACCGTTTCGTCCTTTATATTTCTTTCTAAATTTAAACATTTATATGATTTGTCAAAATCGTCTTTTAACAGTCTTAACCTTTTAATTATTTCCTGCCAGTCCATTTAGATCTTGTCCAATTCATTGGCTCTACTTGAATATCTCTTTCTAAGTCTTCTAGTATGCATACTGTATACCTTTAATACAAAATTCAATCCTAACAAAATTGTTATTATAATCAAACAAATTTCAATCTTATCTAAGTTTATTTTATTTTGAAGTACTTCTACCTCATTTATAACATTGGCCGTTGGCCTATCTAACTTAGTTTGTGTCTTGCACATATTCAAAGAAAAAGGAAGAGAAAAGAAATTATTAAATTTTAAAATGTCTTAACATCCTAATTGTTTCTTCTTCTATGGAATTTTTATTAATTACGTCCTCCATAGTTGGAGCTCTATTCATTCCTATTGACTTCCAATATTTGGTCAACCATACCAAATATTCTTCACTTGAAATTTTTGTTTTTATTTGTGGACTATCCGCAATGGGATTTTTAGGCCTAATTTTTACCCTATTCATACTAGAGGTATCCAATTTATTTTATTTGCTTTATATGTATTTTATTTAATATTAATTTTATTTTATTTTAATTTAATTTTTAATTTAATACCATATTGAATTTACTTAAATATATACTGTTATTTATATATATATATATTTTTTTTTTTAATTTGTAAGTTGCCTCGAGCGGTTTACGCTTATAGGCCCTGCCAGTGCAACCATTGAGGAGCACGTTGGTTTAAATAAAAATTTTTTTGTTTGGTTTTATTCTGCAGCGGCGGTAGAGCATTAAACCACATCCGGCTTGTCTTCTTCATGTTTTTGTTCTTTGGTCCTTGATTCTTGAGGTCCTTGGTGCCTCTTGGTCAGGCGGTACTTCCTTCAACGGATCCTTGGCTGTCCGTCAGGATAAGCAAAATTTATTTTGGGTGCTTTTGAGCACACCAGTTGTTATATATTTTTTTTCGGGTCCTTGGGTGCTTTAAATTTTAGCAAACCAAGGCCCAGGCAGGATTGACCTGCTTTTTGGTGCTTGATAAATTAGCACTCCAGGATTGGCAGGATCACTGTTATATTCTAGGTGCTAATAACTGGAGCACTTCTAGAATAGTGGCAGGATCGCCATGTAACGTATTTATTTATTTATTTTTAATAAAGTGCACTCAAGGAGCACTATCAAATAAAAAGATCAATAGTTTTAACTAAGTGCAGCTGAACCGCACTATTTGGTTAAATTTTATTGATTGAGTTCTTGAGGGAAAATGTCCCTTCTTTTATACTAAATTTTGGCTGATTTGACAATTCCAAATCAAACCCTTAATTCTAATACAATTTTGGATTGACTTAATACTATAACATATGTTTGTGTGTACATTATATGTTTAACTATATTATATTGGTTTGTGTGTGTAATAATTATGGGACAAGTGGATGTTATATGACACGCGCCTATTATCCACAATAATTCCCACGGTAAAGTGTAAAGAGAGCTACACACGATCACCAGCAATGCCATACAACAACAACACACATACTACATATTATATGCAAACCAATGCAGTCAGCGGCCTGACAACAAAGTGTCAAATGATCGTTGCATGTGCGCGACGGTCAATAACATTAAGTCAAGTGGTCGCTGCTCATATGCAATTGGAGATTCTTTTGGTTATGCATATGAAATGTTGTGCTAGTATTGACAACTGTAAAATCATGCTACAAAATAGTGGAACTTATCTACTACAAATGTAGAGGAGTTTCAACACTGACGAGATCTCTTTACTTCTTAACCAACTCGTAGTTGGCGAGAATCTGAATACGCTGCTGGCAGGTTTAAGCCCGGAGCTCTCTCAGCTAGTGTTTATTTATATACCTTTGATTAATCACGAAAAATCTTCCCCTTTTTTCATTAAAGTTTCCTAAAATTTTTTTTCAAAATCATGTAACACTTCCATGTGAAATGCAGGTATGTGAGTATACGCGTATTAAGTTTTTGCTGTAATTTTCTAAAGTTCTTAACCGAAAATTTGCTTTGGTGAATATTTATTTACGTGAAAAACTCAATTCAAATCTCAGCAATGCAAGAAAAAAATAGGAAAAATGTTAAAAAAAACTGGTTATTAACTAAAAGTTTTGCCATAAAACTTGTATTAGAAACTTATGCTGCTACGTTGTAAAATAGGATAAACAACCAAAAATAAATTGCGCACAGACGCAAATATTGATTATAAATTAAGCTTACAGAAAATTAACAAAACAAAAGTAACAAAAATTCATTTTTTTGCATTTTAAAGATAAAAAATAGTCATTAAAGGCTGTGTGACCACACACAGCAGAAACGGCAATTGTTAGCTTTTCTAATCACAATAAACAAGTATTGAAAAAGCTTTTCTTATAGGCCATTTACACTACAGCGAAATCTAGTAGATTAGATTTCAAATCTTGCTCAAAATCTAGATCGTTTACACTGAATTTATTTGACAGTAGCCAGATTTCATTTTAATAACAAAAACAGCTGACTGAAATTTAAAAGAAAATAATAATATTTCCAAATTTAGTTTAATACCAAACAAAAATGAAAAATATAGGACATTTAGTGTCGTAAACATATATATAGGTAATAATATATAAATATTAAACCGCACTTTAATACAGGTTCGTCATGGGTCATTCTAGGAGCAAGATATTCCTAATATTTCATATGATATGTTAATCGAAAAGCCGCCAAACTTTTCATTTGTTACGCTTAACCTCTTCAGGGACGATTTTTTTATGGTAACAAAAACATGATTAAATTTTGTTTTCTTTTTAAATTATTTAATTTTATTTAAATAGGAATTCAGAAAACAAAAAACAATGAAAATTCACAAAAAGGGATAACGTCCACATTTGTGGCTGAGCGTTAATGGTAATTTATGTGTGATATGATTTCATACATTCCGGGCATATCAGGCGTATATATTCTTAACATTTCTCACAAATGTAGAGAGTTCGTCTTACACAATTTTTGTCGTGACATCTGGGGAGATTTTTCAGTTCCTTGTATTTAGGATAATGATCCATACCGTCCAGTCTAAAACCAGGATTCACTTTAGTCCAGCTTTTAGATTTTTAGGTGGTGATGCTAAAACTTATTATATTAAATATAACTGATATTATTTTTTTTCAAATATTATTCTTGATATAATCCACTAAAACAGATTGCCGAAGAATTATTTCACATTTTTTTTATTTATCTAACTATGCGTTGGAAATAATATCATCACTGCAGACAAACGGTCGGAGGATTTGGTAGTCAATAACTTACGATAAAATTTTTGTTTTTTTTATTATTATTATAATTATGATTATAAAAAATTAAACGTACACATATGTGGCCAAGGGCGTGAAGAGGTTAAAGTTTTGTTTTTAAATTGAAATGTCATTTTTTCCTGCTCAGCGTTGTATTTTTAAGTACTATTTGGCAAAACACATAGTTGCATTTCTATTTTTACTAGATTTTGAGTAGATTTTGCCGAAATCTACTAAATAAGTAGATTTTGTTTTGTATGGGAAATCTAGTTAAAATCAACTAGATTTGGCTCGAAATCTCATAAGTACTAGATTTCGCTGTAGTGTAAATGGCCTATTAGTCGTAATAAAATTAAATATCCTAGAGTAAGAATCCAACTAAAAATTAAAAACATCATAAACAGAGTCATTAAATTAAATCTATGTAGGAGTTTTACTACCATGTTTAGTGTTGTTTAGGCTGGTTATTTACATACTCAAATATTTACTGAAAGTAAAATTTTATTAACAGAAATTTTCCATAAAACTTTTCGAATAAAGATTCATAAATTTATTGTCAGTTTTATTCTAATTGAGATACTATTTCACCAGAAATTTTGCAAAAAGAATTTCGATTGAATTTGATTGCAATCCAATTTTAAATTCTCTCTAGGATTAACTTCGTTTAAAGAAGAAAAAAACAATTCATTTTTTTGAAAAGTAGAATGTATTAAAATATACATACATACATAACATACATAATTGGTGATTACAACCCTTCAGTCAGGATTACGACCTAGTTTCTCACACCACCCATATTATGTGTGCTAATTTTACCCATGAGTGACTAAATATATTCTAACAGATAAAAAATTCGAAATATGTTGTTAAAAATAGTAAAATAAATGGAAATGAAATACCAGCGATTAAAATTTCAAAATGTGTTCTTAAAAATACATTGTAGATGAAGGTAATATTTATGGTAATTATGTCTAACGATGTCTAACGTTTATTCAGTGAATCTATCGGTTCTTTCATTCAGTGCTTTCTATCTTTATATACAAATAAAATATAATGTGTGTTAGAAATCATCAAAAAGTAATGTTCGTTTGAAAGACCTTTTGATGTTATTACGTGTGGAATATAACATCGTTTAAATGTCCGCCTGCTATGGGTGGAGCGTATCTGAAATATTACATTTTCAAAGACACGGACTCATAAATTAGACTGAATTTAATGGATGGCGTGAGTTAGATTGACGTTGAGGATCGCTGTGATTTGTGCCTCATTCGCATACACCTACGTCTCAAAAAAAGCCCACTAGAAACAATGTAGTGGAATCGAAACGCACGATTTGCATGGCCAGTTCACATCACTACCACGTGAAATGACCATGACGTAGCTCGTACAGAATATTCAATGTGGGACGACTGGGTGGCATGTAGCGATGTCCTATTGAAACCACATGTCGTTGCCGACTAGATTATCCATTACAGACTAAAAGAAGTTGGTCGTGGACCATTAGCGCTCGCCTTTGATAGACTTGGCTACATCAAAGAGTACTTTAGATGCTCTTGTATCTCATGTGTATTGGTATCGCCCCTAATTCGCCAATTTTATTTGTTCACATATCCAATCATCCAGAAATAGGTCATGTTTTGTTTAATGAATAATGGAAAAATGAATGGATTTGTTATACTGTTCATATTGAGGGAGTTTTGAATCACAGTCACGTTTTTTAACACAAAATTACGAGGTTTGTGGGTCGATTATATGTAGAAACCACACTTCAGTTGAGTTGCCAGTTGTTGCGGTATTATAGATGGCAACCGATAGTAAGGATATTTTTTTTAACAGCACAAGTTCGATTGCCTATCAGACTAATGGCAAATGGAAAAAACCGAAGTCCTTAACTAAAAAGCCCATCGATAAAGATTTCATTGCAGCTGTGGGCACATACACTATTGAGATGGTCACAAATTGCATTTCTTTAGAAATTGTAATAATTTACAAGAATGATAGCCGTAATCAAAAGATGTTGGAAGTGAGAATCATTCAATATAGGCAGTCTTCATGTCTAAAGTCAACAGACGAATAATATTTGTGGGTTTTCGAAGGAAAAAGTTTTAACATTCTTTTCCAACTACTATACGAGAATTGTTAATATGGTAGAGGACAGAAATACCTGACGCAGCTAAAAAAATATTCCGTATAATATTTGCGAAAAGCAACGAAGCCTAAAGACTTGATCGCATAAAAGCAAAAAAAAATAGGTAAACTTGGAAATGTAATGCGTGAAAATTAGAATATCTAATTAAAGAATAACGCCTAAAAATAGAGAAATCTGCGGTAAATTTGCTGCACTAAGCTATTTCCACCTGTAAATTTAGCTCTACAAAGCCAAGCAAAGAAATTCCGCAGAACTTTCTATTTTAAGTGACAATTGAACAGAATTTTTTAATTTAATTTAATTTTCAATCAAATTTAATTTTTTTAATTTAATTCAATTTTTAATAAATTTTAAAGGCACGCGAATACTAAATACTGTGGTTTTGTTGCTGCCATTTCTTTATTTTGTTTTTTCAGAAATAAAGAAAAACATTTAATTTGGGGCGAAAAAATTAATAAACATTTTTACTCACCCTTGTTTAATATGTTGTTGAAAATTGTTGGGTATATTCCCAAATTATCAACCAGCAGCAATTGTTGCCAAAAAATATTGGCCTGTTGAAAACGCGTAAAGCAGAAAAAATCGTCCTTTTAACACTAACTGGACCACAACCAACAGATTGCCATTGATTTATGCCACACACTCATATCCAACATTGTCTGGCAAACTGTTGCATAAAAGCAATAGCATTGTGTATGTGACTGTTTTACAGATTTCAGTTAAAATTTTCCTTGGATTACAATAGCGAAAGAAGACAAGAACAGCACATACAGTCGCTTACAAAAGTAATTTGCAATCATCAACAATTTGTAGACAATTTCCGCAATTACATTGAATTGTTGCTGTTGCTGTTCGTATTGCTGTCACACGATAGAAGGCAAGACGAGACAAAATGTTTGGGAAAGTTGTCAAACAATGGCCTTTAAATATGACATTGGCAAAACAGGAACAAAACAAAGAGAGAAAAGGAGAGAGAGGCAGGAAAATCCTTGCCAAGGATTTTGTTACCCTTCCTTTCCAGATGTTCGCCTTCAGTCTGGTAGAGTACAACAACAACTATTGTATTTTCGTTTATTGTTGCTGTTATTTTTGTTGTTAAGTTTTAATTTAAATCATGACAAAATTACAATTTTCTGGCTAATTTCTTCCTTTATTTCGTTCTGGCTTTGCATTTTTTTGCTTCGACTGTTACTTGAATTTTTGTGTTGAATAATTAAATTTTTTTTTTGAAATTTTCTTAGTTGGGCACGTCTTTCTTGTTCTTGCTTCTCTCTTTTTTATTTCTAAAAAAATATTTTTTTTATTTATTTTTCCTTAACTGTCTGTAAATTATGGCACTTTGTTCGCAGTTGGCTAGCTATGATGGCAGTGTTGTGCTCGGTTCGGTGAAGGCAATAAAAATAGTGGGAAAATATTTACTTCCGTTTCAGTTCGGTTTTGTTTCTTGGCTGGCCTTTTTCTGGTTTATGACAACATGGCTAAACTTCCTGAAAGAAAATATAAAAAAATTAAGAAGAAAACAACAACAGAATTATAAACATAATTATGATAATATTGTGCACAGTGGGACAATAAATAGTATTTATAATTATATTTATATAATTACATAGTTTGTCACAGTTTACGTTATGAAAGTTTTATTGCCAAAGTTTTCTTTATCTAGCACTAGGAATACAGTGTCTTAATCTTTCATTGCCTGGAACAAAGTCCATACTACGAAAATACACATTTCGTTTTTGAATTACGTTGAATGGGGTAAAATTTTGGTCATTAAATTTTAGGTCCAATCTAAGTTGTAATTCTCACTGAAGGGTTGTAAGGACTAAATAAATAAGTATAGCGTCAATGGTAGCTTGCATGTGCTCGAAGACTTGCTAGTTTGTCAGCATAAACACTAATTATTAATTTTTGGAAACAGAAATTCAGTTTCGACAGCGCTCGCTATTTAACCAGGTACGAACTTCGTCAGTAAACACAATTCTTTGGAAAAAATGCTCACTTTCGACCAACTTCAAATGAACCCAATCAGCAAAAATAAGACCCAAGCGGTGTATGTATGTATGGATTCAATACTTTTACCACCTATATTTTGTAAGAACGTAAAATGTTTCTCGTATTCGAAGGACAAAGACCAACAAGTTGAGAAGAAATTCAAAGTCTTCTTCAAGATTTTGCCCCACAGCAGCAAAATTCTGTTCTGTAAGTACGATTTTCTCCTGTAGCTGCTTTTGAATCTGATAGAGTTAAATTAGTACGAAAACGCACTAGCGCACCGATTATATTATAAGTAAAATGGACGAAGTGCAGTATGAATTTTGCAAAGATTTCTTTCTTTTTCTTCATTTATTTTAAGTTTGAACCTTGCTGCATAGAATCAAGTGTTTTTAGTTTATATATTTATATTATATAGTCCCACTATATTTTTCATAATGTGATTTAAAATGGAAATGAATACAAACCTTTTAAATATTTTATGCAATAATCCTTACGTTCTGCATGTCATTAATCAGCAACATTTGTCGGCGTCAACATTCATATGAAATGCAAGAAGACACGGAGCACTTTTTAATTTTAATTTTTTCAAACTACGGTTGCAATAATTTAATTTAAATAATATGGACACAATTTGTTACACATTTTTTACGCGTTACTACTCGGCACTTTTCTTTTAATTTTTTTCTTAAATTTTTTAAATTCAAATGCGACCGATTTCGATTGACATTTTCACGTTATCTTAAATGGTATCCGAAATATTTTATTTTTTATTATTTTTTCGTACTTCTTTTAGAGATTTTTGTTCTTCATTTTCTAGATAAACTTGTAATTTTCGATCTTATAACCACCATTTATTTAATTTTTATTTCTCTTTTCTTTTAATTTTTCTATTGGATTTTTTTTTTTATTTTTTGGTAGATCTTTTCATTATTTTTTCACTGGCAAGCCATTGAAATGGTTTTTTCGTTGCGTTTCTTTATAACCTGTGGTTCTTTACCATTACACTGTGCTTGTAGAGGTAATAGTTGGCTTAACCTAGCATGTTTCCTTTTTAAGTTTTAAGTTGGTATTGTTGGTGCCTGTTAGACGGTGTCAATCAGTTTTAATTTGATATTTTTATTATTTATTCTTAATAGTTTAGCTCTCTAGTGGCAACATAGCTTAGCTTGGATTTGAATTCAAATTTGTAGTCGTATTCGATTGAATTCATTTCGTTTGATTTTATTTTTCTTTCATTCACTATTAAAGCATTTTTATCCATCAAAACATGCACTACAATCTACTCGTATATGCATTTTTATGTAAATTTTAAATATTTTTTATTCTTATTATTTAACAGCAATTCTGTGTATTTCTATCGAAAGAACACTTCAATTTAATTTCAAATGATTTGCAATTGGTTTTTTTGTTCAATTTTTATTGCATTTTTTCATTGAAGTCGTTTGGTTTTGTTTTATCGACAATTAATTGCTTTCAGTCGGGAAACTCTGCGAATTTCATTTTATTTTGACTCTTTTTTAATTAATTGCCTGCTTAGCATGGCTTGTTTACTCGGCTCAGATAGACACCGTTGTACGCCGCACTTATCTGCATAGATAAAAAAGAAACATTAATTGTTGCTTAAATATTCAAGTTTTTTGAATATTATGTTTGTCAATTATTATTAAAAGTTATTCGTTTCGAACAGCACTTATGGTTAATTAAAGGCATTAAAGGCCAAAACTACAGCAAACAGAAAAACGAAAAAATGTTTACAAACCATTAGACGTGCTATAGACAGGCTGAAATGTTGGCGACCTTATTAATAAATTGTTTAAAGAAATAAAATTATTTAAATGCAGTTTAATATTGAAAGGTTTTAGGAGCTAATTAACCAGGTTATTGACACCGGGCTGCATCAAGAATTTTGTCAGAACATTATGATTAGAAGGGAGGTTATAAGGATATCCTATAAAGATTAAGGGGGGCTCAGTATTACGTCTTTACAAGAGATAACATATCACTCAAGGATTAACTTGGAGTGGGTTCCTAGACAAGGGGTTGTAGAAGGTAACAACATTGCTGACAACATTGCGACGACTGCTACACTAATAATTCAAACGAAATCAGACAAAAAAAAATAACTTCAACTGGCTTCACATATTCCCAAAGAATTGGGAAGGCCCGTCAATGTTTGCTCTTTTCAAGTAGCGAAAAAATGTTTTGTTTTGAAAGAATATACTTAGAATTCAACTTAGAAAGCTTTTAGCGGTAACATTCAGAACTGAGAATGTCTATAAGAAAATAATCGACTCTTGACTCATTGGTTGCAGTAGTCGATTCTTTCCTTATTCAGAAAGGTTACGAACTCAATCCGTACATTTTGTGGTAATCAGAATGAATCTTTAGAACACATTCTTGCAAATTGTCGGGCATTAAAGCATTTCAGAAGAAAACACCTGGATGCTGTACAGATGCTGGGCAGTTACTGTCTTTGTTGATATCATCATGAACTTTGTCTGGACAATAGGCTTAGAGGAGGCATTATAGAGATGTAGTTTGAGAGGAGTACAATCGATTGTATGGTCATAGTACTATGGCAACTGTTAATGACAATAATTGTAGCTTCCATAACAGAAAAATATCTCAAAAGAATAGCTGAAGTCTTCGAGAATAGCGTGAGTGTTCCACAAGCTCAAGTGCCAGTTAATTGCTACTCAGACCGACTACTTTTAATTCATATAGGATTGAGGCATTTCAAACTTTGGATAAGGAACGAGTATAGAAAAATTATCGACTCTTGCCTCATTGTTTGCAGTAGTCGATTCTTTCAACAAAATTTTTAGCATTCCCACAGTATCTCAAGGATAAGTGGTTGAACATTGTTTTTGATATAAAAGGACACACGTTAACATTTTCTCATGCAATAAAGCTAAAATTTTGTAGAACACATACCACCGTTCAGGTCATAATCTTCAATTGCAGGTCAAAAAATCTATTATCGTTCGCCTACAGCGTGCTTCCAGAATCAGTTTCGAAAAACTACAGGCCAATGGCACCTCCAGATCAATCTACGCATCAAACATCTGGAATATCCGAGCCTTATACGCGACAATTTTTCTTATTAATTTAGTAACCGAGTGAAAAATCAACTTCATTCTTGTACAAAATTTTGCTCAAAAACTTAACATTGAAAGCATTTTCCTTTATCATTTATTCAGCATTTGTACTAAATTGTGAATGGTCAACCGACTTTAATAGTTGCGTAAGTTAAACTTCATATGGATGGAGAGGCATGTCCTACTGCAAACCTTTGCCTAAAGAAATGGCACTTCAGATGCATTCTTGCCAATGAATGGATGACACGATATCGAAAGTTTCCGTACTTTAGAAGGAAGACCAGGGCATATAACTAGACACTGACATCAACCAGCATCCTGCGGTTCGTAAGAGCAACAAGCTATGTATTCAAGATATGGAGTATTCTGAACAGCGTTGACTTTTTAATGCCTCAGTATTTCCTATTGGGTTATCCTTGTGGTTTACTCTTCTACTGCCTCGTTAAACTAAAAGAATAGTTGGTTGGTGCCAAATATTACAACCTTAACTTTAAGGTTTTCAAACACTTTAATAAAACTCCCGAAGGACAATATCAAATGACACTGACAATGGTAGCCAATATAAACGATGGATAGAATTATGGAACATTACGAGCGAAAAATAACAGAAGCAACAACAACATCATCAAGCATATACTAAACGATGATGGTACTTGAAAAAACACCAGCATAAAAAATGGGTGAAAAGAAAACGTTAAAAAAGCATTGAACGAAAAAGTTTCAAATGACGTTGCCTTGTGCTTATGTCTTAAAACGTTTTTGCCTTTCTCCCAAGTCCGGTTGACAAAGATAGACAAGGCCATAGCAAACAGCTCTCCAGGAAGAGGTAAAGGGCTTAAAAGCATGGCAAGGCACGGTGCAAGAACAGCCAAAAAAAACAATGCCATGAAGGCAACATAGGCACAATGTGTTGCAACAACTGAAACAAAAATAAGAATCAAACGTCATCATCATCTTCGAAGAGCAATAAACGAATGCTCTGGGAGAAGCAGAAGAAAAATGTTGCACAGCAACAAAAAGCCAACAACACCTTTAACAAATGGAACAACAAAGGATCTGATTCCTTAAGAGTTTGCGACTACAAAAATTCAATGAAAACAAACAAACAAACAAACGAACAGAAAAATTTTTCATTTTTTTCTCTCTTTCCTTTTGCTGTTGTTTTCTTAGTTGTTAATGTATTTTTGTTAAAGAAAATGCATTTGCTGCAAGCAAAGACCAAGAAAATCTTCTCTGATGTGGAATCGAAGAAAAAATTCTTTCAGATACACACACACTCAAATCTATAGAAATGTCACTCTCATCTTCATCAGATGCTGAATGGTCGTCTGGTTAGTCGTTCACTTGGAAGCATATATTAAACAAAATTACAACAACACCACCAACAACAACAACAAAAACAGAAAAAGAAAAACAACAAAACAAAAACTATTTTGCAGCAGAGACTGTCAAAGATAAAAATTTGAAAAGTTTGGAAATTTGGTTGACCATATCTCAAATATTGCAATATAGTGGTGATATGATATACAAGAAAGCAGAGGCAAGATATGTCTACTTCAAGGCATAAACCTACTAGAATTGTATACAACAATTCCCAGGTCTTGACGCGGATTCAGGGTAAACTGATATTGGATTACCACATAAACAAGCGGGGCAATATGAAAACACTGACCCTAAGCAGTACTTTTTGCTTATCAATTAGCTAATATTTTTAGTGCCTCATATCATGCCTTTGGCTTATATTCCTTGCTAGCAATCTTCAGAAAAGATAAGACCCGCCTTAGTAATGATCAGATCTGGTTAAAAAATAGTATCAATTCCTCAATATATTGAGACGACTATGGTTGTGATTTGTCTAAACTTTTTCCTTTTGATCCCAGCAGTCACTTCTATTATTAAATGTTGAGTTTTTTCAGAAAACGCACTTACAGAGTGTTACTCCCTGTTCAAGTGTCTCACTACGAATTAGATCACTTCCAATACTGAAATAACAAGATATAGCATTAAACCATGGATATATCGCCTCCTATCTAGTTAAAGGCTTGTTCGAGTGAGTAGAATATGCTGTAAAGTTAAGTTAAGGATGTCTGAAAAAGGTAGTGATTATTCATAGTCCAGCAGAGTCTAACAATATTACACGTACCTTACTGCTGCCATCGAAATGGAGCTTCTTTGTAAAATGAGTTTAACTGAGACAATTGGAATACCTAAGTATGTGCTTGTATAAAAGTTTGCTTTTATTGATTAGGTTGGGTTAGATTAAATTTTAAATATTATCAAAGATCAAGTTGTAATACTTTTCAATAAATGTTTGTGGACCAAAGGTCTTCCATTTCAGATTCCCAAGTGCCAGGACATGGCCATTTTTCCATTTTTCTTTGTGAAATGAGTAAAGCCTGTCTAAGATTATTTATTTGGTACCGTATCCTCCTAAGCAAACACTTTTTTTGCACAATTTTCTATGTGGTTTACACACTCTTTTTTTTGGTAAAAATGTGTATATTCCTATTTAATATGCCCTAAATACATTTCGCGGATATCTTTAAAGTCATTAGTTCTGTCTGAATAATAAATAAATCGAATGCCTTAAGGACTGACCAGAAAAGATTCCGCAATCGAATCAAAAGAAGTTCAGGTGTTGTGTATTCAAAAGGGGGAGAAGCCTAACAAGAGCACATCAAATTCTAACATAACCATTCCTCAAAGCTTTCTTATGGTTTGGTCCTCTAATGTATTTACAGCTGATTATTTGGCCACAATATCCAGACGAAAAAAGAATTGAAAACTTCTTCACTGCATGATAAACTGTAAATTATTCTGTAACGTCGTTGTCTTGTTAGATTTTTATGAAACATTGGATACTGCGTTAAAGCTATTCTTGCCCATAATTAATAAAATTTGATGGCCACTTGGCAGCCTTATAAAAATGACTTTAAACGAGAAAACTCTCTACAAAGCTATGATATTTTATGAGTTGCAACCACAGTAAATGTTTTCATTCCATGAGTCCAACTCTCTCCACACGCTCCATCCAATACTCAAGTTGTAGTCAGCATGGCAAAAACCATAAGTTATCTCGTATAATTGGCTCGAAATAAAATTAAAATGCAAAATTTATAAATTGGACCAACTTTATGGTCAGGAAAAACAAAAATAAACCATAAAATACCAACTGAAAGCAATCAAGTACGAGTAGTATGATGATGATAATGAATTAAATAAAAAAAAACAGAAAACACAAAAAATAAAAATATTAAATAAAGAATGTTTAGAATACCAACAACAATAACAAAAATAAAAAATAATTTAAACTGAAATTCTAAAATTTATTCTTAATATTTGACTTTTTGACAAACATAAGCAGAAAACATAAGCATACGATAGAACCTCAGTAGATAGAACCATTCAAATATTATGGATATGATGTCCTCACTGCGTAAACAACACCTCTCGAGAAAATAGAGTGTTAGAGGCTGCAAACTAGTTTTAGTTGATAATTTGTAACGGTATTTTAATAAATAAATAAATATGATGCTATTAATTATTAATGGACATAATCTGTAGAATGGTTAAGTTGGCAGAAGTCTTTGATATTTATTTCTGTCGATGGTAATTTTACAAGAGAATTTTCTTTGCAACTACTCAGCACTAGAACCTAACATCCTAAGAAGGAGAATTCTTTAACACCCAGCTTTAACACGTCAAAGGCAATTTCAAAGGAATCCAAAACCTTCATAAAACTCGGGATGGTTGAGAGGTGCCAACCAAGGAATTGTAATTATATGGCGGAACCTTAAGCAATGCCTATTGAGGTGGCTGCAAATTCAACGTAACCTAACCCAAGTGCTTTCAATTTCTGCTGATTCTCTTTTCACCGCATTTTCCTGAAAGAATCAAACTGAAGGTAAATTGTATCTTTTACATGCATATATTTGTAACTTTCCCGGGCAAATAAATCTCGAGAAGAAATAACTGGAAATGGCCTCCACGCTATCCTGATTAAATCTTTATAAACAGTTTTCTGTGTATTTACCTCACCTCTAAAGTTTATAATTCCTTAAAGAATATATCCGTTACGAAATAAGAGCCCTCACAAAGTCTACTCACCGAGTGTTGTCGGTTTCCCTTACGTATAATTCACTGTATTTTTTTAAACATCACCTCTCTCTCTATTTCTCCCTCTCTTACACTTCTTTATTTGCTTAAATGTTTTTTTTTTATTCTTTTCATGTGTAGTTTTTGCTTTTTTCTGGTTTTGTTTTCGTTTATTGTTTTTGTTTTGTAGATTAAAAAAGGCTTAAAAGGCTGTTTATGCTGCGCTACTGGCTATTTTTGACTAAAAAGGATAAAGTCCAGTTAAAGCTTTGTATTGGTGTTGTTGTTGTTATAATTGTTTTTGTTTATGCCTTTACATTTCGATTTTTTAATAACAGGGAAAAAAAACAAAAAGCTGACGCAACAACATTCATCTGTTTGTAGGCTTTTAAAGTTTCTTTTATATCAACGTAATTTTTGTGTTCACTGCGCTGCTATTGAAGACAAGAAATTTAAACTTCACAGTTTTCCTTTCCTTTTTTGTTGTTGTTGTCGTTAGAGAATGAATTCTAGTTGCTGACGGTAAAAAGTATGAAAGTTTAGTGGCTGTTCTTGATTTTTTCTTTGCTTAGTCGATAAGTGCACTATGGTCGGAAGAGTTCAAAAATTTAAAAATTTTACAGTTCAAAGCATTTACTGGTTTAAGCACATCATACAGCTTTTGGTACGTATACGATCTCCGAGCTTCATTGGTTAATAACTTATAAGTATGGGATGAACAATAGTCGTTGGGTCCTCTCTTGGATTGCGTCTTCGATAAATTATACATATAACATTTTAAAGGGAAAAGCACTATTATTTATACTCAGTGAGGCACAATCTTTTAGTAGATAAAATGAATAAATCTATTAACGCAACTCGTATACAAAGCTCGGTCAACTAGTCAAATTAACTACAAATGCAAATATTCGTAACAGCTAGACGACATTCTGGTTCCATGATTTGATAAGGTTAGAGTGGTCTTGTCTACTATAGTTAGGATTACAACCTATCACCTCACACCGCCCATGTTGTGACTGTTAATTGAATCTATGGCAGGGCCTGCAGTTTAACGCTGACTTAGAACGACAGACTTAAGAAACTTATCATGAAAATGTGTATCCCTATAATGTGTTAAGTAATACTCTTGCCCTACTAAACTTTAGAATGCTGTTCGTTTTCAGTAAATATGTTCCGCTCTGAAATGAAATTCGCACAAATTTCAATAGTTCTGATGTTTCACTTTGTCCAGAGAACAATTAAGGAGGGACCTGTAAGCCACTTGATTTTTGACGGGAGAAACATTTCGCGGCAATTTTTATTTCCTCTCAGAGTTTTTGCCAGAAATCTGCTAAGAGGAAGTCGCCGAAGAAATACTTTTTGTATTTTATTTTGATGTCTGGCCTGGAGAGCTCGAACACTGGCTTTACTTCTAATAAGCCAACACACTACCTACTAGACTACGGCGACTTAAGCTGAATTGCTATCTCTTTTTAAAAATACCAGTAAATAATGATGAATAGTAAAAACTGTAATGGTCGATTAGAAACGAACCGTTCACACAATGCCCAAACAAGAGATGTGAGTTTTGGAGGGAGATTATCTGCTATGAGTTATTCGCCAGCTTTACTTAATAAGAGAGGAGGAGAGTTCCGAGTCGGAACTTCCGACATCTGCTACATATTATGATAGTCACTAATCTTAAGCTTACTTAGTAGCATCTTAGGCTTCCATTATATATTGCTGACTTACATAAATACGAAGTGACTACAAACTATTTCCTCTCGATGGCGGGCAATTGTTTTGTTTTGTTGTTTTGTAAGAAACTCGCTTCAATGGTACTTAAGAAAATCAATTGTTTCAGTTTCAACTAGGAAGACGCAAACAATACCAGTCAATATTAGAAAATGCAATGCAATTACAACACATTATTCATTTTCTGATATTGAAGAACCGGACATCAAAACAATTTTCCTTCAATTTAATCCCAATTCAGCCCACAGTGGTTTTGATCGTGTTCTACAACTCATATTAATATCTTAAGTTTAACCACAAATAAGACTGGAGATTGCAATAGTTTACAGGCTCAAACTGTTATTGGATGTAACTAACAGACAATTATAATAACAACAACAGAAACAACAACAGCTACAACAAGAATATATAAATACAAAAAATGTGAATCTTGTCTTTAGGTTTTCTAATACAGCAAATTGCATTTTTTTAACTGAAAAGTAAAAAAATCAAAAAAATGGACAGAAAAAGATGATAGAATCTCATTTTCATCCACTTGAAATATTAGGCTTCATTTCAGTAGCCATCATCTTTCTTTTTCTTTTGCTTCCGGACTATTCAAATACCCACTCATTTAGTTGTTCTCTTTGGGCACTTCTTACACATGCCAGAAACTATGGACACACACATACAAAATTTCATTCAATTCTTTTGCATCTGCATACCTTCTCCCATATTTTTTTTTAATGTATTTTGTTGCTTCTTGTGTTCTTCGTGTTGTTTCATTTCATATTTTTTTAATTAAAAATTCTATTCACTTTGGCAACACATGTTTAACAATTTATGTAATAATTTTTCTCTTAGGAGATTTCTATCCGAGGCCATCTAGTTAATATGACGAGTTTGTCTATACCACGACTTATATTTGAATGATGCAAAACAAAGTAGCCGTAGTCTAGTACGTAGTGAGTTGGCCTATTAAACGCGAAACCACGGTTCAAATCAGGTCAGACATATCGAACAAACCGGAGGCTTCCTCTCAACAGATTTCTGGCAATAAACTCAAATATTTATCTTTTGGAGTCCAATTCAAACTGCAGGTCTCCCGCCAGTCATGTATAAAATTAACACACACACATAAATGGTATGAAAAGCTAGGCCGAAATCCTGACTGAAGGATTGTAATGACCAATTATGTATGTATTTATAATCATATATAATGTCATACAAACAATCACAAAAACCTAGAGTCTCTGGTGGAAATCGAACTCACGGTCTCAGCCGTATAAGATCTACACATTAGCAACTAGACCACCGGGGCACCTGATAGAGAAAAAACGTTCTTTATGTAGACTATAGGAAAACAAAAAAATTAAATCGCTTCAGAAACTATTGAACACGAATGAAATGGTTCGAGAAGAAAGAGAAGAAAATTGAAGTTCAAAAAAGAGCTGATCGAACATAAACATGAACATAGACGCATGATATAGGGTGGATCATCCACAGCCTCTATTCGAAATAAAATACGTAGGGGAGTGGAGTCATCACATCTACAAGAGTTGTCCTACCTCTACTAAAGGTTTTTTAACAACCAGCTGACCTCAGATAACCACAAACTAACATGTGACTTATTTTTAGTGCCTCTGACAGATGGAATATCATTAGCAAGATTTCATTCACTTCTTCATTGACTGGTCGACCAATAAAAGGTGATTCTTGGATGCAACAGAATCGAGCAAACTATATGTGGGTTCGATGTTTAATTACAGATTTTCCCTTCTTTATAGTAAAAAGCATTGTGTGTGAAGATAAATTTGGATTTAAAAATCCAAGACGCAATCCAAAAATTTTAGTAGAGCCACATTTTTCGTTTAGATTGCAAAATTTTCTCTTATTAGAATTTGTTCTAAACGGAACACTGTTGCTGTTTAACATTATCCATCTGAACTAGCCCACTAAGTTAGGAGCTAATTTTAGGTAATACTATGTCTATGAGTACCATACCACATTCGAAGGAAGGTTCCAAGGCCACTTAATACAATCAGCAATATAGCCGCAAATAAAGTGATATGGTATTGAGAAAATTGGCTTTGAAACTATCGATTGTTTGCTGGAAAGTTCTCTAGATAATCAGTGGACGCATATGGAGCCTCTTCTGTACCGTGGTAGTGGGTTATCTGTAATAATCGTGCAAATTGAGAAAATTACCTCTCTCCATCCCCCACTTGCTACAACACAACTAGTGTTGCTCCATGCAAATACTACACCATCCAAGATTAACTTTTGCTGGATCAATATTACGTTGAAAGGGTATAATGTAGTCGAACTTGACCGTCAAATAAATTTCCAATCCAAGCATTTTAGATTTGGTTTTTTGTTGTTGGATTTAAAACAAAAACAACAGCAACAACAAAATAAAATCTCCCAAAAAATTACAAGTTGATCTTCTTTGTCGTCTTGCCATTCATCCATCCAGTCCTTCATTCGTCCATCTATTGTAGTTCTAAACTCTAAAACATGTCTAGACTACGAGGCTGTATAAATTATACGAAATTTTTCTTATTTCATTTGACTTTCAAACTCCATCAAAAAATTGGAAACAACTTACATATGCAAGTTTTGTCTTCCTTTCACAGTTTACAGGGTGATACAATTTGGTGCACTTTCTGTCTACACAAATGAATGAGTGCCGCCATAAAGCACAAGAGCGCCACTGTCCATTGGGTTACACTAGGCATCATTATCATCTAAATTTTCTCTGTTTTTCATTTTATTTTTTTCTCTTGTATGTGAGAAATGAAATTTCAAGGATATTCTTTTTATCTTTTTTTTTTATCCCATGCCCTTAGCCAAAAAAGAAAACTACAAAAAATGGGGAAAACTGAGAGAACGAAAAATATTGTTAAATGAACGAAAATAACCGAAATTGTAACATCGGCTATAAGAACGGGATTAATTTTAAGAAATTCAACCAAAAATTTTAGGAAAATTTCATTAATTAAAGGCGCTATCTTACGAAGTATGTATATTCTGAAAAGAGTAACTAATGGAATATAATATGGAAATGCCACAGGCTTACATAAAAGGAAAGGCATTGCATTGCTTATTTATGCTATTTGGATTTTCGCTTTTCTAATTTCAGATTTTCTAATTCTCCGCGATGACATAATATAAGCAATCGATTCAAAACGTAATCCAAGAAGAGGTTCATAAAAGCCTAACTCTGTAAAGCAATTAATTCATTTGTCCGTCATTTAAAGTATACTAATAAAGGACAAACAACTCAGAAACTCATTGATTCTTCAATTTAAACTCAGGAATTTAACAAGAACATTTGCATAATTTGTTGTAGTATTATGTCTACTGTTAGAATTCTGCGCCATGGTTTATAGGGCTCTAAGTGCCTGATACCTATGGGTTGGATAATTTTGGTGATGCTATCGGAAATCTTTCAGTTAAACAATATTATTTTATTTATTAATTATAATACAATTACAACAACTTAACCATATGCTCGGTGTAGTGTCACAGACCAGAGTCTCTGGTGGGAATCGAACCCACGACCCTCACACTAATAGTCTAGCACATTACCCACTAGACCACCAGGGCACCTAGCAGATTATTCTAACAATAACTGCAATATTTTTCCCAAAAAAAAAAGAATATATTTCACTTAACAATAATGTAACCGCACACAAAAAATGCCGTAAAATGTGAGACAATAACACCCCAGAAAATTTAAAGCAGCTTCATTCCCCTACAAATAACCTACTGAACAAGATTCCCCAACCTTCCCGTAGAGGATAACTTCAGTAAAGAACATCAGAAACTATCGCCAATACAGTATTTTTACACAGAGCATAGTTTCTAAACAATATCAATTGGAAATGATATTACTGTAGGACCTGCTGCATTTGACCAACTGCGTGTATGTATTTACAGATAAGTTCGAATTCATCTAGCAAAGACCAAAAGCAAAAATTTTGTCGGAATCAATGTTAAAGTTAACAGAGCAATATTAAATTGTCGTGGAATAATCATCGGAGCATGGGATTTTTAATTCATCTTTTAAAAATTATACTCCAGACGTTCCTAAGTGTAACAGTTTCACTCATACTCCTCAAATAGTTTTGAAAATTGAGGAACTTAGACAAACAAATTTACTTTTCTTAACCAATTCCTAGAGAGGATGCTCGTTAACAAGGAAAAGAAAATTTGCTCCAGGTGCCTTACTATATGAAGATTATAACCTAAGGAGTCCATTATAAAACATAATGAGATGTATAATCTAAATAATTTTTGGATTTGAGAATATCCGTATGAAAAATTTTTATTTTCTCATAATTCTTGAATTACTTCAGAATATATAATTCTCAGTTTGATCATTATTAGCTCTAAATATTTATGAATTTCCAAATATACTTTTAGATTTTAACATATTTTAGATATGTAAAGAATTATCAATTTTTCGATTTCTAATATTAAAGTTAAATAAAACACACACATAAAACTATGAATAGAACTTTTATTACTAAATCTTGTCAAAAAAAAAATTAAACGATCTTTATTCGTAAATAGCAAACCCTATGATGAAATCTTTGAGGAGCTGACACAGCTACTTTAAAGGGAGTAAATTAATAAATCCACACAATATGTTTCCTTAGCACACAGGAATTTGTGCTACAGTTTTGTCTGATATCGTATGATACATAATCAGTTGTTAAGCTATGACGATAACAACTTGTATCAACTTTGACAAAAGAAATCCAATGTCGATAAGTAACATGGCAGCTCCGTTCTATCACCTCTTCTTACTGACATTATGAATCAAACGTCAAATTAATGAAACTTTATTATCTAAAATTTTCTAATAAAAACAACCATAAGAAGAAATATGTTTTCACTTTGAGTCCATTAGTCCTGTTCCTGTTCATATTTTTTTAGTTTTCAAAAAGTAAATAAATGAGTCAAATTCTTGAATTACTTCAGAATATATAATTCTCAGTTTAATCATTATTAGCTGTAAATATTTATGAATTTCTAAATATACTTTTAGATTTTAACATATTTTAGATATGTAAAGAATTATCAATTTTTCGATTTCTAATATTAAAGTTAAATAAAACACACACATAAAACTATGAATAGAACTTTTATTACTAAATCTTGTCAAAAAAAATTAAACGATCTTTATTCGTAAATAGCAAACCCTATGATGAAATCTTTGAGGAGCTGACACAGCTACTTTAAAGGGAGTAAATTAATAAATCCACACAATATGTTTCCTTAGCACACAGGAATTTGTGCTACAGTTTTTTCTGATATCGTATGATACATAATCAGTTGTTAAGCTATGACGATAACAACTTGTATCAACTTTGACAAAAGAAATCCAATGTCGATAAGTAATATGGCAGCTCGGTTCTATCACCTCTTCTTACTGACATTATGAATCAAACGTGAAATTAATGAAACTTTATTATCTAAAATTTTCTAATAAAAACAACCATAAGAAGAAATATGTTTTCACTTTGAGTCCATTAGTCCTGTTCCTGTTCATATTTTTTTAGTTTTCAAAAAGTAAATAAATGAGTCAAGGTTAATTTGGTAACCATCGTCGTAATTAATTTTATTATCTGGAAAGCAAAAAGAAAAATAAAAACAAACAAGAAGCAAAAATTTACGAAAAAAATGATCACAAATAATAACAAAACAAACACTTTAACTCGGTGAAATTCTCATTATTTACGCGAGGGAAGACAAGACAACACAAGACAGTTAATTTAGGCAGACAATAGCAACACAAAACTCTTGCTTGTAACGAGAGCTGTATGGGAAATAGAGCGGGGCCACAGGAAGAATGTAGAGAAGAACACAAAACAACAACAAACAACTGCATTGTTGTATGACCATAGTCTATTAAATGATGATGATGACAATTATTATAACGGTGCACAACAAGTGAATCGTATTCTGACAAAGAAATTGTTTTCGGCTCAATATTATTTTTTTTTTTTTGCACACGCAATTTCTCCAAAGGGCAACAGAAAAGGAACAGAAAGAAAAAACAATTTAATTTAAAAAAAGAATACGAAACAAATACACAAGTGACAAAATGAGAACAAAAAACTGAAACTATGAACAATGAAAATCAAGAAAAAGGAGAAGAAACACTAACTACGATCATGAGTCATGACTAACATTTATGAAATATACTCGTCATACTGGGTGTTTAAAACTCGAGTTTGTACTTGAATTTTATTTTCCGAGTTTGTACTTGAATTTTATGTATAGTGACCCCAATAGCATAATCGAAAACAATTTTGAGGCGCATGGGAATATTTTTTTAATTCAAATTTTATAGCAATGCATGCTGAAATTTAACTTCTTTAATTGGTTATTTATTAATTGGTAATTTATTATTGGTTATTTATTATCGTGTTAATTTTATTGATGAGCGACGGGACTACACAACGCCTCTGACTCTGAAAGACAAATTTGAGAAACTTTTTAAGGCAATTTTTATTTATTTTTTTTTTCGAGAGGAAACCCCACCGAAAGAAATATTTTTTCATATTTCGTTCGTTTTCGAGATATCAATGCTGTTATTTGAACCCTTCTGCACACCAGAAATCGGCGACTTCACCTACATACTTATTCAATCAAAAAAAGACCAAGCACTTCGAACACTTTTTCGCACATTTTGTTTTGGTAACTCGCGGATAATTGAAGAAATGTTGATTTTTAAATGCGCCAATGTTAGCTCATAAGAAATAAACTAACTACTGCAAATCCTTACAGTTGATGCCCAATTATGATTACCACCAAATAATTCCTTATGTTTTTCGATTTTTACCAAAGTTTTTGTCACAAGACAGCTGAAAGAAATTCCTTGCACATTTCGTTTGGTTCTCGATGTCTGAGCTGGAAATTGAACTATGGACTTGCATCTAATAAGCCAACACACTACCTACTGAACTACGACGGAAATTGAACTATGGACTCGCATCTAATAAGCCAACACACTACCTACTTAACTACGACGATTTTGAGGAAGGTTTATGGGTACAAATACTCAAAAATTTATGATTACATACATAACACACATAATTGGTCATTACAACATTACAACCCATCAGTCAGGATTACGACCTAGTTTCTCACACCACTTATGTTGTGTGTGTTAATTTTATACATGAGTGATGGGACCTACAGCTTAAAGTCGACTCAGAACGACAGATTTTCGAAAAACTTTTCATGGCAATTTTATTTACTCTCAGAGTTTTTGCCAGAAATCTGCTGAGAGGAAGTCGCCGAAGAAATACTTTTTGTACTTTGTTTTGATGTCTGGCCTAGGGCTCGAACCCTGGATTATAGACGTAAATAAGCCAACACTCTACCTACTAGACTACGGCGATTTCTTCAAAACAATTTATGATTCCTGTCACCAATTTAACATCCATTTCGCTAGTAAAACTGCTGGGGAAAATTTTAGCCGACAAAATAGACATTCCAATTCCCTGATGTTAGTAGCGTCATACTTTCTTTCCACAAGTTCTAAATATTTCCCTAACCATAGGAGTTCGCAACCTCCTCCACTACGGGCATAAGCACATAGCGTTCCCTAATTATCGTTCTAATTCATATAGAGATCCAGGATTTTTTCTTATGGATTAGTACGATTGGACTTTTTTCGCATGTAAGAAATTGACGTTAACGGCACAAAACCTGCCACCACTTGAAGACGACAGATAGAAACTGAATTGGTCAGTATTAAAGTTATTGGATCATGACAGATCTCGATGCAAGAATTTCGTTGCGGCACTTTCATTGTGGAATCATAAGAAACAATTTTTCTATTTACACGGTTCTTAAAAGGTGAAATCCGTCAGAAACATTTGATAGAGAACGTACGCTAAGACGTAGTTGCAGATCGTGGACTTATATTGAAGACAACTGGAGAAGGGAGAATAGAACGACTGAAGGTAGCTGATTTAAAATCAAACAAATTGCTTGTGATAGGATTGTTTGAAATAAATTTAAAACCGTGCTCTGTTTCTAAGTGGAATTTTAGTTACAAAATATGTAGTCATGCATATAAGAGTTTAAAACGCAAAAATTTTTAAATCATTTCTTAAAAAATAGTTGACAAGATCTTAAATTTGAAATTTTAAAAATCAATTGAAAAAATCACCAAAAAATTTTTAAATGCCCTCTAGCTACGGTATCAAAATAAAATTCTTAAACCACAAACAACAACAATAATAGAAAATAAAGCAAAAAAATATTTGTTGTGACTAGGCAGGGTGCCATAAATTCAATTTTACACTATTTTATGGTTTCCGGCGGCCATAAACAATATCAAAAACAATATTAAATAAAATTAAATGAAACATTTTTGTTTTGCCAGGATCTATAATTATTTAAGGGTTATTTTCCAACGGAAAGTAGAAATTATAACACTTACCTGGAATTTCCAACAGAAAAAATATCCAACAGGTGGTTCTTTGATGAACGGAAGGCAGCCAGCCTATTATTATTACAGTGCTTTTGAATGAAAACACAATGGCGGCAATAAATTTAAGACAGCAACAGCAACATTTAAAAATTGTTTAAAACACGTACTCCTATTATTATTATTTTTTTCGAAATAAATTGAAATTTTTAAATTTTAAATAAAAAAAATTAATTTTTAAAAATGTTCCTTTTTAGAAACTCTTTTGTTATCTTTCTATAGAATATCACTTCACCATTTTTATTTTGCATTCTTCTTTATTCTTTTTTTATTTTTTGGTTTTGTACTCTTTTTATCTTATCCTTTTATTTTTGGCCATTAAAAATATTTTTTAAGCCATTTTTATTAACCGGTTTTGTATACGATTGGGACAATTTTTTTTACGCTTTTATTTTCTATTTAACCAGAATCTTTCTTTCACTTATAACCAGAATCCTTTTGGCTTTTTCTATTTGTATTTCTTGTTTTAACTTTGTTTGTAATTATTTTATTTTTTCACTTTTTTACATGCCGTAGTTAAATTTAAACGATTTGAAGCCTTACGCGAGAGACACAACAAAGAAAAAAAATATTGCGAACAGGACCCTACATTATCATGGCAAAACTTACACTGACAGCATGACTACAGCACAGACAATATGTTAGCGGGTAAACATAACGAGAAATGCATGCAAAAAGCACCTTCAAATACTCAACCATACATAGTTCTTTTCCTTTTTTCTTTTGATTTCTTTTGCTTTTTCAAAAAACATAAAACTAAAAAAAGCAATAAATGTACATGCAGTGTTTTACACTCAACACACACACGCATTCGCATAATTATACTCTCATAAATAAAAAGAGAATTTTTATTACATTCTAAATGTCTTTGCAGAGCTTAGGGGACTGTTCGTGCTGTGGCAGATATAGTGATTCGAAGTTCCTTTCTTTAAATATTGAATAAATCGTGCAGACTGATGCAACTATGACTTTAGCAGAATACAACAACATTATAATACTAATGCTTCTACAATAACAAAATTAAGTAGTATGCGTGTAGTGCTTTTACACTCTTTAGCTGTTATTGCTCCCTTCTCCCTAAGAGACTGCACAATAATAAGTAGACGTAAGTGTGCTTTTATTGCTGTAATAGCAATAAATTTAATCATGTGCTTTATAACGAATCCCATTCGTTGAATATTTGTTAAGATCTCGTTAATTGCAAAGGCAAAGTAGAAATATTAAGAGCGAGTATGCTAATTTATTAAAGAGAGTTTATCATGCAGGTCTCTTTTTACTCACACTTATTTACATAAACCGGCTTTTCGTTCCTTTTTTTCTTTCCAATACCAACTGTTATTGAATGAAAACATGTGCACGTTGCTTTTTTATTTTGTGTTTTAGGACATAATAATTGTTGTTTATATTTAAGAGAAATTTATCTGTCTCTCGGTGTTTTTTATTTTTTGCAAATATACTTGTTCGGTAAATTTTTTTGTGCGTGTGTTTTAAAAACGTTTTGTGTTGCTTGTCTGTACTGTTATTTAAATGGCTCATGTTATTTACAGTTCTTAAGGTGCTTATTCCCACTGTTGTAATGGCTCATGTTATTTACAGTCGTTAAGACATTTGTTTATTTTAGTGTGGGACATTTTAATGAGACAGTACCAAAATGTGTAGCATAAAAGGTACCAAATAAGGAAATAATAATAATAATAAAATATAATTGCTATAATATTAAGTAAATAATATTAGACATGTTTGACAGAGAAACAAGCTCATAATCCTGACTGAAGGTTTGTAATGACCAATTATGTATGTACATTGAGAAAGAAAAACCATACTGCCAGCAGACGATGAAGATATCGAAGGCATCTCATCTAGCAATTATTCACGTCGTAGTATTTCACAATTTTAAAACAGAACCCTGAGAAGCTGCTGTCGTGATGACAAGTAGGAGTTTCTCTGCATTGAAGCCTAGAAGTGCTTACAATCTAATTCGTTCTAAAAATATTTATTGGAACCAGTGTAGTAATGATTAAAAACACTATAGTCTAATAGGTAGGGTAATGAGGAATAAAACGTCAGGCCACGTTTCAAACCACAGATCAGACGTCTCCAACAAAACGTAATAAAAATAATATTTCTTCGGCGACTGCCTCTCAGCACGTTTCTAGTGACAACCCTGAGTAAATAAATTTCCATTTAAAGTCGTCTTTAAACTTTGAACTTGGCACTCATGTATAAAGTTAAGGCACATAACTTAAATTTTGGAAGAAACTAGGTCGTAATCTGACTAAAGGTTATTTACACTGTTTCCTTCCACAATGATAGCCATGATAAGTTTCTCAATAAAATCTGTCGTTCGGATTCAACTTTGAACTCTAGGTCCCGTCATTCATGTATAAAAAAACATACGTGTTATGAAAAGTTAAGTTGTAATCCTAACTGAAGGATTGTAATGACCAATTTAGTAAGAAAAGCAGCCATTAGATCTCTAGACTGTGTATATAACAAGACAGTGGGCCATGGTTGCATATTCCGAAGGTTGGGAATACCTTACAACAACTTTTCCGACACTTGGACACTTAAAAGAAGAGATTTTTATTCGTCTTGAACTTATAGATAGCACGTGCGTTTAACCAAAGTTAATTTCAATAGAGCCCGTACTTATTATAAGCTAGGACTTAAGTTGAATGATAAAATAGGCATTATCGGTATTATAATGGGAACTAAAAGCTGTCAATTTAGCCTACCATTGCACGAATCGTTTTGCATAAGCATTCAACTTGAATTAAGTCCAATCACTGTCCTTGTAGAGAGTATTTTAATAGCATTCGTACTTCTAAATTCCATACAATTTTAGATTTTTGAGGACATTACACTACATAATTCAAAAGTCTATTTGCAAATCAAATTACTTCGGCTCTTTTCATAATCGACCACAAAAGAACTGCTACGACAACGAAAAGAATTTTCATTCAGATGGAAAAGCTCTGCAATTAAACCAATTCGGCAATTTTAAACTGCTAACTGGCTTTAGGACTGTCTGCCCATTAGAGCAACGGCATGAATTTCTGTGCACAATATATGTTTATTGCTGTTGTTGTTGTTGCTGGTGTTCATTTATGGGCTATTTAAACTGCCTTTGTTAATTTTATCTCACACACACTGATACAACATAATATGCATCCATAACTTCACCTGAATATCATTGCAAGAGAGACAAACAAAACCTATTTCGTCATCATCACACATGCAACATTAATGATGATGTCGTTGAGCACGGGAGTGCAGTTAAAAGATTCGCATTGTAAATGTCATTCTTTAAACAATCACTGGCTATTAAAATCATCCTTTTTCTTCATCTTCTTTTCTTGCCCAGGACTAAAAGAGTTACATTTTTGTTTTTTTCTTCAATATATTGTTGTTGGGCTATGTTAGCTTACTTTTCTGTGTTTGTTTTCATATTGACTGAACAAAACGAAATTCTTGTCACATGAAATCCAAATTTACCAGCATCAAATGAAAATTTCAGATGTCTAGGAGACGGCAACAAAATCAACAATAACAGCAAGACCTACTACTACCACCACATTTACAAGAAAATACAACAAGAACTGGCCATGAAAGTAATGGAACTTAATACTCAAACTACCTGACTCTGACTCTTTTGTATCGCCATACAGCAATAACATAACTTCATTACAACCATAAACTTATAAAAACTGCACAAAAGAGCAACAATAACAATAGCAAGAAATATGAGGAATGTCCTGTATTTAATTTCAAGTCTGAGTCCTATTGAATGGTGACTATAGTAGTGCTTATACTCGCTTGTCTACTCATGCTGCACTCTTTATAGGCTAAACACAATGTTGTGTTTGTGGATGTGAGTTTGGCAGACAATTATTAAAGGCAATTTGCAAACGTGGCAGGCACTGACACACCCACAATACACGCAACTTATATTAATGTGCCACAAAAACATGATTATTTCCATTACATGTATATGGGGTTTATAGGAGACCTTCTTAAGATATTAAATATTATTTTTAAACCATTTTTAATGCAATTTTTACTAAAAACAAACTGCTTAAGATTATCACTTCGCTTGGTAGCAAAGGGTTTCAAAGTCTCCCCTGAATTATTGAAAAGCTGTTCCCAATATTTTTTTTTTGTACGACTTCTGTAGGAGGTTCCATCCCCACACTGGATCGGAGTCAATGCCACTTTCGATCTTTGTCTCCCTAATGATTCTGATTTAGCTGTCCTCCATAAAATTGCCGATGATTCGCCACGTTCAGGCTGTGATCAAGTCATTAACGAACGTTTGTTACGTGAATTTCCACGTCGAGGACTTCTCAGGGAAATTTCGGTTCGGTCCAGAACGTAAAGATATCGTCGGATATTGAATTGCCGGGGAACTAGCAAGGCTGGTATAGTGCTAATAAAATCCGACATATTACAGGACAATAGTGGTCTCAGTTAAATTGATTGTCGTCTGGTTAGTTCTGATTTTCTTCTTTCCTTAAATGACATGCTGAGGTTAGGTTAGTGTGGTAGCTTTCATACCAAAAGCTCTCTTGAGCACGCATAGCGGCCGGTTGTGACTGTCATGCTTATCCACCGAACTTTATTCGAATCTCATAGTCCCACTGCTCTATTTGAAGTCATGCTGCATGACCTAATATTCCGTCGCTAGAATTTTTAAACATGAAGCAGTGGCGTAAAATACTTTTCACACTTTAACACTACTCCCAGCACTCCTAATCGTTTTATGGGTGTATATATGGTTGATGCTCTAGACGTAATGGAGGACATAATGTTTTCCATCAAATCTGAAGAAGCAAAACTTTGACTCTTAGCTCCAAAATATGTTTTTCCAAGATGTCATCGCTACACAAGATTTAATATTTTTTGATCAACCCACGTAAGTTCTTTTATTTAGTCGTCTTTTTATCGTCTCGGATGGTTATACATACGTATGTACATACCAGAGAACTGTAACCGGTGATTCGCTACTCAAAAACATGATCCTCTCACTCAACTGATCATAGTTATATACATACAAATGCCTTAATACTCGTTCTGATTATTCATTTTCAAATCAATCGGTACAGCATATTTTATGTGAGTGCCCTGCACTTCAAAACAGGCACGTCATCAGTTTTCAGAGTGACAGAACGTTTGAAGATCTGGGCGTCTTAAAAATGCCACAAAGGGAACCAGTCGGTTCCATACGGACCTTGGGTAGTTTAAACCCACCAATAACGAATCATAACAAAGTGGCTTACCTCTACATTGGGTAATACACTAATGGGCTATATAGACCACCAAGTTAACTTGCTGTGAACGGTAAGCTACCTGCTAATCTAAATCGAATCGATGAATTCGAGTGGATACAGTTAGAATGTACCTAATAATAATTTTCGGCAATAGGTATGTACATTGCGATAATCTCTAACGATCTAACAACTTCTGTAACGCTTCCAGTCCTTGCTTAAACTTCATTAAAATCTTGTCAATATTTTTTTCATTTTTTAAATCATAACATAGAGTACATAGTAGTAGATTTTATCTATCTTTTGTACGTGTTTCTTGGTTGTTAAGGGAGGCGACTGATAGCCTTGCCAGACCAGTGGTTTTAAAACCACTAAACGGATAACCGGATACAAGTCTAGAAACAGATTTGTTGCAACCATGATATTAAGGAATGTGATTTAATTTCTTTGTATTGTATTGTTGTCATTTCGGCCGTCGATTATTTTTGTAGCATAACTTAACGATTTTTCCAATGTTGGGATCTACTTTATGTATGTATGTAAGTCTCTCCCTTTCTCCTTTTTCTTCTGTTTCTGTAGGACCAGCCACTCTTTTAATTTCATTTATATGAAATGCCACTCACTCAACTGAGTTTATAAGTTATTTTCCTATTTGTTTGGTTACCTACCCTCTTTATATTTTGAAAACACTCAATTGCTAAAATATTTTTGAACCATGTCACTTATTTATATGAAGAGTCACTCATTTACTAATTAAAATATTTTTGTGGTGTTTTCATACAAACTGTGTTAAGAAAAACATTCATAGCTCAAACATTTTTGAATTATGTTCGTGCGAATCTCGTCTGAAATCATCAAACAAAAACAGGATACCAGAAAAACAAAAAGTTGCCAGAGATCCTGAAGTCCTGTTTTTGTAAGACAAGCGAATAAATACACGTTCGTCAGGGGACTAATCACCTATTGTGTCTGTTGTAATAATATGGAATATATGGAACGCAATATGGTCGCTAAAAATTATTCAAAATGAATTGTAAAGCTATTCTAGGAGATGGAATGTTTATTAAACAAATAATGATTGAGACAATTTTTTCAATTACAAATTGTAACTCAATGCATAACAAGTAGCTTGTAAATATTACATACGGTAGGGTACACACATTACACTTTTTAGAAACAGTTATTTGGGATCGACCAATGAAAAAACAGAAAAATAACAAATTCTGTCTTTCTTTCTCTTTGTGGTCATTCATTTAATTATTCTGATTGCCTGTTACAACTCGGTAAGGCAAATATTAGATGAAGTATCATAAAAGGAGCGCAGCGAGTATAAGGGACATTATGTGTATCTAAAAGAAAACCACATCTTACTTTTTCAATGTTCTTCAATGTAATATAATTTCGGTAAGCATTTATGTTGTTCTTCATATGCTAAAAATATACGTTCCGTTCCTTTACGTTCCGTCCACATTTCGCTATCCGGGGCTTTATAAAAGCGGACTTCGACAGCAAACATGACTTGGTATGAGAAAGAAAGAGAGAGAAAGTGAGTTATGCTACATATTTTTGTATTTAAGTTTGCATTCTGTTATTTTGGTTGCAACGCTTTAAAGTCAACGATTTTTCCTATGTTAAGAATGCTGCTAATGTTCCCTACTTTCTCGTATTAGCTTCTGCTCATTTATGAGGAATGAAAATTAACATAAAAAAAATCAATCCCTCACACCTTATACTGAAATATTTTTAAGCTGTTTTTATAAAAAATTTCGATCATCACTTGGCTTTCTATGAAATTATGAAAATTGCTTAAATATTTTTAAAATAAATTCATATGAATCTCGTCTGAAATCACTGGAGACAAGAAATTGTAAAAATTGCATACGGTAGAGTACACACATAAAATTTTTTAGAAACAGTTATTTGGGTCGACCAATGAATAATCAGAAAAAAAGTTAAATTCTGTCTTTCTGTCTCTTTGTGGTCATTCATTTAATTATTCTGATCGCCTGGTATTATCCCTTTGCTCTCGGCACCGTTTCGGACTTTACCTTTACTCGACGCCACATTTTAACGAAAACGTACATCCTTGAAACGTGATAATACCGTATAATTTTAGAACCAAGTAAGGAATTATAATGAAATTTGTTTGGACATTGAAGAAAACATATTTACAAAAATAATTATCAAAAATTTTTTCTATTCGACGCTTAAGTACGAATTGAGATCTTGTATATTTCTTCTCTCGGTTATCGGATTTCCTTATTATCGTTTCAAGTTTCCCACTTCGACGCCTAATCCCCTATATCTACAAATTGCTCAACGGATCAGAGAAGTGTACAGTCCGTCTTGAATGCATTTCGCACGTTCCTTTTCAACGTGTACAACGTTTGATTTATTTATCATGCATGTTGTTAATTTCATCACATTTCGATCAATTTATTTGTGCCATTTTAACAGAAAACTACAGAAGAACACTTGTCTCTTAAAAAAAATGGTGGAATAATTTGATTGTCCGTAATCTGTAACAAACTATCATGTCCCCTCAGAGGGGACAACCAAGTGGTATGTTAGACTTACGTTGTCCCCTCAGAGGGGACAAGCAAGTGCAAAGGGTTAATCGTGTTGGGTAAAAATCATCATAAAATTACATTTATACTACAAATTATATCTGAATTAATTCTGGAATATTGCATACGGTAGGGTACACACATTACATTTTATAGACACAGTTATTTGGGAACGACCAATGAACACCCAGAAAAATATTTAAATTCTGATTTTCTTTCCCTTTGTGGTCATTCATTTAACTATTCTGATTGCCTGTTACAACTCGGCAGCACAATCATTAGATTAAGCATCATAAAAGGAGCGCAGGGAGTATAAAGGACATGAACGCATATAAAGAACATCATATCTACGTACCTAAAAGAAAAGATCTGATAAAAAAAACCTTTTAATAATCTGATTACAAACATAATCTAACCAACGATTCTGATAACCCGAGAAATTTAAAATCGTTTTATTTTTTTTCCTCAATGTTCTTCAATGTAATATAATTTCGGTAAGCATTTATGTTGCTCTTCATATGATAAAAACGTACGTTCCGTTCCTTTACGTTCCGTGGACATTTCGCTATCCGGGATTTATAAAAGCTAACTTCAACAGCAAACACGACTTGATATGAGAAAGAAAGAAAGGGAAAGTGAGTGAGTTATGCTATTTTTGTATTTATGTTTGCCTTCTGTTATTTTGGTTGCAACGCTTTAAAGTCAACGACTTTTCTTTCCAATGTTAAGAACGCTGCTAATGTTCCCTAATTTCTCTTCTTAAGTCTTTAAGTCTCTTTAAAGTCAACGATTTTTCCAATGTTAAGTAGTAATGTAGCTCCTGCTCATGTCTGAAGAATGAAAATTAACATAAAAAACAATCAATCACTCACACCTTATACTGAAATATTTTTAAGCTATTATTGTAAAAAATTTCGATCATCGCTTGGCTTTCTTTCTTTTTTATGAAAATTGCTCAAATATTTTTTAAATAAATTCATATGAATCTCGTCTGAAATCACAGCAGACAAGAAATTGCAAAAAGTCGCCAGAGATCTACATAATTGACACATAACAAGTAGACTGCCAAAATTGCATAAGGTAGGGTATGCGCATTTTTTAGAAACAGTTATTTGGGATCGACCAATGAAAAAATAGAAAAATATTTAATCTTTCTCTTTTCCTATTTTTGTGGTCATTCACTTAATTATTCTGATCGCCTGGTTTGCCCTTTGCTCTCGGCACCTTTTCGGCAACTCGACGCTACTTTTTAACGAAAACGTACATCCTTGAAACGTATTCAGTATAATTTTAGAACCAAGTAAGGAATTGTAATGAAATTTGTTTTGTATGAATTTGTGGACATTGAAGAACACATATTTACAAAAAAATATCAAAAATTTTTTCTATGCGACGCTTCAGTACGAACTAAGATCTTGTAGATTTTTCTTCTCTTGGTTATCGGATTTCTTTATTATCGTAACAAGTTTCCCACTTTATTGAACCAATTATATATATATTATAACCTTTGACACCTAATCCACTATATCTACAAATTCCTCAACGGATCAGAGAGGTGTCCATCGTGAACGCACTTCTTACGTTCCTTTTCGAAGTGTACAACGGTTGATTAAGAACACGTGTTTCTTAAAAGATTGCGGTGGAATAATTTCATTGTCCGTAATCGCTAACAAACTATCATGTCCCCTCAGAGGGGACAACCGAGTGATATGCTAGACTTACGCTCTCTCCTCAGAGGGGACAACAGAGTGCAAAGGGTTAATCGTGTTGAGGAAAAAATCATCAAAAGACTCTCACATCAGCTATACAGGCTGTGCACATCTGCGCCCCATAATACATCAGACATCGGCTATTACGATTTTTTCGACATACTTTAGCAAATCGTTGTTATAAACGCGTGCTGTTCTCGAAAAATATTTACACATACTACAAATTATATCCGAATTAGCTTGCGAATATTGCATAAGGTAGGGTACTCACATCACATTTTTTAGGAACAGTTATTTTAGATCGACCAATGAACAAACAGAAAAATAGTTAAATTTTGATTTTCTTTCTCTTTGTGGTCATTCATTTAATTATTCTGATTGCCTGTTACAACTCGGTAAGACAATCGTTAGATGAAGGATAAAAGGAGCGCAGGGAGTATAAAGGACATGAACGTGTATAAAAAACTTCACGTGTACATACATATATCTAAAAGCAAACATCTGATATACCATTTAATAATAAATAATGTTTCATTAAAAACAAAATAGATATTTTAGTCACAGGAATAGAGATCATCTAACCAACGCTTTAAAGTCAACGAACGCTGCTAATATACCCTACTTTCTATTCTTAGTATGTATGTATGTCTGAAGAATGAAAATTAACATAAAAAAATAAATCACTGACTCACTTATACTGAAGTATTTTTAAGTTGTTTTTATAAAAAATTTCGATCATCGCTTGGCTTTCTAGTTTAACACTCTGTTTTATGAAAAATTGCTTAAATATTTTTAAAATAAATTCATACGAATCTCGTCTGAGATCACATGAGACAAGAAATTGTAAAAAGTCGCCAGAGATCTACATAATTGATACATAACAAGTAGGCTGCCAAAATTGCATAAGGTAGGGTATTCACATTTTTTTAGAAACAGTTATTTCAGATTAATGAAGAAGAAGAGAAAAATATTCAATCTCTCTCTCTCTCCCTACTTTTGTGGTCATTCATTTAATTATTATGATTGCCTATTATTAACCCTTTGCACTCGGCACCGTTTCGGACTTTACCTACCAGCAACTCGACGCCACCTTTTTAACGAAAACGTACATCCTTGAAACGTGATATAATTTTAGAACCAAGTAAGGAATTGTAATGAAATTTGTTTTATATGAATTTGTTGACGTTGAAGAACACATATTTACAAAAAAAAATATCAAATTTTTTTTTCTATTCGACTGAAAATGAAAATGTACAAGACATTTTTCTTCTCTCGGTTATCGAATTTCTTTATTATCGTATCAAGTTTCCCACTTCATTGAGCCACACCCTTGTAGCTTTGGACGCCTAATCCACTATATCTACAAATTCCTCAACGGATCCGAGAAGTCCGTCGTGAACGCATTTCGCACGTTCCTTTCCAACGTGTAGAACGGACGATTTATTTATCATGCATTTTGTTAATTTTATTACATTTCGATCAATTTTTTTATGGCATTTTAACAGAAAACTACAGGGGAACACGTGTTTCTTAAAAAATTGCGGTGGAATAATTTCATTGTCCACCGAAGTTTTGCGAATATCATAGGTTCCATTGCTTTACTGGAAGTCATTCTGAATGACCTGGCATTTTCTCGCTGCATTTTTCAGGCAGGGAACAGTGGCGAAAAATACTGCTCACGCCTTAACATTACCACCAACATGCCTAATTGTTGTACTTGGGTGTACCTTGGGTGATGCCCTAGACGTAATGGAGGACGTAATGTTTTCCATCATATCTGAAGAGGCAAAACTTCGACTCTTACTTCCAAAATAAGTTTTTCTAAAATGTCATCGGTTTATTGCGTTGTTCTCTCGAAAACTCTACACAAGATTTGATATTTTTTTGTTTTTGATCCACCCATGTAAGTTCTTATTTAGACGTGTTTTTATTGTCTTCGACTATGTATGTATGTACATATCAGAGAACTGCAACCGGTGATTCAGTACTCAAAAACATGATACTTTCACTCAACTGATCATATATACGAGTTAATACTCGTTCTGATTATTCATTTTTAAATCATGCACTTTAAAACAGACACGTCATCAGTTTTCAGAGTGACAGATCGTTGGAAGATCTGGGCGTCTTAAACATGCCACTAAGGGAAGCAGCCGGTTTCATACGGACCTTTTGTAGTTTCAACCCACCACTAACGAATCGTAGCAAAGGGGCTTACCTCTACACTGGATTATACACTAATGGGCCAAATAGACTACAAAGTAAACTTGCTGTGAACGTGCTAACCTAAATTGAATTGGTGAATTCGACAGGATACAGTTCTACTGATAATTTTCGGCAATACGTACAATGTACATTGCGATAATACCTAACGTCCTAACAACTTCTGTAACGCTTCCAGTCCTTGCTTTAAACTTCTTTAAAATCTTGTCAATAATTTTTTAATTTTTTCAATCATAACATTGAGTGGTAGTAAATTTTATCCATCATTTGTACGCGTTTCTCGGTTGTTTGTGTTATTTGTTGTGTTTTCTAGTCGTGTAGTGAGTTGCTTGTCCTCACAATTTTTCAAATGGCTCAAGTTATTAACAGTCCTTAAGGTTGGTTACAGTCCTTAGGGCATTGGCTTATTATTTTAGTAAGGGACATTTGAATGGTTCAGTACCAAATATGTGGTACAAAAAGTATGAAAAACTAAATCATTAATTGGGACGGCACAAAATAAAGCTGTTGTTGGCTCTGAAATATAACAATATTTCCTTTTTGTAATTCGTGTAAATTTTTGCATTGTATCATAAATAAAAAAAATGTTTTCTTCTAATCATTTACTCCATTAAGATACTAAATAATAATTAAGCGGTATTATACCACACTGTAAACCATGATGTACAAGCGTAGCGTATAAAGTAGTAGTGTTTGATTTAAAATTTGTTTCGGTTTGTAAAACATTCAATCTCTCTTGTGTTCTCTTGCATTTTATTAATCTCCTTTGGAGATTCTACTATCGCTTGTATGTGCGAATGCATGTTTGGCGTTAAGCAGCCGATTTACTTTTTTAGAGGATTTGTTTCTATGGTTGATATGCCGTTATATTTTTCTTGTCTTCAGTTATTGTTTTTTTATTTATTTTTTTTATTTCTTGTACTTATTTCTATTTTTGTCCTTTAAGTTTTTGCATTCGTACTCATTGTTGTTTATTTGCAACTCTCTAGACTCTAGAGGGTTGGTATGCATTCCGTTTAATTTTTTGAATGAGAGAGAGTTGCAGTCCATTTAAAAAAAAAAAAACAAAATTAAATATTTCAGGTATTTTTAGGAGGAAAATAAAGCAGTAAACAAATTGTGAAAACGTCTATTTTTTTAAAAGGAACTAAAAATTAAGTTTCATTTATACTAACAGCGAATATACAATAATAAAGTCTCTGTCTGTGTATGGACAATTGTATTTAAAAGCGACCACATGCAACAGTTTGGTAACTGGTAACTGAAGAAGATACTTCTAACTTTCTACTTATGAAGATGCTATAATAAACCAAAAGTGACTGCATCCCCAACAATGTTAAGCGGAGTCCACTTATTGACTGAGTCTATATTTTGAAAAAGGAAAATTCACAAAAGCTAAGTCGAAAATTGGGTAAAACTCAGTTAACATACATACATAGTTGGTTATTATAACCCTTTAGTCAGGATTAGGACCTAGTTTCTCTGTCAAACAAGCCTAATATGATTTCTTTAATATTGTAGGGAAGCAAAGTAAGAAACAAAAACAAGATTGTCAGCATAACGATAAAGATATCGAAGATATCTCACCTAGCAATTATTTACGTCGTAGTATTTCACAATTTCAAAACAGAATCTTGAGAAACTGCGGTCGTGATGACAAGTAAGGAGTTCCTCTGCATTGAAGACTAAAAGTGCTTACAATCTAATCCGTTATAAAAATATTTATTGGAACCAGTGCAGTAATGATTAAAAACACCATAACCTAGTAGGTAGGGTATTAAGTTATAAAACGTCAGACCACGTTTCAAACCACAGATCAGACGCCTCCAAAAAAAGGTAATAAAAAGAATATTTCTTCGGCGACTGCCTCTCACCACGTTTCTGCTGAAAACCCCGAGGAAATAAAATTGCCATAAAAAGTCGTTTCTAAACTTTGAACTTTGGACTCATGTATAAAATTAAGATTATTTACACTGTTTCCTTCCATGATGATAGCCATGATAAGTTTCTCAATAAAATCTGTCGTTCGGATTCAACTTTAAACTGTAGGTCCCGCCACTGATGTACAAAAATAAACACACACATCATAAGTGGAGTGAGAAGTTAAGTTGTAATCCTGACTGAATGGTTGTAATGATCAATTTAGTAAGAAAAGCGGCCATTAGATCTGTAGACAGTGTATTATAACAAGACACTGGGCCATGGTTGCATATTCCGAATGTTGAGAATACCTCACAACAACTTTTTCAGATGCTTGGGAATTTAAAACAAAAGATTTTTATTCGTATTGAACTTTTAGACAAAGCAAGCGTTTAACCAAAGTTGATTTTAATAGAGCCTGTACTTATTATAAGCCAGGACTTATAGTTGAATGATATAATAGGCACTATCGGTATTATAACGGGACCTTAAAGCTGGCAATTTAACCTACTATTGCACGAATCCTTTTGCATAAACATTCAAATTTAAATGAAATCAAATCACTTTCCTTGTAGAGAGTGTTCTACTAGCATTCGTACTTCTAAATGCCATAAAATTTTAGATTTTTAAGAACATTACCTTGCATAAGTCAAAAGTCTATTTGCAAATCAAATTACTTCGGCTCTTTTCATAATCAACCACAAAAGAACTTCTATGAAAACGAAAACAATTTTATTCACATTGAAAAGCCATGACAATTAAACCAATCCGGCAATTTTAAATTATTGGTGCAACAGCATGAATTTTGAACATAAAAAATTTATTTTGCTGTGGTTGTTGCTTGTTTATCTCATTTACTGTTCATTACCTTTGATTACCTTGAAATTGCATACGCACACGTTTAGGCACTTGCACACCACATGAAACACAGTCTGCATCCTTAATTTCTTCTTCATACCATTGTAAAAGAGATTAAACAAACTATTTCATCATCATCACACATGCAACATTATTGCCGATGATCAGGATGATGTCGTTGAGCACGGGAGTGCGGTTAAAAGATTCGCATTGTAAATGTCATTCTTTAAACAATCACTGGCTATTAAAACATCCTTTTTCTTTATCTTCTTTTCTTGCCCAGGACTAAAAGCGTCGCATTGTTGTTTTATTCATCAGTATATTGTTGCTTTGCTGTGTTGTCTTTCTTTTTTGTGTTCATTTTTGAATTGACTGAACAAAACGAAATTCTTGTCACATGAAATCCAATTTTACCATCATCAAATGAAAATTTCAGACGTCTAGGAGACGCGAACAAAAGCAACAATAACACCAACAGCAACTACTACTACCACTACATTAAGAAGAAAATACAACAAGAACTGACCATGAAAGTTATGCAATTTTATACTCAAACTACCTAACACTGACTCTGACTCTCTTGTATCGCCCATACAGCAACAACATAATTTCATCACAACAATCAACAAACAAAAACTGCACAAAATGACAACAAAATCAACAAGGACGAGGCATTCCTCGCAGGACATTTCCTGCATTTACTTTTAACTCTGGGTCTTCTTGAATAGCGACAATAGCATTGCTGGTACGAGAGCTACTCGCTTACCTACTCATGCTGCGCTCTTTACAGGCTGAACACAATGTTGTGTGTGTATGTTTGTACCAAGTACAGAAGGTATGTGTGGCATGTTTGGCAGACAATTATTTAAGGTCATTTGCAAACGTGGCAGACATTGACACACCCACAATACATGCAACTTAAATGCATGTGCCACATAAACTTGATTATTTCGAAACCCCCAGCACATTACATGTGTATGGTTTATAGGGGACCTTCTTTAGGCATTAAATATTATTTTTAAAACACTTTTAAAATGCAATTTTTACTAAAAAAAACTGCTTAAGGTTACCACTTCGCTTGCGACCAAAAGATTTCAAAGGATTTCCCCTGAATTATTGAAAAGCTGTCTCCATGTTTTTTTTGCGCGACTTCTGTATTAGGTTCCATCCCCACACTTGATCGGAGTCACTGCCAGTTTCCTTTCGATATTTGTCACCTAAATGATTCGGTATTAGCTGTTCTCCATAGAATTGCTAATGGCTTGTCACGTTCACGCTGTGTTCAAGTCATTTACGAACGTCATTTCGATGTCTGTTCCGTGAATTTCCGTGTCGACGTTTTCTCAGGGAGATTTCGGTTCGGTCCAGAACGTAGAGATATCGTCGGATATTGAATTGCTGGCGAACTAACAAGGCTAGTATAAGGATAATAATTTCCGACATATTACAGGTCAATACGGTGGCCTCAAATAAATTGATTGTCGTCTGGTAAGGACTGATTCTCTTCTTTCCTTAAATGGCATCGTTATACACCGAACTTTTGCTAATCTCATAGGTACCACTGCTCTATTGAATGACCTGACATTCCTTCGCTAATTTTTTCAGCCACTCCACCCGGCTTAAAATACTGTTCACATCTTAACATTACCACCAGCATGCCTAATCTTTTTAAGGTTGTACTTTGGGTGATGCTCTCGACGTAATGGAGGACGTAATGTTTTCCATCCGAACTGAAGAAGAAAAACTCTGATTCTTAGCTCCAAAGTATGTTTTTCTACAATGTCATCGGTTTATTGCGTTGTTCTCTCGAAAATACTATGCAAGATTTGATATTTTTTTGTTTCTGATCCACCCACGTAAGTTCTTCTCATTTACACGTCTTTTTATTGTCTTCGACTGTGTATGTATGTACATATCAGAGAACTGAGACCAATGATTGAAAAACAATCATGATTTAATTCACTCAACTGATCATATATGAGTAGTATGTTTATGTATGTTCTAGGTCACTTACTCCATACAAAATTTGGCTCATGCCTACGCTACAGTCGGTAGTGTCGGTTAGTCGATAGGTTTGTAACATGTAATGTGAAAATTTATGTACGAATGTTTGGACGAACAGAATGAGTGTGTGCATAACATGTAATGTGTATGATCGTTTTTTAATAGTAAATTCTTGGCACGTATTATCATACTCAATGCTGAAACAATAGAAAAGGGATCTACACCTATATAGTTGTTGTGTGTTTTTTATTTTATTTTTTGTATATTTAATTAGAAGGATCTTTAATTTTAAATGTGACAAGAAAGAGATGAAATGTGTAAAATTTTTTTTTTTGGGATAATAAATAACATCGTATACCTAAGTAGAAACATGAGTGTACATGTTCATTGTATTTGTATTGCTTTTCGAATGATTGGACGGACAGAATGAATGTGTGTACGTATTATCATACTCAATGCTGAAAAAAAAGAAAAGGGATCTACACCTATATAGTTGTTGTGTGTTCTTTTTTTTTTGTATATTTAATTAGAAGGCTCTTTAATTTTAAATGTGATAAGAAAGGGTAGGTTGGTTGTGCGGTTGTTTTTAATTTGATGAGAAAGAAATGTATAGTTTTTTTTTCACGTATAAGTATAAGTAATATCTGTTTTCACTAATTGAATTTACTGATTGATCTACAACACCCCAGAGTATAAATAGACTTGCTTTTAAGGATTTAGAATTTTTTAGTTTTACTGTTTTAAATAAATGAAATTATAGAATAAAGGGATTAATTAAAACAAATTAGTTTTTTATTTTTTGAAAATTTTATTACATATTTCTTTGTTCAGATTTTTACAGATTCGAATTTAAAAATACGTTTATACAGATTAAATAGCTTAAGTGTTAACAAATATTGTGTATAGAATGTTTGACATCGACAAATGTTGAAGGATTGTGAATAAGTATTTTCACAATAATACAAACGTATGACATATTAATACATAAAAATGGATTACTTATTTTACTAATGTTACATATTCTTAGTTCATTTATAAGTTTCATAAATAAATCTATATGCTCTTTATCAATCTGATTACTATGTTTTGTTAATAAATAGTTCTTCCAATTCAGCTGATGTTACCATTTTTGTTCCCCTTCTTTAAAAATTTAATAGTAGGTTGTGTTAGTGCGGGACGATGTACTCTGAATTATTTCATTTTAATTTATATTTATTGAATAAAAATTTTAAACACAAGTGCCCACAATTAAATGTATTAAATTTTTGTTTTCGTTCATAATTATATTCAATAGGAAATTTTAAGTAGTTGACAATCTCAAGTGGTGGTTGTAACTTTCCAAAGCTATCAAAGTATTCCTTATAGTTGTGGTTTTTATAATATGCTACCCAATGTGTTCCCATACCATTTGAATCATCTAAATTAACAATGCCGCATTCTTGTTTGAATGGTTTTTCAGGTAAAGAATCACGCATGAAAACACCCCTAAAATGTTTGAGATGTCTTCCATATTTATTCAAATCCAAATCTGTTAATGGGCGATTGGGAAGGTTATCTAATAGTTTTTTGGAGCTGGACTATAGTAGAGACCATATCCAGTTTTATATGGTTTGAGGTACAACCCTTTACCCATTGCAATTGATTCCATATATCTATTATGACGGTTAGCTTCAGCCAATTGTTCTTTTCCATTTTTGATAGCATTTACTGCTTTAACAATAGCGGATCCTCCACTTGCCAAACCACCAAGCGCTGACAATGCTGTTAGTACGGGAATAAGTGGAAGAAATCCTCCAATTTTCGGTACAGGTATAACTCTCGGTATTATAATGTCTGCTCGCTTTTTCCCTTTAAAATTTGAATGAATAGCCTTTTGAGCTATTTTAACAGCATCATTTATATCAAGGGGTTTCTGTTCTTTCAGTTGTTTTAAAGTTTTTCTCACAGTAGCTGTGAATAATTTCTTATTACACTTATTCATTTTTCCTTTTCTTTTCTTATGTCTCTGCTCCTTCAAACCTAATCCAAATTTCACTTTAGCTTTCATAGCGTTTGTCACAAACCACGCGTTAGCACGTTCTTTAATATCACTATCTTTAGATTTAACTCGTTGCCAGGCTTTTTCAGCTAATATTTGATCTGCTTGATGTCTTGTGTCTATATCTTTTGATTGTGAATATGCAATATCGTGCTCTCTACAAGCTGCGTCTAATAAATTTATACCCTTATCTCCTCTTGCTAAACGTTTTTCAAGTTTTGTACCAGGTCCACAAAACTGATAACCAGGTAGATGTAATTCAACAGGTACTTTATTTATTAAGTTGTTTACAAATCCTCTTCTTATCTTACACTGGCTGAGGTTTTGTTTTGACCCTAGATTATAACAAATTTTTTTTCGTTACTTTTATACCTCTTCGCAAAAATAGCTGAAATCAAGACGATCTCCTATATATACAGCAATTTATATGATTTCAGTATGTTAATTTTTTGATATTGATTTTGATCTGCTTTGTATCTGATCACGATCTACTTTACATCTGATCACGATCTGCTTTGTATCTGCTCACGATCTACTTTATATCTGATAACGATCTACTTTTTTGCTTTTTGGTTTTGTCTATTTTATTTTAATTTTTTTTTTTATTATTATTTTTTTTTTGACATTGTCATGTTTTAGGTAAACATGTTCTACCTCAATGTTTAAATTGTTTATTTGATCAGCTAGATCATCATGTTATATATTTTTCGATTACAATATTTTTGTTTTTATGGTTATATTTATTAAAACTTTCTCCAAATTTATTAATATAAGACATCTCTTTCACTCTTCTAATAAATTATGTTAGATTCTTTAAGTTCTTCGATAATAGAGATTATTTCGTTTTGATGATTGTTGTGGCCAGCACCTTCCGATGAGAGAAGTAAACGTAGTCTGTCAACTAATTCATTAGGATCATCCCAATGTATGTAATTTGATTTCAGATTATTTTGTAATTTTAGCATTAAACCACTGCCTTTTGTTAAAATGTTTGTTGTTGTTTCGAATAAATGTTTAATTATTCGTATATATTTGAAGGCTCGTGTTCCTTTCACTTGTTCATTAGGTTCATAGCGACGTTTATGTGCATTGGTATGAATTAAAATCTCTTTATATTTTTTCAAATCATTTTTAGAATAATGGAGAGGTTTTTTATGAAATACTAGTTCAAATAATCCAGGCGTCATTTTCAATTTCATATTCCCTATCTGCATAGTATTATCTCTATTAAATATTAATTTTTCCTTGCCATATCTCCAACTACCGTCTACATCTTGATTAAAACCATAAATTTTATCCAATTGCTTATTATTAATAAGTGTTCGTATATTTTCAAATAATGGAGAGCTTTTCGTCAGCTTTAAACATTGTTTTTTTTCCAAGTTCTTGATACATGTACTTGATACAGGTCTATTATGGTCATAGTTTTTTTCACCATCATTATCATCAGTTGAAATATTTGCATACTGAAAATCGTTATTATCACCGTTTACATCATCGTAATCATCGTCATCATCAATAGTGTTGTCTATATCCTTATGCTTATCTTCAAGTTTTCCGATGATTTCATTATCAGCATTTACGTCATAATAATCGTCATCATCAGCAATAGTGTTGTCTGTATCCTTATGCTTATCTTCGAGTTTTCCAATGATTTCATTATCACCATTTACGTCATAATAATCTTCCTCATCATCTATAGTGTTGTCTACATCCTTATGCTTATGTTCAAGTTTTGGGATGTTTTCATTATCATCATTTACATCATCATAATCATCGTAATCATTAATAGTGTTGTCTATATCCTTATATTTATCTTTAAGTTTTCCAATGATTTTTTTAAGTGGTTTTGTTATTGGTTGAAAGGTATCTTCTAATAAATTAACTCTATCTATTTGATTCAGTTTAATATTTTTTAACTTTTTCTTTAGAATAGCCCTTGTCTTTACAAGATCTTCCAACACTTTATTATGGTAATTTTTAGACATTATAATAATTTTTCTATTGAATTTGATCTGGTTATGATCTGCTCGCTATCTGATTATGATCTGCTTTGTATCTGATTACGATCTGCTTTATATCTGATCACGAACTGCTTGCTATCTGGTCACGATCTGATTTATACCTGATCACGATCTGCTTGATGGCTTGTGTCTATATCCATTGATTTTGAGTACGCTATATCGTGCTTTCTACAATCTGCATCCAATAAATTATTCCTTTATTTCCTTTATTCTTGCTATTCGTTTTGAAGTTTTGTATCAGGTCCACAAAACTGATAACCAGGTGGATGTAATTCAACATATAATTTGTTTATTAAGTTGTCTACAAATCTTCTTCCAATCTTACACTGATTAGGTGTTTTTCTTTTGACTGTAGTTTATAACCATTTTTTTCATTACTTTCATACCTCTTCGCATGAAACACTATACTAGCAAGCTATACAATCTGTACTAGCTGTACTAGATACACTAGCAAGCTGTACTAGCTATACTAGCAAGCTATACAATCTGTACTAGCTATACTAGCAAGCTGTACTAGCTATACTAGCAAGCTATACAATCTGTACTAGCTATACTAGCAAGCTGTACTAGCTATACTAGCAGTAGCCTTCAGCCAACAGCTCTGAGTGTAAAAATAGTTATGAAAAGTTTTTCAAATTTGGCGTTTAGAGATCACGTTGAACTGTTGGTCCCCGTCGCTTTTGGATATAATTAACACACAACATAAATTGTGTGAGAAACTGAGTTGCTTTCCTGACCCTATCCGCATAGAACCTAATTAGCTTCATTACCTGTTTAGCTTAATGAATTTGCAACAAAAGAAAAAATTAAGAACGGGAAATGCTTTGTGACAGGCCTATAGTCCTTAAAAAATCCAAAAAGGAGTAAAAATGAATATTTTACACCAATGACTGAAATGGAAAAACTATCTTTATATTTTACTCTAAAAAGTTCTAGCTTAGGGAATTGAAAATTCGTTTTTCATTGCCGCAAAGCCTATAAAATTGAAATCTATGGGAATTCTATTTGTAGAGCAAAAAAAGAACATTTTCTTCCATAATAATCTCGTCTATCATACCATTGTCCTAACCAGACAGAAAGAGACTCACAAACATGAAAAAAAAAATGCCATACAAAGTTCATCTGTATTTATGGAAATTCATTCATCACTCCCATTCATCCCAGCCATTTCAACCATCGCATTCATACCAGTCAGACAGCATGCAACAAATATTTGTACGTGAAAAGGAAATAAAAAAATTTTAATTTTTTTCTAAAAAGAAGTCCAAAAATCTACGAAAAGTTTATTTTTTTTTGTTCTGCAATTTCACGGCAGGAAAAAATCTCTGCGCTGAAACGGCGACTTTCTTTTTATGCCAACTAATAATCATCAGGTGTGAGCGTGGGTGCTGTACGTAAGCGAACTTATGGACGGAAGGACGACATATACACACACATACGAACACAGTTATACAAAATATAAAAATTCAAGCGTCTAATTTGAACCGAAATAAACAGCAAAAAAGAAAAAAAATCTTCGTAATAGGTGTAGAGGAGTAGATGGAATAAAAATTTCAGGGATACGATATTGTTTAGCAAAAGGTGACCATGTGTATTAAATAAGGGATAAATTATAAAACTGTAAGTTTTATTGCAACTGTTCGATGAGGATAACTCCTGCATGCTCTAAAACACCTTATTCTGCGTTTTAAATGGGTCCATTGCAAACTCTTTACCCATGCAATAATATTGGGATTGGTAATAATTCCACTTGAGCTCAACATCATTTAACAATGCTCTGGGCAAGGTTTTTATATTGCCAGTCATTATTTGCTAGTAATTAATGGACTTCGAAGAGGTTACATCGCTTCGAATCTTTAACATTTCGATCCTATGCTTGCAGCTTGTGATTATTAGATCCAAAGACTGTGATTAGAGTTTAAACGCCCTATTCATCTTCTTTTAAAATAGTTGGGTGCCAATTGAGTGTTTTTCACTTGCACATCAGACGTGATATCATCGGTGAATATATACCATAATGTTAAAGCCACTCTGGAGCTAGGAGGCTAGGAGAATCTATCCTACAGTGGCACTAGGTGCTCTGTTGGATTTAAGGTCACTGCTCTTGCTAGTGAGAACCACATCTATGAAAACTGCGGTTAAGATATTGGGATACAATACAATACAAGAATCATCTGTAGGCATCTTAGTCTTCCCCTGGACAATACCAATATACTCTTCATTTTTACGACATGCTTACCAATGAAGCTGATTAATAAGACAGGATGTACAAAGGATGGGTTAAGAACCGCGCACTCTGCTCCTATAAAATTGACTTGCGAATAAATTGGGATTGCCTGTGCAAGCAGAATCAGCTGCACAGGGGAAATAGAGTCACTATCTACTGAATCCCAGATCATGTGGAGGGGAGCTTACATGCCACTAAAAGGGTCAGAGTTGCAATGGAGAAATGCGAAGATGCTTCTTAAGACAAATGGGTTTGAGAAAATCTAAACATTTGCTGTGTAATTACAATAGGAAGAGAACTGAGTTATGCATGAGACCTACATGAAGTAGCCTGAGTAGAATCAAATATCACTTGATAGGGATCTGTTTAATATGGATATTCTGTCATAATGATAACGAATCATCAGAGAATATATTTGAAATCTATGAAACCTAGATCGTATGGTCACAGTACTCTAGCTATTCTACACGACGAAAGGACATTATCGGTGAAGTCCTTGATGTGTTGTTTTTAATTTTCCAGTCCTACAAGATCTGACACAATAACAGTTTTAAAACAGATAGATATGGTTACTGAAAGATCCCCTATTACTGATATGTGAGCCAGCTGTGGAAGCAACATGCGAAACAGAACACAGTTAAAGAAGTTCCATTAAGAAGTTACAATCCCTTAATACTGCTTTACATTGGTAAGGTAAATATAAAGAAGCGTAAAGCCCATATTTCTGGACTGGAGTTTAAAAAGTATATTGCAGCAAGAGGGAGAGAGGGAGTATGCCCATAGCATGAATATGAGTTTGTTACCAACGTTAATCAAAATAAATCGAAAGAAAACGTTTGAGATTATCAAGTTCTCAGCAGAGCAGCATTTTAGAGTCTGTCAGGATTCACGGAAACATAATGCCTCTGTTCACCGTACATAGCTTGAGGGAGTACAGTAGAGTATGGTCACAGTGCTCTAGAAACTCTACACTGCAATAACACATAATTTCCCAGCCCTACAAGATCTTTTACAATAACATAATTAAAACAAATAGATATGGTTGTTGAAAGATCCTTTCTGTGCGACAGCTGAGGAAGCAACAGGCAAAAATACAGTTAAAGAAGTTACAATAAGAAATTTTCATCTTCCACTACTGCTTTACTTTGGGACGGTATAAAGAAGCATAAAGCCTATGTATATTCGTTTGAGGCCTCAGAAATGGCAGAGACTAATGCTGAAGAAATGACACATTCGTTGGAATGTCGCAGAGATTAGATGTTATATTGTAGCAAAATGGAAATAAGAATAATGTAGGGTAAATAAGTGTTAAATTTTGTTCCTTTTTCCAATGAAATTTTTTTGCAACGGAAAAGAAAAGAACTGATCATAGCATGAACATGTTTTTGTCACCAGTGTAACAGACTTTCCAAATACTTATGGCCACCTTACCCAATTACTTAACATGTGCACGTTTTAAAGACACGCAAACAGTTGCACGATTAATACCATCACTACGAGCCCATTGATGGCAGTCATTATACTACTTTTCTACTACCAAAATAGTTGTATAGTATGTTGTTGTAGTTGTATTAATAGTAGTATTGTAGTATTTGTATATACTCGTAGTATAGTAATCCTTAAGTTTCTCTGTAACATTGCATTGCATTGATGATTACGATTTGAATGAAATTGCAAGCATCTAAAGGCTTTCCAAAGTTGTTACATTTTTTGCGTTACCAGTCTAGGAGGCTGAGTTTTTTTCCTTTTTTTGTTGAGCAAAGCTAAACAGAATTTAAGAGAATAAAACAAGAGGTCACTTAGTCAAACTTCTCGTATTATTAGAGCCGCAGGCTTCTAATATTTATTTTGCCAGCCTGCATGTCTGCCCGCCTGCCTAGCCTTTCATTGGTTTTGTTTTCAGTGATTTTTAGGTATTTTTTCTTGGGCTCAATAGAGATACAGTCATACTCGTATCCGCTGTACAAGTATTTGTATTTGAATTTGAATACAAGGGAATATCACGTTTTTATTTGTTGTTCGTACATTGAACTTTCTCCCACTAACGGGAGCTGTTACTGGTTTATTTGTATGCATGGTTGGTTAGCTGATTGGCTTGCAGGCTACCCTGTTTATCTGCCCACTCGACGATATCGTCGGCCAAATGACTAGCTGTCTGTGGCACTATTTAGGTTTAACTGAGGCAAATAACAAACAAATACTCATCGTTGTGTGAATTGCAGTAACATATTTATTGCAACTGTTCGATGAGGATAACTCCTGCATGCTCTAAAACACCTTATTCTGCGTTTTAAATGGGTCCATTGCAAACTCTTTACCCATGCAATAATATTGGGATTGGTAATAATTCCACTTGAGCTCAACATCATTTAACAATGCTCTGGGCAAGGTTTTTATATTGCCAGTCATTATTTGCTAGTAATTAATGGACTTCGAAGAGGTTACATCGCTTCGAATCTTTAACATTTCGATCCTATGCTTGCAGCTTGTGATTATTAGATCCAAAGACTGTGATTAGAGTTTAAACGCCCTATTCATCTTCTTTTAAAATAGTTGGGTGCCAATTGAGTGTTTTTCACTTGCACATCAGACGTGATATCATCGGTGAATATATACCATAATGTTAAAGCCACTCTGGAGCTAGGAGGCTAGGAGAATCTATCCTACAGTGGCACTAGGTGCTCTGTTGGATTTAAGGTCACTGCTCTTGCTAGTGAGAACCACATCTATGAAAACTGCGGTTAAGATATTGGGATACAATACAATACAATAATCATCTGTAGGCATCTTAGTCTTCCCCTGGACAATACCAATATACTCTTCATTTTTACGACATGCTTACCAATGAAGCTGATTAATAAGACAGGATGTACAAAGGATGGGTTAAGAACCGCGCACTCTGCTCCTATAAAATTGACTTGCGAATAAATTGGGATTGCCTGTGCAAGCAGAATCAGCTGCACAGGGGAAATAGAGTCACTATCTACTGAATCCCAGATCATGTGGAGGGGAGCTTACATGCCACTAAAAGGGTCAGAGTTGCAATGGAGAAATGCGAAGATGCTTCTTAAGACAAATGGGTTTGAGAAAATCTAAACATTTGCTGTGTAATTACAATAGGAAGAGAACTGAGTTATGCATGAGACCTACATGAAGTAGCCTGAGTAGAATCAAATATCACTTGATAGGGATCTGTTTAATATGGATATTCTGTCATAATGATAACGAATCATCAGAGAATATATTTGAAATCTATGAAACCTAGATCGTATGGTCACAGTACTCTAGCTATTCTACACGACGAAAGGACATTATCGGTGAAGTCCTTGATGTGTTGTTTTTAATTTTCCAGTCCTACAAGATCTGACACAATAACAGTTTTAAAACAGATAGATATGGTTACTGAAAGATCCCCTATTACTGATATGTGAGCCAGCTGTGGAAGCAACATGCGAAACAGAACACAGTTAAAGAAGTTCCATTAAGAAGTTACAATCCCTTAATACTGCTTTACATTGGTAAGGTAAATATAAAGAAGCGTAAAGCCCATATTTCTGGACTGGAGTTTAAAAAGTATATTGCAGCAAGAGGGAGAGAGGGAGTATGCCCATAGCATGAATATGAGTTTGTTACCAACGTTAATCAAAATAAATCGAAAGAAAACGTTTGAGATTATCAAGTTCTCAGCAGAGCAGCATTTTAGAGTCTGTCAGGATTCACGGAAACATAATGCCTCTGTTCACCGTACATAGCTTGAGGGAGTACAGTAGAGTATGGTCACAGTGCTCTAGAAACTCTACACTGCAATAACACATAATTTCCCAGCCCTACAAGATCTTTTACAATAACATAATTAAAACAAATAGATATGGTTGTTGAAAGATCCTTTCTGTGCGACAGCTGAGGAAGCAACAGGCAAAAATACAGTTAAAGAAGTTACAATAAGAAATTTTCATCTTCCACTACTGCTTTACTTTGGGACGGTATAAAGAAGCATAAAGCCTATGTATATTCGTTTGAGGCCTCAGAAATGGCAGAGACTAATGCTGAAGAAATGACACATTCGTTGGAATGTCGCAGAGATTAGATGTTATATTGTAGCAAAATGGAAATAAGAATAATGTAGGGTAAATAAGTGTTAAATTTTGTTCCTTTTTCCAATGAAATTTTTTTGCAACGGAAAAGAAAAGAACTGATCATAGCATGAACATGTTTTTGTCACCAGTGTAACAGACTTTCCAAATACTTATGGCCACCTTACCCAATTACTTAACATGTGCACGTTTTAAAGACACGCAAACAGTTGCACGATTAATACCATCACTACGAGCCCATTGATGGCAGTCATTATACTACTTTTCTGCTACCAAAATAGTTGTATAGTATGTTGTTGTAGTTGTATTAATAGTAGTATTGTAGTATTTGTATATACTCGTAGTATAGTAATCCTTAAGTTTCTCTGTAACATTGCATTGCATTGATGATTGCGATTTGAATGAAATTGCAAGCATCTAAAGGCTTTCCAAAGTTGTTACATTTTTTGCGTTACCAGTCTAGGAGGCTGAGTTTTTTTCCTTTTTTTGTTGAGCAAAGCTAAACAGAATTTAAGAGAATAAAACAAGAGGTCACTTAGTCAAACTTCTCGTATTATTAGAGCCGCAGGCTTCTAATATTTATTTTGCCAGCCTGCATGTCTGCCCGCCTGCCTAGCCTTTCATTGGTTTTGTTTTCAGTGATTTTTAGGTATTTTTTCTTGGGCTCAATAGAGATACAGTCATACTCGTATCCGCTGTACAAGTATTTGTATTTGAATTTGAATACAAGGGAATATCACGTTTTTATTTGTTGTTCGTACATTGAACTTTCTCCCACTAACGGGAGCTGTTACTGGTTTATTTGTATGCATGGTTGGTTAGCTGATTGGCTTGCAGGCTACCCTGTTTATCTGCCCACTCGACGATATCGTCGGCCAAATGACTAGCTGTCTGTGGCACTATTTAGGTTTAACTGAGGCAAATAACAAACAAATACTCATCGTTGTGTGAATTGCAGTAACATATTCTCAACCAAATTAAATTGAGTGTTAGAAGCTGTTGTTGTTGAGAAGTCTGTTGTTGTTATTAAATTAAAGAATTGCTGACAACTGGCTTTGGGCTATATGTCTTATTGTTTTAATACAATACCATTAAAACACCAGACTGAGTCTTTTAATAACTTTTTTATTTGATTTGTGTTTTCAAACAGAGAAAGATTGAGGGAGCAAATTAATGAAATTAATTTTAAAAGAATTAATTAAAAATAAAATAATACCACATTCTAAGACTTTTTAAGTAGGCACCAATGGCTTGAGGGCTTTCATCTCTTGACATTCTTGTTGACTCTGTCATAAATGTTAAAAACTGCAAACAGCGTAGTGCTATACTCGATGAATTATTCCAAATTAAATTGCTGTTACTACTTAAATATCTCTTTCAATGTTTTCGCAACAATCTTCACATATCATCTGAGCTTATTTCACATATGAACCATAGAATATCCTTTTAAGTGTGACGTCAAAGTGTAATTTTGTAGCAACTAAATTATAAAGATTCTGAAGAAAATTCCTTTAAATTTCGCCTACATCATCGTATGCAATCAATACCAATTTCCTAAGTTGTTATAAAAATATCAGCCAGTCAAAGAAAATCCTTGCAAAAGTGTTTTTTTATCCCACGACCAAACTGTTAAAAAATTCTGGCAAAATAAATGCGAAATAAATTCCTCCAAAAATAACGCAAAAGCACAACAGAATTGTGTCACACAATATTTTCCAGTCTTTAGCTCTCTATGATCTGAATCTATAGCCCAGCTTAACCTTAATAAAGGCGACTATATGAACATTCCTTTTCCAGCAATTCAATGTCTGCTTTGGAAAAAAACGAAATAATAATGAAATAATGTAACAAACGAAAATTGAAAAAGGGGACAAAAACACGGTAAAGGGAAGAGTAAAGGATATCAAAGATTTAAGTTTTCATTATTAGAAGAATTCAATTTCATATGTAATGTACGAAATAAGGATTTTAAAATTATCCGTACATTGGCATTCACGATAAGGAAACGAAAAAGGAGTGTATAAACGGAATGCAGCCGGTTGCCGTTAAGCAATTCGACAAAATTCAATTTTTTTTATTATCAACCAGAAATGCATGTGCTGCACATTTTCATTTTGTTTCGTTTTATTTCTTTCTGTCTGCGTTAAGCTGTTCTCATCTGTCCAGTGGTCTTATGATGGTATTTTTGGTAGTAAAACAAAGGATAATGATTTTTTAATAAGAAATCCTTATCAGTTACAATGAGAAAATGGAAAACGCAACAGCAGACGTTTTTTTCTGGGGTTTAAAAAATAATTTTCTTCAATTTTTCCATCAGCAAAATAGTTTTTTCATATAGTTCCTCCTTTTACAATAGCAGTGATAGCCTGACTACCATCCCACCCGCTATGGGTGCATTGCATTTTCTTTTAATTCTAATGTCTTGAATTGGCTTTTACTCCCCAGCGTAAGAACGCGACAAAAAGACGGTATGAATAAGACCTTGGGTGTAAAGAAGCATTCATTTCTGATTGACTGGCTGGTAATGTTTTAATTTAAATGTTATCCTTGAAGAAATCTTAATATTTCTTTACTTTCCACATTTTGTTAACGTTTATTGTCGTTGCCCCTGATGTTGTTGCATGGCTTTATTTTTCTTTGGTTTATATTCTTCAGCTGTTTGCCATTTTTTATATTCTATATTCAGTGTTTTTTTTATTGACCTCAAATGTCGAAGTAAAAATGTAACCAACCAACCTGTTCAGAACTGTAATCATAATACAGAGTCTTTTAATAAGCTTCCGGTCTTTAAATTTCAATGAAACGAAGCTTGAGTGAAACATCGAAATTTTTTATTCGTTTAAAGTCCAGTTGATGCCATCATGCGTAGAATATAACAGCCCCGGCTTCTTTGGGTGGAGCGCATCTGAATTGTCCAATTTTCCATGATTTTAAATAATCAGGTGAAATTTGACTGATGGCATGGGTTATATTGTGTTTTAGGACTACTGTGGCTCCCATACTGCGCCCCACAAGTAAGATGAAAGATGAAACGGATCTTGGAACCAGAATGAAATATTTTGAATTTAGGGGAAAACTCGTGATTATGTTCAAACGGAAATATATGCCATCGAAAAATGTATTCAATTCCACTTGAATAGGAGGTGCGAAAGACGTTCCATAACAATATTATCAGTCAAGCCGCCATTCGAGCGCTCAGATTTTATGAGGTTAAATCAAAGATAATATGGGACCGTCTGGGAAACTTAACCGGCTGGTTAGGAATTCCCAGCAGAAGATCTGATTTTTGGAAAGGTATTCTCAACCAAGAGGGTTAGAAGCAATCAATACTTTTGTTGGGGAATTACTATAAGAGGAGATCTGAGTTAAGAATCCGACTACTAGGATTAAATTTAGGTTGTTAACTGACCTTTCGACAGGATAATGTAGGCTTTCAAGAAATAACAAAGATTGATACTTGAATTTTTCACAGGACGCTGTAGACTTCGGGTACATTTATTCAGAATGGAGGTTGTCTCGAGCCCTCATGTAATTTCTGTAACGATAATAATGAGTGTTCTTGAGGCATTAATTTATCATAAAAGGAAACACTTGAGTATGCACTCAGGCACTCAGGCGCTCGGCAGGGAATTGTCATTGTTGTTGACACCGAGCAGCATCTTGAAATTTATCAGGGTAATATGGATGACGTTATAGGGATACGTAATTAAGTGAAGTGCATTTGAATGTGTGGCCGCAGTAATAAGGCACCTCAAAGGAAAGGCAAAGGCAAAGGAATAAAATATTGTTTTCAAGAGGTAATTCACTATTGAAAAAGGCACTAGAACTTGAAAATCCATAAATAACCACAGCCGTAAATTACTTTCATCTTCGAAGAAGAAACATTTAATGTAGGCGAATAAAAAAAATTACAATTTATAACCGTTTTTAAAAACTCACTTTATTTTGTTTTTTCTTTCGAGTTAGTTGGATCTCTGTCTACTTTCTACTGTTTGCCTCACCAGTTGCCTCTTGCAGTAGTTGGTAGCATTATTCTATTAAATTATTGTATTTGACTTTTTTTGTTTTTCAAAGTTTTTTCTTAATTAAATTCAAATCTATCATGTCGGTTTAATGAATATTACGCTGTGTTGGTTATGTTAATTATGCTCACAATAAAAACAGTGAATTTGTTTTTCCGTACTTCTATTTTTTATTTTTTTGTGATTTTCATTTTTAATATTAATTTTTTGTATACAAAATATTGCATAATCGTACACTTGCTTTCCCGCACCCAGGCACACAAATGCTGGCAAGCTTTCCTGCAATCCAGGCAAATGCGAGTGCAAATGCAAACGAAACGAAAAAAATGGTGAAGTTTCACTTCTTGGTTGGTAAGAATGCCGATGCAAATGCATTCAGTTCACTGTTGCTCGAATTGCCACTCTTACTTCTGTTTCCTTTTCCTCTATACATACACTCGTACTTATATAAGTGAATAGCTGTGTATATAATAGAATGTGTATGTAAATGAGTATTTATTTATTTGTATATGAAAATATGAATGAAGTTATAAGATGAGTACGAATATGCACTGCAACGTTCATAGTCTTTAACTATTGCCGTTTTTTTTAATTTTATGCTTTCCTTTCCTCCCTACCACACATTTTTACTCTTTTTGCTTTTGTTTATTTTTGGACTTGACGTATACTTTTACACGCCGTAGTTTTTCTCGTAATGAAAACATACACTCATTTCCTACCCCCACTCTCCGATTACATTACATTCACAATTTACATGAATACTGCCATCATACCAAGTCATTTGGCGATGTATGAAATCGTCGTATATATGTTCGTGTATTTAAAATACAATGAATGAAGAAAAAGCTTAATTTAAGAAAAAATTACTACGACTTTACAATAGAAGTTCTCGTCTAACTTCTACTTTATCATTCGGTGGGAGAAAAAGTAATTTCGATATTCGAATTGGAATCATCCTCAGAGATTAGAAATATAATTCCGTCTATTCTCCTATGGTATGGAAATCCCTATAATACAGGATTAGCATTGTAACTACAAAGAAGTTTTGGTGGATGACATCTAACTTTTTGCACATGAACAGTCAATAAAGAGGGTGAGTCAATGAGTATGTAACTGAAAGTGTACTACTTTGTCTGCTAAAAGCAACTGTCAGTTATTTGGTATACAAACATTGTGTTAACTGGAATAGCCTGGAATAGTTCCAGGATTAGAGTTGGTCGATTTTCCAGGATTAGAGTTAGACTGGAATTCAATTTATGAGCTTCCAGCATCATCGTCTGTGATCTGTTCTGTGTTATCTGCGCTGTCATCAAATATTAGCCGTCTGGTTCAATCATCATACTTCCCTTTTTTATACTTCCAGAAGGCAACACCTACACCAAAACCTTGCGTTTGCTGTTTCAGCCTTTGGTGATATATTTAGAAATCATTTCGACTACCTAATGTGTGGATTTTCTCACACTCGCATCTTTCAATTTCTTTTATATTTTTAAAATGGAAAAAAAGTTTTACTTCTCAACTTTTCTCACTATATTGGCCTCATGCTCCAAGTGTTGGTAATGATAGGAGGATTGACATGTATGGCTATTCGTCTCTACGACAACAACGTTTTTGATCGAAGGTGTTATTGAAAACGTAGTAAAAATATTGCAAAATTAACCTGGGGGAGGGCAATACGTTCTTTATTTTTATTAATGCAATGTAAAGTCCTTCCACTGAATTTCAATAAGAATTCTCTTATAGAATCTTTGATATTGCACATCTTCTCTTTTTGCGTCGGAGAAAACGTTTCTGTTTTTTACCCTTTCCAAGCAACTCCCATTGAATCGCATTTTCTGTGGTAACGTTACAATAGTTCTAGTCTGGATTAGTCGTAAAAGATTTGTAAAGCGTTAGTACTGTTCTCTACTAGCATTTGAAATACGATTCTTTCTATTTCACTCTTTTTGCAGAGGAATAACTTTCCTTTTTTGTCATAGCTTGCCCGATGCCTTTCCCCAAAACTTTGCGCTGCTTTGACTTTAATGCTTAATACATGTGGAACATTTTTTTCTAAAGTATCATTGCGATATTCCTGGTCATGGCATGGACTTCTCAATGGTGGTTTCTGTACCCTCAATACAACTCTTGCAAAATTTTCTTGGAATCGGGAAAAGTGTCACTAATTGTCGATATTAGAAGTATACGAAGCATGTTGTCTATTCTAGCATTTGAGTTATTCTAAGGGTGTAAGCGATGGCGTTCGTACGGCATGAGTAATTCTAATCGGGTGTACCTTTAACATACGAGAATAATTGAATTTTTCTCGCACTGACCAAGTGGCAACAATCCATGTTTTGGTAGCCATGTCACTTGCCGCTGCGTATTGTTACTTCTTTTTGAAAAGAACCCTATTTAAGCTGCCATTATTGTTTAAAATTTACAATGAATTACTTTTCCTTTAATCTCTAGAGGAATTACTGACATTGTCAATATTATACTCTAGACTCAGTGTATTGTTGTTGTAGGATTTACATTTTATTGTCAGACCCTCCCCTCTTCTACTCCCTCCTTGTATTTGCCTTATAATTGCAATAGAAAACAGAAATCCTAGGTTGTTTGTCAGATTCACTCTCTCTTCGAATTGTTCATTTTCAGTTACAATTTGATTTCAGTTTGTTTTCGTTTTTTTCTTTTACTTTTTTCCAACTATTACGAGTTTTTTCCACAGTTTATTTTTCTCCATTCTCCATTTCTATTTCTCCAGTTGTGATAATATTTTCGTAATTATTACAGTTAACTCAACTCGAATTCACTCTCTTCCCTTACTCATTGTTTATTTCATTTTTTCATTGTTTTCATATTTGTATTATTTTTATTTTATTTTTTTTTTTGTTTTTTATTTTTTATAATTTCTTCTTCTACATGGCATTTGTTGTTTTTGTCACTTTGTCTTCATTATTTGCATTTGTCGTCGACTGCTGTAAGTTAACAACCTTTAATTGTCAACAACAACTCAGTCGTTGTTTTCTTGTTGTGTTAAAAAGAAGGGAAATTACAGAACTTATTTGTAAAAAAAGGATTTTTTATGTCGGAAAATTATTATTTTTTCTAACAGAATAGCTTGTAGTCCTTGACAGATTTTGTTTCCCCTTCAAAAAAACGAGCAAAATAGAGAGAAAGAGTATCAGAATGCACGACTTGATTGAGTATTTTTAAATGAGAATGTAAATAATTTTTAATTATAAAGGATTTATTTGATTATAGGGACTTATAACTTTTATTTCCAGCCAATTATTCTGAAATAGTAATTTAAATCAATAAAGAAGCATTAAGCCTTGTTTATTACACCGCGATTGGAGTCACAATAATTGTCTCTCTTACCCTTAATTATGTATAACACCAAAGGTTTAAGTTATTTAAAAAGGCTTTACATGAGTTGGTCGGGGAGAAGGGGCTGTTGCAGTAATTTCTCTGTTTGTTTTAAGATGTATGAGGCGCTTTACATAGGGCTAAAGCATTGGATAACGAGCGTTTTAACTGACACCATATACCAACTGGTGGATTTATACCAACGGTTTGGCAAGGTTGTCAGCTGTTAAATATTCTTCATTTATTTAAAGGGTTCCTAAGACCGAGTCACACTTTACTTCATACATTTCAAAAAGGTAATGGAACCGGATCGTCCATGTTTGGAAGTGTTTTAAGCGGTTTTATCTTTAAATTTAAATAAAACAAAGTGTGTGTGAGATATCATCGACATTTTTTATTCATTTGAATGGAACCTACTCTAACGAGGATTAGGTTGTAATCCTTCTTCTACCTCCTAGACTACGGTGACTATTAGATAGTACTGTTCTAACGCTTAATGTTAATTGGTCCAGACTCTTCATTGAACCTTTTATTATCAACACAGAATTAAAAGTAAAACTGCAAATTATATTTTTTATATCCTTTCGATTTTGTTTAAATGAAATTATTTCTGAAAAAAATTCTACGTCATCGATCTCTGGTTGTGAGTGTCTATATTTCCTATCCTTTACCATTTTTCGATTTTCTAACGCTTCCTTCATTAATTTCGTTAGTGTTGTTTAAATTTGTATTTGTTTGTTTCACTGCCTTTAGTCCTTTGATGATAAACTTTTGTAAAGTTTCTTCATTTCAATATTTTGCAATCTCGAAGGTCCAATTAAAAACATTAAAGGGAACTTTTTCATTTCCTTTTCCAATGTGGGACCATTAACATTTAATGGTAATGCAGAGGATATGTTACAAAGAATTTTTCGGTTTCTATTTTCTTTGTTTTTGTAAAATACAACACTAATAAAACTCTTGAGTGTAATTAAACAAATAAAGTTTCATTTGCTTTAACATTAAAAAATCCTTTAGTTTTGGCTCCGTTTTTTAAAAGGAATATTATCTCCTCTTCCTTTTTACAGGATTGCACTTCAATGCAATTGGAAGTGGAAGTGGAAGTTTTTAATTTAAAATTGCAATTTTGTATTTTCAATACCAAAAGCTATAGGGGGAATTATGAGGGAATTGTTTCTATTACTGACAACTTTGCCTACCAAAAGCTGAAGCCTATAACGCTAATGTAAATATGTTACAGCTACGCTTAAGGACTTATTATCATTTCAAAGTTAGAATGATTTCTGCAAAGAAAGTCTTATGAAAAGATTGGGTTTCCTACAACGACTTCCAAACTCTGACGCCTTGACACTTGACGAATAGGTACGTAAACGAACAAAATTTTACAATTTGGGACAGTCGAAACCCACATGAGATCAAAGACGATCCAATGCATCCCGGAAAATTTACCTATTTGTTGTGGATTTTGGGCTGGTGAGGCTATCGTTCTATATTTCGTTGAGAACAACGTTGGTCATACTATCGCCGTCAACGGCGTGCACTATAGATTCACGAGTACTAATTTTTTTGGCTTAAATTCGATGATCTGGAGATCAACAGTATGTGGGGGCGCTACGTGCCACACAGTTTATGGCATTTTGGACATTCTGAGTGAGTGATGTGGAGGCCTAGTCTGCTCAAAACCATCAATCAAATTTAATCTGACTTATGCGTTCGAGTCACAAACAAATTGGATGCCCTTCACCTAGAGGATCTGTGGCAGATATTTAAACGATGTCATATACACCAGACATTATGACATCAGTGGGTCCCTTAAACAAATAAAAAACCCGATGTGTCACCTTCAAAACTTGGTAGTCAATGCCAGCTTAGTTACTGGTCTTTGAGGTTGTAAGACTTTGGCATTGTTCTAAGACCATGCTGAACCATGAAATGATGGAAATTTGCAACGAATGAGGATACCACAATGTCTGAGAGAGCTCAAAGTTAGAACAAACATTGCTTTAAGGATCGGTGAGCAATACGTGAATTATATCTTCGAAAGGGATGCAATACATATTAAATCAGCCAGTTGGATTTCTTTTACTACTCACTATATTTTGTTAAGTATAACGATGCAGCATCATCATCATCAGCATGCTATATTGTGTCAACTTAAATGCAGTTTTAATGTTTAGAAAATAAATACTTTCTTTATCATGCTGATGCAATTTTATTTGTATGCCCCACAACAGTAGCAGGAATATTAAGTTGTATGTCAAACTGCTTGTTATTCTTATTGTTAGTAAGAGTAGTATCGTTTTAAAGCTGTTGTAGTTGTTGTTTTTATCATTTATGTCGCATGTTACTAGTATCAAGTCGATGATACAGTTAGACAGAGTTAATAGAGTTTGTATACGCATGATTTAGTATTCTTCTTCGTTACAATTTGATAGAAGAAGAACAAGTACATATTAGAGAAAAAATTTAAAGATCCTTGAATCGATTTTCTTTTCTTCTTCTGCTGCTGCTCGGTAATTCTACTTCATATTTTCTATATGCTCTATGAGCTCATGCCGCATTAAAAGCATTTGCTTTAATATTGTGTAGTTACTTGTATCTAGTTTTTAGAGCAGCAAATATTTGTGTTCCTTTGGTTTCCATTTATTGGTATTTCGAAAGCGAAAGAAAACTTCAATGAAATACAATTTACTTTTATAATTTTGACAGAAATTGTTTTCGCGTTAATTTTGATTTGACATAGGAGTTGTGTTAGCTCACGTTGACTACCTTTTTCAAAATTTGCATCGCTTTGTAAGGAAAACATGAACATTTCTGTCCTTTGCGAGTAGGTTTTCATTACTCAAGTCAGTAATCTAATCGAATTAGAAACTGTAGAGGCAATTGAAAGATAGTTATTAATTAAAATAATTGTTTCATCTTCCGAACAATCTCCCTTAGTTACACATGCCCTCCTCATACCATACCTTTGTATTGACTTGAGCTATATTAGTGTTGTGGTCTTAATCTCCTCAATAATTCACAATATCCAATATCAACAGCTACAGTGCAACCAGTATTGAAGTTCCAATTCCTGTCCAGTTTTAAGGCATTTAAAGTTACAAAAACACGGAATAAGAAGGGAAAACAGAAGCCATGAGATGTAAGAAAACAATTTTCCATTTAGCAACATAGATTAACTTTTGTAACATTTTGTCAATGAAATTGATATCCAACTTTTTGTGCTGCTGAATGGTTGCCAGTTTATCCAGCCCGATTTTACAAAAACAAGAAACTTATTGTATTATTGTAAAAAGGGTCTTTAGTTATCGCCAGAAATGTAAGAGTGTAATTTGTACGTTTCCATAGAATTAACAGAAGTCATATAGTCAAGTCCATCTGAACATTTTATTCTTTTACATTCTAAATCCTCAGAGTATTAAAATTTGCCCTCCTTTGGAAACTTAAAACGTCACCTCAACAGTAACTCATGGGAACAACATTCGAAAGTCATCAATCTTTCACTTCGAAATTTGTTGTGATCGTCTCAATCGAACTTAAATAAGGATGACGACAAATTGCTCGAAAAAAACTGATGAAATTTTAGTCGCATTTTAATTAATTGTTTAATAAAAGACTAGGGAAAAAGAACATAATCGGCATTAATTGAATGACAAACACACCACGAATTGCGATCCTCCAATGCAGATGTTGCTACGAACAACAACATCGCTCTACAGCACAATTTGATAGTGGGTGAATTGAATACCACTGATTCGTTTTTTGGATAATACTTAAGTGTCTGTGTATGTACGAGTATATGCGGCACTAACACATACATTAAGGGTGCCATGTTCGAAATACGAAAGAACAAATACAACGATAGTGTATGGGAATTGAAGTGAATTCACATACAAGAATGGTTCAAATAGGAATGGTTGATCCATAATTGCCCCAAACTTATAGAAACCCCTGCACAGAGCCCAGATCTCAACGTAATTGAACACCTTTGGGAAGAATTAGCTAGAAAAGTATACCAACAACAATTTAAAACTTTGAATCAGCTTTAGGTGGCTTTACTAGAAGCGTGGAACTCCATAGAACCTGAGGCATACTACAATTTGGTAAAATCAATTCCAAAACGTTTATAGGCCGTTCTTGAGAACAAAGGATATGCCACAAACTATTAATTGTTCTCTTTCGTCATTTTTAGCAAAGGTGCTCTTCTTTGTCCGATTAAGCGTTGAGCGCAAAAAATTGAGTTTATTTTTCTTTTCCTTTATAAAATTACCGTTATCATGAAAAATGTTGTTATTTCTTTTATTAATCTGAAAGGCTATAATGTATAGTGTAAATAAAAGCAAAAAAAAACATATATTTAATATTTTCTTTTTAAGTTTTAAGCACATACATATCAGACTAATGCTTGTCCGATTATGCGATGGAGACACTGTATTTGTATAACACTGAGCAAGTTCAAAAGCAGTATATCTCAGGGCAGTGAAATAAGAGATGTTCTATACACTCCTCTTCAATTTCATCCCCACATCAGCGGCGCCTCATGCACAAAAAGTCCAACGTCCCGAACAAAGCGAAATATGATAAAACAGCGGTATTATAGCAAAAACTCTCAGAGTGAATAAAACTGCTATGAAAAGTTTATCACAAGTCTTTTGGTCGGAGTCGATTATAAATTGTGCAGGTCCCGCCAGACATGGATACAATTATAACACACTACATGGTTGGTATGAGAAGATAGGTTGTAATACTGATCACCAAAGCATTGTAATGACTAAATTAAGTAAGTAAGAACAGAGTTCGCACACATTGACCGATTAACGATCACTTTAAGCTCTATAATCTAATATTCCTCTCAGAGTAAAACAAACAAATAACGCGTTAACAAAAGATGAAAATTTTCAAGCGTTGTAAATGAAATCAGTTTGGATAGTTGTTATTAAAATTTTTATTTATAAATCGCTTAGATTATTCGCATCTATTTCTCTAAGTGTAGCGTTTCATAAATAGTTTGTATTTTTAATTGTTGTATTTTTATATTTTAATTTCAATCCATTACACAAAACGTCCCAAAAAAAAATGGTATCTTTGTCATTATCATCCACCTCAAAATTCTTTTTTCAATTTATTTAACGTTTCTCTTCATTAATTTTTTTGTCTTCCCATCGTGTTATTGTTGGTACTTAAAAGACATTTTTCTGTTTTCATTGTCCCAAATAATATGAAAACGAAAATTGAAAGAAATTTTAATAAACAGCAGCCATTTTTGTGAAAAGCTAAATAAACTTGATTAAAAGGTACTTCTCATTCCTTTTAAGTACACCTAATTCTGTTTTTACACGGTCTTTTTTACACGGTTTTGATATAACACGGTTTGAAAATAAAATATTTTTAATTTTTGTTACACGATTTTATTCCATTTAGCACGATTTAAAATTTTTTGTGCTTAAATTTTTTTGTCAAATTTAATTTTTGCAAAGTATGTTCATATCACAAATTTAAGGGAATTCCCTTTTTGCGCGACAAGCAAATTTACTGGTCAAAGCAAATGTAAATGGCACAAATTTAGGGGAATTCCCTTTGGTGCATACAAGCACAAAGGTCAGAGCAATTGAAATGTGTTAATATTTTGTGTTTGGTAAAGAAATTTTTTATTGGCAAATTTGTTTTTCTATCGTTACATTAAATTTAACGCATTAAGATGAAAAAAAAAATAAAAAAAATATTTTATATTTATTAAGTTATTTATATTTCTAATTTTGTTAAATATTTTATGAATACCTAAAAGAAAATGTCAAATACAAAACTTCTTAAAAACTCCTTGTTTTTCGCTAATTTTAATAGGTTTTAGAGATTAGGAACCAATCACCTATTTTTGTATTCGATCAGTGTCTTTTTTTACACGGTTTTTTTTTACACGGTTTTTTCTGGAACCAATCTACCGTGTAAAAACAGAATTAGGTGTACTTTTTTTATTTGAAAAAAAAAAATATTTTGTTCCTTGTGTGTTTTGGATTTAAAGTGGCGCTGGAATTTAAAATGATTTCAGATTATTTTTTGTCGTTTTTCTTCCATCAAATATGTTGGCTTTTGTTATTTGTTGGAATCTAATAAACTAAATAAAATATTCTATTGTGTATCATCGATAGCTCCATACAGACTTTCAATCTGCTTACGGTCGCTTTTCAATTCTTTTGAGACCAACAAGAAAAAAATTAAGGAAAGAAAGAAAACAATAAATAATCGTGCTGAAATATTTGACTGACCGTATCATCTAAATTGTATTGTATATTTCGATTTGGCCATCATACTTAGTTCACTGTAAGAAAGGAGACGAACGAAGAACTTCACACAATTCAGAAGACTCAAACCGATTTGGTAAAGAAGTATCAAAAACGTTTCATTCAGAAATTTCAAGTATAACTTGTACGATTAGTGCACGTAATTGTGAATATCGAAAAGAGTTTATTTTGAAAAGGAAAAAGTTTTATTATTACTACGCCTTTACATCCTTTAAGGAATTTATCCAGTTAAGCTGTTAAGTTATACTACAGCAGGTACTGGGATGACAGGGTTGACATACTTTTATCGTGTCCAGGAAGAACATCCTTTAGCAACAGCTTTAGTTTACAAAATAAAATCAACGTAAGAAATATTAGAGAGAGAAGTGAGGACGATGCGCTCATTTTGTGCCATCTGCAAATTCCTGTCGATTATTTTATTCATTCATTCCTTTGTTTGAACGTCATGGCAGCTCTCTGGAAAGGCAACGGGTAAAGAAATATTTGTCTGGGATAGTCCTTATTTAGAATTCTGTACATTGAAATTTCTATGGGAACAAGCGAACTATCAAAAGCGGAATTTCTACTTCCACTTTAATACGGCAAATTTAGAAAAAAAGGATCGACAATCATCTCCTGTAGGACCTCAGGCAAACATAGCCCGTATTTGAGGACAAGTATATTAAGTCAGTCGTAAGCCACAGTAGATGAAATATACGCAGAAAAGTGACTGTTTCAACTGGACACTGAGCGATTGGTGACCATGCCTACCGAATGTAAATGACCGTCGAACAACAATCTCAAATTTGACTTGACTTCACTATAAGAACAGATGCATTGATTAATTTTTTTTAACTGTACCCTAGCCAATTCGCAACCATGCCTACCAGATGGAAAACTAATGATAAACTGCCCTTAGTCTCAAATTATTGTCTTCGGTAGCAGATTTCACGCATTGATCCTGCTGAAACTGTCAGACATCTCAATTTGGCGAACTGGATTTGATGTATACGCAATAACATGAGGTTATAAGTGATGTGGTATTGACCAAAACGATGTATCATAATTTTATTTGATGGTTTTTCTAAGCGACCACGTGAATCAATCAATACAGAATCTTGTTTATACCTGCTGAGATGTGAGCGAAGGAAATAAAATGACAGTATAAGGGAGAGAATAGAAATTGTACCTTTAAAGTAGCTGCGAAGCCCTGCTATTTTAAGTATTGACTGCCAACTCCCTAGATAGGGCCTTCAGGCATAGGAAAGGGATTGCTACATTTTATTGCAAGAATGTCAAGTTAGTGTACAACTAACCATCCTGTTATATATTGCCATTCACTGAAGAGAATGGTTTACCGGTTAGTTGTACCCACGACGAGTTGTACCCTATCAACTGCTATGGTTTGCTACCACTATCCTAAAAACAAAAAAAAAAGAGAAGGAAGTGGATATTCAAAATTTGTCCACAAAATTCCTTTTTTTATATTTTTCCTTTTTGTTTAGATTATAAGTAGCGGAAGTTATAAATTGACAAAATTTGTTAAAAAAGTTTTTGGTCTGCATTAAAATATTAAAAGATTTTAATACAATAACATGCATAAAATGATTCCAAATTTTACAAAAATGAATCGCAATGTACATACAATATTGGACATTATAACCCTTTTAATCAGAGTTACCAACTAGCCTCCTAGTGCTAATTTTATCTATAAGTGGCGAGACCTACAGTCAACTTTGAACGACAGATTTTTTGAGAAACTATTCATGAAAAACTTATTTATTCTCAGAGTTTTTGCCAGAAGCTGCTGAGACAAAATCGCCAAAGAAATATTTTATTTCATATTTTGGTTTTGTTGGTGATATCTGACCTGACGTTTGAAACGTGGCCTTACGTCTACAAATGCCTTCTTTATAGGGTTCATAATTTCTTTTCTTGAAACGCCGATTGTGGTTATTACGCTCTCCAGATAGCAAAAAGGTTTGACATCCGTGTGTTCCGCATGATTGTTAGGGTTGGTTGCCGCTGTTTAGCCTTCGTTTAGCTAACATTAATGCAGTTCGACGAATGGTGTTTGATATATTTGATCCTATTGGCAATTACCATTACCATTGACATTAGGGATACTCACAACTACTATTCATACTACCGCCATAATATATTCCTTATAATGCCTGTAAAAGTGATTATTGGGGTATAAACGATTTACTATTAAAAAGCTAACATAAAATGCAACCCTGAAGAAGTCGCTGGCTGTAGCCGTAGCCAGAGGCGCTGGTTTAAACCTGTGCTCAGACAAAATTTTTCGGTGTCGACTTTAAACTGTAGATTCTGCCACTCATGTACAAAATTAACACACAACATAAGTGGTGTGAGAAACTAGGTCGTAATCCGGACTGAAAGTTTGTAATAGCCATATAAATAAGTAGTGGCATCTCTCAGCAAGCTTTCGAGTAGTTTTCGGCATACTGAGTTGCGATAGGCAATCGCTTGCTATTAGTTTCTAAAGATGCAGAAATTACAAATGCTAACAAGCCTTGTATTTCCAAGCATTTTGATGCAACACAAGACTGTCGTTGGAAGCCACTCCCATTACCATTTCAAAATTAACAAAAACATTATTAGAAAGGAAGCCATTTTTATCATAATTTATTTGAATTTTTTTTTATAAAAATTCACAATTATTTTCAAACCCATTTCTTGCAAAAATAAAAAACAAACACACACACACTTTGAAAAACATGAAGAAAAATAATTGAAGACCTCGGCATCATCCCTTCATTTGTAATAGCACTCCAACTGCAGTTAATCACCAGCTCTGCTACATGTTTAGAACTCCTGCATGTGGCGCTATATATATATATATATATATATACAGACAGACAAGACTTGCATGCAGCTATACAATATTTGATGCTTCTACTCATAAATACGAGTGAGGGAAGGCATGTTGTTGCATGTTTCTTTCTTCCTTGGTTGGTGATGGCTGTGCCTTCTTTTTTCTTACTTCTATTATTTGTTGTTATTAGTATTGTGGATGCTGTTGTTATTATTATTGTTGTTCAACCATAAAATTTGTTTTCATCATGTCATTGTTTGCTGCTGGTAATATGTATCTGCACCGAATTTGCGTAAATCCTTCTGATTTTGTATGCACGCGTACATGTATATGTCTCCTAATAAGTGTGCGTGTACATTGTATGTGTGTGCATGTTAAGATGGAAAATTTCTCTGTGTATTATTACTTGTAAAATATCCTTAAGGGTCATGTTCCTGTATAATACTGTTATCGTTGTTGTTTCTTTTTGTAGATTTGTTCAGTATAATTTTAAAATAAATTTTTATGTATGTAATTTAACGATATACAAGTTTATATTTGTGTTACACCAACAAAGCCTTATCACTTTTTCTTAAGTTATGTGGTGGCTCTGAAAAGAACCGATTGGTTACGATATTTTCTATTGGCTTTTATGTTCTTCTGTTGTTGTTACTGCACATTTTTACACAAATTTTATTCTTCTTACATTTTTAATATGCCCAATAGTTGAAGTGCTTCTTCAGTTATCTCGAATGATCGCACCTCATTCTGGAACTTACGGTTTATTGGCCCCATATTAGCAACTATTAAAGCAACGACAGGAAATCTTGCCGAGTGCAGCTTTGATATCAGTGTGTAGAAAAAATTTCTTTTGACATTTTGCAGTCAAAGTCATATACTACAGGCAGCTTTCATGATTTTCTCAACCTTCTAGCCATAACTGCCCTGATGTTGTTAGCCGGATTTCAAACAGTAGGATAATCATATTCGCATGAGGTATTTATCTTCATTCCGTCGAATGCGAACTCGTATATTTTGTAATTCAACGACATGTCTGTCGTGCGTGTGATGCATAATTGATAGGATCCCCCTTCATGTAAATCGCCTTAAAATTAGGTGGAAGAAATCCTTTCTTTTACAAATGATCGTTCGCTCTCAGGCCAGAAGCATGCAAACAAATGGTATTGCAGATATCATTCCAGCTCCAATACACATTCCTGGGAAACATCACATTTCTTATTAGGCCCATCTGTAAAAAAGTTGAGCATTTTTTCTATATCAAGACTGCGAGTTGGCATTTTTCGGCTGCAATTGTTTATTTTGTCTTGGTATTATTATTGGTGGTAAAGATATCATTTCTGGGTTCAACAATATCCATTGCGCGGAAGGAATACACATTTACGCTGTTTATAAAAAATATATACGTATACATATGTGCACATATAGCAATCTATAACGACAATTTATAACACGAACTTACTCTGCAGGCTACTGCATGCTACGGAAAGGGCAGGTTCAGAGGCATTCTTCTGGCTTCCTTTTTTTAATGATTCTTCCAAATATCAAAACCTGATTTATTTGCTGCGTACACCATACAAATTAACATGTATTCTCATAATAGTTTATGTTTAATTTTTATTTTTTAAATCGTAATTTATATGCCAGTAAATTATACTTACTTTGCCAATCCTGTTGATCTTATACTATTGGCACAGAACTAATGGCTTCAAAACAAAACGATACCCGGCGGTAATTATATCTGATTGGGTGAAACGGGGTCGATCGATGCACTTCTGATAATTGGGTGTAAATACTATTTGAAATATATTATCTCACTTTTGTCTTCTGTTTTCCATCATCGACACACAAAAAAAGAAGTTACAATATCACCGTCATTAATTTCGTTTTGTTTCTAATTTAAGTTTTTTTATGTAATTTTTTAACCTAAGTTTGCATGCATGATTTGAATTATTTTTAATGACCATTTTCATCGAACAAATATATGTATTTTTTTTCTTAATTGTTTTGTAATTAAGTTTAAATTTAAATTTCATCATCGGTATCGGATTTAAATTAACTTTTAAAATAAAACACCACCAACAAAACACACGCAATTGTAAAAAATACGAAATTAATTGCAAAATCAAAATTGTATTCTTTTGACAACTTAAAATGTAATTAGAAAATGCGACAGTTTGGTAATCATAAAATAGAACAGAACAACAAACGCTTAACAAGTCTAATACTCTAACAGTTGGTTTTTTAAAGTCAAGTTGGAAAATAAATCTACCATGACCCAACGGTTTAGAGAGGAACATTGCAACCACATGTGGAAACTCTCGGGTCTCTTTCAAGCAAAAGCCTGTGCCATTGAAGAACTTGCTCAATTCAACTTGTATAGGAGGTCCAAAAGACAGGACATAGCAATACCATCTGTCAGTCACGCCACCATTCAAGCAGTCGACTCTTATGAGATTTAATCGAAGAGAGTATGGGACTGTTAGGGGAAGATGAATCGACTAGGTAGGGAAAATAAGGTTATCCTCTACTGCATCCCAGGTCATCTGAAAATTCTCGGCAGCGAGAAACTAGACTTATTTGCTATGAAGAAAACTTCCAAGCCGCAAATTGTAGTAGAAGGTAGGCAGAAAATGTTTAGAAAAATAGGCAAAAACCTCACTTAAAATTGAAACTTAAAACGAATAGCTTACTGGGGTTCTATTTGGTGTTGATAAGATCTTTTGTCTCAGGTTTCGAAGAGCCAGACAACCTCAATACACATATATAATTGGTCATAACAACCCTTAAGTCAGGATTACGAACTAGATTATCACACCACTTATGCTATGTGTGCTATTTTTATACATGAGCGGCGGGACCTACAGTTTGAAGTCGACTCCGAATGAAAGATTTTTGAGAAACTTTTTCTTGGCAATTATATTTACTCTCAGAGTTTTTGCCAGAAATCTATTGAGAGAAATTTGTGGAAAGAAATATTTTCTCATATTTGGTTTTGCTGGAGATATCTATCCTGGGGTTTGTATCTTGGCCTCACGCCTAGTAAGCCAACACACTATCTACTAAACTACGGCGACTTGAACGTCAATACAACTTTCACTGAAGTCGTTATGAATTATTTTCTGTCTCTAGATATGACCGCGCTACTATCCTCATAATTTGCTCAAACCGGGTTAGATGGTTTTTTCCCCAAATTCATCCACCAAACAAACGCCAGTGTCGTTAAGAATAATTGTTCAGGTTTGATTTTGATTTGTAAGGAAATGAGAATTGAATTTGTGATATGTCCGCCAAAGAGCAATAGAGCGATTTGTGGATATCACACGCGGTATTCATTTATAATTTAAACGTTGAGCTGCCCCCAATTTGGACAAACGGATTAACTTGTGAAAGCTAATTCACTTGCATCAACCAATCGTTTTATTAAATATCCCACATACTTAAAAGCAATTTTAATGTGCAGTGTGTCACAATAGCCTAAAGACAGCTATAAATTGTAGGCAGTCGTCTTTAATTTACTTGGGATTTAAAAAAAAAACTGAAAAATTAAAAAGAGTACCCGGCACTTAAACACATGCTTAGTGCCATGGGGCAACGACATTCAATGGAATGTTTACTGAGAGGATTATTTTAAAAAACTGCAGCAGGCCACAAGTCAGTATGGGAATACCTGACTTGGAATTATTTGCAACAATTCCCAGCAGAATGTCTTTTAAACACATGTTGACTGTATAGGAGTATGCTGTTAAATGCTTTCATAGGCATAATGGTATAATGCGAGCAGGTCAGTGAGTTGAAACTAAACTTTTGTATGACCGTTTGTGTAGCACATGCACTGTGACACCTTTATTGTATGTTTTTTGTTGTTTTGCCAACAACCGGACAATTTAAAATATTTGTGCAGGATATTTATAAAAATTATTGTCCACATCACATTAGCAGGCTTTTAAGTTTCTGTTTTATTCTCCGTGGTCTAGTAGGTAGTGTGTTGGCTTATTAGATGAAAAGCCAGGGTTCGAGCCCCAGGCCAGACATCAAAATAAAATACAAAAAGTATTTTTTCGGCGACTTCCTCTCAGCAGATTTCTGGCAAAAACTCTGAGAGTAAATAAAATTGCCATGAAAAGTTTCTCAAAAATCTGTCGTTCGGAGTCGACTTTAAACTGTAGGTCCCGCTACTCATGTATAAAATTAACACACACAACATAAGTGGTGTGAGAAACTAGGTCGTAATCCTGACTTAAGGGTTGTAATGACCAATTATGTATGTTTATTCTCCAATTTTGTTCCATTGTTATTGCAACAATAAGTGGCAGTGTGACTGTATAGTACTGCATGATAAATTTCCTTTTTTTTTAGCAATTTTTTTTTGATTTCGATAGAAGAAAAAATTAAAGCGAGTTGAATGACTGACTGTGTGTTGTGTTTCAAGTGATGTTTTTTCTTGTTTCTGAATTTGTTGGCGTTTTTTTCTTGCATCCTTTTTGTACAACAAAACCACATACAAATTAAAATAAATGTCAAAGAATCCACAAAAAAAAAGATAAATAACTAGAAAAAAGCAGATTTGGTTGCAATCATAACACAAGATCCACCTGCTTAGCTTATAGCGGCAGCTCAGCATGAGTGAGAAATAGGAAAGTGGTCGGTCGGCTGTTTGACTGGCTGGCGGTCAGGCCAAGTCAAAGTGATAGATCGCGTAGGGTAGACAAAATTATTAAGTTTCCTACAGAGATTTTTCTTCTTTCTCGTTTTTAGTTTTTGCGCCTGAATCCTGATCGATGGCTATAAGCCGACAGACAAAATCCGTTAATATGTAATTTATTTTGGGACTATTTATTTTAGTTTGGCTTAAAACTGACATTTTGTTTTGTGTTTTTAATGAATTTAACAACAGAAATGCAACAGAAAATCAGTGCAAAAACAAAAAACAAAAATATAATAAAAAGCGCACTAAACTATACAAAATTCCCTTTAAACTGTCATCACCAACTAAGAAAACATTCAGTCACTGCAGTGTACACATGTCCGAAATGATTTGCGACGCTCTATAAAAGCAAGTCAAGAGCATTAATCCAAATATAATGTTGTTGCTAAACAGAAAAAAAAATTTGATACGTTGCTGCAAGAAGCAGGGAGTCGCAATTCAGGTTTTCATATACATATATCTTCAACAAAAAGGGATAAGAACTTCAATCAGTTAAGAGGAGATATTACTGTCACCTAGAGATGCCATAGTACTGCGTTCTATTGTGTTAGCCTCAATCTATATCGGGTATACCTTTAATGTCGTTGCTAATACTGTTGCCTAGACAAACATCAAGTTGTTGTCCGGTTCGGTGTTAATAAGGATAATATCAATACCATCAATCCGATTGCTTGATACATTCTCAAGTATTTCTTTCTGAGGTGCACTAATAGTGCACAGGTTCTGAGTATGTGTTTTTCTCATCGAAGGATTTCTATACGATATCTTTACTGACCAACTGTACTTTGATTCTACAGTGTCTGGTTAAAAGGCTGGTTACTATTTGCAGACTACTCGTGAATAGTTTTATGAGTAGCCCAAATCTCTTATCAAGCTTATCAGCCTACCCATTGCAGTGAAGTTCTTCTACATGGCCTGGAATTCTGCAATTGATTTCTCTAGGTTCCTCCTTCGGCAGTTAAGCTCTTAGAAGCCATGTGCTCTCCATGTTTGTGGAACTGAACACTATTCTCCTGTTCCAGTATCGGCCTTCGACTCATCCATATTCTGAAGAATGATCTCGTTGTCTTTAAAGGGTATATGGTATTCAAATTGTTCCATTCACTCTTTTCAGGGAGAGAGCAGTCAACCACTCAATTTGTCACAAGAAATCAATCTCGGTTTCAGAAGAATATTTGCAACAAAATAATCTTGTTATGAAGTAGAGGACTGGATTCGAAGTGAGAGCCCAGTTTATATCGAGTACAGGTTTCGACAAAACGTTGTCTGGCTCATTAGCAACTGAGGCGAAGAATTCCTGTGGAATCATATATTATTGTCAGAACATGTCTAGCCAAAGGGGATTTGAATAAAATCCATGATTTTATGAAACTTTTCGGATTGTTTAAAAAAAAAGGTCAATTGGTATTACAACGGAACATTATAGGATTTAAATGAGCTATGGTTTTTAAGGCAGCTAGGAATTTAATCCTAAAAGTCAACATTATTTATGCCAGGCAACCGGCAACAGGTTAATGGGATTAGGTTAATGGTATTAAAACTGTTGTTATGATTTATTGTCAACCGCGTCACTGAGAATGAAAAATGGTATTGGAAAAAAACAACAAATAAACAACAAATGGCTTAAAGCTTAATTTTATAAGAATTTCAAAAATTAAAGAGAGATTCAGAGGGAGAAAAAATGAAAAAGCACTCACCAGTTGATTAACCCGGATCGTTAATGATTGAAGTTGATGTTGAGAAACCAGGCAGCTTGCGCCAACCTTTGCGATTCCAAAAACTACGCGCCTTCGATTCTTTGGGTTGCATATTTAGAACAACAGGACCAGGATCTTCGGCTACTCTTATCTTGGCACAATTTAAAATACGGCAACCACAAGAAGCTCGCGCAAAAAAGCCCGACGAATTATGCAAGTCGTCGTTAACGTGCTGCGATGGCTGTTGTTGTTGATATGGATGTTGCTGTTGCTGATGAAGATGGTGGGGATGATAATGGTGTAGGTGTGAGTGATCATGCTGATGGCGTTGATGTTGCAAATGCAGTTGTTGTTGTTGCTGTTTTGTATTGTGGTGTATTTGAGGTAAATGTTTAATAGTGCACGATGACGTTGTTGCTGACGCTTGTACCTCTGCGGATGATGAGCCTGCATCTGTAGTTTTACTGTTGGCTCTTTGAAATGAACAACATTGTGTGGCATAAGCAAAGGCACTTTGCTGACTTTTTGCAGCTGCATTGCTGCCAGCTGCTGTAGTTATTGTACTTGACAGGTTATTTGAACGTGAACTCATGAGAGCTTTGGTCTTGTGTAGACGCAGTGAACCAACGTAACTAGCACCACTGGAACCACTAAAACCACTATCGAAATCAGCCGCTACACAAGAGGATTGCAAAAGTCCAGCACTTATCGTTGCCGCATTGGGTATGGGCGAGATGAAGTTATCTGCTGGTCCTTTCGTCAGAGCCGTTTCACATAGGTTGTCTGCCGACGAAGAAGTCAATCGCAAAGGCTGACCTGAAGCTGTGGTAACACTAACCGCGGGCGTTGACGGCTCTTTGTCCGTGGGACTTCTATTGGGCGGACTTTCTGGTATAAGCATGGCCTCTACGGACAAATTAAGCTCGCCTAGTATCTTATGATGTATATTTTGTACTCTTCTCAGTTCCTCCTCTACGAGAGTTTGGTTCAGTGCGACACTCGAATGGGAAGAAGCCCTCCGCTGGTGGGGACCGGTCATGGAATTAGAGGAAGATGATGTAGATGAAGCGGAAATTTCTTCGTAGTAATTTTCCGGTGTGGAAATATTAGCTGAGGTCATCGCGCCATCTGCATTATGGATCTGTTGTTGGGTAAGTCTTGTCTGATATGACTGTCGTGTAGTTGGTGATACCAACAATTTGTTCTTTTTGCCTTTCAGAAGAAGAGCTCTTATGGAATTGGGTGCCGGGGGAATGAGATCTTCCTCTTCATTTTCGCCCAACACAAGCTCAGCATGCGGTATATTGGTATGTCTCATGACGGCACCCGGTTCATAGTACGCATATGAATAGTCGTGTTGTTGTTGCTGTTGCAGTTGCAGCAGTTGAAAAGAGGTGGCCTGGGACTTGTTAGTCCATTGCCCATGCTGATCCTCAATACTGTGATGTTGTTGATGCTGATGAGTAAAGCGTCCCAAAGTCTTGGCTTGCCTTAACAGACCACCACCACCCTCAAAAGAGACAGGGGGTTCTGGATCCACACACACTTCTATGGTATCTAAATCAGCTTCCAATTGTTCCTGCTGCTGCTGTGGTTGCCTGTTTATCTTACGAAATGTTTTGACATTCGCATTGGTCGCGATGCCAGGTGTTTTGGTGGGACTTACGGTGGAGGGTAACGTTGGGGTAACCTCTACCGTCACGGTATTCTTTTGAAATGAAATCGTTTGAGGCTGTTGTTGAACAGCTCTGCCAACACCACCTGCATTGTCATTTGCTGTAGAAATCGATGGTTGTTGCATATTAGCTGTTGTTGTTGGTGATGGCGCTGTATTTCGATATTTAGGTGTTGTCGTACATGATATTGGTGTTGCATTGTGTTGTACATTTTTCTGTTGTCGTTGTTGTTTCACCAAATGACTTTCCTCGTTGTACTGCTGTTGCTGAAACTCTGTTTTCAGTTCCCCAACATTTGTGGTTTGTCCACGTGCTACCAGATGACGTTGATTTTGAGGTTGCTTTTGTCGCGTGTAGTAGTTTTGATTCGTTATAATTGCTTGTTTTTGTTGTTTCTGTTGTTGCATTTTTGTGTGTTGCTGCTGGTGTTGGTCTTGCAGCTTTAAATCCTTATGCTGTTGCTTGTTTATATTGGGTTGACTGCGATCTAAACCCAAGCAAGCCACCATGGCACATGTTGTTAATTTTAATTGATGACAGTTTTCTAAACTTACAACAACAAAAATACTGCTGTTGTCTGAGATTTCTAAGGTTCAATCTGATTAGAGGGGGGATGCTTGGTGACTTAATGCTTCGTATTAACCAGATGATCGTTATCAGTTGATAGCTGTAATTGAAAGCTTGAAAGAAATGCTTAATCAATGCAGTGTTTAAAGAAAAAAAAAACTTTTTGAAACTAAATTGTCTGAAACTTAAATGTGATCTCTTGGGGGGAAAATTAGTTTGATTTCATTTAGACTTGCTTAAGCAAGGGCCATCAGTCAAAGAGACAATGGGGGCAACTATTTTATGATGTAAATGCGTGCAATTATTTTGGTAGAGTTTAAGAGTTATTGCACCATACATACCACGAGTATACAATATTTCTCGAACCCCTTAATTGCATGCAATAAATATTAAACATTCGTTTTGTTAAATTTTTTAAATTGAAGACAAAATTTCAAAAGAAACGAATATTCATATGCTACACACATCATGAACGGTTGAGGCATATGGTGCTTCTGTTCATGTCTTCGTTACACTCTTACATCTCTATATACATATATAAAAATGACATGTATCTCCGTGATCGCTAAACTCAAAAACTACTGGACCGATTTTGACCAAACTTAATATACATGTTCTATGGGGCGTGAGGAGTGTTTCTGTGTAGTTTGAAGTACTTCCGACAGATGGTGCAATATTTAGTTTTTTTGTGTTTTTGCACCGTAACTCAAGAACTACTGCACTATGCTGTGTTTCGTTGAAGGCGTTGGGTCGTTAATCAGCGTGCAGTGGCGTTAATTAGCCCGATACCGACTGAAATCTAACTTCTTTTTGTGAAAAAAAAAAATATATTAAAAAAAGTAAATAAATATTTGTCACTCTTTTTCAAACTCTATTTGCGCAATAAGCCTATTTTATGTTTTGCTGAAGGCGTTAGGTGCTTGATCGGCGTGTGGCGGCGTGTAGCGGCGTTAAGTATCCCGACACCGACTCATACATAACCTCTTTTCGTGAAAAGTTCGTGGGTGTCAAACGAAAAAAAGAACTTATTAAATTGAAGATTAATTTATTTAAATTAAATATTACATACATTTTAATAAATTAACCCAAGGTGTTAGTGAAAGTAAATTAATTGTATTATTGAAAGCTATTGAAGAAAGTAAATAAGCAACAGGTAAGACAATAAAGGGCAGCCTCCCTACCCTAGGTTAGGTTAGGTTAGGTTAGGTTAGAGGACGTGTACTTGTCAATTAAGACAAGTACAGTACCGGGAGGTCGAATTGACCCATTGTACAACATCCTAGTTTCTCGCACCACTTATGTTGTGTGTGTTTATTTTATTGAGAAACTTTTCATAGCAATTTTTATTTACTATCAGAGTTTTTGCCAGAAATATACGGAGAGGAAGTCGCCGAAAAAATACTTCTTGTATTTTGTCTTTGATGCCTGGCCCGGGACTCGTACCCAGGCTTTTGCGTCTAATAAGCCAACACACTACCTACTAGACTACGGCGACTACCCTAACAATAACAAAAAAATATCAATCAGTCATGACTTTGCATGGAAACCAGACTTACAGTGAAAATAAAATTCGAAGGCAAAACAACGTTTGCCCGGGTCTGCTAGTACTATTCCTGTTCCCATGTTTAAGGAATGAAGCTCTGTTCGGTTTCTAATAACGTAACACATTTTCAAAAATCGTTGCAAAATTAATTTCAGTCGCTACCCAAAATTCTGACGACAACAAAATTCGATAATTGAGAGTAAATTTGTGGCTCAGCAATCACTGTGGTAAATCTTATGAAAATCGGTACAAAATTGATTACTAATGCTATATAAAACTATTATTCCGAACTTAAAAACTCTCGCTGTAGAGTATCGTAAAGTCTTCTTGCAGTTGCCATAGTTTCTGTTTCAATTTGTGTCTCTTATAAGTGAAAGCAGCATTCATTAGCAAATATTTGCACAACCACCTAATGAATCACAGCGACTATTAGTCAAGGAACTGAAAAATAAATTGTTAAGCAAAATACACAAGGGCGACACGGTCGACTTAAGAGGCACAGTCAACAAGAGAAACATTCATTCTAGGTAGCGTTTCAACTTTCAAACTTAAAAAAAATCTCTGATAGATTTTTGATTGTCGATTCAAAAAAATTTTAACCCCGCATTAAAATCTCTCTAAGAAAAAGTCTGAGTGGGCCTAATCGCATGATCTCCAGCTTAAAACCGGCACCATACAGAGACTTTTTGGGAAGTGCTGGACTCATTTGAGTTGGCATCGTCTCAAATTCAACAATTTTGTTTATTTACGACAAAACGAAATAAACAACAAATTTGACGGATGTAGCTTGAACAAGATCGCTGTTATCAACTTCCCAAAAACAGAAGTTTTAGTTGATTGGGAAATACAGCCCTTCAGTCAGGATTACGACCTAGCTTCTCACACCATTTAAGTTGTGTGTGTTAATTTTATATATGAGTGTCGGAACCTACAGTTTAAAGTCTGCTCCGAATGACAGATTTTTGAGAAACTTTTCATGACAATTTTTATTTACTTTCAGTATATAGACTTGAACCGAATAGGATGCCAGTTTTACTGAGTCTTAAATACGGGTAATGTAACCAATTTTGTGGAAGGGAATATGTAAGAGGAGAGCATAGCTGACTGTGGTGCCTTTAGCTGGATAGCTAGTTAATATAGAACGTAACATTAATACAGAACATAATAGTTCATGGATTCAGACATGAGACTACAATTGATGTGATCCTGTTCTACTTGAATACTTTTGCTTTTTTTAATCTGTGAAAACATTTGCCGACAGAAATTAATTTTTATTTGTTTGTTTGGTCGTTGTGTACGTTTTAGAATTATTTTTCTAACAGCTTTAAAAACACCGCACGATTAGAAATTATGGGGGCCAACTGGCGTACATTAAATGTACTAAAGTAACGACCAACTATCAAAAATACCCTTTGCTTGCCAGTTGTGGAAGCGTAGTGAAACTAAAATTTGACGGCACCCTTTAGTGGACGTCAACACAACTTGCAAAGACCAAAAATCCTAATGAATTTAAGTAAAAATAGAAAAATTACCAGCAACAAATAGAATAAGATTAGACAAAAAAGAAAATTTACAAATAAATAGCAACAACTACAGAAAATACTAACAAGTTGCAACAACTTTTTGTATTGAAACATTTATTTATTAAATGGTAGCACATAAAATTTGTTGCAAGTTTGGCACTACCACTAAGTTGCAACTTCATTTCAATTCATGCACGCCCGTCCTTAAGAATCGTGGCATTCGATTAAGGTGTAAACAACGTTATTATGAGTATTTTTCAATTTCCTGTCGTCAATTGTACTTCGCTGCTTCTGTGAGTCAATTATTGAATTATAAAAATGTTGCAAGTAAAATATTTTTACAAATTGTTTGTTGCAGCACACGCTGGGGCACAAATGTCTTTCAAATGCGTTTCTCATTTTAAAGAACGCAACACAGTGTAACAAAACACAAGAAAAGTACGACGATAACAAGACTTGAGTGACAATTGCAAGTCACAACCATTGCAACCAATACAGCAACCCTGACAACGTCGACAAGAAGCTTGGTGAACGTTCGTACAAAGGCAGGGCAACAGAAACAATGAAAATATGTTTTTTTTTTATTTCTTGTTGTTGCTGTAATTGTTTGGCTAAAAATTCGTTTAATTAGCAACAATTAATCCATAGTGTGGTTGTAATTCATACTTGTCAGCGGCAATATGGCAAAAAATCAACAACAACAACAAAAAGAATGACTGCAAAACAAAGGCAACAACACGCAACAAAACATTGAAAATAAGCACGCACCAGCAGCCACAAATCACATTGTAATTGTGATGCCGGTGTTGCTGCCTGTTAAAAAGGAGAAGAAAATCGAATAAAAGAATGCAACAGAAAATGTATAAAACACACTCATTCGAAGGCATGAACTTGCAGTATTTGTCGCATGTATGAGTATGTTGGTTGAAGTATACCTCCAGCTCCTCTGGTGGGTTATTGTGTGGCAAGAAAAATATATTTTCAACTGTTCTTTGGTTATTCGTTTCTTCTGCTCACACTGTTCATCAGTTGGCTTTGTTTTATTATTTCGCATATTTATGGAAAATAAAATGCCCGTGTTGTTGTCGCTGTTGGTGGACTAGGCATATTGGCGTGTGCTACAAACATGGTAAACTCTTGAGTTGACGGTACAATGATGAAGACTACCGCTTGCAACATAAAAATAGACTCCAAGTTGTATTGTTATGGTTGTTTTATAACTCCATGTTGTACCCGTCAGTTATTGTTGATTTTGTTTGTTGTTGATTGCTTTGACTATTTTGTATATTCCATGTTTATGTGTTTACTCTAGAATGTTAGAAAACTGTTGCTTGGTGACAACAAATTGTTTTCATTCATTCGCTTTATAGGTTTGTTGCATATGTTGTTGCAATCTTTTACTATTTTTTAGTCGAGGCTAATCGTCAACATCATCATCTTTCAAGAAGTTGTTACTGCTCGTGCTGTGTAAAATGATAGTCCCATTATATAAAGCAAGAGTACGAGAATATGGAAGCAACAAATAGCAGAACGAAATATAAAAAAATATTTCTTTCGGCGAATTCTTTTCAACAGTCTCACTAAAATTGCTATTAAAAGTTTCTCAAAAATTCGGAATCGACTTTAAATTGTAGGTTCCGTCACTCGTGGATAAAACTCACATATACAGCTTGGTTGGTATGAGCAGCTAGGTTTTAAACCTGACTAAAGGGTCGTAGCGATCAATGAAATAAGTAGATATGTGTCCTCATCCAGCCTTTGATTTACTTTTAAGGAGATATGATAACCAACATGTAGAAAATGTTATTCCGGGGCCGACTTCTTTATTTGTAACCCCGTTTTAAGTGAATTTTTATATTCCTAAAAAAAGGTTTTGAAAAGTATCCGAGAGATAAAGCAGCTCAATCTAATCCATATTAATAACTTGTTTTGTTGCGCTGCCTCAAGTAAACAATTTATAAGCCATATATATAACTCTTTCTCATACTAATTACTTTTGAATAAATTCTTCTATAAGCTAGCTTTTGGAGACTAAAGAATCAAAGCCTAAGACTGCTAAATGTGGACCAACGTAGCTCAGAAATATTTCCAAATTACTAAACGGCTAACCTATCCACCCCACGGTTCAGTAATATGAACACCTTCGAAGCACTAGTCTTTATGGTCTTATTGTAGTTGGCCACACGACCAGTTTAATAATAATTTTAGTAGAGATTTCAAATCAATCGACACACCAACACATGTGTGGTTAACATTTAAATATTTTGTTGTCACACTACAAGCAATTAACACAACTGCTCTTAACTACGGGTAAATGGTGTCTCTTCTTTAAATTTTTGTTTTTCAAAGACAGTCTGGAGGTCATGGGCTAGGTAGACAAAATAAGGCTACCCTCGTCTGGGTTCCAGGTCATGTCAAGCTACCCCGCGGTCAATTAAAGCTAAAGCTGTGATTAAAAAAGCGTTCACATTAAAGAATATCTCAAAGGCAAGAAAAATACAATATTTTTGAAATGAGTACCATAAAATCGTATTGAAATACTTTATAAGAATACAAAATAAAATATTTTTCTTCAATAACAGTTTCAAACCAAACAACGTTTTCTAATCCATGCTCTTCGACTCACTGGTTTAGGAATAAAAAATGAAAAACCATAGAGCCTAGATATTTGTATGCTTTGCTTGGCTTGGCATTTTTACTTTAAAACTCAATAAAAATCTGTGTGTGAGCAGCATGCAACACAGTTCGATTGTAATTAACGCAGCAGTTTAATGGTCCATTGTTAACAAATAGCAACATATGTTTAATGCAACACAATAAAATTTAAATTATAATTTCGCCTCTAATTTATTGATTATTGAAACTTTAACTAAAATTAAATGATTTCACCCAATTTGCCCCTCTTTCTGTTTCCTTTAGCAGTTATGAATTATAATACATACATAATGCCTGTATAAATTAATGTGGAGAGGGGTTTGTAATGTTTAAGAAGACCAACATTGAGAGCTTCGTTATTATAATGGGCTTTAGTTGTAATAGGATTTCTTTATTTGTTGTTATTATTGTTGTGGTTGTTATACAACATTTAAACGGTAAATTTATGTCTCCAACATTTTGTTGCATTTACAGCCACATCCACAGATTTAGAATGTGTCTGAAGACGCACACACACAACCACTCACAGATTTACTCCTTTAATGTTTTAATAAGTTTTACTTTTATGCGGCTTTAATGAATGAAGGACCGTTCATGGAATTTAGGGAACGAAAGAGTAGCGATACACAGCAGAATGAAGAAACAGAGTAGAATAAAGTCTAAGTATCATGTGTTTTATTAAATACTGTTGTTAACGATACAGTCTCATAACCACTATTGCATTTCAATTTGATAAAAATGATTAAAGCAGAGAAAAATTATAAAAGTAGGGGAATGGAGCGATGTGTTGTTGGGTCTTCACGAATTAGTTTCAGTCTGTTTAAAGCTGATTTTTTCTAAACTTTAAACCATAATTAAACGCTCTAAAAAGTCGATAAACAAAATCAGTCCTTAGGTTTCCAAGTTCTGGATAATAATCGAGAATGATTATGCTGGTAATGGCTTTCATCCGCATTTATAAGTCACCCTCATTGCTCTTTATTAAATTTCCAAGAAAAATAAAGAAATTTTAAAGCAATTAACACATGTATCCGCTTTTATTATTGTGGTAAAAAGGTGCCTTAGTACTGCGACCATACGATCTATTCCACTCGCCTAATACTTTATAGTGCATCCCTACAGCGGGAGGATGAAAAATTAAATTTCAAATGAACCAGAACGTATCTCACAGGCTCAGGATTAAGCTGAATGAAAGGAAACAGGAAACGATATTCAATTCTGGCAATAAGTTATGAAAGAGCAAGAGGCACTACAGAGAATTAACAGGTAGTTGTCGTCGTTGGATTTAATATTCATCGAAAAGTCATACAAAATTAAAGAAATTATAATGATATTCGAATATTTACAACAAATATTAACAATGGTTCAGATGACAAAAAAAATAATATAAAATATGTCCTTTCAAGGGGACACGACTTTAACAACGTTAACAAGGTAACCAAACAAGAAAACATTTGTAAATTATTTTTGTGATTGCTGTTGTTTTATTTAATAAAGAGGGAACCAATGAATTTGAACACACTTCAATACTTTTTTAATCAAATAAAGAAAACAAATATTATGAACAAACAAAAAAAAAACAAAGAAAACTGAAACACACTATCAAGACGACATTTAAGTCTCTTGGAATATTTAAAACAACAAGTTACAGACTAACGGACGGTGTGCAGACGCCGACGAACTATTGAGCTTATTTAAATAATAAAAAAAGAAAAATATTTTAAATATTGTGGTTAAAAAAATTTAAAACATTAAATTATCACTTTGGCCATACTGCCTGCCATACTATTGATGAACACTTATGATTGTGTTAACCAAAGAAAAAAGGGATCTTGCAATAAAATAAATGACATCAACTTAAAGAAAAAACTTTCAATAAAATAAAGAACAAGAAAACGAGACAATATATTTTCATGTTGAAAATTGTCTCAGTGCCAATAATTGTATCGATTTTAAAATCAGGAAAAGAAATACAGGGAAAATATGAATTGCTGAAGTTGCCAAATATCTTAGATTTTAAACACACAGTTCTACCCCCAGCTTTACTTATAAGAGGCAATCACAGAAAATGAATGTTAAATATCACTAGATAGTAAATTGACATGAAGGAATCAAATAGAGAGCATATCAGGAAAGGTCATACAGGCTATTATAGTACACAGAAGGCTTACAAGCAAATTCTGTAAACACTGAATGCAGGAATTATGCACTGAATAATGCACTGAATGTATACTATGATGGTCAGACTAAATTTGAAAACAACTCAAATGGATTGAACAAGATACAAAAGATTAGCAAAACAGGGTCAATGAGAACCTGTCCTGCAGCGGTGCTGGGGTCTACAATTAGATTTGTGTGAGACAAGTCAAATATGAAATTCATTAGAAGATTTCGGGATTCAATAAGTCGATGGGCTGACAGCTCCCTCTTTAAGATTACCGTGGACATAACGACTAGCTCTTAGCTTTTTTGAAATATTTTGCAACGACATTTATCAACAAAAATTAATGGAATAACCTCGAAGTTGAATATTCTCCTAAAAGAGGAACTATTTTGTGATATAGAGATGGAACAATAACGGATCTTGCAACAGAAGGAGGAGAATTTGATCCCAAAAAGTAATATTCCGGAATTTCGGTAGCCCGGAATTTAATATTTTCCTGGGAAATACTATTAGAACTAGAGAGAAATATCTATCGACACATAAAGTGGATCAACTGTTCCATTTGTTTTAGGGTAATGCTAACAGGTCACCAACTATCGCTTATTTTATTGCCTGTTGATGAGCAAATTCTTAGATACTTAAAAGGTTTTCAGCCATATTAGAAAAGGTGGAAATGTTTTGGCGTTTAGCGTTACATTAGTAAAATGCTTGTTTATGCTAAGATCCGCAAGAATCTGACAACCTAATAGAGACAGCATAAATGCTGTCTAAAATTTGAAAACAAAGAAAATTTTTTTGATTTACTTTTAATCCTTTTTGATTTTAATTTTCAATTTTCCATTTAATTGTATAGACACTTAACATTTATAATTTATGACTTTTGCAAGGTCTCAGACCAATCAATTGGAAATTGATTAAAATTAAAATAAAAAAGTTGGCTTTTATTTTATACAACGTCAACAGTAAAATTGCAAACACAAACCGACATTAAAATGCTAACATTGGACGAGTGAATGTACAGTGAGTGTCTGTCTATCTGTTCGCATGTTTGATTGTCTGATCAATGGTAATATTTTTTCGTTTTCTGACCCTCTATGTTTTATCGTGTAAAACAATTGATTTTACTCGATTGAAACGATAATATTTGTCAATGGCCCATCGCTATTTGATTGTCTGTCTTGGCATTCCGGAGAAGTGTCGGACAATTGTATTGAGGGTTATTCACATACTCACTCGTACAACAATTAATTGAATTTGAAATTTTCAGGATTAAATATTCATAAGGATTTTATGAACTGAAGAAAAGTTGTATGACAGGAATTAAAACAAAGAGAGCAAAAAAAGATTTATTACAATGCATACATAAAGTAAACTTACGTTACATACAAGTGTTATAAATAGATTACTTTTTTCTTCCGGTATTGTAATTAATATTTACATAACATGGATAATAACCATTCATAAGTCCGCTTTATGCTTTCTGTTCAATAATATTATAAATGATGTGAATGCTGTACAGAGGTAGAAGTTGTAAGAGTCCTTATCTACACAATGCTATTAAATAAAAAATGGAAAGAAATTCAGTTTTTTTTTTATTGATTTACTTCTCTTTTTTTCTTATTTGGTTTGTGGTAAAATTTCCATAAAATTTATGCATTACTTAAGCATAGGGTCAGAAAAACCCTTTCCGATACAATAAAATTATTTTAAAATAATATTTTATTCTACAAAGTACTCACAAATAACAGAAGTTTCAAACTACTTTATTGGCAATAATCATGATATTATGATGACAATTTTAAGGCGATTTTTTTGATTACGGATACTTGCTCCACAGATCTTGCAATATTTTTTTATTTTTTTATTTTGGCAAGATCAGGTTCAGTTTTGAAAGCTACGACAGAAGAAAAATTGGCCAGACCACCAATAGGCTTCTTTTTTAATTTATTGAGAGAAAGTTCGATTCACTAGCCAATCGTGCATGGGTATCTAGAACTGACTGCAGGATTGCAAGAGCTTTGTGGTTAAAGCTCAAACCTATAGTAAATAAACTAATCCTAAGCATGAGTAGCCGGAAGATGAGACTTTTTAGACAAAAAATTAGCAGATGAGTAATGGATATCTGTGGTTTTGTTGGCTATTTCAGTGAGCAGAGGATATAGTGGACCACATTTTGTCCTTGTCCATGTCTACAGTTACGTAACTATTATTTTTCGAGAAATTAGAAGGATCTGAATATCTAGGAATGGGGTTCATAATCATATGTTAGGAGTGATATCTGCATTCGTTACCAGATATTTAAAATATTTTCATCAAAGCCTATGATGTGAACCACATTCATACTCACTGTTTCGGGGGGAATAGGGGTAAAAAAAAGTCCAAAATAATATATTTTAATTTTGAGCCAAGAAATACACAAAATTGTATTAGAAAATAATATATAAATGTTTCTAAATAAAAAACATTACCTTGTTGTTCGGGGGTTGATCGAGAGAATGATCAATTCCTTTTATTTTTCTTCTCTTTTTTCTTTCTTCCTTACATTCCACATAACTTAAGCGTATTTACACTACTTAATACATTATACTTAAAATTAGGGTGACCAGCGTAAACATCCCGCCCCCCTTGCAAGGGTGCAACAAGTAGGAACGGGAAGCTACCTGGTCAAATAAAATAAGGAAATCCAAAATTCAATTAATTCAAAATTCATTAAAACCAGCAGAGTTGGGAGTTGCAACCACATTGTTGTTGTCATTGTTGTTTCGAGGCTGGCAGGAACACTCATGAGCTTGGCTGCGGGTTGTGCTCTTATTGTTGGGTTTCCGTAGACTAACCCTTTTGTTGTGGGGAGTATTGGACTTATTGCTGTTTCGATGTCGAAAATGCAGCATTGTGTGGTGTTTGCCCAGACATTCCATACACCTCTCCCTACTACGGCAATTCTTAGCAAAATGGGACTGGGCCAAACAGTTCGTGCAGTATTTTAGTTTCCTTACTGCGCCCAGTCGCCTGTAGGGGTTCAAGCGGCGGAATGCCGGGCATTTTTGAAGGGAGTGATGACCTTTGCACAAAAGGCAATTTGAGACGTTGCGTTTCACCACTTCATCCAGACTCTGGGTTTCTGGACGTTCCACCGTAAATTTCCTGGGTACTGCTTCGGACATCTATAAATAAAAGGACAAAACAAAACAAGGAAAAAAGAAAGAACGAATTAGTTCTGACTAGGGAGCAATACGAGCTTAACAATAGGCCGTGTTAGAACGCCATTGGCAGTTCGAACGTCAGCCACTCGTACTTTCGAATCCGATCCTACATAAACGCGCGAGATACGACCGAGTTTCCATTCACTCGGAGGCAAGTTGTGGTGTCGAATCACGACAAAATCATCAATCGCGAAATCGCGTTGGGGACATTTCCACTTGTTGCGCTTATGGAGTTCAACTAAGTACTCGTCCTTCCAGCGACGCGCAAACAAATGGTGCAGAACCTTCAATTTTCGCCACCTATTAGCGTAGGTGAGAGATTCCATTGACAAATCAGGTTCAGGGGGTGAAAGGATAGCACTTCCCACAAGGAAATGACCAGGGGTTAAGGGGTTAATGTCCGAAGGGTTATCCGTCATGGGACAGAGTGGACGAGAATTCAAGCAAGCTTCTATTCTTGCCAGCATGGTTGTGAATTCCTCAAAAGTAAACTTTTGAGCATTAGATATTTTCCGCAGATGAGTTTTAAAACTTTTCACACCAGCTTCCCAGAGGCCACCCATATGTGGGGCTCCGGGAGGAATGAAGTGCCATTCGACTGATTGAAAAACGTTCTCCGATATAATCTTATGCTTCAATTCGGTAAAGAACTTAGCTTGATCCCTTTTCATCACATTCGCTGCGCCAACGAACGCGGTTCCATTATCCGAATATATATGTGCGGGACAACCTCGTCTGGAGGAAAAACGAGTAAACGCGGCCAGAAAACAGTCCGTCGATATTTCATTGGTGGCTTCCAAATGAATTGCCTTTGTGGCGAAACACACAAACACCAGCACATATCCTTTAGTGATTCGACAACCACGTCCAATATAGGATTTAATTTCAAAAGGTCCAGCGAAATCTAGACCAGTATGGGTGAAAGGACGAGTCAATGTCGTTCTTTCTGGGGGTAGCGCAGCCATAATTTGCTGACCCAAATTCTTACGATAAATCGTACAGATCTTACAGTTATGAATAACTGTTCGAATTAGGGTTTTAAGCCTAGGGACCCAAAACTCCTGCCGCATGAGGCGCAGCATTAAAGACAACTCAGCATGTACAGAGCATTTATGAAGATGCTCCAAATATAGTCGGGTAAAATGACCATGGTAGGGGAGTAATTTGGGGAAGCGTTCGTCGTAGGTCAAAGTTGGTGATCGAGAGAGTCTTCCGTTGACTCTCAAGAAACCATTCGAGTCAACAAAGGGGTTGAAGGTCAATAGAGGGCTCTTACGAGGCAAAGCAGCTCTCTCCTTCAAAATTGAGTATTCGGGGAAGTGTGAACTTTGACACAAAATAATTAGCCGACGCTTCACGAAACTGATTTCGTCCTGAGTAAGTCCAATTGACAAGTATTTCCGAGATAACTCATGGGTTTTATTGGCGGAATGGTAAAACCGGAAAACGTAGGACAATACTCGCAACGCGCGAGATAAGTGCGAAAATCGGCTCAAAATTTCCTCAGTGAACGTTGTCGTATTGACGTTCACTCGAACCACACGTGTTTCAAGCTGGGTACAGGGCTGGAATGACGATTTCGGCCATTCAGAACGTGGAAGGCTTAGCCAAGTAGGGCCCTTCCACCAGATGTCAGAATTGACGAGTTCTCTGGCTGTTATACCTCGACTAGCCAGGTCAGCAGGGTTATGATCAGATTCCACATGATTCCAATTATCGATGCCAATAGTATCCAAAACATACGAAACTCTATTCGCCACAAAAGTTGGCCAATGGCACGGGGGTTTCTGAAACCAGGACAGAACTATTGTCGAGTCTGTCCAATAAAAAGCTTTAGTATTGGTAAAATTCAACTCCGTGAGGAGTGAATGTACCATTTTTGCCAACAGAGTTGCACCGCAGAGCTCTAAACGGGGTAAGGTTTGCACCTTTACTGGCGCAACTTTTGTCTTGGCAGCGAGCAAATGAGTGAATATTTCACCTGACGGGGTTTTGATTCTGCTATAAAGGGTGGCAGCATATGCTTTCTCAGAAGCATCACAAAATGCATGAAGTTGTACTTCATACTCAGGGTTAAAATTAACCCAGCGGGGGATATTAATCCTGTCGATGAACGAGTAATCATCGACAAATTCGCGCCACCTGTGTAACGTCATGGGTTTCAAACAATCGTCCCATTCGGTTTTGTCCTTCCAAATTTGTTGCATAAGTATTTTAGCGACAATTATTTTGGGTGCTAACCACCCAACAGGGTCAAATAGCTTGGCTATTTGAGAAAGGACAGAACGTTTGGTGACTTGGGTAATATCGGGCGTTGGAGATGGCTTGAAGAAGAATGTGTCCAAGCTCGCGTTCCAACGTAAACCCAACGTTTTAGCAGTACTAGCATCTGAAAATTTCAAAAAATTGGAATCCAATAAATGTTCGGGGGGTAAGTCTCGAATAAGACTTTGTTCGTTCGAAGTCCATTTCCGCAACGAGAAACCAGCCGACTTCAAAACGTGAATTAATTCATCGCGATTATGAATGGCCTCCTCAATAGAATGTGCACCCGACAAAATATCGTCCACGTACATTTGAGTACGCAAAATGGTGGACGCAGAAGGGTAGTTTGACTCACAGTCGCTAGCTAGTTGGTGCAACGTTCTAATTGCCAAATAAGGAGCACAGTTCACTCCGAACGTCACTGTTCTCAATTCATAATCCTCTATATCTCCCTCGGGGTTTCGACGAAATAATATCCGCTGAAAATGCGCCTGATCCGGTCTGATCAGTATCTGCCTATACATTTTCTCTATATCAGAATTAAAAACATATCTGAACAGTCTCCAACGCAAAATCAGTATAGTTAAGTTAGACTGTAAAATTGGTCCAGGGTGTAGGACATTGTTGAGACTAACACCGTTCGAAGACGGGCTTGAGGCATTAAAGACTACCCGAAGTTTAGTCGTAGTACTATCGGGTTTAAAAACAGCGTGATGTGGCAAGTAATAATTAGAGTTGGGAGAATGAGCTAAATCGGCGCTGACCTTTGTCATGTGACCCAAGGTAGAATATTCCTTAATAACCGAGTCATACTGACTCTTAACCTCCGGGGATTTAAGTAATCTCGCTTCATTCCTCATGAACTGCGAGAGGGCTATTCTCCGGGAGAACCCAAGGTTCAAACTGGTCGGAAATTCGGACCTAAAGGGCAAGGTAACCACATAACGTCCCTCCCTATTTCTAGTGGTGGTACGACGGTACAAATCCTCACAAAATTTGTCCTCAGTCGAAACTTTCATAAATTTGGGAACTTCCTCCACTTCCCAAAACCGAGTGATTTGGTCGTTCAAGTCCAAATGACTGAAAAATGACACGATAGAGTGTAAAGAATGCGGCTGAGGAATTCTACCAGTAAGGACCCATCCAAAGACGGTCTTCTGGGCTATAAGAGAACCCTTAGGGTCCCTTTTTACGTCGGTCAACATAATTTGCGAATATACATCCGCTCCCAATAGTAGATCCATATGGCAGCATTTGAGATCCGAAGCAGGGATTTCGGACAAATCGAAATCAATTGTGTCTTTCAGTGAACACGTAGGTAGGCGACCAGTTAGTTGCTCGACCACATAAGCATCAGTCTCCAAGTGAAATTCTGGGTCAATGGACGAACCCAAGGAAACCGAGCAGATTTTAGTAGAATTAGCTGCTATCGCTCCATTCAAACCGAGTATCGTAGCAGCAGGGGCAGAGAATGTTGGAAGATCCAGCTTTCTCTGAAGTCTCTTCGAGACAAAGGTAGCCTGAGAGGCAGGGTCTATCAATGCTCTAGCAGAATATCTTACGTCGTTGAGCATGATATCTACTACAGTCGTGGCCAGCAAGACTGTAGAATACGGGGTGGACTGTAGTTGTGTCGAAAAATTTCTAAACGAGCGAGCCTCGGCAGAAGTTGATGGTTTATCCACCAAGTTTTGCTCAGAACGAGAGGTGTGCTCCGGAATAGGAGCAGAGTGACTTGATGTCGCGGGGGTTGTTGAATTATTTCCGGGTTTGGGTCGAGAAGGGTTAGGGGCTTCAGTGCGATGAAGCAGCGAATGATGCCTTTGCTTGCACATATAACAAACATTAGTGCTCTGGCATCTTCGAAATTCGTGGGAGGTTGCCAAACAATTCGTACAAATTTTGTTCCTTTTGGCAACATTTATCCTTTCGCTCACTGACATCCTGAGAAACTTCGAGCACAATCGAATGGGATGATTATCCGAACACAGTGTGCATTTTTTCGGGGGTATATTAGGAGTGACCGTTGTCCCAAAACTCTTAAACTTTCGATTCTCCTGAGGAGAATTTCGGGTACGATTATTCACTTGGTTCGGATTGTGACTGCCAATTATATCAGAAACAGACTCTAAGGTCCGATACCTCGCAGTCAAAAACTCGTCCATGCTGCTCCATTTGGGTAAGCATGAGTTAGGGCCCTGGGACTGTTCCCAAAGACCAAGAGTATTCTCAGGTAATCGGGTGGAACAAATATAAACGAATATGATGTCCCAATTTCGCGTTTCAATCCCGAGCAAGGATAAATTAGTTATGCAATCATTGATTGTCCTCTGCAATCGCTTGATTGCAGGACCTGATTCTCTTTCAATAACAGAAAGATTGAATAAGGTTTTCAACTGGGAATTTACCAGTACTCGCTTGTTTTCGTACCGGTCTACCAGATTTTTCCACGCCATATCAAACCCATCGTTCGTCATAGGGCATGTGCGGATTATATCCCTAGTCTCGCCTTCCGTTTTTTGTAGAAGATAATACATTTTCTGTATATTACTGATATGGGGGTTAGTCCCGTAAAGGGCCGTGAACATGTCCCTGAAAGTTGGCCAGGACGCGTAATCCCCAGAAAATGTTTGGGTGTCACACGGGGGAAGGTGTATGGGGATAGTACCACTAGGGTTCGCGGGCTTAGACTTGAAATTATCAACTAAACTATCGAGAAATGATACCAGTTCGAAATACAAAGTATATCCCGACGTGTACTTTGTCTTGATGTCTTTTGTCGACATCTTGGTATCCTCAGCATTCTCTAGAAAGTCTTCATAACTATCGCGGAAGACCTCCCACAAACGGACTAATTCCTGCCGGTGGGTGTTCAAAGAATGAACGGAATGTCCCTCTTTCGGAATAGCCCGAACAAAGGTTTCAAAATCCGCTAGGCGGTTGAAATTTTTACTGAAATTTCTTAAATTCCGTTCCATTCTCGTATGAGTTAGGGAAAAGGGTTACAGAAAGCTTTCCGTAAAAAAGAAACCAAAGAAATCGCGGAACGTAACGTGAATTTCGCAATATTCCGACACGAAATGCAGGGTTACAAAAAAAAAACTTCTCGTAAAAAAAGAACCCAAAAAAAATCGCGGTACGTAACGAAAATTTCGCAATATGTCGACACGAATGATTTAAGGAAACACAAAAAAACGAAAAATAAAAAATATCCAAAATCCGAAAAGGTTGAAATCGTTTAAAAATATTTCGACATAAAACGTTCACGCGAAAATGTTCAAAATCATAAAAATATTTAAATATAAAAATAAATAAATAAATGAATTTATAAAATATTCAAAACAATATCAAATAAAATTAAAGTAATAAAATTACTAAAATTTTCCAAAAATTATTAATAAATTTGGTTGAGTGTAAGAATATAACTTTAGTTCACTGCTGAATTGCCGAAAAAAATAAACGCAAAATAATGTCAATAACGAAGATTGACAACACACGCAGAAAGCAATAAACTGTTTACTTAAAAAAAAGAAGTAAACAACCAACAACAATTTGTATACTTATTGCTGTTTACCTTAAAAAAAGAAGTAAACAACCAACAACACTTTGTATACTTATTGCTTTCACCAACAACAAAACGCACTTTGCTGTAATCGCAACAACAATTCACTTGATTTTACCGTATATTCAGCACTTATATTCTTACACTTTAATTTAATTTTTAATTATATTTTATTTCTCACTTTCGCACTTTTTTTTCCGAAAATTCAAAAACATACCTTTTACAAAATAGTATTTATAAATGGGGGGTTTTGTGGAGTGATGAATAATGGGGAAATTCCAAAAATTGTTGGCGAAAATCAAAAAAATCTCCTTTATGTATTAGGCCAATATGGCTGTCTCTTCAAATCTGCAAAGAGATAGCTCGAATTAAAATATTTTATTTTGGCTTTATCCGGCTCGAAGTGGACCAAATGTTTCGGGGGAAATAGGGGTAAAAAAAAGTCCAAAATAATATATTTTAATTTTGAGCCAAGAAATACACAAAATTGTATTAGAAAATAATATATAAATGTTTCTAAATAAAAAAACATTACCTTGTTGTTCGGGGGTTGATCGAGAGAATGATCAATTCCTTTTATTTTTCTTCTCTTTTTTCTTTCTTCCTTACATTCCACATAACTTAAGCGTATTTACACTACTTAATACATTATACTTAAAATTAGGGTGACCAGCGTAAACACTCACTGAATAGATTTTTACCTCGGAAGTAGCCACAATAGTCATTCCTATTGAAGGTTTAAAACAGAAATGAGTACACAAATCCAAATTATCAATTTTATAAATGAAAAAAAAAATCATAAATACAAATAACACTATGCGACAAAATACAAAAAATTAAATATACCCGAGTAACTACCTATTCTAAGTTGTTCTGTTAGATGAGTAGAACTCAAAAATACTTTTTTATTTTTCTCGAACCCTCAAAACTTGTTTTATTTGACAAAAACGGTTTTTTGATCTTTTCACACAAAATTATTGATTACCCAAATATGTTTGAACCTATTTTAAAAATCCAAAGTTTTTTAGAAAGGGGAGAGATTAGCCTTTAAAACGGTATACATAAACATTTTGTTCAAACTTATATGTTATGAGTAGGGCTGCCAGATTTCGAAAAGCTGGACATAAAAAAATACTGAGAAAATGTTAATTTTGGTTTTGTCTAAATAATTTTTATTAAAATATCCATTGTTATATATACATACTGTGGGATGCACAAATGAGTATATGTTTGTACAATTTTAATTGCATAAAAATAAAATTTTTTTTGTTTGCTCAAAAGAAAGCTTATACAATTTCCTTTAAGGCCTTTATAATCGCTTAATGGGATGCGAGTGGGATATCTATCAAAAAAATTATTTTTGAACTCAAGAATAAGATTTTTCAATATTTGAGTCTTATTAAGTATATTTTAGAGCTGAAAATTTGTGTCTGGCCTACTATCCAATAGTACTAACCTTGTTGCAAATTTCATCCAAATCGGAAGACATCGATTTTAAAAATTGGGTCACTTGACACGAAATTCCCCATATATTATATATTATTTTGTTAATCACCAAATGCTAAATAAAAGACAAAAAAGTTTTGTAGTTTTCTTTATTACTTTTAGTTTTATTCAATTAAAAGCGTCCAAAGTACAAACATGTACTCATTTGTGCACCTCACTATATGTATTATTATTTAAAAATATTACAATTAAATAAATTCATTGCATTCTTTAAAATTTATTTAACTAAACTTAATTTTTTTTCGGTTCAGTCAGTACTAAAAAATTTCTATTTAGCTGGACAAATTAAATTTTAGCTTGAAACTGGACAAGCATCAAAAAAGCTGGACAATCCAGCCAAGTCCAGCCAGGCTGGCAACCCTAGTTATGAGTTTTGATGGGGTAAACTTGGAAAATATTATTTTTTTCTTATTTTTTCAAGAATCGACACACTCGATCAAATGTCTTGGACCATAATCTTTTTCTTACTAAACAATTGAATGAATTGATTCTATTTGTTGGAGAGTAATGCTAACAGGTGACCAATTTATCACAGTACAATAGCCTGTTGATGAGCAAACTCTTAGACACCTAACAGGTTTCCAACAATATTATCTATAAAATTGGAAAAGGCAGAAATATTTTGGTGTTCAGCGTCACATTAGCAGTTTTGCAAAATGAAATGTCATTATGTAAACGGTGTACCATTTATTCCAAAAGGAATGTTTATATTGAGATTCGCAAGAACCTGACAATCTAAATGAGAGCAGCATTTATGCTCCATAAACTTTAAGAGTTTAATTAGTTTTTGATTTTAATTTTCAATTTTCCATATAATTGCATAGACAAGGGCCCAGACCAATCAATTGGCTCTAAATCAATAAAAAATTACAACAAAAATATGTTGACTTTTATTATACACAACCTCAACAGTACGAACCCAAACACAAATCGACATTAAAATATCAACATTGAACAAATGAATGTAAAATTCCTGTCTGTCTAATCGTTCGCATGTTTAACTGTTTGTGCAACGGCAATATTATTTTTAGTTTGCTGCCCCCTGTACTTTTTTATCGTGTTGAAAACAATTGATTTTATTCGATTGAAATGATAATATTTATCAATAGTCTGCATATAAAACATGAGTACAATGGACGACTATCGTTATTCGATTGAATGCCTTGGCATACCGGCAAAGTGTCGGGCAATTATGTTGAGGTACCTTAATGTGTTGTGTATGGATCGCTCGGTCACCCATGTTGCACTCAATTGTATAACAATTAATTGGATGTAAAATGTGCAAGGATTAAATATTCATAAGGATTTCATGAACTGAGGAAAAGCTTTATGAAAAGAAGGAAGCAATGAGCAAGCAAGCAAAAAACCAATTTATTACTGTGCAGACATAAAGTAAATTTAGATTTCCAACAGGTGTTATAAGTATTATTACTTTTTCTCTTCTGGGATTCTTTCAGATCTACTCTGTGACGTTTTGTACCTCTTTTTTATTTGTTCAAAAACTTCTACTGCATCCTTGTGATGTTTTAAATTTCGAGATTTAAACGCGCAGTTGAGGCCTCTACACTTTATGCCTATATGGAAACTTTGGAACCTACTACAAATTTTGGATCTTGGTCCAAAGAGCAATGATTTTCGGTTTGTCCATTTCATAATCATATGCCACTTAATTTTCATTTCATTTTGACCTTTACATTACAAGACTATCAAATAAATTTGGTAACAAAAAATCAAAAAAAGGTAAAAAATAAATGAAATAAAATCAGCAGCCAACCACTACTTATTAGCCAACTGGTGTTTTACCCAAGTCTTTACAATTTGTTTTCAAACTCAAATTAAAAAAAAAAACTGAAAATACATTTAAATTTCAAATTTTAACTGCGATAGTTATAGGATAGGGTTCACATTGAGTTCTAGAGGAACAAAAATTGTAGTAAAAAGTGTACCGAAAAACGCAAAAAATAATTTTGATCATAAAACAGCAACAAATTTTAACGAATTTTTTCCTGGCTATCCATTTGGACATAGATAATGAAAAAGAAATCAAAATAACAAAGAAAAATCTAAAAAATACATGAATTTTCGGTGACATTTTCAAAGTCGTCAACATGTTGTTGGAGGAGTATAAACCACGAAAAAGGCAAAAAAATTGAATAGAACTGATAGTGAGTTGAGAGTTTGATTTCATATTTTATTTTCGTATTCAAATTAGGTGAACAAATTTGCTAATTTCTGTTGTTGAGTTAATATTTGGACACAAGTTGGCCTTTGAAAATGAACAAAAGTGCAGAAACATATCTGGCCGATACAATTACCGCCAATGCGGTGGCAAACTTTCCAAAAAAAATAACGAATATTTGACACGTTAGAAGTTTTAGAGTTTTGACTTAATAAACGACCACGGTTCAAACTCCAGTTCAGGCACCCGTAACAAACTGAACTGAATTTCTGGCAAAAACTTTTAGAGTAAATAAAACTGACATGAAAAGTTTCACAAAAATCAGCAGCACACAACATAAGTGGTGTGAGAAGCTAGACCGCACCATTTATGTACGTAGAACTATATTTTCATTTCTAATTAGATCAGAAACATAATTATCAAGTGGTTTACATTTTAAACTGGAATTTATTTCAACAATTTAAATGAAAATTTCATCCGCCAATAAATTCAATGTTTTTGTGTATCGCCGACCCCAAATAATCGCAAGCCTTTAAAGCCGTTTTGTGGCATTTTTACTTATTTATATTTGTTGCTATTGTTGCTATAAGGTTTTTTAAAATGAAATGCACTAAAAATAAACAAGAATTTAAACGAAACTCTTTTCGGTAGGCTAGACTCCTATACTTTTTTGTTGCATTTTAATTTCACATGTGAAACTGCAAACGAAAGGCCAACAAAAAAAGGAGACCAACAACAACACGATTTCAGTTTTATTGTGTAGAAGTAAAAAAACGCTTTGTGTCTCGATTAGTTGGGCAGTTACAACAAAAAAAAATATTTGTTTTTGTAAAACAATATGGAAATAATCAAACGAAAAAAATGGGAGAAAATTGTGGAAACATATGCTGCTTTTTTATTCGTTAAGCCAACAGGTGGATAGAAAGGACAACAAAACGCCACAGCGAGAAGGGTCATAATATTCCATTTTGGAATATAATGGTCGTAGCTATTCTAAACAAGAGTACTGTATGAGATTACAGGGTACCCAATACATGCCCAATAAAACTGGTCGATTCAATAAAACTGGTCGATACAGTACAAGAGGACTAAGACATGCTGAAGTGAGCATAGGTTGTTCCGCTTTTTAATCGTTACTAACAAAACATTTAATTTTAATAATGAAAAGTTTATGCACAAATTTATTGTCCGCACTTCATATTACTCTATTGCAGTACTCTCTATTCTCAAAAGATGTTTCAGGATTATACATACATGCATAACATACATAATTGGCCATTACAACCCTTCAGTCAAGATTACGGCCTAGCTTCTAACACCACTCATGTTGTGTGTGTTAATTTTATACGAGTGGCGGGACCTACAGTTTAAAGTCGACTCCGAACGACAGATTTTTGAGAAACTTTTCATGGCAGTTTAATTTACTCTCAGAGTTTTCGCCAGAAATCTGGAAGTCGCCGAAGAAATATTTTTCATATTTCGTTTGGATGTTTGATCTGGGGTTTGAACCGTGGCCTTACGTCTAATAAGCCAACACACTACCTACTAGACGACGGCAACTTCAAGATTATGTATCCTTTAATTTCTCTTTTTGAAGTATCCGGACTATGTTTGTTTTTCTATGTTTTATTTCTCTTATTGTAATTGTTATTGTTGGCGTTTTTATGTCGTTGTTGTTTTAGTTTTGAATTGCAAATTGTAGGTGTAAATAATGACAGCGTAAATGAACATGTAAATTGTTTATGATATTCATTATTAAAACAAAAATAGCAACAACAACAATTATAGCATTTAACAAATCATACAAAAATATAAGAGCAACAATATGTTGTAACAAAAAACAAAAAAAGGGAAAAAAATTAATAAAGTGCGTATAAAACACGAGAGATTTATTGAAATAAATATTGAAATTAAATTATTTGCAGCAACAAAAAAAGGAACAAAAACGAAATTTAAATTTTTGTAAAGAATGCGCTAAAATAAATACAAATAAATAGAAAAAAACATTTTCCATTAATTTTCTATTAAATGATTAGGAAGGAGAACATATTTTGGCATTTACAGTACAGATCTGCTTTCAATAGGTTTGCGACATTAGCGAAGGCTGTTAAAGGACAACGAAATTAACATTAATACTGCAGTGGGTTCATGACATAGTGAATCATTGGATTTTTATCGATGTTATCAACATGTCCAGATATTGGGGGCATTCAAAGGTGTGAATGGCATTGTTTGTTTAATAAAAAAGTAATTAAAAAGGATACGTATTGTTACGAGGACAGAATAAACAGTAAACACTGAATTATATCTTTCATAACAAAAATTAAATAGCAACAAAAACTTACAATGCAAAGGATTACAAAAACAAAACATATGAAATGACACTACTCGACCCAGAACATATCTTATAATCAGCTCCTAAATCTGTGGGTTGCTTTCCGGTTGATTCTATTCAATAGTTATCAGTGCTCTGATAACAAATTTGAATTTACGTCTTTAGTTTTAAATTCAAATTTGTCTTCATACACATGACTGTTTGGTGGTAGGATCTGTAACTCCCAATACTGGTGCTGGAATCTTATTTGAAATTCGTTTGGCCATTAGTCGGACAGTGACCTTAATTAATTAATTAACTTCATTATAATCATTTAAATACAAATTATTTCATATTGTTAGCAAATGTCTGCATCTGTAGCGACTCATTACTTGATATTCTCGTCTTATTTAATTACGATTTCATTTTGCTTGTATTCCAAATGAAAAAGTCAAGCGTGTAATTGCAATTTCTTTTACCCCTGAGACCACATACATTGGCATTGCTTCTGTTATAATTTATTTGCAATTGGATCTTCATTCATCTGCTTGTCAGAAGCTGTTATCAGTCTGCTAATTTGTTTATTTAATTTCCTTTTCTTTTACGTTTTTAGTTTTCGTTTTTTATTTCTTTCGTGATATATTTTGGGATATGATGATATATTTAATTTATTTTTTATTCATTTTCTTTTAATTTTTTCATTAGACTGTAATAATGACAAGGTTGTTTTGATGATTTGATGATATTTATCAGCAGACATGTTTGTAAACCAATGAAAAAGAAGAAAACGAAGGAAGCCTGCTGGAAAACAAGGATTTTTTTGTGTTAATGGTCTTTAATGTTTATATTTTTGGTTTTAATGACTCTTCAACAAGTTACCTTCACTGGGGGTTAATGTCTTGCCTTATAATTTTGTCGGCACCTTAATAAATAAGTATGATTCTCTCTCTTCCAAAATGAGAAACACAAAAACAAATCAAGTTTTTATATCTTCAACAATGTCAACAACAATGTTCAATTGAAAACAAAAATAATTTGTATTGAAATTCATATTATTTTTGGGGGTGTCATAACTTTTGTCGGTTTCAGGTCAACCTTCACCTAAGTTTGCGTACATAAAATAGTTTTTATTCTGGTTGCTCAAATTCTGTTTTTATTTTTCTTCTAAACTCTGTTTATGGTCTATCTAGGAGGACGCTTCCAAAATTAGACAAATTAAATTATAGACGGGTGGTAGCAGTTTAAATAAAAAGTAAATGAAAGAATAGCTCTTCATAAGTTAAATAAGATTAACTAAGTTGGCTAACATTTCTTGGAAGTTAAGATACCACCTTAGGCTTAGACATTGGGCAAATTGTGATACCACAATTCAATATTCATCCCAGTCCTTATAGGTATTAATATAGTTCCAAAATAAATACTGCGGTATTCTTACTGTGGATAACTGAGTCAAAGGTGAACGGAAGTAAGAGGCCAAAAATTAGGTCTGTTCATGGCGAAAGCTAGGCACAGACTCATAAAGTGAAAGATAGTCTCCTCGTCCTTTTCAGAATTTCAAATGGAATTTGAAATCGGACTTTCAATTTGTCAGAGTAGATTCCCTCACGAAAGTCCATTCAAACTCTACTCTTATTCACGAATGCTGAATATTTCATAGCATAACTTCAGATCATTCAAAGGTAACTCTTATATGGGTTCTAGGCTATCGCAATACCGTGGGAAATTGGTTTGCTAATGTACTGCCTAAAACTGATAAAAAAAACTTACAATCTGATTATCTCAGTTAAACTCGACATTACCATGTTGTTGTACAGTGAGGTCTGAGGGTACGTGCACTACTGTTAGGCTCTCCTGGGCTGATATAAATAAGAAGAGGACTGATTGTCTTCTTTCCTCAAATTGCATAGTCATCCATTGCAATACTGCGGTTCTCACAAGATATGAAAGACATGACAATAGAGTTGGCATTACTTTAAATGATTTCAGGATAAGCTGTGGATCTTAAGAGGAGAGTCTTTATTTCATCGCACGATTTCCTAAAATATTTTGCGTAATGATTTTTGCGTAATGATGTTTGGTACCACAATAAACCTCACCCCTGGACTAAGTATGGCCTTACCCAGGCATCTAACCTAAGTAGAATAGTTCGTGATGACCGCCTTATTAAACACTATAAGCGAAACAATTGTATGTAATAACTAAAGAGAACAACATAAACTTAAGCCCCTACTTCAGACACAAAAGAACAACTTGGCCCACTAATGCTTATGTACGAAAACATTAAATTATTCACAGTTTTCTTAAAGCCATTCAAAATACTTCATTTTTTTTTAATTTATAATTTCTTTATAAAATTAATAACATAAAGGAAAAAAACTTTATTTAACAGGAATTTTATATTACACGATGACTTTGTTTTTAATTTTTTTTGTTACTCATCTTTCTTTTTATTCATCCTGGCTCCCTTAACACACAGCATAACGCAATACAGCACAATTGTTCCCTTCCATTTAAAAAGAAGAAATAGGTTAGGTTAGGTTAGGTTAGAGGACGTGTATTTGTCAATTAAGACAAGTACAGTACCCGGAGGTCGAATTGACACATTGTACAACGTCCTAGTTTCTCACACCACTTATGTTGTGTGTGTTAATTTTATACATGAGTGGTGGGACCTACAGTTTAAAGTCGACTCCGAACAACAGATTTTTATTTATTGAGAAACTTTTCATGGCAATTTTTATTTACTCTCAGAGTTTTTGCCAGAAATCTACTGAGAAGAAGTCGCCGAAAAAATACTTTTTGTATTTTTGTCTTTGATGCCTGGTCTGGGGCTCGAACCCAGGCTTTTGCGTCTAATAAGCCAACACACTACCTACTAGACTGCGGCGACTTCTAAAGAAGAAATAACACACAGGAACAAATGCAACAAGTTGAACATAAAGTTGCAACAACGACAGTGTATAATAAGACAGTGAAGAATGTGTGTGTGTGCAACAGACGAAATGTAAAGCATTAGAATTTAATGAGGATATTGCATCACCTCAAGTTATAAGGAAGTAGAAGAAGAAATGTACTTCTGCTTTTTATTTGTTCCTCTGAGTTTACTGTGTCGCTAGCACTAATATTTACCGACACCTTTCACTTTAGTAGGTGACACTTTTATAAGCAGGTAATGTGCACAATTGCTTCTACTCCATTTTGGCTTTAATAAAGCAACAAGAAAAATAACAACACCAGCAACAACTTTTCTATAAAATTTTAAATAAAATTTTTCCCGTTTATTCTTCTGTGGCAAGTTGCATGAACGCAAAGAATGAGCAACAAAAACACTGTGAAGGTAGTTGCCATAAGCCACCCAAGTTGTTCCCTTAAATTTAAAACTGTCCCGATTTGCGGGGCATGTTTTGTTCGTTTAATAGAGATGTTTTAGAATTATTTTCCTCGAATATTAATGATTTGTTGCAACTACAATCTCTGTGGTATTAAATTAAATTGTCTTTGGATTTTTTTACTAAATGCAACGACTCCACCAAGACAATTGAATTGCAAGAAAGTGTATGATGCCGCAAAGATTAATGTTGCAACGATTCATTTCACATTAGAGATTAAGAAAATATCATTTAGGCGACTAAAAATATCTCACAAAGGAATAGAGAAGATCCCAGGGCAATCTATAACTTGGACCATAAACCATAACCGTTCACTTCTTTCATTGGGGCAAGTCCCCAATCTGGTTTGGTTGTCGCGGGAGTATACTCAAATTTACTTTAACACGCATAAACGGTTATGCAGTTTAGCGAATACTGAAATAGCATTATGACGCCAGTACGTCCTACGCCAAAGAAAAGGCGAAATTGTAATCTATTGATTTGATAATCAAACCTCTTCGGATTGAAAATAAATCCAACGTCAGAAATAAGTACCTGAAGAGTAAGGGATATATTGGAATTTTCTCGAAAAATAAAAAGGAAACTTCTAATTTTTTATGTGCGATCACGCTGACAGTTTTATTAAGAGTGAGAAAAGAATTAAGAATCCAAACATAAAAGATAATTCAAGAAAAGTAAATAAACAGCGATGCCAACAAGTGAGTTGCATTGTTGCGTTTTAAATTCATCTACTCCAACAGGACACTATCAAGGAAATCTTTTTCTGTGCGGCTTTTGAATGATTAGAGTTAAGAAGAAAAACAATGACCAAGTAACATGCCCGGTTATTGAGCAAAAAATAACAACACTTGTACAGAAGGGCGACACTAGAGCAATATATTGCTTAATTGGTCATTACAATTCTTTGATCGGGGTCACAACCTAGCTTCTCACACCATCTATGTTGTGTGTGTTAATTTTATTCACGAGTAGCATGACCTATTGTGTAAAATCGACTCCTAAAGACATAATTTTGAGAACTTTTTCATGGGTATTTTTTTACCAAATGATATATTTTTTACCTTTCGTTTTGTTCGAGATATCTGGGGTTTGAACCACGGCCTCACGTCTACCTACTAGACTACGACGACGCCTCTACCACTACAGTATATTTATCATATGATTGAATGTTGTCAGTAACAAAGGTCTAATGTTGTGTAGTTGTGTCTGCCAACTTTTTTTATCGCGTGCTAGAAATAGTATGTATTTCACGATATCGTTTTTCAGAAGATGACTTACAAATCCTAATGACTGATGTAACACAAGGAGTACCACAATTGTCGGCAAAAAAAAATTGATACTTTAGCCAAGTCTCTTACAAGAGCTATACTTAGCTATTTAGTAATCAGTATCGCATGTTTAAAGTCAATGTTGACGGTTCATTCTAGAGTACCAATTCTCCTATCAATGTTGTCAGAAGACTCGGTTGTAGGCAATAAGACTCCTCTGCGTCGACGAAAATTCAAAGCCATCAATTTAGTAAAGTCCTCAGCACTTCAAGCAGTCACAAAGTACTACTCAGCGAATTTTGACAAAATTCCCAAATTTAGGGTTCACTACCAGTGAAGATATTAAAATCTCTATATATCAAGTTTACCCAATTATTACTAGCCGAAGGCTTTGTGTACATAATGGTTCATCTATACAGACGCCTTCTTTAGAGCAATCTATGTAGCAACAAGTCGCCAAGTGTATCTGTGACATGGATCCGTATGAACCAGACAGTCGATCGGATATCACAGTGATGCATGTGATTGCGATACATGTGTTCAGCGTTCTGTTTAATATCTCCACGTAAAGTATGTATGCATCTGGTATTATAATTATTTTCTAGCGTTTTCTCAAATCGAATTCGTATAACCAGCATGGAGATTCCAATGTTCCCTTAACAATCAATTCATAAACCCTCAGAAATATTCTGACGCAGCATCTCCTATCTATTGGTGCTATCACGCTGTTGATGCGTAAGTTACCATAAGTATAGCTACGCTTCTGTAGAGTCAGTGTATCCTTATCGGTGTGAGTCCCTATTTAGGACCAGTGGCGGTTCCCTTACAAAAGAACCAGCTTTTGTAATGTCACCGTTGGTGGCCTAACTGGTTAACACCAAGAAGACGACCGTCTGTAATAGCTAACCGATCTTAGTTTGTGGTCATTATGTGTCATGTAACAGGTTTAAACAAAGATCTTCGGTGTGGTGTGCAGTAATTCAGTATACGACAAAATTAAATTCATATTTTATTGCATACTTTTCAGGGTAATTATTCTACTACTGGTAATATGGGTATGGGTGCGTATAAGCAATATATTTCACATAAAATTCAATATTAAGTATACATACTGTCAATATGAAGTTAGTCAATGCCAACTGCAGGGGATATTTAAAAATTTTAACTTTTTTTGTTTATTTTTTTTTAATCACTATAAGAGGATTGTCATGTAAACAAAAACTTAATTTCTACACCGTTTAAGCAGTTAGTTTCCGTTGTTTTTATAAGACCAAGACTTAGGGGAGGACACCTACTCATACAGTGCTTTAAGCTGGAATAAGGAAAGTATGTTATGGGAAGGAGGACAAAAGGAGTAGTGCTTTTGGTCATTAGATTTGAATCTTTTTATATTATAAGTGACAGTGTGAGTTCGACATAGGAATAGTCCGTCTAAAGAAAGAATACTGTCTGACTGAGGCTGCAAATATTTATTACAATGAATGGAAATACTTAAACACTAACCAAATACTTATATACACACATATATATGTACCATGACTTTACACTGGTGTATTATGCTACCAACTTTTCAGTGCTACTAAAAAAACAAAAACAAATTTAAGAAAGACTTAAAGGTATGCAATTTAAGAACGCCCTAAAACCGATTTGCAACGGTATCTGAAATGGCGATTGATTGCAAGCAAGGAAGGAAAACTTGTCTAAGTCGTGGAAGCCGAAAAGTGATGGCACAAAATAAATATAAATTAGAGCATTTTATTACAACCCATTGTTCTAACTTTAAACCAAAGGTATTCATATATTCAGGCGATACTTTAGGGTGCAGCAAGTAATACGAATCAAAGCATCTCAACCACTAAACGGTGGCAAAAAATTTTTGGGAAAATTCACAGAATGAAGGTATCTTAAAGACAGAATGATCCTTATGGAAGCCCGATGTACATCAAGTGGAGTGACTAGTGACAAGAAAACTAGTACATGACCATCGAGACATGTAATCAATAAAGTGAGAGGTAGAAAGGAACCTTACTAGGCATACGTAAATTTAACCCGTTCGTGCGAAATATCAATGTTAATTAAGCGAGTGATAAAAGCCCACCACCAAGTGCGATTAAAGCCCTGTAACACTCTGAAAAATATAACAAGCCATTACCTCACTCTCAGAGAATATTTGGACTGAATCTTACATTATAAAAGTTTAAATCACATACAAATATTGTAAAACAAAGTAAAAATTCTTAATAAAATAAAAAAAAAAATAAAAATATTAACAAAAATCAACTTTTGCATTTTAGCTCTTAAGATTCTGGTCCCTAAAAATTTCCTAAAATAAAGAAGAGATTTAAAAAATAACTTCTACCTCTTTCTTTTTATTACTCTCTCTTCCTCTTTCTTTTCCCAGATACTTTATGTGTACTAAAATGCATTGTAAATTTTTAGAATGTTGCATAAATGGCAGAATGTAAACAGTGATATGTGTCTAGGTTAGTGTGCGTGTGTATGTCTGTGATTGTGTAAAAATAAACTGCAACATGGAGCAAAACGCTAAATTATATGTGTTAAAAGCAAAAATAATTTTTTGAAAACATAATAAAAATTTATCGACTGTAAAGATGTAATAAATATGGTAAAAAAAATATCTTCTGTATCCACATCCATATCCATATGGATACTTAGCGTAAAGTATGTATTTGCAAGCAAAAATATATAATTTAAACATGTAGCTACATATACATATATACGTGTAAAATTGTTTATTGCTTTATATAGTACGATATAGAACTATAGGCTCATTAAGTTTATATTTATGAAACACATGTGATTTTTAAGGTTTTAGAAATATTTAAATTGAGATTTTTATTTTGGATTCTAATTACTTAAGAGTAGCTGTTTACATTGAATACTTTACAAGTGTATAATAGTGTGTTCTGAGAATGTAAAATATCTAAACACTAGCTTTTGTGTTATTATTTTTCGACTACTTTGTAAACTTTATTTACGCCATGTAACATGTAACAAGATTTTTAGATTAAATTGAACAGAATGAATAGGTAAATTATATATGCAATAATATGCATTACTGTGTAATAATATGCACATAGTTTACATAATAAATATTTGTTGATAATCAGAATACGTTATATTCTACTAAACCACGAGAATTTTGCAAAATTTCTATGTAAATAAAGAAATTTGCAATTTATTTACGTCATGTAGAGAATGGAAATTTTAAATGTAAAATTGATAAAATTTGTTTTATTATCCTTTGAACTATTTCTTTACAATTGTATGCAATTTGGAAATTAGAACTAAATTTACACTTTGTTTACATCATGTAGACAATGTAAATTATTGCTATAATACAATAAAAATAACATAGAAACAAAATCAAGTACCCAAATGTCCAAAACTAAATTACCTATACCTGGTACGTAAAAATATTTTACAAACATACAATCCTAAGAATTTCAACGAGCCAATTGTCTTAAACTACCGTAAACACATACGCGCAAATTTATCATTAATTTTCTACATGTAATTTATGTAAATTATAGACTAAAATGCTTTGCTTTAAGGAATTTTATACTATTGAAGTATTTTAAATAATGTCATAAAATATGTTCATTCCCTATAAGAGTGAAAAATCCATAAAACACCAGTAAATAATTGTTATACTCGACATATATATGTACATATTTGTCTTAAGGTTATAAGATTTTCTTTTAATAACACAGACACGTGTGAAATATATGTTTCCTGCACTACATTACCTTCCTTTCTGTTAGAAATTCTCTTTTTAATTTATCCTTTTTAACAAATATAGCAATTTTTATTAAATTATGGTGTTAAAACTTTACATCATGCCATCACCTTGTCCCTCTCAGCTATTCACTAGAGTTTTATGCATTTTACTCGCTAGTCAAATAAAGAAAATTTATTGTCTTCCTTTACCCAATACTATATACGTATGCAGCCGCATTAGAGATTATATAGTGGTGGTTGGTTGGTGGTTGTAGAAAAGAAACTTTTAGTGAACGAAAGATGTGATGCAGAAAAGAAAGTGAAAATTGCAACACATACTTCACGTACGGGGACAAGTTTAAGAGTATGTCTACAGATAATGTAATTTAACCTAAAATTTGTCGACTTCCGTTTAGTGTCCTACTTCCTTGGTGGAGCAAAGATGAGAATAAGGATATAATAGACTGGGTATAGTTTGAGTAAATAGAAGATGGATGAATGCTACAAACATTTACAATTATTTTAAAATTGTAAGGGAATATTTAATTTAAAAAAGATTTCTTAACACAAATTAATTGGCCAGGAGTTTTTAAGGTAAGATTCATGCAATTTTAATGTGCATTAGAATAGATCTACAGAGGGGTATTAGAGGTGTGCATAAAATACTCGCATAATCAAGCTGCACTGATAGAATGGGCGTTGTATTCATTGGAATCTCTTTAGGTTGAGCTGGTGGTTTACTGAATATTATTTTCTGTAGGTGATGTGCCAGAAGTAAATGACTTTCATAGGTCAGAGTATGCCTTGAAATCGCCACATTCGTGTCTTATACTCTAACAAAAGACAAGAGCGAAAGCTTCAAATACCTTAGCGCAGACGTCCAGAACGAAACGAAATATGAAAAAGATTTATCTTCAGCTGACTTCTGGAAATATTCTGAGAGTTATTCAAATTGCTAATAAAAATTTGCTAAAAATCTATTGTTCGGTGTCGACTTTAAACTGTAGGTTTCGATAGTCACGGATAAAATTAACACACACAATGTGGGTGATGTGAGAAACTAGGTTATAATCCTGACTGAAAGGGTTGGAATGAGCAATTAATTAAGTATGTCTGCTTTTGTCAACCCACTGAGTGGGATGGTATATAATAATGATATTATTGAGGAATATTTATATGGACCGAAGTGGCGAAGTTAGAATTATTATTCTAGATTTGCCTATCGTGCATAAAAGGCAATAAAACTCTTATGCACAAGATGATGCTTAGAAGATTTTGATGCTTCTGATCTCATACAGGACAAGTGCTTATTAATCGTATTTCAGCACTCTATACAGCAATATATCAACTGTTTTATAGCCAATGCAACGGAATATTTGTTAACGATATTAACAGATTTGCTTCGCGGAATCTTATATTTTATTTACTCCTAGACTTTCTAAAAGTGAATTGACTGGTGGATCCTACAAGACGTTACGGACAGAATTTTTTAATTTAGTTGCACTATTCCTGCAAATGTTTGTAATCTTTTATGTGTTTTACTACTTTAGCACATACAATTCTAACTTCCATGAATGACTATATTATTCATCCAGTTCCCATAGACTGCCCTAGACATAGGGATCTTAGAAATTTAATTTAAGAACTTTGCCAAAAACTTTTAATTATTTGCCTTAAATGAACAAAAATTCTAGTTATAGTTCCCAAAATTGATTTTTATGATGGTCTTGTGTAAACAGAATTTTTGAATTTTTAAATTTATTGTAGGGTCCTGCCTTAGCTTGCAGATTTTAAATGCAAGACCGTTCATTACATCGCTTTCTTGTTCTTGAATGACTTACCATTTAACAATGGAAATTCTGTTCCTAAGATTGCAACATAAACGATGATTATGTTCAACATATGATTTGCAATTGCAACTGAAGTAGAGTCGAAATCATGGTAAACCCAGCTGCCTTTATTTTCCTTTAGGAAGCCTATATAAATAACTAAAATAGGACATATGCACGACTATTAGATGAAATCAAGCCAAAACGAAAATGCTGTAACGAAGTCGGAATCTTTAAATATTCCATTAAATAAATCAGCAGCATATCATGAAGCAAGATTTTTAATCACTTAAAATTCATTTTGCTTTCATTTCCATGCTATCTTCAGATTCCCTTTCCTTTTGCTTCACCTTGTACTAATGGATGAGAGGCCCATAAAACTTCTTTAAAAAATTTTAGAAATCGTTTTAATTTCTCTTTCTCTGTTTATTCTTTGTATCCCAGTCCTGTAAATTTTAAGTTCCAAAGGAAGTTGATGTGGATTGGGAACGTACGTGTTTAAGTGTAAAAATCCGATTTTCATGTTAAGAAACCACAGGAAAGGGAAAGTTTGAACAAAAACAAATACAAAATCAAAATTTATATCAATTTTAATTTTAAAATGTTTAATGAATTTATGTATTTTTTTTTTGGATTTTGTTGTTGTATTTTTTCTCTTTTCGTTTTGCAAAGTTGTATACTTAACTAATCGACATTTATGACAAGAAGACATAAAAGAGACAGAAATTTTTAATAATAAATCGGGCAGAGCTTTAAAGGAATGAAATTTTAATCAACTTTAGCAATAACTTGCTTATCAATAGTGAATAAGGTTATGAAAGTGACATTTATATACATAGTTGGTTATTACAACAATAGCTCTTCACACCACTTATGTATATACATGAGTGGTGGACCCAAAGTTTAAAGTCGATTCCGAACGACAGATTTTTTTTACTCGCAGAGATTTTGCCAGAATCAGTCCAACACTTACATACCTCCTGTTATCTTGGCTATACACCGACAACGATGAGGCAACATATACTGATGCAAATAGTTGGTTTCACAAAGCGAGCATTGTTCGCAGAGCAACAATCAGTATACTTTAAAAGGATACCTCAGAAGCATATGTAGGATATTTCGGTCCAACCAATAAGGAATGTATACTCAAAGAAGTTAGACAAAGAAAGAGGCGGTGATATCGGCATACTATCAGGAGGAAGCTTTAGAGTAGAATATGGATAGCGCTAGAGTGAAATCTCAAGGCTTAAAAAGTTGAGGTTCACTAAAGAACTTCTACAAACATACAACCACGCATAGAACTACGGCAGCGAGAACTAACATGACAAGGAGCAACCAAAACTGCAGTAAATAATGAGTATAGGGTACTTTTTGGAGAAATCGTATATGCCCAATAGAGGTTAAGGAAAATGAATATGTGAGAAATAAAACTTTTAATTCTGCAGTCCTTTAAATCGCTGGCCAATTTATTAACAAATTGGTGGTTATTATGTGTGTTTTTCTTTTTTTTTGATTTTTGCTTGCAAGGTGTACTCGTTTGTTGACACATGTTTTTTATTCGGTTTGTGTTGATTTTTTAATCATTAACAAACATTTCATTCGTTATGCCTTAATCATTTTTAAAAATATTTTTTGGTTCTCGTTTTTATTTTTTTATTTTTTGTGTTTTTTGAATGTGTTTTTGCAAAATCGAAATTAAATTGTTAATGGTAGTTGAATGTGTTGTTGTTTTTGCAGCCGTATTTTTATGGTCGCATGTGACTCTCGTTCCATGTTCATGTTCATGTTGAAAATGTCACTTAACGGAACACATGCATAAATTAAAACAGAGACGTGCGCGCTACATTCCACACACATTTGCGGAAAAAAGGCACGTTTTTCCTAATGATAGAGTAGAGTGAGTGGAAATTGTGTGACGTTAGCAGCAAACAGAGGAGGGGTTCAATGATTGGGGTAATAAATTTATAATGGTTTTAACAGTTAATTAAAATATTGAAAGAAAAAATTGCAAAAAAGTAATTTCTTAGTAATATTGCCATCATAAAACTAAAAAAAAAAAATTGAGAAAAGGAAAACTCACCGTTAGTATAGAATCTGGAAATAAAAATAAAAAACAGAATTAATTAAAGAAAATTGATTTATTTTGTGTAATTAAAATAATTATTATTACAGTAATTATCGCTATTTTTGAACAAATTAATTCATTAATTTTTTAGTACAAAAATTAATGAAAATAATCTTTAAAGAAGTGAAACAATATTTTAAACCATAAAAGTAAAAATAAATCAAAACGAGATTTTAATTAATCTACGTAGTAAAACAAAAATGGTGATCAAATTCATAATGTGGGTAAATATGTCGGTAGTGAATATCAAAACCACTTCCATATGCAATACCTCGGCATGGCGGTTTTCCATAAGAATTTTGTGATAAATTTAATTAAACGCACTGAGAATATGTTCAAAATATTTATTATTTGTATGGTTTCGAGATGATCATCTTCTACGAGTACAAGTTGCGATTGATAATTTCTAATTCTCAGAATATAATATCATCTTCATCGCTAGCATCGCAATGTGCTGGTATGCAATGCAATTTGCCTCCCGACAACCGTATTTCTTCATTTTTCACACCTGTGTGACCGTAACAGCCTTAGTTAGGATTACGACCTGGTTTCTCACACCACTTATGTTGTGGTGTGAATGTCGATTTCGAACAACAGATTTTTGCGAAACTTTTCACGACAATTTCAGTTATACTCAGAGTTTTTGCCAGAAATGTTCTGAGAGACGGTCGCCGAAGAAATATTTTTTCATATTTCATTTCTTTGGAGAAGTCTGACCTGGGGATTTAACCGTAGTCTCACCTCTATTAAGCCAACACTCTCCCCACTAGACTACGGCGACTACAACAATAAGTCTTTCAAACGATTATAAAATGTCACTTAAAAAACACCATTTATAAGCGAGGTCTCAAAAAAACGTGTAATATATCGTATTGGACCAGATATACTTTCGCTGTAATAGATTTAAGTTGCATGAATATATGGGCAATTTCGTGTCAAGTGACTCAATTTTTAAAATCGATGTCTTCCGATTTGGATTCTAAATTATCTAAAATCTAAATTTATAGTGGAGAAGATTTACTACGTTTCGGATGGAGCTCGTCAACATTTTAAAAACAAAAATAGCCTCGCAAATCATATAGCTCACGAAAAAGATTTTGGAATTCCAGCTGAATGGCATTTTCATCCAACTGCACATGGCAAAGGACCATGTGATGGCATAGGAGCAAATCTCAAACGAAATGCAGCAAGGTATAGCCTGCAGTGTTCTCATCAAGATCGCATCTTAGATGCGAACGCTTTATTCCGATGGGCAAAGAACCATTGTAAAGAAACTGAAATAGATTTTAGTAGCAAAGATGATCATGAGGAAACATTAAAAACATTGAAGAGTAGATTCGACAATTGATGGTACAGCACAATACCATGCTTTCATATCATTTATCGATGGAAAAGTTTTCTGCATCTACTCAATGCGATTTCTTTCCAAAGCCAAAAAAGAAAGCAGCAGCGAAATCAGCAGCTGAACCTAGTAACTCCACGAAAGGATTGGCAAAAAAAGCAGAAAATGAAGGCAATAAATAAAAAATTTCATCCAAAATCGGAAGACATCGATTTTAAAAATTGGGTCACTTGATACGAAATTACCCATATGTATGTAGACTTTGATGCATCTATCCGACTAATGGCAGTCTGTTTATTAGGTAGCGTATTCTCTTGATGATTTTCGTTAACAATGTATTATTATTGAATGGTAGCTTAAACAATGGCAACAGACAGGTTTAGTCCGTGATTCTCTGTTTTAAGTACAATTCTTATAAAACAAAACACTTCACAGCTTGAAGTTTTCTCATAATTTTGTTCTTTAAAAATAATTAAAATTCATTTTTTTGGTCGAATTTTACGTATCTTTTTTCACCTTTTGTCATCTTTTATTTTCTGCTTATATGCATGATAAACTCAGCCGGCTAAGAATGTTGCAAGCAACAACCAAATAGCAACCGTGAAGCAGCAGCAACACTAGTAAGTAAATAAGATGCGAGATTGTTAGAAAACTTTAAGAGTCGGTGTAGCGTGTACTGTTAAGAAAGTAAAAAAGAAACAAGAAATGAAATTCATGCTGCCACATGCCACATACTCGTCTGAAAGAAAGCGGGAAAGTATAGATTCCTACGATTACATAAAAAGCTGTGTGCTGCTGCTATTACTTGTTTATATATTGTTACAGAAAAAGTGCAAAAAGTTTGCAAAAATCTGTTTAACTCAATGGCATACAAGTGGCAAGAAGCAAATATACAAGCAAACCATAAAGCAAACATAAACAAAAACATAAACAAACAGGAAAAAACTTGCTTTAAAAAAAAGAGAAACGAGTTGTTGTCTCGTTTTAGAATTGTTGATGTGACGTTATAACGCCATAACCACATCGATTTTCTCTTGATATTGTCATAGAAGAGATAACAAACGTCGTAAAAAATAGGGGAGTCCCTCTGTAGGCCCACAGAGAATGCCGGGTGACTTAAGAGGAGATATTAAGACGTTTGACGTTTATTCTCACGTGACTTCGTGAACGCGGGGACATTGAAGGTAATAACAGAGCAGACGTACTTGCATATGTTGATAGAACAGAAAATTGTCATATCTCTAAAGAGCTCCTAACAAATTTCATTCGTTTGCAAGAGAAAGACGAGAACACGAATCCACTGGAATAGCAACCCGACAGATCTAACCCTATATGGATATACGATAAAATAAAGTTGCGTTAAACTTGTCCAAAGTCTAGCTTAAAAACAGTGTCAATTAAAGCAATTTTAAAGGAACAACGGCCTTTGGGTGATTTGGGTTATATCTTCTGCAACCACGGGGAAAATGAGGAAACAACAGTACAGGCATCTAGAACTTATTGGCAGAACGTCGCTATTCACAGGCGATTGAATCAGAATTCACGTTCTCATATCCAGCTGCCAATGTAGTCTAGGTTAACCTATCCAAGCAGTAATTTGAAAATTAAGTCCATCAAAACTCCGAAATGGTGCTTGAAACAAAATTAATGAAAAGTGCAGTTTTTATTACGTCCCGAGTTACAAAAAATTTTATATGAAATCTGGACAACTAGACGAATGAGAAGGATAACTTTCCAAGAGAATTTTCACAATTTGGTGTACCTTTGGAAGATATCGAAAATATCGGTACATTAACACACTAGCCACAGCTGATTGCTTCTTTTTTCTATTTTTTAAAACCCTTTTTGCATTTAAACATCACACGTTGTTTACCAAATGGAGGGATTATAACCAGGGTAACCAAAACGACTAAAAAAGCTACGGTTTCCCGCTGTTTTAAATTTTATTATTTCTGTTTTGAAGAGAAGAAAATTATAGTTTCTGTTGATTTTTTTATGATTTTCTGTTTTTTTTTTCTGGATGAATATATTTGTGTACCATGGGCTAGTATGTATCACAGGTTTATGGAACTGTATAGGCTTTTGTGCAGGGAGCAATGTCCTGTGCAGAAACTTGAGTTGAGTTTTAAACTTTTTCTTTCAGTTTTGTTTTTATATTTATGTGTTCCAACAGTAGTACGAGTACCATCTACATCAGAATCATTGACAGCGCCTCCATACAATGGCTGTACAATGTACGGCTCCCCTAACATGTAAATATTACGTTAGGAAAGAAGCATTTCGTTTCAAAAGGAATGATGGCTTTCGTTAAATGGAATGAAAATTTATAAAAAAAGTAAATAAAGCAAAAACAATTATATATACATACAGTTAAAAGAAGAAAGAAGCTGCAGTGAATAAATTAGTTTGAAAAGGACTACAAACGAAATGAAAGGCTAAGCCTAGGCAAGCCAGCAAAACAACGCAAAGCAAATCCAACACATATTCAAACAAATAATTTCAAAATTAAAGAGCTCTTCAAGCTACAAGCTGAGCTGAGAGCGAAATAAGCGATATACTCATCATCATCATCATTATCATCATCACCTTCATCGACGTCATTATGCTCCTGTACTAGTAGCTAAGCTGCTCGCTTAGCACAGTAAAACCATTTAACAGAGAAATGGAAAGAAACAAAAGTAGAACCCAGGAATCTTACAAAAGGATTTTTCTGATTTGCACCTTATTTCCAACAACACTAACTATAGCAACACAAGAATACAGACATTTTGTCGTTTGAAACATATGTATTCAGGGAATTCCATGCCTTCAAGTAGAGCAATTGATAAATTTCTTCGAGATAAGCTTTTGATGCCAAAAGTTATGAAAGTTCATAACAAAAAAACAAACTTAAATAAAATGGTTGTTGCATTTCTTATTCCACTTAATATTGTATTTGTAAATTCAATTTCCAGCTAAGATCTGAACGCCGGAAATCTCATACCAATGCATACCTAAATGATCCGAGAAGGACTGATGTCGATTACATCCTTAACAATTTCTTACTGATTCTGTTAAACACTTTACGGTGCTCTGCTAACCTTGATTTTGGCTGTGTTAAAATGTGTTTTTTTAAATAGTTAAATTCGAAGTTATCTTCACTGAGAGCGAAAATAAGTGAAGCAATAATAGTTCGACACCAGCACTAAGAAGAATCCCCTTTATTGTATTAACATGTTGGATATTTTACAAAAAGTAAATTTCGTTGAAATCATCGTAGTCTAGTGGATAGTGTGTAGGCTTATTACTCGAGAACACGTGGTTTAGTCGAGCACAGAGTTCGACGACTTTTGGCTCCAAAGGAGTTAACTGAATATCGCTCAGTAAATCACTTTAATCATAGGCAAGTAGTTGAAGAGGGAGTATTGAATAAGGAGTGTATTCCCATTCAATAAAGTGACAATTTAGCCTCGTTACCATATGTCACACATCAAAAACATACACATGTTTTGTCAAGTAGAACTTTCATTCAAAAGGAGTGTATATTTTACTTCATATTTTAAGTTGCTGTTGTGTAAGTTGAGGATTTCATTATAATTTTTTGTTGCTTTATTTGCATATAAAATAGTGCATATGCAGAATATATAGAATATATTTTATATTATAAATATAAATAATAATGAAGTACTTAAAAACAAAATGACCCACACCTAGTTTTGAATAACGAAAACAGGAGAGATTTTTTCGTTTTGCTCTCCTAAACAAGAGGCTTCAGGGGGATTTATTACTTTTCAGGGTTTCTAGTGAACTCAAAAAGCAAATCTATGGAAAACCTTATCTTCTTGCAAAACAGGGACACACTGTGAGTACATTGGCTACAAAACGTATGATTATGACGTTTAGTATGTATGATAGTTTTAGTAGTACGATAGTTTCCTTTACAACCCTCCAATAACCAGCCATAGTCAAAGCCAAAGCATGTTTAATTCCTGTACTTAAGTTCATTGTTCGAAGAGCCTCAAATAATTAGTAACGACGACAATAGTATGGAAATGCAACCTAATAAAGAGGAACTCGTAACAAACAGGATAACAGTTCCTAATACAATACAATACAACTACTACAACTAGTTCGTATTTGTTGGTGATGTTTCTGTTGCTTTCTTGGGGGAGTTTCAAGAACATGGAAAGTATAAGAAACAGAAGCAGGAAAGAATGAACGGGTTTGTGCTCATGTTCTTAACAAATTATGCGAAGAGCCTTAGAAGAAACACCCACTCAACACAACATAGCAACAACAATAAGAAGTAGAAGAAGGAATGACTTTCTTAATATTCTAGAATCATGTATTAAATTTCTACTCTCGCTTCTGCTGCTATAGATTATGTTCCTTGTGTCAACAAAGACACAATGATTCTAGGAATTACATGCTAAGAAAATAATGGGGGAGCGTTGTTCTTGAGTCGAGTTTAATGACAATATAATCACAAAAGTATATGTAGAGGAGAGAGAAGAGAGAGAGAGAGACGGCGAGAATGGGTATCCCTTGTGTCATAATGGCTGCGGGTCTGGGTGACCACTTAACTATTTCATAAATTAAAAGTGAAACAAGTGGAAACAAATGCAAAACGTTATACGAAACGTCATGTAAAAGCACACAACAATCAGACACAAGCAAAGTTAACTGAACAGCCATTTATAAGGGATACATGCAACCCAACCATCTATCCATCCATCCATACATTTGCTGGCTTCTTTCATTATTTTTTTTTTTGTTTTTCCTACGCAATTTGTGTACCCCCTTTTTGTTACTGTTTTATTTCTATTCTCTGTTTTCTTTATCCTTGTCGTTATTACTCCTTTCTTTGGTTCTTCTTCTACAGTGTATCTGCGTATATTTTTGCACTTATTTTGGTCTTCACTTCTATTTACTCTCTGCCTGTTGTATCGTTTCCATTCGTGCCTTTCACCGTAAACAGGAAATTCTTTGATTTGTAAATAAAATCTACGCATAAATACTAGAGAAGTAGAGGGGACATTGCGTTTGACTGTAAAGACATGTGCATGTAACAAATTGTCGGAGGGTTTTAGTTTGAAGGTGGTGAATTGCATGCGTAAGTACCCTCTTCTTTCAATGCAATGACATTTGAATTGTTTCTCAACCAATGTAACTAACACTCCTCCTAAGAACATATGAATTCCATTCGTTCGTATATTTTCTAACTTTAAGATTCATTCTGTTGCAGGGTGTTAATCAAATATTTTAAAGTTACACTTTTCCTGCAAAAGTATTTTAAACTAAATTTTCGATTAAAAATATCATGACGTTTAAAAAAAATTACCAAATTTTTGTCATCTTCGGTGTTAGTATTGATGAGGTCTTCATAACTTCAGTATTCTAAGAAAGATAATTTTTAATTAAAAGTAAAACGTCATTTTATCCACTTCATTTAGTCCAGGAGAGAGGTTGTTGGTTAATAGAAGTCCATGGTTTATACCACATATCCCCCACAAATACGAAAAAACTGATGGGTTTTTCCAAAAGTTAATGAAAGTAAATTCTAATTCCAGTAGGGTCATGCATGAATGGTTCTAAATTTAGGTGCAGAACTTAAAAATCCCTAACAAAGGAGACGTTTGTCCTGGGGTTTGAACCGAGGCCTCGCGTCTAATAAGCCAGCACACTATCTACTAGACCACGTCGTCTACTTACTTACAATGTTCGTTCATGGCTCAAAATCTTTGCTGGTGAATATTTGGATTGAAACAACTTTCAGTAGCCGTAAACGCTTTACTGAAAAACCGAGAACTGCTGGTTATGAATCAGACGATTATGAAATTCGTTAAATCCATTCAAAATCAAATTCTGAGTAAAGACATCAGCATTACCAATATTTGTCCAAGTGAAACACTTCACAGATTCTTAATTTGATTTCTACTACTTTATTTTGCCTAGAACGGCTTGAGTAGATTTTTTGTAGCATTGCGAACACACCATATGACTAGTTCTAAATCCATTCGAGGTTTAATTCGCAAGATTGGTACACAGATAAGCCGTTATTACAATATTGGAGTAATTAACATACTAACATACTTAACTGGTCATTAAAACAATTCAGTCAGGATTACGAGTGTGAGACTACGATGACGGCTTGTAGTTGCAATGTGTTCCTCAAAGGTACCATAAGGAATAAAACAAAATGTCTTCTAGGTTCGTGCATCATTCTTCAGAGTGAGGTTTACATTATGGTTAGAGCTTCGGTATTCATAGGAAGTCTTATCTTGTATGCAACAGAAATTGTAATGAGCGACTGGGGTTGAGAACTGTTTAGATATCGAAATGCTCGAGCAATCATGAATCTGAAATACGTTGAGATTTGTCGTATTCTTCTGTATAAAAGTCTGAGCACGATTGACAATTGCGTCTCAAAGTAGAATTAATCTGGGAGAATACTTAAAGGATATTTTCTTGTTATTTTGAGATTATTTAAGTTGAAGGGAATACAAAATGAAAAAGAGTACTGCAGACTTTGCTTTAGAAGGCCTAGTTAATTTCTTGAAAGTATTGTTTATGGCTAATATGAACACAGATCAACCATTATAAAGGCGACTTTGTGTAACTCATCTATCAAAGTTAACTACGTCTACGTTTGTAGCCTGTCGGCTTTTTAAAGTTGGGTTTTGCCTCACAAAGTACATTTATTTTGTATAAAAAACCACAATTTTTAAAACAAATTAAAAAAGGAGCATAAGTCACCATAGTAAATGATTTTCTTAATACAAAGTCTTTATTATACGACAACCCACTTGTAGCGATTGAGATTGCGTAATATTTCATAAAGAAAATAAATTCATTTGTTTGCCTTACTTCAGTAAAATGATTTGTTAAATATGTCAACAAATAATTTAAAAAAAGAAAAAATCGCAAGAAGAGTCCATAAAAACAACGTTTGCTGTACTCCTTAATTTTATTCCCTTCAAAACGTAGTCCCAATCACAAGATGAAGATGATGGTGCTTATGCCAATGCCATAAAAGGAAATCATTGGCTTCAAAGAAATATTTACAAAAATAAAGAAAACAGAGAAAGAGATAGAGAGAGAGGGAAAAAAGAATCCAAAGAACGAACCCTTAATGGATGAACTTAAGCGGGAAAATCAATTAGCACAACGCCTCGTTTAAAGCCGCAGGCTACAATAAGTTGTAGAACCACTAAACTAGTGTACTAGTACCCCAGCATTGTTAAGGAAAAGAACCAGTTTGAGAAGCAATCAACAGCAGCTTAGGCTTTGGTCGGTCTTGTCTGTTCTGCTGTGGAAACCACAATTTACTGCAACACACATGGACTACTGCTGCACATTCCATGGTTTACTGCTGCATAAGTAACGCTTGGTTTTTGCAAAATGATCGTAAGTGTGGTTTGCAGTTGAGTTGTTTGAAGAGAGGACCCTGCTTGCAACAGATTCTTTACAGAGTTTATGGATATTTTATAATGAACTTGCTACGCTGGCCTTTTGAAATAAATCGATGTTTACGAGTGTGTACTCATAAATGTGGTGCACAGTCCATCACCATAAAATAAAAAATGCAATATAAGAAGCAAAAAGGAGACAGAAGAGCAGAAGAACGGGGGGGTAAGGTTAATAACATACGAGTACGTACGTTAACAACTGCCTACTGACAGTTTAGAGGCACAATAACTATGCCATGACACGTATTGAGATTTACATAATAACCCACTGGGGACGCATTTTGGCGCATTAACGGACTCATTATAGATTTTTGTGTTCTGCAATAAATTTCTACAATGCAAAAAATAACAAATAACATCTTGAAAATAGTGATGCTATAAGGGTTGCAGTAGTGAGCATGGATACTCCCGACTATCTGCAGAACAATTCGAATCTACATAATAATGGCTCTGTTAAGGGGGATGATTAACGACTAAAAACGGTTTTGGAAGTATTTTTTATGGGACGAAGAAACTTTTTTAATACGAATGCATTAAAAGCGCATGTCACGATACTGTCGTGTGATATCACTTAGTAGTGTTGTTAAACAAATAGCCACATCTGTATCATTTTCGTCGGATCGCATGCCATTTGGTTTACCTACTATTCAGAGTACCAATGTTGTCTTCAACTTGATTTATCAGTGCTGAATGTGTCTTCATTGATTATGGTTCCTTTCCTTTCTATTGATTTATATTCCAAGTTAGTTGTCTTTAAACGCAGCAAGTTGTACACTTCCTTCACTTGTTATCAGTCTGTTCATACGACTCGTAAACTTCAGGCTATTGCTGTTCATAATGCTATTTTATTTCAAAAGCTTTCAATGTCTGGTTTATAAAGATACGACTCTGTCTGCGGTCTTCCATTGTTTTTTTAGGGTCAGACTTCATATGAAGTCTTGAAATGTTGCCTTTCTGCCAGAAAAAAGTAAAATTCCTCTCCTCACTATCGTAAATATTATACCTTGATGTTAGCCTTGTAATAGACTTAATGTGCTACTGGATCTTTTCTCAGCATTACTGAAGTGAACATTTCTTATGTTCTTACCCTACTCCGCTGTTCATAGAATACCACCCTCATTCAATGAAGTATTGCGAAAGTAACTTTGAAAAACCTTGTGGTGCGATAAGATATTCCGTATTAAAAGCTCGATGATTTTTTTTGGAAATTACTATAAAAGGAGATCTGAATTTTAGACAGAGTACTATATACTTAGAGTATATTTTAATAGAATGGGTGTTTTCTCGAGTCCAACATGTAGATTCTGTAACGATAAGAAGGAATCATCGGAACACGCGGAACCTGTGGGGAATTAATGCATACCAGATGGAAGCACCACGTGCTGGGCAGGCAATTGGCAATGTTGAAATTTTTTAGAGCATTTTGAGGTTTGTCAAGGCAATAGGCTTGGAGGATACCCAATAATATGAGGAGAGTACATTAGATCGTTTGGCCACAGTACTAAGACGATCTTTCAAATTTATGGAATGTCAATAAAGAAGAAAGGGATTGAGACCCAAAGCATAAAATCGAAAACGAAACATCAAGTTGAAATAATGTGTGTTATCCTTAAAAAAAAAACATATAAATAAATGAAAATGTGTTTAGAGAAGAAGCTTTAAAAATGAGACAGTTTTTCTTTGTACGAACCAACTGTAGGTCGTTCCTGCACCGAGGAAATAAGGTCTTGCAAGCTGTATCTACTTATAGAGATAGATAAGTCTATTTGAATACTTTGAGGTTCAACAGATTAGAAGGTAAATATCCAACTCTTTTTATTTTCAGATTGGGATTTGAAACATTGAATCTCATTGCAGTTAATCGTTGTCTTTAATTGAAATAAAGGACAATTTTTATGCCTTAAGGTGTTAATGTTGAAAAAATTTTCTTTCACTCACATTTTTTGCTCATAAAAAATATTCTGCGACTCCCCTTCAAAGACTTGGCCTTTTTTGAATTTTAAATTATTTTTAAAGGATTTTCTCTTTTTCTCATTCCTGAATGCACTGACTGTCTGTCTGTCGGTCTGTTTTATTGCTTCTTTTCTTAGGTTTTTTTATTGAATTTAAAGAAATCAATCATTGGCGTGTAATTGTTGTCACCTGTTGGTCATAAATTATACACGCCAATGCATGGCCAGTTGAAATTGGGCGTAACTAATAACTTCACAGGCTTAGTGGCGGTAGATGGATGGACAGTATGGATGGAGAGTGCAATAAAAGATACATCCGTGGTATAATTTACCTTTAACTGTAAATTTTTTTATTTTATTGGGCATAATTACTGTGTTAATTTATGCATTACAATAGCGAAACCTACACTTTGTCTATCTTTAAACTCATTTGTAAGTACTTAAAATACTTCAATAGGTAGTGTAGTACTAGTTTTTGTGATTCAATCCATTATAGGCCTCCTACTTTAAACATCAGCTCATTGCGGAATTTCATCTCAATTTCCTAGGAATACCCTAAAAAAACTTCAAATATTTCCAACTGAATTTCTCAAGTGTATGCTTCAAAGAACGAAATCAGAATGAAAGAAGAAAAAAGTAAAAAAGTTTGTTAAAGACACGTTACATGTTACGTCAATTAAATGTTGCCGCCGCAGTGTAATGCAGCAAGCCAACACGAGTCACAGTTACAAGCAGGCAAACGCTTAGAAAATAGCCAAAACCGGCTATTCATCCATGAGGGAGGTTTCAAGTGGTTGAAGCAATTGTAAATACCAAACAAGAGCACATTTTTACCAACATATGTTATGACAAGACTTTGCCGTTTTCAATGCTGAGAAGGGAAGGCACATCTCATGTTTAACAAGAAGCAACACCGATTGGAAACACCAGCAACACCATCATCCTCATCAGCAGCATCATCAGCATTTTCATTATAGAAATACTAGCAGTCAATAAGAAACACAGAGAGCGCAACTTACATCAAATCAAGTGTCAATGAAGATGATGTTGGTGACGGCGATGATGTTGCCAATAGAATGAGTGTTTATTACGCACATGCCACGAATAGTTTTCAGGTTTAATTTTTCTTTAGTTTGTGATTATTTTTTCCAATCGAAACGAATCTCTTTGAATAACTGATCACGCCAACAGGAGGCTACAAATTGTTGGTTAAATGGCAAATAAATGTTGTGAGCAGTTTTAGTGCCAAACATTTATTTCTGTAGATTTCGTTAAAGCATTTGAAGAAGTATATTGAAAAATATCAATTTCCTCGGTAGAAGAAGGGTGTTTAAGTATGTTTCTCGAATTTTTGTAGCAAAGTTGTGATTCACTCTGGTCTTTTTTCTTTTCGTTGACTGACTACAAGAATTTGTAGAGCAGATTGCCAATTGCTGGATCAACAAGACCTTTTTCTTGACCAGTTACAAAATAGAGGCGAACTGAAATGACTTCACTGAATTCCAGTCTGATATTATTTCTATCCCGCCAACAACGTTACAAAAGTCTTTCCAGTCTGATTTACCCATTTCGAAGTAGGAGTGGGTATAGTGAAATCCAAGACAAGCATCTTTGAACATTGTTCAACCGCTAACTGTTTCGGATTTCTATCCGATAGACAACAATTAGGAATAATACTCTTGGTTGTTCAATTTGACCTTAAGTTCGTTAGCCAGAGCCTTACTGTGGTTACTGTGGAGTGTCAAAAATCTCATACCTCAGAATAAAATTACTTTGCTTTGGGAACAAGGACATAAGGGGCATAATGGAAATAACATGGAAAAGTGGGAGGTTTGCAAGAATTATATCTTTAGACAACAAAGGGAGTCACCTAAAAGACGAGAGAATTGGTCAACATTCATCATGGAGGAATATTAAAAGGACACTAGTAGTCTTGACAAAAAGTTTTTCAACTTTAACGGTAGAAGACTGGAGTTTCTCTTGAAACTAGACAGCAAAAGATTGCGAACACTTTCGGGAGCACTTACAGCTCATCTTGTAAGAAGCCACACCTGTTCAGAATGGACGTAACCCCACACTAGTGCCTTGTAAAAACTAGAGCACTTGACCACTAACTTTGTAGCACTGGATCATAGTCAGTACAGTCTACTATACGCAGAAACGCTGACTGAAAACGACTTGTTGATATTGTGTTACCTTAAAGTACTAAGACGTTGCTTGATAAGCAGATCTACAATGGATTAAGGAGCGTATAGTGTGAAAAGTAATTTTGGATCCTACGTTTAATCTAATGTACAGCTAATCGGATGTACAGTTGATTATCGGGAACTGTAGTTGCACAGATGATTTCCGGCCTGATCCACATTTATTTCATTGCATTTTATATTTGCTAGTTTATCAAACATTTTCCCCTTTAGTCTGTAGTCGTTTAACGATATTTGTACGATGAATTGGTTTGCCTACTAATAATTCTTTACAAAATTGTTAATATTTGATACCTCTTGGTTGCTTTCTTTTCCATACTGGTAGGAACTGGTAGGGATTAGCTACTCTAGTCCAAAGTCCCGTTTGGTAGTACTCACACTCATGACATCTCATTTGTGTGAAGTTCTACTTAAATTCTGAGTTAGTCTCGATACATCTGCAATAAGAGATAAACAGCAAACAAATTTCTCATCTCAGAGTAAAATGGGTTAGTCGTTCGTTCTTAATGTTTCATTTACACTATTTGGCCAATTGAGTTACATTTTCAAAATTGATTAGAAAGTTGTATTGAAACCACAACGCCAAATACGCAATGATGCTGGTTTGTCTCATTCAAAATTCATATTTTTGATTTGATGAATTGATTTGCCAATAACTGAACAACAACAACAACATCAATAATGAAGCAAAGCCCCAAATTGTCACATCGCGGTTGCACAATTCGTAAAGCAATAATCAGTGGCAAAGCAACACTTTGTAAACTTTGTTTTTAAAGCAATTCAAACAAAAAGTGGCAAAAATAATAAACATTCCACGATAACCGCAGAAACAAGAAAAACAACTGACAAGAAAACTGAAATAGAAGAAGAATACAACGACGATGGTGACGGCAACGGTGAATTTTGGCAACCGGAAAAGTTCGGAACTCTAGAAGCCAAATAGTTTTTTGTAAAAAAAAAACGTGGCAATGTAAAGGCATAACAACTAGAGTTGGGTAGTTCGCGAACGAACTAGTTCAATTGAACTATTCACACAACTGAACTAAAAGAGCCGCTCATAATAATGAGCTCTTTTAGCTCCGTGGTTCAGTTGGCTCTTGTTCTCGTTTCTTATTCGTTCATTTCGTTCTTTTATTTTGTTTATCGTTCTCATGTGTGTAGTTCACGAACGAACTATATAGTTCAATTGAACTATTCAACGAGAGTTGTGTAGTTCACGAACGAATTAGTTCAATTGAACTATTCATACAACTGAACTAAAAGAGCCAACTGAACTAATGAATTCTTTTAGCTCCGTAGTTCAGTTGGCTCTTGTTCTCGTTTCTTATTCGTTCATTTCGTTCTTATTCGTTCTTTTCTGTTGTTTATCGTAGTTAAATGGTAGTGCCATCATTGGCGGTGTTACCACATACTAATAAAATAACTTATGGCAACATTTTTCCTACAAAAGCGCGAAAATTGCACAAAATAAAAAAATAAGCAAATTAAAATAATATATTTTTTCAATTTAACTCAAAGAAGGGTTAGGCGAGAAATATCCACAGAAATTCTTATTAAATATACTTTTATAAAAACATATGTAATTTTTGACGATGTATTAAAATTAAAATTTTTTGCTTTTGAATTTCTTGAATATAATTCAAATTTTATACATTAGAAGTAATAGCACATAATAGCTAAAAAAATTTTATAATATATTTCTTTTAATAAAATTTCTAAGTGGGCTCCATGGAAAGTTAGTGCATAGCGTAACGATTGTGAGTTTGACTCTCACAAGATAATCTGGTCTGTTACGCTAATAAGTATGTTTTTATAAATAATAGTGTCAACTAAACATCTATAAGATTGAAAAAATTTAAATAAGACAAAAGATTGTAAATGTATTTATTTATATATGTATATAAATAAATTTAAATTTATATTTTTATGTTTATGTTTTTCTTAATATTTATATTTTATGTATATATTATTGTTTTTAACGATTCAATTATCAAAATTTCCGCCAATCCATTGACTTAACTTTTTGATAGAAATTCAAATTTTTCGACACTGGTAGGTCAAAAAATCTTGCCAATAATCGGAAAAGGGTTCAATTTCAAAATCTGGATTTGCAAAATTCTCGCTAAACACTAGATTTCATTCATTTATTGCCGGGTATTCAAATTTTTCAGAGCAGGTAGGTAAATTGTCAAAGAAATAAATTGTAGGAAATTTCCGTCATAGCAATAATACCAAAACAGTGCTAAAAGGGCCGCAATTGAAAAATGGGTTGAATGTGGTCATGCTACCTAACCGTACAAGTGTGACGTCACACAAAACAAATGTTATTCTTACTGAGAGTTTTCTGTGGCATTCACCCATTATGAAAAACTGCTCAATAGCTCTCTTCATGTTTTTTTCTGGAAAAAAACATTCGACTTACAGAATCAGGGTAAAAAATCAAAATGAGAGTTATTTGTAATAAACATTTTTTTTCTCAGGAAGAGAGCCACATATATAAATAGACAACATGGGTGAATCAAGCACTAGTTATTCGAAAGAGTTCATATTGTTATAGTGTCGGATGATCAAAGTGATCTAAGTGAATTTTTATTGGTATAGTGTCGGATGATCAAATTTTTATATTTAAAAATGGCTGAAAAAAGAAAATTTAGCGCAATATGGACTCATTTCACGACAGAAGAAGGTAATAGAGCAATGTGTAAATATTGCAAAATAAACCTAAGCATTGCTGGGGGTTCTCATGGGAATCTTCCTCGACATATGAGAACAAAACATCCGCTTACACCATTAAATCAAGAAAGACAGACTACAATCCCACCAGAGGTACTTGAAGAAGACATGCCAGACGTACAACCTTCTACCAGCTTCCAATCCAGGCAAAGTGCAACGCTCCCTCAGCAACCCCAACAAAATATAACACAATATTTTCATAGGCCTCCACCCGTACGTACTGTTGAGCTAATCGATAGACAAGTGTTGAAAATGATAGCCAAAGGACACCATGCTCTACGAATTGTAGAAGAACCGGAATTCAAACGGCTAATAGAACTTGTCTCAAATTGTCCGGGATACACGCTTCCTACAAGAAAAACTATATTAAATAATATTATGGAAGCGGTTTATGGAGATATCTTAAGCCAAGTAAAATCTCAACTATTATCTGCTACAGCAGTCTGTTTAACTACCGATGGATGGACTTCGAAAACAAATGATAGCTACTTGGCTATAACTGCTCATTATATTAGCGAAGATATGCAACTAAAATCACATTTAATTGCATGCGACAAATATGATGACAGACATACTGCCGAAAACCTAAAAATTTTTATAAAAAAACAGGTGCAAGAGTTTGGTATTGAAAATAAAATTACGGCAATTGTGAGCGATAATGCGGCAAATATTACTGCAGCGATACGTATGGGAAATTGGAGTGGAATTAGCTGTTTTGCCCATTCATTAAACCTGATCGTGCAATTAGCACTTGCGGAGGTGAGTGATACTGTTTCTAAAGTGAAAAAAATAGTAGAATTTTTCAATAAAAGCACACAAGGTATGAAAAAGCTAAGAGAATCTCAAAGGCAAATGAAACTCCCAGAGCTAAAATTAAAGCAAGATGTTCCAACACGATTGAACTCTACGTACGACATGCTTAACAGGATTGTTGCCGTAAAAGATGCTGTAATCTCAACCCTGTCGCTCACAAAACCCGATTTATCTTTGGCACTTCAAGATTGGGAGGTTTTAGACGAACTAATACCAGTTCTCGAGCCATTTTATGAGGTTACGAAAGATATTTCAGCTGAAAAAAATGTAACCCTATCAAAAGTTTTAGTTTTGTGTAATCTATTAGAAAGTGTAATTTCTGATTTTAACGCAACTAAAAGTCAAATAAAAGTACCGATTTCCGTGATGAAAAGAGAAATTACTAATCGTTTTGGTGAACTTGAACGAAGTAGTTTATATGCAGAGAGCACAATCCTAGATCACAGATTTAAAAAATTAGGTTTTAAAAATGACAGCTCCTATGAAAACGCTGTGAAATTATTGCGCAACAGAATCGGCCAAATTAGACTACCAAATACTGAAACACCTGATACGGAAGGAAGTATTGCTGAAATTCCACAAAAAAATATTTGGAAAAAATTCGACATGAACTTCAGTCGACTTACAAAATCTGACAATAACATAGCTGCTGGAATTAGAGAATTCGATAAGTACCTAAACGAGGAGTACCTGGAAAGAAGGAAAGACCCTCTTGCGTGGTGGAATGAACGCAGGCATTTGTATCCAAGGGTGTACATGTATGCCTTAAAACGCCTTTGCATAGTAGCCACATCTGTACCATGTGAGCGTATTTTTTCAGCAACAGGACAAATAATAAACGAAAGAAGGACCCTCATCAAACCAAGTAAAGTTTCCACTCTTGTGTTTTTACACAATAACATGTGAGCCAAGTTACTATTAACTTTATATCAAAAATGTAAATACAATGTATATTATATTATTATATAAACATATTATAAATGTTTTTTTTTTAATTAAATTAATAAATGTGATTGCAATAGACTGAATTACTATTAGTTTCTATTTTTTGTATTTATTTTATTTTTGTTTTTTATGTCCCTATAATTAAATTAAGATTTTCAAAAGCTGCATTTTTTATTTTTCAATTTATTTTTTTCCTTTTAAATATATGTATATATTTAGATAAGTTTTGTTGTTATTATTAGTTAGTTAAGTAATTTTGATTAAAAAGCGCTTCAAGCACATAAATGAATTAATAAAAATGAAAATGTGTTAAATACTATACTATATACTGTTTTTATTTTATTCAATAAGTTGATATAAATACACGGAATGCATTAATTCCTTTAAATGTATATATGTATTGTTTACATTTTAAATATAAATAAAATTGAGAAAGAGAGCGGAGTTGTTTAAAAGTACTGAACTATTGAACTAAAAGAACGAACTAGTTCATTACAGAGAGCTGAACTAGAAAGAGCGAACACTCAAAAGAGCTAAAGAACTCAACTCTAATAACAACTAGTGCTGATGTCGTACGAAAGAATAAACAAATGTTGTTGTAACACATGCTAAACATGCTGGCAACATAAGGTAAATCCATGGCAATACTAAATAAGTGCTGCAGTTGTTCTTGTGTACAATAAAACGGCGAAGCAGTGTCTTTAGACAATTCAAAATAGTGACAATAGTTGGCTGAAAGAAGACTTACAAGTAATTTTAACTGACTTAAGCTCCATATTTTAATGTTGCAGTTTCATACTACAAACAAACAGGCAATGAAGGGAAATCCTTTTGAGAGCTGTTTTAACAGGCAATGCTATTTCTGTTGGCTGTGGCTCCAGCAGGAACACCAACATCATCTGTAACTGTAATGGCTGAAATTGTTTTTTACTCACTGTAGTTGTTGTATTTGCAATATCAGCTAACAAAAAGAGCTTCTGTATTGTTAGTTTCACTATGACTAAACGAGTGCGGCAAATATGTTCAATGTGTCGAGAGTTTAAGTTTTGTAAACATCACCACAATCATTATCATCAGCATCATCATCATCAACAGAATTGTGCATGTTTGTTCACGTCTCAACGTATGTTTACTTTCCCTTTAGATTTTTCGTCGTTATTTTCTCTTTCACCACTGAACTCTTGAACTTTGAAGATCAAACCGTGCAAAAACCGATGTGTTTCGCATTTAGTGGCTTCTAAGAGTTTCCCAAAAACTATTTAATATTCGAATACTACTCTGCTGTTATTTACACTGATACGGTTACAGTCGCACACTACAAGCATTTGAGTACCATGTCCAGAAGGTGGGGATCTGCAGTAATTAACCTGAAACAAATTAAATAACTGAAGTGAGATAAGCCATCTTGGTGTAATTCCCGTTAAAAATGGATTGTATACTCTAGACAGTCCATTAATTTGTACTACCCGGGTATAGAGGTGGTGAAACTAGGCGTCGCTTTCAAGATTTTACTGGAGCCTAAATTTCAGTTGCTGCCTGAGCTAACAAAGACGTAAGAACAGTCCAAGATCTATATGTTACTCGCTGTGCTCTTTTTATAAACTGAATCGGCCGATACATTTAACTGTGGATGTGGTAAGAAAGCCGTCTCGTGAGAATGTCGTAAATCGGAAAATATTGTTGAAAGTGATGAGATTGCCTGCTTTCCCTATCACGGGTGTGTTATGCACAACCGCTGATGACATTGAATTGCGCTACCAATTGAAGTAATTGAATCAATTGTGATTAAAAAAAACCCCATTTTTAAGCTTGAGTAGCACTGGAATATGACGTGATAGAGCATACAACCACACCAGAAGACCGATATGCAAGTTCTAATAATTTAGGATACTGTCTTCCTGATCTTGTGACTACTACATTAGGGAGAAGAACGGCAAGAATACTCCCAGGAGATATAAATTAGTAAAATATTTGCTGAGTTTACTTACTTAATCGGTCATTGCAACCTAGACTCCGAACGACAGACTTTAGAGACTTTTCATGGCATTTTGTTGACTTCTGAGTTTTTGTAAAATGTCTGTCTAAACGCCTCATATGAGAGTATTGATCGATTTATTATACCCAATAGCTATGCATAGTACCCTTAGGTTATTCTGGGTAAAAACGGACTAGATATCCATAAATCAATATTCTCGGAAATAGTTTTCCCTCTTGCTAACATTGTAGTTTGAAAAAACGTCTTTCAACCCACTTTGCTTTAAATTTCAGTTTTCTTATTGAATTTGTACTCACCTTCTTGAGTAATAGAACTACGGGTTATAAATTCAATAGCATGCATAGTCCTTTAACTGAAGTAGTCCTAAACACGTCCGTAACTAGTCCTTTTTCTAGCATTCGACAATTTGCTAGGATTAACGCGAGACGGATCTCAAAGAACAGTGAACGCACATCCATACATACGGTTTAGCATTTCCCTACCACCCTACAGATTTGAAAGTTTTTTATTTTTCAAGATGTTAGAGCTGAGATTTGAAACGGAATTCTTGTCTCACAAGCCAACGCACTACTCAGTTAACTCCAGCAACCACAGAGTAGCATGGAGTGAATTAATATATGGAAAGGTATAAATGTGTTTGGGACCACACCTACCGAGAGGAACAGCAATGTAGAATCCGTGCCTGTTTTCGATTAGTTCTAAGCATCAAACATTATTAAATTTAATTAAAATAAAATTTGAATCGAAATTTTTATTCAAATAGAAATGGAAACTGGGGAAATTTGAAAATGTTTTACAGGGCCAACTTCTTGCCAACATGCAAACCCTGTAATAAATACGGATATCACTATAACACCGTGTTTACTCATATGTTTTCTCTGTTATAACTTGTCTTTTCAATAGTACGTGCGGTGAAAGCGAAAATAAACAGCAAATAAAAGAAGAATAAGAAGTCGGGAACTTTTAAGGACATTTGGAGTTCTAGAGCCCTACATACCCAACTCCTGCGCCACCATAAACTGTAATAATCATTTAATTTACGTTTTCTTCTTGCAAAATTTCTCAAGTATTTTTCAATAACAATTCTTTCGTTGTTCGTTCGACGCTTTTGCTCCAATCGATATTATTATTGCAGCCTTAGTTTGTCATGCAGAAAAACTTTTTCTCATTTAATAAAAGGCTTAAGCGGTAAACAAGAGCAAAACAAAATCAAAACAACTTGCAACATTACAAGTAGCAAATACAACAAAAACAGTAAGAAAGAAAACTTTGGTAATATTTCAAGTTAAGAAAAGAGCCCGTATGTGTGACTTCTAAAGAGTTATTGTTAGAGGTGCTGCTGGTATTGGATGGATGGTTGTATAGGAAAAGTTGGAATTAGTAAAAACTGTCAAAATGGGAGTCTTAAAGAAAATGAGTAAATAAGACCAAAGAAATATTAACCACACATCACTTAGTACAACAGATTGAAGAAATAGTCTTACAGACATTATTACTTCCAACAGTGAAAAGTGTTGTAACGTAAAACGTATTATTTAACCAATAAGGGCAATAGAATATTACACGATTTCTAAGACGCTAGAAAATTGTGTTTTTAAGTTGATGAACTCATAAGCTTGACATTTTCCTTGGAAAAGGTCAAGCAGAAGTAGATTATTAAAATAGGTTTCGTCTGTTTGCATTAGTTCTTTAGGTAGCACAGAGTGGCGTTTTATTGATTTGAATGGCGAAAGGGAAAGCTTTGATATGGAAAAACTTTTATATGAATGGATGAAGACAAAAATTCATTTAAACGTAAGGAAATCATACATCTTTAAAAATTTCACACAACCTAAGCTGAGTTTTCGTATGGGACCAAATTGTATGAAAATGTATCTTAACGAACACTGAGGGTAGACCTTTCCTTGTCCAGCGAGTGTTATTTAGCGCAAACGTTGTAAATTTTGGTTATTATTTACATTGCCGTTATAAGGCTGATAAGCTTAACTGTTATCTGGCGGTAGGAGTCATTGGACGAAATGCTAAGACAGTTGGGATGCCTTAATTAAAACAATAAGTCGTGAGAAACACAATTGCTTGACAGATGGTCATGTGATTTAAGGACAGAACTGAATCAGACCTATTTTTATCTATACAAGTATAGCAGAACCTGATATTCATGACCGAAATTTGTTAGAAACTTAATCGCAGATTAACTCTCCAAGTAAATCAACAGATTTTCAGAGCAAGTCATATTACCCAACAAGTATTTCGCCATGTTTAAAATGCTTGCAAAATACTGTATTGGTTAGGCAGTCTATTCAGAAACATATAATCGATCTTGATGTGTCTCTGTCTTTTCAGAATTCGTGTATACACACCGAGATGGTGGTGCTCGTCCCCTATGCCTCCTTCAGAGGCAGATAGCGGTATGGTCACGTCTTTACCTTCTCATTTATGGTGTGTTTCGGATAGAGGACATTTAAACGCTACCTTTCCTGTAGTTTCGTTGTCGTGACCAATTTCAATTGTCCTGTTGGAAGCAATATTAACAGAACAGCTTTAGAATGGTTTTCGTGTTTCGCTGTTTTTACTCCTTTTATCTGAATCGAGGTTTCAATTAAAATCACTAGAGGTTGTGCCTTTTGGCCATCCTATGTGCTGCAAATAGTAGTTGATCAAGTTCCAGAACAGCATTTAATTGTGGCCCACCACTTACTAAAATAATTCCTAAAAGCCTCAACTACTTTTAAACTAAACCGCTGAAGAACTGTATTTACAATCATTTTAAGTGTGGCCCCCCCAACACATACAAAAATTCGCTGAAAGTATCAACGACTTTTAAACTAATCCGCTAAAAACAAAATAATTAAAATTGAAATCTTTTCAGAAAATACAAAATCATGTTGCAAACTAAATTAACATGTTTGTAAAGGGATTAATGCTGCCTCTTGTTGTTACAACAGCAATAACGTACACGACATTCACACACAAGGTACTCAAGAAGTCAAGTTAATACAATTTAAATCCAATTAATAACCAGAGACTAGCACAATATAAATACAATAACCACAACAACATTTGCAAAGAACATACGGATTGATTAGACATTACAGAAATGACTGAATGAAAGATGAAAAGTTCTGACAGCAGTTTGCGTGGAAACTGGTCATCAATATGGCAAACATAAATCATCGTGAGCGCGTAAAGAGTGAAAAATTCTAAATACAAAACTAAACGCATTGCATTCAAACTGTAGTGCAGTGGAGAGCCTTTTAAAGATTTTTCAATAACAATTCGTTAGTTACTCGTTCAAAGCGTTTACTCCACGCGATATTATTATTGCAGCTTTAGTCTGTCATGAAGGAAAACTTTTTCTCATTTAATAAAAGGCTTAAGCGGTAAGAGTAAAATGAAAGCAAAATAACTTGCAACATTATGAGTAGCAAATACAACAAATAAAAAGAAAAGAGAAAACTCAATACAAACAATATTTCAAGTTAACACAAGAGTCTCTGTGTTTGACTTCCAAAGAGTTATAGTTAGAGGGTAATAGTGATGGAGGTACTGCTGGTGTTCGATGGATGGTTGCATTGAAAGAGTGGGAATTAGCAAAAACTGTCAAAGATTACCATAATGGGAGTCTTAAAGAAAATGAGTAAATAAGCTCAAAAGAAAAAATAACAACACATTACTTAGTGCAACATATTGAATAAACAGTCTTACAGACATTATTACTTTCAACAATGAAACTTGTTGTAACCTGAAACGTATTATTTAACTACTAAGGCCAATAGAGTATTACACGATTTCTAAGACGCTAGAAAATTGTGTTTTTAAGTTGATGAACTCATAACCTTGTCCTTTTCTAAAGAGGAAATGTCAAGCGGAAACAGATTATTTTAATAGCTCTCGTTTGTTTGCATTGCCCTTTAGGTAGCAAAAAAATGGCATTTTATTGATTCAAATGGTTAAAGGGAAAGCTTTGATAGGGGGAAACTTATATTATCAATGGAATGCATTTAAACGGAACGAAGACACCTAAGCTGAGTTTTAATGAGAACTTTAAAGTAAATGAAATGAAAAGCAATATCTTAACGCAATTTAAAGCCTTCCCTTAACATTATATTAGCCTCAGAAGTTATTTGTAGACTCTTGAAGATTGTGATGAGCGTATTATTTAGTAATAACTAGTACGGGGAGAGCTTCTAAAGTACTTTTGTCTAATAAGCTTGAAAAAATATATATAAAGAGATTTGCAGTCAGAACATTATTTTGTCACCCAGTGAACGGTATATCCCTACATTTTCATGGAAAATAAAATGCAAAAGGAATGTACTTTTACACAATTTCTTGAGCGATTTTCGCCTACCAAGAATTTTAAGACTGAGGTGCTTCGAACATGTTGCAATCTTCAAGAATGAACACCTTCAAAAGTTTTCTTATCAACCAGATTAAGATAGGCTAGGTTAAATGATGGATCCTTCTTGAAGTACAAGGTCCAGCGTTTAGGCCCATTGTGATACCACAATTAATAACCAAACATTCTTTGAATCTTAGCATTTCAAAAAATTTTAGTTTAATGAATACCGTCATGCTTGACAGAGAATGAAATATTAGGACCATCTGTTTCGTCCTCCTTAGATTCCTGGAGGATGCTAAGTCTAACGGTCCATACAAGTCTAGCAGAGTCTGAGGAATCCTTTATACTCAGGGAGGACATCAATTAAGAAGTTAATAGAAGACTGGCTGTCTTACTGCCATCAGTTCAACCTTCTGTCTCAATAGAAATCGCAATGGTGACAGGACTGCAGACTGCCAGCGTACACTGTCTCTTTGTAACATTAATGTTAGCACACTAAACATAATCAAGGATGGTTCCATTATAATATGATTGTTACTTCTTTACGACGTTAGTTTCTTACGGTGGACGGATTTTATTTCTTGCGGCATTATTCGAACTGAGAACATTTCTACACCATTTCGTCAGCAGTTTCGCTCGGTCATGAGAGTACACCAATGAGAACTTTCTTCTTCGAAACTATGTTGATAGTTCTTATAATCACTATTAGAACGGTTTTGCTATCTTATCATTTATACTCCTTGTATCTGAAATGAAGTCTCCATTTAAACCCTTTGAGATTGTGCCTACTGACCAGTATACTTCCTGCAAATGATAGTTGACAAAGCCACAGTATTGTATTTACAATCACTTTAAGTGTAGCCCCCTTATACACAAAAATTCCATCTTCAAAGGATCAACGACTTTTAAGCCAATCCGCTAAAAATAACGGTAATTAAAATAGAAGGCATTTCAGAAATTACAAACTCATGTAGAAAACTAAATTAACCACATGTTCGAAAAGGAATTAATGCTGTCTCTTGTTGCAACGGCGACAATATATACAATATACACATACACAAAAGGCACTTAAGAAGTCAAGTTAACACAATTTAAATCCAATTAATAACCAGAGAGTAGCACAACTACAAACACAATGAATACAACAACATTTGTAAAGAAATCAAATCACAGGAGTAATTCAGGGACTGAATGAAAATTACAGAAATGACTGAATGACTAAAGGATTGAATAACGAAACGTACTGACTGCACTTTGAATGCAACGTGGAAATAGAGCATCATTATGACAACCTTTAAACGCCATGAGTGCATTAGGAGTGAAGGAAAATTCTAAACAAAACTGAAGTGAGTAGCGGGCTTTTTAAAGATTTATTCTGTCATTATTTTTGCATACGAACGCACAACATTACCTGCCTGCCTGCCTTTATCAGAAAAGTTGAAACACTTATGCAGCAGCAGCTTTGGACTAAGAACATGCGTTGAAGTTGGGCTTTAATTAACATTAACGTACGCACTAATAATCTACACAACTTATCTCACCCTCCCCTACCATTTGCTCCATGTTGTTGGGTTACTGTTTCCCTATGAAATCCTGAAATATTTGTGTGCATACGATAGAAAGAAGGAAAAGGATTAATTTTTACGGCGTTATTACTGATGCTTTGGACTGATTGCCAAACTGGTAATCAGTATTAATCAGTAGCAGCACTGCTGGCATTTTTAACTGACGTTATTAAGTAATCACAACATCAGCCTACATGAGCATTTAACGCAGGTTTCAGGCCAAAAGGAATTATTCTGTGATTGTGATTGAATATCTTGAATGATTGCAGCAAATAACCACTTTGGAGGCAGTGAATTGTGAAAATTATTTCGAATTCTTACAGAGATTTGCCTTGATTAGAATCATAATCGTAAGAATTGATTGGGATTCAGTAAACGGAAGTTGAAAATGAGCGTTTCTTTCAATTTCAATTTTAATTTCATCTTTTTTATATTCTTAAGACAGTTCCACAGCATTTTGAAACCACAGCAGTGACAGTGTGTAATAACTGGAAAATAATTGTCGCCGTAGTCTATTATGTACAGTATTGGTTTATTAGAGGCGAATTTCGTGGTTTCATCCCCACCTCAGATATCTGAAACAAAACGAAATACGAAAAAAAATTTTCGTCTCAGCCATTTTCTGGCAAAAGCTCTGAGAATAAATAGAATTGCCACGAAAAGTTTCTCGTTTTCTGTTTCTGCCCCTCATGGATAAAATTAAGACACACAACATACATAGTTGGTGTTAGACAAAAAGTCAAAGAGAGTGTCACAGTTTTCCCATTCCGCACATCACGTAGTAGGCATGTGATGCCAACATCTTTTCCTGGACTTAGTCTTTAGCAAATCAAAAACATGATATCGATCCACATGATAGTTTACCAGTTTATCTAAAACCATAATAGGTGAGATGTTATACGGAAACAGCTCAAGATCCTTTTTCTAACTTTCAGAAATCATGACCCTTATTCAGCACCTGTATCACTGCCATTCAGAATAAAGAGGGATATGTATTGGATTTCATCATAAATTAAGAAAAAATATCGAAGAAAAATGATGACAAAAATTGTTTTGAAATCAACCGGCATAACGAAAACGTTATACGCAATAGCATAAACTCTTAATACCCACACTAATTACTGCATTACAATCCTCCACTTGATTACTTCAATGTAATCATTCATCTGCATGTAATGGCAGCATCTGAACATCGCCATCATAAACATCTTCATCATTATGGTAATCGCCTTCAACAAATCGAATCATCTTCTAAAATCATGTTCAACTGTCATTTATCGATAACCAAAGATTGCAACGGTCAGCTATTATTTTTTTCACTCTGCCACAAGCATCAGCACAAAAATAATGTGTGATTATTTAACATTATTTAAGGTGATTATTTACCAAATTTTGATGCAACAATTTGTTGAGCCAATTATCAAGTTGTTAGCGATGATTGATTTTAAATCAAGACAAAATTATCAATAAACGGCATGCGAATGAAAATTGAAATTCTTTTCAGACGCAAATACAAAAACAAATTAATTCATTATGATTCCTTTTTTATTTCTTGCAACTCAATAACCCGATTACTCCATCGCATCATCCTCCTCTCCACATAGCTAAATGAGCAACAGAATTGCATTCAGGATATAAATACAGAAGAACTGAAGACACCATTGCAGTAGAAGATGAGAAAATAATTTCGTAAATTTATAAGAAAAGGAGCAGCAAAGAAAAAATTGAAAAGTATTGAGAAATTAATTTGCAAACGAAAACCATCATTCCCGGGTTAAATGCAAATCAAGCACTTACAACTCCACACGCACAGAGCACTGCATAAAGGGAAGATAACGAAAAACAATTCCATTAAGTACAGAAGAATGCAATTCAGTATGAAAAATTTAAATGAAAATAGGAAAATAGAGTTGCCGGACTACATTTAAAAGAAGGAAATTCTAATTATTTAAAACGAGCATGGACTAACGTACAAAAGACTTAAAAGTAGCAGAAAAAAATGGATCAGGTAAAAAAGGTAAACATGGTTATCCTTCGGTGGCACCCAAATAATGGGATAATATCAGGCAGATGAAATCATTGGCCAGATGTGAGTTCAAAAAAGGGTGTACTTGACGTAAGGAATGGGGAGACTCTTCCTAATCCAAACGGCTTTAAGACAATCTAAACCTCTTTCTTATTAATGATAATGGTAAGAACATTGAGTATTGCAGCATAACATCCAGTAATATTCTAGGAATAGACAGAAATTACTTCAGAATATGAAGCCATTGCCTATGCGGGTAATATGGTTAAGAAGTAGAGAAGCGGAAGGAATAAAATAGACAAGTTTTCTAAAAATTTTAAGTTTACTCCAGTTATTGGTCAAGCTGTGGTTAAATTTAGAATAAAAGTTCATATAAAAAAAAATAACGAGTACAGTGTGGAGTAGGGGAACATAACTAAAATGAAGAAATGTTGAAAACTAGCACACTTGAATTTAACCGAACAGAATAGCAGTAAAATAGCTTTCCTTTTCATAATTTATTGGCATCCCTATTACAAACAAATGCTTCCACATACGCTTCTTCTCTCTTGTCATTAACGTGCAACTTTAAAATTGACTTCAAATTGTTTTTGTTGTTGTTTTCTTTGAAGATTTTTCCTCTTTCTTATTAATTTTAACTGTGAATAATGGCTTCACTAAATTATCATTGCTGTTGTTGTTCTTGTTAATTTTGTTACAGCAGCTATTGAAGACGAGAAACAATTTAAAAACGATTTAAACTACAAACAAGTGCAGAAAAGAAAGATTTTTCAATTGTGTAAATCAAATAATTATGATGCCTTATAGTAACGCTTACTACCACAGCCGCTTCAGCCACTTCTCCAACGGTTGCTGCTGCAACCAGTGCTGTTGCTCATACCAGAGTTGTTGACCCAGATCATGGCATTCTCATAATGAAGTTGTCTGTTAAGGAAGCCTTAGTTGCACTAAAAATGCTGACAGTGAGGCAGATATTAGCAATACTAGGAAAAGAATACTATTGGATGAGTATGACTTTTTTTCTATTTTTCATTTCTTTTTTTAACTAAAAACTTAACAACTTTATTAATGACATTGTATTTTAAGAACAATGTTTCATACACGAGGGTTTGTTAGAATTTTATAAAGCAAGGAAATTGCTTACTTATTTAACAGGCCATTACAACGCTTTAGTCAGGATTACGACCTAGCTTTTCACACCACCCACATTGTATGTGATATATTTATCAATGATTCCGAACGACGGGTTTTAAGAAATTTGTCATGGCAATTTTATTAACTCAGAGTTTTTGCCAAAAGACTGTCGAGAATAAGTCAATTAGTTCGCGGCACTTAAAGTGTACGGACGTGCAGTCGGCAAATTATAAAAAATATTTGGAATAGGTGTTTTATTACAACTAAAATAAAAAAAAGAATAATAAAAAACAAAACAACTTAAACTTAATAAAGTTTAAAAAACAAAAGAAAACTGCATAAAGACAGACAACAATCAAATAAGTAAAAAAAAAATATAAAGGCCGTTAACCTAATTAATGAGTGAGACTGAGTTTTAATGATAGAAATGCTTACGTGATCATTACTTCAAAAGAATGTGAAACAGTTAATATAAATAAAAAAATTGATGACTCGCGTTATTTGACAGCGAAGCCTGCAAATCGGGTACGCTACGTTAGCGACCCAACGAGTGAAAAAAAATCAGCAATAGTGCGAGTGGTCAAAATTTAAATAAGTGTGTTGGGCCAAATACGAATCTACCCCATACCCCTCTTTTGGGTAATCATAAGAACATTGAAGATATTTTGCAATCACCGGACGTAAATAAGGAAACTGACTGAGAGCAGTGAAAAAGTCCTCACAAGTATGGACCGTTATATCACAATAACGAAACTTAAGTCCAGCCCTAAAGCAGCCTCCACATTGGAACCACATCCAAAACAGGCAAAAAATACCACTGACAACGCAAACCGTTTTGCAATTCTTGCAGAAAAAGAGAAGGAAGACAATACACCTGCAAAAAAGAACTTCAAACCCCCACCGCTGTACCTACGAGAGCCCACTACCAATGCCTTGGTAACTAAGTTTCGTTGTTTCTCTACGAAAGGGTAATTAATATTCAAGAAACCAAAATCCAAGCCAAAGATGAAAAGATTTTTAGAGCAATTGTGAACAAGTTCGATACTGAAAAGAAAAACTACTATACTTATCAACTCAAAAGTGCAAAAGGTTTAAACGTAATCATTAAAGGCATTGACAGTACTGTACCTATTAGCGATATTAAGAATGCCCTTCAATCTGAAGGGTATGAAGTCAAATCAATCCATAATATTTTAAATAAAAATAAAATTCCACAACCGCTTTTTAGAGTCGAAATAGAATTTAACTCGAACAATATAAGGAAAAATGGTGACAATCATCCTATATATATCCTTCTAAACCGTCGAATACATGTAGAGGAACCCATTAAACGTAAAGGCCCCCCTCAGTGTCAAAATTGCCAAGAATTTGGGCACACAAAATCTTTCTGCAAATTACCGGCAGTATGCGTCAGGTGCTGAGACGTACACAGAAGCAGTGAATGTCCCCACCCGAAAACTGAAGTTAGCTGTAAAAAACGCAGTAACTGCGGTGAAAACCACACGGCTAATTATCGAGGATGCAAAGTATACTTGGAACTCAAAAATAAAGCGGTGGTTAAAAGACCTATATATAATCAGTACCGTGAATCAAACTTCCCAAGTTTACCTCAGCCCACCATTCCACAACAGGCAAACTCCAAAAATGCTGACCAAACCACAAGTAAATTTCCAGATGCTTTTTCATATGCTGATGCTCTAAAAGAAGGCATTCCAACTGCACATTCGAATTCCCAAAATTCAATTGATACTCTAATCCAAACAATGAGTAATTTTATGGCTAACATGCAGAACATGTTGCAACAACTGCTGCAAAACCAAAATATGCTTATGCAGATTTTAGTAAATAAGACATGAACGCGAACGGCTTAAGCCATCATAAAAACGAAGTACAAAACTTCTTATATACTTACCAAATTGATGTCATGCTAATATCGGAAAAACACTTCTCGGAAAAAACTGCTTTAGAATTAATGACTACTACACATATGACGCAAAACACCCTAGTGGTAGGGCATGCGGAGGGGCAGCTATTCTTGTTCACAAGGACATTAGGCACTTTCCATTGCCAGAATTCACCCAAGATTACATTCAAGCAACATCAATCAATTTACCCTACATTGGTGTTACAATATCAGCACTTTATTGTCCTCCAAGACACAACATTTGCAAAGATCAATTCTTCGATTACTTCAACACGCTGGGTCCGAAATTTATTGCAGCAGGTGATTATAATGCAAAACACACATTCTGGGCATCACGTCTCATTACTCCGAGAGGAAGACAGCTATTGGACGCAGTATCTTCGAACAGAATGGATGCCTTGTCTGCTGGTCATCCTACTTATTGGCCAACTGATCTAAACAAAATTCCGGATGTAATAGATTTTGCCGTAGTAAGAAATATTAGACGTGAACATTTTCGTATGCACCCGTCATTGGATCTGTCTTCTGATCACTCACCAACCATCCTAACATTTGTGCCTGATACAAACCTACTGGAGCAAAATTATCTTCAGACGAGGACAAATTGGCGGAAATACAAAATGTTCATAAGCTCGCACCTGCCATCAAATATCTCTTTGAAGTGTGAACAGGAAATTGAATCCGGCGTCCGCCAGTTTACTAACATCTTAACTGAAGCTGCTAGGGTCTCTACATCCTCTACCCCTTTGGTAAGAAAACGAAAATTTCCCTGCTCTAATAACATATAAGCACTGTTACGCCAAAAAAGGAATTTAAGACGCCAATGGCAAGAATATCGTTCTCCAGGTCTAAAGTCTCAACTTAATCAGTGCCAAAGACTTCTGCGTGACGCTTTGCAGAAGCACAAAGAGTCGAACCTGCAAAAATACTTGCAAAATTTGGACGCAACGAAAGACTCGGAGTACAGTTTATGGAAGGCAGTAAGGAAAATGAGGAGACCTACTTTGCATGAATCCCCTTTACGACTACAGCACGGTGATTGGGCAAAAAGCGCAGAACAGAAAGTGGACCAACTACTTAGAGAATGTTTTTACACCAAACAATTCTGTTTCTAGTATTGCCCCAGTTACAATCGACGATGTGGTTAGTAGGCCGATCAAGTTCCGGCTGTCTGCAGTGATTGCCGTCATCCAGAGCCTAAAGCCGAACAAATCACCTGGTTGTGACAAAATAACTGTGACAATGATTAAAAATTTGCCTACATCGGCCGTGCGTTTTATATTGTTCATCTTTAACTCTATGTTGCGAATAGGCTACTTTCCTGCATCTTGGAAATTATCTGATTTAGTGATGATACCTAAACCAGGCAAGGACATAACGCAAGTATCATCATATCGTCCAATAAGTTTGCTCCCAATACTTTCTAAGATGTTCGAAAAAATGCTGTTTAATAGTTTAATACCGCATATTGATGCCAACGCCATAGTTCCCGACCATCAGTTTGGTTTTAGGCGAAAACATAGCACGATTCAGCAAGTGCACAGAATTACCAATTTAATTAGACGTGCTTTTGAGAACAAGCAGTATTGCTCTGCGCTATTTATTGATATATCTCAAGCCTTCGATAAGGTCTGGCACGAAGGACTTCTTTTTAAGATCGCGCAGTTTTTACCAAAGAATGTGCATAAATTGCTAAAAAGTTACTTATGGGATAGATATTTCCAAATAAAATCAAAAGATGTCACCTCTTCCCGTAGAAAGATATCTGCTGGCGTACCACAAGGAAGTATTTTAGGGCCGTTCCTTTACTTATTGTTCACTGCAGATATGCCTACAAGTTTAGTGACTCATACGTCTACTTTTGTGGATGATACGGCGTTTTTAAGTATTCATAGAGATTCTACAGTTGCGTCACAAAGACTTCAATCTCATGTTAGTGATTTGGAAAATTGGATGCTGAAATGGAAGATAAAAGTCAATGTTTCTAAATGCATGCACATCACATTTACACTGAGAAGGCGAAATTGTCCGCCCATCAAGATTAATGGTGTGACAGTACCACAACATAGTGGTGTAAAATATCTGGGCATCCATCTCGACCGTCGCCTTACCTGGGCTCACCATATAGCTGCCTCAGAACAGCACAGCTTTACTGGCTTATTGAAACCTATTTGGCTTTATGGTATCCAACTGTGGGAACAGCCTCACCATCCAATGTAGAGAAGCTTCAAAGGCGGCAATCTACACTTCTTAGAATAATAACAGACGTCTCAAAAGGGTTCAAACAAATGATCTGATCAGATAAATTTACTTTTGATGTGCACTTTTAGTTGTACGTTGCAGTGGCAATAACAACTTTTATTATTGTATTATTTTAGGTTAAGATTTGAATACTTATTGTAAATTCTAAAAGGAAAGATTCAATAAATAATATATGGAAAAAAAAAAGAGAATAAGTCGCCGGAGAAATCTCTTTCCACATTTCGGTTTGTTCGAGATGTCTGATCTAGGGTTTGAACCCCGGGCTATCACCTAATAAGCCAACTCATTACTATTAGACTACGGCGATTTCTGGAAACAAGGAAATAATAGTACTTTTGACCATTACAGATGCGATGAACATATTTCTAGAATCAATCTTGCTCTCATAAAAATTCAACGAGGGACATGCCTGATATGAGGAATATTACGTATTTAGAACAGAAACTTCATGAATTCCTGCCGCAATTACTGGTAACTACCTACAATTATCCGATACGCCAAGAAGTGCTCTGTTTAATAAATAATTTCTGACTATTCCAATAAATTGTTCGGGTATATTCCGATGCCAAGGAAACAAAGCGATAACATGTCCTAGTTTAGTTTTATTTCATCGGTTTTCTGCCCATATTTGTAACGTAGCTTTTCGAAAGTTCCATATTTGGTACGAGATCCCTACGCTTCGACCATGGCTTTCAAAAGTCCGACATCGTATACTCTCAAAATTCTCTCAAAATTTTGCTTATACGGTCAATGATCCAAATGGAAATGGACTATTGTCCATTCTTCTGAAATAAAGGCTTAGATCAACAGTCTAAACCTTCATATCATTAAAATTTTAACACAAAAAATTGCGAATTGCAACTAAATCTTCGTAAGTGAGATGGAATGTGGTAAGCTGCACGCGTTAGTACAAAAAACAAACGTTTAAATCAGCAAGATTTAAGTTGGCGAACCATCCCGACTTGCTTTGATTCTTTCGCTGCCTGTGATCTCTAAAACTAGTCGATAAGAAACAAAAAATTTAAATTTCTCAAACAGTAATGAACAACAATAACAAACAAATAACGGGCGCTTAAAAAATCATTTTTGAAATGGGACCTTCCAAATATGAATGAAAGAGTTCACAGCTGTGAAGTTATGATTGTCAATGCAAATGCCTCCTTTCGAAAGAAGGTGAAGCACAAATAAACGTTATGTAATGGAATATTTAAAATATCTGGTCCCCACCCAATACTCCGTCGCCAGATTTCTTTTTCATTTAACGACAATCAAATTCGAGACTAGCAATCGTTAGCAATCCAACGATTGTTAATACAACAATTTCTATTGGAATGCTATCATTGGCATATTTTTAAAAAAGATCCAAAACCAAAAGGCTTTCCATTCTATAGAGTGAGAGACAATGCCGACGTCAATTCAAATATTTAGTGTGTAAGCCAAAAACGTTTAAGCATGTATGCATTTACGAAGGTTGTTGCATCGATAAGAACAACAACAAAAGTATAATAGGAAATCCTTGAAATAAACAACAACAATAAAATAATCAGTTATATGAAACTTGAAAGATAGCTGGCTAGCTCGATGGAAGGTTGAATGATGATGCATCATCACCAGCATCATTTTGCAATCTACAGTTAAATGGGAAGGCATTCAGTTGTACAAATATGTGCAACATTTGCCATTCTTTGTTGCTATTGTTGAGATAGAGAGATAGGGAGGAAGATCTTCAACTTTTTTTTATTACTTGTTGCAGCATTGGGTTACTAACTGGCTGGTATTGTCAAGATTTAACTTGCGTCCAGTTTGGCATCAACAACAATAGAATGAAAGAAGAAAACAAACAAAACGAACGAATCCAGTTAAATAAAGAACCTACATGAGTTTGTTGTTATTTTTTCAGTTTTTTTATTACTCATGTATAGTCATGTGGATGGCTTAACAAGTACCGTTTTATCCACTTGATGCATGTAGCAATAGTTATTGTGTGCAATAGGTATGCTCAGTTTGTTGACTGACTGGGACCTGTTGGTTCAACGCAGGCAAAGTTCGAACCAGAAAGTTAATTGTAGCCCTTGAAGAGTTAATTGTAACTCTTAACCTCTTTTATTTAAGTTTTGTTTTTAAAATACGGAACTTGTAACCTGGAAAATTTAATTTTTCTGGATAATAAAGCTTTGAAAATCAGATTTCAGGCACTTCTTTACACAAGTCAAAAGTCAAATAATACATACTGCCTTTTGATCTAGGACATATAATTTCACATTCAAATTCATTTCAAATTCCTTTAAAAGTTGTAAAAAAGTCAAAAAATAAAAAAGTCAGTCTCAAAGTCTGACTGACTGGCAGACTGTCTGACTGGTTGCTTGGCTGCCCATCCTGCTTCGCTGACTTCCCATTTTTCAAATATTTACTTTTAAGCAGACATGGAATCACACGCATACCTATGTATGTATGTATCCTCATAACTATGTATGTGTGCATGCGCGTGCATGCGTGTATAAGTTTTGGTTTGGTTATTTCAACTCGTGAACTTAAATGACGTCTCGTATAGAGCGGAGAATGGATGGCATGAGTAGCGAATTCATTTGTTTTGTTTGTTTGTATAAAATGTCGTTGTACGCATACGTTTTCTTGGCATTATCCATCTAGAATCCATCATTCGTTGTCCATTTCGGTTCTGTTTTTCTCTGAGTTGCATTCTGATGTCGTTTGTTTATTGCAATCATCATCAATTGTTGCATCATCAAGCTAAAGAATGAAGTAAAAAAATAGCAAAACGTAGTTTGACAAGAAGTTTGTTGCATTTAATGTTCCTGTTTTTGTTTTACTGTTGTTTCTTCATTTGCAGTTTGAAGTTTGTTTCCACGTTTGGTTGTTCGTTTCGTTACTTGTTCTGTGGTAGTAGTCAATTCTGTTTGAATTTCGACTTTTTTATTTTTTCTAGCTTCATCAGTAGGTTTTGAAACATTTTCGTTTAGTTCTCTTACACACTCACATTTATCTTCGTTACATGTGCGTGCAAATGCTGTAAGTATGAGCGATTTTACAGACAAATGTTAAAAAATTAAAAGGAACTGTGTTCAAAAAAAAATGTAAAATCAGAAAAAAATAAGTAGAGAACTTTCAAATCATAAAATAATACATCAAAAATAAGACGAAAAAAGTTAGAATTGGTTGCTTAAGTATGCAGATAGAAAAAGGACCATAGATTGAGAACAGTATCCGGTTCCTCTATTCCACAACATACCTGTTCTTGCATGCATACCATACTAGTATGATGATTTAAAATAAAACACGACATGGGTCAGTTTAAATTAATTTGCACAAAAACCACAAGTTGCTGGTAGCCACCTGCTACAGTATTTATAATGAGAAGAATAATATCGAAAAATTGAATACAGATCGCCACCGTGACTCATAGTTGAAGATAACAAATTCTCATACGATGTTAAATGCCTGCACGTGGCGCGTAGTGGTTGCAGGACTAGACTTCAAACTCAAGTAATATCAGCTCAAACCAGGAATAAAAATTGTCATTAAGTTCGCTTACTTAGTAATTATACGGCTTCCACTCACTACATGCATATAATACACCTAGGAAGCCCGAAGAACTTTACTCTCGAGGAAGGAAGATGTCAACAATGAATATTTTAGAAAGGTCACACAGCGCCATGTCTTTAAAAAAGGTTAGAACTCAATCAACAAAGACTTGACACTACTATATCTACTGCATGCATACCTACCGACTGCGTACATTGTTTTGAGGCAACAACAGATGGCAGAGCTATTATCTGCTGTAGTAGTAAGTACCTGTTTAACTCAAAAAACTTGGTAACTGAAACTGAAACAAACCAAAGAAAAAAAATACTTAAGAAGACAAAACGGATGCTTATTTATGAATATACCTTTCAGGAACGAAAAGTAATAAATATATACTGGGTGTTCGAAAAAGTTTGGCTACAAATGTGTTGAAACATTTTTTTTAGATAAACACGTTTTATTTAAACAAATATTTGACGTTTTGATTGATAACGTTCCATCAATAAGGAACTTGAGATACCTAAACAACAAACTGAATCAATTGTCATTTACATGCCTCTATGGAGTTTCAATTTACACCATTAAGACAATTTTGCAGAAATCAAAACAAACGATAATTTAAAGGTACAAACCCCAAGCTATACGGACCTCAGTTTCTTTCCGGTCATCAAATGTGTGTTGTATGGAGTTGTCATGCAACACCTTTCCAGTAGATGAATTTTGTTCATTTCAATTCAATTTCTTGCCTCATGGAAAAACAGAAGTAAAATCAATTTTACTTTTTAAATATATAAAAATTAAGGCTTGGAAAAACGTAAAGTCTTGAACCTCGGTTCGACATCTAATGAAATTTCTTAGTCCAACACAACTACACTCACGGAATAGGTTAAAATCAAATAATTCGCTCGAAAACTTCCTTATAAGATGCGTGTTGTCTACGGAAATATTTTTACGACATAGTGGAATATATAGGCTGCAAATATTGGAACATATCGAGACATTACAGAATAGCAGTGGCACCGTTGTACTTAAGGCCAATGATGGAACATATCTACCCACAACAGTCGAACAATTTAAATGTTGATGAGAATTCTTTACTTCTCATCCATTTTACGGTTGAAGCCAATGTAAATATACTACTTTGGTTGCAGGTTTGAACTTGGAGCTCTTATCTAGTGAAGTAACCCTTTTAATTAACCAAAAAAAACTCCTCCCATGTAAAATGACTCCATACAGGTATCTGAGTATAAGCATATTAAGTTAATTTTTTTGTTTTTCGTTTCCATAGTTCTTAACCGAAAATGTGCTTCGATGAATATTTATTTACACGAAGAACTCAATTCAAATCACAGCAAGACAAGAAAATAGGAGGAATAATTCTTAAAAACCTGGTTACCAACTAAACGTTTTGCCATAAAACTTGCACTAGATACGTATGCTACTTCGTTATTGAATAGAAGCTATTAAAAAAAATAAATTTTGCACAGATACAAATATTGATTATAACTTAAGCTTATAATTTTATATATTATCGGAAAGAAAATTAATAAAAATGCATTTTTTTCATATTAATACATAAAACAGAACCATTAAAGGCTGTGTGACCACACACCAGAGGCGGCAATTGTTAGCTTTTCTAATCACAATAAACAAGTATTAAAAAAGCTTTTCTTAAAAAATATACTTCAGTTTTTAAATTGTAATAAATAAATGAAATTTCCAAAGAAGTTTCCAAGAGTAAGAACCCAAATAAAAGTAAAAATCATCATAAAGAGTGCCATTAAATGGAATCTCTGTGGGTGTTTGTTTAACTACTATGTCTAGTGTGTAGGTAGCACCGTTTGGCTGGTTATTAAAACTCTCAAATATTTACAGCAAGCAAAACATTATTTAGAGAAATTCTCAATAAAATTCTTAGAAAAAAATCATAAATTTATTGGACAGTGTTTTCTAACTGCGATACTATTTTCTCAGTATTTGCAAAAAGAAATTCAATTAAATTAATTTTTGTTATCCAATTTTATACTCTTTCTAGGGATAATTACGTTTAAAAATTAACAAAAAAGAAAAAAAATATAAATTACATTCCTTTTGTAATAAAAAAATTTTTAAAAAATTATTAGAATTATTTTCTTTAAAAATTCTCCCTAAAACGAAATATTCTATCAAAGTACATAAAAAAATTATTTTAAAGATTTAATAATTTAATATTGAAACAAAATATATTGGAATATGCTTTCAAATATTTAATTTTTAAATATTCTCTTAAAACTAAAATATGTTGAGAATATCTTTATATTAAACCCCAAAAATAATAAACAATTAAAAAAATATGAAAATATTCTACTAAAAGGAAAATATACAAAAATATGCCGTTAAAAAGTCGCCGTAGTCTAGTAGGTAGTGTGTTGGCTTATTAGACGTAAAGCCAGGGTTCGAGCCTCAGGCCAGACATCAAAACAAAATAAAAAAGTATTTCTTGGCGACTTCCTCCCAGCAGATTTCTGGCAAAAACTCTGAGAGTAAATAAAATTGCCATGAAAAAATTTCTCAAAAATCTGTCATTCGTAGTCGACTTTAAACTGTAGGTCGACCACTCATGTATAAAATTAACATACACAACATAAGTGATGTGAGAAACTTGGTCGTAATCGTGACTGAAGGGTTGTAATGACCAATTATGTATGTAAAGGGTGTTTTTTTTATAGAAGTATAGAACTTTAAGTTGGCATTACTTTTCAAGATGGCGACCGATTTAACAGCTGTCAAGTGATTTATTCTCAGTTTGGTTTGGCAATTCATCACAAATATACTCACGCCTGAACATCGCTTGCAAATAGTGCAATTTTATTTCGAAAATAATGGTTCTGTGCGGAAAACGTATCGCGCACTACGTCCATTTTATCGTCGACAAAATCGTCCATCAGAGCAGTTAATTCGATTAACCATGGAACGTGGTGCACGTTTACTCTTGTTGATAACTCGCATCCCCAGAGACGCTGTACGGTACGTACAGAATAAGCTATTGCTGCTGTAGAGTGTAGCATTGAGGAAGACCCGAATGAGTCCATCCGCCATCGAGCACAGGAATTGGATCTGTGTCCATCCACTTTATGGAAGATTTTGCGGAAGGATCTTGGTTTGCGTGTTTACAAAATCCAACTCGTCGAATGGGCCCAAAACGAGATTACCGTTGTTCTCGATTTTCATAAGCGAATTTTGTTTAGCGATGAAGCGCACTTCTGGTTGAATGGCTACGTCAACAAACAAAACTGCCGCATTTGGAGTGAAGGTAATCCTCCAGTGTATGTGGAAACACCGTTACATCCAGAAAAACTGACTGTTTGGTGCGATTTATGGGCTGGTGGAATCATTGGTCCGTACTTTTTCAAAAACGATGGTGGCCAGAACGTTACAGTCAATGGTGATCGGTATAGAGCCATGATTACAAACTTTTTCATTCCTGAATTGAATAACCATGATGTCCAGGAGATGTGGTTTCAACAAGACGGCGCCACATGTCACACAGCTCGTGCCACAATAGATTTATTGAAAGACACGTTTGGTGACCGCCTAATTTCACGTTTTGGACCTGTGAATTGGCCTCCAAGATCTTGTGATTTAACACCGCTAGACTACTTTCTGTGGGGCTATGTAAAGTCATTGGTCTATGCGGTAAAGCCACAAACGCTTGACCATTTGGAAGACAACATTCGCCGTATTATTGCCGATATACGGCCACAAATGTTGGAAAAAGTCATCGAAAATTGGACGTCCAGATTGGACTACATCTGCGCCAGCCGTGGCGGTCATATGCCAGAAATCATATTTAAAATGTAATGCCACAAGATTATCTTTCAGATAAATAAAATTCATGTCAATCGAATAATCCATCGTTGTTTTATTGCAACTTAAAGTTCTATACCTCTATAAAAAACAAACTTTACATACGTATGCCATTAAAAATAAAAATTTTTTAATTATTTCCTTTAAAAGGATATAAATTCGCACTATACACAAGGTTTGAAAAAAATTAATAAAATAAATTTAAAAAATATGAAAAAATTAATTAAGTATGAAATATGTTTTAAAAAATAAAATATGCTTCAACTAACGTTAACGAACTGTAAAAATTTATAAAAAATAACACAATTTCATATGTTCCTGAAAATAAAGATCGTGTTTAAACTGGAAAGCTAAAGGAAATCTTTTGAAAATTAAAATATATTAAAATAAGCAAATAAAAAGATTTAAAATACTTCATTAAAAACTAAAACAAATAACTCTTTGAATATCAAAATAGAAAATTTTTTCTTTCAACATACTCCATAAAATGAAATATGCTCTAGAAAGCTATAAAAAATAACATAAAAAATCTAAAAAATATGGAAATATTTGGAAAGCAGAATGTATTAAGCTGTGCTTTACAAAAATCCACTACAATTCCAAAAGACTATGACCAAAGTTATATAAATGCTGAAAAGGAATTAAAATATTCTTGTAAAAATAATATATGCTTAAATACTAAATGTGTGCAAAAATCCTCTCAAACTTTAAGCTGAACAAACTATGCTGAATTGCCATTAAAAGTTAAATGTGCGAAACTCAAGCTACAGTATTAACTATAAACTCTGAAAATGTGCTGTTTAGACACACTTCTAAAAATAGAAATATGTATGTTTACAGCATAATAAATTTGACAATATGAACAAATGTTTACCGAAAATATCAAAATATGCCTACCAAATATTTTCTAACAAATAAAAAAATCGAATATGCTATTAAAACTAAAAAAAGTTGTTAAGAAAATTGGAAAAATATAAAAATATACGAAAAAAAACAATACAAAAAAATATGTTGCAACTAGTTGGTTTTAATGGAAATTATGAGGAAAAAATGTGGGTATATGAATAAATGTTCAAATAGATTATGCCATCAATTGCATATGCAAATAAGCCGCTAATTGTATAAGTATCAAAATAAGGAGATCAAATATCGTTCAAATATTCGTCTTTTTTGTCTGGATCGCATCTAAAATTTCCAATTTTCCAAATTTCTGGCAAATAAATTAGGTTGACTTTGACCGATGGCATGGGCAACGTTGGCTGTGAGGACCGCTGTGGTTTGCGGCTTATTCTCTTGTACCTGCAACTTAAGAAAACCACGCAAGAAAAAGTCTACGCGAAGAGAAGGAAATCGGTGAAATAAAGAGATTTGTTTTCGAAAATTATATGTATATATATCTGTTGTCACCAATAAGCGATCTATTACACCGATGGTAAACGTAGAAAAAAGCCAAGTAAATGTCCTCAACCTAAAGATTTCATTGCCATTATGAACCCATATATATAATTTCAAATTTCTGTAATAGTTTCAAACAATGACTGTTGCAATAAAAAGATGTTGTGGGTAACCTCTGAAAACTAATCCGATTAAATTTTTTTTAATATAAACCAAAATCAAGTTATATTGTCATAAGTCTTGGTGTTATGCATGAAAATATTTGTGGACTTTCTAGAGAAAAATCGTTGCTACTCCTTTCGATACATCATGTGCGAACGTTAAATAAAGAACATTAGTAAAAATATATAGCGTAGCGTTTGACAGGAAAGTCAAAAATGTATAAACTTGGATGGCGGAATGATAAGAATATCTATCTAAAGGATAACGTTTCAAAACAGAGACGTCTGGGTCCAATTTGTAGAGCAAGCGCAGTCTACCCATAGTTTTAGAGTTACAAAGGCAAGCAAAGTAACTCAATATTGGAGAACGTTCTATTTTAAACGACAACTGAACGGGATTTTTAAATATCATTAATTTTTAATCAAATTTAAAGTCAAACAGGCACCAAATACTGTGGTTTTGTTGCTTCAACATTTTTCCACAAACAAAGAAAAACAAATTTAAATTGGGGCGAAAAAAAAATAATACTACTCACCCTTGTTTAATATGTTGTTGAAAATGTGTGAGACAGCAACAAGTTGTTGTTTGCTGGGTATATTTCCAAATATCCAATTATTGCCAAAAATATTGGCCTGTTGAAAAAGCGTTTCGTAAAAAAGAATTGGCACTTTAACATTAACTGGGCCACAACCAACAGATTGCATTTGATTTATGCCACACACACATCCAGCATTGGCTTGTTAACTGTTGCATAAACTTGCCACGCTATAGCGTTGTGTATGTATATGCGACTGTTTTACAAATTTCAGTTAAAATTTTCCTTGGATTACAATAGGGAAGAAGACAACAACAGCACTTACAGTCGCTTACAAAAGAAATTTGCAATCATCAACAATTTATAGACAATTTCCGCAATTACACTCAACTGTAGCTGTTGCTGTTCGTTTTGCTGTTACAGGATAGAAGGCAAGACGAGACAAAATGTTTGAGAAAGTTGTCAAACAATGCTCTTTAAATATGCCATTTCCGAAACAGGAACAAACCAAAGAGAGAGAGGCAGTTAAACAGTGTAGTGGAAATTCTTGCCAAGGATTTCGTTACCCTTCCTTTCCAGTTTTTCGCCTTCAGTCTGGTAGAGGACAACAACAAATATTGTATTTTATTTTGTTGTTGTCGTTATTTTTGTTGTTAATTTTTAATTTACATCATGACAAAATTACAATTTTCTGGAAAATTTCTTCTTTCTTTCGTTCTGGCTCTGCATTTTTTTGCTTTGGATGTTACTTGAACCTCCGTGTTGAATATTTAAAATTTTTCTTCGAATTTATCTTAGTGGGACACGTTTTTCTTGTTCTTGTTTCTCTCTTCTTTTCTGTTATTTTTAAAAAGTTTCTATTTCGTTTTGATTTGTCGTTTTTTATTGTTTAGAAAAGAAATATTTTTTTTATTTATTTTTTCTTAAACTGTCTGTAAATTATGGCACTTGTTAGCAGTTGGCTAGCTATGATGGCAGTGTTGTGTTCGGTTCGGTGAAGAAAGTAAAAATAGAGGGAAAATACTTTACTTCCGTTTCAGTTTGTTTTTGATTCTTGGCTGGGCTTTCTTTTTTGGTTTATGACAACATGGCTAAACTTCCTGTAAAGAATATATAATAAAATTAAGAAAAAGCCACAACAGAAAATTATAAGCATAATTATGAATATATTGTGCACAGTGGGACAATAAAAAGTATTTGTAATTATATTTATATAATTACATAGTTTGTCACCGTTTACGTTATGAAAGTTTTATTGCCAAAGTTTTCTTTATCTACCACTAGGGAGACAGTGTATTAATCTGTCATTGTCTGGAACAAAGTCCATACTGCGAAATTGGTCTTTGAATTAAGTGTAATGGTGTATAATTTATCATTATATTGTAGGTCAAATTTAAGTTTTAATTCTCACTGAAGGTTTGTAGGGACTATATAAGTAATGATTGGGTCAATGATGGCTTGCATGTGCTCTAAGGCTAGCTAGTTTGTCAGCATTACCCTAATTATTAATTTTTGGAAACAGAAATTCAGTCAACATGTTTCGATAGCGCTCGCCATTTAACCAGAAATGACCTTCGTCAGTAAACACAATTCTTTGGAAAAAATCCTCATTTTCGACCAACTTCAAATGAACCGAATTAGCAAAAATACTACACAAGCGTTGTATGTATGTATGATTTCACTACCTTTACGACTTATATTTTATAAGAACGTATGCCTTAAGTAGAATGTTCCACGTATTCGAAGAACAAAGACCAACAAGTTGAGAATAAATTCGCAGTCTTCTTCAAGATTTTGCCCAATGGCAGCAAAATTCTGTTCTGTACGTATGATTTTGTCTTGTAGCTGCTTTTGAATCTGACATAGTAAAATTAGTACGAAAACGATTAATAACTGCGCGAATTGCTAGTGCATGAGGCCGATTATATTAGAAGTAAAATGGACGGAGTGTAGTATGAGTTTTGCAAAGAGATTTCTTTCATTTTCTTCAATTAGTTTAACTTTGAACCTGGCTGAACAGAATCAATTGTTTATAGTTTATATATTTATATTATATAGTCCCACTGTATCTTTTATAATGTGATTTAAAATGGAAATGAATTGTAATACAAACCTTTAAATATTTATGCAATAATCCTTACGTTCTGCATGTCATTAACCAGCAACATTTGTCGGCGACAACATTTATTTGAAATGCAAGAAGACACTGAGCATTTTCATATTTTTTTTATTTTCTTTAAAAACTACGAGTGTAATTTAATTTAAACAATACGCATACACATTACTACACCTTTTTTACACGTTACTACTTGTCACTTTTAATTTTAATTTTTTTCCTAAAATTTTTCAAATCCATCGGCAACAGATTTTGATTGACATTTTTACGTTATCTAGAATGGTATTCGTTAATTTTTTTAATTAGTTGTTTTTTCACTTCTTTCAAAGATTTTTGTGCTTCATTTTCTAGATAAATTAAATAAAAATGATTGGAAAACTTGTAATTTTCGAACTTATTACCACCATTTATTGAATTTTAATTTTTTTCCTTTTTTAATATTTCTGTTTAAATTTTTTATTCTATTTTTTAATAATTTTTTTTCTTTATTTTATTACTTACAAGCCATTGAAAGCATTTTTTCGTTTCGTTTCTTTAGAACTCGGCCTATGATTCGTTACAGTTACACTGTGCCTGCTGCAGTGGTATTGGTAGGTTTTCCTAGCAATTTTTTTTTTGTTTTTTTTCTTTTTGTTATGTATTCAGTTGGTATGTTACTCTATCAGACGGTGTCAATCAATTTTATTTTGATATTTTTATTATTTATAGTTTAGCTCTCTAGTGGCAACATAACTTAGCTAGCAATTCATTTTGATTTTATTTTTCTTTCATTCACTTTTAAACCATTTTTATCCATTAAAACGTGCACTATTACACTTGTATTTAAATTTTTATGTAAATTTTAAATATTTTTCTTATTCTTATTATTTGACAGCAATTCTGTGTATTTCTATCGAACGAACACTTCACTTGATTTTCAATTGATTTTTATTTTTTTTCTTCCATTTTTTAATTTATTTTTTTCTTTAAGTAGTTTGGTTTTTGGATTTTGTTTTGTTTTACCGTCAATTAATTGCTTTCAGTCGTTGTTAATTGTAACGGTGAGAATTTCATTTCATTCTGCCTCCTTTTTTAATTAATTGCCTGCTAAACGTAGCTTGTTTGCTCGGCTCATATAAACACCACCGTTGTACACCGCATTTATCTGCAAAGATAAGAGTGTTGTTTGGAAAAAATTAAATAAAAAACATTAATTGTTGCTTAACTATTCATGTTTTTCAAATATTCTGTTTATCAATTATTATTAAAAGTTATTCGTTTCAGACAGCACTTATGGTTAATTAAAGTCATTACAGCCAAAACATGCAAAAACAAAAAACGCAAAAATGTTTCGAAATCATGAAATGGTGTTGACCTTATTAAAAAATTGTTTAAATAAATAAAAATATTTAAATGCAGTTTAATATTGAAAGATTTTAGGAGCTGATTAACCAGGTTATTGAAACCGGGCTGCATCAAGAAGTTTGTCAGAACATTATGCTTAGAAGGGAGGTTATAGGGATATCCTATAAAGAGCACATTGAAACATATGTTCGCAGAACTATGGCACGTCTTCACGACAACAGTCAGTATTACGTCTTTACAAGAGATAACGAATCATTCAACGATTACCTTTGAGTGGATTTCGAGACAAGGGGTTGTAGAAGTTAACAGCATAGCTGACGAAATTGCGACGGCTGCTACAACTAATAATTCAAACGAAATCAGAAAAAAGAAATAACTTCAACTGGCTTCAAATATTCGCAAAGAAATCAGAAGGCCCGACAATGTTAGCTCTTTCAAAGTACACGAAGAACATGTTTTGTTTTGAAAGAATGTACTTAGAATTTAACTTAGAGACATTTTCGCGGTAACATTCAGAACTGAGAATGTCTACAGAAATACAGCAAGGCTGTCAGCTGTCAGATATTACCTTATATGCAATATTTTTAGAACCAAATACACTTCGAATGCCAAGCCTTTGATTAAGTTGTCATATTTTGTGCATTGATGTGCTTTCATAAACATATTCTCAGTTTCTTTGGGAATGGATGTACCTTATGTCTGCACTGTACGTTATTATAGAGAACAGAAACATTACCAATTATCACTGTCCAAACGCGGTACCTCGAACTTTCAAGAACTTTATTTCGTTGAATTTAAACAAATAAAGCAAATGAGCCTGAATTCTGATTTAAAACGCTTGGCAGAGGATTTATCAAATTAAAATATTTTACGGTTTTAGGGTGAAATACGGTTTCTAACCCTTCTGCCTGCCGTGTCATAAAAGAACTAATTGAACTAAAATCACATACTTGCATGTATTAGTATTTAGTTACTTTGAAAAATTCAACTTTTCCTTCTTTCTCAGTACCCCTAAAGCTGTGTTTATTTTTCATTAAAGCCCACAACTTGTTGGCGCCCCAGTGATGAAGCTGTGAATTTCAAACATGTGATGACAAGTTCGCATTTCACTACATATATCAAACGTGATTTAGAATCAAATGATTTTCAACTTTATTTTTAATGGTGGGGGAGAATATTTCATAAAACCACAAAAAAAAAACAAAAGCAGTGCAAAAGAGGAATCCGTTCAAGAGATTGGATAATAAAGTTTCCCCCTTTCTTGTAGCCATGGCTTGTATAATAATTTTGGGTGTAATAAAGCAAAATGGCCACACGAGGATTTTGTGGTTTTCATTTGGAATGGATGTGAAGAAAAACGTCCTATGCTATTTCTTTTTGAGGGGGTGCTTTTTACAAATTGTATACAAATTCATTATTTTTTGTGCCATGTAAGACAGAGTAAGAGCAAGAATAACTCTTTATTTCGACAAGGATGTCCTTTGCTGCAGCAACTTTATTCATTGATTTCGTTCTTCTTTTTCTATTTTTTCTTCTTTTTTGTACTATTTTCTGTTGTTTTTTGTTTTAAATGTGCAGGAAATTAAATCTCCATAGATTTTTAGACAGGAGCTGTAAATGCCAGGACAAAAAACATTCAGTTCCGAAAATTAAAAGGCAATGGCAACACACATGCACAGACACTTTCAGAGTACTGTGGTTTTGTAAGAGACTGTAAATGCTTAGCTAAACGGACAAACAGAGACATACATACAGAGACATAGTTAAAGGGTTAGTCTGGAAAAATAACCAACCCAACTAGTATAAGGGGTTCTATAGTTTATTTTTTTTCCATTCATATATTACATCCCTCCATTTCCATCTCGTTCGGTTTGCTGCTGTAGTTATCGCACCCTCCCAGTTTTTTCAACATTGAGTATTCTAGTTAAACAGGTAATTAGTCTCCTATGACACGTTCTAACGTTATAACCTCTATAGAATTGCTATATATCGTTGCATACATAATTTTTTATTACAACCCTACAGTCAGGATTACGACGTAGTTTCTCACATCACTTATGCTGTGTGGGTTATTTTTATACATAAGTGATGGGCCTACAGTTTATAGTCAATTCCGAACAACAGATTTTTGAGAAACTTTTCATAGCAATTTTATTTACTCTCGAAATTTTTGCCAAAAATCTGCTGAGAGGAAGTCACGAAGAAATATTTTTCATATTTTCGTATTTTTGAGATTTCTGAGCTGGGGTTTGAACCCAGACCGCACGTCTTATAAGCCAACATACTACCTACTAGACTACGGCTACTCCGTACCATTCATTCTTTACCATCTTTAAACTAATATTGGAGTAGTTGCACAAACTCAAATTTCCCATTTTTCCTTCGTTGTGCTTCTGTGGACGTTTAATTATTTTCACCACTGTTCGACTATCAATCTAATGCTGTCGTAACAGTTTAACTTGTTAAATAATTGAAACTAAAACTAATTGATGCTACCAATACCGATAAGAAGTGGCAATAAAAAGTGTAATCGTACTTATTTAAATTATTTATTGAGTTTTAAATTGATAATTCAAATCAATTAGTACTTTGGGGAAAAAGCTACAATCAACGAAATAAAAACAATAACAAACTAATTTGTTGTAATTCATAAAATAAATGAGAAATAATTGAAACTTTCGAAAAGAAAATGTTTGCATATTTAGACTGCGTACACAGAAAAAACTGAAATTCAAAATCAAACAAAAAATTCACAAAGTCAAGTATTTTTTTAACTAAAATAGGACCTATCACGAAATTCGTAAAATCAAGTACTCAAATTCGTAAATTGTTTATTGAAAAAATTTTAAAATTTTTCTTATTAAAATAATATACTATTTACTAAAAATTGTGTTAAAAATTTCAAAAAAATTTTAACAACATATTTGTTAAAAACTAAGAACAAAAGTAATTGATTTTATTTTCATATTCAAACATATTGTTTTTTGAGTCAAACAAATCGTTGTTTGTAAATTAATCGTAATTTTAATCAAATTGTTTTATAAAATCAAATAATAAAATTACAGAGCTTGATAGATATAACTTATAAAAATAGTGTTTGGAAATCTACACAAATTTCTATTAAAATATTTGTTAAAATCTAACATCAAAATAAATGGTTTTATATACATATTCAAACAACTTGTTTTTTGATTCAGACAATTATTTTTTTTTTTTTGAATTAACCATAATTCAAACAATTTGTTTTATAAAATATATAAATAAATATATATAATAAATAATAAATAAAAATATATAAATATAAAATATTGCATATAATGAGTATGCGGATATTTGTTACAACCTAAGTTTTAGAAATCATGAAGTGTTGCTAACTATTTATGATTTATACACTAAATAGAAAACGCTGTTGATATTTTATGTAAATATTTTATATTTTATGTAAAATTCTTAAACTTATAATTCAATTTGTACTTATTAACAGTAGTCAACACTAGCAATAGCTAAAAAATGTAGAAATGTCAAAATCAAACAAATACATTTATAAAACCAAATAAAATTGTTTTTAAAAGTAGATTTTAATTTTAAACAAACGATTGTTAGGAAAAAAATTGTTCATATTTTTTTCTGTGTATGTAGAGAATTATGTTGTTATCAAAAATTGCAAAAGCAATGTACTTCGACGTTAATTACATTGAAAACTATCTTTGTTATTAGAAATAATAGTATCCGTTCTCATCAGTAGATTGAGAATAGAAATAGAGATAGAGATAGAAAATAAATGTCCTTCATTTGGGGTAAATCTGGTGTATTAGTGCCTGATAAAACAGCCCTTGATCACGTTGTGATAAACTACAAAACTAAGGGCCATTATTACAACTTGCCGTTAACTAAAGAGAGGATTTTAACGGGCAGATAAATTGTTTTTCGTTATTATGAGTACCCAATAAGATAGAAGTGATCGTTAAGCTAAACGGAGGATAATCCATTTAACATCCTTTTAACATTTAAAGGTCACTTTATGTTTGAACTTACCATATTATATATTATTTTCATTATGGCAACTTCAAATTTAAACAAAATGAGCATATACAACAAAAAACGAAGCCCGCGGTTGCCACTGCGTTAAAAAAACGTATATAATTGAGCAGTTTTATCGACTTTGCTCCGGCACTGCCATATTTTTGAAAAATTTTATCTGTAAGTTGTAATAACGAAAATAAGTTAAAGGCAACTTTACAGTTCCCTTTAGCTAAAGGTACCTTTAACTAAACCCAAGTTTAACGACAAATTGTAATAATGGCCCTAGGAATTTTATTTATCCGCTAAGTAGAGTGTGCAACTGTTGGACAGGACAGACTTATGATGATATGGAATCTGGACATGCTTTTAATGCTCTCGCTTAATGCATTGTACCAATAGCCATGCCTTCACCTATTCTTCAGACTGGTACTTTTAGCAATGGGTTTCGGGAACTAGGACGATAGGCATAGCTCAACACTTCAGACCTGTACGGAAAAATTCAAATCTAGATATGAAGTCCAGGTTAGTTTCCACAAAGGAGCAGATTTGCGTCATACATCAGACTATCCAGAGATATTTTACCGACCTTGTTCAGAAAAGTAACGAACCCAACCCCTACGTTTTGTGATGATCAGAATGAATCACCAGAATACATTCTTGCAAATTGTCGGGCATTAAAGCATTTCAGAAGGAAACACCTGAATGCCCATCAGATGCTGGACAGTTATTGTCCTTGTTGATATCATCATGAAGTTTGTCAGGGCAATAGGCTTAGAGGAGGCATTATAGAGATGTAGTCTGAGAGGAGTACAATCGATTGTATGGCCATACTACTATGGCAACTTTTAATGACAATAATTATAGCTTCCATAACAGAAAAATATCTCAAAAGAATAGCTGAAGTCTTCGAGGATGGCGTGAGTGTTCCACAAGCTCAAGTGGCAGTTAATTGCTACTCAGACCGACTACTTTGAATTCATATAGGATTGAGGCATTCCAAACTTTGGATAAGGAACTAGAATAGAAAAATAATCGACTCTTGCCTCATTGTTTGCAGTAGTCGATTCTTTAAACAAAATTTTTAACATTCCTACAGTATCTCAAGGATAAGTGGGTGAACATTGTTTTTGATATAAAAGGACACACGTTAACATTTTCTCATGCAATAAAGCTAAAATTTTGTAGAACACATACTACCGTTCAGATCATAATCTTCAATTGCAGGTCAAAAATCTATTATCGTTCGCCTACGGCGTTCTTCCAGAATCAGTTTCGAAAAACTACAGGCCAATGGCACCTCCAGATCAATCTACGCATCAAACATCTGGAATCTCCGAGCCTTATACGCGACAATTTTTCTTATTAATTTAGTAACCGAGTGAAAAATCAACTTTATCCTTGTACAAAATTTTGCTCAAAAACTTAACATTGAAAGCATTTTCCTTTATCATTTATTCAGCATTTGTACTAAATTGTGAATGGTCAACCGACTTTAATATTTGCGTAAGTTAAACTTCATATGGATGGAGAGGCATGTCCTACTGCAAACCTTTGCCTAAACAAATGGCACTTCATATGCATTCTTACCAATGAATGGATGAAACGATATCGAAAGTTTCCGTACTTCAGAAGGACAGACACTGACATCAACCAGCATCCTGCGGTTCGTCAGAGCAACAAGCTATGTACAGATATGGCGTATTTTGAACACACATACATAATTGGTCACTACAACCCTTCAGTCAGGATTACGACCTAGTTTCTCATACCACTTATGTTGTGTGTGTTAATTTTATACATGAGTGGCGGTGCCTACAGTTTAAATTCGACTCCGAACGATTTTTTTGAGAAACTTTTCATGACAATTTTATTTACTCTCAGAGTTTTTGCCAGAAATCTGCTGAGACGAAGTCGCCGAAGTAGTACTTTTTGTATTTTGTTTGATGTCTGGCCTGGGGTTTGAAACCTGGCTTTACGTCTAATAAACCAACACACTACCTACTAGACTACGACGACGTATTTTGAACAGCATTGACTTATTAATGCCTCAGTATTTCCTATTGAATTATCCTTGTGGTTGAGTCTTTTATTGCCTCCTTAAGCTAAAAGAATAGTTGGTTGGTGCCAAAATATTACAACCTTAAATTTAAGGTTTTAAGACACTTTAATAAAATTCCCGAAGGACAATATCAAATGACACTGACAATGGCTGCCAATACAAACGATGGATAGAATTATGAAACATTACGAGCGAATATGCTATAAAAATTACAGCAACAATAACAACATCAAGTATATACCAAATGATGCTGGTACTTGAAAGTAGACCAGCATAAAAAATGAGTGAAAAAAGGAAAACTTGAACGAAAAACTTGACGTTGATTTTGTGTATATTTTAAAACTTTTCCTTCTTCCTCCAAAGACCGGTTTACAAAGATAGAAAGGCACGGTCATTGCAAAAAGCTCTCAAGGAAAAGGTTAAGGGGTTAAAAGCATGGCTAGGTATGGTGCAAGAACACCCAAAACAACAATGCCATAAAAGCAACAAAGTTTACGCACGATGTGTTGCAACAACTGAAACAAAAATAAAAATCAAACGTCATCATCATCTTCGAAGAGCAACAAACGAATGCTTTGGGAGAAGCAGAAAAAAGGCAACAAATGGGACAACAACAACAAAGGATCTGATTCCTTAAGCGTTTGCGACTATAAAAATTCATTGCAACCGAACAGACAAACAAACAAAAAAAAAAGAAATTTAAAAAATATTTTTTCTTTCTTTTTCAATTTTTCTTTTTGTTGTTGTTGTTCTTGTAACGAAAATGCTTTTGTTTACAAGGCAAGGTAAAGAGAATCCTTTCTGAAGTTGAATCGAAGAGAAAATTCTTTCAGATACACACACTCAAATCTATAGAAATATTTCTCTCATCTTCATCAGTGGCTGGATGGTCGTTTGGGTAGTCGTTTACTTGGAAGGGCTAAACAAAGTTACAATAAGAGCAGCGACAACAACAACACAAATAGAAAAAGAAATCAACAAACCAAATGTTATTTTGAATTTTTCGCAAATTCTATAAAATCCTACAAAAATATTGCAAGTGTTTGCAATTGTTGAGCATTTGAGAGCACAAGAGCAGCAGTGACTGTCAATGACAAAAATTTGAAGAGTTTAAAAACTAGGGTGACCATATCACAAATATATTAATACAGCAAGGCAGAGAGAAGACATGATTGCTTATATTCCTTTGTCTATTTTTTTGGATGATGGCTTGCATTTTTAAGACGGTAACTAGCATTTTTTGGTCAATGACTTCCATTTTTAGCGATAAGAAAAATGTTAGCTTCGTTCCCCGTACAAGATTCGAAACCTACATCTCCCAAGTAACGTCCGGATGCTAGAAAACCTGATTTGGAATCCTTGATACCATGGCTACCCAGCCCATTTCCCACATAAATCCGTTTCTTATCCGATTTAGTGCCATTTATACACTGCAAGATCTACTTTTTCACAATAAGGATCATCCTTCGCAGACACTGTTAAAACAATAATTGTTTTTTTTTTAATTTTTTAATTTTTAAAACAATTTGCGAATTACCAGAAAAACTGTTACACTCAGGAATGTCTGGAGTATAATTCTTAAGGAATGGAAAAGATAATACAAATCAATTTCTACTCAGTAAGGCAAAGACCAAAAGCTATCTTTTATAATGTGAGATTAAAAGGCAAAAATTTATAAATTGGGCCAACTTTATGGTCGGAAGAAATAAAAACAAATCATAAATTAAAACTGGAAGCAATCAAGTACGAGTAATATGATGATGATAATGGTTTAAATAAAAAACACAAAAAAATATGTTAAAGAAATATTTACAATAAAAACAACAACAATATGAATAAAATATATTTTAATTTAAATTGAAATTCTGAAATTTATTCTTAATATTTGACTTTTTAACAAACATAAGCAGGAAACAAAAGCATACGATAGAATATCAGTAGAGAGAACAATTCAAATATTATGGATATGATGTGCTCACTGCGTACAAAACTCCTTTCGAAGACATGAAGTAAGGAAATGCTGTTAGAAGCAAGCCTTGACAATCTTTGATAACTATTTCTATTGAAGCTAATTTTACGAGGGAAATTTTTTAGAGCGGCTCAGCTCTGCAAGCAAAAGAGGAATTTATCTGAGTGATTGAACTAGCCGTGGCAGAATGGATTGTTAATTGTTCCTCTGAAATGCTTGAATCGAGAATGTAGAAGATATATTGTGTATTTTGATCACCGCTCTTGTTATAAAAGCCTTATAACAGACAATCAGCCTCAAAATGAATTCCGCATTGCAATATGGAAATAAATTGTAAACCATTGAAAATCATGTAGTTTTTGTTTACACGAAAATATCTGGCAAAAGGATAGAGTTTTTACTACAATTAGTAAAGGATGGTTTAAAGTGAAGAATTACTAAGATACAGGCATATAAAAGCCATTTTGGTGACCTTAAATGTTTCCAAACTTGTGGTTTGTGGGACACCATACGGAGTACACCTCCTCACCTTAGCTAAGGAGCCTCAATCTGAAAACTTTACTGAAGACGATAAAACGAACATGCTATATGACTATAGACAATAAGATTATTGACATGGCAAAGAATTTTAGGAATTTGCGCTGAGATTACTATAGAAATGGTACAAAGAATGTGGGCCAAAAGTTAACCCAACCAAACAAGAGTTAATATTAGAGGGAGTAGCTTTCCATCTACAAAATAACTCAAAATATCTTGGGATCATAGTGGACAGCAAACTAAACTTATTTTCGTGAGAAAGCAACGGGCCTACACTTGCAATATGTATACTGACCATACGACTTTGTAATCAAACCACCATTCGGCCTCTGAACTAAGCTATGCCTATTGAGGCGGCTGCCAATTCAACATAATAAATAAATAACAGCCCTCACAGAGTCTACGCTCAAAGTGATGTCGGTTACATTTCCCATAATTCACTGTATTTTCAGCAACACCAACTCTCTATTTCTCTATCTCTCCATTTCTCTCTCTTTCACTACTTTATTTGCTTAACTGTTTTGCTTTTTGATTCTTTTGTTGTGCTGTTTTTTGTTCTTTTTTGTTTTTGTTTATGTTTTATAGATTAAATAAAGAATAAAAAGAGTCATTTATGCTATGCTACCGGCTATTTTTTTGGCTAAAAAGGATAAAGTTAAGTCAAAGCTATATGATGTTGTTGCTGTTGTTATAATTCTTTTTGTTTATGCCTTTACATTTTTTAAAAACAGAAAAAATCAAACAAAAAACAGGAAACTGAAGTAAACACATTCATCTGGTTGTTGGCTTAAAAAAAAGTTTTGTGAGTGGTCATGGTTTAAGTGCACTAGGGTCGGAAGAGCTCAAAAAATGTAAAGTTTACAGCTCAAAGCACTTACTGGTTCAAGCACACCACGCAGCATTTGGTACATACGTACACAATCTCCTTGCTTCATTGATTAATAACTTATAAGTACCATAGTCGGTGGTTCTTCGTTTGGTTTGAGTCTTCGAAGAAAAAAGCTTTGTTGTTTATACGCATTCATTTTACTAAACAGGACGAATAAATGAAGAATGAATCTACTACGCGCAACTCGTATATAAAGCTCGGTCAACTAGCAAAATTAATTTCAAATCCAAAATTCGTAACACCAAGACAATTTTCTGATTCTCCGAACTAGGGGATGATCACTGAGTGGTGTCCTTTCAATACTTATGTGGAGACTGATTGTGGACGCAGTTCTGACAAAAATTTTCGAGGCACGACAGCAGACGATGCCAAGATTATGCAGATGATGTAGTCCTCATGGCTAAGAGAAAATTTGAAGAGACTCTATGACATCATTCAAAAAGGTCTTGTCTATTATATTAAAGATTAAAAACTAGCTTCTCACAGCCCCCATGTTGTGGCTGTTAATTTAATCTAGGAGTGGCAGGACCCGAGGACAGATTTGGGAAACTACTCATGGTAATTTTATTTCCTCTTAGAGTTTTTGCCAAAAGAGTGCTGAAAGCAAGTCGCCAAGAGAAATATTTCTTTTTAGTGTTTTTGACGATAGAATCTATTATCGTGAACGTAAACTCTGATATGTTAGCTAGCGTAATATCAATTAAAAACAATTCACTTTGTCCGCCCATGTTCTTCTGTTTTCCCACAAAAGGGCACTTAGTGGGTTTTAAAGTCTAACATGTCGGAAAATTATAAAATCTACTATTAAAACTCGCTCTGTTAAAGGTTCTGGCGACTTTCCTTCCTTAGTCTCCATAGGTTTAGTTCTCACTACCAAATGCAATTGGTCACTAGTGACACGTTAAGTGAAAACAGTGATGTTCAATTAGAAACAAACCGTTCAGACAGTGCCCAAACAGGTTAGTTTAGTTAGTTAGTTTTGGTGGGATTGAAGGGAGATTATCTACTATTAGTTATTTACCAGCTTTATCTAAGAAAAGAGGATTTGAGTTCCGCCATCCACCTACGCACTCCGACTGCCACTACTCCTAAGCTTACTTGGTAACACATTAGGCTTCTATTATATATTCCAGCCTTAAATACGAAGCGACTACCAACCATTTTCAATCGATGGCGGACAATTTTGTTGGTAAAAAATTTGCTTCAAAATAACTCATGAAAATCAATTAGAAAGACATAAACATTCTTTATTATTAAACAAAACTATTTTTCTCGAATTTAATCCGTATGTAGCCCATAGTGGTTTTGAACATGTTCTAAGTAGTCATCGTAATATCTTAAGCTTAAACCACAAATATGACTGAAGATTCCAAAAGTAATTTATGGACTCAATGAGTTATTGGATGTAACCAACAGACAATAATAATAACAACACAGACGACAACAACAAGAAAATAAGCATTTTTAAATACAAAATATGTGGATCTTGAGTACATGTTTCCTAATACAGAAGATTGATTTTTTTCTTGTCCAAGCCAATAACTGAAAAGTAATAGGAATCGAAAAAAGTAGACAGAAGAAGATGAAAGAATCTCATTTTCATCCACTTCAAATATTAGGCTTCATTTCAGTAGCCATTATCTTTCAAATACACGAGGAAACGGCTATGGAAAGTGAATTTATTTAATTTTTTTTTGCTTTCGGCCCATTCAAATGCCCACTCATTTAGTTGTTCTCTTTGGTACTTCTTACACATGCCAGAAACCATGGACAAACTGTTGAGTTCTTCCTGTTGTATTGTTTCATTTCATATAATTTTTCATTTTCAAATTCTATTCACTATGGCAACACATGTTTAACAATTTCTGTAATAATTTTTTTTGTTTGATATCCCACGCCATGCTTAGGAGAGTTCTCTTGGAGGCCATCTACACAATGTGACGAGTTTGTGTATATCGCGACTTACATATATTTGAATGACACAGAATAAAGTAGCCGCAGTTTTGTAGGTAGTGTGTTGGTTTATTAAGCGCGAGGCCACGGTTCAAATCAGGTCAGACATGTCAAACAAACCGGCGGCTTCCTCTCAGCAGATTTCTGGCAAAACACTCTAAGAGTAAATAAGATGGCCATGAAAAGTCTTTCAGAAATGTATCGTTTAGAGACGACTTCAAACTGCAGGTCTCCCGCCACTCATGTATAAAAATAACATACACAACACAAATGGTGTGAAAAGCTAAGTCGTAATCCTGACTGAATGGTTGTAATGACCAAGTATGTATGTATGCATAATCATAGATAATGTCATACAAACAATCAGACAATCAAAAACACCTAGCGTCTCTTGTGGGAATCGAACTCACGGTCTCAGCCATTTAAATTCTACACAGCGACTAGACCACCGAGCCACCTGATATAGAAAAAACGTTCTTTACAAGTAGACGATAGAAAAACAAGAAACTGTAATGGGAAGAAGAAATCGTTTCAGAAACTACTGAACACAAATGAAATGGTTCGAGAAGAAAAAGAAGAAAATTGAAGTTTAAAAAGAGAGCTGATCGAAGATGAACATGAACGCAGGATCTTGGGTGGATCATCCACAGCTTCTATTCGAAATAAAACACGTCGGGGAGTGGAGTCATCATATCCAAAAGAGTTGTCCTACCTCTACTAAAGCTTTTTTAACAACCATCTGACCTCAATAACCACAACCTAACATGTGGTTTGTTTTTAGTGCCTCTGACAGATGGAATATCATTAGCAAGATTTCATTCACTTCTTCATTGACTGGTCGACCAATAAAAGGTGATTCTTGGATGCAACAGAATCGAGCAAACTATATGTGGGTTCGATGTTTAATTACAGATTTTCCCTTCTTTATAGTAAAAAGCATTGTGTGTGAAGATAAATTTGGATTTAAAAATCCAAGACGCAATCCAAAAATTTTAGTAGAGCCACATTTTTCGTTTAGATTGAAAAATTTTCTCTTATTAGAATTTGTTCTAAACGGAACACTGTTGCTGTTTAACATTATCCATCTGAACTAGCCCACTAAGTTAGGAGCTAATTTTAGGTAATACTATGTATATGTATGTACCATACCACATTCGAAGGAAGGTTCCAATGCCTCTTAATATAATCAGCAATATAGTCACATATAAAGTGATATGGTATTGAGAAAATTGGCTTTGAAAATATCAATTGTGTGCTTGAAAATTCTCTAGAAAATCAATGGTCATATAAGGGACCTCTTCCGTACCGTAGGAGTGGGTTATCTATGATAATCGTGGAAATCGAGAAAACTACCTCTCACCATCCCCCACTTGCTACAATACAATCACTATTGCTGTATGTAAATATTACACCATCCAAGATTAACTTTTGCTGGATCAATATTACGTTGAAGGGGTTTAATGTAGTCGAACTTGATCGTCAATAAACCCAAGAATTTTTTTTGGTTTTTTGGTTTTAGATTTAAAACAAAAACAACAGCAACAACAAGATAAAATCTCCCAAAAAAAATTACAAGTTGATCTTCTTTATCGTCTTGCCATTCATCCATCCAGCCATTCATTCGTTCGTCTATTGTAGTTCTAAACTCTAAAACTTGTCTGTTTAAATTCTACGAAATTTTTCTATTTCATTTAACTTTCAAACTCCACACAAAAACAAAAATGGGAACAACTTGCATATGCACTTTTGTCATCCTTTCACAGGGGGTACAGGGTGATACAATTTGCTGCACATTCTGTCTACACAAATGAAAGAATGCCGTCAAAAGGCACACTAGCGCCACTCTCCATTGGGTTACACTATTGTATTTGCCTCATTTTCATCTTGATTTGCTCTGTTTTTCGTTTTATTTTTTTCTCTTGTATGTGAGAAATGAAATTTCAAGGATATTCTTTTTATCTTTACTCTCGTACCCTTAGCAAAAAAAAAAAGAAAATTACAAAAAGTGGGTAAAACTGAGAGAACGAAAAATCTTGTTAAATGAACGAAAACTATCGAAATTGTAACACAGGCTATAATAACGTGTTTAATGTTAAGAAATTCACGCAAAAATTTTAAGAAAATTTCATTCATTCGAAGTATATTTTTAAAAGAGTACCTAATGGAATACAACTTGGAAATTGCAGGGTTACATAAAAGAAAAGGCATTGCATAGCTTTTTTATACCATTTGGATCTTCGTTTTTCTAAATCTGATTGTTTAATAATTCCCTCAAAACCCAGACAATTTTCTAATTCTCCGCGTTGACATAATATAAGCAATCGATTCAAAATATAATCCAAGAACAGGTTTATAAAAACATAACTCTGTAATTCAATTAATTCATTTGTCCCTCATTTAAAGTATACTAATAAAGGACACACAACTCGGAGACTCATAAATATTTCAATTTAAATTCAGAAGATTAACAAGAAAATTTGTTTAATTTGTTGGAGTATTATGCATAGAGATAGAATTCCGAGCCATGTGTTTTGGGGCGTCGTGATTGCCTGATAACTGAGTTTCAGTCTTCAATAACTTTGGTGATGCTATAGCAAATCTTTCACTTAAAGGCTTCCCAATAACAATGATGTAACGGCACACAAGAAATTACGTAAAATGTGAGACAATAAAACTCCAGAAAATCTAAAGAAGGTCTTCATTCCCCTACAAAGAATCTACTGAAAAAGATTCCTCACCCTTTCCGTAGAGGATAACTTCAATAACGAATATCAAAAACTACCGCCAATACAGTATTTTTCCGCAGAGCGGAGTTTCTAAACAATATCAACTGGAAATGATATTACTGTAGGACCTGCTGCATTTGAGAAACTGCGTGTAGGTGTAAGATAAGATAAGATAAGTTCGAATTTATCTAGCAAAGACAAAAACCAAATATTTTGTCAGAGTCAGTGTTAAAGTTAACAGAGCAATATTAAATTGGAATAATCATCGGAGCATGGGCTTTTTATCTCATCTTTTAAAAATTATACTCCAGACGTTCCTAAGTGTAACAGTTTCACTTATACTCCTCAAATAGTTTTGAAAATTGAGGAACTTAGACAAACAAACTTACTTTTCTTAACAATTTCCCAGAGAGGATGTTTGATAATAAGGAAAAACAAGATTTTCTCTAGGTATCTTACTATATGAAGATTATAGCCTAAGAGGTCCATTAGAAAACATAATTATGGGTATAATCCAAATAATTTTTGGATATGAGAATATCCGAATTGATTTTTTTATTTTCTCCTAAATCTCCAATTACGTCAGAAAATATAATTCTCAGTTTGATCATTATTAGCTGTAAATATTTATGAATTTCTAAATATTCTTATAGAATTTAACATGTTTTATATATATGTAAAGAATTATCAATTTTTCGATTTCTAATGTTAAAGTTAAATAAAACACACACATAAAGCTACGAATAGAACTTTTATTACTAAATCTTGCTAAAAAGATGGCAAACCCTTCACGAAATGATGAAATATTTCAAGAGCTGACGCAGCTACTTTCAAGCCAGTAAATTAATAAATCCATACAATATGTTTCCTTAGCACACAGGAATTCGTGCTACAGTTTTGTCTGATATCGTATGATACATAATCAGTTGATAAGCTATGACGATAATAACATGTATCAAGTTTGTCAAAAGAAATCCAATATCGATAATTAATACAGCAGCTCGGTTCTATCACCTCTTCTTACCGACATAATAAATCAAACCAGAAATTAATGAAACTTTATTATCTAATAAAAACAACCATAAGAAGAAAAACGTTTTCGCTTTCAGTCCATTAGTTCTGTTCCTGTTCAAATTCGTTTTCAAAAACTAAATAAATGAGTTAAGGTTAATTTGGTAACCCTCCTCATAATTAATTTTATTAAATGGAGAGCTAAAAAATAAAAAAAACAACAATCAAAAAACGACAAAAAAATGACGCACAAATACATAGTAACAAAACAAACATTTTAACTCTGCGAAATTCTCATTATTTACTCAAAGAAGACAAGACAACACAAGACAGATAACATAGACAGACAACAGCAACACAACTCTTGATCTAACGTGAACTGTATGGGGAAATGAGAGCGGGGTCACAAGGAGAATGGAGAGAAGAACACAAAACAACAACAAACAACTGCAGTGTTGTTTGACCATAGTGTACTAAATAAAGATGATGACAATTATTATAACGGTGCACAACAAGTGAATCGTATTCTTGTGGAGAGACAATTTTCGGCTGACTCGTATTTTTTTAATACACGCCAATTTTCGATTCTCGTAAAACAGCAACAGAAAAAAATCAGCATGAATAGAAAAACAATTCGATTAAAGAGAATACGAAGCAAATATACACTTAAGAAAATGAGTACAAAAAACTTAAAGTATGAACTATTGGAAGCAAGAAAAAAGAAAAGAAACACTAACTACGGTTATGAAATATAATCGTCATACAGGGTGTTTAAAATTCGAGTTTATATTTTGATTGTATTTTCCAATATACAGTGACTTAGCCTAAAAAAATTCAAACATTATTATTTAATTGGTTATTACAACCTAGTTTCACATCACCCACATGTTAATCTTATTGATGAGCGGCGGGCGTTTAGTATATCGACGACTCTGAATGAAAAATATAAGAATCTTTTCATGGTAATTCTCATTTTTTGAGAGGAAACCCCCCCAAACATATTTTTTCATATTTCGTTCTTGTTCAAGATGTCTGAGCTGGGACTTGTTCCACGGACTCGTGTCCAATAAGCTAATACAATACCTACTGGACCACGGCGATTTTGAAGTAGAATTGTGGATACAAATATTCAAAAACTTAACATCCATTTCGAAAGGAGAATTGATGAAGAAAAATTTAACCGGCAATATAGACATTTCAATTCCCTAATTCTAATTACTTAAATTCTATAAGATTGGTGTGTTCGCAATCTCCTTCGTGGAGAATGTGTTCTAATTCTAATAGAGAACCAGGAATCTTTTTAAGGATTAATACGTTTGGTCTTCAGAGGATGATATGTCTGAAGTCTACATTGCATACATACGTAATTGGTCATTACAACCCTTCAGTCAGGATTACGACCTAGTTGCTCACAAACAAAAATCATCGTCAGTAAAGCTATAAATCCGTTGCTTTCCTTCATTTGATGATTCAAAAAATCAAAGTCGCATGTATACACATGACAGACGCTAAGATAAAACGAAATCAAGAATAACCAAAAAGAATGAGGTTGCACACTTAGTCCATTCAAACTCTCATGCCTTCCATTGAGAAGACATTAAGAACTACTGTTCAAGTACTTAAAAAGGTATCAAACGATATACAGTAAACTGTATAAAAAGGCTTCATTAGACAAATCTTCATACAAATAACCCCGTGCCTATTCTCACTCAATGTATTCTCTATACAGTTTGGAATTATGGAACACATACACATGATAATATAGCAAGAATGGCAATTAATGATGTTTTGTTGATAGGAAACACAAACAAAATTGAGTGTTTTTGTTTGTGTTTTCCATACAAAAAGGCAAGCAAGTGAAATAGCCTGTGTTACATCACATAAACGAAATCCGCACGGCAGCATAAAACTTGACAGCACCTGAAGAGGACTAATAGAAACTGAATTGCTCAGAATTAAAGTTATTGGATCATGACAGATCCCAATGGAAGAATTTCGTTGCGGCACTTTGTTTCACTGCGGAATCATAAGAAACAATGTTCCTATTTACAAAGTTTTTAAAAGTGAAATCCGTAGGAAGACGTAGTGAAAGGTCATCTACTAAAATAGAAGACAAATGGGGAAGAGCAAATAGATCGACTGAACATAGCTGATTTAAAATGAAACAAATTGCTGGTGTTAGGTTGGCTTGGGATAATTTTGAGAATGTGCTTTGTTCCTTAATGGAATTTCAGTAACACATAGGTAGTGTTCACACGAGTGAACAAATACACAACCCTACCCCATAACCCGTTAGTTCAGGTAGTGATGCATATACGAGTTTAAAACTAAAACTTTTTAACTAAATTTCTTACAAAGTACCTAGATAACAATTTAAAATTTCAATTGAAAAAATCTCCAAACATTTTTGTAAATGCCCTCTTAGTAACGGTATTATCAAAACAAAATTTTTAAATCACAAACAACAACAATATGACAATGAAAAATAAAAAATATTTGTGGTGACTAGACAAAGGCGTTCTAAATTCAGTGGCATGAGCCACATTATACTCTCTAATTAGGGTTCTAATTTTAATAGAGAACCAGGATTCCTTTTAATATTTTTTGCCTTCAAAGGTGATGGGATTACTTGTATAATTTTAAAACTGTGCTTTGTTCCTTAATGGAATTTCAGTGATGCATATACGAAATTAAAACAAAACTTTTTAACTAAATTTCGTTCAAAATAGGTAACAATTTTAAATTTCAATTTCAAAAATCTCCAGACATTTTTGTAAATGCCCTCCTAGTAAAGGTATTAGCAAAACAAAATTCTTAAATCACAAACAACAATAATGACAATGAAAAATGAAAAAAATATATGTTGTGGCTAAAAAAATTCGCCATAAATTCAGTTTTACACAGTTTCGAAACAAAATGAAATAAAATTTAAATGAAAAATTTTGTTTTGCCAAAATCTACAGCTTTTAAGAGCTATTTTCGAACAGAGTGTAAAAATATAACACTTACCTGGTATTTCCAACAGGAAAATATCCAACTGGTGGTTCTTTGAGGAAAGGGAGCCAGTCAGCCTATTACTATTAAAGCGCTTTTTTCAAATTTAAAACAGCATCATTTAAAAATTGTATTTATTCACACACACACTTGTGTTAAATTCTAACATAAAAAAAAAAAATTTTTTAAATTTTTAACACTTTTTTAAACACTTTTTCTTATCTTTCTACATAATACCACTTCATCATTTTCATGTTACGCTCTTTTTTGCCTTTTTTTGTTTTGTACTCTTCTTACCTCTTCTTTATATTTTCGGCCATTAAAAATATTTTCTAAGCTTTTTTAATTAACCGGTTTTCTATACGTTTGGGACAATTTTTTTTTCTTCCTGCACCGTTTTTTTTTTTCATTTACAAAGAATCTTTCTATCACTTATAACCAGAATCCTAGCTTGGCTTATTCTATTTGTATTTATTTTTTTAATTTAATTGTAATTTTTTTATTTTTTCACTTTTTTACACGCCGTAGTTTAGTTTAAACGATTATAAAACCTTACGCGAGACACAACAAGGAAAAAAATTTTGCAAGTACACCCTCACATTAACATCGTAAAACTTACACTGAACAACATGACTAAACCGCAGACAACATGTTAGTGGGTAAACATAACGAGAAATGCATGCAAAAAACATTTACAAACTCTCGCAAACACAGTTTTTTTTCTTTTTCCAAAAACACAAAACTTTACAAAAAGCAACAAATGCACATCCAATGTTTTACAATCGACACACACAAACACATATCCATGTACATAAATGCTCTTATAAAAAAAAGAGAATTTTGATTACATTTTAGTTGCCTTTGCAGAGCTTAGGGGACAGTACGCCAAGTGGTAAATATAGTGAATCGATCTGTTAAATAAAACGATTAGACTATGAATTTACAAGAAGAACAACAACATTAAAATACTAATACGTAGTACTCTTACACTCTTTAGTTTTATTTCTTACGTGTTTACTCTTAATTACTCAATATATATTCTCAAAGAAAGACTCTACATTAATATGTAGGTGTATGTATGCGTGCTTGTCTTACTATAATAATAATAATAAATTTTAACGTTTGCTCTATAACGAGTCTCTTTCGATTAATATTAGTTAACGTCTCGTTAAATGCATCAGGTAAAGTAAAAAAGAGCGACAACGGAAAATTATTAAAGAGGGATTACCATGTAAGTCTCTTTTAACATACACTCTTTTAAATGAACCGGCTATTCGTTAATTTTTTCTTCATATTGCCTTAAAACATGTGCACGTTGTTTTTTATTGGTTTGTGAGAAAATTATTATTGTTTATATTTAAGAGAACGTTATCTCTTTCTTTCTTCTGTTTATTGTTTATTTTTTGCAAACACACTTTTTCAGTAACTTTTTTTGTGCGAGTGTTTTCTAATCGTTTAATGAGTTGCTTCTCCTCACAATTTTTCAAATGGCACATGTTATTAACAGTCCTTAAGGTTGGTTGCCGGCATTGTTGTTTAAACGACTCATGTTATTTACAGTCCTTAAGGCATTGTTTTATTTTAGTATGGGACTTTTGAATGGTTCAGCACCAAAATATGTGGTACAAAAAATATGTTGTACAATAATTGGGACGGCGTATAGGTGTTTAGGAATTTTTTACAAGATAGGCAAGAAAGGCTCTGATATATCCTTTTTGTAATTCGTATAAATTTTAGCATTGTATTAGTAATAAAAAAAATATTTTCTTCTGATTCTTTACTCCATTAAGATACTAAATAATAATTATGCGCTATTATTCCACCCGTAGCACGATGTACAAGCGTATTGTGTACAGCAGTAGTGTTTCATTCCAATGTGTTTCGATTTGTAAAACATTCAATCTCTCTCTTGTGCTCTCTGACATTTTATTAGTCTCTTTTGGGGAATCTACTATCCAGCATTTGGCGTTTAAGCAGCTGTTTTACTCCTTTGGAGGAATATGTTTCTATGGTTGTAATACCGGTATATTTTTTGTGTGCGTTTGTTGTTGTTGTTTATTGTTTGTTTTTGTTTTCTACTTCTGTCCTTTATGTTTTTGTCGTACGTACGTACTGATATTTGTCGTACGTGCGTACTGATATTTGTCGTACGTACGTACTGATATTTGTCGTACGTACGTACTGATATTTGTCGTACGTACGTACTGATATTTGTCGTACGTACGTACTGATATTTGCAACTCTCTAGAGAGTTGGTTTAATCTTTGGAATGAGACAGACAAAAAAATTAAAAGCATTTCAGAAATACTTAAATTATTAAAAGTTGTAAAAAAAACTCATTTTTTTAAAAGAAGTTTGTATAAAAAAAATAAAAATATTTCAATTATAAATATTTATTATTAATTGGAAATTATTATGATTTTATAAACATATTCGACTTGCGAAGTGCTGCAGCCGCCTTTAAAATTAATTAGGTACTGAGTGTGCTGCTTGGCTTAGGGACCATTTTTAAAATTTCTGCAATTCTAACAGAGAAAATAATGAAGGCAGATGGAGAATCGTATTTAATATAAAGCATAATAAATCCTATGCTGTACGGGGCTTACTGAGGAAAGAATGGATGTGCTTTTTAAAAATAACTCCATGTTATGAAAAAGCAAAATTGCCAAAACCTAAGTCGAAAAGTGAGTACAAGTCAGTCAAGCAAGCCTATTTATATGTATATATAGCAATGTATACAAGACTAACAGCATACGCAACACATCTAGCAATTCTATACGTCGTCATATTTCACAATTTCACAACAGAACCCTGAGAAACTGCTGTCGTGATAACAAATATGAGTGAAATATTTGTAGAAAAATTTATTGTAACAAGTGCAATACTGACTAAAAACGTCATAGGCTAGTAGGTAGAGTTTTGGCTTATTAGACGAGAGCACTTGGCACAAGTATCTTTAACAAGACTTTGATTCGAAATTGACGTTAAACTGAAGGTCCTGCCGTTCATGTGAGTACCTTGGGTGTAAACCTGGCTAAAGGGTTGTAATAACAAATTTAGTAAGTAAAGCGGTAAATTATTAGACCCCTAGACACTGGGCCATGGTTGCATTCTGCAACTGTTGGAAATACTTCACAACAATTTGTTCAGCACTTAGGCATCTAAAGCTTTAAAGGTGGCAATTTAACCTACTAATGTACCAACACTTTTGCATAAACTTTCAAATTTGATTTAATTCAATCCACTCACTGTCCTTGTAGAGAGTATTCTCATAGCATTCGTACTCATAAATGCCATACAATTTTAGATTTTTATGGACATCACCTCCCATAAGTCAAAAGTCTATTTGCCAATCAAATTACTTCGGCTCTTTTGATAATCGACCACAGAAGAACTGTTACGAATACGATAAATATTGTCATTCACATAGAAAAGCCCGGACAATTAAACCAATTTGGCAATTTGAAACTACTAACTGACTTGTGGACTGTCTATCCATTTATGCAACAGCATGCATTTTTGCTTCGCATAAAAAAATGTTTATTGCTGTTGTTGTTGTTGCTGGTGTTCATTTCATGGGCTATTTAAGATGTCTTTCTTAATTTTATCTCATTTACTATTAATTACCTTCAATTACCTTTAAAAAACCATACACACAAGCACACACTTGCACACACACATGCAACATAGTTGACATCCTTAACTTCACCTTAAAATTCTTGAAAGAGAGACAAACAAAAACTATTTCATCATCATCATTGTAGCCTTCACAAATGCAATATTAAAAACATCCTTCTTTTTCGTTCGTGTGAACAAAACGAAATTCTTGTGACATGGAATGCAATTTTATCAACATCAAATTAAAATTTCAGGCGTCTAGGAGACGCCAAAAAAACAAAAATAACAGCAACACAGTGGTTGTTGTACTAGCACTACAGTGGGAAGAGAGTACAACAAGAACTGGCCATGAAAGTAATGCAATTTTATACTCAAACCACCTGATTCTGACTCTTTTGTATCGCCCATACAGCAACAAAATAACTTCATACAACAAGAACAACAGAATAAGTATGAGGTATGTCCTCATTTAATTATAAGTGTGAGTCCTATTGAATGGCGACAATAGCATACTCACACCGTGTTATAGGCTCTAAACATTGTTGTGTTTGTGGAAGTCTGTTGCAAGTACAGAAAGTGTGTGTGTGGCATGTTTGGTAGACAATTATTTAAGTTCATTTGCAAACGTTGCAGATGCTAACACACCCACAATACACGCAACTTAAATGGATGTGCCACAAAAACATGATTATTTCGAAACCCCCCATCTCATTATATATTTGGGTTGTAGGATACCTTCTTACGCATTAAATATTATTTTTAAAGCACTTTTAAAAGGCAATTTTTAATAAAAAAAAACTGCTTAAGGTTAGCACTTCGCTTGGGAGCAAAGGATTTCAAATGTCTCTCCTGAATTATTGAAAAGATGTCCCCATGGTTTTTTTTTTGTATCACTTCTGTAGGAGATTCCATCCCTACCATTGTAGCCACCGCCACTTTCGATCTTTGTCTCCCAAATGATTCTGTATTAGCTGTTCTCCATGGAATTACTGATGGTTTGCGACGTTCAGGCTGTGATCAAGTCGTTTACGAACATCATTTCGATGTCTGTTTAGTGAATTTCCGTGTCAAGGATTTCTCATGGAAATTTCAGTTCATCTAGAACGTAAAGAATTCGTCGGATTTTGAATTGCTGGCGAACTAACAAGGCTGGTATAAGGCTAATAAATTCCGACATATTGTCAATGGTGGCCTCTGTTAAATTGATTATCTTCTGGTTAGTTCTGATTTTCTTCTTTCCTCAAATGTCATGGTTATCCACCGAATTTTTGCGAATCTCATAGGTCCCACTGCTCTATTGGAAGTCATGCTGAATGATCTGATATTCCGTCGCTGGGTTTTTCAGGCACTGAGGAGTGGCGTAAAATACTGTTCACAGCTTAAAATTGCCACCAACATGCCTAATTGTTGTACTTGAGTGTACTTTGGGTGATGCTCTAGACGTAATGGAGGACATTATGTTTTCCATCAGAACTGAAGAGGCAAAACTTCGACTCTTATCTCCAAAATATGTTTTTCTAAAATGTCAACAGTTTATTGTGTTGTTCTCTGGAAAACGCTACAGAAGATTTAATATGTTATGATCAACCCACGTATTTAGTCGCCTTCTTATCGTCTTGGATGGTTATACATACAGTAAGTACATACCAGAGAACTGCAACCGGTGATTCAGTAGTCAAAAACATGATACTTTCACTCAACTGATCATACATATGTATATGTATGCCTTAATACTCGTTCTGATTATTCATTTTCAAATCAATCGGTACAACATCTTTTATGTGAGTGCCCCTGCACTTCAAAACAGACACGTCAACAGTTTTCAGAGTGACAGAACGTTTGAAGATTTGGGCGTGGTGATAAGCATGCCACTAAGGGAGTCGGCCGCTTTCATAAGGAGCTCGAGATGATTCAAACCCACCACTAACAAATCATAACAAGGAGGCTTACCTCTAGACTGGGTAATACCATATAGCTGTAGCATGATTTTACAGTTGTCAATACTGGCACAACATTTCATATGCATAAACAAAAGAATATCCAATTGCATATGAGCAGCGACCACTTGACTTAATGTTATTGACCGTCGCGCACATGCAACGATCATTTGACACTTTGTTGTCAGGCCGCTGACTGCATTGGTTTGCATATAATATGTAGTATGTGTGTTGTTGTTGTATGGCATTGCTGGTGATCGTGTGTAGCTCTCTTTACACTTTACCGTGGGAATTATTGTGGATAATAGGCGCGTGTCATATAACATCCACTTGTCCCATAATTATTACACACACAAACCAATATAATATAGTTAAACATATAATGTACACACAAACATATGTTATAGTATTAAGTCAATACAAAATTGTATTAGAATTAAGGGTTTGATTTGGAATTGTCAAATCAGCCAAAATTTAGTATAAAAGAAGGGACATTTTCCCTCAAGAAGACAATCAATAAAACTTAACAAAATAGTGCGGTTCAACTGCACTTAGTTAAAACTATTGATCTTTTTATTTGATAGTGCTCCTTGAGTGCACAAAATAAAATTAAATAAATAAATACGTTACATGGCGATCCTGCCACTATTCTAGAAGTGCTCCAGTTATTAGCACCTAGAATATAACAGTGATCCTGCCAATCCTGGAGTGCTAATTTATCAAGCACCAAAAAGCAGGTCAATCCTGCCTGGGCCTTGGTGTGCTAAAATTTAAAGCACCCAAGGACCCGAAAAAAAATATATAACAACAACTGGTGTGCTCAAAAGCACCCAAAATAAATTTTGCTTATCCTGACGGACAGCCAAGGATCCGTTGAAGGAAGTACCGCCTGGCCAAGAGGCACCAAGGACCTCAAGAATCAAGGACCAAAGAACAAAAACATGAAGAAGACAACCCGCATGTGGTTTAAGGTCGAACAGAACCTCTACCGCTGCTGCAGAATAAAACCAAACAAAAACAAATTTTTTATTTAAACCAACGTGCTCCTCAAGGGTTGCACTGGCAGGGCCTATAAGCGTTAACCGCTCGAGGCAAAAATAATATCACAAAAAAAAATTTTAAGTCGAAACTTGCTACGAAAATTTTTTTTTAACTACAATATTTATGATTTCCAAGTGAAACAATATAATATTACAATTAGAAATCATATACATGGACTTTTAATATAAGATTTGTCAATAATACTTACATATATTTAGATTTTTATCCATAACTTAGTTTACATTAAATTATTAATAAGGAAAAATTTGTAATAATACATAGGAAGAAAACATTAGGGATATACTGGACTTTAATAGACAATAATTTTAGATAAATATTAAGATAATCAAGCATTAATTATTAGTAAATTGATTTAGGGCATTAATGAGGTAAAAGTTGGAGCGTATGATCACAGTAAAAAATTGCGTCTGCTCGCAACAAAATGGTTTATACTATCAGGAACAAGTCCGATTTCAATCAGCAATTGGAAAATGCTGGTGATAGGTTGGTGGTGGTCAAATTCTGTACCACTTGGTGTGGCCCCTGCAAAGTAATGGCCCCCAGGTTGGAGGAACTCTCCAGGGGCTATGCTAACAGAATTGTCTTTATCAGGGTCGATATTGATGACTGCGAGGATGTTGCCATAGAATACAACATCTCCAGCATGTCCACTTTCATATTCATAAAGAACATAGGATTGAAGAATTTGATGGAGCCAATGCCAAAAATTGACTAAAAGGTTGGCTTAATTTTTTGTATGTATGTTCTATTAATCTAAAATTACATACATTAAACATGAACGTCAGCAAGCCAAACTTTTTTTTTATATATAAATCTAGCCTCTATGCTTTAAAGTAAAAATTGTTTTCATTACTTTAATATGCAATAGAAATATGAACCATGTTAAAAAAAAAAAACAGCCAATAAATTCGTAAATAGTTGCACTAAAGCAACAGGGCAACAAAACGCTATATTATACTTTAGGAAGGACAATTATATCGCGGATGCGTTATCGCGAATTACTATAGAAGATTTTAAGGAAATGAATAGAAAGGTATCACGCGTGTTGAGAGTCACGACAAGGTCAGTGACTAAGCAAAAAGACAGTAGTAGGATAAATAATCAGCATAGAGCAAATAAAACAGATGTATTAAATGAGCCCAAAATATATGTACCAATTAAGAATAGTGACGTCAGAAAGTATTACAAATTAAAGATTTATCCCAATAAATGCTATATAAAGAAGGGAAAATCAATATTAGCTAGCGTAAAAATAAATGATATATTTACTAAAGAGGAACTTGACTTAGGACAATTTTTCTCTAGGCTCGAGAAAGCGGCCAGTAAATTAAATATCAATAAACTACAAGTAGCACCTAGTGAGAAAATTTTCGAATTTGTCTCAAAGTATGAATTTAGAAATATGGGCAATAAGGTACTAAATAGAATTAAAATAGCGCTTTTAAATGAAATAAAGATACTTGATATAAAGAATTCTAAGGAAATTCTAGAAGTCATGCTGAAATATCATGATGACCCTATCGAAGGAGGTCATTGCGGCATATATAGAACCGCAGAGAAAATAAAAAGATACTACTACTGGAAAAATATGACAAAGGACATAGCTAAATATATAAAAGCATGTCACAAATGTCAAATAACGAAAACTACCAAGCACGTTAAAAGCCCGATGATAATAACAGAAACACCTAACAAACCGTTTGATACAGTGTATGTAGACACAATTGGACCATTTCCAAGATCAATACATGGAAATGAGTACGCAATCACATTAATATGCGACTTAACTAAATACCTGGTAACAATACCTATACCAAATAAATCGGCTAAGACGATCGCAAAAGCGATATTCGAAAATTTTGTACTTACCTATGGCCCAATGAAGACGTTCATTTCGGACATGGGTACAGAATATAAGAATTCTATATTAAACGAATTGTGCACTTTGTTGAAAATCGAGAAACTAACATCAACAGCACATCATCACCAGACCTTAGGTACAATAGAAAGAAGTCACAGAACTTTTAATGAATACGTACGTTCTTACATATCTGTAGAAAAAGATGACTGGGATGAATGGATTAGGTATTTCACATATTGTTTTAATACAACACCATCAACTGTACATAATTATTGTCCTTTTGAATTGGTTTTTAGCAAAGTACCAAACAGTTTCAAAGATTTCAATGAGGTAGGCACAGTTACTCCACTATACAATGTAGACGATTATGCCAAAGAGGCAAAATTTAGATTCGAACTTGCACTTAAGAGAGCAAAACATTTATTAGAAATAAATAAAATCAAACAGAAGAATAACTATGATAAGGATATATTAGATTATAATTTTAACATAGGAGATTTAGTTTTACTTAGGAATAATACAGGACATAAACTAGAGGAATCATATAAAGGTCCATACAAAATTAAAAATATAGATTTAAGAAATAATGTAACTATAGTTGATAAGAAAAATAATAAAGAGCAAGTAGTTCATAAAAATAGACTTAAGCTATATAATAAATAAGTTTTAATTATAACACTAACCTGATCAGAAAAGTGAAATAATAATCTTTAAGACAAGATTTTTTTTTAACTACATAAGTAAACTTATCACTAAATAAATATTAAAATTAAATAAGAAATAATATTAAGATTGGATTACGTTCAATTAAGATTAATATGTAAAACATTATTAGTCATTTAAATAAATACTTTACATTTTAAGTTCACTAATAAAATATAATTTGAAATAGACGTAAAATCATTGTACTGTGTTGTGTAAAAGAATGTCCATAGAACAAAAGTTATATGAACATTCTTGTAAAGGGTGGAGGTGTAGCATGATTTTACAGTTGTCAATACTGGCACAACATTTCATATGCATAAACAAAAGAATATCCAATTGCATATGAGCAGCGACCACTTGACTTAATGTTATTGACCGTCGCGCACATGCAACGATCATTTGACACTTTGTTGTCAGGCCGCTGACTGCATTGGTTTGCATATAATATGTAGTATGTGTGTTGTTGTTGTATGGCATTGCTGGTGATCGTGTGTAGCTCTCTTTACACTTTACCGTGGGAATTATTGTGGATAATAGGCGCGTGTCATATAACATCCACTTGTCCCATAATTATTACACACACAAACCAATATAATATAGTTAAACATATAATGTACACACAAACATATGTTATAGTATTAAGTCAATACAAAATTGTATTAGAATTAAGGGTTTGATTTGGAATTGTCAAATCAGCCAAAATTTAGTATAAAAGAAGGGACATTTTCCCTCAAGAAGACAATCAATAAAACTTAACAAAATAGTGCGGTTCAACTGCACTTAGTTAAAACTATTGATCTTTTTATTTGATAGTGCTCCTTGAGTGCACAAAATAAAATTAAATAAATAAATACGTTACATAGCCATATAGACCACCAAATGAACTTGCTATGAAAGCTAAGCTACCTGCTAACCTAAATCGAATCGATGAATTCGACTGGATACTGTCAGAATGTAGCAAATAATAATTTTCGGCAATAGGTACGTACATTGCGATAATATCTAACGACCTAACGACATCTGCAATGCTTCCACTCCTTGCTTAAACTTCCTTAATTCCTTGATCAATAATTTTTATGTTCATTATTGCTTGTGGTTTGAATCATGACATTGAGTAGAGTAGATTTTAACTATCTTTCGCACGTGTTCCTCAGTTGTTAAGCAAGTTGACAGTCTTGGTTTTAAAACCACTAAATGGATAACCCAATACAAATCTAGCAATATGTTGGTTGCGAACATAATATTAAGAAATTTGTTCGAATTCCTTGCATACATTTATTTGAGAAGTCACGTCACTAATGTTGTTTCAAATAACACGGTATTGTTGTCATTTTGTGCATCGAATATTTTTGTAACATAACTTAACGATTTTGTCCTACGTTGGGATCCACGTTATACATACATATCTAAGTATCTTTCTTTCTCTTTTAGTCTGCTGTTTGTCTAGGACAAGCCACTCATTTCACTTTATTTTTATTTATATGAAATGCCACTCATTCAAATGAGTTTATAAGTTATTTTCCTATTTGTTTGGTTACCCTCTTTATATTTTGAAAACACTCAAATGGTCAAATATTTTTTAACTACGTCACTCATTTATATGAAGAATCATTAATCACGCATATATTGAAATATTTTAGGGGTATTTTCATATAAATTTTCGTAGGCCTTTTAAGTTTAATCGCATCGTTTTACGAAAACAACTCCACCCAATTGCTGACATATTTTTGAATTAAGTCACTAATTTATATGAAAGGTCACTCATTTACTCATTGAAATATTTTTGGGGTATTCCCACACAAATTTTCGTATGCCTTTCTGTTTTACGAAAAGCACTCAATTGCTCAAATATTTTTGAAATATGTTCGTACGAATCTAGTCTAAAATCATTAAACAAAAACAGGAGACAAGAAAAACAGAAAGTTGCCAGAAATCCTGAAGTCCTGTTTTTGTAAGACGAGCGATGAAACACACGTTCGTCTGTTTATATGGAAATCACAAACAAAAACACTCAAAAAAACACTGAGGGGACTAATCACCTATTGTGTCTGTTGTGTGCAATAATAACGAATTTATGGGACTCAATATGGTCGCTAAAAATTATTCAAAAAGTATGAATTGCAGAGCTAATCTAGGAGATGGAATGTTTATTAAACGAATACTGATGGCTCAGACAATTTTTTTTATTACAAATTGTAACTCAATGCATAACAAAATTGCATACGGTAGGGTACACATATCATATTTTTTAGAAACAGTTATTTCGGATCGACCAATGAACAAACAGAAAAATATTTAAATTCTGCATTTTCTTTCGCTGTGTGGTCATTCATTTAATTATTCTGATTGCCTGTTACAACTCGGTAAGACAATCGTTAAATGAAGCATCATAAAAAGAGCGCAGCGAGTATAAAGGACGTGAATAAAGAACATCATGTGTATGTATATCTAAAAGAAAACCACTGGTAAACCTTAATAATTAATATTCTGATTACAAACAATGGATTATTAAGTTACAGGAAAAATACAACAGAGATCATCTAATCAACGATTCTAATAACCCGATAAATTTAAAATCGTCTTATTTTTTTCAATGTTCTTCAATGTAATACATATAATTCCGGTAAGCATTTACGTTGCTCTTCATGTGCCGAAAACGTACGTTCCGTTCCTTTACGTTCCGTTCCTTTACGTTCCGTGGACATTTCGCTATCCGTTGCTTTCTAAAAGCGGACTTCGACAGCAAACACGACTTGATATGAGAAATAAAGAAAGAGAGAGAAAGTGAGTTATGATGCTATTTTTGCATTTAAGTTTGCCTTCTGCTATTTTGGTTGCAACGCTTTAAAGTCAACGACTTTTCCAATGTTAAGAACGCTGCTAATGTTCCCTAATTTCTCTTCTTAGCTCCTGCTCATGTATGAAGAATGACAATTAACATAAAAAAATCAATCACTCACTCACTTATGCTGAAATATTTTTTATTTTGCTTTTATAAAAAATTTCGATCATCGCTTTGCTTTCTAGTTTAACACCCTGTTTTATTAAAATTGCTTAAATATTTTTAAAATAAATTCATATGAATCTCGTCTGAAATCACATGAGAAAAGAAATTGTAAAAAGTCGCCAGAAATCTACATAATTGATACATAACAAGTAGGTTGTAAAAATTGCATACGGTAGGGTATTCACATCACATTTTTTGGAAACAGTTATTTGGGATCGACCAATGAAGAAATAGAAAAATATTTAAATTCTGATTTTCTTTCTCTTTGCGGTCATTCATTTAATTATTCTGATTGCCTGTTACATCTCGGTAAGACAATCATTAGATGGAGCATCATAAAAGGAGCGCAGCGAGTATAAAGGACATGAACGTGTATATTAACATTAAAAGTTCTACATGAGCCATGCCAGTCATAAGTGTCTGACGTACGCGATTTGGTAAATCACAAATGTCCGACGCAAACGACGCTGTGTTCAAAACAACAGATTAATACTTGTTGTATATTGTTTGTATGCGTCAGACATATAAGACTGACACGGCCTGTCGAAAAAATGGTTTAAATATAGGGCCATGTCAGTCATATATATCTGACATAAAAAATAGTGTTTTTCCGGGAATTTTGGCAAAAAAAAATTTTTCTGTGATACATTAAGTTTCCTTGATACATTTTCAACTAAATTATCTAAAACAGTTACCGTGGCCCATATAAAAAATTTTCTGATATTATCATGGCGATGAACGTGTTAAGAACATCATATCTACATACCTAAAAGAAAACATATGATAAAAAACCTTTTAATAATCTCATTACAAACATAATCTAACCAACGGTTCTGACAACTCGAGAAATTTAAAATCGTTTTATTTTTTTTCTCAATATTTTTCAATGTAATATAATTTCGGTAAGCATTTACGTTGCTGTTCATATGCATTCCGTTCCGTTACGTTCCGTGGATGTTCCGCTAACGGAGGCTTTATAAAAGCGAACTTCGACAACAAAACACGACCTGTTGAGAGAGGGGAGTTTACCTATTTTTGTACTTAAGTTGCCGTCTGTTATTTTGGTTTCAACGCATTTAAATCAACGAATTTTCCAATGTTGAGAACACTACTAGTGTCCTTTACTTCATCTTCTTAACTCCTATTCAAGAAAAATCCACTCAATTGTACTGAAATATTTTTAAGCTATTTTTATAAAAATTTTAAATCGTCTGTATCCTTAGCTTTCTAGTTTAATTGCCCCTCAATTGCTAAAATATTTTCAAATTATGTTCGTTCATTTGAATTTCGTCTGAAATCGTTACAATAATAAGAGACAAGGAATTGTAAAAAGTCGCCAGAGATCTACATATTGACACATAACAAGTAGAATGTTAAAACTGCATACGGTAGGGTACACATATCACATTTTTTAGAAACAGTTATTTGGGATCGACCAATGAAGAAATAGAAAAATATTTAAATTCTGACTTTCTTTCTCTTTGTGGTCATTCATTTAATTATTATGATTGCCTGTTACAACTCGGTAAGACAATCGTTAGATAGAAGCATCATAAAAGGAGCGCAGCAAGTATAAAGGACCTGTAAAGAACATCATGAGTACAATAAGAGCATTTATATTGCTCTTCATATGCTAAAACCGCACGTTCCGTTCCGTTACGTTCTGAAGACGTTCCGCTAACGGAACCTTTATGAAAGCGATCTTCGACTTGATGAGAAGGAAAGATATTTTTTGCCAATTTGTATTTAAGGTTGCCTTCTATCATTTTGGTTTCAACGCATGACAACAACTTTTATAACGTTGCGAATCCTGCTAATGTCCTTTACTTTCTCTTCTTATCTCCTGTTACTATACGACAGTTGTGTTATTTCAGAAGAAAGAAAAATTTCAATGAAACATCACATACTCACTGATTAAATATTTTTGTACTATTTTTATAAACTTTTTCGTTCATCTTAGCTTTCTAGTTTAATTCCCCCTGAAAAACACTCAATTGCTAAAATAATTTCAAATTGTAATAAGTCAAAAAATTGTAATAAGTCGCCAGAGATCTACATTATTGGCACATAACAAGTAGACTGTTAAAATTGCATATGGTAGCGTACTCATATTTTTTGGAGACAGTTATTTGGGATTGACCAATGAACAATCAGAAAAATATTTAAATTCTATCTCTTCCTATTTTTGTGGTCATTCATTTAATTGTTCTGATCGCCTGTTAATAATCCCTGTTTGGTAAAATCGTCAAAATAGTGTGTCACAGCTGTACCCACGTCTGCACATGGTAAACCTCTATAATATATAGCCTTAATACATCATCACATACCTGATTGACAACTACGATAAATTTTTTAGAAATAATTTTTATTTAACGTGTTTTGGTCACGAAAAATTTTTATATTACAAATTATATCTGAGTTAGCTTAAGAATTGTACATACTGTAGGGTACTCACTAATTTTTATGAACAGTTATTTGCGATCGACCAATGAAAAATAAGAAAAATATTTAATCTTTCTTTATTCCTATTTTTTTGGTCATTCATCTAATTATTCTGCTCGCCTGGTGTTAATCGTGTTTGGTGAAAATCATCCTAAAACTTGCACAACTCATACTCATACAGGGTGTGCAAGTAAGTGCAAAAAGTAAAGTAAACTTATTGAGGAATATGGTATATGAAGAAAGTGCCATCTATGAGGCGATAGCTGATCGCTGAGGTCATCGCAGTTGTTATGAGTGAAACAATGTATTTTTTTTATTTTTATAAACTTTTTATTCATATTTATTTATAAATTGTATAACAAATAACAATATTGTTATGTTATTAATGTTTTTTTTTTAGGTTTCGATAATTTTCTTTATTATCTATTATAAATTAATTGTTTAACAAATGACAAATTAAAAGTATTAGTCGTTCAATATACAGTGGAGAACAATAGGTCTTAGTACTCCAATATATTTTTGAACAATTTCATGAATTTTAACCAACAGTTTGCATATGTTTTATTAACTTATTTCTGTTTTATTATAAAACAATAAATTTTTTTTAACGTTTTCCACAAAATAAAAGAAAAATAAAGAAAAGTTTCTGATGACTTCATGTTTTTGCACCGCAAAAGTGTAGGTACCTCTAAGAAGAAGAAGTCAGAGTAAATTAAAGATTCAAAGGACTAACATATGAAAATGTTATCACATATCTTTAGTAAGATACCTGTTAAAGACAAACCGTCCATTTAACCCATTTGAAAATGAATGTATCAGTTTTGTTTCGTGTTTTTTGGTGATATTTGCCGCCATGCACTCCCATGAGTAAGTTTTTCGGTTGACTTTTGGTTGAGGTTTAGCGGCTATGTAAGCGTTCTTTCCAATGATCTCCTAAATACTCTCTTCATAGTCATATCTGGACTTTGCGCAAGAGTATTAAGCGTGTGGCGACTTTGGTGGGCAAATCAAATCTTCACATTAGGAGCAGTATGATTGGGGGTGAATTTATTCTTTCGAATGTTTCCTCAATAAATTGTAAACTGCCCACACCTGGTGCAACAGTATTGAACTTCCGCGTCCATGCTTCAATGTTTCATGCAATTTCTACGGATTGAGCTCCATATTTTTCTTTCTCCATACTACAGCATATCGAATGAGATTTTCAATAATGTGTGTGTGTCTTTAGACGAGACAAAATATGTCATTTTAACTCGAAATGCCGAGCTCGATCTCAAGAAACGGTTAAACATGGTAGTGGTACTATAATGAGTATCGACACTAGGCGTGGGCAGTTTGCAATTTATTAAGGAAATAGTTAATAAGAGAGACTGTTTTATACAAACTGCTGGTTAAAATTCATGAATGTTCTAAAATTGTATTGGGGTACCAAGACTTTTGCTGTCCACTGTATGTATATTTTGTTTAACCATTATTGGCTATGAATGGTTAAATTTGACACACATTTTACATTCACATATAAAACTCTTTAAATAAAAATAAAGATATTACAGTCAAAGAAAAAAGTCTTCATACACCACTCTATGTAGACTTTTTTCCCGTTTATTTTTAGCAAATTGAAATAGGTGTTCTATCGTTATTTTAAGGCAGTTACAATTAAGAGTATTTGAAGACAAAAAAGGAATATAAAAAGAAAATATAACATAGAAATTATTAGAAATCTACAAAAAAAATTAGTAGCAAAAAAGGCTACATACAGCGCTGTATGTGTGCACCATTGGTAGTCTCTTTATTAATATGACTGGATAATACTATTTCAGTAGCACAGTATTTGCCGTTGATATGTTATCGATAGACACGATATGGCACGATTTTTCTTTCAAGCGCCATGTATCGGCTAAACGATCATTCTCTTCCACTTTGGTTATATAAATTGGTGTGGTACTGTAAATAGATATAAAAACAAACAAATATCGTTAAAATATTTTAAAATTTAATATGCACATACAGTCAAAGAATAAAGTCTACATACAGCGCTGTATGACGACTCGTTTCCCGGTGATTTTTATCAAAATAAAAAAAACCTGTGTATAAAAAAGGTGTGTATATACAACGGTATATGTAGACTTTTTTCTGCGACTGTAAATATATAAAGAAGTATATATTGTAATAAAACAAAACAAGCAAGTCAAAGTTATCGTTTTAAACTGTATGTAGTTGATCTTAAGACATAATATGTATTGACTAGCATTCCAAAAATTTAACGACGGGTATCTCGGGTAATCGATTTCTGGTCTTTAGCTCTGATTCGATTAGTAAAGAATGCCTCGTCTATCAATAGAGTATGTATTCCTACGTTCAGGTCCTTATATGATAATTGTTCCTTGAGACATTCAATTCCACATATCGTTGATCTCATGTAGAAAGGCCCAAACTCACATTTTTTTCGAAACTGATTTTTTTGTGATTCCAATGTGTATTTGTGTTAAATGCATGGAATCACAAAAAAAATCGATTTCAAAAAAGTGTTAGTTAGGGCCTTTCTACTTGATACCAACGATATATGTCTCCTTGCTAGCTCAGACATATCTGATTTTATCGTTTAATTAGTGTAATTGTTAAAGACCAGGTAGGATATTAACTATGTTCACTGGGTACATTGGAGGGGAGTGTAAACACATGCCATTCATTCATGTTCACTAAGTAATGATCATTGAACGAAATGACTTTTGCTAGAAGTTACGTTTGTCTTTCTCAAATTGGAACAAAAACTTATTCGCAATATATCTGATAGAATTTAAATTTGCAAGAGACAGTTTAAACGATTCAAAGGATTTGTGATTTAGACACGGAAATCAAAGCAACATCAAAAAATTTGTTAAAATGATGAATGAAGGATTTTTATCTTAAGCTTTCAAAATTATTAGGAGTTGCTAGTTAAGCAGCAATTCTAAATGTTTGCAGGAAGTAGAGACTAATGCTCCCAATGTTACGAACTGAGATGACTACTGCATCCTTAAATTATTATAAAATATGCCAGTTTTTCTTGGCAAATTCTAAACCAAGTATTAGCCTTTGTTAGCAACGAGCCTTTTTCTTAATTACTGAGTATTTAAATAACCTTGACAATCTTTTCCGTGTTTATTAAACTCCCCTAAAACTTCTTTCTCACGTTGAATTCAATGGAACATGTTGAGGATATCCTACAGTGGCAAGTCAATGTACTTCAGCTGCACTTTTAGTCTGTAGTCCTCATAGAAAAACATTGGAAAGTTCTTATAGAAAACATTCCTTAGAGTTCAATAACAAAAACGTAGTGCCTTGGCAAACCAAAGAATTTCAAGAAATATTTTTAACACTCCAAGAACATTGAAAAAAGAAACAAAAACGAAATCTTTTTCAGTTGAATGAAAAATTGCTGCCATTTATAATGCATTGTACAGTACACGATAATTAAATGAAAAAACAGTTTTTCTTTGGTATGAAAACCTAAGAAATCATCATCAACATCATCTTCGAAATCGGAAACTCACAATATTGGCAAAATTTAATAACTGGTTGTAGATTCTTCTTCCATTTCGAATTCTTATTGATCATGGCAATTGGAAACACATTTTTTAAAATAAAAAATCACAAAAAGACAAAAGTAAAAATAATTCCGAAAATATTTATTACAAGTGTGGATTATCAAATAATCACTAAAAACAGATCACATGGCTCATAAAATCATTCCTCTTTTTTGTTTTCTTATTGTGACTGTTGCTGTTGTAGTGGTTCTTGTAATACCTCTTGAGTAGGGAGAGAAGACAAATGGAACAGGCAGACAGAAATATACACGTTGGAGCCGTATAATCCCACAGGAGTATAAAAATCATGGAACGGGATTTACAAACACAAGAAAATGTTCGTAAATGATTGTGTTTAAGTACAAATAAGTGTATTGTACGGTGTATGTGGGTATAAGAGTCTTAATGGTTGAGAGTAAAAATGTAGCAGTAGTGGAAATAAATGATTTAGAAAATTAATATACTCTTTAGAAGAAATTAACAAATTTGCAAGGAAGGAAAATACTGCTACAGATGTTTTGTCTTATATTTTTCACTACGGGTCAAATGTTAAAGAAAACTAAGTTTCTGCTCATGTGTTATGAGAGCTTTTGCGTTAACCGAATATTGAATAATATTTGTTCAACTAAGCCTCAAGATAATTCCTGATCGAAATGAAAAAAAATGTTTGTTTTACAAATCCTTTGTTGCAGCATCAGAGATAAGCACACGCTAAAGCAGACGTGGTTGAATATAAAACACAAGTCAGACTACAAATCTAATTGGACTTGATACAACATAGCACAGATGACAACATAACTTCTACCAATATTAAGAAAGCTTATAGATTTGGCAGAAATTCGGTTTGGGCATTATAGGTTAGCTTAGAATAGATGACGGGTCCTATTTTAGGGACAAGGTTCCACATTAGGCCAACAATTAGGCCCATTGTAATACAACAATTAATATTCAACCCAGGGATACAACATTACCTAAGAGAAACCAATCCCATTGCAGAATAAGAATATATTGCAGCATTCTTAATAGTGGAGAGTTCTATTACAGATGACAAAAAAATGAGAGGGCCCCTCTTCGTAACAGGCACCGGCACATAACATGACAGGCAGTCTCATCCTTCTACTCAGACCCAAAGCTCCTGCAGATATTATTTGAGAAAATTGTCGCGCAATAAGCCAGTAACCCATGAGAACTGGAATTATGCTAGTTGGCCATGTGAGTTAAGGACAGAAGACAATCGGCCCTTTTTTTAAGATTCACACAAGTCCAGCATTGTCTGGACAACGAAACTGAGCCTTCCCGTAAAACGAGTGGAAATTAGCTAGTCTAACTGAGGCAATCGCAACACCTATGCCCTGGCGGAGATTATAAGCTCTGTTCCGCCTCTGGTCCAGAATTTTAGCATGCTCAAGAGTGCAGGTGGGGCTAGAATTTAACCGTAGATCGAGCGTCAAATTGATACATTTCAATTTTTTAGACTACATAACTTTAATACAGAAGTTAGATGCCTGATATTTTTATAATTCGTTAGTATTGCTATCGCCACTATTTTAAACCAAATAAAAAAGAAAATTTCAACCAGGGGTTACAAAATTCAAAAACTTCATAATTCTGTCTTATGTATCATTTTTGATACATACGACTTTCCTACAGATTTTTTGGTGTCGTGTATGTAATTCTTTTAAGATTTTGTGAAGTTTTATCGTAAATAATACATTATTTGTGGTATTTGAGAAGCAATTGAAAGTTATGTAAGTGTGGGACGAAAGTGAAAAGATTGAAGATTCTATTCTTGATAGGTTCTTGATATTGATTGAAGTAGTCGTAGTCTAGTATGTAGCGTGTTACCTTATTGGACGTCAGACCAAGGTTCAAACCTCAGGTCAGATATTTCCAATTTATAGCGAAAGGTTGTAATGACCGATTATATATTAATTATATATGTAATATTCCTGCTGCTAAAGACTTTGAAGAAGAAGAAACTAGAAGCTCGTCTTATGAACTGAAGAAAGTATTGGCAGCAACAAACATGACAACAGGATGTTTATCGCCAAAGATGGTACTACTTGGAACATAACAAACTGCCTTTAGCAGTTTGGGATGAAAAAATCTAGTAATTTCTTACTGCTCTTCTCATATTTGTCTCACGTGACAGACAAACATTAGAAGAAAGTGTTTTGTCCCATGTTTTATTACAGATGATAATATTTCGGTCAACTACGAACGTATGAGATAGCAGAATCATTCGCTTCGAAAAAAAGCTAATAGTCTTGCAGCCTTTAATAATCATGCTTAAAGCCTTTTTTTGAAATTCGAATGAAAAGGATTTTTTTCTAAAAAAAAAAAAAAAATATATTTATCTTAATTTTTTGTTAGAAAATTTTAACCATTTTCATAAAACTTTTATCACACAACTTGTAGTTTTATGTAAGAAATAATACTGTATAAATAGTTTGGGAGTAGCTATCATACTTTCAGAGCAGCCCATATATCCTATTTTAAGATTTTTAAAAATTTAATTTTTTGTTCGTCTAAAAGGTAAGAAAATTAAAGAAAATATATTTAAATAATGATCTTATATTTTTATGTTCCTTTTTGGTATATTTACATCTCAAATTAAAGTTTTTAGCAACAGAATTCAAAAACCTTTTAGTTTTATTGTGGAAAATGAAAATTACCTCCAGCGATTTTAATTGAAATTTGATACTTAATGATGGAATACTTACAGTGATTGTTAGGGAAATTAATTTAAGGATATTTATATAAATCAAGTCATCAATCAAATCAATCAATCATAAAGAGATTTACGGAGTAAAATGATTTATGTTTTCTTTCCTTTTGTTTTTTATTATTACCTTTTCGAGTCATATTTAATTTTGTCGCTGTAGATTAGTAACTAATTGAATTTGATGGTCGTTATAAATTTCGTGGTCCACCAAAGTCGAATTGGCAGTTTTAGATTCAAGTACATGTCACGTGCGTAGCAACTACTTACGGTAGTATTTGGGGAAACCCGTATCCGGGAAACCAGAGAGGAATCAAAGGGAGAGCATTGTTATTGACACAATCGATGTTCTATTGCAACGTAGAAACTGTTTTACCTTACATGACGTTGACAACAAATATTTCTAACGAATCACAAGAATGGTTTGTACCATCAGGTTTCAGCCAACACTCAACTAAGAGTGTTACTGATGCGAGTGACAATAAGCTATCCTAAGCAATTGGAAACTTATAAATCGCCACAAAGCAGGGTGCTAGATGTCAAATTATTACCATTTAGAAAGAAATAAAATTAAGCTGACATGAAGTGCTTAATTTTTATGTAAAAAACCATGCCAATGTTCATCATGTCAAAAATTTTGACGCAAATTTCATAAAGTGTGATAATAAAATGTAATAATAGTAAATAAATAGTTTTATTAAAATGAATTAAAATATTAAAATTTTTTAACAAAATCTATCAATAATCGTGACAATTCCATGTACTTACTACAAGTATACTTGTATGTATATATACTGTACATATATGTATCAGAAGTGATACACAAGCTAGAATTATGAAGTTTTTTTAAGGCTCGATCTACGGTTAATTGTATTGAACCTTATGGCCACTAGCTCAGTTCTCTGCTTTATTAAAATGTCAGAGGGAAGCCAATTGTGTGTGGTAAAATAAGCCCAGGTCAGGCATGAAAAGTTTTTCAAAAATCTGTCGTTCGGAGTCGACCTTAAGCTGTAGGTCCCACCATTCATATATAAAAATTAACGCACACAACATAAGTGGTGGGAGAAACTAGGTCGTAATCCAGCCTAGATTGTTGTAATGACCAGTTATGTATGTAAATAAGCCCTTAGCCCTTGTTCGAGTGGAACAAAGTGCACTGATTATATGATTATATACAGCTGACTGCATACGAGTCTGCATATCAGTCGGTAGTTGTTCAACGTCTACCATACTTCAGTACCGTAAATCAATCCACCCAGGCCTGATAGACCCAGTTTCTGATAGCGGCAATGCAATCCATGTGTAATTTGCATTGCAAAAATTTATAAAGTACTCTACGAATTTTACTCTCATCCGAATTCGTTGAAAAAAGTTTTTTCCCCTACATTTTCAAAGAAGGCGTTGTATGTCGAATCACTGTATGACAATCACATCTCTAACTGGAAAAGCCTGCCTATTAAACTTATGCTTTATGGCAAAAAGTGCCTCAAGTGTACAACAATTAATGTGTCTCTGGGAAGTCAAACCCTACACTCAATCAATGCAGAGACTGGCTAAATAGAAAAATCCCTACTAATTTTGTATCCACAACTGTTATTTGTTTACGAGTATAAATTTAATGCCAAAATAATTTCAAAAAGTGAACAATATGAAGAGAAATCTTTGTTTAAGGATCGTTTTCATAACTCGAAATCTATAAATAACAGGAAGGAACACTAAAGGCCATCAACTACGACTCAGTGATACACTGCACCACAATGATCTTTTTGGAATTGTTTCTTGAATAGATAAAGCGGTATTTCTTAATTCAGACGCGAGATTGTGAAGTGAAGAAATGGGCAAAGAAATCACTTGTAATGAGATCAAACTGATCCCGATATTTTCCTTGAACTGCATCTGAATTCCTAACTGTGCCTTTTCACATGATGGAAATTCTTTATATATCAAATGAATCTACATTTGAATCTCTGTGTCATATACAGTACAACACATGCTTTACCTGTTGTAGGGCATAAAAACAAGCATCATGTTCATCATCACCATCGTTATAAGCATTGTGAATATTCCAGCTTATAATAGTAGAATAATAGGAGCTCAATGGAGAACCAATAGAGGATATATTTCTCTTCAGACACGTATTATAAGCTTATAAAGCTGAATATAAAATAACAACAACAACAACAGCAAAATGATTTTTCTGTACAATTCTTCTAAAACACTTGCAGTTACTCAGACAATTGACTCGATGCCATTATTCTTTGTATTACTTTTCGTTTTTCTTGCATTTATTATGGCATAAACGAAATGGAAGAAATCTTAAATCCTCAAATTTAACCAGAATTCAAAATCCATATGGACTCCTCTTTAGACTAAGACTTCCAAGCCAATCATTACGCAAAGACAATAGGAGATGAAGCGTTTCGGTAACACGATAGAACTCATCTTTAAATCATAATAAATGACCATGGAGAGTAGAATTTTAAACTGAATTGAACAGAAAGGATAGAAACATTTTGTAAAAGTTTTACAAGAAAAAAAATTATTTTCCTTGGTACATTATTATATATTATATGATATTCATTAATCTTTGAAAAGCTTTAGAATGCAGAGGCTTAAAAGTATGCAATCCATAAAATGAAGAAGGAAGGAATGTTTTCACATGAAGAGAAACGGGAAATTACAATTTCTACAAAAGTCTTCATGAAAAAATAAAGTGCGATACTTTGACCTTTATTTTTTCAAATTTAAAATTTTCAAAATAACAACAAAATTCTTTTAAATCTGAACAAGTGATCGAAAAGATTACTGCAACAGGAGACAAATTTGCCATTTCCCTACTACATGGGCCACAAACAAAAACCTACAGTTACTTTATGATACTCCTTAACACATACTCCCCTACAAATGAGAAAACTAAACATTAAAGTTGAATATTTATGAATGCATTGTAATGGTTAGACTTGTCCAGTTGGGTCCTGTGTTTAGTTCAGTTGAATATAACAATATTAAGTTCTTTATCATAATTTTCGTTGTCATTATCCTCATCATCATAATATTTGTGTCACAATAGAAATTTATTTTAGTTTTCATTTAGCTTATGCCTTAGAAAGGGTTCCTATTTTTTACTATTGTTGTTATTGTTATTGTTGGTGTGGTATTATTATTGTAAATGTTTTTAAATGTGCTTTTTCCTCTGTGATGTTCATTTATACAACACAAAGAGAACTCAACACAAACACCGACAACGGCAGCAACAAAATAAGTAAATCCGTGTATAAATTACAAAAATGGAATTGTGTGGAATGGATTGAAATGAAATGAGAATAGGGAACAATAATAATAATAACAACTGCAACTACTACCATAGCAACGGTAACAAGCCAAAAATTAAAAATAATAATAATTTGAAATACAACAATAACCACAAAAATTCTACAACGGCAACATCAATTATGTATTGAGGGAGAGACAGAAAGAAAGAGCAGTACAATGACTCGTATAACTGCGTACGACTGACTATCAGTAGTTGTAATGAAAGTAGTCACTCACTCTGTGAGTAAGCACATTAAAAAGGATACATTAAAGTGAACATGATGGAGCATGCTATTGACATTTTTGTTTACATTTATTTTGCTTTTTTATTTTTGTTTTGTGTGTGTTTATTTGTACAAATATTTATGAAAATTTCATCATCATTGTCCTTCATTTACATTGCCAAGGGCACAAATGTTGCTATTGGTTACGATGTGGAGAAATATAGTTCAGCACCAACTGGGGAATGTCCGCTTTTGTATTCCTTAGCAATGATGGGGAATTTACCTTTGTGTGTGTGTGCTATTCATACACTTTGGTTTGCAACAATAGGTTTAATATTGGTTACTAGGCAAATAAGCCGAATTTCCGAATTCCTCTTCTGAAGACAGTGTGATGATGTGCCAATGGAAAGTGCTTCTGCATTCAAACATATTAATTAATTATTAATTAAGTAAAATAAAACAACATTTTAAATACGGTGACTTAATAGAACATGAATATGTTAGAGTTTTGAAAAATTTTGTTTTATTTTGAGGTGCTGTTTTAATAATACGAATTAGTACGGTGAACGTGTAATCGTTTAAATACAAAAAAACTTCTTTAAGGTCAATTTAATAAACAAAATTTCAATGCCCAAGCAAAATTACTTGATTTTCTCATTTGCGACCGAAATCCGATTTTCCGTTCTCAAATGAAATTTAAAAGTAACTCTCAATTAGTTCATTACTATTTAAGAATAACTAAATTGTATTGTATTTGAAGGATGGGCGGTGTCGGCCCAACTTGAAGCTTTTCGAATTTCAAAAACTCACTAGTTGGGGTCTATTAGGGATTCTTTGGACTACAATTCCAATACAGTATGATGTTGCCATACCTTCACTCAATTGTCTCAATGTCCATCATTGTAGCTAGACAAATAACTAAGTCCCAAATTAAATCCAATGTCGTTTAAATCAACCACGTATTTATGAAGTTCCTATAATGTCTACTCCAGTCCATTTGGCATAGACAAGTAACAAAATTATACGGAGCCATTTAAACTTTGATTAGAATATTTTTGTGTGTACTTGTTGAAATCAATAGAAGCTTGCTAAAATATGTAGAACCACGCAGTTGTTTACCAATTTTGTAGGATTTTTGTAAGAAAAATATAATGTATAATAAAATCAAAGTAGCCTTAGAATGAATGGCAACAAGTTATCAATAGATTCGGTGTTCATTTAACATACAGAAGTTGTCAGGGATTTACATAAAGTATATAAAATAGTCATATACACTATCTACATCCAAAAACCCCTAATGCTCTCAATTCAGTTTCTGTTCCCAGTTAATTGGCTTTCAAAACAAACTGAGTATCCACCGAGTGTTTTAAAGTAAAACTTTATCCAATAGTTAAATGCAGTTCAACTACCATCCATGAGGAGGGTTATGTCAGTTACTCAAAACAATAATCGAATAAAAAACACATTAAATGATGAAAAAATTAAAACAGAAGAAAAAAGTTAAAAAAAGAATTTAAAGACAGAACCAACACTTCTCAGACATTTATGGTTCAATTGTAGAAAACAATTGAAATTTGGATTTTATTTTTTTTATTGTTATTGGCTTCCATAAGCGAATTCAATTAATAAACAACAACAGAAAAAATTATTTATAAACGACACCCAGACACCCTTTGCCAAGTTCTTTCGTTCGTTTTGCCTAAAAACACAACAAGAAAACATAAAAAACTGCAATTAAAACAATAAAAATGTAAAAAAACAATGAAAATTGAAGCAAATTATGAAATACGAGCACAAAACATATTAAAATGTTGTACAAACTGATCTTGAGGCATGCTACTATATACTCGTATTTTTTGTTTAACTAAGGTTTTCCAATCAGGTCTTAAATCTGTAGAAGAAAAAAATGTTCGAGAGATGTGTGCCGCGTTTGTTCATCGTAGATGAAAACAAAATTCAGAAAATGACTTAAGGCAGGCCTCTAGTCCTTAAAGAATCGAAAAGGAATAAGAAAAATATTGTACATCATTAGCTGAAAAGGAAAAACCGTCACGATATTTTACTCTAAAAAATTCTTGTTTACGGAATTCAAAATTCGTTTTTCATTGCCGCAAAGCCTATAAGCATCATATCGAATAGAATATATGTAAACGAAAAATGAATAAAAAAATTTAATTTCTCTTCTAAAAAGGGCAAACAAATCTAGGAAATATTTTTTCGTTTTGCCATTTCACGGCAGAAAAAATTTCTCTGCTTTGAAAAGGCTACTTCCATTTTATTTTATCTAATAATGGTCGGGAAGATATGGACGGAAGGACGACACATGCGCACACATCATACACAGTTATACAAAATACAAAAGTTCAAGCTTTTGTAAGCGTGTAGTTTGTACCGAAATGAAAGGGAAAAAAGAGAAGAAGCAGGCATAGTAATAACGAAAAGAATTCTCGTAATACGTGTATAGGAGAAGTTGGAGTAAAAATTTCAGTGATACGATATTTTTTTAAGAAAAGGTGACCATGTGAATTAAATAAAAGATAAATCATAAGTTCTATTGCAACTGTTCGTTGGGGATAACTCAAACTTCATTTAACAAAGCACTGGACGAGGCTTTTATATTACCAGTCATTATTTCCCAATAATTACTGGACTTCGACGAGGTTACATCGCATCGAATCTTTAACATTTCGGTACTATGCTTTCAGCTTGTGATTTTTAGATCCAAAGACAGTGATTAGAGTTTAAAAGCCCTATTCATCTTTTTTTTAAATAGTTGCATGTCAATTGAGTGTTTTTCGCTTGCACATCATACGTGCTATCATCGTTACATGTATACCATAATGTTCACACCACTCTGGAGCTAGGAGGCAAGGAGAATCTATCCACAGTGGCACTAGGTGCTCTGTTAAGATCACTGCTCTTTCTAGTGAGAACCAGATCTATGAAAACTGCGGTTAAGATATTGGGATACAATGCAATAAAAGAATCGTCTGGAGGCAATGTGACTTGACAAATCGATTGGCTGACAGCTTCTTTCTTAGCCTTTGCCTGGACAATATCAATATACTCTTCATTTTTACTAAATGCTTCCCAATGAAGCTGAGTAATAAGACAGGATGTATAAAGGATAGGACATAACAATACTATCTGGTAATAAGGTTAAGATCCGCGCACTCTGCTCCTATAAGATTGACTTGCGAATATAATGGGATTGCCTGTGATAGCTGAAACAGCTGGACAGGGAAAATAGAAACTCTATCTACTTAATCCCAGATAATTTGGAGGGGCGCATGCATGCCACTAATAGGGTCAGAGTCTTTCTTTGTATTTGAATGATATATTTGGCAAAAGAGAAGATGGAGAAATCCGAAGACGATTCGTTTGAGAAAATCTAAACTTTTGCTGTGTAATTACAATTGGAAGAGAACTGAGTTATGCATGAGACCTACCAGAACTAGCTTGAGTAGAATCAAATATCACTTGATAGGGATGTGTTTAAAGTGGATATTCTGTCATAATGATAACGAATCATCAGAGTTTATATTTGAAACATATGCTGCGAAAATCCTTCGAGTTTATCAAGTTCTAAGCAGGCACTCCGGGCAGCTTTTGAGCAGCAATGAGCATTAGCGAAAACATAATATATCTATTTACGGTACAAAGACCAATACAGTATGGTCACAGTACTCTAGCTATTCTACACGACGAAACGACAGTATCGGTGAAGTCCTTGATATGTTGCTTTTAATTTGTCAGTCCTACGAGATCTTCCACAATAAGAGTTTTAAAACAGATAGATATGACTACTGAAAGATCCCCTATTACTGATATGTGAGCCAGCTGAGGAAGCAACATGTGAAGCAGAACACAGTTAAAGAAGTTCCATTAAGAAGTTATCATCCTTCAATACTGCTTTACATTGGTAAGGTAAATATAAAGAAGCGCAAAGCCCATATTTCTTTGAAGTTTGAGAAATACCAGAAACTAATATTCAAGAGATGGCCTATTACATAAGCGATGAAATGGACTGGAGTATATTGCAGCAAGAGGGAGAGGGGGAGTATGCCCATAGCATGAATATGTGTTTGTTACCAACGTTACAGATTTATTTTCCAAATATGGCCACCTTACCTTACCTTACACGCAAACAGTTGCACGAGTAATACCATCACTACGAGCCCATTGATAGCAATCATTATAGTACTTTTCTACTACCAAAATAGTTGTATAGTATGTTGTAGTAGTTGTATTGTAGTATTAGTATGTACTCGTAGTATAGTATTCATAAAGTTTTTCTGTAGCATTGCATTGCATTGATGATGACGATTTGAATGAAATTGCAATCATTTAAAGGCTTTCCAAAGTTGTTACATTTTTTTCGTTGCCAGTCTAGGAGGCTGAGTTCTATTTTTCCTTTTTTTGTTAAGCAAAGCTAAACAGAATTTAGGAGAATGAAACAAGAGGTTACTTAGTCAAACTCCTCGTATTATTAGAGCAGCAGGCTTCTAATTTTTATTTTGCCAGCCTGCATGTCTGCCCGCCTGCCTGGCCTTTCATTGGTTTTGTTTTCAGTGATTTTTACGTATTTTTTCTTGGGCTCAGTAGAGAGACAGTCATACTTGTGTCCGCTGTACAAGTATTTGTATTTGGATTTGAATTTGAATACGTTTTTATTTGTTGTTCGTTCAGTGAACTTTCTCCCACACGGCTGCTGGTTCTGGTTTGTTTGTATGCATGGTTGCCTAGCTGGATGGTTGGCTGGCTGGCTGTTTATCTGTCTGCTCGTCTATGTCCTGGAACAAATGACTGCCTGTCTGTGAATTTTTTATTTAGATTCAGCAGAGGCAAATAACAAACAAATACTCATCGTTGGGTGTATCTCTATCATCTTTAGTTGGTTGGTTAGTAGTGTAACTGTAGTAACATTTGCTCAACCAAATTAAATCGAGTGTTAGAAACTGTTATGGCTGTGTTTTAAATGCCAATTTTAAGACAGAAATCTGTTATTGTTCTTAAATTAATGAATTGCTGACAATTGGCTTTGAGGGATACGTTTAATTGTGTTGAGTACAACACCATTGGAGCTCCAGACTGAATCTTTTTATTTGATTTGTGTTTTCAAACAGAGAGAGAGAGATCAAATTAATGAAATTAATTTCAAAGGAATTAGTTTAAAAGAAAATAACGTCGTTTTCTTAAGCTTTTTAGACGGGCGTTCATGTCTAGACATTTTTTAAGAGAGTGTGGTCAAATATGGGTTTAAACCAAGTACATTCGAAAGTCAAATAAATGAACAACGACTAACCATAGAGTGTTTAAGTCTTTCAAGAATCCCTTATAAGTTTCCCTCAACTAAGCAACGAGACGCTCTTTAGCCTTCTCCATTCCCACTGTCCAATCGAATTCCCACTAACCACTCAAGACATAAAATCTACACGGAAATAGCGAGGTCGATTAAGGTCTGAAATGTTTTTCATACTGCAACTAATTCCTTCTGAAAAGCACCACAATTGCGATTTACTTCATAATGAAGATCTACTCGGGAATCTTTACTAACGAGTCCCATCAACTTTTGACCCATCCGTAAAAACGAACCGACCAACCTGGAGTCCCTATCTTGAACAAATACCATCAAACCAAGGATAAGAATGATTTTGGGACCACGAAATAAATGGTATGTTCTAAACATTATCTCGTTATCAAAGAGGTAGAGATATATAAACTACCAGAGTGACCACCCAATGTTCGCAATTGTGTGTAGCTTCTACGCTGCACAGCGCTTGTCTGACGAACATATTATTTAGACAGAGAATGACAATGCTCGTCCACATCAGTGATAAGAATTTTTTGTTTCGTCTCCCAACTGGGTGTACACATTAAGGAGAGTTCTTCTAATGGCTCCTAGTATTAAATCTAGTTTTGAAACACCTGCTAAGGTAAACACTAGCTTAAGAGTAGATGATAATATGTTCACTCTAGTGGGAGATATATTGCTATCAACACATGAAGAACTTATGAAGTCCACTCTTGGGGGTTTGTCTGCACGGGCTGCAAAATGTTATCAATAACATGTTAACTTATAATCACAGTTTATTAAACTTAGACACTTCAAAAAGGTATTGTCCATGTTTGGAAGTGTTTTTAAATGTTTTTATCTTTAAATTTAAACAAAACAAGGTGTGTGTGAGATATCATCGAAATTTTTTATTCGTTTAAGTGGAATACGCCCTAATCAGGATCACACCCTAGCTCCTATCTACTAGACTACGGCCACTAGCAGACAATACAGTTCTAACGCTTAATGTTAATTGGTCCAGACTCTTCATTGAACCTTTTATTATCAACACAGAATTAAAAGTAAAACAGCAAATGTAGAATACAAATTATATTTTTTATATCTTTTCGATTTTATTTAAATGAAATTATTTCTGAAAAAATTTTTTACTTATCGATCTCTGTCTATATTTTCTATACTTTACCATTTTGCTTAATTCGATTCTTCTTTAAATTGATACTCTTTGGCTTTTCATTTTTCGATTTTCTAATACTTCCCTTATTATTTTTGTTGGTGTTGTTTAAATTTTTATTTGTTTGATTTCATTGATTTCAGCCCTTTGAGGATAAACTTCTGTAAAGTTTCCTTGAAAAATTTCGTTGTTTTGCAACCTCGGAGGTCCAATAAAAAACATAAAAGAGAACTTTTCATTTCATTCGCTTTTTCAATGTTGGCATGGGGTAGACGTTAATAGCAGAGGATGCGTTACAAAGAATTTTCTGTTTCTATTTTTTTGTTTTTATAAAACAATTAAACTCTTGGGTGTAATTGAACAAAAAAGTTTCCTTTGCTTTTACGTTCACAAAACCTTTAGCTTTTGCTCTTTCTTCTAAAAAGTATTCGTTTTTATTGGATTGCATTTCAATGCAATTGCAAGCAGAAGTTTTTAATTTAAATTTGTAGAATTTGAATTTTCAATATCAAAACTTATAGAAGAAGCGTGTGAAAGGAGGAGCTAGGAGTCTTGTTGCTTCCCCTTCGCAAACAAGAAATTAAAAAATGAAAAAGATGAAGTCGATTATGCTATTGCATTTTGGCTACAAATACGCTTAAGGACTTATTACCATTTTAAAGTGAGAATTATTTCTACAAAGATAACCTTATTAAAGTGGGCTGATAAAGCATTGACCAAAATATAACAATAAAAATGGCTTTTTTTTCAAGGAAAAAGCACCTTCAACGATGAGGCTTATTTCTCGATGAATAGTTACGTAACAAACAAAATTTTCGAAATTGGGTCAGCAACGACTCGCATGAGATCCAAGAGGAACCAATGCATCCCGAAAAATTTTTTGTTTGCTGTGGATTTTAGGCTGGCGACGCCATCGTCCATATTTCAATGGGAACGACGTTGGTCAGACTATCGCTGTCAACGGCTCGATGAATACCAATTTTTTTTTTACTTGAAGTCGATGCTCTGGAAATAAACAGGGTATGTCACATTAGGCATTCTGCACCAGCGATTTGAGGGTATGGTCTGCTCAAAACCGTCGGTCAAATTCAGCCTGATGCATGCGCCAGAGTCAAGAAAAATTATACTTTTCGTTTGCGCTCTTCCCAGAGAATTCACGGCGGATACTTGAATGATGTCATATACATCACACATAATGACATCAGTAGATCTCTTAAACGAACAAAAAATGTCGATGATATCTCACTCTTAATTTGTTTCATTTAAAACAGGAATGAAAAACCCGATGTGTCACCTTCTTAGCTTGGTAGTCAATGTCCACTTAATTACTGGACTTTGATGTTGTAAGATTTTTTCGTTATTTAGAATAACCCTGTTAAACCATGAAATGATGGAAATTTGCAACGAATGATGATACCACAATGTCTGAGAGAACTTAAGGTTATACAAAACATTGCTTTAAGGATCGGTGAGCAATATCTGAATTATATATATTAACATATATATTAACCCATCCAATTCACTTTCTTTCGCTACTCACTGTATTTTGCTGAGCATTTTGACTTTATCATAATGATGCACCATCATTGTCATAATGTTGCATTTTATCAACTACACTTTGCGTAGTTTTACTATTCATAAATACCACACACAAATATATACATAGACGTACTCATATCTATTGTTGCAGCAATGGCAGCAACAGTAGCAAAAATGTTAAGATGTATGTCAAACTGGTTGTTATTCTTACATCACTAGTAGAAGTATTAGTAGTAGTATATTTGCGGTATTTTTTGGTTTTTTTAATTTATGTTGCATGTTACAAGTATCATTGCCAAGAGTCAATGATGTACTCACACAGAGTGAATAGAGTTTGTATCTGCATGATTTAGTCTTCATCTTTACCACAAGTTGATAGAAGAAGCACGAGTACATTTTAGAGAGAAAATTTAAAAATCTTTGTAAGAAATCTCTGTAAGAAAAACATGAATATTTCTGCCCTTTGCGAGTAGGATTTCATTACTCATGTCAGTAATCTAATTGAATTAGACACTGTAGAGGCAATTAAAAGATTAATTAAAATAATCTTTTCATCTTCGGAGCAATCTCCGTTAGTTAAACATGCCCTCCTCATACCATACCTTTATATTGACTGGAGCTATATTAGTGTTGTAGTCTTTATCTCCTCAATAATTCACAATATCCAATATCAACAGCTACAGTACAACCAGTTTTGATGTTTCAATTCCTGTCATCCTGATCATCGTGAGGGCTTAGGAAACAATAAGAAATTTTACACGTTTTAAGGCATTTTAAGTTACAAACTACACTGAATAAAAAGGGGAAACAGAAGGCATGAGATGTAAGAAAACAATTTTCCATTTAATAACATAGAATAATTTTTGTAACAATTTGTCAATGAAATGGTTGAAAAATTGGTCTTTCAAATGAAACAAATGTTGAAATATAAGAAAAAAAGGGGAATTAAAAGTATAGACAGTGACTTGATGTGATCAATTCATGTGTGAGTTTTTTAAAAGTCATGATAAAACGATCGTTGTGACTCCATGATAAAACTCAACTCTGGAAGTTGTGGGCAGTACTGTACAGGTTGTAGATTGGGGATTTATTTATTTTAATTCTTTTCCTGTTCAATAACGAACTCGATGGGCCCTATCCTTCGGTGAATGTCCTGGATCTCAGTACATAATTCCCTCCCTACATTCAAATTAAACTTGTTGCCAGTTTATCCAGTCTGATTTTACTAAAACAAGAAACTTATTGTAAAAAGGGTGTTTAGTTATCGCCAGAAATGTAAGTGTAATTTGTAAGCTTCCATAGAATTAACACAAGTCATTTAGTCAAGTATATCTGAACAATTTACTCTTTTACATTCTGAATCCTTAGAGCATTAAAATTTGCCCTCCTTTGGAAACTTAAAATGTCAACTCGACAGTAACTTATGGGAACAACATTCGAGAGTCATGAATCTTTCACTTCGAAATTTGTTGTGATCGTTTCAATCGAACATAAATAACGATGACGACAAATTGCTCAAAAAAGGCTGATAAAATTTTAATTGCATTTTGTTTAATAGTTTAATCAAATACTAGGGAAAAAGAACATAATCGGCATTAATTGAATGACAAACACACCACGAATTGCGACCCTTAAACGTTGATTTTGTTGTGAGTAGTAGTATGTTGCATCACAACATCACTTCCCACCACATGTAATATCAATTGATAGGGGATTGAATACGAATAATACGATTTTTGATTTGTGCATCACCAACACATACATTAACGAGGTCATGTTCAAAATACAAAAGAATACAACACCAACAGTAGTGTATGGGAATTCAAATGAATTGACATACAAATTCGTGTACATGCAATATTGAAAATCGTATTGTATTGTGAATTCCATTAAAATCTGTTAAACTGCAGCAGTAGATAGCTGTAGCAGTGTTACACACGCACATCGATACTGTCGTAAAAAGACGCAAATCAAAATAGCCCTAAACTGTATAAAAAATAAAACATGCAGCACGTCCTTCTTTCCTGCTCCGTACACAAATTCTTCTTCATGATTTTATTCTTCTTCTTGCTTATTTTTATTGTGTTCAAATTTTACTCCAGCATGACAGTGGCGCCACATGACATCAAAACTTTATGAATTTCAAAATATAAAGAAAAAAATCCGCAATATTGCAATGGTATTACACAGTTCGAGATATACTGACAATTTATCCTGTCTATATTTTATATTTTTGTTTACAAAACTTAAAAAATGAAATCTTTTGTCATCATCATCCACCTCATAATTCTTTTACTCAAAAGGCACTTTTCATACCTTTTCAATACATTTTTATTTGAAAAGAAAAAATGTTTTTTTGTTTTTTGGTTTTAAAGTGGCGCTGAAATTTGAAACCCGTTCAGATTCTTTTTTCTTTTTGTTTTTCTTCCATCAGCTTTGTTGGTTTTTGTTATTTATTGGAATCTAAGAAACCAAATTAAATATTTTATTGTGTATCATTAGTAGCTCCATACAGACTTTCAATCTGCTTATGGTCGCTTTTCAATTCTTTTGAGACCAACAAGAAAAAAAAATTGAGGAAAGAAAGAAAACAATAGAAAATCGTGCTGAAATATTTGTCTAACCATATCATCTACATTGTATTGCTTTTTCGATTTGAGCGTCACGCTTAGTTCACTGTAAGAAAGGAGACGAATGAAGAGCTTCACACAATTCAGAAAACTCAAACCGATTTGGTAATGAAGTATGAAAAACGATTCATTCAGAAATTTCAAGTTCAACTTGTACGATTGGTGCACATAATTGTGAAGTTTGAAAAGAGTTTATTTTGAACAGCAAAGAGGTAATAATAATAATTATTACACATTTAATTCCTTCAAGGAGTATATAAGGTTATTACAAAGGACCTCTATTTTCTTATTCATTGCTTTGTTCCGGCGTCATTAACTGAATTTATCCAGTTAAGCTAGTGATTATTACCTATACTGCAGCAGGTTCTAAGATGACAGGGTTGACAACCTTTTATCGTGTCCAGAAAGAACACCCTTTAGCAAGAGCTTTAGTTTACAAAATAAAATCAACTGAAGAAATATCACAGAGAAGAATTCGCTAATGGCACAAAATGGGAGTATCGTCTCCCTGTAAAGTCCTATCTGAAGAATTATGATGTGATGATGATTAATTCATTCATTTCTTTGATTGAACAGCACTATAGCTCTCCTGAAAGGGAAAGGTTAAGAAAATATTCGTCTGGAATAACACTTATTTAGAATCCGGGATATTGAAATTTCTATGGGAACAAAAGAACTATTAAAAGGCGTATTTTGGACTTCCACTTTAACACGCCAAATTTCAAACAGATCGATCGGCAATATACTTCTATAGGATCTCAAGGATATAACCAAACGGTGCATCTCGGCCATCTATTTCATGCTTTTACTGACCGACCTCTTGAATCAATGAAATACAGAATCTTCTTTATAATCGCTGAGATGTGAACGCAAGAAAGTAAATAAAAGTACAAGGTAGAGAGTGGAAATTGTTCCCTTAAAGTAGCTTCGAAGACCTTCAGCAGTTGTGTTTGAAGTACTGAACATAGTACTGGCGAGCATAGGAAAGGAATTGCTACCAAGCATTTATCTCAAGAAAATCACATTAGTGTCCATCTAACAATCCTGCCATTTATTACCCTTCACTGAAGAGAATCATTTACCGGTTAGTTACAACCACGACAGATTTAGAGGTCTTTAAAGTCGTCGACAATAAGCAGCAGCAAAACGTTGAGTCTCTTAAGAAACTTGAAACTGATTGTGAGATATTCATCCATCATGACCAGTTTAAAAATTTGTCTGGTTTTCGTTATCGTTGTTTTTGATGCTGCTGTTGTTATTGTTTTTTGACATATGAATGCAATAAAATATATTTTATTTTTGTTTTTTATCCTTCAAATAGAAATTGAACACGTTGACAAACGTGTCACAAGTTTCACACAGAACTTGTGAAGCACTTCAACAGAGAGAGAAAGATTTTTCCTTTACCTCCCTATCAACTGCTGTGGTTTGTTAACACGACCCTAAATACAAAAACAAGAGAAGGAATTGAATATTCGAAATTTGTTCTCAAAATTCGTTTCTTTTTGTTTGAATTATAAGTACCGGAAATTTTAAATTGGTAAGATTTGATGAAAACGTCTTTTCAACTCAAACGGAATGTCTGTCTGCATTAGAATGTTTTTTTAAATAAGTTGTTTATGGAACTATAACCTGGATTACTGGCGCTTCTAAACTTAGATTAATTTAATAAAATACAATACATGAGATCCTTCAAAATCTTAAATAATAAAACACAATTTATTTCACTACATACATAATCGGTCATTACAACCCTTCAACAAGGATTACGACCTAGCTTCTCACACTACTTATGTTGTGTATGTTAGTTTTACACATGAATAGTGGGGTCTAAGGCTTAAAGTCGACTCCGAATGACAGATTTTTTTAAAAACTTTTTCATTACAATTTTATTGAGTTTTTGAGTTTTTTCCCGAAATCTACTGAGAGGCTGCTGCCGTTGGTGATGTTTGACCTATTGTTTTAAGAGTGGCCTCATATGAAATAAGTCAACACATTACCTAAAGATATAGAAGTACAAATGCTAACAAGCCTTGTATTTGTCAACATGTTTATACAACTCAATATTTTTGTTTGAAGCCACGCCCATTGCCATTTCTAAATTAACAACAACATAATTATAAATTTTAAATTATTTGAAATTTTTTTAAAAAAATTCACAATAGATTTGAAACCCTTTTCTTACAAAAATGGAAAACCAACACATACGCTTTAAAAAACAATTAAGAATTAATTGAAGACCTCGACATCAACCCTTCATTTATAAAGTCAATCCAAGTGCAGCAAATCACTAGCTTTGCAACTTGCTTAGAACTCCTGCATGAGGCACAATGTCTGTATATACGGAGAGACGGACAGACTTTCATGCAGCCATAATATGTTTGATGAGTTGCATTTCTCTTATATAGTTGATGATGCCTGTGCCATATTTACTTCTATTATTTGTTGTTATTATTCTTATTGTAGTTGCTGTTTTAATTATTGTTGTTGTTTGTATAAGAAACAGCATTCAACGATAATATTTGTTTTCAGCATTGTTTTTCCATGCTGTTAAAGACAACAATAGAGTCTAGATAAAAACCAAATCATATACAGTTCAAATGTCTGCATATATGTGTGTACATTGTATGTGTGTGTATACATATTAAGATGGATATGTTCTCTGTGCGTGTGCCTTGTTTTATTATTTGTAAAATATCCTTAAGGATCATGCACGTGTATAATATTATTGTTGTTGTTGTTTTTATGCCCCATACTCAAAAGGCTTTAAAGAGCATCATAATATTGTGACAGATTTCAAGTAAATAAAAAGTAAACAGAGAGACCTTACTCCATAAAGAAGTAAGTGCTGCAATCATTTAAAAAAGGCCAAAACAATTCCAAATAGATCGTTGAAATGAGACCCACTGTAATTACTGGAAACAACAAAAATGTTTACAAGGAATAATTTTTTTTAATTTCGTAAAATTTGTTTAAAATTCAATTTTAGGTTCCAGCAGGCAAGGTCATCGTATTTGATTGTTAAGCCATTACCTTTCGTACTAGAAAGAAACACTGGCGGTTCAGTAGCAGCTAAATGTCACAATATATGGAACTACAAGCAAACAATACCATTAGTGTCGTTACCATTAGTTACAAGCTGTAAGTAGTGGAGGACGACATACATTGATGTTTTAAGAACATTCGATTTAATTTATCGACACATCAACGATTTCATGTTTTCGCTACTGATCAACATCGATGTTTTTACTCGATGCAATGATGTTACAAACTTAAATAAATGTTAACACATTGTATTTATGAGTATACATTGAAGACAGTTCAGGTGGAGTTAGGTAATATGCAGAGACTAGCTTGCCTCCGTATGGCTATAGCAATGAGAATTGTTTGATAGCTGGGTTGCAGTCTTTGTTGCATATGGTTGTGAGAATCAAAGTTATGTAAGCAAAATGTTAGGTTAATAGAAGACAGGCCCCACTTATCAGCAGGCATGACAAATCGAATGGCTGTCCCCGCTCCTCTTGTCTCCTGGACAGTATCAGTAAACACTATGCTTTTTAGAAACATTCGCAACGACATACTCGCTCAAGAGAAGGACCATTCTATACAGATGTGAGTAGACATATAGTAGAACAAAAGCTAGGTGAAGTGTACTCAGAGCCCATGGAGAAATTCGCAAAATGCTTCCGCAATGCTTTACGTAACTGAAAATTGTGTTGCGTTATTATTCTATTACATCTTCGAGTCGCCAGCTTACTGTCTGCTATTCTGTTATTGACTTTTTTTGTTCTCATAAGCTTTATACTGGTTAAACTGTAACTTTTCCAACTGAGAGTTTTAAAACAAATGTTCTCTTAAGTGCTTTTTTTCATTCGGTATTTTTTTTGTTAACGCAATGCATAAAGTCGAACAACTTTTGACATGCGTTAAGTACTTTGACAGCCATCAGCTGGTTTTTGTGTTGTTTTTATTTTCTTTAAATTTTTTAGATGTGTTCAGGCAAATTTTAAAGTAGAAATATATTTTCTTAAAGGCAGTTTTTATTCATGTTTTATAATTCATTGTTTAATTTAATGAAATGCAAGTTTATAGTTGAGTTACATCAACAAAGCCTTATCACTTTTTCTTAAGTAATATGGTGGCTCTGAAAAGAACCGATTGGTTACGATATTTTTATATTGGCTGTTATGTTCTTCTGTTGTTGTTATTGCACCTGAGGAAAAATTTGGTAAAATATATGTCAACATTTTTATAAAATCTTATTCTTCTTACATTTTAAATACGCTCAGTAGTTGGAGTGCTGTTAACATTTCAGTTATCTCAAATTGCTCGCAGCTCATTCAGGAACTTACGGTTTAATGGGCCCATGTTAGTAATTAATTAAAGCAACGACTGAAATCTGGTCGAGTGCAGCTTTGATAAAAGCGTGTAGAAAAATTTCTTTTGACATTTTGCAGTCAACGTCATAGAATAAAGGCTGCCTTTATGATTTTCTCAACCTTCTAGACATAACTGCCCTAACTTAGTTAGCCGGATTTCAAACGGCAGCACAGTGGGATTATCATACTCGCATGAGTCGTCTACCTTCATTCAATCGAATGCAAACTCATATATTTTGTAGTTCAACGACATGGCTGCCGTGCGTGTACTGCATTAATTCTACTGATGTTGATAGGATCCCCCTTCATGCATATCGCCTTAGAATTACGTTGAGGAAATGCTTTCTTTTACAAATGATCGTACGCGCTCAGGCCAGATGCACGCAAACAAATGGCATTGCAGATATCATTCCAGCTCCAATACACATTTCTGAGAAACATCCAATTTCTTATTACGCCCATCTGTAAAAATGTTCAGCATTTTTTCTATGACAAGACTGGCTGGGGCGAGTTGGCATTTTTCGGCTGCAATTGTTCATTTTGTCTTGGTATTATTATTGGTGGTAAAGCTATAACTTATGGGTTCAACAATATATCCATGGCGCAGAAGGAATACAAATTTATGCTGTTTATAAAATATATACGTACATACATACATATTGAAATCTATAACGAAAATATATAACACGAACTTACTCTGCAGGCTACTGCATGTTACTGAAAGGGCAGCTTGAGATGCATTCTAATTGCTTCTTATTTTGAATGATTCTTCCAAATATCAAAACCTGTTTTATTTGCTGCATAAACCATACAAATTGACATGTATTCTCCCAATAATTTATGTTTAATTTCTATTTTTTTAAATCATAATTTATATGCCAGTAAATTATACCTACTTTGACAATCCTGCTGATCCTATACTATTGGCACAGAACAATTGGCATCAAAACAAAACGATACACGGCGGTAATTTTGTCTGATCGGCTGAAATGGTTGGTCGACGCATTTCCGAGAATTGGGTGTAAATTCCATTTAACATATAGAAGACACTTTTTGCTTCTGTGTTATATCATCCTTCGACACGCAAAAAAAAGAAGGTGCAATACCGCCGTCATTAATTTCTTTTTGCTTCTAATTTAAGTTTTTTATTATAATTCTTTAACCTAAGTTTGCATGCACTTGAGTATTGATTTGAATTATTTTTAAAGACAATTTTCACTCAGCAAATATATTTTTTTTCTTACGTAATTATTTTTTTACTCATGAGTGTCGGAACTTACAGTTTAAACCATATGAAATGCACTGACACCTCATTATGAACTGAGAATCTGTACAACGTTATTACTGTGACCAGTTTATATTGTAATAATGTTGATTGTGTATGTGCTTCCTTTTGTTAGTTTATTTTATCAAATTATAATAAAATTAAATAATAATTTTAATCATAATAATATTTATTCTTAATTTTGTATTATATTGCATTGGGTGCCTAAACGCTAAAATATTACAAATTTTGTTCACAACTTTAGTTGAGTTTCGTTTAGTTTTTGGCAAACATTTTTCCATAAAATTACAAACAATATTGAGTGTTAATCAGTAGTTTAAAAGCCATTATTTTATAAACAGGCAGCAGCTTATGGTGCTGAATAGTCAATTCGATATTGGAAAAAATGAGCCGAGGGAGAAGGAACAAATGTACTACAGCAGACATCAGCAACCATCAACCATAAATACTAACAATAACAGCAACAATCATATGAAAATTTAAGCAACAAATTTAAACTTTTTAGATATCAACGATGTACTACTTCTTTCCTCATCACAATACAAATTATAATGATAATGATGATTTGAACGATAGTTATAATCAATTGCTACTGCGCATACAGATGTGATGATAATAATAATGACAGTGATGCTGCACCATAAATGCTGTCGATATGTTGTTTGAAAAATTAAGTATTGCTGCTTTCACCACATTATGTGGCCAGCAGTGGCTAACTATTATACATAATGCAGTTGCCATATTCAAATAAAATAAAATGATTTTTCTCCTCGGTAATCCTTTTCGCACAACCATAAATGCCAATAAACAAAATTTAATTTTAAATTTGAGGCCAATTTTACAAAAACCAAAAAGGAAAAACAAATATTTACAAAATGATGCATATTTTGTTAAATTAAATAAAGTACATATGCATGTATGATTGTGTTTGTCTGTTTATTGTTATAAAATACATAAATATGTGGATGTAAAATAAATTATAATTAGTGTTTTCAGTTTCTTTTCATTTTTTTCTGCAGACAGGGCATCTCTCATAATATTTTTTTGTTATTACAGCAACTAAATTAGTTGGAAAACCCTCAATGGAATTTTGTGCGTTAAAAACAAAAAAAGCTTTTGAAAATAGTTTTAAATTATATTAATGAAAAAGTTAGCCCAGCTTACAATAGTGTTAACAAATAATCGAGTATTTTTTCTTCAAATAATTCATACAGTGACCTGCTATAGGCCAGCCAAAGACGATCACAGAGCACCCAAACTGATGGCTACACTTATAATCCTACTTTTTATGCTTGAACAGAGTATTGTGGACAAACTATTGGACGCAAGTTATGAAAAATTTACTATGGTCTAACAGAAAGATTGGTGTTGACAACATTGCTGCGTGTTTGTTTAAAGTTCAATGTTCCTGAGCGCCATTATGAAAGCATACATACATAATTTTCAGGCGAGGGTTCTAGGGTTGTTAAAGTCATCGGACAACTCAGAAAACATAATTCGAAGAGTTTAAGAGTTACAATTTATGTGGATCAGGCAACAACGAAGTCGCAGTTGTCTAGTAGGTAGCGCGGTGGCTTATTAGACGTGAGTATATTGTACAAACACCAGGTTTGACATCTCCAAAGGACAAATGAAAAAATATTTCTTCAGCGACTTTCTCTCAGCAGATTTCTGGCACAAACTCTGAGAGTAAATAAAAAATTGCCATGAAAAGTTTCTCACAAAGTCTATCGTTCGGAGTCGACAATAAACTGGAGGTCCCGCCACTCATATATAAATATAACACACACAACATAAGTGGTTGGAGCAGCTACAAAGTAGCTTCCATTGTACAATGTAAAATGAAGGGCTGTAGTTATTAATTGTTGGTATGTATGTATAAAATTAACACACACAACATAAGTGGAATGAGAAACTAGGTCGTAATCATGACTGAAGGGTTGTAATGACCAATTATGTATGTGTGGATGTGTGTATGTATGTAATTAGGCAATACTGAAAGTTTTGAGAGGACATGGGAGTGTAAAAGGCTATAAACTATGACTATTGCTTTAATGAAATAAGCATCGTTTTCAAAATGAATTCCTTCAAATTAAAATAATTTTGATTAACTGGTTACTATGATTGGTTTAATGTATTGGTCAACCAAAGCAATTCATTCGAATTGATAGCTCTAATTTAACCGCATCTATAACACCGATTTGTACATACGCTCGACTAAACATTTTGATGGTGGCTACCTTGTCTGGATGAATTCTGATGTGTAATCCAATATTTTACCAACAAAATCCATAAAATAGAATTCAAATGGAATTGTTTTTACATTTTCCAGTGTACCGTCAAGTGAGGAGCAGGGCAGCGCGAATGGTAAAGTTATTTGGCAATTTATTTTAAATTTAATAGAGATTTTATTGTGTTGTTGTTATTATTGTTGTTTTAGTGTTGTTTTCGAATTCAATTGAATGTTTTATTTGGCATTCTTTACTGATCCCGCAATTGGGTGTGAATTGATTTTAATTGTTCGGCAGGATTTTTACAAGCGAGATCTATTGTTTTTGTTTTTTTGCTTTTCATTTTCAAATATTTTGATGTGTTTCTTTGTTTATTTTAATCCTATAAAATCTATAACAACAACAATAATATGATTTCTATTTGTATGTACTAGGCACCATAAAATATATATTTGAACCACTTCACATATTCAAATACTGATCACCCTTTAAACAGCAGGTATTTCTTGGATTTGAATTTTTAAAAGATTTTTTCCCCCTTTTTTCCAGTGGATGGCTGAGGGTATCAATGCAAGTGGGAATTTTAAGTGAAAATATTTATTTTTTCAACGAACATTAGCCAGAGCATGAGAACAAGGTAATTGTATTTCAGATTAGAATGTAAATACGAATAATTGCTTTAAATTTTTCTTTATTTCAGCCGGAATTGAATTCGAATTTAAAATAATTTTTTCATATGCATCATTGGCGTGACTCTATTATGCCAATAAATAGTTGAACGTAAAGGTTTGAGCCTTAAATTAGAGTGTGGCAGTAATTGGCAGGAAATTAAGTCATTACCGGTACAACAACGAAAATTATAAAAACAAAAACATTGAAGCTTGTCAAAGCCAATACCAACAGAAAGATACCCTATGTTACGATGTAAATTTTAGTTGAATACATTGCGACTTAATAGAATAACATCATACATACATATACAATTGGTCATTACAACCCTTTAGTCGGAATTAATACTTTGTTTCACACACCACTGATGTGTGTGTTAATTTTATACATGAGTGGTGGGAGCTACAATTTAAAGTCGACTCCGAACACCAGATTTTTGAGAAACTTTTCATGGCAATTTTTTATTTACTCTCAGAGTTTTTGCCGGAAATCTGCTGAAAGAAGTTGCCTAAGAAATATTTTTAATATTCCGTTTTTGTTGGAGATATGTATAAGCCAACACACTACCTACTAGACTACGGCGACTTCAAGGGTAATTTACAGAAATTAATTATGATAGAAAAACCCGCGCCAAATCAGTTTAGACTATCAACGAATCCACCAGTAAGTTACTAAGAGCAAAGAACTTCAAATATTTACGATTCTATGACAAGTTACTACGAATATGCGTCCAGAAACATTCATAGGTTGTTTTTGTGTACGCCCTTAAACACCGCGACCATCAGTAATGTCATGAGGCATCCTTTAATGTGCAAAAAGCAATATGCAAGAATCATTTTATCAGATTGAGGTACCAGTGGAGGATAGCGAAACAAATGCATGATATCCCGGATAGGTTGTAATGGCACCACTCGCGAAAGATCATAAGGAGGTCAGTTTCAAAGGTTGGAGAATCACAAAAGAAGCGATAAGGTGATACAATAATTGTCGAGATCATATAGGATCGACAAGCTTTTCATCTGCAATTTGCCCTTTTCAATCAACCCTAAAAATGGCGCTACTTAGTCCGTGTGTGAATACATTTCACACCTATCACTTCTAGCCACGCCTATCACTTCTAGCAAAATATCCAAAGCAAGAGCATGTTTATCTAATGGAAAGATTACCTCGGCCCGACCTAAGATGTCAGTTAGCAGGGCTCCTTATTTGAGAAGATCTTAGCCTGAATCACACTTGAGACATTAGAAAGGCTGCGGTGAAAATATAGCATGACTTCGATTGAGAAATCGATGGAGTTAATGATACTATCTGAGGAGAATTGTTATTCGGTGAATAGACAGCCAATGAAATACCCAAAATTTTCGAAGCATTTACGTTAAATTAACCCCAGGAAGAAAGATGGACACAAAGTAATATCGTATTATAGTTTCGCGGACTGTGGTGATAACTGATATACCTAATAAGGATTGGAACTCATAGAAGGCTTTCACCTTTAATCTTAAAAAAAGGCTAAATAAGACTGTGTACTAGCACTCGTTATCTATATCACATCCATTCCAAGGAGCAGAGAAACATAGGGTATTTGCAAAGACCTCGAATTTTTCTTCTTAAATTAATTCAATTAATGATTCGGTTTTATTGGTATTCGAATGGCACTGTACTAAAGACCACATATTATGAAAACAATCGAGAACTCTGTAGAGATTATTGTTTTCTCGAAATCTTTTTGTTTTGTAAACCAGAAACAAGTCCTTATAAACCGATGTCTGCAATCTAACAATAATAAGAACATTCTAGCCTTGAAGAATATCGTATCAAGATATTTGGTGATATTCTGAACACTAATCAGTAGATATTCAAGCCTGAAAGAGAGAGTGGAATTCAGTTGGCCATCAATTGCAAAACAAGCTGAGTGGATTCCGATGGGGTTCGACCCAAAGATATACCAGCGTACTCGTACGGGTTGTAATTGAAGTGGGTGGAATGAAGAAAAGGTAGGAAAATTATCCAATTAATTAAAATTATTTGAGAAGAATGGGGTTTATTACTTATGGCCCTATCCATCTGAATGAGCGAGGCATACCGACTATAGACATGGGTTACGAGAAGTTTTAAAATTTTAGCAGATAATTGAGTCTCCTGAATAACGGCTGGTGCCATAATTATTTACATAAGGGAAAGGGCGATACGGTGGCCTAGTTCCCTTGCCTCTGTTCTATACTGTAGTATACCTTAATTGTCTACTGACTGTGATTACACTGCTTTCATTATGAGTTACAACTGGAGGATTTTTTTCATGGATGAAACTGTTTTGACACCATTGCTAACCTTAGTTTACTACTACAATGCGATTGTAAGGGATTCTGTCAATCTGGTAATCAAAATTTTTGTTTAACAAAATTGTAAATAACGGGCGCCACTAAAAGCAATTATCTCAGTGTGTATTTCAATTTCGTTGATCCATTGGATGTCTTCATATAGACAGTAAATACAACATAAATATGAAACGAAAACAAATATTATCGACTAAAATATTGGCTAAAAGGCAACATTATTTATGGCAAAAACAGCCAACAATAATTGGATTAATGGGATTAAAACTGTTGCCATGATTTATTGACAACAGCGCCATTGAAAACGAAAAAGAGCAGTAACAAGGTATTTAAAAAACAACAACACCAAATAAACAATAAATGGATAAAGGCTTAAATTGATAAGAATTTCAATAACCAAACAGACATTCAGAGAGAGGAAAAAAGTAAAAACCACTCACCAATTGATTAACCCGGATCGTTAATGCTTGATGTTGAAGTTGAAAAGCCGGGCAGTTTGCGCCAACTTTTGTGCTTCCAAAAACTGCACGCTTTCGATTCTTTGGGTTGGGAATTTAGAACAACAGGACTGGGATCTTCGGCGGCTCTTATTTTGGCACAATTTAAAATACGGCAACCGCAAGAGGCACGTGTAAAAAAGCCCGAAGAATTTTGAAAGTCATCGTTAATGTGCTGTGATTGCTGATGTTGTTGATGTGGATGTTGCTGTTCTTGATGAAGAGGATGGTGATGGTGGTGTAGGTTTGAGTCATGATGCTGATGGTGTTGATGATGCAAATGCAGTTGGTGTTGTTGCTGTTTTCTGTTGTGGTGTATTTGAGGTAAATGTTTAATAGTGCACGATGACGTTGTTGCTGATGCTGGTACCGCTGCGGATGATGAGGCTGCAGATGTAAATGTTGCTGTTGTATTTGTATTATTACTGTTGGCTCTTTGAAATGAACGAAAACTTTGCGTGCCATAAACTAAGACACTTTGTTGACTCTTTGCAGCTGCATTGCCTTCAGCTGCTGCAGTAGTTGTACTTGACAGGTTATTTGAACGCGAACTCATGAGGGCTTTGGTCTTGTGCAGACGCAGTGAACCAATGTATCTCGCACCACTGGAAAAACCACTATCTAGATCAGCCGTTACACAAGAGGATTGCAAAAGACCAGCACTTATCGTTTCCGCATTGGGTATGGGCGAGATAAAGTCATCTGCTGGTCCTCCCACCAGAACCGTATCACATATGTTGTCGGCCGACGAAGAAGTCAACCGCAAAGGCCGACCTGAGGCTAAGGTAATACTAACCGCGGGCATTGGCGGCTCTTTGGCTGTGGGACTACTATTGGGTGGACTTTCTGGCATAAGCATGGCCTCTACGGACAAATTAAGCTCGCCCAATATCTTATGATGTCCATTTTGTACTCTTCTCAGTTCCTCCTCTACCAGAGTTCGGGTCAGTGAGCCCGCCGAATGGGAAGTGGCTTTCAGCTGATGGGGACTGGTTATGGAGTTGGAGGAGGATGATGTAGATGAAGCGGAAATTTCTTCGTAGTAATTTTCTGGTGTGGAAATATTACTATAGTTAGTTGAGGCCATCACGCCAGCTTCATTATGGCTTTGTTGTTGGGTAAGTCTTATTTGAAACGATCGCTGGGTAGTTGGTGATACCAACAATTTGTTCTTTTTGCCTTTCAAGAGGAGAGCTCTTATAGAATTGGGTGGCGGGGGAATGAGATCTTCCTCTTCATTTATTCCCGCCATAAGATCGGCCTGCGGAATGTTGGTATGTCTCATGACGGCACCCGGTTCATAGTACGCATATGAATAGTCGTGTTGTTGCTGTTGCTGCAGTTGCAATAGTTGTAAAGAAGTGGCCTGGGACTTGTTAGTCCATTGCCCATGCTGATTCTCAATACTGTCATGATGTTGATGCTGCTGATTTAAGCGTCCCAATGTCTTGGCTTGTCTTAACAGACCACCACCACACTTAAGAGAGACATGGGGTTCTGGGTCCACACACACTTCAATGGCATCTAAATCAGCTTCGCTTTGTTGTTGCTGGTGTAAAAGATGGTGATGTTGAAGTTGCTGCTGTTGTTGTTGCTGATACTGGTGTGCTTGCCAGTTTATCTTTCGAAATGTTTTGACATTCGCATTGGCCATGATCCCAAGTGTGTTGGCGGGACTTACGGTGGAGGGTAACATTGGGGTAACCTCTACTGTTATCGTATTCTTTTCAAATGAAATCGTTTGAGGCTGTGGTTGTTGTTGAACAACACTGTCAACATCATCCGGACAATCATTTGTTGTAGATAACGATGAGTGTTGCATATTAGCTGTTGTTGCCGCTGTATTTCGATATTGAGGTGTCGTCGTACATGGTGTTGGTGTTGTATTGTGTTGCGCATTTTGCTGTTGTTGTTGTCTCACCAAATGCTTTTTCTCGTTGTGCTGCAGTTGCTGTTGCTGCAGCTCTGATTTCAGAGCCCCAACATTTGTGGTTTGTCCACGTGCTACCAGTTGACGTTGATTTTGAGGTTGCTGTTGTGTCGTGTAATAATTTTGATTAGTTATAATCGCTTGCGTTTGTTGTTTCTGTTGCTGCAATTTTGTGTGTTTCTGTTGGTCTTGTAGCTTTAAATCGTTTCGCTGTTGCTTGTTTAGATTGCGTTGACTGCGGCCTAAACCCAAACAAGACTCCATGGCACATGTTATTAATTTAAATTGATGACAGTTTTTTCAAACTTACAACAATACAAATACTGAGATTTCTTTCGGTTTTCTCTATAACAACCTGTTCAATTGATTAGAGGGCTGATGCTGCGTGATTAAATGCTTCTTATTGACTAGAATATCGTTATCAGCTGATCGCTGTAATTGAAAGATTGAAGGAAATGTTTAATCAATGCAGTTTAAAGACAAAACAAAAATTTCTGAAACTAAATTGTCTGAAACTTAAATGCGATTTCTTGTAGGAAAAATTAGTTTGAATTCATTTAGACGTGCTTAAGCAATAACCATCAATCAAAGAGGCCATGGGGACAACTATTTCTTGGTATGAATGCGACCAATTATTTTTGTAGAGTTTAAGAGTTATTTCACCATATATACTACGATTACACAATATCTCTATAATCCTCTAATTGCATGCAATAAATATTAAACATTCGTTTTGGGAACACATTTCAACAGATGTCTTGTGATAAATCATAGCAATTAAAATTTTATAAATTGAAGAAAAAATTCCAAAAGAAATGAATTATTCATCACTCATTATAAACGATTGAGGCATATGCTGCTTGTGCTGATGTTTTCTTTTCACTCAGACATCCCAAATAAAACCGAAAATTGGTTCCTATGGAAAGAAGCCCCCATAATACGTTTTCACAAATTGCTTCAAAACTAATTCCAGTCGCCACCAAAAATTCTGAGGAAAACAAAATCCGATAAAAGCAAGAAAATTTGTGCTCAGCAGTCACTCTGCTCAATCTTATGAAAATCGGTGCGTAATTGATCGCTAATGCCACATTAAAATATTTTTCCGAAGTTAAAAACTCTCTGGTAAAGTGCATGTTGTGCTCTGTAAAATATCGTAAAGTCTTCTTGCAGTTGCCATAGTTTTCTAACGTGTTTCTGCTTTAGTTTGTATTCTTATTGGCTATTTGATCTTGAAAAATTAGAAAGGTTCAAATCCCCTTCAAACAATTCATCCAGAAGTGTCTTAACATCAATGGCGAACGTGTTAGGAAGATCAAGCAGTCATCTCTCATCCACTACAATAACTTAATAAATTTTCACGGTGCGCATTGTTTTTAGGCAACGACAGACGTCAACTCAATCATTTTAGAACCTTCTTCAGAAAATATCATTAATGATATTAATATAACAGCAAGTTGAATATGAGAAACGTGGAGCATTCTAGGTGGGGTTCAGAATTTATAATTAAAAAAACTGAACACAACTTCTTTGCTAGAATCACGTACCGATGACGTCGCCAACTTGAAATCCACACCAAATGGTGACTTTTTCGGTATATACTGGAAGCTTTTAGATCTCATATGATTCCCATACTATGAAGTTGCCATAGTCTAGTAGATAGTGTGTTGGCTTATTAGACGTAAGGCCACGATGCATACCCCAGATCCGACATCAAAATTGGATACTTAGGCGACTCCTGGCTATTCGTTGTAGTTTTATAACTGCATGTTGCACCCGTTAGTTATTGTTGATTCTGATGGTTGTTCATTGCTTTGGCTATTGTACAGTATAGTGTGTATCTGCGGGCTCTAGAATGTGAGAAAAAACAATTGTTTGGTGACAACAAATTGTTTTCATATGCTCTCTTTACTGGTTTGTTGTATATGTTGTTGGAATCTTTTACTATTTTTGCTCTTGCCTGGAAAGTGTTAGTTGCTGTGGAAAGTGATAGTCCCAGTTTATAAAGCAAGAGTATAAGAATATGGAAGCAACAAATAGCAGGAAAAGATCCCTGTCAGTGCATATAATACAGTGCAGACATACATACATTTATGTGAAGATTTGAGTAATACATTTTGAGGTAAGGTGCGACATAAGGTTCTATTTGTGTGTCTTTAGAAGTGATGAGTATGCCAAGGTTATTCCCATTTGGCTTTGGAAAGATAGTTTCTAGAGAATCCCTTATAAATAGGAACAACGATTTATGCCAGCCACAGCTCGCTTTTTGTGTCATGAAATTCATCTTTGGTGATTCATTTTTAAAGAGCGATGCCTTGCGGCAGTATATGTATACTATAGTTTGGTAATTAATGTGAGACATGCTAGTTAAAAATGTTCTACAAACATAAGCCTAATAATTAGCTAACAAGCCAACCCGCGGTCTATTAAAGCTTATGCTGCGATTAAGAAACTGTTCACATTAAATAATGTTTCAAAGGTAAGAAAATACAATATTTTTGAAATAAGTACCATAATCATCATATTGAAATACGTAATAAGTATACAAAATAAAATATTTTTTTTCAATAACGGTTTCAAACCAAACAACGATTTCTAATCCATGCTCTTCGACTCACTGTTTTAGGAATAAAAAATGAAAAACCATGGAGCCTAGATAGCAAAATCTTAATTAAATTTGTGAATAAATTGTTATGCTTGGCTTCGCATGTCTACCTTCAAGACTAAATAATGAAGTGTGTGTATACAGAATGCAACATAGTTTAATTGTAATTAACGCAGCAGTTTTATGGTCCATTATTAACAAGCAGCAGCACATGTTTAGTGCAACACAATAAAATTTAAATTAGAATTCCATCTCGAATTTATTGATCATTAAAGCTTTAACTGAAATTAAATGCTCTTCCTGCTCTCTGTCCTTCTTTCCATTCCCTGTAGCAGTTAGGATCCTGCTTTCAAACAAAAATATCGTACAAATTAATACGAAAGGGGTTTGTATTGCAATTTGAGAAGTCCAACATCAAGAGCTTCACTATTATAATGGGCTGCAGTTGTAATAGGATTTCCATATTTATGATTATTGTTGTGGTTGTTATACAGCGATTAAATTATAAATTTATGTCTGCAACATTTTGTTGCATTTGCAGTCACATACACATTTAAAATGTATCTGCCGACGCACATAGACTTAGTCTTTTAATACTTTAACGAGCTGTAGCGTTTATTGGCGTTAACGAGTAAAGGACCATGAATGGAATTTAGGGAATGAAAGAGTAGCGATAGTGACAGGAACAAAGTAGAATAGAGTCGAAGTATCATGTGTTTTATTAAATATTGGTTGTTAATGATACACTCTCATAGCCGCTATTGGATTTCGAATATCAATTTGTTAGAAATTATTAAAGTAGAGAATAATTATAAATCTAGGGGAACGGAGCGATTATTGCTGGACTATGACCAATTATCAGTTTAAGACTAATTTTTTCAAAATTTTAAACCACAATAAAACGCTCTAAAGAGTTTATTTGGTTTAAGTTAGGCACTCGTTTCAAACATAACTCACTTGGAATAGGTAGGAATTTTTCAAATATCTTGACAATGTCATGAAGGAAAGAATTTTATCAAAATCCCTTTTTACTATAAAATCAGTCTTATGAGGGTTATGAAATTCTAGATAATAAACGAGAATGATAATGACTAGTCACATTCACTGCTCTTTGTGAAATTTCCCAAAAAAAGGCAAGAGTTTAGAGCATTTAACATATGTATCCGCTTTTATTTTGGGAGAATATTATATTTTATTTTAAGAAGGTACAGCGACTTACGATCTATTGTAATCGCATAATACTTTATAGGGTATCCCTATAGCGGGAGGATGAAAAATTAACCAAAAATATCTCACAGGCTCAGAATTAAGCTGAATCAAAGGAAATAGAAAACGATATTCAACTCTGGCAATAAGTTATGGAAGAGAAAGAGGCACAACAAAGAATTAACAGGTAGTTGTCGTTGTTATATTTAATACTTTATTTATTTTAATGATATTCGAATGTTTACAACAAAGGGTTCAGATTACAAGAAAAATAATACAAAATATGTGCCCTTTTCAAGGGTACACGACGTTAATAACATTAACAAGGGAACAAGACAACATTTGTAAATTATTTTTGTGGTTGTTGTCGTTTCTTTTATTAATAAAGAGGGATCCAAGGAATTTGAACACACTTCAATACATATTTTAATCAAATAAAGGAAACAAATATTATGAACAAACAAATTAAAAAAAAAGATGCAACTGAAACACACTATCAAGATGACATTTAAGTTTCTCGGAATATTTAAAACAACATGTTACAGACAAACGGAAGGGGACCAGACGCCGACGAACTATTGAGCTTATTTAAATAATAAAAAAAAATATTTTAAATATTGTGTTTAAAAAAATTTAAAACATGTTGACAATGATATAAGATTTCGAAGATAAAAAAATTAAAGTATCACTTTGGCCATACTGCCTGCCATACTATTGATGAACACTCATGATTGTGTTAACCAAAGACAAAAAGGGATCTTGCAATGAAATAAATGAAATCAAATTAAAGTAAAAACTCTCAATAAAATAAAGAACAAGACAACAAGACGCTATAATATCATGTTGAAAATTGTCACAATGCCAATAGTCGATTGTATCGGTAGTTTATGCCGGAACAATATTTTAAAATCAGAAAAATAAATTACAAGGAAAATATGAATTGCTGAAGTTGCCAAATATCTTAGATTTTAAACACACAGTTTTACCCCCAGCTTTACTTGTAAGCGGGAATCACAGAAAATGAATGTTAAATATCACCTTAATAACACTGGATTGTAAATTGACATGAAGGGATTAAATAGAGAGCATATCAGGAAAGGTCATACAGGCTATTATAGTACGCAGAAGGCTTACAAGCAAATCCTGTAATCACTGAATGCAGGAATTATGCACTGAATAATGCACTGAATGTATACTTGATGGTCAGACTAAATATGAAAACAACTCAAATGGATTGAACAAGATACAAAAGATTAGCAAAACAGGGTCAATGAGAACCTGTCCTGCAGCGGTGCTGGGGTCTACAATTAGATTTGTGGGAGACAAGTCAAATATGAAATTCATTAGAAGATTTCGGGATTCAATAAGTCGATGGGCTGACAGCTCCCTCTTTAAGAGTACCGTGGACATAACGACTAGCTCTAAGCTTTTTTGAAATATTTTGCAACGAGATTTATCAACAAAAATTAATGGAATAACCTCGAAGTTGAATATTCTCCTAAAAGAGGAACTATTTTGTGATATAGAGATGGGACAATAACGGATCTTGGAACAGAATCAGGAGATTTTGATCCCAGAAAGCAATATTTCGGAATTTCAGTAACACGGAATTTAATATTTTCTTGGGTAATACTATTAGAACTAGAGAGAAATAAATATTAACACATAAAGTGGATTGTAAAACACTCAATCAAATGTCTTGGGCCTGGTGGATGAACTGCTTCCATTTGTTGCAAGGTAATGCTAACAGGTCACCTATTTATCGCTTATTTTACTAACTGTTGATGAGCAAATTCTAAAGTCACGTAAAAGGTTTTCAGCCATGTTGGCGTTTAGCGCTACATTAGTAGAATGTTTGTTTATTTTATGATCCACAAGAATCTGACAACCTAATAGAGAGCAGCATAAATTCTGTCTAAACTTATTTTTTCCAAAATTTGGAAACAAAGATTTTTGATTTACTTTTAATATCTTTTTGATTTTAATTTTCAATTTTTCATTTAATTGTATAGACACTTAACATTTATAATTTATGGCATTTGTAAGGGCTCAGTCCAATCAATTGGTTTTTAAACGTTAAAAAATTAAAATAAAAAAGTTGGCTTTTATTTCATACAACGTCAACAGTACAATTGTAAATACAAATCGACATTGAAATGTTAACATTGTACTGTTCGCATGTTTGATTGTCTGATCAATGGTAATATGTTTTCGTTTGGTGGCCCTGTATGTTTTTATCATGTAAAACAATTGATTTTATTCGATTGAAACGATAAAATTTGACAATGGCCTTTCGTGTAAAACAAATGTACAATAGGGTCCCATCGCTATTTGATTATCTGCCTTGGCATTCCGGATAAATGTCGGACAATTGTATTGAGGGTCATTCACGTACTCATACAACATTTAATTGAATTTAAAATTTTCATGGATTAAATATTCATAAGGATTTTATGAACTGAGGAAAAGACATAAAGTAAAATCATTCTTCATACAAGTGTTAAAAAGAGGATACTTATTTGTCTGGCATTGTATTAATATTTGCATAACATGGATAATAACCATTTATAGACTGGTTTATCCTTTTCGTTCAACAATATTATAAATGATGTCTATGCAGTACTGAAGAGGAAATTCTAAGTGTCCTTATCTACACTATGCTACTAAATAAAAACGACAAAATTTTTAACAAATTGATTCCGTTTTTTTATTTGGTTCGTTTCCAAAAAATTATGCATTACTTTAAAAGCATAGGATTAGAAAAATCCTTTCAAATACATTAAAAAGTAATTAAAAACAAAATCTTTTTTCACAACGTACTCATAAACCGCAGATATTTCAAACTACTTTATTGGCAATAATCAAGAGATTATGATGACAATTTTAAGACAATTTTTTTGTAACGATACTTAGGAAAGAATGTCTACAGATCTTGTAAATTTTTTTATTTGTTTTTTGTTTTGACAAGATCAGGTTCAGTTTTGAAAGCTATAACAGAAGAAAAATTGGTCGATTCACTAGCCAATCGTGCATGGGTATGTAGAACTGACTGTAGGATTACAAGAGCTTTATGGCCAAAGCTCAATCCTATAGTAAAGAAACTAATCCTAAGGATAAGTAGGTGGGAGATAAGACCTTTTAGACAAAAGAGTAGCAGATGAATAATGGATATCTCGAATTTCTGTTGGCTACATGAATGAGCAGAGGATAGAGTGGATCACATTTTATGCCTGTCCATGGCTATAGTTACGTAGGCACATATGGACAGGTATTCAATTTTTCTAGAAATTAGTAGCATCTGAATATCTAGGAATAGGGTTTTTAAACATTTGTTAGGAGTGATATTTAAAATATTTCCATCAAAGCCTATGATGTGAACCAGTGAACCAGATTAATACTCACTGAATAGATTTGTGACTAAAATAGCCATAGCTATTGAAGGTCTATCTCAACAACCTTTTTAAAACAGAAATGGGTACACAAATCGAAATTAAAAATTTAATAAAACGAAAAAATAAATTTATAAATCCAAATAATTATTTCTGATATAAGAATTCATTTCATAAACCGTTTTCCACTTAATTTTCATTACATTTTGACCTTTAAATAATGAATTAAAATCAACAGCCAACCAGTACTCATTAACCAACTGGTTTTTTAGCCAAGTTTTTACAATTTTTTTTTTAATCGAATTTAAAATGACCAAAGAAACAAGAAAAAATCGAAAACTACATTTAAATTTCAAATATTGACTACCATAACGTAGTGGCTGTAACATGGGTTCACATTGAGCTCTAGAGTAACCAAAATTGTAATGAAAACTGCAACGAAAAAAAAAGCCAAAAACTAATTCTGATCATAAAATAGTAACAAATTTTAAAGAGTTTTTGGAAATGAAATGAAAATAGAAAAATAAAAAAACCTAAAAAATACATGAATATGAAACGAAACAGGCAAAAAAAATTTAATTGCACACATACTGAGTTTAGAGTTAGATTTCACGTTTTATTTTCGTACTCAAATTAAGTGAACAAATTTGCAAATTTCTGTTATTGTGTTAATATTTGGACACAAGTTGGCGTTTGAAAACAAACAAAAATGCAGAAACATATATAGTCGATACAGTTACCGCCAATGCGGTGGTAGACGTTGCAAAAAAATTTGACACGTTAGAAGAGAAGCATTTTTTTCCTCCATATTCATTGACCAACCCAACACAATTTTTTGCGCAAATTCAGTGTAGAGCGCATTTATTGGAACACAAAGCAGACGAAACATATTATTGAAAGTACAAGAAATATAGACGCTAACAATACCATCGCTATTTTTGTAATCAGCGGCTCAGTCCAAATAGATTTGTGGGATTTAAAAATCGCAGGCAACAGCATAAAAAATGGGGTAATTGTATAGTAGAAGCGAGAGAGTAGGCGATTACAACAAAACTTACGTTTTGTCCGGTAATTGATACTTTCGGAAAAAAATATTGCTGTCAGCTGCGAAAGTGTAGATAGGATTGGAATTTAAAGAAAGAAAATACAAAATCCTTAAATTTCGAATTGGACTCAATCTGCAAGAATTTTTAAAAATCTGTTTGTAAAAAAACTCGATACTAGTCGAGAGAATCGCCATAGTCTAGTAGGTAGAGTGTCGGCCTATTAGACCAGGGTTTAAACCCCAGTTCAGACACCCCCAACAAACTGAACTGAATTTCTGGCAAAAAATTTGAGAGTAAATAAAACTGACATGAAAAGTTTCACAAAAATTAGCAGCACACAACATAAATGTTGTGAGAAGCTAGATCGTACCATTTATGTACGTAAAACTATCGTTTCATTTCTAATTTGACCAGAAACATAATTATCAAGTGCTTTACATTTTAAACTGGAATTTATTTCAATAAAAATGAAAATTTCATCCGCCAATAAATTCAAAGTTTTTATGTATTGCCGCGCCCAAATAATCGCTAACCTTTAAAGTCCTTTTGTAGCATTTACGTATTTATATTTGTTGCTATTGTTGTTCAAGGTTTTTTAAAATGAAATGCAATAAAAATAAACAAGAATTTAAAAATATGTTTTAAAATTAAACTCTTTTTGGCAGGCGAGTCTCCTATATTTTTTTTTTTGCATTTTAATTTCACATGTGAGTGAAACTGCGAATGAAAGGCGAACAAAAAAAACCAACAACCAAACGATTTTAGTTTTATTGTGTAGAAGTGAAAAAATGCTTTGTGTCCCGACTAGTTGCCCAGTTACAACAAAAAATTTTTGTGTTTGTGAAACAATATGGAAATAATCAAACGACAAAAAATTGGGGGACTATTGTGGACACACAAGCTTCTTTTTTAGTCGTTAAGCCGACAGAGGGATAGATTGAAAGGACAACAATACTCCACACCGATACCACCACCAATCTTTCATTTTAGGATATAGTAGTCGTAGTCACTCTATAAAACAAGAGTTGCCAATGCCTTAAGTGATACAATAAAACTGGTTGGTGTAGTCCAAGGGGAAAAACACGAGTTAAAGTAACCACAGGTTATTCAACATGTTAATCATTTTCTATTATTCAACTTAGTTTTCATAAAACAAAGTTTTGAAAATTTTTTCGTACACGCTCCTTTTATTACCCTGTTGAGAGAGTATTCACCAAAAATGTTTCAGGATTATGTCTCCTTTAATTTCTCTTTTTATAGTATCCGGACTATGTTTGTTTTTCTATGTTTTATTTCGCTTATTGTAATTGTTATTGCTGGCGTCTTTTTTGTCGTTGTTGTTTTAGTTTTGAATTGCAAATTGTAGGTGTAAATAATGACAGCATAAATGTACATGTGAATTGTTTATGATATTCATTATTAAAACAATAATAGCAACAACAACAATTGAAACATTTAACAAAAACATTAAAAAAATAAGAGCAACAATATGTTGTAGCAAAAAATTTAATGAAGTGCGTATAAAACACGAGAGATTTATTGAAATAAATATTAAAATTAAATTATTTACAACAAAAATGAAATTTAAATTTTTGTAATGAATTAAAGAAAAAAAAAAATAAAAGAAAAAAAACCATTTTCCAATAATTTTCTATTAAATGATTAGGGAAGAGAAGTTGTTTTGGCATTTACAATAAACAAATCAGCGACATTAGCGAAGGCTGTTGAAGGACATCGAAATTAACATTAATGCTGCAACGGGTTGATGCCACACTGATTTATTGAATTTTCGTCGATTCAATCAACTTGTCCAGATATTGGAGTCGTATATCAAAGCCATGAATAATGTTGTTTGTTTAACAAAAAAAAAATTAAAAAGGATATATACAAGGACAGAATAAACACTGAGCATTGAAGTATTTGTTTCATAACAAAAATAAAATAATCGAGAACGTACGATGTAAATGATTACAAAAACAAAATACTAAAGAAATTACGAGATTAGTGAAAAACTAAATTCGAATTACATAAACGACACTGCATAGAAAGACCAAAGTCTTGATGCTGAAATCTTATTAAAAAATTTTATGTCTATTAATTGGGCAGTAGTCTTAATAAGTTAATTAAATTCAGAATCATCTGTCCTGTCCTGAAAAAGGGAGACCCTACGATATACGCCAACCACAGGGGTATAAGCTTTCTCCCTATTGCATATAAGGTTCTTACGGGCGTATTGTGTGAACGACTGAAGCCACTCGTTAAAACACTGATTGGACCTTATCAGTGCGGTTTCAGACCTAGCAAGTACACCATAGACCAGATCTTCACACTACGTCAACTCCTAGAGAAGACAGATGAAAAAAGTCAACACACACCATCTGTTTGTCGACTATAAGGCAGCCTTCGATAGCCCCACAAGGAATCGTGTTTTTGCCGCAATGTCTGAGCTCGGTATACCGGCGAAACTGAAAATGACGTCGAGCAATTTCTGCAGCTCCGTAGCAATGGGCCTCTCCGAACCTTTTGATACCATGTGAGGTTTCAGGCAAAGCGACCCCTTATCATGCGACCTCTTAAACTTCGTTATGGAGAGTGTTCTGCGGAAGGCGGTAGTGCATCGCAATGGCACTATTTTTCAAAAAAGCATAAAGTTGCTTGCATACACTGACGACATTAACATCATAGGGCGTACGAAGCGTGATGTTACTGCCTTTAGTACTATTCAACGGGAGTCTACTAAGATGGATCTGCCAGTAAATGAAGGCAAAACAAAGTACATGTTATCGACAAGTAGGGATGTGCGGCGTATTTGATATCAGATTACATGGATGTTGTGCAGCGTATTAACATTCAACGGCACGCTGCCTCGGCCATGTCGTTCGAATGGAGGAGGATGCTCCGGCAAGACGGGTATTTATGCGGAGATCTGTAGAAGTCGGCGCAGTTGACGACCTTGTTTGCGTTGGAATGACCAAATCGACGAAACCCTGTCATCGATTGGTGTGACCAACAGGCGTAGGCGCGAAAGAAGCAGAGGCGCCTGTGAAGATGTGTTAAGTGAGGCCAAAATTTATTGGGTTGTTAATCGCCAATTAAGTAAGTAAGTTCATAATGACCATTTCAATACAAATTATTTCATGTTGTAATCAGTTGTCTGCATCTGTAGCAACTCATTATTTGATATCCTCATCTTATTTAATTACGATATCATTTTGCTTGTAAAAAGTCTAGCGTTTAAATGCTATTTCTTTTACCTACGAGGCCACACACATACACCCGGATTGTTGGAAAGTAGAATGTTTTGCATTGCTTGTGTTATAATTTGAAATTTATTTGCAACTTGTGTGTCGTCGTCATCTTTTCATTTAGATCTTCGTTCTGCTAGTTTTCAGAAGCTGTCATCAGTCTGGTAATTTGTTTAATTCATTTTATTTTCTTTTTCGTTTTTATTTCTTTTTTTTGTGATTTTGGGTGTGATGCGATATTTCATTTATTTTTTATTCATTTTCTTTTAATTTTTTTCATTAGACTGTAAGCATGACTGCAAGGTGATGATGAAGTGATGATATTTTTGGCAGACATGTTTATGAAACAACAAAAAAGAAAAACAAAGAAGTAAACTAAGAAAGACTGCTGGGAAAACAAGTTTTTTTGTTTGCATCTTAATGTTCCTATTTTACGTTTTAAAGATTCTTAAAAGAAATTATAATCGCTGGGGTTAATTTTTTACTTTATGGTGTTATCAGCACCTTAATAAATAATTATTATTCTCTATCTTCCGTAAAGTGAAGAGAAAATTGTATTTTCATAAAATGGTTTTTAAAGAAATCTTTCAGATTTTTAATAATTCTCTTTAAATATTATTTGAGTTTAAAGTGCATAAATAGAGTCCCATCGGCACTCCTTTTAAAGAGTTATTCGTATGAAAACAGCTAACTAGTGATTAACTATCCGGATTAGTTTGCCATCTACTAGATTCTGTGACCAAATTCGATAATTGGAAAATTATGCTGTACCATGTACTTTACCTCAAGAGTGGACTGAGGATTTTGTACACTGTGAAGTCCACTATCTGCATTAAATAAATTAAAAACGTTGCCAATAGCCACAGTGTAAATCTACTCTTAATGGCATAAAGACGGTAATATTGTTGTTTGGAAGTAATTTTCCAATTACGGTACTAGGTGACAAAATCTAGAAGAGAGCACTTAGAATGCTACAATCCTTCGAAATTACAGGCTACATTATGTGGAACAGAAATAATCCTCTGCGTTGCGTATTCCAGTAATATAATGACCAATATCAATGTATTTGACTAATCCGCACTATCTCTAAATCCAAATCCGATATGGGACTTGTGGAATATGATAAAAACAACAATCAGAGGAAAGTGTCCCACAAAATGGTAATAAGCTTGAGAAATTAATTCAGCCTACGCGGTATGACATACCGGATTTGATATGCTAAAATCTTGATGACCATATGCTTAGACAATGCGTACCAGTTTTAAGCAATACCAGACACTCTATTAAAAATTAACCACCTTACAACACCATTAGAATTTAAATTAAAATTTTAATTACTACTACTATTTTGAAAGAAACATTAAATGAATTCGCATATATCACAGCCCCGTTCTTGATAAGAAGAGACATATGTAGGTTCTTGATTTTACATTTTCTGCCATCTTCAACTAAACTCTACAAAATAAAAAATGTTTGACCTCTGGGTTGCATACTGATGTTTGGTATCATAATGTTTCAAAACCCTGGACGTAGTGGGGCCTTAGCCAGGCACCTACCCTTACCAGTTCAGTACTACAATTAATATCTCAAGTAAATAAGCTCATGATCTTGCAGTTTATAAATTTTTCTAAAAGATTGTGTAATATTCATGCGAGGAGATATGAATTATATGATGACCGTCTTGTTAAACACTATGCGCCAAATTATTGTACTATAAACTTCAGAAAACAAATAAAACTTCAGCCTCTACTTCAGACATAAAAGAACAACTTGGCGCTTGTATAGACGAGTACGAGGAACCATTAAATTATTCCCTCTTTTCTTTGTAAAGCCTCAAAACATTTCTTCAGCAAGTTTTTATTCAATCTCATGCATCAAAAAAATTCATTTAACAGGAAATTGTTGATTTCTTTTCTATTACACGATGACTACATTTTAATGTTTAATGTTGTTATCATTTTTTTGATGCTCATTTTTCACGTTTTTTATTCCGGCTCCCTTAACACACAGTACATTACATAGTACATAAAGTTGCAACAACGAAAGTGCATAATAAGGCAGCGAGGATATTGCATCACCTCAATTTATAAGGAAGTGGAAGAAGGAATGCATTTTCTTTCGATTTTATTCGTCTTATTTTTCTTTTATGTGCCTGTGTGTTTACTGTGTTGCAAACACTAATATTTTCCGACTCCTTTCACTTTAGTAGGTGACACTTTTATAAGCAGTTGCGTGGATGTAAAGAATTAACAACAAAAACACAGTGATGGTAATGCCATAAACCACCCAAGCTGTTTTCTTAAATTCACAGCTGCCCTGGATTGCACGACATGTTGTTTTTGTTCTTGTTCATTAAATACAGATGTTTTAGAATTATTTGGCTTGAATACTAATGACTTGTTGCAACTACAATCTCAGTGGCATTACATTAAATTGTCTTTGGATTTCGATTTTTCTTTTTACAAATTGTAATGCACAGCAAGAAAGTGTACGATGTTGTGATGTATGTAGTAAGGGCTGTTACAACGATACATTTCACTTTAGAAGTTAAGAAAATATTATTTACGCAGCTATAAACGACCTCGGGAAGGGGAAGAGAAGATCCCAGGGCAATCCATAAATTATGCCTTGTTTTGTGAAATCTATGTCGCAGCAAGTCGCCAAGGGTATCTGTGCCATGGATCCGTTTGATCCAGACAGTCGATCGGATAGTGACACAATTGATTCTGATTGATATGTTAGGTGTCTCCTCGAAGAGCTCCCTGTTAAACAAATATTCATTCAGTAGTGTCATTAATTTCAGGTAATCCGACGCGCGATTTGATGGCCCCACATAACCTAGAGAGGATATACTGTAAGCATCGCCTCATATCGAATGTGTATAACCAGCACCAAATTTCCAATGCTGTTGTGGCTGATGTTCTTATTATACCACTTATCCCTAAAGAGTCAATTTATTGAACCCTCAGAATTATTTTGAAGCAGCATTTTCTATCCATCGGTGTCATCACACTGCTGATAGGTAAGCATACGTATAACTACGCTTCTGTATAGCCACTGTGTCATTATCGAATTAAATTCCTATTTAGAAGTAATTCCCGGTTTTGACTCCCTTACAACATATACATCTGTGGGCTTTTGCAAACTCTAATGACTGGGAAAAATTACCTTTGATGTTTTAACTGGGTTATTAGGAATACCACCGCCCGAAGTATATAACCTAACTTAGCTTGTAATCATTAGGTCACAGGTAACAAAGATCTAAATAAAGACCTGCGGTGTGTTTGCTAAGAAATTAATTTTCAAATTATAAAATTCTTATTGAATTCACACACATAGCTATGTATATATACATACACATATACACGTGTATTCTTTTGCATTTCAAATCTATTATCCTTTAAATATAGAAGACAGTTGTTGCTGATGTTTCTCCCGACAAAATGATGCAATTGTTTCAGTTGCCTGTTGTTTGCTTACTTAACTATAAATATTGTCGACAAACACAAATACACATAAACGTTAAAAGTTAAATAAAGCTAGAGAAACGTGCAACAATGTTGGAGAAAGTACGTACTATGAGTGTAATTGAGTTTGTGTGGCAACTACAAAGGAAAGAATTCCAGAGAATGAAAAGTAAACACTGCTTGTAAGCAAGTCATCATCATAATCAACAACTGCAGCTATAGTTACCAACTAATATACATTCGAGTCAGTGAAGATGCAATTACTTTACTTCCTGCTAATGCTTTCAATACATCAATTTGTTAGAAAACTAAAGGGAAACAATTCAAGTAACCAACCAAACCAAGCCCAGAAGTTGCAAACTTTTCTCGTATTAAATAAGTTCTTCTGCTTTGGTTCACTACTCGTTCGTTCGGTCAACTTATTTGTTCGATTATTTATTCAGTTGCAGAACGAATTTATTGTGCCATTCTGTCAAAAGTGAAGGAGGGGAAGTGCGTTATTTTTTCAAAGTGTAACTTCAAAAACAAACAAAAAAAAAATCGGAATAAAATTGAGAAAAGGGATTTAAATGTACTCAATAATGTTTGAGGCAAAATGTTGCTGCGAAAGTGCAACTACTTTGTTAACCAGGTCAAGCAGTTTTAATAAATGTATTCCAAACATATTTCGCATAGTCCTTCCTCTCCCGTGCTTCTTCCAGTAAATTTCACTATTTCATATCTGTTATAATGTCTTCCTTAAAATATTGGGATGTCGAGCTTACAAGTATCATTCCGGTGGATCTCGTACAAAATATCAGCATTTGCAGCTATTTGCGTACTCTAATGTCTGGGAAAAATTACCATTAGTGGCTTAACTAGGTGAAAGAGAAGAGGTAGTAAACCTAACTTAGATTGTAGTCATTACAACACAGGTAACATGGATTTAAATTAAGATCTGTGCTGTACCCGTTGGAAATACGTAAATACATATACACACACGTACTACTTGCCTTAAATGGCGAATTGAAATCCTTTAAAATCTATTATCCTTTAAATATAGGACAGAGTTGTTTTTGTTGCTGATTTTTTCTTCCTATTGGCGTATAAAATTATGAAACACTTAAAAAGTGCTGCACACTCTGTTGCTTTATTATTATTTTATTTCCTTAAGCTTGGTTGCGTTGTTGTTATTTTCATTGGTTTCTTTTACTTAATGATGCAACCATATGTTGCAATTGTTGTACTTGCCTGTTTTTTTGTTTACTTAACTATAAACATATAAACAGTTGTAAGTTAAATGCAACTAGAGAAACGTGCAACAATGTTGGGGAAAGTGTAAGTTTGTATGTATGTATGTACCCTGAGAGAGTTTGTGTGGCAAGTACAAATAAAATGAAAATAAAAATGCATAGAATGAAAAGTAAACACTGCCTGTAAGCAAGTCATCATCATCAGCAACAACTGCAGTTATAGCTCCCAACTAATATGCAGCAACTGTAACCATATAAGGCAGTCAAGAAGCAATTACTTTACTTCCTGCTAACGTTTTCAATACAACATCAATTTGTTAGAAAACTAAAAGAAAACAAACCAGCCAACCAAGCCAAGGACTTTTCTCATATTAAATAAGTTTCTCATGCTTTGGTTCATTCGTTAGTTCGCTTAACTTATTTGTTCGATTGTTTATTCAGTTGCAGCACAAATTTATTTTGCAACTCTGGGGAAAGTAACAGAGGGGAAATAAGTTATTTTTTTCAAAATGCAACTTCAAAAACAAAAACAAAATAATCGGAATAAAATTGAAAAAAAAGATTTAAATGAATTCAATAGTGTTTAAGGGAAAATGTGGCGACTAGTTTGATCTGCCACACTTTGTAAGTTTACCGATGCCCCTTTTCCCCGTGCCACCATTGCTTGCAGCAATTAATATTTAGATTCACTTTCTATCTGTGCCATACCAAACACCACAACCATATGATGTTTTCTGAAATTCTCCTGTGGAGTCGTTTTGAAGAAGTAAAATTCCGCATGTTAACAAGTGCTAGAGGATTAGCAGTCCTATTTTCTACCCTACGATGCTTCTTAGGAGAGTTTCAGTTAATGTTTGTAACAAACAAAGGGACAGTTCTGCAATCACCATCAAATAACTCTAGGATGCTTTAGCGCTCCAAAAATTCCAAAACTGTGTTCCGATGATTCATTCTTATCGTGCAGAATCTGCACGTTGGGCTGGAGACAACTCCAATTATAAATAAATGCACTGCCCATTCGTTGACCAAAACAAAGATTCGCTCTCAGTCGACAGAAAAGTTATGGCACCTAATATTCATCTTCAGATATGATTTCCGATAATTATTTGAACAAAAACTGCTCTATTTTCTAGTATTCATAACCAGCTCCTTTCCTACATCTGGATCATCCATACAGATATAATTGCTCATTATAACCCTTCAGTCAGGACCTAGCTTCTCAAACCACTGAACTTGTGTGTGTTAAATTTATACATTAGTGGTGGGACCTACAGTTTAAAGTCGATTACTCTTAGAGTTTTAGCCAGAATTTGTTGAGAAAAGGTATATGTTTCATATTTCGTTTTAATCCAGATGTCTGACCTAGGTTTTGGTCAGGGTCTTACGTTTAATAAGCCAACACCCTACTTAATAGACTACGGTGACTTCAATTTTTCTTGCAGTGGCTTAAATTGATTAATTTTCGCTTGTTCTAGTAAATGATTTACAATTTATTCGAAATTATTTTCCCTGACTTCTCCATAAATACTACTTGCACTACTGCTACCCACGTTTATTTCTACAAATTGGTGTTCATTAACAACAAGTTCTTCCTTCAGCAGCCTGAACCCTTTCGATAATTAATTAATAGCACCATGTGCTATCTAGTGAGACATGACTTTCACATGTTGTTAGTTTAGTAGTTGTCGTTATTGTTTTTTTTATTAAAAAATTATTTCATTTAAAAACTGCTGTCATCTCTGCTGGTGTTTAAATAATTTATTATTTTTTTATGTAACTTTGAATATTAAAATGCAATTAATAAATGCCACAAACTCCAGTTCATTCTGTTAAACAAACATCGGAATGAATGTCATTGTGTTGACCTAAGAAAATACATAAAAAAAACAAATACCATGACTGAAATAACAGCAGCAAGAATAACTGCAGCAAGAATAACTGCAGCAAGACTATATAAAAAATTAAAATAAAGACACAATTTAATTGAAATTTATTTTATTATACCAACACTTTAACTTTTAATATAGCACAATGGGTTGGCAAAGCCAAAACGCAGTAAAAAAAAGAAGCAAAAGAGCAACCAAAATGAGTAGTATATCTCGATAACACCACTGAATATTATGAAAACTTTTTTAAGTTTTTGGTTCGATTGAGCTTCTGAAGTACTACTCAACTGATCAGCAGGCATTTTCAATCATTGGAAAAACATAAAAAAATGTCGGCTTCAATTTCAAGTTGAGAGTCAATTTATATTAAATATTCAGGTTGTATATTCGACAAGTGGAAAACAGTACAACTAACGCAGTTTTATTTTTTTTTCTTTAGGTTAGATTGCACTGCCGATATTTCTAATTCCGTCCATTAACAATCCTGGTTGGCGTATCACATCCATCCCGAGAGTTGTATGAAGTCGCCGTAGTTAAGTAGGTAATGTGTTAGCCCTAGGTCAAACATCTCCAACAAAACGAAATATGAAAAAATATTTCTTCGGCAAATGTCTCTCAGCAGATTTCTGGCAAAAACTCTGAGAGTAAATAAAATTGCTATGAAAAGTTGCTCAAAAATCTGTCGTTCGGAATCCACTTAAACTACAGGCCCTGCCACTCATAAATAAAATTAACAAACATAACATGGGGGTGTGGGAAGCTAAGTTGTAATCCTGACTGAATGATTGTAATGACCAATTATGTTTGTATACATGTAGTCTTTGGCTAGACACGTTCCGTCTTTAATTCTTCTCCTTATGTTCCCTATCATAGAGAAGATATCCTGCTGTCTTTCCTTCTTCCTCGTTAGTTGAGGTATTTGTTGTCTCCGGGCGTGCGTACCCAAGGACCCTTACAACTGCTATGCGGTTTCTAAAATCAAAATTGGTCGCCGGACTACTTTACGCAAACTCGACATAATCGGCATAGGAAGAATACAGTGTGCTGCAACAAGCAAGAACGAGTTTAACAGCTCAGCGGGCAGGTAGATGATAAGCGTGGATATGTAATAGAACTATAATGGACATAACTTTTGAGATTAGCGTTCTGGATGTCCTTCCGTTGTGATACTTAACTTACTTAAACCGGGATGGTAGGATCACACCGTCCGACAATGGGATGATGCAAGTAGTTAGTTCCCACACTGAATGAGGCATTCAGGTACATAAGCATAGAACCTTAGGCACTAGGCCTTGTATTTGTATTGTAAGTAAAGTAAATAAGAAATATTTTTTCATTTGCAAAATGGGACCATGCAAAGTGCTGTTAAAAAGCTTAATTGGTACTTAAAAACTAGAAAAAAACCTTCCAACTTATGGATTTTAATCCATTCAAATTGAAACTTTAAAAACCATTTTTTGTTTTTATTACTGTTGTTGTTATTTTTCTAACAAAACAGCATGTTGTCGACAAAGTTGCTCTGCCATTGTTACTGCCATTAAATGGTTTAACATGTCTGGGTGTAGTAAAGACAGAGAAATTATTATGTACAATCGGTATTAAAATGTTGACTGAATTGGTGTGGTTGACTTGGGGTGGCGTATTTTGGATTATTTTGCTTTGGATTGGATTGGAGCGGTATTGTCAAGAACAAGCAGAAATTTCAAAAATTTTGTTTTTATGCAAATTGTATTGCTTTGAACCATTGGTGGTTGATTTTTAAATGAAACAAAAACAACAAAATAATGCAATATTTGTCGTTTTATGTGCCAATAAAAATATATTCTTGCCAATAACAGTAATTAAATAGACAGCAACAAAAATATTTCCAAAGATTTGTTGATTTTTCGCTGTTCATTTAAAATATTTAGAGACACAAAACTTACGATTTTTTCTGATTGTTTTTTATTGAAAAAAATATTTTATTTAAATAACTTTTAAACAACTGCCATTGCAAGCTGGTTTAAAATGATTGTTGATATAATTGTGTTACTCTTGGCCTAGGATTTCCCATCGTTGACAAAGGCAACGGTAGCAATAGTGGCAACAATATTTTTTTTTTTTGAGGTGACAACAAGCCAGACATTGTTAGTTTTTCTAATGTTAACGTTTTAATATGAAAGATCCTTTCTTGTCCCTTCGTTCCATATCTTCCCTAGCCACTGCATACTTCCTTTACATCTATACCTGTCAATGTCTTTGTTTTTGGTGACCGAAATAGAGTCATTAATATTTAATTTTTTTCTGTTGTTTGTTTTCGTAAACAACAACACCATTTTGCCATTTTCATATACAAACTGACTGATGGTAAGTAAAACTAATATAAATTTCTAGGGACCATATTACATTTTCTTTATCATTGTTGTTGCTAATGTTGTTGTTGTTGTAGTTGTCATTTTTACATTAACTTGAATTTTACATGAAAATTCGTTTTTTTTTTCAAACATTTGGAAATTTTATTGGTGTTTGTTTGTTGCACAGACTGACAGTTTCTTTATTTTTTTTATTTAATGTTGTTTTTGGCTTGATACTTTTAGCAGTATAAAACATGGCATGCAACGGCAACACAAGGACAACAACCATTAGCTTTGATGTGATACAACGTAAAAAATGCAATGAAAACTGACTTACATAATTTGAACAGAAATAAATTATTTTTATATTATGATTGTGGCTTGTGGAGTTGCCATTGTTTTTGCATTATTTTAAATTAAATTAATTTAACAAATAATTTTAAGAAGAAAGATATTCCAGTTGGAATTTTTGGGCATTGGCTCTTCAAGGTGCAAATAAGGGTTGCAAGTTTTCCAACATCATGCTACAAAAAAAGGAAAGCAAAAAATGAAGCGGAAACTATTGGTGGAATGATTTCACATTCAAACTTTGGAACGAATATCTGAAGAGAATGTGCGAAAAATATCTACCTTGTAAAGTAGAGTAAATTATTGAGCGAAGTCTGCAAAATAAATGGACTCAGAAGACTTTTGATTTCTCGAGTATTCTCAATTTTATTTTTCTAGATCGTATGTTCATCGTTATAATCGTCTTATAGCGTTACAATTGAGATGATTTGTAGACGGTGGTACTATTGGCCTACACTCTTCTCTATTATTGAGTTACCCGATACGGATATCTATAAGTCCACGGGTCTTCTTCAATGTAGTACTTTCTTCTGCCGGCAAGTACTTTTACATATGTCAAAACACTTTCTGGTATTGCTCTCATTTCTAACAGCAAAAATTGCTTACAAATATTCATAGCAAGTGAGTTAGCAATATTCAATATTTATGATTCTTTCAGCCCAACGTACGCTGCAGTTATTTTTAATTTTCTTGTTCAAAAATGAGGCGTTTGCATGGAAGAAGATGTACCTCCTTCACCTTTTGCATTCTAAGCTATTTAATATGACCTATGGAATATTGTCAGAAATCGATAAGATTATAAAAATATTTTTAATTCTATTATGTTCACTTTATTCTTACATGCTAGTATCTCTTTATCTGTATCCAAACAAAGTGCAACAAGTCTATCTAATTTAATTATTTTTAAAATATTTGTTTTTGTTTATTTTTCTTGTTTGCCAATATTTGAAAACAATGAGTTCATTAAACAAAAAAATATTCCAAATAAGTGGTCACAAACTAAATCAAAAAATAGAAGCAAAATGAAAAATCGAAATCAAAAAAAAAGAAAAACATGGGAAAGAGGTTGCAATCGGCAAACACCGACTGCATGCATAATAGTTTAGAAATAATAGGGACATTTAAGAAACTTAGTTTTTTTTGACGTAAGAGGTGTTAAGGTTTTAAATCATTGGCCTTTATAAAAGACGAATGTATGGTAGGAGGACTGATTTTGAAAAAAATGATATGATACTTTATGATACTTTATCACTACGAAAAAGTAACAGCCTGACGTATTAGTGGTTCGTTCAAATCGACTCCAGAAATTTCGATACAGGCCTACTCTGGTCTTCCAGCTAAAACGGTTGATGAAATTTTGTAATGGCGCGCATTGCAACTAGAAATCATGTAAAATAACTGGCTGCATCTAAACGTTTAGATGTTTCATGACTTGGATTTCTACTTCTTTTACTTATCGTGCCTTCAATTTCATACTGAAACAATTATAAATTAAGAAAAAATTATATTCTAATTATATACGAGCTGAGTAACTTTGACCATATGCTCGGTGTAGTGCCACACACCAGAGTCTCTGGTGAGAATCGAACCTGCAACCCTCACGCTAATAGTTTAGCACACTACCCACTAGACTACCAGGGCACCCGAGTAAGAATTCTTAAAAAATTATGAATAATTAAGTTATTTATATCTGTTTAATACCAGGAATAAGTTTAACTTGTGATGTCTAAAACCATTGGTTTTGGTGAGCAATTTTAAATCGACTCCCTTTTTACCAAAGTCGATATTGCATCATCTGTTCCTAACATGAGTAGCGTATAGGAGAGTATAATAAAGTTATTGTTTAAAAGCAATAACATATTGGCACAAAATCTAAAGTTCGAATAAAACAACAACAATATTGCATCCAATCATGGAACCCACATTCACATAAACTGCTATTTCAGCTTTATTTTGAACAAGGTTTTTTTTTTTAAAATATAATAATTTCAGTAAGCAAATGAATAGATCCTACAAAGGGCAGTGAGTCTTAAACTTTTATGTCCAAATTGCCATTTTTGGTTTTTAGAAATGTAAAGATACTTAGTGAATCAAGTATTAATCAGATATATGTATGTGATCGCCACAGTCTAGTAGATTGTTTGTTGAACTAGATCGACGATTTCAAATAAAAAATTTAGTTTAAAATTTCCTATTTGTTTTGTTTGGGATTCTCTTTCTAATTTCTAGCCAGACGATATTAAACATTGAATTTTTAATTTATTATTTTGTTTTATTATTTTGTTTAACAAGATTTGTTTAATTTCTATGGAAAACATGCACACAACACGTACCACCTCGTGATTTTTCTCAGTGGTTGGTGGTCGGAATATTACTACAAAAAAGTAAAAAAAGGTTTCTTGCATTAGGGGACATTCTCCTTCTTCGTTTTATTATTTTTTCAAGTATCATAAAAGATTATAAATTAATAAAAAAAAAACAACAACAACATCAACAAATAAAAGGCGGTAAAATCTGTTTTATGTTGAGATCAAAAAGAGTGCCAAATTACCAAAGCCACACTAAACGATAATATTTGGCAATGACTGAAATTTAAATTGCAAATGCAACTGAGGCTGCAAATATTCATTACAATCAATAGAAATACTTAGAGACTAACCAAATACTTACATACACACATACATATATACACCCTGTTTGTACACGGTATATTATGCTACCAACTTGTAAGTGCTGCCAAAAACAAACAAAAAAATATGAGAACGAATTTGAAAATGTTGCAGAACTTTAAATATTAACAGAGCTTTAAAGGTATGTAACTCAATAACGGCATAAATTCGTTTTGCAACGATTTTCGAAATGGCGATTGATTAGCAGCAAGAAAGGGAAACTTGTTTACACTTGGAAAAAGTCCTCAGAATTTGAAGTTGTGGAAACCGGAAAATCCTGACGAAACGGACGAATCTGACACAAAATAAATTTAAATGATAGAATTTTATTACAGTCCATTGTTCTAACCTGAAATCATAGAAATTGATTTCAGATTCAGACTATTACGGAGAAACAAGTGATTCGACTGAACAGTGGCTAAAAAGATTTAGAGAAAATTCACAAAATCAAGCCTTAAGGTATCTTAATGATCCTTCTGAAAGCCCAATGTACATAAAGTGGAGTGACTAATGACACCAAAACCCGTACATGACCATTGAGACAAATAATCAATAAAGTGGGCAGTAGATAGGAACTTTATTAGATATACGTAAATTTAACCCTAACTCGTCTAATAGGATTCCGACTACAACCGCTCCTATAGCTAGACTAGTGAAAAATTTTAATGTTAACCCAGAGAATGAATAACGAAACCAAAAGTAATAAACTACGATAAGAGCCCACTGTGTAAGACTCTCAAAAGTGTCTCGAGCTATTACCTCACTCTCAGAGAATACTTGAATTAAATTAAATCCTTAATTAAATACAAAAAATTAACAAAAGTTAACTTTTGTATTTTAGCTCTTAAGATACCGATTGCTCCGCTCCTCTTGAAAAAACTTCCTAAAATAAAATAGAGATTTAAAAAATAACCTCTGTTCCTTGCATTCTCTGAACCTCTCTCTTCTTTTTAATTTTACCAGACACTTTATGTGTATTAAAATGCATTATAATATTGCAAAATTTTTAGAATGTTGAATACATTGCAGAGTGGAAACAGTGATATGCATCTGGGTTGGAGTGCATGTTTGTGCACAATGCAGCAAACGTATAAAAAAGGAAAATTGCTTGTGGTAAAAGCAAAAATTATTTTTCGAAAACATAATAAACATTTATCGTCTGTAAAGATGTAATAAAAATGGTAAAAATATCTTCTGTATCCACATCCATATGCATATGGATACTGAGAGTAAAGTATGTAATTGAATACAAAAAATATATATTTTAGGCAACTAGTTACATACACACGAGTAAAATTGTTTATATGATACGATATAGGACTACAGGCTCATTAAGTTATTATTTATAAAGTTGGTTATTTAAGTTAATATTTACTTAAGGTTTTAGAAAATTTTTAAATAAGATTCTTTCTATAGACTCTAATTAGTTATTAGCCGTTGTTTATATTAAATATTTACATTATTTATGATACAAACGTATCATAGCGTACAATATCAAAATGTGAAGTATCTAAACACTTTTATTTTATTATTCTACAACAACTTTGTAAGCTTTATTTAAACAATGTAAACTACCACAAGATTTTTAAATTACATTGAACATAATGAATATGTAAATTACATGGTGTACTGTGTAACAATATGCATGTAGTTTACATAATAAATACATATGTGTTTATAGTAGGAATAGATTATATTTTACTTAATCAGGAGTATTTTGCAAAATTGAGATGTAAGTAAAAAATTTACAACTTATGAATGGAAATTCTTAATGTAAAGTTTATAAAATTTGTTTTATTACCCTTTGAACTATTTCTTTACAATTTTATGCAATTTTAAAATTAGAACTAACTTTACACCATGCAGACAATGTATTACAATATTTAAATAAAAACACGAAGAACGAAAATAAATTACCATAATGCCCAAAATCAAATTTCCTACATCTGGTACGTCAAAAATAGTTTATGAACTTTTATCTTAGAACTACCGTAGCTAAACACGCGTAAATTTATGATTGCTTTTCCCCATGTAAACAGTGTAAATTATAGACTAAAAGGCCTTATTTTAAGGAAGTTTATACTATCGAAGAATTTTAAATGATGTCATAAAATATGTTCAGTTCGCATAAGAGCTAAAAATGCAAGAAGTTACAGTAAATAAATCTTATACTGCACACACCTGTATATTTATCTAAAAGTTGTAAGGTTTTTTTCTTATACCACATACACGAGTGAAATATATGTTTCCTGCTCTACGATATCTTCCTTTCTTTCTTTTAGAAATTCTCTTTAATTTATCCTTTAACAAACATTTCAATTTAATTAAATTATGGTGCTAAAACTTAACATCTTCTTTCTCCTTTAACATCTTGGTTGCATTATTTTCTGTTTTAATTTTTTTCTCTGTGAACAAAGGCGTGATGCAAAAAGGAAAGCGAAAATTACAACACATACTGCACGTGCACGAGTACGAAGTTTGAGTAAAAGATTAGATTAGATAGAAGATACAAATAATATAATTTAACGTCACTTCGGGTAAGTGTCTTACTTCCTTGGTAGAGCATTCACTTATTTTCACTAACATGGACCGCCACAGGAGAGGAAAGAAATGCGATTTCAACAAAACTGGCTATCGTCTGGGCAAATAGAAGATCAAAAAATGTTACAAAGATTTACAATCAATTTCAAATTCTTGGGAATATTAAGTTTAGAAAAGATTTCTTAACAAATCCATGCATTATACAGTAATTACGTATAAGTTTTTGCGATTTTATGTTTCTAATTAAATCAGAATAAAAGAAAGCATCAAAAGCCTATAAGTTGTTGAAAATTACAGTGCATTACAGTGAAGAAAGTGGAACAAGTGGTCTCTAGATGACAACTGGGAAGTCTGTACAGAGACCGGATTGTATTGCTAAAATTGAAGTCGTGTACAACTGTTTGAATGTGAAAAAGAGCGCTGTGAGCTTTGAAGATGCAATTCGTTTATAGTCTAGAACTAGGCCTTTAGGTTAGAGGACGTGTTAGGTTAGAGGACGTGTACTTGTCAATTAAGACAAGTACAGTACCCGGAGGTCGAATTGACCCATAGTACAAAAGGCCTTTGTAGCAAACTAGGCCTTTAGCTACATGAGTATCCTGTTCAAAGACAACATGAATCCTAAATTGTTTGTCGGTAGGAGGCTGTTGATAATGTTTCCTGATAGGTGGAACAAATGTTGATTCCAGAGGGATGAAGGAGTTTGCGGATGGATCAGAGAAGGATAAAGGTGTAGAGTCCGAAGTATTTCGAGTAGAGATACAAGTACAAGTGACAAGTACAAAATTTACTCAGAGATCATATGTGTCATTGTCGTTCTAAGAGAAAGAGAAGAATATGTAGAACAAGTAGAAGCGGAGAAAAAAGTGAAATAACGAAACAAAGACATCATAAGAGAGCATTAGTTAGTTACGAGATAATGGCCCGATTCCATAACAAAATCCAGCAGAAAAACTGTTTTAACATCATCACATAACAACTTGATGCATCCTCTCAATTTCTACTCCATGTACCTAACTCATCAACCGTAACATGCATGTAACTTAGCAGATTGAAGGGTTAGCACCAACCATCATGAGATAGTGCATCTTACCTACCGAAGCTATCTCATTTTTATTTTAGTGTACGCAGAAATAAGCTTAAAGAGAGGTATTACAAGTTTGCACATAATTTGCACATCTTATAATCAAACTGCACAGACAGCCCGGTCATCACATTCAGAAGGATCTGAGCTGGTTGAGCTGGCGATTTACTGGTAATAATCTTTTCCAACATGTGTGCCTGCCGCTTGGAATCCTTCTAAGTATGATAGTAATAACACCACAGATAGAACGGTCATCACATTCAGAAGGATCTGAGCTGCTTCAGCTGGTGGTTTACTGGTAATAATCTTTTCCAACATGTGTGCCTGCCGCTTGGAATCCTTCTGACGATTGGATATGGATATGGAGCAAAGTGATTTATTATGCTATTGTGCCTAAAATGCATGCATTACAACTCTCATGATAATGACAGTGCATTAAAGGCTATGAAACTTCTCAATATAATATAGGAAAGACAACGTAGCTATCATTTTATAGCTTCTGCAAATGCTGTAACAAAATCGGAATCTTATAATATTAAATTAAATAAATCAACAGCATATCATGATGCAACATTTTGGGTCACTTAAGGATGCCTTTCGCTTTCATTTCCACGCTATCTTCAGGTTTCCCTTCACATTCTACTAGTGTATGAGAGGCTCATAAAACTCCTTTAAAAAATTTTAGAAATCGTTTTAATTTTTCTTTCTCTGTTTATCCTCTGTATCCCAGTTCTGTAAATTTTAAGTTCCAAAGGAAGTTGATGTAGATTGGGAACGTACGTGTTTAAGTGTAAAAATCCGATTTTCATGTTAAGAAAAACACAAGAAAGGGAAAGTTTGAATAAAAACAAACACAAAATCACAATTTATTTAAATTTTAATTTTAAAATGTTTAATGAATTTATGCGAGAAATATTCATGTATTTTTTAAATTGTAAACAAAAAAAACAGATTGAGAAATTTTTAGTAATAAATCGGGCAGAGCATTAATGGAACGAAATTTTAATCAACTTAGCAATAACCTGCTTATCAATAGTGAATAAGGTTATGAAAATGACATTTATATATACATAGTTGGTTATTACAACAATAGCTCCTCACACCACTTACATATGTATATAGTACATGAGTAGCGGGACCTACAGGTTTAAAGTCGATTGCGTACGACAGATTTTTGAGAAACTATTCATGACAATTTTATTTACTGTCAGATTTTTTGCCAGAACCAGTCCAACACTTACATACCTCCTGTTATCTTGGCTGTACACCGACAACGATGAGGCAACATGGACTGATGCAAATAGTTGGTTTCACAAAGCGAGCATTGTTCGCAGAGCAATAATCAGTAGGGAGAAATTCACAAATATTCAGATAAACCAAGCGTAGAATACTCAAGCCATGTGCGAAGTCTACTCTCTGTTGTACGGAAACTACAAGTATAGTTTAAAAGGATATCTCAGAAGCATATGTAGGATATTTCGGTCTAACCAATAAGGAATTTATACTCAAAGAAGTTAGACAAAGAAAGAGACGGTAATATCGGCATACTATCAGGAGGAAGCTTTATAGTATAATATGGATAGCGCTAGAGTGGAATCTCAAGGCTTAAAAAGTTGAGGTTGACCAAAGAACATCTACAAACATACAACCACGCATAGAACTATGACAGCGAGAACTAACATGGCAAGGAGCAACCTAGAGGTTATGGAAAATGAATATGTGAGAAAGAAAACTTTTAATTCTGCAGTCCTTTAAATCGCTGGCCAATTTATTAACATGTAATCGCTGGTTATTATGCGTGTTTTTCTTTCCTTTGGATTTTTTGCATGCAAAGTGTACTCGTATATTTGTGGGCACATGTTTTTATTCGGTTTTTGTTGATTTTTTAATCATTAACAAACATTTTATTCGTTATTCCTTATTCATTTTTAAAAATATTTTTGGTTCTCGTAAATTTTTTTATTTTTTGGTTGTTTTTGAATGTGTTTTTGCAAAATCGAAATTAAATTGTTAATGGTAGTTTAATGTAGTTATTGTTTTTTTGTAGCCGTCTTTTTATGGTCGCATGTGACTCTCGTTCCATGTTCATGTTCATGTTGAAAATGTCACTTAACGGAACACATGCTTTAATTTAAACTGAGACGTGCTCAACTCATACTTGCCGAAAAAAGGCACGTTTTTTTCCTAATGATCGAGTGGAGAGAGTGGAAATGGTGTGACGATAGCAGCTAACAGACTATAACCACTTGGTCAGGAGAAGGGGAGAGGTTCGATGATTGGGGTAATAAATTTATTATGGTTTTAACAGTTAATTAACATATTGAAAGAAAAAAATGCAAAGCAAAAAGTGATTTCTTAAGTAATATTGCCATCATAAAATTAAACAAAAAATTGAAAAAAATTTTAACTCACCGTTAACATTAGAATCTGGAAATAATAAAAAAAAAATTAATTAAAGAAAATTGATTTATTTTGTGTAATTAAAATAAATATTATTACAGGAATGATTGCTCTTTTTGAAGAAATAAAAACCCTGCAAATTACAGTGAGCGTCAAAAGTGAGTAAACACCAACTGCAATAATTCATTTTCTTAGGATAGCGAGAAAAGTAAATGAGAATAGTCGAATAAATTTCCTAAAATAAAAACGTTTATCTATTATTTATAAAATGTTAAAACAAAAACAACAATTCATGATAAAGGAACTTTTTTTATACTTAAGAACATAATAGAAAATTTAAAATTATAGTGGGTGTTGACTCACTTATGGCGCTCACTGTATATCCACAAATTTTACATACTACGGGAAGGGGAAGAGAGTGGTAATCTAATCACAGATGACCATCATATTTAATATGATGTGTTGTTATGGAGATTAATAACTTTTATTTGCCATGTCTATTGTATTTGACAATCCATTAAATAACTTCATTTTGTTAAGTATGTTTTGATATTTCGCATAGGACTTACACCAGAGCAACGCTTGCAAATTATAAGAATTTTTTCTATCAAAATCATGGTTCTGTTTGTCAAGCAATTCATGCGTTTTCTGGCGTACGTAATAGTCCTTTTCGGAACATGTTTACTTTTACTGCTAATGTGCATTGTGCCGAATAGAGCATATTGAAAAACCTGTAATCACTGTACAGAGAAGCTTTGATGAATCATTATATTATACATCGTTCTCTGCAACTGGAGTGGCGTCAATACACTTTATTCAAGGTTTTTTAAATGGATTTTGGCTTAAGAGCTGTTAAAGGAATTTCTAGCATTTGATTATATTGATAATAGAAGTAAGAAGTGGCTCAAATAGGGCTCTAGGACTATATAGATAATCAATATTCTCTTCCCACCGAGTTTATCCTCAACTTCGTTTCCTAGTACACTGCGGTGTCCTGCTATCGAAAACAATTGGAGTCAATTCTTAAGTGCTAGTTTCTGCAACTTTCTATAGCAACATGTTTCAAGTTAGAATGTTATACAGTGAGAGTCAAGGACCTTTAAGATAATTCAAGATAGTCCTGCAGTTTAAAAAAATAAAAGGGTTTTACCCTTTAAGCCTGCTACTGCCTTCAGCAAATATTGCAATGGTTACGGTCTCAGTCTGAACAACACTTTTCCTAGTTAAATCGTTACATTTTGGTGGAGTCCGTTAACAGCAGCACTGATTTCGTCGGTGTACTAATTTCAATCCAACTCGCTCCAAACTAAGCTCTCAATAGGCAAAGCTTTCCGTTCTGGTAACTTAACCTGCCAGAAGACATCTTCAAACACGTGATAGAAATTGAGTATCAATATTCCTGTGTATTATATTATAAATGTATAACGGGGAATTTTGCCAAATAGATTTGCTGTCGAACGAGCAGCCACCCTCATAATATAGGCAGGAAGTGATTTTGTTCTCTATTGTAAAATCAAATATTTTCCCAGCGCACAGAAACTTAATCACTTGTGCGGAAAGTTCACATTTGTTAATGCCTCAAATTCTAACCTCATATAAGCACAAGCAACAAACTAAAACACTTGAATTGCCTCTCGGCAGCAGCAAATAAAGTTTTAACTTTAAATCGTTGAAAAGCCACCCAAACCGAAGTGCAATCTATTATGAGCAATCGGAATAGAGCAGTACGGCGGTAAAAAGAGGCAAAAAGTGTGTTGCTTTAACATTTAAGTGCCTCTAAAATTGAGTACGAAAATTTTGCAATTTGCGACGTGTTCAAATACAAAAGCTTTAAGGCATTAACAAACCATTATTACTGCTTGAATATTTCAACAGGTATTTCAGCAGCAACACACTACAACAATCAGTTTACCCAAAAGGACATACACACATATATATACACACATGTGCATAGTTGCAACGTTCCGCTTTACACTTGGCGGTAGTGATACCTTCAAAATTACAACATTTAATATGAACGCACATACATATATGGAGCTATTCTGTACATGTAAGCCACACACCGATGATAATGGATTTGCATTTTAAGCCGGGACTTATGGACTACGGACTGTAAAATATCTGCTTTGAGTGTATGCATGCGTGAGTGCTTGTATGTTTATAAGAAAAAATCTCTCTCTTTCTGTTTCGATAAAAACAAAAACAAAAGCATTAACGTTGGAAAAAAAAAGTAACGAGTCAATGTTGTCATTGAGAAATTGTTGTTACTGATAAATTGTACGGAGGAGAGTAGAAAAAAGCCCATTGCACTTAAGGGTTTATGAATGTTCTATTAGGCGCCAAATTGTTTATGTTGCCCACATGCATGTTTTAAAAACATCATACCAATAATAAAATAAAAATTGTTAAAAGCATAACTTTAGCCCAAGTAGGCTCTCACTAGTTGAGCAATTCCGGTGGTTAGGTAGCGAGTTTGCTGCACAATTAACACAGGTTGGCCTCTCAGGCTTTTATGTTGCCCGTGTATATCTGTTACTTTGTCCCTCTACCTGGCATAAATGATTCAAAAACTGATTTTAGCTGAATATTATATTTTGTAACACCGTTGACTAAGTAATGACCAGCTTATTTATGTGTCAAACATATTTGGGGAGCAACAAAAAGAAAAACAATTTCGCACAAAAATAGAGTTGCCAGATGTTGTGGATTTAAATATGGAAAAGTAATTGATTGAAAGTTGCAAGTAATTCTGAAAAAGTAAGTATTTTATAAATATTTTACGATATTCAAAAATATGTTTCAAGCAGGAACTTTGCAGAAATGCTTATGCTTCCTCTCCTACTCATACATCGGAGCACAAGATGCTGCAGCACAGTCATCAATAATCAGTGATTATGTAGATCCAACTTATTTCATTTCGCGATGAATCTAAATACCTGATACATCGGATTACACAATTTGCTTTAATACCTTCCTTTACAGTCTCTAATGTTTCGCGAAAGATTCTTTCTGAGAATATATCATAAAGAAGTGGGAAAAGGAAAGAAGTATTGAATTCAATAAATTGAATTGAATAAATGGAAAATAAATAAATAATGGTAACAATCAACCTATACTCTCTATAGCAGTCCGTCCCATAGTATCGAAGGATGAGCGATATGTACCGCTCGCAGTTATTTCTCTATTTTACTTCAAAGTCTTTAGTGTATTATGACTGATCATATCTTGCATACGGTGTTGATGAGAATACATTCTCTGCACTTTTAATCTTTAAAATCGTCACTTTTTACTAACTTTACAATGTTTTAGTCTTTACCTTCTGTCTCAGTTTTCGATAGCCTTTTTATGTTATTTAGACAGGAACGATAGCACGCACAGCTTATGTTATCTATTGAACATACACTGAGCGCCAAAAGTGAGTAAACACCACTGAAATAGTTTATTTTCTTAGGATAGCGAGAAAAGTAAATGAGAATAGTCGAATAAATTTCCAAAAATAAAAACGTTTATTTATTACTTATAAAATTGTATTTCCTTAATAGTTTTTAAGGAATATTTAAACTAAATAAATTATAATTTAATATTTAAAATTGGGCACTTAAACCAATGACCGCGACGACCAAAATCTTTGAGAGTTCAAATAACTTCACCGAGTGACTTTTTTATTACAACTAAATTTATTTATTTCATATTTTCTTAATTCTAACATTTCTATACTGAATTTCTACAGTTAAGGATATTCAGCAACTCCGTTGCCTGCTTAACCTTGTATCCTATGTAGTTATTCAACTTAAAATTAACTTAATATTAGGGTAGTTCATTATGTAGAATTCATTTTAGGTATTATTATTATAGTATTATATTATTTCAGGTATTATTATTAAAAATATATATATAAAAATATTATGACAAGTAAAAATGACCCAACATTCCGGCCCCATTGAAGGACTGGAGGTCTTCAATTGAATGGAAGTGGAGCTAATTTGTGAACTGGTCGCTTAAAGATGCCGTTGCGCGTTGCGACCTCCGCCACCCTGACCTTGCCGTCTTCTCCTTCTACGACCTTGACGACTCTCCCGGTCATCCAATGCTGTGGCGGGCAGTTGTCCTCGTGGATTATTACGACCTGACCTAGCTTCAGGTTGGGCGTTTCGTTGATCCACTTGGCCTTGCCTTGCAGACCCAGGACGCAGTCTCGTGACCAAGCCTGCCAGAACGTCTGCTTGAGACCACAGAGCAGTCGCCAACGCTTCCATAACTTGGGCTCGTTGAGTTTCCCTTCGCCTACGGATTCTAGCGGCAGCGAACGCAGACCCTCTCCTATTAGCAGATGAGCTGGAGTTAGTGCTTCTCCGTCGTTGGGGTCTGGAGACAGCGGTGCGATTGGCCGACTGTTGAGCACCGCCTCTGTTTCTGCGAGCATTGTCTCCATTTCTTCCTGCGTCAGCGATGCGTTGCCCACTGCGCGCAGAAACAGGAATTTCGCCTGCTTGACGGCTGCTTCCCACAGCCCCCCGAAGTGCGGCGCCCGAGGTGGTATGAAGGTGAACTTCACCCCGGACGACGCTGCGTAAGATTCGAGGGCGTGTCGACTCCTGTCGAATGCTTGCTGCAGCTGCTTGAGGACGTTGCTGGCTCCTACGAAGTTTGTTGCATTGTCGCATAGCACCTCTTTCGGAAGACCTCTTCTGGCAGCGAACCTTTTGAAAGATAAAAGAAAGGAATCAGTCGATAAATCTGATACTAACTCTAAATGCACTGCCTTAGAAGTGAAACACACGAAGACCGCTATATACATTTTCAATGGTGGTCGACCTCGAATTCTCAAAGAGACATTAACGGGACCACAAAAGTCTACGCCGACGATAAGAAATGGTCGCGTAGCTCTCACTCTGTTAGTGGGCAAGTTTCCCATTATTTGGGACATGAGTCTTGGCTTATAGCGGAAACAATGTACACACTTGCGAACAATTCTACTGCACTCTTCCTTGGCGTTAATTAGCCAGATTCTCTCCCTAGCGAGAGCAATGAGTGCTTTTGTGCCAGCATGGCAATTCTCGAAATGGAGATGTCGCAAATAGAGTGTGACAAAGTCATTTTGCTTCGGTAACAAAAGTGGGAATTTTGCATCATATGGCAAATTTGCATTAAGCAATCTCCCACCTACCCTTAATAGTGAAAATGTTCTCCCTTCCTCAGTGAATGTATGAATGAAAGGTGTAAGCCTCTGTATGTTCGATGGTAAGATCAGAGATTTCTGTAATTTAGAAATCTCCTCAGAAAAATTAGATTTCTGGGTAACCTCTACGAGGCGATAAAATGACCATTTCATTTCCGTTGCAGTAGGTATGATACTTTGATTTAATTTTCGTTTCTTTAGATTATCAATGAATCTGAGTACGAAACATGTTACTCGTAATAACTTCGTATATGAAGAGTATTTCGATATCATATCCAGTAGACAGTTAGATGTCCCCTCTACTGCAAGAAATACATTCACCTTTCTCGTTTCCAATAATTTCTGGTTCTCTGTTAATTCAAAATGTTCATTAACAGGCCATTTAGAACTGTATTCTAGAAGAAACGACGGTCCTACAAACCATATTGAGTTTTTCAAATCTTTTACATCGGATCCTCTTGACACAATGTCAGCTGGACTCTGTTTAGTAGGCACGTGGCGCCACGAAACTTGGTCTGACCACTCCTGAATCTCAGCGACTCTATTCGATACAAAAGTCGTCAAAGAAGATGGATGCGTTTTTATCCAATGCAGTACTATTTCGGAGTCCGTCCAGAAATAAACATCATCTATTTCGAAATTCATCATCCGCTTAATTCTATTCCATAACTTAGCCAGCAAGTGTGCAGCACATAGCTCAAGTCTAGGAAGTGATTTAGACTTGAGAGGAGCAACTTTGGACTTAGCCGTAAGTAGTCTCGAGACGATCGTGTCCGTCTCGGAGCTTCGAATATATATGCAACACCCATATGCTCGAATTGAAGCGTCAGAAAATCCATGAATCTGAATTCTCGATGTTGATGTGGTATGGACGAATCTTGGGATACTAATTGAATCAACTTCCATTAAATTAGCTTTGAAGTTTTCCCATGAAGTATTCAACCCCAAGGGAATTGATTCATCCCAGTCAAGCTTTTGAATCCAAGGCTCTTGCAGCAGGATCTTTGATTTCGTAACAAGTGGGCATAACAGTCCGAGAGGATCGAATAATCGAGAAGACACCGATAATATGTTTCTCTTTGTGGCCTACAAGTCCTGAAACTTATCCTCCAAATGAAATTTAAATAAATCATTCTTCGGAACCCAATGTATGCCCAATGCTTTCGCAGAGTCGGAATCGCTATGAATTAGTTTCTCTTTCTGTAGAGAATTCAAAAATTCAGGATGGTTAGAAAACCATTTGGTGAGATTGAAACCAGCCGAAGCCAAAATTTCAGTCACCTGATTTCGAATTAAAACTAATTCATCATAGCTTTCAGCTCCGGTAAGTAGGTCATCTACGTAGAAATCACTGCGAACAACTTCCGAACCGATAGGCAAAGTCTCTTTGTATATATCGCTCAAGTGAATCAGACATCTAATGGCTAAAAATGGTGCTGAAGCTGTACCATAAGTAACAGTATTCAACCGAAAATGTCTCAATTCATCAGATGGATTCTGTCGCCAAAGGATTAATTGAAAACTCCTATCTTTGTCACCAATCATGACCTGACGATACATTTTTTCAATATCTGCAGTGATTACATATTTATGGAATCGAAAACGGATTAATGTAGAATATAGTTCTTCTTGAACTGTAGGACCAACCATTAACAGTTCGTTAAGAGATACATGTGAAGAAGTTCTACATGAAGCGTCAAATACTACCCGAAGTTTGGTAGTTGTACTCTGAGGGCGCAAGACGCATTGATGTGGAATGAAGTAGTGGGGAGTATCAGGGAATTTGTCCAAAAGAGACATGTGACCCAAGTTGAAGTACTCCTTCATGAAATCATGATACATCTGCCGCATAGTATCATCTTTGGAAAGTCTTCGTTCCAAAGAGAGAAATCGTCGCTTGGCAATTTCAAACGAAGATCCTAATAATTTAGGATCAGACTTGAAAGGTAAAGAAACCTCAAACCGTCCCGACGCAAGACGTCGTACTGTCGTCTTGAACTCGTTCTCACATTTCTTATGCTCCTCAGAGTAAATTTCAGTTGATTCGGTTGGAAGTTCTTCTAACTCCCAAAATTTCCGGACGATTGAATCAACATTGCTCTCGTCTTCAATTGAAGTATTTATATGAAATACTTTAGTGTTACAAGAGTCCTTTGAATGATTGTATCTTCCAGTAACAATCCAACCAAGAGAAGTCTTTTGAAGAACTGGAAGACTCGGGCCCAATTTGATTTGGCCAACACATATTAAGTCAAAGAAAGGACCTGCGCCAATTAACAAATCAATTTTTTGCGGCTTATAGAAGCAAGGGTCAGCTAATTCCACGTTTGCCGGGATACTCAAATTAGCTATGTTAACCCTACGATCAGGTTGCAAGTTTGTAATTGATTTTAATACCCAAAACTTCGATGTAAATTGGGTAGAGTTGACACTCGAAGTAACAGTCAAATTGACGCGAGCTTTTGATAATGAATTTGTTTCACCAATGCCATTTAAATTCAATCTGCCTCCTTCCTTTTTCAAACGTAGCAGTTGCTCTAGTTCCTCGGTTATTAAATTAGGTTGAGAACCGGAGTCTAAAAGAGCTCTGGCTGGTATCAGTTGTCCAGAACTACTTCTTACTCTCACCACAGCCGTCGCTAGAATTATGCGTTCATCTGACGCCGAATAGTTAACAGAAGCGTGAGAAGTCGAAGGCTGTTCAGAGTAGTTTATCGAGGCATTATTAGAACTTGTATTATATCGGTGAAGTAATGAGTTATGTGCACCATTACATATCCGACACTTAGAAGATGGACACCTTGCAACTGTGTTTCCCTTTTTCAGACAGTTAATACATGCTGGCACGGATTTGATGAAGTCAAATCGTTTGATTATAGGCTCAGCAGTAGTTGATCATATGCTGCGTCGATTTGCAAAATAGGCATCTGTCAGCAGATTGTTTCGATTTGGTACAATTTAATGATGTTCGACTGGTTTTAAAATTAAAATGTTCATTTTTAGGTTTATTAACCCTCGGCCTTGAATTGGAAGACTCGTCAGCAGAGATATGCTGGTAACGTCTATTCAAGGCGGCTTCGCAATCCGACCACAATGGGAGCTTCTCGAAATCAAGCTGTTCTTCCCATTTTGATTTGGTGATTGGATCCACTTTCGACATCACTAAATGTATTAATATTGCATTAGTTATTTTCTTGTCATCACCAATTGACAACAACGAATCGTAAATGGCAGAAACAGTATCGATCATGCTTCGCAATGCAACAGCCGAAGGCTTGGTGATTTCGGGCAAATCAAAAAGCTTTGCAATATTATCGAAAAATATCAAGCATTCGTTATCGTACACTTTTTTCAAGCTTGCTAATGCTTTGGGGTAATTCTCCTCGGAGATCTGAAAGGCCTTCACTGTACCCAAGGCCGATTCGGATAAGCATGAGATCAAGTGATTGAATTTCTCAATATCCGTCAAAGTCGGATCGTTGTGGACCAGGTTCTCAAATAGGCTAATAAAATTCTTATAATCAGCGTATTTATCACTGAATTTAGGGAGCTTCATATTTGGGAGTCTTGAATGGTGAGCCTGTACGCTAAACGAAGTTTCAGGCACATTCGATTGCCTATTCTTGGCCAACAGACTCATGAATAAACTCTTCGTGGTCACACAAAGATCTTCAAGCTCGGCCCTGTCGTCATTATCGGGATCCAAATTGTCCACTTCCGACTGAAGCTTCATCGCTTGGTCTATATATGATTTCAAAATATCCAATCGACATTCGAGCTCCATCGGATTAAAAGAAATAGTCTTCTCCACAATGGATAGTCGAATCCTGTCGATATTCTTAATGACCTTCGCTTTTTTCGCGAGTAATTTCTCCAAGCTTTCAGCTCTGGAGGGAGAATCTTGGCGTTTAGAGCCCCTACTAGTCATTATGATTGTTGACTAAAAAAAAATTCCTCAAAACAAGAATTAAAAATTGACCAAAGTAAATTATTGGTCGGACTATATATATATATAGTATTTACTTGCTTTGGACAATAGAATTTTATCGATATTATTCGGACACGCAATACCCGAAAGTCCCGAATCCAAAATTTCAGTGACTTTAATTGAGTCAAGATTAACTTACTTGATCTCAGAAAGTAAAAAATAAAAAATCTTTACACACAGCCGTCGGTAAAAAAAAAAAAACTATTTTAATTTACCGAGTAAAATCGCTCAATAATCGATTTGTAAACAATAAACAAAAATCAAATTTCAATATGAACACACAGCGTTATTAATAATAACAATGAAATAATAATTCGATGACCGAAATTCGTGTGAAAAATTTTTATTGAAATTATTTGTTTTGATTTTTGTTCTAGTGTGACCACTGTACACAGCTGTAATGTGTAACTTATATACAAGCAGTATAGGAACGCGTGGAACGGAACACTGATCGAAATAAACATACGAAAATAAATAAAAGGGAAATCAAATAAAAGCAACACAAATAGTATGCTGAATGTTTTTTCACCAAAAAAAAGAACGAATTGTTCGTGTAAATGCTTATTACTTTAATAATCTTAACACTCGCGATGTGTTTCACTAATAAGGGTGGTTCTATTTCGTAAAGAAAATATTCACGTACAAAGAATACCTTTTTTTTTCAATAAATGTAATAATTAAAATATAAATATTTCATAAATGTTTTATAAATATTTAATAAATATCTTTAAATAATTGGTTTCACAAAATATTAAGTGTATATAATAATTCTTGTGTCCAACTTCAAAAGCGCAATAATTTTTGAATATTTTACAAAAATCTCTTAATTTTGATTAGTTTACAAAATTAAGGCAATGATACAAGAATTATATACACTTTTACCTGGTGCTCAGACTCGCTACTTCCCAAGATGTTTTCTTTCCTACAAAGGACACAACGGCAACGGGGCATTTGGATGAAGTCCGAGGTGATTTTCTTAGACAATAATAGGTTGTGGGTTGAATAGAGGTGTGATGAGTAGTTGATGCGATGGAGTGATGGCTGTTATATTGTTGCTTTTAATTTTGTTTATTTCACAGGCACTACTCTATATTTGTAAGTAATTTTGTGTATTGTTTTGTATATGTATGTATATATTTATTTATGTATATAGATGTATTTTTATTTTAGAAACAATTATTTTGTTTAAATTTTATTTATTTTTTTTTTTTTTTAATTTTTATTTAAAATTTTTCATTTAAAAAAAAGATTTTTTTTTTAATTTCTTTGTTTTTCTTTCTATTAATCAAAACAATTTTCACTGTGAAACAAAATTTCTCTCTTTGTGTTCAATTATGATGTGCAAAGTATTTCCAATCTAGCAAACACAATCGATGTACAGCTTTAGATGCAGATTTATATACACACAGTTTTGTCAAAACAGAACTTGAGAATTATAGATTTTATGGGCTGTGTTTTTTTTTATGTTTTATATTGTATTTTATATGTTCTCACAACACTTCACTCGTTCAGAGATTTTTTTGTTTTATTATTTTGTATTTATAATTTCTGATTTTCTTGTTTTTGTTTTTTTTACGTAGGTACTTGTTGTCACTTATTGTTTTCTGTTTTATTTAAATCACCACACTAAATTTCTTTGTAATCTTGGATATTTTATATTATTTTTTTTTTGTTTTTTATTAAATATGTATATGTATATGTTCTCTTTTATTGTATGTTTGTTATTTTTTAGATGTAAGTTTTTTAATTTTTAACAAAATGGTATTTGAAAAAAATTATCAAATACCCACTTTATTTTATTTTATTTCACTTTAAATAATTTATAAAGGAAATGCGCGAATTTTGGTCTTATTATAAACGCGATCACTAATTTTAAAAGTCCCTGCTCGGGCGCCAAAATGTATTTCCTTAATAGTTTTTAAGGAATATTTAAACTAAATAAATTATAATTTAATATTTAAAATTGGGCACTTAAACCAATGACCGCGACGACCAAAATCTTTGAGAGTTCAAATAACTTCACCGAGTGACTTTTTTATTACAACTAAATTTATTTATTTCATATTTTCTTAATTCTAACATTTCTATACTGGATTTCTACAGTTAAGGATATTCAGCAACTCCGTTGCCTGCTTAACCTTGTATCCTATGTAGTTATTCAACTTAAAATTAACTTAATATTAGGGTAGTTCATTATGTAGAATTCATTTTAGGTATTATTATTATAGTATTATATTATTTCAGGTATTATTATTAAAAATATATATATAAAAATATTATGACAAGTAAAAATGACCCAACAAAAATGTTAAAACAAAAACAACAATTCATGATAAAGGAACTTTTTTATACTTAAGAACAAAACTGTTCTTATGGCGCTCAGTGTATGTATACCACAACTTTATTTTTATAGCGTTATTGCTTTTCAGTTTTAAAGCAACTTAGCAACCCTGATCCATTTATTCAAAAATAAATCAAAAATCATTATTTAAACTCAAAGCAATTAAATCGACTTGCACACTCATTAGCTACTCCAACAAAGTAAAAACAATGGGGAAAATACCTTAAAAACAAAAAAAGTTTCACAAATTACCCCTTCTTGGCAGCTCTCCCACTATAACTACCATCATTTGTATGTGCATAAATGCTTGACCGCATTCAAATGGCCTACAACCAAACGTATTCGATACCGGTTGTATGTACGGTTTTGGAGACTCCATTCAAAAGTATACGTTGCTCAAAAGACTGGTTGGTTGGTGGGCTGATGTGGAGCCAGGTGCTGCCGTGTGTTTGTTTTACAATTTATGTGTGGCACTTGTTTTAACACACACAAAAACTGATTATTGTTATTAAATTGTGCAAAATAAGTGGAATTTTGTTGTTGCCCACAACGAAGAGCTGCAACATTGAGAGATGAGTGTGCAGCAGGTATTTTCATAAAATATAATTTTCATAATGAGGCGCCAAAAAAATCACATAAATGGCCTTGCAACTTGCTTAAAGAGGGTGGGACTTCTGAAGAAGTTGTAACAGAGTAGAAAATGCGATTGTTTAACAACTTTGAGATTTGACTAAAGTGCAAAAACGATTCTGTAAGAACTACATTGGTTGAACAAGCAGTAAGAGCTGTGAACTGGTTCGGGAGAGAATATCACCTTTTACTAGCAGTTTTTTTATTTTGTCTTCTATCGGTCTTATACTGAAATCGAGGGATTTATTTGGGGCGATGTGCAGTCGATTGCTTCTCGGAATAAAGTTTTATTGCTGTTACCTGTACATCAAATTAGATTATTCTATAGGGGATGTTAACTAGTCGAGCTAGATCGACGGTCAACACTTCCCATGTTTTTATGCCGTAACTTATAGTTAATGTTGCTGCTGTTGTGACAAAGTTACGTTAACATATCGTCTATCTCTTTATCCCTATGGTATGTTGGTATGCCGTTTTTACCAACAGTGTCGCACCATTAAGGATTTAACTAGCTGCTGCATGAGAAAGTTAAAACTGTTAAGAAATTAATGGAAATTACGGACACGACAAGAAAAAAGAGGAAATTACGAAAAATATTTTTAATATTTCTCACTCCAACACTATCCAACAATTTGGTATGGCAGGGGCAACATTAAAAATATTTCTTTAAGTGGTGGCATGTTGTTAGGGGACAAGGAGAGCAAGTTGATAATTAAAAATGTAAAGTTATTTTCGTTTTCTTTATTTGTTGTTGCTGTTGTTACACAATATGGGTTAGAGAAATTTGTCCAAATTCTAAAGTGTAGGCTGACATAGTTTTCCAACTATTTTGGGAGCATAATTTTATTGAAAAGTTGACAACAACATTACGGTTGTGGCAACACAGTTTTTCTTCCTCAAAATAACTTCCACAACGGTCTGCGTCTACCAGAAGCTAATTTGTGCCATACGAAAATGGTCACAGGGAAGAGGCAACTTCTTCCTTTTCGTTTCGCTTCGCTTTAAATTTGTTTTCATTTAAAAGTGGTGAAAAGTTTAATTAATTAAACGAAGTATTGGGAGAAGATTAATTAAATATTTCGTATAAAAAATCAGGAAATTAATCTTTAAGAAGAGAAACAATATTTTAAACCATAAAAGTAAAAATAAGTCAAAACGAGATTTTAATTAATCTACGCAGTTCAACAGAGATGGTGATCTACCTCGTAATGTGGGTAAATAAGTCGGTAGTGAAAATCACTTCCATATCTCGGCATGTTTTCAACAAATATGCTGTGATAAATTTAGTTGAACGCTCTGAAAAAATGTTAAAAATATTGAATATTTTTTCAGATTGTAGGTGGTCGTCTTCTATAATTGAAGTCTCGAAACAGGTTGAATATATCGTAGTGGACCAGATGTACTTTCGCTGTACGTCTATCCGAATAATGGCAATCGGTAGTTTAGGCAATGTTTTCCCTGTGATGATTTTCGTAAATCATTCACATAATTTTCAAGATTTCCATTAAATAGTAGCTTAAACTATGGCAACAGCTAGGTTTAGTCCTTGATGCCCTGTTTTACATACACATGTAGGATTGAATTCTTTTAACAATGCACTTCACATCTTGAAGTTCCTCCCCATAATTTTGTTCTTTAAGAAAAATTACTTCGATAGCAATTAAAGTTCATTTTTTAGACTCCTTTCCTTTTTCTATACTCCTTTCTTTTGATTTTTCTATCATTTTTTGTTTTCTGCTCATTTGCCTGAGACCCTTGGTAAATGAACACAATATGGGCGATAAGGAATCACATGACAATAACAAAAAGAAAGAAGGAACAGGAATAAAAGGATTTTAAACAAAATCTCCCCCAATTAAGAGAAAAAATATGACCAAAAGGATCAACAAATTGTAAACAAATGCACAGAACTGGAAGCAAATAATAAATAAAAACAAAATAAAATAAAATAAATTGGAATGGAAAATGGAATAGAAAAACACAAAAAGAAGAAAAATTAAAAGACAAAATAAAAGAAAATTAAAAAAAAAATAAATTCCCTATGAAAACTTTTTACTTTCGACGAGTCAACAGCCAACAACTCCCAAACAACCAGAGGATCCTACTATCAGACATCCAACCAGCGATGTGTAAATAAAAATCACGTTCTTAACACATGTTAAACTCAGCTGGCTAAGTATGTTGCAAGCAACAACCAAAAGGCAATAGCAACACTAGTAAGCAAATAAGACGCAATCATATTATAATCCTTTAAGAGTCAGTGCAGAGTAGAAAGTTAACAGCAGCTTAAGAAAATAAAAAAACAAGAAATGAAATTTATTCATTTACCACATGCCACATTCTCGTCTGAAAGAACGTATAGATTCCTAGGATTACATCAAAATGCTGATGGTACTGCTGCAGCTACTGCTTGTTGCCACGTATTATAGTAACGGGCCTAAAGACATTTTACATACTAACGTTACATAGTTTGCTCGCACTCATACACATACAGGAATAAAGAGAAACGACTTGTTGTATCCTTTTGAAATTGTTGATGTGGCATTATAATGCCATAACTACTTAGAACCGTAATAGCAGATCTCCGAACCACGACATTTTTAAGCCCGTTTACGATATTAAATTCTGAGCTCTGGGTCCATCGCAATTCGAAACCAATTTTAAGGAAATATTGCAGAGTTATTGGGTGCACAAAACAGAAACATAAATTTCGTAGAGCGCGTTATAACAGGTAACGACAGTTGGCAGCTGTATTAGCCCAGGGTTTACTACACTAAATAAATCACCTTCTTTCTTAGTTGAAAAAGCTTAATTAAGTAAATTGAAGCAAACCAATGAAGTAAGTAGAACATGGTTGTGTCTTGTTTTCATTAAAGGAATGAAAAGGCATCAAAAAATGCGATATTCGCAGCAGATAGTGAACCTGTTATCGAGTCCAGTGCATCTTGGACTTATACATAAGTCCTTATTGTGGAAGGAAACAGTGTAAATAACAACGTTCCCTATACCTTATTAGCCTCTACTCAGGATTACGTCCAACCTGTTCATTTTATGAAACTACACTGATTAGAAGTGCGAATTTCTACATGAAAGAGTGTAAATCAGCTGAAACAGTTCGAAGGTAGAAGTTGTGGTCATTGCTACTTGAAGATCATTGTCAAACCCGGGAAAAACTCGTAAAATCATTGGAAGCTACCCAACCAGCATGATTACGTAATCTAGAACAACTAAAGCGGCAACTGCTTTTTATCGTAATAAAGAAGCAATTCACCTAAACTGGAATATCAACCCTGAAAATGTATGCTGACGTTAGAGCTTTGTAATCAAACAAACTCTATTCTAAGGGGTTGCTATTTGGTGGTGGTCTTTAGAGAAAAGGAATTATTATACCCGGTTTGAGAATATTTTGAAAATGGTGGGAAGAACGGTAATAGGTGTTCTTAGAACACACAAGGCTTTGTTTATTGTCTTTAACTGACTATCAACAGACTTGTGGGTAAAATAAGTGGCTGGGAATGCGGCAATGAGACTGAACAGCAGGTACAGTTGATCTGGATATCTGTTGACTAACCGATACCTGAAAGCGTTCTCTATCCTGGTTTTACAACGAAGATACTGAATGAATCTTTTATGATAACCGTTTACAACTGACCAAACATTGACTGATTGGATTTCATGGTATCTTTCCAGAACTTTCCAAAAATTACCTTACCCGCATGCTGTACTATTAGTCAAGGTGAAATAGTGAGTATAACAATCACTGCTGCGTGAATGTGATATCAGAGTATATCTGGTGGAAATATAATCATATTCGCCGACAGTGAAGAGGCAAATAGAACCCTAGAGACTGTGTATACCACATTTAAGATTGTTTAAGATTGACGGGTGACTCTGAATTAGATACCAAGACGTTCGAAGTTTACTCTCGTATAAACACGGGTACATTGAACAGCATGCAAATATGCCGATACATATGCAAATGTTAATACAACAGAAAGTTGATTCTAATGAAAATGGAATTCTAATGGCTGACATAACTCTACAGAGCTACAAACAAATTTCATTAATTAGTTTCTCACACAACTTACGCTGTGTGTATATCGTAACATCGTACAGTTTAAAGTCGACTCAAAACGACAGATTTTTGAGGAACTTTTCGTAGTAATATTATTTGCTCTCTGAGGTTTTGCCAGAAATCTTTCAGCAGGAAGTCGCCGAAGAAATATTTTTTCGTATTTCGTGATGTCTTACCTGGGGTTTGAACCGATGCCTCACTTTTAATAAGCCAACACTCTACCTACTAAACTACGGCGACAAAAAATATGAGACCATGAATTCACTTACATAGCGACAGACCCTATATGGATATACGATAAAATAAATTTACGTTAAATCTGTCCAGAGTCTAAGGACCATCTCCATTATAGCAATTTTAAAGAATCAACGGCTTCTGGGTACACACGCCCTGGGACTCTGATTGGCTCTATAGAGGATTATACCTTCTGTAACCACGGGGAAAATGAGCAAACCACACCACATGCACACAGAACTTATTGACAGAACGAGTATATTCAAAGGTGATTAAAATAGAATTCACATTCTCATATCGAGATGGATGAGAAATTAAAATTATAAGCAATTTGACAAGCAATAATTTGAAAACGGACTATAAAAAAATAATAATTTTAAATTTCCGAAATGGTGATTGAAATATTGAATAATGAAGAGCGCACATGAGGCATAAAAAATTTCATATGAAATCTGGACAACTAGGCGAATATTAATTTTCACAATATGGTGTGACTTCCAAAAATGTCGAAAATATCGCTACATTAACACATTGGCCACAGCTGATTGTTTTTATTTTTTAAAACGTTTTTTGCGTTCAAGCTTCACATATTGTTTGTCAAATGGGAGACCATAACCAGGCAAACCAAAACGACAAAAAAGCTAAGAATTCTCACTGTTTTGTAATTCATTTTCTCAGTTTTCAGGAATATAAAATTACATTTTCTGTTGATTTTTTTTGTTTTTTTTTGCTTCTGTATGGATATGTTTGTCTAGCATTAACTCATATGTATCACAGGCTATCAATATAGTCTTTTTACAGGGGTCAATGTACTCTACATGAGTTGTAAACTTTTTTATGTTACAATAATGATAGTATGAGTACCATCTGCATCAGCAAAATCACCAGCATCGCATACAATGTACCAATGTAAGGCTTCCCTAACAGGTAAAATGTTTAAATGCCGTGTTAGGAAAGAAGCATTTCATTTCAAAAAGAATGATGATGACTTTCGTTAAATGGGATGAAAATTTATATAAAAAAAAACAAAACAACATACAGTAGAAAAAACAAAGAAGCAGAAATGAATGATTGTACTTGGAAAAAGGTCTATAAACGAAATAAAAAAACAAAGCTTAAGCAAGCAAGCAAAGTAGCGTAAAATAAATCCAACACATATTCAAACAAATAATTTGTTTGGCAGAGTAAAACCATTAAGTAGAGAAATGAAAAAAAAAACAAAAATTGTTACAAAAAAGAACTCAGACATCATTTGAAAGGAAGTCTACAAAAGGATATATATATTTTGCACCCTATTTGCAATAACTCCAACAAAAGCACAAGGATACACATACCAATGCAGAAACAACTGGTGCAATTGATAAATTACTTTATGATAAGATTTTTAGGGACATCGTTGGAAATTGCAATCTTCAGGGGATAGGTATTCCGATTACCACAATTAATTTGGATACAATTTAATTGGATTTATAGGGAGACACTAGAGAACGTGCAATATTGTTAAACTCTGCTGGACACGTATAGATAAGAAGATGACCGACTTACCTTTGTCCTTAAATCTATCGCGCATTATTGATTATCACGGGCCGCTCAACTTTTAGTAGGCATGCCGAAAAACTTAGCATTTCGTCAAATGTGTACTGCAGGAGCTGTGTGTCTGAAAAAAGGGTCCGCCTTTTACCTTGTGTTAGTGCCCTGATGTTGTCATAAAGAGACGGAGATTTATGATCTCTCACTTTCTAACGCCCTTGACGAAGTTCCCTAATATAAAGATTGTAGCAATAGCAAGACTTAATTTAGATCGGTTTGGTTTCCTCTGGAGAATGTCTGACATCGGTTGAATATAACATAAACTAACCTTATCTTGTTAACATCATTTCTGTAGAAGGAAACTTTACAAAAATATATTTTCGTGGCGAATTACGTCATATTGAGATAGAAAGAGACCCACTCTAATTTCCAAATCGTTGTCATACCGACTTGACAGTGATTTTATTGAACAAAGATCAACGTCATTTGCCACTAAAAGAGGACGCTGAATATCTTAATCAAGGTTTCTGGTAAATAGAGTGAGAAAAAGTACTAATGATGATTTCAATAATATTTTTTCGTTGCTTTATATACATATAATATGAGAATATAATTTCTATAATAAAGTATAAATAATAATGAAATACTTAAAAAGAAAATGACCCACACCTAGTTTTGAATAACGAAAAAAAATAAGAGAACTTTTTTGTCGTTTTTCTCACCTAAACAAGCAGATTCAAGGGGATTTCTTGCTTTTTAGGGTTTCTAGTGAAATCATAAAGGAACCCATTTTTGTAAAAAAAGAATTAAAAGCACTCATTGGCTACAAAACATACGATTATGAATAGTTTCCCTTACAGCCCTTCAATAAGAAGTTAAAGCCAAAGCATGTTCAGTTTGTGTAGTTAGTTTTGTTGTTCCAAGAGCTTCAAATAATTAGTAACGACGACAATAGTGTTATGGTAACTGAACTGGGAATATGGATGTACAACCTAAAAAGAGGAACTGGTAACAAACAACATAACAGTTCCTAATACAATACAACTACCATAACTGATTTGTACTTGTTGTTGTTGTAGTTGTTGTGGGAGAAAGTTTCAAGAACACGGAACGTATAAGAAACCCAAGCAGGGTTTATGTCATGTTCTTAACAAATTATGCGAAGAGCCTTAGAAGAAACACTAGCTCAACACAATACAGCAACAACAGTAAGAAGAAGAAGGAATGACTTTCATAATATTCTAAAACTCATATACAAAATTGCTACTCCTGCTTCTGCTCCTATAGATTTTGTTCATTGTGTCAACAAAGACACAATGATTCTAGGAATTACACGCGAAGAAAATAATGGGGGAGCGTTGTTCTTGAGTCGGGGTTAATGACAATATAATATGTATGTTTGTAGAAGAGAAACAGAGAGAGAGAGAGAGCGATATGGACAAAGTGGGTATACCTTGTGTCATATTGGCCAATAGGGGTTTGGGGGTGACCACTTAACTATTTCATAAATTAAATGTGAAACAAGTAGAAACAAATGCAAAACATTACAAGAATCGTCAAGTAAAAACGTACAACAATCCGAAACAAGCAAATTTAACTTAACCGCCATTTAGAAGGAATACATGTAACCCAACCATCCATCCATACATTTGATGGCTTCTTTTATTTCTAGTCGTTTTGTCTACGCATTTGTACGCCCTTTTTATTTCTGTTTTATTCTTATTATGTTTTCCTTATCCTTGTCGTTATTGCTCCTTTCTTTGCTACTTCTACTGCAGTGTACGAGTATATGCGTATTTTCTTGCTTTGGCTCTTCACTTCAATTTACTCCCTGCCTGACTCACGGTAAACAGGAAAGGAAATTCTTTGATGCGTAAATAAATTCTACACATAAAAGCTAGAGACATTGGGTTTCACTCCAGTGTGCGATTCCAAAGACATGTGGATGTGACAAATTTTGGAAGAGCTTTAGTTTGAAAGTGGTGTAAAGCATGCGTCAGTACAGTTTTCTTGCAATGTAATGACATTTGAATTGTTTCCTAACAAATCGAACTCTTCCTACACATCCCAACCCTGGACATATTAAATCCATTCGTACGCATATTTTTAACTTTAAGATTCATTCTGTTGTATGGGGTTAGTAAAATATTTTAAAGTTACACTTTTAAAATATCATCATAAATATCATGACGTTTTAGACATCTTCGGTTATAATATCAGTAGATTCATTCTATTGATGAGGTCGTCAACGTCAATTCAATCCAGGAGAGAGGTTGATTGATATTAGAAGACCATGGTTTATACCATGTTCCACCACAAACACGAAGAATCTCATGATGTTTTTCAAAATGTTAATGAAAACAAATTTTTGGTGCCATTAGGGGCATGAACTTAAAAATTCCCAACAAGAAAATCTCGAAAATGTAACCTGGGAACGTTTAAGATTGAAGGGTTAATGCAAACTTTAATCGATGGCAGACTATTACTAATGATGAACAATACTTTAAAGAAATGTATATGGCATCGGCGAATAAGTCTTTAAATTATACTCAGTGCTCGTTCAGGGCTCAATATATTTTCTGGTGATTTTGGACTGAAAACAACTTTACTAAGCCATAAACTTAAGCGGGAAAATCAATTACAAAAACGCATCGTTTAAAGCAACAGGCTTCAATAAGCTGTGGAAGCACTGCACCAATGCCACTAGCCTTACAATATTAGTAAAGAAAAAGAAACAGATTGAGAAGCTTTCAACAGCAGCTAAGGTTTTGGCAGGTCTTGTCTGTTCTGCTACGGAAGACACGATTTACTGGCTCCCACACTCAACATACATGGACTTCTGTTTAACTCCTTTGTGGTTTACTTCTGCATAAAGTAACGCTTGGTTTTTGAAAATGATCGTAATTGTGTTGCTTGCAACAGATTGTTTGCAGAGTTTATGGGTATTTTGTAATGAACTTGCCTCGCTGACTTTAAGAAATGAATTGACGTTAGTGTGTGAGTGTGTGCTCTTGAATGTGGTACGCAGTTCCTCATCATAAAATCAAAAAAAGCAATAAAAGAAGCAGATAGGAGAAGAAGAGCAGAAGAAGGGAGAGGTAGCGATAATAATATACGAGTACGTACGTTAACAGGTGGCACAATAACTATGCCATGACATGTATTGAGATTTACGCAATAACCCACTGGGGACCTATTTTGGAGCATTAACGGGCTCATTATAGGTTTTTGTGTTCTGCAATAAATTTCTACAGTGCAAAAAATAACTGGAGGGTGAAATAAAAAATTGTGGAGATCACTACTTTATGGCTTTGAAAGTATTGCAGATTTTGTTTTGTAAAATCACGAGAGGACTATCTATTCATAAAGGAGGAATAGTTCCCTAGTTTTGGAAATAACGCCACTAAATAAATGCTGGTAATCATGGTTTTTCCTCCAAACAGTTACGCTTGCGGCACATTACATTGAATATAGACACATATCAGAATACGGCGGCATCCTTTTGTTCCAACCTGTGAACTATGTAATTAATATTCAAAATAGTGATCCCGTAAGGCTTGCAGTAATAAGCATGGATACTCCCGACTATCTACACAACAATTCGAATCTACGTAATAATGGCTCTCCTAAGGCGGATGATTAACGACTAAAAACGGTTTTGGAAGTATTTTTTATGGGATGAAGAAACGTTTTTAAAATGAATTCCGCTCAATTAATTGCATTAAAAGCACTTGCCACGATGGTATCGTATGATATTACCTAGTAGTGTCATCAAACTTCTTATAGCATTTCCCACTTCTCTTTCATTTTCGTTGGATCGCATGCCGTTTGTTTTACCTACTATTGAGAGTACCAATGTTGTCTTTAACCTGATTTATCAGTGGTGAATGTGTCTTCATTGCTTATGGTTCCTTTCCTTCCTACTGATTTATAATCAAAGTTAGTTGCCTTTGAATCCAACACGTTGTACACTTCCTTCTCATGTCATCAGTATGGGCGGATCATTAGGGGCTTTCGTTACCTTCTTACAAACATAGTTCATACGACTCTTAAACTTCAGGCTACTGCTGTTCATAATGTTGTTCTATTTCAAGAGTTTTCAAGGGTTTCTTTCCTTCCCATCAAATCCGAAGCGGTTCGCTCTTCTACGTATGTGTGGTTTATAAAGATAGACTCTGTCTGCGTTCACCCATAGTTTTTTTTAGGGTCAGACTTCATATGAAGTTTTGAAATGTTGTCTTTCTACGAGAAAAAAGTAAAATTCCACTCCTCACTATTGTAAATATTATGCCTTGATGTTAGCCTTGTAATAGACTTAATGTGCTACTGGGTCTTTTCTCAACTGAAGTGAACATTTCTTATGTGCTTATCCTACTCCGCTGTTCATAGAGTACCACCCTGAATCAATGAAGTATTGCGAAAGTAACTTTATAAAGCCTTGTGGTGCGATAAGATAATTCGTATTAAAAGCACGGCGATTTTTTTTGGGAAATTACTATAAAAAGAGATCTGAATTATGCAACAGACTATAAAGAAATAACACAAGTTAATACCTGAATTTTGGACAGAGTACTGTATACTTAGGGTATAGTTTTTATAATGGGGGTTTTCTCAAGTCCAACATGTAGATTCTGAGAAGGAATCATTGGAACATATACTTAGAACCTGTGGAGAATCAATGCATACCACGTAGAAACACCACATGCTGGGCAGGTAATTGACATTGTTGATGTCGAACAGCATTCTGAGGTTTGTCATGGCAATAGGCTTGGAGCAGACATTATGGGGATACCCAATAATATGAGGAGAGTACAATAGATTGTTTGGCCGCAGAACTAAGACGAACTTTAAAATTTATGGAACGTCAACAAAGAAGAAAGGGATTAAGACCCATGCAAAGCATAAAACCGAAAATTAAACATCAAGTAGAAATAATGTGTGTTTATCCTTAAAAAATGCAAATGTGTTTAGAGAAGCTTTAAAAATAGCACAGTTTTTCTTTGTACGAACCAACTGTAGGTCGTTCCTGTACCGAAGAAATAAGGTCTTGAAAACTGTATATACTTATAGAGATACATAAGCCTATTCGAATACTTGGTGGTTCAACACATTAGAAGGTAAATAGCCAAACTTCTTTATTTTCAGGTTGGGATTTGAAACATTAAAACTCACTGCAGTGCATCGTTGCGTTTAATTGAAATAAACGACAATTTTTATGCGTTAAGGTGTTAATGTTGTTTTGCTAATAAAAAATATTCTGCGTCTCCCCTTCAAAGTCTTGGCCTTTTTTGAAGTTTAAGTTATTTTTAAAGGATTTTTTCTTTCTCTAATTCCTGAATGCACTGACTATCTGTCTGTCGGTCTGTTTTATTGCTTCTTTTCTTACGTTTTTTTATTGAATTAAAAGAAATCAATCATTGGCATGAAATGAAATAATCAATTCACAGACTTAGTAGCGGCGGATGGTACGAGCCATAATATGCAATAAACGGTACACCAGCAGTATAATTACATATAATTTACCTTTGACAGTGAAATTTTTTTAATTTCATAGCACCTTTATTCACCCTAATTACTATGTTAATTTATGTATTACAGAGGCTTTCAATGGTGAAACTTACACATTGTATCTCTTTAAACTCATTTGTAAATTCTTAAATTACTTCAATAGGTAGTATTTGTATTTAGTTGTTAAGTTGTAATCTATTTAATGAATTTTTAATTAATTTAATCAAATCCATAACGTCAATGATAGCTATAAGCAGAGATAAGCCAAGTAAATTTACAATCATAGCCATGGTATGAGCCATATAGCCAACCATCTGTTTGAGATGTGTGCTATCGTGGCAAAGTTTGAATTCTTTGCTTTTCTATTGGAAATTCTAATAATTTAAAATTAAATTCAATGTTTGGTTTTGTTTTTTACTGTCTGACCATATGCTTATGCTTCAATACACTGACTTTCTTTAGATTTTGTTTTGCAATATGCCACACACTTGATGTCTTAAAAGGCTAGTCATGTGGTAATCAAACAACAATAATTTTCCACTTAATAACTCATGAATTTATTTTACGGGGGAAATTGCTGTTGATGTTGTGATTGTACTTCAATATTATGCAGGATATTACACTGTTTACACAGGAAGATGCTGTTTGAAATGTAAAGTGTTACACAACTGACGGTTATTACCTCATTACCAGTTCTACGTTAGCATTATTCAAAAATCTATGAAGTTGGAAAGACAGTGTGATTGTTTGGGTTTATCAGGTTTATAGCAGTAAATTCATACTTCATCTCATCCCAAAAAAAAAAAAAAAAAAAACAATTTCAAGTTGATGTTCATGTTACATTTGAAGAACAGATCTAAATCGGACACAAATATTACACTCTAAACACTTGAAGTCGCCGTAGTCTAGTAGGTAGTGTATTGGCTTATTAGACGTAACGCTACGGTTAAAACTCCAGGTCAGACATCACCAATAAACGAAAATTAATTAATTAAAAAATATTTCTTCAGCAGATTTGTGGCAAAAAGTCCGAGAGTAAATAAAATTACCATGAAAAGTTTCTCAAAAATCTGTCGTTCGGAGTCGACTTTAAACTGTAGGTCCGCTCCACTTTTGCATCAAATAAACACCACAACATAAGTGGTGTAAAAGGCTAAGTCGTAACCCTGATTGATGGATTGTAATGACCAATTAGGTATCGCATCTTTAGCGGTGTTTCCTATTGTTAAACCTTTAACGACTACATTAGTGTCTCGCCCGTAACACTTCCTAGTTACTGGTTTCTTTTTGGTATCAGAGATGGAAACTTTGTAGGGATCTAAATTCGCTCTAGGTGTTACAATTTAAATGCCCGTACTCTACCAATATTAGTAGCCTGATGCCTGTGACGAACTAGAATGTGGATGCGGTGAACAATTTCAAGTAATGGTAAGTAACTTCAAAGTGATACTAACGAGACCATAAATTTAAAACCAAATAAGAAAATGCGAATAATACTCTTAAAAGAGCAGACAAGCTTCGCAGACAGTGGTCTTGAAAATGTCGTTTTAGATGGTAAGAATCCAACAATTTTAAACACATCAGTTATTAACATAAGGTTTACACCTTTCAAGATAGACTTAAAGAAACCAGAATATGATAGAGTAGCGTAGACTGGAATAGAGTGAACTATAACATAACAAAAATGGGCAGGATAAAGAATAAAGTTGGATGAGAAAGTAAATAAAATTTGTCAATCATTACGATTTGTTTCATCAACTTTTGAAAAAATAATCAATGATTTCAAATAACTCGATTACAACTTACTTTCAAAAACTGCTTTTTGATCCACGCTACAATCACCCAGCTTTTGAAATAAGCATTTACAACGTACTAAAAGAAAACAATAACAATAAAAACTAAGCTTCACAAGTTATAGACTTCACTAAAAGCTTCATGTCTTAACGTCCTCTTCAGTATCCTTAGCATGGTTTAAGCCATAAATGTATTAAACAAGTATTTGGGTATTTGAATAGCTTTGTATATAGATAAGTTTTAGCCATCTTTTGTAAACCGTATGGCTGCTTTCAAATACGTTTAAATCCACATTATGATTGCAAACAGACAAAGGCATTATTAAATTGTTGGTGCTGCTACTGCCTGCTATTCATACACAAATTCGTTTGAGCAGGCAATTGTTATTTGCATTACATACATGCAGACTTTTTTTGTTATCGTTATCAGTATTGTTATTGTTATTATTACGATTATTATAAATATTATCGTTATTTGATTTAGTCTATGAAATCTTGTTATTGCTTTTAACTGTATCACACATGTGTACACCATTTCAAAAATGATATTCGAAATATTTTTCTCTCAAGATTTTAGAATGATTTCGCCTTAAGCAGTGTCTTTTTAAATGCATGTCAATATGACATGATATACCGGAGACGTATTTTAAAGGTAAAACCAATGGTACTACGAGGTCGTACAAGTCAAAAATTTAAAAAATTGTTTTTATGTGGAGTAAAAGTGACAAGTGTTCACTTGTCATTTTGTCACTCCCTCGTTTGCTTTTTGTCTTAAGGACTTAGGATTAGGGGTGTTCTATAGGAATGTGAATCTAAAAACGAAGGAAGTAGTAATTCGGTATAGCCATTAGCATAAGGGACATATACAAGATGCTATACAAAACGAAACAGCCTTAATTCAACGCTGATTGGATTAGAAGACGTTGCCAAAACAGTTTTGTAAAACTTACATACATAACATAATTGGTCATTAGAACCCTTCAGTCAGGATTACGACCTAGTTGTGGTTGTTATATTTTATAAATGAGTGGCGGGACCTACAAATTAAAGTCGACTCCGAACGACATATTTTTGAGAAATTTTCATGGCAATTTTTTATTTACTCTCAGAGTTTTTGCCAGAAATCTGCTGAGAGGATGTCGCTGAAGAAATACTTTTTGTATTTTGTTTTAATGTCTGATAACGTCTAATAAGCCAACACAATACCTACTAGACTACGGTGACTTTGTAAAACTTATTTTAGGAAAAAGTGCCAAAATTACGAAGGATATAATTTAAGCTCCAGGGCGATACATGCCTCTTTTTGATAATAATGTCCTTTGATTCGTTGCGGAGGCAAATGGATAATTAAAGTAGTGGACTTTTATTCGGAGAATCGTATCCAAGGAAGATAAATACAGTTTCATCTACACACGATATTATGGCTATGGTGGCGACACTTTTGGTAAAGAAGGGTTGTGTCATCAAGAAAGCGCAAAAAGTCACACGTTCATACACTACTGCGATAGCCAAAATTATTGAATTAAATTTCATTCTAATATTTCCTACTTTAGAATTTCGTTAAAATAGAATCGGTTGATGTGAACGAGGTATCATGGAAATTTTGTATTTGTTTGATTTGTTGTTTTTTGTTTATCGTTGTTGGCATTTGAGTTGTCAAATATCAACAGAAAGTGTTCGGACAATTGTAATATGCGCACTGAACATACTTATGACAGTGCTGCATTTTAAGTTCTACTCAATAATATTTGCGTATATTTTTCGCAATAATTAATTGAAACTCTATATGAAATATTAAGGTGCGATTTACGCAATAAAGGTGCATACCGGAACACCTATTATTGATGCCAATATGTGAGATATGTAATATCGAAATGTCCAACTTTAGATAATTTAAGCGCATAAATCAGGTTGTAATTGACCGATAGTTGTCTTTGATGGACCGATGTCCAAAGGGGTCAAATTACAAAGAGAACTTAACGACGGAATACGTACTAACTCGTGTTCAGTTCTGGGGTTTGAACTCAAAGCTCATCTCTATTGACGCAACTCTCTACCCACTTATTGAAGACATTATTTGCCTTAAAGGGATAAAACAATTTCGAATATTATTTCCTTGAAAATGTAAATATTTGTGATTATTTTCTGTTTTTAATAAATTTTTTGCTTTAACGGACAAAACTAACAAATAAATTTGACAATTAAGTAATGGAAGAGTTTTAAATATCAAATATTGTTGATAGAGAAATGGTGCAATTAAAATTGTATTCATTTGTGTTTCTTACATTAATCCTTTAATTTAGCTATCGTTGTTGTTGTAATAAATAATGAATATCTGTAATAGAAAATAAATTTACCGAAATTAAACAAACATGCAGTTTTGAAATCATGTTGTATTTAAAATATGAAATATGAGAGTAAAAATGGTTCAAGTGAATGCTTCAAAGCAAAGTAGTAAGAGATAGTGCTTGAATTGAAATTGACAGATTTGTAAAGTCATATGTTAGTTAAACGAAAAACAGCAGACTTCGAATTACATTTCGTTTACATTTAAATATTCTCACATCTTTTTGAAGTAGTTATCAACGGCTTTGACTGAAACGAAACTTGTTTTGTTGGCAATTTAGTTTCGATTCTCTAGCAATTCCCAACCAAATTTTTCAAGTGTAGCCGTCGAAGAATGAAATAGAAACCAAAGAAAAAAACCAAATAATATTTGTAAGAGACACGCTACACGTAGTCAATTAAATGTTGCAGCCCCAGTGTGAATGCAACAAGGCAACACGTACCACAGCTACAAGCAGGAAAATGTTTAGAAAATAGCCAAAGAGGCTACTCATCAATGGCGGTGGTATAAAATGGTTGCAACAATTGTAAATACCAGGCGAGTGCACATTTTTATCAACATGTGTGTGTATGTTTGCCTAATACATTGAATTTTGTGACAAGACTTAGTGGCTTTCAATGGTGAGAAGGGAAGGCTTACCTATGTTTAACAAGAAGCACACATCACAACTGTAACACCGATTGACGACACCAGCAACACCGCCGTCTGCATCGTAATTTTTATTACAAATATACTAACAGTCAATGGGAAACATAGTGAGAGCAATTTACTACAAATCAAGTGGCACTGAAGATGACTTTAGTCATGGCGATGATTTTGCCAACAGAATGAGTGTTTATTACGCACATGCAACAAATAATTTTCAGATTTTTTTTGTAGCTTGTATTTGCAACAAAATAACGATTTCGTTTAGATAGCATACCACTCACTGATCCAAGGTACAGATTTAATACGAATACCTTTGAATAACTAATCACGTCGACAGGTTTAAGTTATTCCTGTAGATTGCGTTAAAGCATTTGAAGAAATTTAATGCAATATTTCAAGCTCTTTCGATCTCTTGAAAAGAGCGAATTTTTGTAGGAATGGCATGCTACTCATATGTAAATGACCGCATTTACGATTAAACTTGATAAATTTCTTAACAGAGAAGAGGGATCTGCAAGAATTTCTTATTTTGGCTTTACAAGGAATTGTAAGACCATATTGTTGACCTCGACGACTCAGTTGGAAAAGTTTTGAAGCTTTAGCGCTAAGAGAATGGATTTTGTTCTGCAACTAGACAGAAAAAGATTGTGGACACTTTGAGTAGAACTTAGAATCATGTCTTATGGATCGCCTGCTCAGGATGGACGTATCGCAAACAAGCATCTAGCAGATTGAAAACTTGATCACTAATATTATATAACGTACGCAGAGTCAATACGGACTGTGGTTGACGGATGGTTGACGCATGCACAATGGACTAAAAGGAAGTTATAGTGCAAAAGGTTATTTCGGGCCTAACGCCGCATTCATTTTATTCCATTTTATTGTTGCTATTTTCTCAAATATTTTTCCCTTTAGTCTTTTTGTTTTAACGCTATATACGTGATGTGTTGCGTTGTCCACTAACAATCTCTATTGTTGTTGTTTTGGCTACATTTCTTTTCTATATTAGTGGGGTATATAGCAACAATATTGTACTCTTTCTAAATCCTCCTACAGTTGACAACATTCTGGACAATAAAATGCCAATTTGGCTTGCCTTGTTGCAAGTATTGTCCAAGTGACTCTAAATTTTCTGGCGATCGTTAATCACACACATATTGGATTGGTTGGTTTTTCATTTTAAAACATTATCATCTCTACAAAGTGCCATAAAATAGCGAGCGCAGGATATAAATTTAAGGAATTCCTGTCGTAATGAAATGTGAGAAATTTTACAGAAAAATCAACCGAAGTCTTTACTAAACGGACCAGGTACTTAGGAATCTAAAATCCCACAATCACGACATAATGTAACTCTCATTTAAAATGTCAGGACGATGCGTTGGAATCTCTTAAACATATGGGCATACAAAGCTCGAATTCTGAGTTGGTTTGGCTACACCAAAAATAGAAGATAAACGGCAAATAAATTTCTCATTTCAGACTAAAATCGGTTAATCGTTTCTTCGTAATATCTCAAAAAATCATACTATTTGGCCAATTGGGTTACATTTGAAAATTGATTAGAAAGTTGTATTAGAACCACGTCGCCAAATATACAATGATGTCAGTTTGTCTCATTCAAAATTCATATTTTTTATTTGATTAATTAATTTGCTAACAAAAACAAAGCTGAAGTAAAACCCCAAATTGTCATATCGCGGTTACACAATTCTGCAGAGCAACACACCGCGGCAAAGCAGCACTTTTAATTTCGCTTTTAAAGTAATTGAAGCAAAAAGTGGCAAAAATCATAAACATTCCACGATATCCACAGAAACAAGACAAAAATTAGCAAGAAAACTGAAAAAGAAGAAAACGACGATGACGACGGAAGCAGTGTCTTTAGACGATTCAAAATAGTGACAATAGCTGGCTGGAAGAAGACTTACAAGTAATTCTAACTGACTTAAGCTCCATATTTTAATGTTGCAACTTCACACTACAAAAAAAAACAGACAATAAAAGGAAAATCCGAGTACGGCAAATATGTTCAATATAGTCGAGAGTTAAAGTTTTATAAACATCATCACAATCGTTATCATCAGCATCACGGAATCGTGCATGTTTGTTCATTTCTCAACGTATATTTACTTTTCCTTTATACATTCCGAAGTTTTTTTTGTAGTTCTCTTTCACCACTAAACTCTTGAACTTTGAAGCTCAAACCGTACAAAAATCGATGTGTTTCACATTTAGTAGCTTTTAAGAGTTTCCCAAAAAGTATTTAGTATTCAAATACTACAAACATTTGAGTATCATGGCCAGAAGGTGGGGATCTCCAGTAATTAATCTGAAGCAATTAAATAACTGAAGTGAGATAAGCCATCTTGGTGTAATTCCCGTTAAAAATGGATTGTACTCTCTAGACAGTCCATTAACTTGTACTCCCCTGGTATAGAGGTAGTGAAACTAGGCTTCGCTTTCAAGATTTTCATGGAGCCTAAATTTCAATTGCTGCCTGGGCTAACAAAGACGTAAGGACAGTCCAAGGTCTATATGTTACACGTTCGCTGTGCTTTTTTTTGATAAGCTGAGTCGGCCAATACATTTAACTGTGGCTGTGGTAAGAAAGCCGTCTCATGAGAATGTGGCAAATCGGAGATAGAGCATACAACCACGCCAGAAGTCCGATATTTAAATTCTAGTAATTTAGGATACTGTCTTCCTGATCTTATTGAGATTTATACCGACACGACGAATACAAGCATTCTATTTGAGAGTGACTCCTACATTAGGGAGAAGAATGGAAAGAATACTCCCAGGAGATCTAAATTAGTAAAAAATTTGCTGAGTTTACTTACTTAATCGGTTATGCGACCTAGTCCCTCACAACACCCATTAGTTGCGCGCGTCGACTCCGAACGACAGACTTTAGAGTTTTCATGGCATTTTTGCAAAATGCCTGTCTAAACGCCTTATATGAGAGTATTGATCGATTTATTAGACCGAATTGCTATGCATAGTACCCTTAGGTTATTCTGGGTAAAAACGGACTAGATATCCATAAATCAATATTCGAAAATAGTTTTCCCGCTTGCTAATATTGTAGTTTGAAAAAAACATCCTATCGACCCACTTCGCTGTAAAATTCTGTTTTCTTATTGAATTTGTAGTCAGCTTCTTGAGTACTAGAACTACGGGTTATCATTTCAATAGTATGCTTAGTGCTTTAACTGAAGTAGTCCTAAATACGTCCGTAACTAGTCCTTTTTTCTAGCATTTGACAATTTGCTAGGATTAACGTGAGACGGATATCAAAGAACAGTGAACGTAAACACATACGGTCTAGCATTTTACACCACTCGACAAACTAGAAAGTCTATTTTTTTCAAAATGACAGAGCTGAGGTTTGAACCCAACTCTCGGCTCGCAAGCCAACACACGTCCCAGTAAACGAGAAATTATGGATGGGTTTGCGACTACGTCTACTGATAAAAACAGCACTTTAGAATCCGTAGCTGTTCTTTGTCTAGTTTTAGGTACCAAACATGAAAATTAAAATACATTTGACTCGAAATTTTTACTCAAATACAAATGGAAACTGGGAAAATTTGAAAATGTTTAAAAGAGTAGTTGGCCCACTCTCTAACATGCAAACCCTGTAATGAGAATACGAGTATCACTATAACAACATGTTAACTCGTATGTTTTCTCTGTTATAAATTGTCTTTTTGTTAGTACGTGTAGTGAAATTGAATTAGTTGACGAAAATAAACATCTAATAAAGGAAGAATACAAAGAAGTCGAGAACTTATAATGCTACTATTGGCATAACATTGCGAGTTTCTAGCACCCTACATACCCAACTTGCACACGACCATAGACTGTAACAGTCATTAAATTTTCGTTTTCTTCTGGCAACAGTTCTCAAGAGTTTTTCAATAACAATTCGTTCGTCACTCGTACGAATCTTTTACTCCACTCGATATTATTATTGCAGCAAACTTTTTCTCATTTAATAAAAGGCTTAAGTGGTAAGAGCAAAATAAAAGCAAAATAACTTGTAACATACCAAGTACCAAATACAACAAAAAGAAAGAAAATGGAAAACTTTTGCAATATTTCAAGTTAACACAAGAGTGTCTGTGTTTGACTTCCAAAGACTTACTGCTAGGAAGCAATAATGATGGCGGTTATATTGGAAAAGTGGAAATTAGCCAAACTGTCAAAGATTACCATAATGGGAGTATTAAAGAAAATGAGTAAATAAAACCAAAAAAAAAACTTTCACAAGACATTACACACATCATTACTTAATAACATTCCAGTGAAAAGTGTTGCAACCTGAAACCTTTTATTCAACCAATAAGTCTAATAGAGTATTACACGATTTCTAAGACGCTAGAAAATTGTGTTTTTAAGTTGATGAACTCATAAGCTTGACTTTTTCCAAGGGAAATGTCAAGCAGAAGCAGATTATTAAAATAGGTTTCGACTGTTTGCAATACTCTTTAGGTAGCACAGAATGGCATTTTATTGATTTGAATGATGAATGGGAAAGCTTTGATAGAGGAAAACTTTTATCGTCAATGGATGAATACATTCATTTAAATGTAAGGAAATCATACATCTTTTAAAATTTCACACAGAGTTTTAGTACGAGAACTTGGGGCTGCAAATTGAATGAAAATGTATCTTAACAAACGCTGAAGTTAGACCTTTCCCTGTCCAGCGAATTTACTTTAATATAAACATTGTAAATTTTGGTTATCATTTACAGGGTCGATTGCATACTATATGCATAAGTTTAAGGCCGGAACAATCTTAAGGGACTTATAAATCTTTCGATAACATTCGATTAGCCTTACAACTTATTTTTCGACTCTTGGAAAGTTGTAATGAACGCAGTATTCTGTTCTACGAGTAATATGTTTGAACTCTAGGGCGGATACGAAAACGAGAGCTGATATTTTCCTGTATGATCGAATCTGCTATGCTAATACCCTTGCAAAATTATATGAACCGAGACTTAAGTCAGCGTCGTGATCCTTGCCGGGCATTTCCTACAGGAAACCAAACCGACTCCAGAATAAATTTTAACATTGCAGAGTTCCGTCTAGCATGACAGGAAATGGAAGATTAAGAACCTCCATATTTTCATAGCAAAGGCAGGGCACTGACACATGAGATGAAAGCGTGTCTATTCCTCCGCCTCAGATTCACAGCTTCCACAGAAGTCATTGGGCGAAATGGTATGTTTGTCGACATGCCTTAAATATGACAATAAGTCAGGAGAATCACTCGAGAATCACTCGACGGATGGTTATGCGGTATAAAGAGAGAACTGAATCAGTCCTCTTCTTATCTAAACAAGTCTAGCAAAGTTTGAGAAATTCTTGATATTCATGAACGACATTTGTCGGAGACTACCGCGGATTGACTGAGAGAAAATCCTACCACCCAACAAGTATTGCGCCACGTTTAAACTGGCCATTATCGCCTCTTACAAAACATTGCAGTGGTTAGGCAGTCCATTCAAAAACTTGTAAGGAAACATATAATCGATCTGGATGTCTGTATATCTTCCCAGAATTGGTGTCTGCACACCGTCCACTATGCAAGATTTGTTCTACCAATGTGTAATGGTGGGGCTAATCCTCTACAGCCCATTCAGATGTGGAAAGCGGTGTGGTCGCTCTTTACCCTCTCATTTATTGTGTCCATCTATAAGACTTTAGCATGGAGTACACTTCAACACTACCATAATTAAAACTGCCTTCGTGTTACGCATTTTTACTCCATTTATCTGAATCGAGGTTTCAGTTAAAAGCACTAGGGGTTGTGCCTTTTGGCCATCCTGTGTTCTGCAAATAGTAGTTGACCAAGCTCCAGAACTGCATTTAAGTGTGGCCCCCCACTTACTAAAAAATTCCTAAAAGCCTCAACGACTTTTAAACTAATCCGCTAAAAATAACGGTAATTAAAATCGAAGACATTTCAGAAATTACAAAATCATGTTGCAAGCTAAATTAATCACATATTCTCGCCAACAATGTACACAATATACACACACACAAGGTGCTTAAGAAGTCAAGTTAACACAATTCAAATCCAAGTAATAATCAGAGAGTAGCACAATTACAAATACAATAACCACAACAAACAACAACATTTGCAAAGAAATCAAATAACAGGAGTAACATACGGATTGACTAGAAATTACAGAAACGACTGAAGGAATGAATGATGAAAAGTTCTGACTGCAGTTTGTATGCAGCGTGGAGAGTTGGCATCATTATGACAAACTTAAAACGCGGTGAGTGCGTAAAGAGTGAAGCAAAATTTTAAACAAAACTAAACGCATTGCGTTCAAACTGAAGTGAAGTGGAGGCTTTATAACGATTTTTTCTGTCATTTTGCCTACGATCGAAGAACATTGACTGCATGCCTTTATCAGAAAAGTTAAAACTCTTATGCTTTCAGCGTTTGACTAAAAACATGCGTTAAAGTGATTAACATAAAGGTACACACTAATAATCTGCGCAACTTCCCTCTCTCGTATCATTACCTCTATTGCCTTGGAAACATGAATTCATTCCATCTGAGTTACTGCTTCACCGTGAAATTCTAAAATGTTTGTGTGCATATATTGTAGTGAAGGAAAAGCATTAATTTTTATGGCAGCAGTAAAGCTTTGGCCTGATTGCCAAACCGGTAACCGGTATCAATCAGTAGCAGGAGTGCTGCCATTTTTAACTGACGTCTACATTTAACGCAGGTTTCATGCCAAAAGGAAATATTCTGTGATTGTGATTGAATAACTTGAATGATTGCAGCATTACCCAGTTGAAAGGTGAATTGTGACAATTATTACGAATCCTTAAAGAGATTTGTGTTGATTGAAATCATAATTAAAAAAGAATTGATGGCAAGTTAAGAATGGAAGTTTGTTGTCAGCGTTTCTTTAAACTTTTTCTTTTTCATCCAGACACAGTGGGTTGAAACTACAGTTGGGACAATAGGGCTTTGTTGTCATAGCCAAGTTGGCTTTTTAGACACGAGACCGTAGTTCAAACTCCAGTTCAGATATCTCGAACAAAATTAAAAATGAAAATAAATTTCTTCGTTTCAGAGAACACAAAAGTTTTCAAGAGAAGTTATTTTAATGTACCGTTGGAAGTCAACTTTAAACTGTAGATCCGGCCTCTTATGGATAAAATTAACACACAAAACATGGGTGGTGTGAGAAGTTAGGTTGCACTCCTGACTAAAGGGTTATAATGACAAATTCAGAAGGTAAGTAAGATTGTCCACAAAAAAATTTATTTTAAGCCTTTCAAGCAAACAAAAATCTTCTACTACACTTAATCTTAAACAAATCGGAAACACGGTATCGATTCACATGGTAATTTATCAGTTTATCTAAGACCATAAAAGGTGAGAAGAAATCCGAAAATAATTGAAGATCCTTTTGCTGACATTCACATATCATAACCCTTATTCAGAGCAATTATACAGCAGCCTATCTGGATTACTGCGATTCGGAATAAATGGGAACATGGGTTGGATTTCGTCATAAATAAATAAAAAGTATTGAACGAAAATGATGCATTCATGACAGAAATTGTTTTGGAATCAACCTGCACAACTAAAAAGTTACAAGTACCAGCATAAACTGTCGATACCCATGCTAACTACTGTATTACTATTTTAGCACTTGATTACTTCAATGTAATCATTGATCTGCATGATATTTCAGCATCTAAACATCGCCATCATAACCGTCATCATCGTCATGGTAATCGCCTTAAACAAATCGAATCATCTTTTAAAATCATGTTTAACTGTCACTTAACGATAACCAAATGGGCAGTGAAATGAAATGCAGCTCAACAATTACGGAAAAAATTGAATAGAAATTGGCCATGAAACAGACAGTGAAGCAGCAAGCACCCGGCAATTGTGGCATAAATTTTATTATGGAAGAAGAAGAAAACAAAATGGAAAAATGATTTCAAACATATTAAGGCGTTTAAGTGGTGAAACTCTACAACAAAAACAGAAAAAATAAATTGAGAGAGACAGAGATATTCCGGTAGTTCTTGAGCATAGAATTTATAACAATATTTGTCAATTATAACAGCCGTTTTGCTTCCATTTTGTGAACCACATTTCCTGCCTTGTGCTTGAGCCTTGGCTTTCAACACTACACGCTCTCTTCGCACTAGCTCTTCTCTCGTTGATGGTGCTACAGCGAGTAACAAATAAAAGTCAAAACAGTAGAAATTTTTTTAAAATTTTCCTTTTATTATGCCTAATAAAGTTGATTTTATTTTCATATTTTTGTCGTTGTCTCAACTACAAGCAACGGCAGCAGCTTGCCTCTACTTGATAAGTTGTCAAGGTGGCATGTTGGTTTGTTGGTGTATGTTGCATAATTGTTCATTGTTGCATTGTTGTCCTCAATCACGTTGTAATTGAAATGTAATTAAACTCATATTTGTTGCTTTTCTTGTTGTGTGTATCCGTTTGTTCTTACGTTGCTTAGAACTCAAAATAGTTTTTTCCTCTTCTATTTACTTTTTTTTTTGTTCATGGTTCAACTTGTACATATTTTGCCTCTTCATGGTGGTCAAGTATTTAACAGTTGTCACCCACCACTATTTGGTTGGTCAGATGGATGAGTTAGTTTTTTATACCCTGCGAATCACAGAGCTATTGGAGAATGACATGACGCTTCTCCGTGAATGATAATATAGATGAAGGCAATTATAGTCGGTGTAGTTATGGATAATGCTTATACAAGGTCTTTCAAAACATCCGGCCATCTTACAGAATTTACTTCTATCAAATAAGTTATCAGTTATTTAGTCTGTTTTGTCAAATCACCATTAACGGCAGTGTAAATAATAAAATTGGTTTATAAAAATGGGTGATCTGTTTGAGCATCGTACCGTACACTTTGGCCGCTTTACGATCGCCATAATCGCCTTCGTGAGGGGACTACGTTGAGGATACGCATGATCTACCGAAAAATTCGCCGCTGTCCGTAAGAGTCTGGAGGAGAATAAGAGGTTTCGCAGGCCACAACTTCAAGATTTTTGCATCGCTACTTGAGCAAATTCAACCGACCCAGGAACTGAATATAAACTACCATGGACAACGGAATTATTTTTGCTGAATGAAATGCAGTTGACGATTGACTAATTTTCATCGAACAATCATCTTCAGCCATAAGACTCATTTCAGCGTGAATGGACACCTGTATAAACAAAAAGGATAGAATTTGGGACGACACCAATTTACTTGAGGTTTAAGGGCATTCTAAAATAGTTACTATTCGACTGTATCGACTGTAGGCTCGAGGCGTCATCTGTCCATTTCTTCAAGAACGATGTTGGCCAAGACATCAGTACCAACGGCGAACTAAAAACATATTTATGTTCTCCATTTTGTTTTGGCCTGAATTGAGCAATCTGGACACCAACGACATATGTTTTAAACAGGATGCCATGAGCTATAGGAGAGAGGCAGATTGACGATTATTTATAATTTGAGAGAAAACTTTGTTCACATTGCTGATGAGTTTTACGTTAACGCCGTCTTGTCGTCTTTTAATTTATTATGAAAGTCCTCTTGTGTGATGTTGTATACCCAAGTTTGATACAAGTTTCCAATGATATTTTTTGTAAGTTTAGTAATTTAAGGCAGTTTACTTCCCAAGTTATTGAGGATTTAGCTATTGGAAAGAATTTTGACAACAAACTCTCTAGGCAGTTAACTTCTACTAGTTACTGGCTTAGTGCTGTGATACAGATTCATTCTTGTTATCTCTGGCCTTACTTGCAGGTCGAATACTATGTACTCTGATAGTCGTACATGGACACTGCTTTTTATGAAATACATGAGTTAGAAGTCCTATCATTCAGCGCCTAACGATTCACTTTTAAGATCAAGCCTTTGCGTTGAGGTAAATATTATTTTCTTTACTTGCGTTCATCATTTTTGCCAAAGCAAAGTCTATGACGAAAACTATCGTTAACACACCGTATGTACCAGGAACCTCAGCCTTACCGACAAAGCCACTTGGCTTAGTATAATTGAAAGAAGAACGTGATATTTTTGTCTTTACTCTTGAACCATGTAATTGTTAAGTAGGTTTATAGATAATGAAAACGAAGGCTATCCATAAAAACAGAATCAATCAATACAAGCCTTTATTGTTTTTAAAGAATTCGTAACGATTTAATTCTTTTGTTGTTCTGCCTAAACTGCATCCGTTTAGAGGAATACAAATTCCATGCCGTATCGAAATGATTGTATGTGTGTAACTCATTTAGTTTTAACCACAGTCCAGACAAGTTTTTTTCTTTTCTTGTTTCTATTCCCCCTACACCGACAACAATGTTGAATGCATATATGCTGGATACAAAGAACGAAGGAGAGAAAACAAACGCTCATATGGAGATGGTATGAGATGGTCTCAGACCCATAGACGAAGTGGCATAAAATAAAAGATTGGTGTAGTGTATAAAAAACGAAAAAATAAATCCATAGAAAATAAAATAAACAACAACAAAAAATCCGGATTGTATATTTAAACGACGATTTGTTGCTGATGTTGTTGTTGTTCCACATATAGGTAATAGAGCTCTAGAGTCCGAGTAAAAACAAACCAATGTTGGTCAAGTGCTAAAATACAAATGAACCACATGACCATAAACTGTAGGAGCAACAGTACCACCAGCGGCAACAGCATCACTACACAACAATTTTATAACCGTAGAAGAGCAGAGAGCAAACAACAAAAATACCAGGCTAAGAGGATATACTTCTCTTCTCTCATCCATAGTATGATTCAGTTTGGCTAGTTCGTTCATATAAACTATTTATGTTCTACTCCACTTTTAACAGTTTTATGCTGTTTGATTTGCCATGCCCCGGCCTGGCTATTTTTGCTATAAATTTTTGCTGCTGCATCATTTAAAACCAGTAACTGAGACTTTTTTTCATTTGCTCTGTTAAGTTTTGTAAGAAGAGTTAAAAGTTATACTTGTGGGAGGGAGTTAGAGGACTGCAGGGGTGAGTACTTTTAGTGTGTTTGCCTTGCAGTTGGCAGTTTTTGATTTGGCGTGGGATTCTTAAAGATTTTATTAAAGTTTTTTTTGTTTTTAGTGAAACTATGAAAAGCAATTAGTTGTTCATAATAAACATTAAAATAAACAATATGTACCAAATAACCATTGTAAATTGGTTTGTTGAGAATTAAAAACATTTTTTTTCTCTTTTTTGAATTTCATTTACTCATCTACAAATTCTACAAACAAATCTAAAGTTTCAAGAGGATTTTGTGTTATTGTAATTGCAGAGACTCAATTCGCTTATGACCAAATATTGTAACATAATTTTGAGTAATCCAATCACTTCTCAGCTGGCATTTTAATAAAAATGTTCTTAAGCTAATCAAGAACATACCTCTCACCGACTTCTTACTTTACTTCTTGAACGAAACACGACTTTCGAAAGTTTCTTAAATTTTTTTTATTCCTTTCCAAGATTTTTCGATATTCTGCTTGTGAGAAAATGTCATTATCAAGTAGTAGCTAATAGTCTTTAGGCTTATTATATGAGAGTCCGTTGTTTAAACCTTAGCTCAAACATCTCGAACAAAAGAAGTGTAAAAATATTTTTTTCTTCAACAGTTTTCTGAAGGTAAATAAAATATAGGAAAAGTTTCTCAAATCTGCCAGTCGGAGTCGACATTAAACTGTAGCTCCTGGCACTCATGGACAAAATTAACTTGCACAACCCATGTTGTGTGAGAAGCTAGTTGTAATTATAACTAAAAGGTTGTAATGACCAATTAAGTAAGCAATACCGATTTCTTTATGTAATCTTTAAATATTTCGTATTTCTTATAACGTATCAGCAGTTATCGCAGGAGTCTTGTAAACTAAATAATGACTCACGAATTATTTGTAGGGGAACAAAAATATGCTTTGCACGTAGCACTGAACTAGCAAAGTCCGAGCGGACTTAATATGAAATCAAGCTTCATGAAGATCCCTGTTTTTTTAACAAGGGGATTAAGATATCTAACCATTTAAAATATTTGGATTGGAAACAGAAGTGGAAAAAACACCTGGGCGGAAAGACAGTGAAGGAGCATTGATATTGAGGTATATGTAGTATTGGCATGTTTTCTAAATGCATTCGTAATTCAAAAATGATTCTCATCAGTAGTATACTGGACATTACCGGATTGGAAGTGCTACATCAGAACAACAAGAAGGATTTAAAAACTGAGCTGCTTAGGAATAAGCGACGCGACAAAGATCCCGCTAGGATATAGAAAATTATCCTATCTCACCAACCAATAGAGTGACGGAGATATTTGAAGCGGGTCTTTTGGCTTGAAACTAAGATGAGTTCGTTTAATCTAATAAACAGTGAACTGAATAGAAGCCTAGATGCTGTATCAAGATACTCGATTCTGTAGATACATTCGAGCTGAATAATTGCGAATGCAGGACATGTAGAAAGAACAGCGAAACACTTCCTGCATCCCTCCCAGGTTGTGAGCAGGTTGATAGGAATTGGTGAAATACGTACACGATATGAGGTTCCTAGAAATTTAACATGTTTAGCATTTTTCATTTGTGAGGACGATATCAGCTTACGCGATGGTATAATTATTTGGTAAAAACGCGTTGCACGCTTCACACGATCTACTTTATATGTATGTACCATAACTAACTTGGTTGTTGCAGTAGTATACGGAATAAATAAAATCATTCGTGTTAATAGAACACTACTTCGCTGTAGTCTAGTAGGTAGTGTGATAGCTTATTAGCCGTGAGGCCAGGTCAGACATCTCCAACGAACTGAAATATGAAAAAATATTTGTTCGGTGACTTCCACTCAGCAAATTTCTGGCAAAATCTCTGAGCGTAAATAAAATTGCCTTGGAAAGGATCTCAACAATCTGTCGTTCAGATTCGACTTTAAACTGTAGATACCTCCACTCATGTATAAAATTAACACACACAAATGATTGGAGAAACTAGGTCGTCATCCTGACTGAAGAGTTGTAATGACCAACCATGTTGCATGTGTATTTCGATTTGATTTGAAATTTAAAAGATCCCCTCCATTCCCTTTTATTTTTAGTTTTTCTTATGAAAAATAATTTCGCGTTTCGTTCTGCTGTTAGTGGTCGTAAGTTCTTTATAAATTTCTCATATGTACTAAAAACGTGTGAGTATATTTCCTTTCCTGACCTGTACCACTGCCTTTGCTTTTAAATAGGAACCTCAATTGCCACAAATTAATGACTTTTTTTTAGTCTCCCCACTCTATACTTAAGGTGCGTGCAGCAAAATCTTACGTGGCCATGAAAACAAACAACAAATGATTCCGTTATTCCTGGTAAAGATAACCCGCTTAATTAAAAAACATTTTTCAAAAGATTTCAATTCTTAGCACCACAACTTGCAGCTGTTGTTTCTGGCGAAAAACGAATAAAAAACAAGGAGAAGAGGAGAGAATAATATTAAATTTCATTATCACTCTGTAAAATACAAAATGAATCAGAATGAATTCTAAAATGTAGAACAATATGCGAGGGATAATAAAAGTTCATTAGATCATGACTGTTCGTACACACATCAACATGTATGTACGTGGTGCACTAATAAACCGTAAAGTTAATGAAATATTAGGATCACCACTTAAATGCACAAATGGCCCTACATGAGGTAATAAAAACATATTGCTTGGTTACAAAGATCAACAAGGCGTTGATTCTGCATACAATGAGTGGATTCCGCAAAGAAGAATTATCCTTGGGATACCATTTTGCTGTTAAGTAAACTGTACGAGTAAACATGTGCCATGCGTTCAGGCGTTAAGACATCAGTTACAATCTGATGTACCACCATTTATAATATCCATCTCAAACAAAAAGGTGCTCCATTGAACATAAATCTTTGGCTAAGAATTCAGGGATACGTGCCGAAGCGCTTAACTTAGATTAGGATTCAGACCCAAATCATAATAGAGTGGAAAAGCGTAAAAAAGTATTCTGGCAACTCAGTCAATATGTAACTCCTTTCGTTTTTGGTAGACGAATGTTCCCCAACAGGACTCAGACACTTTGTAAAGTGTCCTTAATTCGTTGTTCACCTCTATTGGCTCAATTGGTGACATCGCTTTGCTGTTTATAATTTGGAACTTGAAAGGGATGTGAAGCATTCAACAGAGAGTAGATCTCGTACCATAACTAAATGCCCACAAAAAGACAAAAAAGGACAACGACACACATTATGATCATAAATGCGTTTATTTGTTAAACTTTATGACGACACATTGTGTGTAACTGCTGGTAAAAGATTCAAAGCGAAGAGAATAATAATGATGACGATGTGAATGGGGATGTGAGTGAGTCTGAGGCTGATCGTAAATTAAGTTCGTTTAGTAAAATCCGAGTCTTGTTAGTGCAACTGATTGTACACTCGTCTATAGCTTGTGTTGCCGCAAACGTTGTCAAGCACAAGTATGAGTGTGGAGAAGTCTTCTGCGTCAAAATGGCTGGAGCTGGTTGTAAACTTTTTCTTCACCTTCTTTCTCGACTTGTGTAACTTGGCACCTAGAACTACACGTTACTTCATATTCACTTCAATTCAATTGTTTGTGTCCAATAATAAAGTGGATTGTGCTGTATAAGGAAGGCATTGTGTGACTGCCTGTAGAAAGCGAAAATTGCTTGAGGAGTAAAAAAAAAATAGAAAAAAAATCGTGCAACACGATCTTGAACGTGAAATTGTATTTGAATATATTTTCCTACGGTTCGCTGTAACAAATAAAATGTATGGGGTTTTTTTTCCCGTTTATTGCTTCATTTTAGGTCTCTTTAATGTTTTGGTTTTTGCTTTTAAGTTTTTTAAGGCGTTACTAAATACTCCTCTTGTTATTGCACAAATGTTTCGCAATAGCAACAGTGTTTTAACATAGGAAGGGCATGGATTTGAGTTGTATTCTTGTTTCTACTAGACGCAGATCTCCTTTTTAACGCCATTTACACTTTGCGATTTTTTCGCGAATATTAAAAGCGTTTTCTAAAATACCGCGATTTTGCTAGGCAAATTAATTATGCCGCTATCATATAAATTTTCGCACCTATTTGAAAAACGGTGGTTCTGGGACGATCTCGTAGTCAAACACCGATGTAATGTCAGTGTGTGTGCGACCCATAACAACCAGTTTCAAAGTAGGTCCCAGGTCCTCTATTGGCTAAAGTGGTGAGAAACTTTAGCTGGTTGGGCCCATTCTCTTTCCAAAGAGTTAGAAAAGTCTGTTCTTGCTATGTTGGCAGTTGTGATATTTACGACCTGAGCGTAGTAATTGATTTCCAAAGAGACATGGATAAAACTTGTAGGATGCAATGAAAGTTTAAAACTCATTGTTCTGGGTGAAGCAAATAGTGGGAAAGGCAAACCAGAATAAAAGACCAATACTCTCTGTACAAAACAGTGTAGGAAGGGCCTTTGAAAATAAAGCCAAGAGGAGTACGTTTTTACATCGTATTATGCTTTTGAAAGCAGGCTAGTAGTGCTGTAGCGGAAATTATTACCACAGATATGGCGGTAGTATATGGTTTTGGAAGATCCGGAAGTCCTCAAGCAAAACATACGCTTATTTCAATAAGGAAGAACTGTGCGAAAATGATAACGGCAATGAAAAGGACTATAGTTGAACCTGTGAACAAATCTAGGCTTTAAAGGAATATAATGGTTAGGGAAGTTAAATGTATAAATGTAGAAAAGTATGTAATTATATCCATAACACATCTGCGGGACCAGTTGTGTTCAGATGTTCATAGTTTTACAAAATTCGAATAAAAATGGAATTTGTGTTCGGCCAGTATCTGATGGCTGACTAAATAAATGAGATTATGCTTGTGTACTTGAATAACTAAGATACGGTGCACTCTATTATGAAAACAGTCAACGAAGCACAGCGCATAACTGAGGAAATCTGCAAGACTGTGACGACGACACAGGCCACGTGAAGGAGCAAAAAAAGTTTCTGTGTAACTCTTCCTCTCCCCAAATTGATCAATCAATCGCATTACTTTCATATGCTTGTTGAATACTATTCAACCAGAAACAACAGTGAAACAATAACTCTTTTAAGCAAACGAAGAGATAAATCTTAAATCATATTAAATCGTGACGATTTTTTTCTCCTTTTTTGGTTTTCCATTTTAAGAGCTTTTCCCTTTTTGGCACTTTAAAAAAATTTTATTTTCGTTTTATTTTTATTGTATTCTATCTTCTTTATGATTTAAATTACTTGAGTATTTTACAGATTTTTATTATCATGATATTTTTGCCTTCCCTCCTATGTTGTTTCGTTTTTATAGTTTCAATTTCTTTAGCAGTGTAGACTTTGTTGTAGTATCGCTGATACTTCTATGTTGTATGTATATGTGTACTGATATCCAATACGGCAGCTTTTCTTAACCACTTTGCGACGTATTTAACACCAAAGATACATGCGACTATGAGTACTACCAGCTTCTTTGTCGTTGTTGTTGTTGTCGGCATTCCATTGGTCTTGTGGCATTCATTTTTGGCAAATCATGATCATGAATCCCCTCCTCTTCACCATTTATTGTAAGTTTTTTTTTTCTTTTCTTTTAAAGTTTGTTATTAGTCGATAAACAAACGCACAAGAATGAACGAGGAACGGACAACAAACTCGATTTCATTACGTTGACTGCCTTCTTTTTTTTCTATCGTGTTCGTGTTAATGGCGATCGTTTATCGTCTTTAGAGTGGCTCAAATCTAGAGGGTATGGGAAGTATACCGAATAGTTTTACCAGCAAAACAAACGCGGCTACAATAGTTCTTTAATCTTTCTGCCCATTTAATCAATAATTCTCAGACAACTCAAAACTTCGCGTAAATTTATAAACATTTTATAATTAATTACGAGCACACTGCATGTTAAAATTCAATAAAACTTTCTTGAACAATTCCATTAAATCACAGGTACAAAGACAATAACTTTTTCTTTATTCTGTAAAGAATCAAATCAATTTTCACTCAAGCCGTGAACAACCCAATTACCGCCAATCCAAACTTGACAAAAAGCATTTCGCCTAACAACAGTGCAGAGATTCAGGCAGTCATCTACAACCAGTCTGCCATCCGCATCTTTCTTCAATGGAGCACATCAATATCATCAGGTAATGGATAATAAAGTAATGAAAAGTATTGTAGACAGCGTCTATTGTCTTATTGAGCTTCTCAAGCAAAAATAAAGGAATGGGAAACTGAAATAGAAAAGTTTTAGGCGGTCAAGATAGAATCATCTATGGTTGCTTCTCTGAATGTTGATCAATGCTCAACTTCTTCACCATTAGTAAGCAGTGTCGATCTGACATTTGATTTACTCAGAGTTTTTGTCAGAAGACTGATGAGAGAGTCAGTGAAGGAAATATTTTTTCTTATTTCGTTTTGTACGAGATGTCTGAAGTGGGGTTTGAATCACACGACTCTCGACTAAAAACCAAACATGCCACTTACTGGACTATGGTGACTTCATTCTGATCCAATTGTTACAAATAATTCCAAGGCCAGGAGCAATATTTTCTACATGTGTCAACAAGATCAGCAAAAAACTTATGACTTCGTAGCGTACTACGAGAAAGAAAACAGGGATGAGAAACAAACGCTTTTAAAGGGATTAGTTTTACGTTTCCCTACAGCCACAAAATTTTCCGTCACTCGTCTTTAGAAAAGCTGCAGCTGTTTTGCCATTCAACAAGCAAAGCAGGCGTAAAGTCACGGAAAAAAGATTTTCATTTTTTTATTTCCTTTTAAAAGGCAAACAATGGCTGTCTAGAAATGGTGAAAGAAATCGTACCATTTATGAGGAGTATGATGATATTGTGGAGTACTTTACGTTGACTGGCTACCATGTTCTAATAACAGATTCACAAGGGGGTGAAGAAAGTGAAGAGAACGACAATAATATATTTCAAATATACTTCAAAAACTGTATTATTCTCCACAAAGAAAAAAAGGGAAAAAAAGATCAGAAAAAATAATTTCGTTAGTTTACTCGTTTGGTTTTTCCCTTTTGTCGGTCCATCTTTCTTTCCATTTGGTAATTTTTTTCTTTCCTGTACAAAGAAAATGGCAGATTTTGGCATTTTAACTTCAATGAAAATTAAACGCAAAGTAGAGACAAGACTTTGGCTAACCTTCTCAGAAACCAGCATGCGGAAGAAAATTAAATACTTTTGTTAACGTTTTCATCGTGTGTTTCAAGTTTTACACGATACTCGTTGAATATTATCCGAGGAAATAAAAAGAAAAATAGGAACATCTATAATAAAAAAAAATATACTTGGTTTAGAGAAAAAAATGTAAGAAAAGGCGGTAATTGATTTAAATCATTTTTTCAAGCAGCCAGTTTTCTAACTTTTGTGGTTTATGTAAGTTGAGCAGTACATTGAACGCAGCTGGGCAATAGAGCGGAATCTATTACTTACTTTCCATCAACAAGTTCAGTCGTCTAACTTCAATAGATGAACACTCAATTTTGCTTCTTCAAGAAAACTTTCCCTAGTCCTACAAAAAGAAGACTCAGTAAAGATAGTGAAGGAAGGAAAACATGAACAAAATGACCATAGGCCTACAGAACGTGAAAGTGTGTTTTAATAAAGATATGACATTCCAAGACTGGATAATATTTAATCTATAACCTGTTACAGAAGTCTTTTTGCCTTCGTACATGGCAAAAAGCAGTAGCAAACCTTGCTTCCAAAGCAAACTTACTAGTGTTATGATACTTCACCTCAGCTCAAGATGCAATATCTGAAGGGAAAAAGGAATTATCATGGAAATGAATTTCAAGTTCCGAGTTTATATTTATTGGAGCAACATATTGTGCGATGAAAAGAAATTTGTGAAACACCAAAGTAAAATCGAGAGCTTCAGGCAAATGTGTAATGAAACTGACTGGAACACTTACAGAACACATAGATAATGTCACAAATAGAAGGAAATAAATATTTCCAGATGTAGAGATTTGGTTCAGTGATTGAAAATATTTCATACAAATACAATCAAACCAGATATCAATCTGGATGAAGGCAAAAAAAAACATATGAAAGGCTTTCATCCTAACTCAGTCCGCACAGAAGACACAATCAATCTTTAGAAAGAATAATCAATGTTATAATTGTAACGGTCGTCGTGGAGAAGTGCATTGGTACTGCGATCATAAGATATACATATTTTACTCTTATTCTTCTAGTAAAAGCAATACAATTACCACTGCAGAATAACGTTTTAAGATTCTCTCTTTTCATTGGTACAAAGTACAAAGTACCTAAAAAGAAAGGAAAATAAAATTTTAGTATAGAAAATATAATTGCAAGCATTAATTAAATTTGAAATGCAAGACATTAATTTCTACGAAAAAATTTTAGTTGGATTGTAGATCTCGATAGTATCGAGTCGATAGTATCGAGTCAATACTATCGAGATACTGTTATTCACCACATGGTTGGTGAACGTTCATAGAAAAAACCTATTTGCGCCAGCAAAAATCAAATTAGGGCAAATATAGTAATGAAAATAATAACAGTAAGAAATCAACAGTAAAGTTCTAGAAGTTGTCAGACCGAAATTAAATAAAATATAAGTTGAGGTCGAGGTCAACTAGTAGTGTATTGGCTTATTAGACGTGAGCCAAAATGAAATATAAAAAAATATTTCCTTCAACATCTTTCTCTCAGCAGTCTTCTATCTAAAACTCTTGAGAGTAAATATAATTTCCATGAAATGTTTCTAAAAAATCTGTCGTTCAAATTCGACTTTAACTAATGTCGGTCTCGCTACTCACGGATAAAACTAAGACACAAAACATGTGAAATGTGAGAACCTAATCCTGTAATCCTGACTAAAGGATTATAATGAACTCTTAAATAAGGAAAGCAATTTTCTTAATTTCTGGCAATAGCATAACTTAATGGGATTATTTTCAAAATAGCAACAAAAATCGAACAAGCGTTGCATATGTGATCTAAATGGAATAATTCGCCATTAATAATGGATTTTTATATCACGACTGATATTGATTTATTTGGAATAACTTTCTAAATAATTTATGCCATTTGACAGTTCGGTGCATTACAGTCTTACTTTGAGGTTCTTTAATGTCGTGTTATCCTTGAGGGCATTAGCGTTGTCTGGTGAAAGAAAAATGTAATGATAACTGTGGTCATTTTTTAACATCTTGTCAGATATAATTAGGCTATGTAAGTCTTATTTATGGTCGTGGCGACCCTATTTTTGAGTCGTAAAATTTTATTAAAAATTTTTTTTATTAAATCCTACAAATAGGCTCTTTAGTGAGAACTTTAAACTGTTATCTTTCAACTCATGCTTTTCCCATCATTAACACAAAAACAATTCTTGGCATTTTTATGCTTTGTATCTTCTTGTATTGAAGAGAAGAAATGTATTTTCGGTAATCTCAAATACGGAAAAAGCAACGAAAAGATGTTGAAACAAATATAAGAGTGCGAAGTACTTAAAAACAGCAAATTTCTGTTAAATATGGTAATAAAAACTTAGGACTTCAAGCGCAAAAATACAAACAAAACAACACATAGCTTATTACGGCAAAGTATTCAAAAAAAAAATATGAAAAATATTGCCCATAAAATCATCAAATTAAAGTTGAAATGAAAGAATGTGAAAAAAAACTGATTAAAAAAGATAGTTTTTTCTTTTCTACCTTGTACTGTAACCGTATTTCCTTTTTAAAAAAGGGCTACACTTCATTACTCCTTTCTATTCCGCCAAACAATAGTTTCGTGTGGTTGAGAAAGGCCAACAAAACAACAATAACAACGTTTAAAGACACACTTAAAAACCCATAAGAAATAACAAATATTGTGCGAGTATAATGGCCCTCTGATGAAAAATAATAATCCAAACAAGCATGCTTTGGTTGCTCTCTGTTTTTAGCACCAAAAACTGAATAAAAAAGTTACCTTCGAAAAAGGCAAACAGTCAGCCATCGGGGCTGTTGAGAAAATAATCCATATGTGGGTAATAACACGCCAAAAACGTATATGGAAAGGAATAAAATCAGATCGCCTGCAGAGATCGATTGCATAAAGTCGAAACTTGCTATACAGGGATTTCCATTCATTCAATCAGCTGAGGGATTAACATAGTTGATGAGTACGGTACGGAGTGGTTTCTTCTGAAGTGGAAAATATCGGCTCATTTAGTTGCGGGCGGTCTTAATAGACGATATAGCGTCATGGAAATTGGACCTCAGATGAATTAACATCACCACTTAAGGGTCCTTTTAAAGCGTATTCCATCTTACAATTTAAATTAATTAAAGTTTGTGTGGGTTATCATAGTTTGAAAAATGTGATGGATGTCATTATGTGTGTATTATGATAACGTTAATATTACCTTCTCGACTTCTTCGAGTAGAGTGAAACCGAATTCTCCAATTTTTCCTGGCTCTGGCATATAAATCAGACTCAATAAGGGTGTGTTGACTTTGATCATCGCTATGACTTATGTGTCACATACACCTACGAATTAAAGCATAAGCTCGGTCCACATCACCTCCACGTGAGATAACCATGCCGTCAAATACCACTCGCGCAGAATATTTAATGCAGCATCAGTTGTGTGACAAGTAGTGCCGTTCTGATGAAACCACTATAGTCGGTAGTATCCAGATTATCCAATTCAGACCAAGAAAAAATTGGTAATCATCGACCTATTATGGTTGCCGATGACAATAATAGCCAAAGTTGTTTGCAAAGAAATAATAAAAGAAATTAATCTAATCGCTGAAGATGATCTTTGAACGAAAAATAAATCTCTCAGCTGCTTCAACTTCCGTTCAGCAAACACACGTTTTTTTATATGGTCTTCTACAGTGATTTTGCGAAGTAGACTGAATAAAATTTTAAAAATAATTGAAGAGATGCACTTTCAACAAGATGACCGTTATCAACTATCAAAATTTGGATGTAATTTTTGCAAGACCGTATATAACATTCAGAACATTGCCTTGTCTGCTAATGGAAACTTCTCTTTGGCAAAAAATCTATACGACTCTTAACGAGCATAATCAGTAGGCACTGTATATAAAAGCTGTCAGTAAGAGGAAGAGAAAGAATCAGTACAAGTTCTTTTGTCTGACTGGCTCACTCCACGGGAGTCTTGATTTAGGCAATTTGGTGCATGGCCCTTGCATGATTTAGATTACGGCCTCAGGAATAAGTCACTGGTATATGATACCAATTTCGTCAGGACTACCAGATGCTTCCGTAATTTGCATTCAATTTTGGGGAAGCTTTTTGCTAAGGTCTTACGGATCTTTAATTAAGGGACATGGTACGAACATCACAACTATGCACGACAATTGGGTTTAAAAGAACTGAATTACAGGACCCCATATGCTGTATCTATGCCAGTAATCTAATTTTTTGTACTGAAGAATTTATAAAATGTTGTTTTTAGCGAATTGGGGATTTTTCTCACTTAGAAGGGATTTTTTGAAAATGATGATCAGAAATATCACCCTTTCGTGCAACCGTAGTGACCACTCTTAAAGCAGGACAACTCAATATTGACACTTTCACTACAATTATATGTAAATTTTCAAAAGCAGCTTTCGGGTCTTTGTCTCTTCTCTTGCACGACTTTACAGATATTTTTTCGCCATTGTAACACCGTAACAGACCAGCAATAAAGAAAGCTACAAAGGACTTCCTTCGGCAGATTAAAGAAAATAATCTAAAAGAGATTATTCGTTCTACAAAAAAAAAAAAAAACCGATTGGACAGCATTTTTATATTAGTCTTTAGAGTGAATTCGTTATTTTAAGACTCTGATAACTCGTTTAGACTGCAGTTCCTTAATAGTAAAAATGAAACTGGTTAGAAACACATTAACGAACATTTAATTTAAGAGTGTTTCAAATGAATTGGGACGAGCATGACAACGACAACAACGATGGCAATAAAGAGTTTTTGAAGTTAATAAAACGACGCCTTCGCATTAAATAACAACAAAAACAACAGCACGCGTCTTAACAACGTATAAATTGTTTCTTGTATTTATTTAATGCTTTCAAGGATTATGTCTTCCGCTTTGCCTTCTCTTCCAAAACCCCCCAATGTTTCTTTGAACACATTACGATGGCATGTAAAAGCGTGACAAGATACAGAAACTTCATTCTATTGTGTTACTAACTAGAGTATATTAATAAAGAAAATAATGGAGTATAAAGGGAATAAGGGAACAGAAAAAGAGGAGAAGGTATTATAAGATTTCTTAACAAAATCTTCAAACAAAAGGATAAACAATTTTTTATTGGGCAGTTAAAATGGTAAACGTGTAAAGACCATATGGTTTGACATGCCGTTTGACATTTGACATGCATTTTGTTTATTTTGTACGTTCCGAATGAGACGAAAATAGACGTTTACGTACTTCATTTCAGTAAACTGATATTTTAAAATACAAATACCACAACAGTGAATACCTTGAGCTTCTCAGTATATTCCTGAAGACTACGAACAGGTTGGTAAGCAGATATTTGTTTCAACTTGTGTATGTTATGCCACGATGTTAGAATCTCATTACAATCGTAAAGACTATAAGATTTTGCGACTGACGATCAGTTTTGTCCTTTTCCTGGACGTCGAACTCTTCTCTTGATCGAAGAATTCAAATACAAGACTTTCCTTCCCTTACCATTATTATTATCAATTGTTAATAACTAACGGCGGACACTTTAAAGCAAAATATTATTTGTGTCCCACATTCCTCATGAATTATAAACCACGGGTTACGGCTGAACAGTCATCTGTCCGACCCCTATTGCGAATTATGTCTAGTTAACCGCGATGCTCTGTCGATACCGATACCAAATAAAAAAAAAACAGACGACAATCCATGTTCAAGCTGCATTTTCTCAGTTCTCCGAATGACGTCGAGTAACTATCCATTAGAAGTAAAACCGATTCTTTCCGAATCTAACGGATACTGGTTGAAAATTTGCAATCTGGATCTAGTCCGGGCAATATTACTTGCTTAATTGGTCACTAAAACTCTTGTCAGGATTACAACCTAATTTATCACATCACGAACGTTGTTGGTATTAATTTTAGTCATGAGTAGCGTGACCTAAAGTTTAAAGTCGAATTCGAACGAGAGAATTGAGAAAGTTTTCATGGCATTTTTATTTATTTTCAGAGCTTTTGCCAGAAGACTGTTGAGAGGAAGTCTTCAAAAGAAATGTTTTATTTTTTGTCATATTTTGTCTCGTTCAAGAGGCCTGAGCCGGCGTTTGAACTACAAGCTTTGGTCTAATAAGCCAAAGCGCTCCCCAGTAGATTACGGCGACTTCACGACGATATAGTAGCGATAATGTACTGGCACTAATGCTTATTCAGGAGATATATCCTATTGAAATGATACCTCATATAGTACCGCCCCAATAGAAAACCAACTAATTTATCAATGTCAGCCTTCTGGAATTTCTACGGGCTGTAAGAGTTTTTCTTAACGAGATCATCGGTCACACTCCCAATATGAGACACCGAAACACGAAAAAATTTTGTTGTGGTTTCCTAACTCGCTAGTCCATCAGCAATTCCATTGCCAGTGATATCGTAGTAACCTGGAACGTAGAAACGCGCAACTTTGTTGCGATAAAGGTAATCAAAGGACTCCCCACAAACTGTAATTCCAATAACGATGAAGCGACTGCTACCAGTGAAACCTGACAACCCGAATTTGTTATAATATGGGTACCTCTGATCCCCAGTATACTTTGGTCAGGATACACTGAAATTTATTGGTAGTTTTCATATTGAATACATGCTTAAAAAGTTGTTGGTCACTCACTGACAATTCTATTAAATTTCTTCTCCTCGTTTGGAAAACTGTAAATCTCTGACAAATATTTTTCTTGTATCAACTATCTTTCCTTTTAATCCTTTGAATAAAAGGACAAAAAAACACAAGATTTACTCATATTCACATGTTATTTTAGTCTGCCTCTCTACCTATCGAAATGTGATATTTTTTTGCCACAATTTGTGGCCAATAAACAACAGTAAAAACAAAAGCAACTAAAAAATAAAAGGAACGAATAGCCGAGTAGACAACTTAAAAAAATAAGATCAGGAATCCTCAAGTAAAAGTTTCTCACGTCCTTACACAAACCCCAGAAAAATAAAACAAAAAAATCAATGCCAAAGAAGTGAAACATGTGACAATTAATTACCCATCCTTACGTGTTAAATCTGTACGAGGGGTAGAAGAGAACAAAACCTCTTTTGCAAACACAGCAACAAGTGTCATTAAATGTAGTGTGTAGGATTTTCTTTTCTTTTCATACACACTTTTTTCCTGAGTGTAAATAGCAATCACAACGTCAACAACAACACCAACAATATTCATGATAAAAGAATACAAATTTTGTAACATCTGTCCTGTTTTTAAAAGCACAGCAATGTCCTTTATCCTTATGAAGTCAATCTTGAATTGTACGAGCATTTGCAATGGCTGGTGCTGTGTGCGTCTTATCTTGTATTTCTGCTCATTTTTATACTTTCTCTGTTTATTCTTTGGGTATCGTTTGATCGTTTTTGTTCCTCCTTTTCTGTTTTCCTTATTTTGCTGTAAATTCACAACAAATTGATTTAAATTCTTGTTGTCATTGCTATTGTTCTTGCTGTGCTATGGCTGTTGTAGGTCAAGTTTGAAATATATATGACCGTATGTGTGCAAGTGTGGCATTTTGTAGCATTTAATTTGTGTGGTCTCTGTATTTATGCAACATCAGCTAAGTCAACAATGCGAGTAACAACATTGGTGAAGTGGCATGAAATTGTATACCCTACACTGGCTAAATTAGCATATTGTGTTACACAAAGCGAATTGTATTTTGGATTTTTTCTTACGAATTCATTATATTTTATTATTATCCTTCAAACATTTTTCTACGATCTCTCTCTGTCTGATAAACAAATCAAAGAAACTTAAAAAAATGTATTGTGAAGTAAAGCTTTTTTTCGTGTGTGCTTTCAGGGTCTAATGAATCTAATGAGCAATTGCGTGGGTTGTTATTCGTCAGCTGCGGTCAAAAAATTCATAGTTTTTGATATCACCATCAAGTTAGATATGCCTATGCGGTTAAGTGTTCTAAAAGTCTTGACTACCAGTTCGACAGCACATCATCGACATTTCGGTCAAAGTTTTGGAATTTTCTTCTCTGACAACGTCAACATAAAGCGGCTGACGGAAGCAAGCACAGCCAAATTATTCAAATAAAATTTAGGCATAGTGGTTCATCCAACCGGTCTTTGTGGCATTTACAAAACAAAAAATATGGATCTCTCAAGGAAAACAGGAAGTATATCAAACCTTATTACTGCCGATGTATTCTATTACTCACCAAAGCTTGGATTTCTTCTGGAATCCATTAATCATGTTTTATTATGATTCACAATCTGCATGTTGAGTTGGAGACAGCTACAGTGCCCTATCAAAAGACCTGTTATCGAACACTGGTTAGTCTGATTCACGATGCAGATCTCCGAACAAAAAATTATGTTCCAACAAAAAATTGTATTGCCTTTAACCAATTTGCTTTGAGAAGATTCTTTGCCTCTAAATAAATTGGTCTCGCTGAACATACCTTTCCAAACTTAAGCATCCTCTCTAAAGGACGGCTCGTTTGCTTACTCATTGCCTAGAATTTCCAAATCATCTGAGAGCACGCAGAGTGTTGCCTTACTTTCCTTATCTAGCTGATTAAGCTTTCCCCAACAGTAACATACTATATTCGTAACCCCATTATAGTCGAGTGATCGGATAGCAGCTTGATTGTAATTTGCTAGTAATTATGACAGGACACGAAATATATTTTTATAATGCCTGCAACTTTTTTTTCTAGATCAATAGTTAAAAGGCATTCCTTTTCACACAACATAAGTGGTGTGAGGAACTAGGTCGTAATCCTGAATGGTTGTAATGTCCAATTATGTATGTATGTATGTATGACTTATTGTGGACCATTTACTTGTAGATGTGAGTCTTTAAATGGGTTCATTATAGCAAAGTCAAGGAAAATTGTCTTATTTTAAAATCTTGAATAATAATAAGATTGTTGTTGGCCATATGGTGCATGTGTCAAAATATCTCCCTTCATTACTCAATCGGGGGCATACTACTTTTAATTACCGGCTAAAATAATTAATAATTGGTAACGTGTTTGCTTAACAAATTTAATTCAATAAATTTTCAATAAATTCCCGCATTAAATTTAAATTTTATGTCGTTTTATTTCATGTGGCTGCGTCCTTCCTGTTTAATAACATTGTTAAACAACATAATTAAGGTAAATTTTACTATATTTTTATTATTGTTATTATAGTTATTGCAGTTGCTGTCTATATTTTATAATACCATTTCAGATGTTATTTGGTTATAAAACATTTCATAATTGAATTCGAAGGAGATGTTTTCGTTGGTATTTTTTGCCTGCCATTTTTCCTGTTACTTAACATTTGGTTCGAGGGTAATAAGAAAAAAATACCATTTTTATGTGCGGAAAAACACTCAAAACAATCGTTTAAATGAAAATAAATACACAACAAAAAAAATTAAATGAAATAAAAATAAAATAATAATCGCGTGGATTCATTAAGTGAATTAGTATTAGTCGCCGTCGTCGTACTCATTTGCAGCCACTAACGTGGGCCAAAGCACTTGTGGTTCCCGTCCGTCTCCATCAGTCATTTCGGCTGCAGCAAAACTTAGCTTGTTCATCATTATTTCTCATGATGAAAGAAGAGCAGAAAAAAAATTTGCCATTAATAAAACCGCAAATTATTTAATTTCTTCGTTTTATTCGTTGCCAGTTTCATTTTTTGGTTTATTTTTAAGCCACTGAATCTTATTTTCCTTTAGATTTGTTTTGGGGCATGGATATCAAGGCAGTGCCACTTATTTAAAATATTCATTATGACAAGAAAAACATATTACTTGAGTATCTGGAGATATAAAAATAAGAAAAATGATGACGTTGTAGATATCATCTTTAATTCCTTTGGATAGCACTGCACTTCTCTTCTGCAACTGCTGCGGCACTAAAGTGTAAAGCATTACAAATGAGTGAATGAATAAGAGCATAAGAGTATGTGCTGCACTTTTATGATTGCGTATTTATTTTTAAGGCCATCCAAAACGTCTGTTCTAGTCAGTCTTTTGCTACTACTACTGCTGTTGTTGATTAGCTATCCATCTATCCATTCTAGAATTTTCAGTATCAAGTATTAGTCTCATCCCCTGCCATTTATTTAACAAAATAAACAAAAAACCTTCACTTTTTGCATTAATTTTGTAATAAAGACTAAAGAAACCGCCAGTTATTCGTTATTCTAGATGACAAAACGACGAAAAAACAAAACAAAAACCAACCTGGCCAAAAACGCTAAGAATGAAAACAATGGCGAACAACAAGTTTAACATGACATTTTACTTCTGATGCGCAAGCGTACATGTTTTTATTACAACTGACAACGCTGGCTTGTTGTATATACCCGGCGCCAACAAACTGAGGAGAGCTATCAGCCGTATACCAGCCATAATGATATGAAAAAAAGACGGAATTTGCATTGCTACAAGTCAAGGTCAAAAATAATTATGAGTTTGGCAGCAAGTATTTCAAAATTAATTGACAATGAAATGAAATCAACACACAAATGGATCAGCAGAAATAAAACTGAGGCAATTATGATTTTATTCATCTACACATACTATGTCTACAATTCAAATCAGCTTTGGGTGAGGTGGTAATATTTTGTGGAAAGCCAACGTAAGCAACAATAGTTCCCCATTGGCGATACTAACCAATTGAATCAAAACTTTACTGGTGAATAAATACTGACCACCATTGGCAATAATTCACACTGTTTGTAATTTTTAATTTTTCTCCTCCGCTGTTCTATTTTTATCAGAATTTTTATCGATTTTTATAATCACCCCTATTCAAGTGTTTCACATGATTTATAGCAGCAATAATAGCAACAACAAGAGTGATATAAAAATAGTATAATTTTGTTATTTAATAAATATAAATAATTTAATAAATATAATAAATAAGAGTATGCTCTAAGTTTGGAAAGGAATGGTCAACGAAAGGGAAGAAAAGGAGAGTTGAAGACAAATCAGACAATCAAAACTTTTGTTACGAAATTATAATAAGAGGCGATCTGGGCAATGCAACATACTATCGACAAAGAAACTAAGGCTGATAATTAATCTTTTGATAGGAGACTGTAAACTCAGAGTATACTTATTCAAGTTGGAGGTTATCGCGAGTCTAACATGTGAATTATGGGATGATGAGAATGAATCATCGGAGCACATTCTTGGAACCTTTGAGGCATCAATGTATCCCAGAAGGAATTATCTGGGTGCATACCAGGTATTGGGAAGATAATTGCCGGCATTGTTAACACCGATCAGCACGCACAAATTAGTCACGAGTAATAATTTTGGATAAGATATTATAGAGATACTCCATAAAGTATGTACGTATGGGGGAAGTGTAATGGACCATATGCTCGCAGTAATAAGGTCGCAATAATAAGGTCGCTCTTCACCACTCTAATAATAATAACAGAGCCTGATGGGACTATGAAATCTACTATTCACAATTTGACTATTGAAACGAAGCAGTGAAGAAAAGGCGACCAGAAGTATTTAAAAGCAAAGGGAGCTGCTGTCTGATTCGCACACATATTTTTAGTGATCCTCAAAGCAAAGTTACTATAATTACCTAGAAAGTTTTGATACGTGCACCGTATAGCCTGAACTTCACAGCGTCTGAGTACTACTCTCGTTGTGGTCTGCAAAATTGTATTGATGGTAAAAACTATTCACGAACCCACAAAATCACTACGTCTTGCTGCTTAGGGAACCTCGAAGGGTTATAGAAAATAAGTGAAAATCTGTAGGTGATTACAATTGATGGCAAATGAAGATAATTTAAAGAAAAAAATTTAACATCCAAAAATTTATCATGAAAACAATAAAAACGCCGTGACTTTCTATACAATCCAACACATTTTTAAAAAGACATACACACGTACGTATTTGTGTTTGGTATTTTCTGCTTACATGCTATCGAAGCAAATAAAAATCATTCTCTGTGTTCCAACAATAGTAAGCAACACAACGATAAAAAAGGGAAAATATTTTTAAACGGATTACAAAAGGATCACAACTGTGTGTATGTACAAGAAATTTATAAAAATGACACAATAAATACATAAAACAAGAACAACAACGATAATAACAATGACAACAACAACCAATAAAAATTATCCAAGAGCAATGCCATGGATGAAGCTGCAAAAGAACTGAAAAGGATAACAATTTATGGTTTTCAATTTTTGTTTTTTCTTTTTTTTCAAAAATTGTATTCAATAGTTGGCATTGAAGATGAAATAGAAGGTTTTAAAGTACGACTAAAACTAGGCAGGCAAAGAAGTAGTAAATACCGTATAAATAACGGGCTACACTGTTTCGAAAATGAGTCGCCATTTTTGAAATTTCACAGGATACTTGTAAACATTTTTCCTGTACACCTTTCAATCTTCTTATGTTTTGACGTATAAAGAGCTTGGCAAACAATTGGTAATGCAGAGGTACTGAAGACTGAAGTCGGTAACTGATTTGAATCGAAATGATCCAGGGAAGATTATGTGACTGACAGGTGTTGGCAATATAAATATTAAAACCCACAAATGACAATTTTGGGAAGATTGCAGATATCTTTCCTACAATGTGGGCACAAAATTAAACGTTGTACACTTCAAACAAACAACTTTTAATTTCGACATCGAAGGGCCCAGGTAAAGTTTTCTGTAATATCGAACTGGCAAATCAGTTAACACCATGTCGAGAAAAATTGAAACTACTAACTGATAATCTGTCAACCGTTTAGAAACTAATTCTATCCGAAAGACGATGAAGGTTGTCAAAATTCGTGGATATCATTTATATGACACCCAATTGATTAAACCCTTTTTTGATTACGCAGCCTTATTTCACTGGTTCTAAACTTGCGCGTGATTGATTTTTAATACCTCCTTTATATCCTTGAATAATTCCATACACTTTTACTGTAGATAGGCAGAACGAGGTGTATATTTAATATCATAATGTGAGGAGAATCAAGAGTACTAGTCTTGAGTTCGACATTTATTCACAACCTTTGCTACTGGTTTTTTGGAATTTTTTCAGTATATTTTTGCAGGGTTAACTTTTAAACGCTTTTAAATCGATCTGAGGGCTTCAACTACATTCAATGGCATTAAATCGGGTATATTTTTCTAAAGTAAAGCTATTGATGGAAAATATTTCATAAGAAAATAGGAAAATACACTTTAAATATGTGGATGTCAATACTCAGTATGTCATAATAATTTAAAATATAAAATATGCCAACATATGCTGCTATATTATGCTCTTTAAGGATAAAAAAAGTGGAAATTGTGCTCCAAAGCACTGGCAATTTTGTATAAAATATGCTGTTGTTTATTGTACGTTTGGTTAATTGTAAGCTGACAATTAAAATAAAGCTTTTTATGAGTATTAACCGCTTTTATATTTATAATCTGAAGTTTTAGTTTTTTACAATTTGACTGAAAATTATATTTAAATTTTTTAGTTTTTTAATAAATTCAAAGTAAGCAAATGACTGCATTTTATGGTTGACATAAAATTAATTGTAAATATTTTTTATGTGCGTTTTTAATAGTCATTTATTTTCGCCATTTAACCGTATTAATGAAATGTTTTTTTTTATTATTGCGGTCACTAATAAAATAAAAATTGTTTTTATAGAAAAAAAAAAATAAAAAAACACGTAAAGGGCTATGCTTGATATAAAATACTTCAAAGCACTATACACAACGCTTTGAAACAAATCTGTTCACAGAATAAAAATGAATGAATGGATGAATGTTTCACAGGATGTTTTGCAGGAATTTTAGAACAGGAGCTTAGAACATTCAACAGTTGGGGTTGTCTGCTACTGATGGAATTCGGAAAACATATTGCTGAAGGAATGAAAAACGACAGATTTGCGCTCCCTACAAATTAAATTATTAAATTAATTTTTACCATACCTAATTTGAAATATTAATGGGCACCAAAGATTGCAAGCGTGAGTGATTATTTTTTTTACTGCACCAGCACAAAAATAATGTGTGATTATTTACCCTCTTCCAATTGTTTTAATGTAACAATTTGTTGAGCCAATCATCAAGCTGTTAGCGATGATTAATTTTAAATCAAGACAAAATTAATCAAGAAACAGTATGCGAATGAAAATTGAAATTCCTTTCAGGCTTAAATACAAAAACTAATGAAATACTTGTGATTTCGTTTTAATTTCTTGCATCTCAGCAACTACCTCTTTCCACACCTCTAAGTAGTTAAATAAGCAACATAAATGTATCCAAAAAAAATAAAAACAGAAAAAGTGAAGACATCACTGCAGTAGCAGATGAGAAAATAATTTCGTAAAATCGGAAGAAAAGAAGCAGCCAGAAAAAAGGTGAAAAATATTGAGAAATTAATTTGCAAACGAAAAGCATCATTCCCGGGTTAAATGCAAATAAACACAACTCCACACGCACAGAGCGCTGCACAAAGGGAAGATAATGAGAAACAATTCCAATAAATACTGCAGAATGCAATTCAGTATGAAAAATTTAAATACAAATTGTTAAACAGAGTTGCCAGATTACATTTAAAAAACGGAATTTTGAGTCAATTAAAAGGAGCGGGGTACTGTGCAAAAGAGTTAAACGAAATAGAAAAAGATGGATCAGCTAAATAAGGAAAAGAGGGTCCTCCTTTGCTGGTTCCCAAATCATGTGAGAATACAAGGCAATGTGTACGCAGATAAATCACCAACCAGAGGTGAGTTCAAAAAAGGTGTACTTGGCGAAAGGAACTCCAGAAAGATGGATATATTCTTGTCAATCCCAACTGTTTTAAGACCTTCTAAACTTATGCTGGGTAATTATAGTGGTAAAAGCATTGACTCGTGCAGCACAATGTCAAGAAACATTCTTTGTATAGACAGAAATTACTAAGAATGTAGGGCGGGCTACTGCCTAAGCGGATGATGTGGTTCTTACAATTTCGGGGAGATTTAAAGACTCAAAGATAGAATGCCACTAGCTCTGAAGCATGTCAGCTAGTGAGCATCTGGTCGCGGTTTATATGTTAACCCCAGAAAAACTGAGGTGGTACACTTCACGAGCCGCCGCTTTTTGTCAACTGCATGGCACGGACCTGGAACTCAAGGATGACTCGCATTTTCTTTTGGCTCGTTCTGGATAGAGCCAAATATCATTAACAGACTCAAAACGGTCTCTATGGCCCTCTACGATTTAATTGGTTGAAAAACCATAGTAAAACAACTAAGCTGAATCTGATACGACCTGATAGTGACGCCTTACGCACGCACCTAAGTTGACACTGGCGATAGTTTTATCTCTTCAACTTTAACTCTACTGTAGTGGCTTGGTGGCCAACATTAGAAGGCGTCTCTGGGAAAATCGACAGTGGTGTGAGTCAATTACAAAATTTGGGACAATCGGGAACAGAGATCACATGATACTATAATACGACTTAGCAATGAGATTCACGACAAATTTGAATGATTTGCGAAATGCGAAATAATGGAATGACATTATTGTCACTGTTAGTGTCGCGAGATTATTTAAGAAGTTCACAAAATACTGCATACAGCAGAAGAAAGCCGTAAATTAGCGACTTAGGCGGACCAATTGAGAAACTGTTTAACATTATAGCTCAGACAGTTCCAATAAAATCTATTGCAAATAAGAGGTTAGCTGCTGCTTCTTCCATTCGTTATAATATACGATCAATTTCAGGCCGTTGGCGGAAAGATGCACGAATGCAACCAGTAATACCTACGGTGCAATCTTCCGGATTTTTAGTGCAATTCCCACAAGTTGTGAATCTCTGTTGTTGGAGCAGAGCAGATAATAGTGAGTTTTACTTCACTCTTAATTCAAGAAAAGTGTTCCGCAAATAGTGGCATGTTAAAGGAGCTCAACTATAAACCAAACCATGCTAGAATCGGATACAACAAAGACTAAGAATTCTTATTTTTTTTTAATACGAGTTTTAATTCCCGTTTGTTCGGTTACAGCCATTATTATTAAAGGACATCGTCCTATAAGCAACCTAGACATAACTAGGGAACTAAACCTTCACTTGAAGAAAGCTGGATTCACAAAACAGCTCGATGCTTCGGTGCCACATGAATTAACAGTGAAAAATTTTATGGACAGGGTTTCTATTTACGAGTCACTACAACAACTGGACATAAATGATAACAGACTACGGAAAAATCACGTCGGACAATAATGTAAATAACGATAACGAATGAACCAAAATATAATTTTGCAGATGATGGACTGATGACTAAAAAATTTTTGTGTTGATCCATGATTAAGGCAAGAAATTTAATTAAAATTAGCAGGATTGAACGCCAGACTACACACATCTTCAGTGGCCCTACAGAAACTGAAAGAAGATGGTTTGGAAATTTTGTGGCACCCACCATATATAACTTATTTCGATCTCTAAAGAACTCTCTTAATGTATACCACGCCTACACACAGAGACCTATTGGTCCATTGTGATCATTAAAAAAAATTAAAAAGGGCCCAAATTAGTGTTAGTTTCTGCACAAAGCGGAAGAGAGAAGAAAGGACAAAAAAGAAAAGTAATGAAAGGAAAGACAATAAAAATGGAAAAGAAAGGAATAACAATAGAGAAAGAAAATAAACTTGAAATATCGTATAACCCTTATGTTTAAAGGTAAAATAACGTCACCCTGCTAAAGATATTCCCAATCCACTCGATCATGTTTATGAACCCTGTTAGATTGCTAGCAGTACTTCGGACTCTTCGACCATCTAGACATGGACAGTTAGATAAAACAAGCCCTACTATTTCTTCTACCTCTTTACAAAATTAGAGATTTTCCTGTTCAAACTTATGCATAAAGCGTGTAAGATTGAGATTTGACCATAAGGGTCTTACAACCCTGCAGTCTGATTTACATTTCCATGCATTCCATAAGTCGATCATAGTAATTCCATAGATTCCTCCTGGTACTTTGTTGCTAGTAACGACATAAGGTTGCTTAGTAGCCCTTTACACTTCAAGACCAGAAACATAAAAACACATGCCCTTTCAAAGCTTTCAGATTTGCTTGATTATCTCTTTAAATTGTTACCCTTAATTTGTTCGGTAGAACAACCCCTAGAATCTGTGTTTGAAAAGCTGTCCATTCCGCTAACAAACTATATGATTCCGTGATATTATTTCAATAGATGTAGACACCTGCTCCTATGTCCATTTCCACTTTGGACCTGTGTGTGAAAATAGCCAAGCAATTGAAGAGTTTATTCGAACCCCTCTAGAATTTCTCTTCAGGTGTCACCATAATCGTTGAATTACAGAAATACATTTTTTGCCCATGTACTCCGTTATTTCGAAATTCGAGTTGACTTGACATTGCCAGTGCAGTTCCATCAGTAATGTCGAGTGATTCACCCTATAGAAAACATTCAGTCTAAATTATTATAGCTATCACATCTTTTACAAAATTTTCAATTGGAGTTCTAAGCATTTAAAAGACCAGAATTTATGTTCTGACGACTGAAGTGCTCTCGGTACTATGTAAGAGATGGCTCTTTGTGGAGCGTTTCATGTTAAATACGTCCTTAATCGCAGAATCAAGTTAAATTTTAAATTTAAAGGACTGTCAGTGAGAAAAAAAACAGACATAATCCACATAGATTTTGTGCTATAATACGTCCCTTCATTGCTCAGGGGTCATAATTACTTTTATTATCGGGTAATGTAATTGGCAAATTGGTAATGTGTTCGCTTACAAATTTAATTCAATTATTTTATAAATAAATTTCTGCATTAAGTTTCAATTTTATTTCGTTTTATTTCCGTCCGCCCTTTTTAATTTCATTGTTAAACAACATAATTATGGTTAATTTTACTATATTTTTTATTGTTATTATAGTTGTTGTATGCAGTTGCTGCTTTTAATGCTGTTTATATTTTACAATACCATTTCAGTTGTTGTTGGTTATAAAACATTTCATAATTGAATTCGAAGGAGAAGTTTTCGTTGCTACTTTTGGTCTGACATTTTTGTTGTTACTGAGCATTTGGCTCGAGGGTGATAAGATCCAAACGAAAAGATATATTTTTTATGTGGCGAAATAAAACTGAAAACTATCGTTTTAAATGAAAATAAATACACAACAAAAAAAAATTAAATAAAATAATAATAATACTCGCGTGCATTCATTAACTCAATGAGTAGAAGTAGTCGACGTCATAACGACGCCACTAACATGGGCCAAAGCAGTTGTGGTCCCCGTCCGTCTTCATCAGTCATTTCAGCAGCAGCAAAACTTTGCTTGATCATCATTATCGTTCATGATGAAAGAAGAGGAGAGAGAGAGAGAGCGAAAACTTGTCGTTACTAAAACCGCTAATTATTTAATTTCTTCGTTCTATTCGTTGCCAGTTTCATATTTTTCGGTTTTTATTTTTTACTTTTCCTTTACATTTGTTTTGTGTCATGGATATCATTGCAGTTGCGCTTGTGCCATTTATTTAAAACATTCATTATGACATGAAAACATATTACTTGAGTTTCTGGAGATGTAAAAATAAGAAAAATGATGACGTTGTAGATAACATCTTCAAATCCATTGGTAAGCACTGCACTTATCTTCTGCAACTACTGCGGCCCTAAAGTGTTCAACAGTATAAATGAGTGAATGAATGAGGACATAAGAGTATGTGCTGCATTTTTGCATTATAGAAGGGCATACAGCTGTCAGTATGGTTCCATGTTTATCTTTAAGGCGGTCCAAAATGTCTGTTCTAGTCTGTGTTGTGCTGCTACTCCTGCTGCTTAGCTATCCATCTATCCGCTCTAGAATTCTCCGTATCAAGTATTAGTCTCAGTCCCTTCCCCTGCCATTTATTTAACCAAATACCCTAAAAATAAACAAAAAATCCTTCCTTTTTCGCAAAATTTTGTAATAAAGTCTTAACAAACATCCATTAGTTCGTTAGAGTAAAGAGTAAAAAACCGCCAGTAACTCATTATTCTAAACGCCAAAAACAACGAACAAACAACACAACAACAAATCAACTTGGTCAAAAACGCTAAGCATGAAAACAATGCCGAACAACAAGTTTAACATGGCATTTTATTTCTGATGCGCAAGCATGCATGTTTTTATTACAACTGACAACAGCACCAGCAAACTGAGGTGAGCTGTCAGCCATGCACCAGCCATAACGATATGAAAAAAATATGGAATTTACATTCACAACAGCTACAAGTCACGGTCAAAAATAATTGCGAGTTTGGCAGCAAGAATTTCAAAATTAATTGACAATGAAATGAAATCAAAATGAACATCAACACACAAATGTAACAGCAGAAATAAAACTGAAGCAATTATGGTTTTATTCATCTACGCATACTATGTATACAATTTTTAGCTTTGGGTCAGGTGGTAATTTTTTGTTGAAAGCCAACGTAAACGACAATTGTTCCCCATCGGCGATGCTGACCAGTTGAATCAAACTTTACTGATGAATAAATACTGACCACCATTGGCAACAATTCACACTGTTTGTGATTTTTAGTTGTTCTCCTATCTTGTTCGATTTTTATCAGAATTTTTATCAAAATCAATACACAAATAATCACCCCCAGGAGAGTTGAAGGCAAACCAGACAATCAAAACTTTTGTTGCGAAACTATAATAAGAGGCGATCTGGGTCATACAACATACTATCGAGAAAGAAACTAAGGTCGATAACCAGTCTCTTGACAGGAGACTCAGAGTATACTTATTCAAATTGGAGGTTATCTCGAGTTTAACATGTGAATTATGTGACGATGAGAATGAATCAGCGGAGAACATTCTTGGAACCTTTGAGGCATCAGTGTATGCCAGAAGGAATTATCTGGGTATTGGGAAGATAATTGCCGGCATTGTTAACACCGATCAGCATGCAGAAATTAGTCAGAGTAATAATTTTGGATAAGATATTATAGAGATACCCCATAAAGTATGTACGTATGAGGGAAGTGTAATAGATCATATGCTCGCAGTAATAAGGTCGCAATAATTAGGTCGCTCTTCACCACTCTAATAATAATAAAAGAGCCTGATGGGACTATGAAATCTACTATTCACAATTTGACTATTGAAACGAAGCAGTGAAGAAAAGGCGACCAGAAGTATTTAAAAGGAAAGGGAGATGCTGTCTGATTCGCACACATATTTTTAATGATCCTCAAAGCAAAGTTACTATAATTACCTAGAAAGTTTTGATACGTGCAACGTATAGCCCGAACTTTACAGCGTCTGAGTACTATTCTCGTTGTGGTCTGCAAAATTGTATTGATGGTAAAAACTATTGACGAACTGAACCCCACAAAATCACTACATCTTGCTGCTTAGGGAACCTCGAAGGGTTATAGAAAATAAGTGAAAATCTGTAGGTGATAACAATTGATTGCAAATGAAGATAATTTAAAGACAAAAATTTAACATCCAAAAACTTATCATGAAAAAATAAAAACGCCATGACTTTCTATATAATCCAACACATTTTTAAAAATACTCACACATACACACGTACGTATTTGTGTTTGGTATGTTCTGCTTACATGCTATCGAAGCAAATAAAAATCGTTCTCTGTGTTCCAACAATAGTAAGCAACACAACGATAAAAAAGGGAAAATATTTTTAAACGGATTACAAAAGGATCACAACTGTGTGTATGTACAAGAAATTTATAAAAATGACACAATAAATACATAAAACAAGAACAACAACGACAATAACAATGACAACAACAACCAATAAAAATCATCCAAGAGCAATGCCATGGATGAAGCTGCAAAAGAACTGAAAAGGATAACAATTTATGGTTTTCTATTTTTTTTTTTAATTGTATTCAATAGTTGGTATTGAAGATGAAATAGAAGGTTTTGAAGTACGACTAAAACTAGGCAGGCAAAGAAGTAGTAAATACCGAATAAATAACGGGCTACACTCTTTCTAAAATGAGTCGCCATTTTTGAAATTTCACAGCATACTTGTAAACATTTATCCTATACACCTTTTTACCTTCTTACGTTTTGACGTATACAGAACTTGACAAACAATTGGTAATGCAGAGGTATTGAAGACTGAAGTCGGTAACTGATTTGAATCGAAATAATCTAGGGAAGATTATGTGACTGACAAAGTTTGGTATTGCCAATATAAATATTAAAACCCACAAATGACAATTTTGGGGAGATTGTTCATATCTTTCCTACAATGTGGGCACAAAATTAAACGTTTTACAATTCAAACAAACAACTTCCACCCTTCCACTTCCAACTGACAAAGCACTTAACACCATGTCGAGAAAAATGGAACCGTTTATAAACTAATTCAATCCGAAAGGCGATGAATGTTGTCAAAATCCTTGGATATCATTTATATGACACCCAATTGATTAAACCCTTTTTTGATTACACAGCCTTATTTCAATGCTTCTAAACTTGCGCGTGATTGATTTTTAATACCTCCTTTATATTTTTGAATAACTCCATTCACTTTTACTGTAGATAGGCAGAGCGAGGTGTATATTTGATAACATAATGTGAGGATAATCAATCGCACTAGTCTTGAGCTTGGCATTTATTCATATCTTTTGCAACTTGTTTTTTGGAATGTTTTCAGCATAGTTTTACAAGGTTAACTTTCAAACAATTTTTAATTGAAACAATCGATCTGAGTGCTTCAACTACATCCAATGGCATTAAATCGGGTATATTTTTATAAAGTTAAGCTATGGATGGCTTAAAGAAAATATTTCATAAGAAAATACGAAAATACACTCTAAATATGTGGATATCACTACTCAATATGTCATAATAATTTAAAATATAAAATATGCCAAAATATGCTGTTATAATATGCTCTTTAAGGATAAAAAAGTGGAAATTGTGATCAAAAGCACTGGCCATTTTGTATAAAACATGCTGTTGTTGATTGTATGTTTGGTTAATTGTAATCTGTTAATTAAAATAAAGCTTTTTATGAGTATTAACCGCTTTTATATTTATAATCTGAAGTTTTAGTTTTTTTACAATTATACAAATTATATATAAATTTCATATGTTTATAAGCTCATAGTAAACAAATGATTTTATGGTTGAAATAAAATTAATTGTAAATATTTTTTATGTGAGTTTTTAATATTCATTCGCTTATTTATTTATTTTCGGCATTTAACCGTATTAAAGAAAGTTGTCTTTATTATTGCGGTCACTAATAAAATAAAAATTGTTTTTATAGAAAAAAGGAAAAAATGCAATGGGTTATGCTTGATCGATACCGCCTATAAAATACTTCAGAACACTATACACAAAGTTTTAAAACAAAGAGTAATATGCATGAATGGATGAATGTTTCGCGGAATGTTTGCAGGAATTTGAGATGCTTAGAACATTCAGCAGTTGGGGTTATCTGCTACTGATGGAATTCGAAAAACATATTGTTGAAGGAATGAAAGACTACGGAGTAGAGTATGCAAATTAAATTATTGAATTATTTTTTACCATACCTAATTTGAAATATTAATAGGCACCACTATCGTCAACTTATATATCGCAGTCAAATTCGTAAAGATTGCAAGCGTGAACGATTATTTTTTACTGCACCAGCACAAAAATAATGTGTGATTACTTACCCCCTTCCATCTATTTTAATGCAACAATTTATTGAGCCAATCATCAAGTTGTTAACCGATGATTAATTTTAAACCAAGACAAAATTAATCAAAAAACAGTATGCGAATGCAAATTGAAATTCTTTTCAGGCGTAAATACAAAAACAAATGAAATACTTGCGATTTCATTTTCATTTCTTGCATCTCAACCCGTCATTCCATACCTCTACGTAGTTAAATGAGCAACAAAAATGCATTTAGGAAATAAAAACAGAGGAAGTGCAGACAGCACTGAAATAGCAGATGAGAAAATAATTTCGTAAAACCAGAAGAAAAGGAGCAGCAAAGAAAAAAGAATCGAAAAATATTGAGAAATTAATTTGCAAACAAATAGCATCATTCCCGGGTTAAATGCAAATGAAGCACTTACTCCACACACGCAGAGCATTGCACAAAGGGATGATTATGAGAAACAATTCCATTTAATACTGCAGAATTCAATTCAGTATGAAAAATTTAAATGAAAACAGCGTTGCCAGACTGCATTTAAAAGAAGGAAATTATAATTATTGAAAAGAAGAATGGAATACCGTACAAAAAGAGTTAAGTTAAATCAGTTAAATAAGAAAAATAAGGCCCTACTTCGCTGGCTCCCAAATTATGTGATAATACAAGGCAATGGGTAGAAAGATGTACTCACCAACCAGTGGCGAGCTCAAAAAAGGTGTACTTGGCTAAAGAAACGCCAGACTTCAAACTCTTCTAAATCCAAACAGTTTTAAGACAATCTAAGCTTACGCTGCTTAATTATTATGGCAAGCGCATTAAGTCTTGTAGCATAATACCAAGAAACATTGTTTGCATAGGTAGGAATGACTGCAGGATGTGGAGCCATCGCATATGCGGATGATATGGTTTTTACAATTTCGGGCAGATTTTAAGACTCTATTAGAGATAGAATGCCACTAGCTCTGAAGCAGGTCAGCTAGTGAGCATTTGGTCGCAGTTTAGGTGTTAACCCCAGAAAAACTGAGGTAGTACACTTTACAAGTCGCCGCCTTTTGTCATCTGCACGGAAAATTAAACATTTGAACGATGTTATCTTCTACTCATAATGACGTCAAAAGACCTTTGAAACAGATAAGAAATTTAGGCGATATTTTTGTGTTATTTAAATTTAAGATAGGAAGCGCTTAATTAATGATAATTGCAATACAGAAAATAAAGGATTACTGCCTTAACTGAGGAAGGAATAAGTCTTGAATGTACGATCTACATATTCCTCTACAACTCTGATAAGTGTTAGTATTCCGCCTATTTATAACCATTTCTTCCCAAGATAAATCGGTGTTAAACATTATTTTCATTTGCTTTGTTTCAAGTCCATTTAACCATATAATATAGCAAGTTCTAGAATGGTGGGGTAGCCAACTGTGAGTTCTACTCTTTTCCTAGAGGTGAACTGGTCTTCCTAAGATGTGCGTTTGTGCTGTTATGCTCTCTGGCTGGTAAAAGTCATCTGTAGGAATGGAACCTATTAATTTGATTAAAATTTTAAAAACATTGACAAGTAGACTTGTTTGGATATGGAATATTCATCTGGTGTGTATATTCTACTAATTTTAGGTAGAAGCTCACTTTAAGGGATATTACAAGCCAGTGATGCTGGCTTCTATCTTAACCTGTGAACAAATTTAACACAGGAAAAATAGATTTGAATTACGCGTATTAATTGAAATACAAATTTTGTAATTTTCTTTTTATTTATAAATGTTTATCACTGTACGTCTGTCTGTTTGTATTTAACAAATGTAGTGTAATGAAATGAAAAAAAGACACCAAGCTAAAGCATAGGAAAAAACATATCAAGGAATTGTTGACTCAATTTTTACGCTTATGAATGCGCATTTCAATGCAATTATGCTGCAAATGCAACATGACAATCTGCCTGACTGACTGTCTGACTGGTTGGTTGGTTATCTATCCTGCTTTATGGGGGGTTTAGTAATAATTTAGTAAATAATTAAATTTTCAAAGATTTATTTTCAAGCAGACATGGAACTATAACATGCCCATAACACGTATACTTATGTATATATCCTCATAACTATGTGTGTGTGTGTGAGTGTAAGTATAATTTTGGTACACATGAAATTTTATTTGAACTTCTGAACTTAAATGACGTCTCGTACAAAGCGGCGTATGGATGCATGAACAGAGAATTCGTTTGTTTTGTTTATTTGTATAAAATGTCTTTGTACGCAAACGTGTCCCTGATATTGTCCATCCAGAATCCATCATTCGTTGTCCATTTCGTTTCTTTTTTCTCTCAGCGTTGCATTCTGATGTCGTTTGCATGTTGTAATCAACATGGTCATCATCAATTGTTGCATCATCAAGCCAATGGACGAAGCAAAAAAAAAATACCAAAACGTAGCTTGACAAGAAGTTTGTTGCATTTAATTATCATGTTTTTGTTGTTTCTTGTTTTGAAGTTTGTTTTTACGTTTGATTGTTCGTTTTGTTACTTGTCTTGTTGCCGTGGTCATTTCTGTTGGATTTTTCGTTTCAGTTTTTTCTTCCAGCTTCATCAGTAACTTTGAAACCATTTTCGTTTAGTTTTCTTACGCACTGACATTTATCTTCGTCACATGTGCATGCAAATGCTGAAAGTATGGGCAATTTTACATGTAAATGTTAAAAAAGAACTGAGTTCAGAAAAAAGTTGTGAAACTATTAAAGCTGCAGAGAGAAAGCATTTTATTTATGGGCAGTACTCTGGAAACTTTAAAACATAATATGCCTTTTGTTACATGTACTTTAGTAATCTTTTTTTTAACATGGGAGTAGGGTTACCTAGAGGTTATTTGACCTCTGACCATAAGCTACCATCTACAGTAACTCTAGCGAAGAAGAGCATTGAGAATTCGAATACGAATCGCCTACGTGAATTTGTTGAACATGAGATGGGTAGAGAGGTAAAGACTCTTCTCAAATCAAGTGGGTTTGAGATATGTAAAATTTTTGTTTGGTAGAAAAGAAGAAGTCGTTCATCAGATTATTTAGGAATAACCTGAAGTTGATCAGAGCACATTTAACCAGAATGAGCATTGCCTTCAGTACAGTATCTAGTTCCTGTAACTATGAGAATAAATCATCAAAACACATACTTGGTGTGAGGCATTAAGGAAGAAACGTCTGGGTACATATCAATTGCTAAGAAGTCAATTGTAAATGTTGATTCCCATCAGCATTCTGTAATCTGTCGGAGCAATACGCTTGGAGGAGAAATGAAGGCATACGCTATAATGTATATGGGAAGTACAATACATCGTCTAGGTGCAGTACTAATCTGCCAAGCTTCAGAGTGATTCATAAATGATCTTTCTCGCCCATTATTGGGAAAGTGATTCAAATATCAGCACGGACTCTTTAAAAAAAAACGTTTTCAAATATCCAGTATAAAATGACTGCAAACAAACAAAATCATGGCTAAAACTTGAAAAGTAGCAGCAAAATTAATATTTACTTTTAGGCTGTGAAAAATCAAGCCTTTTTCAAAGTTCAGTTATCTACCCACAATAATCGGGCAGTTTAAACACTGTTGAGTTTTCCTTACTTTCCAACCATCTCGCAGTTGGCGACAATCTAAATGCACTGGAGACAGATTTAAGCCCAGAGTTCTCATCAAGTGAGGTAATTTTTTAGTTTTAATTAATCTCAAAAAAGCTCCCCTTTTTCTTATTACTGGTGTATTTAAAGTTTCCTTAACAATTTAATTAAAATCCTGTAACGCATCAATGTGAAATGACTCCATGCATATTAAGTTTTTTTGTTGTTCTTTTCTAAAGTTCTTAACCGAAAATGTGCTTTGATGAATATTTATTTACACGAAAAACTCAATTCAAATCACAACAAGACAAGAAAAAAGGAGGAATTGCTGTACTTTATGTTATGACAGTTACCACTGTGTGAACCCGGTACCTCGAACTTTCGCGAACTTTATTTCGTTAAATTTTAAAAAAGAAAACAAAAGAGCCTGAATTCTGATTTAAAACGCTTACCAGAGGATTTATCATTTTAAAATATTTTACGGTTTTAGGGTGAAATTAGATTTCTAAACCTTCTGCCTTCCGTCTAATAAAAAACTAATTAAACTAAAATCATAAGCCATAATCACATAAATAAGAGCATTTAGTCCCTTACAAAAACACAACTATTTCTGCTTTCTCATCTCCTTAGAGCTTGTGTTTATTTTCTATTACAGACCCGAACTTGTTGACCCCCCATTGATCATGTTATGAATTTTAAACATGTGAAGACAAGCTCGCATTTCATTATCGTGATTTAGAATCAAATGAAGTTCAACTTTACTTTTAATGGTGGGGGAGAATATTTCATAAAACCACCAAAAGAACAAAATCAGTGTAAAAAAAGGAATCCGTTCAAGGGATTGGAGAATAAAGTTTCCCCCCTTTCTAGTAGCCATGGCTTGTACAATAATTTTGGGTGTAATAAAGCAAAATCGCTATACCAGTATTTTCTGGTTTTCATTTAAAATGGGACTTTAAATGGGGGGGACTTTTACAAATTGAATAAAAATTCATTATTTGTGCCATGTGCGGCCGGAGTAAGAGCAAGAATAACTCTTTATTTCGACAAGGATGTCCTTTGGCGCAGCAACTTTATTCATTGATTTTATTCATCTTTTTCTATTTTCCATTATTTGCTCCTTTTTCTGTTTTTGTTTTAAATCTCCATAGATTTTTTAACAGGAGCTGTAAATGCCAGCACAAACATTCAATTCCGAGAATTAAAAGGCAATGGCAACATACACACACACAGTTTCTGTGTAAGTAAAATTTATGTTGTGGTTTTGCAATAGACTGTAAAACTTTATAAATGCGTAGCTAAAGCGTTATATTCAGATAGAGGCGTGCAAATAAATACAGCAAAGAAATTGTTAAATGGTTAGCCGAGAAAAATGACCAAAAATGGAAAGAAGTGTTAGGGGTTCAAGAGTTTATTTATTTTCCAATCAAACATTGCCACACATGGTTACAAGTAGAAATCAATTATTAGAGGGAGTTTGGCCTTACTGTAAAAATTATAAATTAAATTGATTACATTAACTTGCTATTAATAATATCTGCTCCGTACTTTATATTCATTCACCTTGAAACGCCGTCAATACCGCATATAAACTTTATAAGATCAAGGTGGGTTGGTTCCCTGACCTGGGCAATAAATGTACGTCGCTTTTCGGCGTATAATCGAAAATAGAACAACATCATCTTCAAACTAATAAATTAAAATTAAGATTTTAAAATTATCCCTTTTTTCATTGTGGTACTGCGGCACTTTAATTATTTTCATCACTGTTCGACCATCTACTTCATGCTATCGTAATAGCTTAACTTGATAAATAATTTAAATAAAAACTAATTGATGCTAACCAATACCAATAACAAGTGGCAATAAGAAGTGTATTTGTACTGTGGTACTTACTTAAATTATTTATTAAATTTGATAATTGAAATCAATTCGGACCTTGGGGAAAAGGCTTGCGACTTGTGACTCATAAAATAATACAGAAATAAATGAAGGTATCGATGGTATTTTAAAACGAAAATTATTGTAAATTTAGGCTGTGTAGGATAAAGTCGCCGTAGTCTAGCCTCAGGTCAGACATCAAAACAAACATATGAAAAAAATATATCTTCAGCGATTTCTTCCCAACAGATTTCTGGCAAAAATTCTGAGAGTAAATAAAATTGTCATGAAAAGTTTCTCTAAAATCTGTGGTTCAGAGTCGCCTTTAAACTGAAGGTCCCGCCACTCATGTATAGAGTTACGACACACAGCATAAGTGGTATGAGAAGCTAGGTCGTAATCGTGACTAAAGGGTTGTAATGACCAATTATGTATGTATGCATGTATGTATGTATGTGTAGAGTTATTAGTTGTTGTTAAAAAAATAAATAAATTTTGACGTTAATGACTAAGCGTCAGACAGCTTCATTTACATTTACTTTGGTTGCTCGGGTATTCATGTACTGTCTTTGGCAGTTCTATACTGACTCTTGGATTTATCTATTAGAGCAGCCCATCCACTACATGTATGTATGTACCACTATATAGACTGAAGTTGGGACGTCAGAGCTACTAAGCTCCTTCTACACGCCGTACCTAAACTAATCTAAAACAAGTGACCTTTTATTGACCTTTGACTTCTTCTGGTTACCAAACGAATAAAGCTTAATGCGTGTTTGAATATTTTTCTTCTTTTAGTTATTTATCTCTTTTGCATCACTTCTACTTCTACAACCGCTTCGAAATGATGAAAAAAAATGTTTTTAATTTCCACCAGCATATCCTATCTCCAAGGGAATACTGTTTCAAAGTGTATTTAATAGAATATTAATATAGAATAGAATATTTTATTTCTACTACTCTGAGCTGCATTTTAATTGAATTTTACTCTGACTGCTGTACACAAAATCAATTTCCCTACACAAACCACACACCAGCATTCTAATCCAGTTATTCTGCCGACTGTTGCCTAGCAGGCTATGCTACAGTTGAAATGAAATCAAAATCCTTTAACACTACATTTCCCTCAAACCGTGAGTAAATATTTTAGGTTTACACTCAGGCTACACATATTGTGTGGAGGGTGAAATGGATTTGGGGAGATGAGGTGGTTGAATTTTATAGCAGGCTTGACCACAGCTTCCATTGCTTTATATAAGCACACCCCACCGCTTTATTTTTTGAACTATAAATCAGTTTATAAGGCAAAAAATCTATTAAACTAAATATAAAACAACAACAAGAAAAATATAAACAAAACTATCAAAACTAACACTAGGAATGGAATGGCAAGAGAGAAATGCGGCTGCAGAAATAAAAAATGAAACTGAAACACCGAAATAGAAGAGGCTTTATATGAGGCCACACCAGCATAAAAATATCAACAAACATTTTTCAACAAAACCATCAGGAACACCATCAACATCATCATCAGCATTAGTATTAGCGTCAGCAACATCAGCATATCGGTTGCATGAATATTTCAACGTGGTTTCACTCATACTTTCATACAAGTACCGTCAAAAACTAGTAGTATTTTCAATTCAAAACTTTGTCTGTGTGTTTGTTTTTGTTTCTATTTTGAATATTTCTGGTTACATAAAGGGATTCATTTTCATTCTGATTAACTTCACTAGCAGAAGCCACATTGTCATAATCGTTGTCGTCAGGATTATCATTATATTCCTCCTTGTACTTGTACAACAACTTGCAGCAATTGTTGAGCGCCTATTTAGTTGGCGTTTGAACAACTTCTCCATTCTTGGGGGATAATGGAAATTAGATGTTTTGTTTCTCTTATTAACGTAAAGTTTGTTTATTACTGTCAAAAAAAAGGGTTGCCATAGTAGTTTAATTCAATAAGAACAAATGCTACAATTATATCAATCGTTTTCCCAATTGAAATTTTCTAAGAAACTACTGCCCACTTGCTAGCCAGTCAGCCATCTGAACTCAGATGTATATTTCAGATTTTGATTAAACAACTGATCCTCGCCTAAAGTGGAGATGGTTGGTCCAAATAAATTGGCAAATTAGATTCCAGTATTATCACGAGAAACCTTATGCAGTGTTCAGTGTTCAATAGGCGCACAAACTCTGCCTGTCAATAGTTTCGAAATTCATTTAGCATGTATTTTTAACTTCCATAACAAATTTGCAGTCTTAAGAATTTAATGTAAAACGAAAAGAGTAGAGTATGAGTGTGAGCATGAGAAGAGCTATACGATTTTAAGCCCGATTTAATTTTAATTCGAATTTTAATTACAATTATATTGTATTGAGACTTTATCTATATATCTTTGTATTTATATTGGCGTTGTTGTTGTCGTTGCATTAGATTAAATACTTTCTTCCTGAAATAAATCCTATGAAACTCAACAACAAAGAGAAGCAATTAATTCATGGCAAATACTTAAAACACAGACATCCATCTACACACACAAAAAAACTAAACAGACTGCGAAACAGTGATAGCGTTGGACAGAGATAGAGAGAGGAAAAAATAATTTTAATCTGCCATCGCCATCAATAACAGTCAATTGATTTTAGGAAAAGAGTTTCCCAAAGAAAAATTGAAATTTCATAAATAATTAATTGCTGCCTTAGATTGTGCGAAAAAAGAGGCCTATTTAATGGTGAATTTAATGTGTAATTAAAAGCGATCTTAAAAGCAATGAAATTCATATATAAATTATATACACGCGGTTATTTGCCATTTAAATAAGTGAAGTAAAGTGAAAGGGAATCCTTAATCATTAATTGAATTTGAATTGGGGGATCAAATTGGATATAATGTAAGGAAACTATGATATGCATTGCTTTTTATTTTTCATCTTTCGAATCAAAGAAATTAAGGAACACTAAACCATGGCAATATTTTCCTCACTTCACACTCTAAAAAAATTAAATGAAGTTTCTTGCATCTCTCGGAAATTTCTGAATCATTGCCTCATTTTCGTTTCATAATCTGCAGAATAATGCCATAATTTTCGAACTTCAAACTGTAAAGCTTGTAAACCTTTTACAATAATTTTAAAAGAATATAAATTAACAAATCATTGGTTGATCTTCTGGAAAGAACAGACACTACGCTGTAAAAAATCACCTCTTCTTTGTGTTACATTTTAATTTTATTGGCCATTTCTTTAGCACTCTTAAGAGTCCGGGAAGAGTGCCTCATAGTGCAACGAACATACACCACCAGCAACACAACATTTAATCATCATCGATGACTACGAAACAGTGCAAACGAGAAACAAAAAAAACAAAACCTTTCAATATAAAATGAGTTGGAGACCCAGTAGGAATAGTAACCGTTCAATCAGTTGAACTGGGACAAGAGAACGTCTTTTAATGGACAGAACAAAGAGAACGTTATAGAACGATGTTTTCTATACCGATGTTTCACAACAACTTTTAGTCAATATTACAACCCAGGTTCTCATTCCCTAATGTTGCGTGTTTTAATTTTATCAATGAGTTTTTGACATTTTATTTACTTTTTAGTTTTTGATTTTAAAGACTACTGAGAGGAAATCGCGTAGAATCACAGGCTCGAGCTAATAAGCTACAACACTATCTGCTACACTACGGCGACTTCTAAATGTCTTTACAATCTTGCCAAATCCTTGCACAGAGGCCACGTAGAATTTGTAGAATTTAAAATCCTGTACTGCATGGATTTCCAATTGGGTTAACCTTGTAGTTTACTCTTCCACTGCCTCGTTAGACTAAAAGAATTGTTGTTTGGTACCAAAATATTACAACCTTAACTTTAAGGTTTTCAGACACTTTAATAAAACTCCCGAAGGACCATATCAAATGACACTGACAATGGCTGCCAATACAAACGTTAGATGGAATTATTGAACATTTCAAGCAACAATAACAACATCATCAAGCTTATACCAAGCGATGATGGTACTTTTAAAAACTCCAGCATAAAAAATGGGTGAAAAGCAAACGTTAAAACAACGTTGAACGAAAATCTTTCAAATGACGTTGACTTTGCTACTATTTTAAAACTTTTTGCCTTCTTCCTCCAAAGACCGGTTTACAAAGATAGACACGGCCATAGCAAACTGCTGTCAAGGAAGAGGTAAAGGGCTTAAAAGCATGGCAAGGCATGGCATAAAAACAGCCAAAACAATAATGCCATGAAAGCAGCATAGTTGAGACGCGATGTGTTACAACAATTGAAACAAAAAATAAGAATCAAACGTCCTCCTCATCTTCGAAAGGCAACAAACGAATGCGAGAATGAGAGAAGCAGAAAAATATGTTACACAGCTACAAAAAGCCAACAACACATTAAACTAATGGAACAACAACAACAAAGGATCTGATTCTTTAAGCGTTTGCAATTATAAAAATATATTACAAACAAACAAACAAACAGAAAAAGGAAAAACCTTTCCTCTTTTTTTCTTTTGCTGTTGTTTTCGCAGTAGTTGTTGTATTTTGTTAAAGAAAATGCATTTGCTCGCAAGCCAAGACCAAGGGAATGTTTTCTGAAGCGGAATTGAAAAAAAATTCTTTTAGACGCTCACACTCAAATCTATAGAAATATCTCTCTCATCTTCAGCAGTGGCTGGATGGTCGTTTGGCTAGTCGTTTACTTAGAAGTATTAAACAAAGTTACAATAACAACAACGATAACAACAACAACAGAAAAAGAAAAACAATAAAAGAAAGTTATTTTGTTTTTTCTTAAATTCTATAAAATTTTACAAAAATATTCCATGTATTTGCAATTGTTGACCATTTGAGAGCACAAGAACAGCAGTGACTGCCAATGGCAAAAAATTTAAGAGTTTAAAAACTAGGGTGGCCATATCACAAATATAAAAATATCAATGGAGGTGTTATAATATATAGGAAGGCAGAGAGAAGACATGATGACTTGCATTCCTTTGTCTATAGCTTCCAGTTTTTGGATTTTTTGGTCGATGACTTGTATTTTTTGGAATTTTAGCGATGAGAAAGATGTTAGCTTCGTTCCTCGTATAAGTTTCGATGCCTATATCTCCGGTCCCAAGTAACGTCTGGCTGTAAGGAAACCTTTTTGAGTCCTTGATACCATGGCTACCCAGCCCATTTCCTACACAAATCCATTTCTTATCCGATTTAGTGCCATTTATACAGTGGCAAGACCTACTTTTTCATAATAAGGATCATCCTTCCCAGCCACTGTTAAAACAAGAAAATGAAATGGAAAGAAGAAATCGCTTCAGAAACTATTAAACACGAATGAAATGGTTCGAGAAGAAAGAGAAGAAAATTGAAGTTCAAAGAGAGCTGATGGAACATAATCATGAACATGGACGCAGGATCTTGGGCGTATCATCCACAGCTTCGAATAGAAGCTTCGAAAAAGAAGAACAAAACACGAAGAGGAGTGGAGTCATCACATCCTACCTCTACTAAAGCTTTTTTAACAACCAGCTTACCTCAGATAACCATAAACTAACGTGGATGCAACAGAATCGAGTAAAATATATGTGGGTTCGATGTTTTCCCTTTTTTGGTAGTAAAACGTATTGTGTGTAAAGATAAATTCGGATTTGAAAATCCAAGACGCAATCCAAAAATTTTAGCAGAGGCACATTTGGCATTAACAGAGTAAAATTCTCTCTTATTACAATTTGTCCTTGCATCTGAACTAGCCCACTAAGTTAGGAGCTAATTTTAGGTAATACTACGTCTAAGAGTACCATACCACATTCGAAGGAAGGCCTCTTAATATAATCAGCAATATAGCCGTATGTAAAGTGATATGGTAATGAGGAACTAGGTCGTAATCCTGAAGGGTTGTAATAACCAATTATGTTATGTTATGTATATTATTGAGAAAATTGGCTTTGAAAATATCAATTGTGAAAGTGATTATATATGCTTGAAGTGATTAGACGTGTTTTTGTCTGAGCTCCTGAAAAGTGTGATCGATGCCCATATTTTCTTAAAACTTTGCCATTATTCTAAATCAAGGAAAGAAAATTTTGTGAACTGCCAGAATCTGTGTTTTTGTAATTTAAATATCCTCTAAACAAACTATCATAAAATTAAAATCTATGTTTAAATTTCTTACAACAAATAATAACAAATGAAATAATTCTACAGCGTACAATAACAACTTGTAATTTATCAAAATAAAACAACGCATAGCAACAGAATACAATTCTTAGTGAAATATTTAAAATTTACAAAAACTAATTCCTCATCCAACGGACTATCTTGTTCTTATTTTTTGGTGACTCATCCACAAAATTGTAAATAACAAATTTTAAAGATCGCATAGCAACAGAATAAAACTCAGTGAAATATTTGAAAATTTACAATAACTAATATCTTATCCAACGGACAATCTTTTTCTTATTTTTTGGTGACTCATCCACATAATTGAAAATATCAGCAATCGAGCAACAACAAACAGGCAACTTACACAGTATCTTTAATATACAGTGTCAGTGTTTTTTCTTTATAACAACTACATAGTAACATAATCCTTTACAAAACAAAACAAAAACAAAAGTAAACAAATTTCGAATAACCAGCTGATTGTTTTTACACTGATTACTGGTTTAATAAGTGCTGCCAAATTTATTACAAATATCCACAGTTAAATTTAAAAATTCTGATTTCACTTACTATTTTTAATGTATAACCTAAGGAAGGACAAGAAAATAAATAAAAGCAACTTACGCAAATCTAAATCTAAGACACTAACCAACAAAAACCCAACAAACATGCCTATTATCAAAAACTCGGAATTTATACCATCAACCTCGGATGGATTGCAAAACACACCAGTCAATAAACGTATAGCGGACATTCAGCAAAGTTCTTTACGACCATCTTTAATTGACTCGCCTTTTAAACTACTAAACTGTATGGACAAAAGGTTTGACAAATTCGCAGAACAGATCCTGAACACTATTGACCAGAAATTTAGAGAATTTAAAGAAGACCTCGTAAAGGATCTCCGCGAAAAATACAATATCCTCGATAACAAACTGCATGAGATAAGTGAGAGGGTAGCAATTCTTGAAAACAGATCGGCGGAAATTGAGAGTATGCGAGTGGAAATAAATAATCTAAAAACAAAATTGCGGCAACAAGAGAACTATCCTGTTTCTACTGAACTCAGGATAAATGAAATTCCGTTCTCTGAAGAAGAAAATCTACCGGAGATTTTTAAAAAAATTTGTAACGCCATAGACACACCTGTACCTAACTTAAAATCTATATACCGCTTGAGGAACCATAATAATAAACACAACGCGACCTCGAAAGATGCCGTTATAATAGTCAAACTTTGGTCTGCGTACGATAAAAATTTCTTTTTAGAATCGTTGGCTAACTTCCGAAAACAGCACAAGGGTTTTACTTTCCGGCTAAGGAACATTGGTTACAACTCGGATGTAAAATTCTTCGTAAACGAGAACCTGACTCAAAACAACTTTAACATCCTTCGTGCTGCAATTCGTCTAAAAAAGAAAAAACTTTTGTCTTCTGCATTTACTATGAGGGGTTGCGTATATATCAGGAAACAAGGTAACGAAGACACAATTCTAATTGAAGACATAAATATCCTGAACCAGTTATTTCCTGGGCTTGATAGTTAACTACTCAACTAGTTTTCTGATAATGATAAACCTGATGATGTGCAACTTTAATTTAATGTTCAATTTTAATTTAATTTTTATTTCCTTCCTTATCTGTATGTATAACTCCTTTTTTATTATGCGCTTAGTTATCTTAATTATAGCAATTTACTTTGCTTTTGATTGCATTGCCACAACTTACGTACAATCTGATGAACTCTAACAGTCCTTATTCCAGAGACTGTGTGTACAACATGATTAGAGTTTTAGCCAAACAAAGAACTGGTCTCAACATTGTTCATTTAAATGCACAGAGTCTGAACAATAAAATTGATGAATTTAGGCGTTTATTTGTGGCAGCAGGAATCGATATTATTTGCGTTTCCGAAACTTGGTTTCCTCTGGAAGTTCAGGATTCGGTGTACAATCTACAGGGCTTTAGGCTTTTCCGGTCAGACAGGAAGATCTTAGTTAACAATATGGCAACCAGGGCAAAAGGTGGCGGAGTTGCAATTTATGTTCGAAACGGTATTCCGTGCAAGGTAAAATTATTAACAGAAATTGGTAGTCAAATAGAATATTTATTTCTTGATATTTCATCCACCAATAAGAAGAAGGTTTTATTAGGTAGTGTCTATAGACCGAATTCTAATATAAACTTTGATCCCTTTATTTCTATTCTTGAGGAAATTTCTATTCAATATGATGACATTATTATTATTGGTGACTTTAATAATAATCTCTTAATTGATAATGCGCTATCTGATTCAATGTTGTCTCTCCATCTTAACCCTGTGAATGTGTCCTTGCCAACTCACTTCCATTCTTCTTCCAGTAGTCTAATCGATCTAGTATTTGTTAATGATATGACTAAGGTACTGTTATATGATCAAATTTCAGCCTCTTGCTTTTCCAATCATGATCTTCTCTTCTTAACTTATAATCTGTCTACGAGTCATGAGGACAGGTATATTACATACCGTGATTTTAAAAGTATCGATTTTACAGTTTTGAACAGAAGTGTTGATGATATCTGTTGGGATCAAATCTACTCACTGGGTAATGTAAACGACCAGGTGGCACTAATTCAGGAAAATGTGCGTCTGCTATATGACAGTTGTGTTCCTATCAAAACAAAACTTGTTAAAGCCAAACACCAACCGTGGTTTAATGCTGAAATTAAAGCATTAATTGATAAGCGCGACATTGCCTATCGGCGATGGTAGAGGTTCAGAACGGATGATCTGAAAGCCGTTCATAAAGCCGCACGTAGTGAGGTTACCAAACACATTAAAATTGCAAAAACATTGTTTTACGGCAGGAAGTTCGCTTCCGCATTAGATAATAGAGCTAAATGGAAGGTAATCCGCGATATTGGTATTGGACATAAATGCCATTATACTTCTCCTGATGTCGATGTAAACGTTCTGAATGACAAATTTGTTAATATTAATGTTCCTACACCTGACAGTAACCTATATGATGACCTTTGTTTTGTTCCGCTAGAAAACCCCTTTAGTTTTCGTTGTGTTAGTCAGCTCGAGGTTTTGGAATGCTTATCTTCTGTGAAATCGAATGCGATTGGTTCTGATGACTTAGATCCTCTGTTTTTAAAAGCTTTGTCACCTAGACTTTTACCGTATTTTACTCATGTTTTCAATTCAGTCTTAACTATGTCCTCTTTCCCTGATGAATGGAAACGGTCAAAAATCATCCCAATTCCTAAATCTAACAATGAATTCAGGCCAATTGCCATTCTTCCGTTCCTGTCCAAAGTTATGGAAAACCTCATAGCTAGACAAATGAACGATTATCTCACGAGTAATAATTTTTTATCTGATAAACAGTCGGGATTTATGAAAGCTAGGAGCTGCACTACTGCTTTAGTCAAAGTAGTTGATGACCTTAGGTTGAAGCTGGATGAAAATTACATAGCGTTTTTGATTCTTTTGGATCACACTAAGGCTTTTGATACAGTTGATCACAGAATATTATTGAGAAAGCTACAGACCCTCTTTCATTTTTCTAATTCAGCTTGCAGCCTTATCCGTTCCTATCTCATTAACAGATCTCAACGAGTTTACCTAAACGGCAACATCTCGAATTCGGTACACGTTGGAAGAGGTATTCCTCAGGGATCAATTTTAGGGCCCCTTTTGTTCTGTATATACATTAACGACCTACCTGATGTTTTGGATAATTGTAGCGTTCATATGTACGCTGATGACGTTCAGCTCTATAGGAGCGCTTGTATTGATAATATCCGACTATGTGTAGATACGATTAACGATGATTTACGGAAAATTGACAACTGGGCTAGTGCTAATGGACTTTGTATTAATCCCTCTAAATCGAAATGTTTATTGCACTCCAGGTCTAAGAGAGCGTTTGATGTGCCGGAAATTATTATCAGGGGGAATAAAATTGATTTTGTTGAATCGGCATCTAATCTGGGTGTTATCTTTAATGGTCAGCTAACGTGGTCTAGCCACATTAATGTCATCGTTGGTAAAGTTTATGGTATGCTTAGGAACTTATGGGCTGTTATAGATTCGACTCCTTTTGCTATACGCCTGCAACTGGCAAAAACGTTTTTGATTCCTGTTCTTTTATATGGATGGGAAATTTTCGCAAACTGTGATGCGGATGATAGGCGGAAACTCAACTTGGCTTATAATAACATAGCCAGATATGTATTTATTAAGGGACGTCGGGACCATATATCACAATTTTCTTACCAGATATGTGGTATTCATTTTGATAATCTATTGAATATTAAGTGCCTAATTCTCCTCCATAAGATTATTACTTTGGAACAGCCAGTATACTTATTTAGCAGGATTAGATTTGCTAGATCCAACCGCGGTAGGAAAATTATCCAATTAAGGCATAGGACTCTTTTGTCGAAACGACAGTTCTTTATACACACCAGCAGTCTTTGGAATGCACTACCTAATTATATTCAGAACATAGGCAATGCATCTAAGTTCAAAAAGGAGTTATACAATCTGTTTAAGTAGTTTGTAACATATTTTGATTGTTTATACATTTTTACTCTTAATTTTTATTAGTGATTAATTATTTTCATTTTTCTAATTTATTATTTAAGTTTCATTGTATCTCATTATATGAATATATTTCCTTGTTTGTATTTTTCTCTATATTTGTATCTTTCCTAATTTAGTTTTTTACATATACTCATTTTCTTATCCTAATTTTTTTGTATCGATTGCTATTTTCTGAGGTTAAATCATGTTCTTATTCTTATTCATTTTTATTTACACTGTACTTCAAACAATTCATTACTCATATAATGAGCGATTTGTTATTACTTTTTCCTATTTGATGTGCTCCCATAGCACTTTCATTTATAAGATTATTATCTTGTTGTGCTATGATTAATAAATAAAATAAATAAATAAATAAATAAAATAAAAAAATTGTTTGATGGTGGTCCTCTAGAAAATCAATGGTCACATATGGAGCCTCTTCCGTACCGTGGTAGTGGGTTGTCTATGATAATCGTGAAAATCGAGAAAATTTGCCCTCTCCATCCCCCACTTGCTACAATACAATCACTATTGCTGAATGTAAATACTTCACCATCCAAGATTAACTTTTGCTGGATCAATATTACGTTAAAGGGGTATAAAGTAGTCGAACTTGACCGTCAAATAAATTTCTAATACAAGCATTTTGGATTTTTGTTTTTGTTCTTGCAACTGTAGCTGGATTTAAAACATAAACAGCAACAACAAGATAAAATCTCCCAAAAAATTACAAGTTTATCTTCTCTGTCGTCTTGCCATTCCTCCATCCAGCCATTAATTCGTTCATCTATTGTAGTCCTAAATTCCAAAACATGTCTAGACTACGAAGCTGTATAAGTTCTACAAAATTTTTCTATTTCATTTGACTTTCAAACTCCACACAAAAACAAAAATGGAAACAACAGAGTACAGGGTGATACAATTTGCTGTACTTTCTGTCTATAAAAATGAATGAATGCCGCCATAAAGCACAAGAGCGCCACTGTCCATTGGGTTACACTATGCCTCACTTTCATTTTGATTTGATCTGTTTTTCGTTTTATTATTTTCTCTTATGTGTGAAAAATTAAATTTCAAGAATATTCTTTTTATCTTTACTACCTTAGCCAAAAAAAAGGAAGAAAATTACAAAAAATGGGGAAAAACTAAGAGAACGAAAAATCTTGTTAAATGAACGAAAACAATCGAAATTGTAACACAGGCTATAATAACGTGGTAAATGTTAAGAAATTCAAACAAAATTTGAGGAAAATTTTATTCACTTAAGACGCTATTTTACGAAGTATATTCTGAAAAGAATACCTAATAGAATAAAACATGGAAATTACACAGGGTTACATAAAAGAAAAGGCATAGCATATTTATAACATTTGGATCTTCGGTTTTCTAATATCAGATTGTTTAATAGTTCCCTCAGAACCCAGACAATTTTCCAATTCTCCGCGTTGACATAATATAGCTGAAAGCCAGTAAATTAATAAATCCATGCAATATGTGTCCTTAGGGCACATGAATTCGCACAACAGTTTTGTCTGATATCGTATGATACATAATCAGTTGATAAGCTATGACGATAACAACTTGTATCAACTTTGTCAAAAGAAAGCCAATATCGATAACTAATACAGCAGTTCTGTTCTATCATCTCTTCTTACTGACATTATAAACCAGACAGTAATGAAACTTTATTTTCTAATATTTTCTAATAAAAAAGGACCACAAGAAGAAAAACGTTTTCACTTTCAGTCATTAATTCTGTTCCTGTTCTTTTCAAAAACTAAGTAAATGAGTCATGGTTAATTTGGTAACCATCGTCGTAATTAATTTTATTAATAAAAACACAACAAGCAAAAAACCACAAAAAAGATGCACAAATAATAATAAAACAAACACTTTAACTCTGCGCAATCCTCATTGTTTACGCCAAAGAAGACAAGACAACACAAGGCAAGTAACATAGAAAAACAACAGCAACACAACTCTTGGTTCTAACGACAGCTGTGTTGGAGAAATGAATGCGGTTCCACAAGAAGAATAAAGACGAGAAAAAACAACAATAAACAACGGCAATGTTGTGTGATCATAGAGTACTAATAGACGACGATAATGGCAATTATTATAACGGTGCACAACAAGTGAAGCGTATTCTTGTAGAGATTTTTTTTCGATTTTTGGATTCTCTCAAAACGGCAACAGAAAAAAATCAACACGAATAGAAAAACAATTCGATTAAAAGAGAATACGAAGCAAATACACAATTAACAAAATGAGAACAAAAAACTGAAAGCATGAACTATTGGCAGCAAGAAAAATGAAAAGAAACACTAACTACGGTTATGAAATATAACCGTCATACAGGGTGTTTAAAATTCGAATTTTGAATTTTATTTTTATATGTATAGTGACCCCAATAGCATAATCCAAACCAATTTTGAGACGCATGAGAACTTTTTTTAAATTCAAATTTTATAGGAATGCATTGCTGCTGAAATTTAACTTCTTAATTAATTATTATAGCCTAGTTTCACATCACCCATATTGGGGGTGTATTAATTTTATTAACGAACGACGGGACTACACTACGCCTCTGACTCTGAAAGGCAAATTTGAGAAACTTTCATGGCAATTTTTATTTTTTGAGAGGAAACCCTGCCACAATAAATACTTTTTTATTTTCTTCGTTTTCGAGATGTCTATGATGTGATTTGAAGCCTTCTACATTAGACAACGCATTACATTACCCTTTCCACTCGGCTGTCTCCTCTGAGGGGACAGCGTAAGTATAGCATATCACTCAGTTGTCCCCTCTGAGGGGACATTATAGTTTTTATAGTTTCATTACGGACAATGAAATTATTCCACAATCAATTACAACGGACACTTCTCTGATCCGTTGAGCAATTTGTATATATAGTGGATTAGGCGTCAAAAGATACATGGGTGTGGCTCAATGAAGTGGGATACTTGATACGATAATAAAGAAATCCGATAACCGAGAGAAGAAATATACAAGATCTCAATTCGTACTTAAACGTCGAATAGAAAAAATTGTTGATATTTTTTTGTAAATATGAGTTCTTCAATGTCCACAAATTTTTATAAAACAAATTTCATTAAGCTGGAGGTCCACACCACGCATTCTACGCGTTTTCGCATTCTACGCGGCTGTCAAAAAAGTAGAATTAATGTATTTATTTGGTGCAAGTTACACGCATAAAAGCGTAGGATGCCATGACGCATAGAACGCGAAAAGTAAATCTACTTTCTACTTTTGTAAGCATCACAAGCGGCGCGCGTACTAAACAGCTGATTTTGGCAGGTTGCTTTCGTTTTAATTTGTTTAAATCAAAACAAACATTGGCGCGTAAAAAGCGTTGCATGTAACTTGAAGCGTAGAATTCGAAGAAGGTATGAAATGCTCGCAACGCTTTGACGCGAAAACGCGTGGTGTGGACCTCCAGCTTTACAATTTCTTACTTGGTTCTAAAATTACACTGTATAAAATAACGTTTCAAGGATGTACGTTTTCGTTAAAAAGTGGCGTCGAGTTGCTGGTAGGTAGTGTCCGAAACAGTGCCGAGTGCAAACGGTTAATACACGAGACTGGCACTTGAATCGAACCCGCAAGGTAACACAAAACCTGCCAGCACTTGAAGACGACAGATAGAAACTGAATTGACCAGTGCTAAAGTTATTGGATCATGACAGATAGCGATGCAAGAAATTCGTTGCGGCACTTTCATTGTGGAATCATAAGAACAATTTTTCTGTTTAGACGTAGTAGCAGATCGTGTACTTATATTGAAGCCAACTGGAGAAGGGAGAATAGAACGACTGAAGGTAGCTGATTTAAAATTAAACAAATTGCTGATGATAGGGTTGTTCGGGATAAATTTGAAACGATCCTCTGTTCCTAAGTGGAATTTCAGTAACAAAATATCTTCATATACCTAGCATATAAGAGTTTAAAACACAAAAAATTTTAAATCATTTCTTACAAAATAGCTGACAAGACCCATGTAAAATGAATTACATTTGAAATTTTAAAAATCAATTGAAAAAATCATCAAAAAATTTGTAAATTCCCTCTAGCAACGGTATCAAAATAAAATTCTTAACCCACAAACAACAACAATGACAATAGAAAATAAAGCAAAAATATGTATTTATTGTGACTAGACAAAGTGCCATAAATTCAGTTTTACATCATTTTGTGGTTTCCGGCGGCCATAAACAATATCAAAAACAATATTAAATAAAATTAAATGAAACATTTTTGTTTTGCCAGGATTTAAAATTTTTTAAGGGTTATTTTCCAACGGAAAGTAGAAATTATAACACTTACCTGGTATTTCCAACAGAAACAATATCCAACTGGTGGTTCTTTGATGAACGTGAGGCAGCAAGCCTATTACTATTACAGCACCTCTTAATGAAAACACAATGGCGCCAATGAATTTAAGACAGCAACAGCAACATTTAAAAATTTTTTAAAACAAGCACTATTTTTTTTCTAAAAATTGAAATTTTTAATTTAAAATAAAAAAAATTAATTTTTAAAAATGTTCTTTTTTAACCCTTTTTTATATTTCTATGGAATATCAATTCATTTTTATTTTGCACTCTTCTTCTTTTTTGTTTTGTACTCCTTTTTATCCCTTCTTTATATTTTGGGACATTTAAAATATTTTCTAAGCCTTTTTTATTAACCGGTTTTGTATACGTTTGGGACAATTTTTTTTTCTTGTTACGCTTTTTTTTTTATTTAACCAGAATCTTTCTTTCACTTATAACCACAATCCTAGCCTGGCTTTTTCTATTTTTTTTTTTTAACTTTATTTTTTTACATTTGTTAAGTGACATTTTACACGCCGTTTAGTTTAAACGAATATAAGACCGTACGCGAGAAACACAACAATGGCAAAAATATTACACACCCGACCTTACATTATAATGACAAAACTTACACTGAACAGCAAGACTACAGAACAGGCAACATGTCAGTGGGTAAACATAACGAGAAATGCACGCAAAAAGCACTTCCAAACACTAGCAAATGCAGTTCTTTTACGTTTTTCATTTGATTCTTTTCTTTTTCCAAAAACACAAAGCTTTACAAAAAGGAACAAATGCACATGCAATGTTTTACACTCGACACACACACACTCTTATACATATGCTCTCATAACCTTCATGTTACAAGAATAACAATAACATTAAAATACCAATTCTTCTACAATAACAAATTTGAGTAGTACGAGTAGTATACTTTTACAATCTTTAGCTGTTATTGCTGGCTTGTTTGCTTTTAATAATTCCATATATATTCTCCAAGGGAGGCTCTACCATAATATGTATATGTACGTATGCGTGCTTGTTTTGCTGTAATAAGAATAAATTTAATCGTTTGCTTTATAATGAGTCCCATTCGTTTAATATTTATTAAGATCTCGTTAATTGCAACAGGCAAAGTAGAAAAACTAAGAGAGAGAATGCAAAAAAATTAAGAGAGCTTATCATGTCTTTTTTATCATACACTCTCTTATATAAACCGGCTTTTCGTTCCTTTTTTCTTCCTAAAGTCAACTGTTATAGAATGAAAACATGTTCATGTTGCTTTTTTATTTTGTGTTTTGGGACATAATAATTTGAGAGAATGTTATCTGTCTCTCCTGATTATTTTTTGCAAATAAATTTGTTCGATAAATTTTTTCGTGAGTGTGTTTTAAAAACGTTTTGTGAGTTGCTTATTTCGACTGTTATTTAAATGACTCAAGTTATTTACAGTGCTTAAGGTTGTATTCCCACTGTTGTTGTAATGGCTCATGTTATTTACAGTCCTTAAGGCATTTGTTTATTTAGTGTGGGACATTTTAATGGTACAGGACCGAAATGTGTAGAACAAAAGGTACCAAATACTACTACAAAATTACTAATTGGGGACTGCGAAAAAATAAAGCCGCTGTATAGGAATTTTTTTTCGTTATAATTTGACCCCTAAACGTTGCGATTAGTTGTACAGCTTGTTAAATCAACGGTTGATCGCTTTCTTTAGGCGTTTCGATTTTTCAATCAAATTTACTAATATATTGTTCTTCTAGCATCGTATTAATCGTCGGTTGAATGGAAATCAACATTTTTTTGATCTTCAACCAACCAGCCGTTCAGTATAACAATTGTTTGTACAAAATAATGAAGTTGTACAGCCAGTAGAAACGTGTAGGGACCGCATAAGGCTTTAGTCATCAATAACTCGCAATTTATAAGCGGGTGAGAAAGGCAATACTTAGTACAGGGTTCAAATAATAGGGCGAACTAAAGACTGTAAGAGAGCCTCTAAATACCAGAAAGATTCTGAAACATTTCAAAATTTGCTTTTTGAAATTCGTGTAAATTTTTGTATTGTATAGGAAATTAAATGTAAGTTGTTTCCTGATTCTTTACTCAATAAAATTACCAAATTCTGTCGCTATTTTTGCACACTGTAAACCTTAAACATCACGCTGTACAAATGTACTGTGCACTACACAGCGTGTGGAGCAGTAAAGTTTCAATTGCAATGCTTTTATATTCGTATGTGTGGTTTTGGCAGTAAAGCAGCTGTTGTACTTTATTGGGAGGGGGGGGATTTGTTTTTATGGCTGATAACCTTGTCAAATGAACCAATTCGGCAATTTTAACCTACTAACTGGCTTGATGACTGTCTGTCCATTAGACATGCATGCAACAGTATGACAACAGCATGATTTTTTATGCATAACAAATGTTTATTGCTGTTGTTGTTGTTGCTGGTGTTCATTATATGGGCTATTTAAAATGTCTGTCAATTTTATCTCATTTATCGTTCATTGCTATTGATTATATTGAAAAATGCATACGCACGCATGCAAACACGTGTACGCACATACACATGCAACATAGTCTGCATCCTTAATTTCACTTTAATTTCAAGGTTTAAGACCCTCAAAAGAAAGAAAAAAAAAACAAAAGCAATTTCATCATCGTCATCACACGTGCAACATTAATGACGATAATCAGGATGATGTCGTTGAGCACGGGAGTGCAGTTAAAAGTTTCGCATTGTAAATGTCATTCTATTAAAAACATCCTTCTTATATTAGAACTAGAGAGTCCCATATTTACTACACTCCTCAATACATTGCTGCTGTGCTCTGTTGTCTACATTTTCTGTGTACGTTTTCATATTGTGACATGAAATGTAATTTTACCAGCGTTAAATGAAAATTTGAGACGTCTAGGAGACGCAAACAAAAACAACAGTACCAGCAACAATTGTTACTACCACTACATTAACAAGAAACTGCAACAAGAATAGGCCATGAATTTAATGCAATTTTATACTCAAATCACCTGACTGACTCTTTTATATAGCCCATACAGCAACAGCATAACTTCATTACAACCAACAACAAAAGACCAACAAAAACAGCGACAAATGCGAAGAATGTCCAGCATTGTGTGAGTCCTCTTGAAGGGTGACAATAGCAGCGTTCATACGAGAGATACTCGCTTACCCTCACATCCAGCATTACAGGCTGTACACAATGTTGTGTGTGCATGTGTGTTGCAAGTTCAAAAGATATGGGTGGTATGATAGCCAGACAATTATTTAATTTGCAAACGTTGCAGGCACTGACACACCCACATTACATGCAACTTAAATGGATGTTTCACATAAACATGGTTATTTCGAAATGCCCACCCCCATTATATATGAGGGTTATTAAGGCATTAAATATTATTTTTAAAGCACTTTTAAAATGCAATATTTATTATAAAATCCTTAAGGTTATCACTTCGCTTGGGACCAAAGGGTTTCCTTATTTCCCTTGAATTATGGAAAAGCTGTCCCCAGGTTTTTTTTTTTTTTTTTTTTTTTTTTTTTTTTTTTTTTTTTTGGACGAGGAGTTTTCATCCCCACACTTGACTAGTTACTGTCATTTTCCTTTCGATCTTTGTCACCAATAATGATTTCTCCATAGGATTACGAATGGTTTGCCACGTTCAGGCTGTGGTCAAGTCACTCACGAATGTAATTTCGATATCCGTCCCGTGTTCCCGAATTACAGTTGCGAGGGTTTCTCAGGAAAATTTCGGTTCATCTAGAACTTAGAGATATCGTCGGATATTGAATTAATGCCGAAATTTTTCGAATCTCATAGGTCCCACTGTTCTATTGAAAGTCATGCCGAATAACCTGGTATTCCCTGACCTGTTTTTCAAGCAGGGTAGAGTGGCTTCAAATACTGTTCACACCTTAACATTACAGTCAACATGCCAAATCGTTCTACTTGGATGTACTTTGGGTGATGCTCTAAACGTATTGGAGGACATAATGTTTTCCCTCAGATCTGCAGAAGTAAAACTTTGAGTCGTGTCTCCAAAGTATGTTTTTCTAAAATGTCATTGGTTTATTCAGTTGTACTCTCGAGAACGCTACACAAGATTTAATATTTTCTGATCAACCCATGTTAGTTATTTTATTTAGTCGTCTTCTTATCGTCTTGGATGGTTATACATACGAGTATGTATGTACATACCAGAGAACCGCAACTGGTGATTCAGTACTCGAAAAACATGATACTTTCAATCAACTGGTCATATATACGAGTACATACATATACGCCTTAATACTCGTTCTGATTATTCATTTTTAAATCAATCGGTACAACACCTTTTATGTGAGTGACATGCACTTCAAAAAAAGTCACGTCATCAGTTTTTGAGTAACAGAACGTTTGAAGTTTTGGGCGTGGTGACAAACATGCCACTCAGGGAACCAGCCGGTTTCATACGAATCTTGGGTAGTTTAAACCCATCACTAACGAATCATAACAAAGGGGCTTAGCTCTACACCGGTTAGTACGATAATGGGCCATATAGACCACCAAGTGGACTTGCTGTGAAAGGTACGCCATCTGCTAATCTAAATCGAATCGATAAATTCGACTGGATACAGTCAGTATGTAGCTAATAACAATTTTTAGCAATATGTATGCATATTGCAATAATGTGAAGACTTAACGACATCTACAATACTTCCAGTCTCCTTAAACTTCTTTAATTCCTTAATCAATAATTTTTTGTTCATAAATTCCTTGTCGTTTGAGTCATAACTTTGAGTAGAGTAGATTTTATGTATATTTTGTATGTCTTCTTCAGTTGTTAAGAGACCTGACAGCTTTGTTTTTAAAACCACTAAATGGATAACCCGATACAAGTCTAGAAATAGGCTGTGTTGCAAACATGATGTTAACGCGTGTGATTTAATTCCTTGCATACGTTTATTTGAGAAGTTACGTTACTGACGTTGTTTCAGTTCGGCCGTCGATTATTTTTGTAGCATAACTTAACGATTTTTCCAATGTTGGGATCCACGTTATATGTAAATCCCTTTCTTTCTATTTTTGTCTTCTGTTTCTCTAGAACAAGTCACTCATTTCATTCATATGAAATAAAACTCACACAAATTAGTTTATAATTTATTTTCCTATTTCTTTGGTTACCCTCTTTATATTTTGAAAACACTCAATTGGTCAAATATATTTGAACTACGTCACTCATTTATATTAAAAGTCACTAATCACGCATATATTGAAATATATTTGGGGTATTTTCAAATAAATTTTCGTAGGCCATTTAAGTTTAACCGCACCGTTTTACGAAAAACACTCCACTCAATTGCTCAAATATTTTTGAATTACGTCACTCATTTAAATGAAAAGTCACTCATTTACTCATTGAAATATTTTTGGGGTATTTTTATACAAACATTCGATCGCCTTTTAAGTTTAACCCCCCAGTTTTACGAAAAGCAAATTTTTTTGAAATATGTTCGTATGAATCTCATCTGAAATCATCAAACAACAGGAGACCAGAAAAAACGAAAAGTGGCCAGAGATCCTGAAGTCCTGTTTTTTTTAAAACGAGCGATTAAAAACACGTTCGTCTGCTTATATGGAAAGCACAAACAAAAACACTCAAAAAAACACTGAGGGGACCAATCAGCCATTGTGTCTGTTGTGTGCAATAATCTAGAATATATGGAACGCAATATGGTCTTTAAAAATTATTCAAAAGCTATGAATTGCAGAGCTATTCTAGGAGATGGAATGTTTATTAAACGAATGTTGATGGCTGAGATAATTTTTTCAATTACAAATTGTAACTCAATGCATAACAAGTAGGCTGTAAAAATTACATACGGTAGGGTACACACATTACATTTTATAGAAACAGTTATTTGGGATTGACCAATGAACAAACAGAAAAATTGTTAAATTCTGACTTTCTTTCTCTTTATGGTCATTCATTTAATTATTCTGATTGCCTGTTACAAGTCGGTAAGACAATCGTTAGATGAAGGATAAAAGGAGCGCAGGGAGTATAAAGGACATGAACGTGTATAAAAAACTTCACGTGTACATACATATATCTAAAAGCAAACATCTGATATACCATTTAATAATAAATAATGTTTCATTAAAAACAAAATAGATATTTTAGTCACAGGAATAGAGATCATCTAACCAACGCTTTAAAGTCAACGAACGCTGCTAATATACCCTACTTTCTATTCTTAGTATGTATGTATGTATGAAGAATGAAAATTAACATAAAAAAATAAATCACTCACTCACTTATACTGAAGTATTTTTAAGTTGTTTTTATAAAAAATTTCGATCATCGCTTGGCTTTCTAGTTTAACACTCTGTTTTATGAAAAATTGTTTAAATATTTTTAAAATAAATTCATACGAATCTCGTCTGAGATCACATGAGACAAGAAATTGTAAAAAGTCGCCAGAGATCTACATAATTGATACATAACAAGTAGGCTGCCAAAATTGCATAAGGTAGGGTATTCACATTTTTTTAGAAACAGTTATTTCAGATTAATGAAGAAGAAGAGAAAAATATTCAATCTCTCTCTCTCTCCCTACTTTTGTGGTCATTCATTTAATTATTATGATTGCCTATTATTAACCCTTTGCACTCGGCACCGTTTCGGACTTTACCTACCAGCAACTCGACGCCACCTTTTTAACGAAAACGTACATCCTTGAAACGTGATATAATTTTAGAACCAAGTAAGGAATTGTAATGAAATTTGTTTTATATGAATTTGTTGACGTTGAAGAACACATATTTACAAAAAAAAATATCAAATTTTTTTTTCTATTCGACGCTTCAGTAAGAACTGAAAATGAAAATGTACAAGACATTTTTCTTCTCTCGGTTATCGAATTTCTTTATTATCGTATCAAGTTTCCCACTTCATTGAGCCACACCCTTGTAGCTTTGGACGCCTAATCCACTATATCTACAAATTCCTCAACGGATCCGAGAAGTCCGTCGTGAACGCATTTCGCACGTTCCTTTTCAACGTGTAGAACGGACGATTTATTTATCATGCATTTTGTTAATTTTATTACATTTCGATCAATTTTTTTATGGCATTTTAACAGAAAACTACAGGGGAACACGTGTTTCTTAAAAAATTGCGGTGGAATAATTTCATTGTCCACCGAAGTTTTGCGAATATCATAGGTTCCATTGCTTTACTGGAAGTCATTCTGAATGACCTGGCATTTTCTCGCTGCATTTTTCAGGCAGGGAACAGTGGCGAAAAATACTGCTCACGCCTTAACATTACCACCAACATGCCTAATTGTTGTACTTGGGTGTACCTTGGGTGATGCCCTAGACGTAATGGAGGACGTAATGTTTTCCATCATATCTGAAGAGGCAAAACTTCGACTCTTACTTCCAAAATAAGTTTTTCTAAAATGTCATCGGTTTATTGCGTTGTTCTCTCGAAAACTCTACATAAGATTTGATATTTTTTTGTTTTTGATCCACCCATGTAAGTTCTTATTTAGACGTGTTTTTATTGTCTTCGACTATGTATGTATGTACATACCAGAGAACTGCAACCGGTGATTCAGTACTCAAAAACATGATACTTTCACTCAACTGATCATATATACGAGTTAATACTCGTTCTGATTATTCATTTTTAAATCATGCACTTTAAAACAGACACGTCATCAGTTTTCAGAGTGACAGATCGTTGGAAGATCTGGGCGTCTTAAACATGCCACTAAGGGAAGCAGCAACCTAAATTGAATTGGTGAATTCGACAGGATACAGTTCTACTGATAATTTTCGGCAATACGTACAATGTACATTGCGATAATACCTAACGTCCTAACAACTTCTGTAACGCTTCCAGTCCTTGCTTTAAACTTCTTTAAAATCTTGTCAATAATTTTTTAATTTTTTCAATCATAACATTGAGTGGTAGTAAATTTTATCCATCATTTGTACGCGTTTCTCGGTTGTTTGTGTTATTTGTTGTGTTTTCTAGTCGTGTAGTGAGTTGCTTGTCCTCACAATTTTTCAAATGGCTCAAGTTATTAACAGTCCTTAAGGTTGGTTACAGTCCTTAGGGCATTGGCTTATTATTTTAGTAAGGGACATTTGAATGGTTCAGTACCAAATATGTGGTACAAAAAGTATGAAAAACTAAATCATTAATTGGGACGGCGCAAAATAAAGCTGTTGTTGGCTCTGAAATATAACAATATTTCCTTTTTGTAAATCGTGTAAATTTTTGCATTGTATCATAAATAAAAAAAAATGTTTTCTTCTAATCATTTACTCCATTAAGATACTAAATAATAATTAAGCGGTATTATACCACACTGTAAACCATGATGTACAAGCGTAGCGTATAAAGTAGTAGTGTTTGATTTAAAATTTGTTTCGGTTTGTAAAACATTCAATCTCTCTTGTGCTCTCTTGCATTTTATTAATCTCCTTTGGAGATTCTACTATCGCTTGTATGTGCGAATGCATGTTTGGCGTTAAGCAGCCGATTTACTTTTTTAGAGGATTTGTTTCTATGGTTGATATGCCGTTATATTTTTCTTGTCTTCAGTTATTGTTTTTTTATTTATTTTTTTTATTTCTTGTACTTATTTCTATTTTTGTCCTTTAAGTTTTTGCATTCGTACTCATTGTTGTTTATTTGCAACTCTCTAGACTCTAGAGAGTTGGTATGCATTCCGTTTAATTTTTTGAATGAGAGAGAGTTGCAGTCCATTTAAAAAAAAAAAACAAAATTAAATATTTCAGCTATTTTTAGGAGGAAAATAAAGCAGTAAACAAATTGTGAAAACGTCTATTTTTTTAAAAGGAACTAAAAATTAAGTTTCATTTATACTAACAGCGAATATACAATAATAAAGTCTCTGTCTGTGTATGGACAATTGTATTTAAAAGCGACCACATGCAACAGTTTGGTAACTGGTAACTGAAGAAGATACTTCTAACTTTCTACTTATGAAGATGCCATAATAAACCAAAAGTGACTGCATCCCCAACAATGTTAAGCGGAGTCCACTTATTGACTGAGTCTATATTTTGAAAAAGGAAAATTCACAAAAGCTAAGTCGAAAATTGGGTAAAACTCAGTTAACATACATACATAGTTGGTTATTATAACCCTTTAGTCAGGATTAGGACCTAGTTTCTCTGTCAAACAAGCCTAATATGATTTCTTTAATATTGTAGGGAAGCAAAGTAAGAAACAAAAACAAGATTGTCAGCATAACGATAAAGATATCGAAGATATCTCACCTAGCAATTATTTACGTCGTAGTATTTCACAATTTCAAAACAGAATCTTGAGAAACTGCGGTCGTGATGACAAGTAAGGAGTTCCTCTGCATTGAAGACTAAAAGTGCTTACAATCTAATCCGTTATAAAAATATTTATTGGAACCAGTGCAGTAATGATTAAAAACACCATAACCTAGTAGGTAGGGTATTAAGTTATAAAACGTCAGACCACGTTTCAAACCACAGATCAGACGCCTCCAAAAAAAGGTAATAAAAAGAATATTTCTTCGGCGACTGCCTCTCACCACGTTTCTGCTGAAAACCCCGAGTAAATAAAATTCCCATAAAAAGTCGTTTCTAAACTTTGAACTTTGGACTCATGTATAAAATTAAGATTATTTACACTGTTTCCTTCCATGATGATAGCCATGATAAGTTTCTCAATAAAATCTGTCGTTCGGATTCAACTTTAAACTGTAGGTCCCGCCACTGATGTACAAAAATAAACACACACATCATAAGTGGAGTGAGAAGTTAAGTTGTAATCCTGACTGAATGGTTGTAATGATCAATTCAGTAAGAAAAGCGGCCATTAGATCTGTAGACAGTGTATTATAACAAGACACTGGGCCATGGTTGCATATTCCGAATGTTGAGAATACCTCACAACAACTTTTTCCGATGCTTGGGAATTTAAAACAAAAGATTTTTATTCGTATTGAACTTTTAGACAAAGCAAGCGTTTAACCAAAGTTGATTTTAATAGAGCCTGTACTTATTATAAGCCAGGACTTATAGTTGAATGATATAATAGGCACTATCGGTATTATAACGGGACCTTAAAGCTGGCAATTTAACCTACTATTGCACGAATCCTTTTGCATAAACATTCAAATTTAAATGAAATCAAATCACTTTCCTTGTAGAGAGTGTTCTACTAGCATTCGTACTTCTAAATGCCATAAAATTTTAGATTTTTAAGAACATTACCTTGCATAAGTCAAAAGTCTATTTGCAAATCAAATTACTTCGGCTCTTTTCATAATCAACCACAAAAGAACTTCTATGAAAACGAAAACAATTTTATTCACATTGAAAAGCCATGACAATTAAACCAATCCGGCAATTTTAAATTATTGGTGCAACAGCATGAATTTTGAACATAAAAAATTTATTTTGCTGTGGTTGTTGCTTGTTTATCTCATTTACTGTTCATTACCTTTGATTACCTTGAAATTGCATACGCACACGTTTAGGCACTTGCACACCACATGAAACACAGTCTGCATCCTTAATTTCTTCTTCATACCATTGTAAAAGAGATTAAACAAACTATTTCATCATCATCACACATGCAACATTATTGCCGATGATCAGGATGATGTCGCTGAGCACGGGAGTGCGGTTAAAAGATTCGCATTGTAAATGTCATTCTTTAAACAATCACTGGCTATTAAAACATCCTTTTTCTTTATCTTCTTTTCTTGCCCAGGACTAAAAGCGTCGCATTGTTGTTTTATTCATCAGTATATTGTTGCTTTGCTGTGTTGTCTTTCTTTTTTGTGTTCATTTTTGAATTGACTGAACAAAACGAAATTCTTGTCACATGAAATCCAATTTTACCATCATCAAATGAAAATTTCAGACGTCTAGGAGACGCGAACAAAAGCAACAATAACACCAACAGTAACTACTACTACCACTACATTAAGAAGAAAATACAACAAGAACTGACCATGAAAGTTATGCAATTTTATACTCAAACTACCTAACACTGACTCTGACTCTCTTGTATCGCCCATACAGCAACAACATAATTTCATCACAACAATCAACAAACAAAAACTGCACAAAATGACAACAAAATCAACAAGTACGAGGCATTCCTCGCAGGACATTTCCTGCATTTACTTTTAACTCTGGGTCTTCTTGAATAGCGACAATAGCATTGCTGGTACGAGAGCTACTCGCTTACCTACTCATGCTGCGCTCTTTACAGGCTGAACACAATGTTGTGTGTGTATGTTTGTACCAAGTACAGAAGGTATGTGTGGCATGTTTGGCAGACAATTATTTAAGGTCATTTGCAAACGTGGCAGACATTGACACACCCACAATACATGCAACTTAAATGCATGTGCCACATAAACTTGATTATTTCGAAACCCCCAGCACATTACATGTGTATGGTTTATAGGGGACCTTCTTTAGGCATTAAATATTATTTTTAAAACACTTTTAAAATGCAATTTTTACTAAAAAAAACTGCTTAAGGTTACCACTTCGCTTGCGACCAAAAGATTTCAAAGGATTTCCCCTGAATTATTGAAAAGCTGTCTCCATGTTTTTTTTGCGCGACTTCTGTATTAGGTTCCATCCCCACACTTGATCGGAGTCACTGCCAGTTTCCTTTCGATATTTGTCACCTAAATGATTCGGTATTAGCTGTTCTCCATAGAATTGCTAATGGCTTGTCACGTTCACGCTGTGTTCAAGTCATTTACGAACGTCATTTCGATGTCTGTTCCGTGAATTTCCGTGTCGACGTTTTCTCAGGGAGATTTCGGTTCGGTCCAGAACGTAGAGATATCGTCGGATATTGAATTGCTGGCGAACTAACAAGGCTAGTATAAGGATAATAATTTCCGACATATTACAGGTCAATACGGTGGCCTCAAATAAATTGAATGTCGTCTGGTAAGGACTGATTCTCTTCTTTCCTTAAATGGCATCGTTATACACCGAAATTTTGCTAATTTCATAGGTCCCACTGCTCTATTGAATGACCTGACATTCCTTCGCTAATTTTTTCAGCCACTCCACCCGGCTTAAAATACTATTCACATCTTAACATTACCACCAGCATGCCTAATCTTTTTAAGGTTGTACTTTGGGTGATGCTCTCGACGTAATGGAGGACGTAATGTTTTCCATCCGAACTGAAGAAGAAAAACTCTGATTCTTAGCTCCAAAGTATGTTTTTCTACAATGTCATCGGTTTATTGCGTTGTTCTCTCGAAAATACTATGCAAGATTTGATATTTTTTTGTTTCTGATCCACCCACGTAAGTTCTTCTCATTTACACGTGTTTTTATTGTCTTCGACTGTGTATGTATGTACATATCAGAGAACTGAGACCAATGATTGAAAAACAATCATGATTTAATTCACTCAACTGATCATATATGAGTAGTATGTTTATGTATGTTCTAGGTCACTTACTCCATACAAAATTTGGCTCATGCCTACGCTACAGTCGGTAGTGTCGGTTAGTCGATAGGTTTGTAACATGTAATGTGAAAATTTATGTACGAATGTTTGGACGAACAGAATGAGTGTGTGCATAACATGTAATGTGTATGATCGTTTTTTAATAGTAGGGATCTTTTAAAGGGATCTACACCTATATAGTTGTTGTGTGTTCTTTTTTTTTGTATATTTAATTAGAAGGCTCTTTAATTTTAAATGTGATAAGAAAGGGTAGGTTGGTTGTGCGGTTGTTTTTAATTTGATGAGAAAGAAATGTATAGTTTTTTTTTTCACGTATAAGTATAAGTAATATCTGTTTTCACTAATTGAATTTACTGATTGATCTACAACACCCCAGAGTATAAATAGACTTGCTTTTAAGGATTTAGAATTTTTTAGTTTTACTGTTTTAAATAAATGAAATTATAGAATAAAGGGATTAATTAAAACAAATTAGTTTTTTATTTTTTGAAAATTTTATTACATATTTCTTTGTTCAGATTTTTACAGATTCGAATTTAAAAATACGTTTATACAGATTAAATAGCTTAAGTGTTAACAAATATTGTGTATAGAATGTTTGACATCGACAAATGTTGAAGGATTGTGAATAAGTATTTTCACAATAATACAAACGTATGACATATTAATACATAAAAATGGATTACTTATTTTACTAATGTTACATATTCTTAGTTCATTTATAAGTTTCATAAATAAATCTATATGCTCTTTATCAATCTGATTACTATGTTTTGTTAATAAATAGTTCTTCCAATTCAGCTGATGTTACCATTTTTGTTCTCCTTCTTTAAAAATTTAATAGTAGGTTGTGTTAGTGCGGGACGATGTACTCTGAATTATTTCATTTTAATTTATATTTATTGAATAAAAATTTTAAACACAAGTGCCCACAATTAAATGTATTAAATTTTTGTTTTCGTTCATAATTATATTCAATAGGAAATTTTAAGTAGTTGACAATCTCAAGTGGTGGTTGTAACTTTCCAAAGCTATCAAAGTATTCCTTATAGTTGTGGTTTTTATAATATGCTACCCAATGTGTTCCCATACCATTTGAATCATCTAAATTAACAATGCCGCATTCTTGTTTGAATGGTTTTTCAGGTAAAGAATCACGCATGAAAACACCCCTAAAATGTTTGAGATGTCTTCCATATTTATTCAAATCCAAATCTGTTAATGGGCGATTGGGAAGGTTATCTAATAGTTTTTTGGAGCTGGACTATAGTAGAGACCATATCCAGTTTTATATGGTTTGAGGTACAACCCTTTACCCATTGCAATTGATTCCATATATCTATTATGACGGTTAGCTTCAGCCAATTGTTCTTTTCCATTTTTGATAGCATTTACTGCTTTAACAATAGCGGATCCTCCACTTGCCAAACCACCAAGCGCTGACAATGCTGTTAGTACGGGAATAAGTGGAAGAAATCCTCCAATTTTCGGTACAGGTATAACTCTCGGTATTATAATGTCTGCTCGCTTTTTCCCTTTAAAATTTGAATGAATAGCCTTTTGAGCTATTTTAACAGCATCATTTATATCAAGGGGTTTCTGTTCTTTCAGTTGTTTTAAAGTTTTTCTCACAGTAGCTGTGAATAATTTCTTATTACACTTATTCATTTTTCCTTTTCTTTTCTTATGTCTCTGCTCCTTCAAACCTAATCCAAATTTCACTTTAGCTTTCATAGCGTTTGTCACAAACCACGCGTTAGCACGTTCTTTAATATCACTATCTTTAGATTTAACTCGTTGCCAGGCTTTTTCAGCTAATATTTGATCTGCTTGATGTCTTGTGTCTATATCTTTTGATTGTGAATATGCAATATCGTGCTCTCTACAAGCTGCGTCTAATAAATTTATACCCTTATCTCCTCTTGCTAAACGTTTTTCAAGTTTTGTACCAGGTCCACAAAACTGATAACCAGGTAGATGTAATTCAACAGGTACTTTATTTATTAAGTTGTTTACAAATCCTCTTCTCATCTTACACTGGCTGAGGTTTTGTTTTGACCCTAGATTATAACAAATTTTTTTTCGTTACTTTTATACCTCTTCGCAAAAATAGCTGAAATCAAGACGATCTCCTATATATACAGCAATTTATATGATTTCAGTATGTTAATTTTTTGATATTGATTTTGATCTGCTTTGTATCTGATCACGATCTACTTTACATCTGATCACGATCTGCTTTGTATCTGCTCACGATCTACTTTATATCTGATAACGATCTACTTTTTTGCTTTTTGGTTTTGTCTATTTTATTTTAATTTTTTTTTTTTTTTATTATTATTATTTTTTGACATTGTCATGTTTTAGGTAAACATGTTCTACCTCAATGTTTAAATTGTTTATTTGATCAGCTAGATCATCATATATTTGTGTTATATATTTTTCGATTACAATATTTTTGTTTTTATGGTTATATTTATTAAAACTTTCTCCAAATTTTTTAATATAAGACATCTCTTTCACTCTTCTAATAAATTATGTTAGATTCTTTAAGTTCTTCGATAATAGAGATTATTTCGTTTTGATGATTGTTGTGGCCAGCACCTTCCGATGAGAGAAGTAAACGTAGTCTGTCAACTAATTCATTAGGATCATCCCAATGTATGTAATTTGATTTCAGATTATTTTGTAATTTTAGCATTAAACCACTGCCTTTTGTTAAAATATTTGTTGTTGTTTCGAATAAATGTTTAATTATTCGTATATATTTGAAGGCTCGTGTTCCTTTCACTTGTTCATTAGGTTCATAGCGACGTTTATGTGCATTGGTATTAATTAAAATCTCTTTATATTTTTTCAAATCATTTTTAGAATAATGGAGAGGTTTTTTATGAAATACTAGTTCAAATAATCCAGGCGTCATTTTCAATTTCATATTCCCTATCTGCATAGTATTATCTCTATTAAATATTAATTTTTCCTTGCCATATCTCCAACTACCGTCTACATCTTGATTAAAACCATAAATTTTATCCAATTGCTTATTATTAATAAGTGTTTGTATATTTTCAAATAATGGAGAGCTTTTCGTCAGCTTTAAACATTGTTTTCTTTCCAAGTTTTTGATACATGTACTTGATACAGGTCTATTATGGTCATAGTTTTTTTCACCATCATTATCATCAGTTGAAATATTTTCATACTGAAAATCGTTATTATCACCGTTTACATCATCGTCATCATCAATAGTGTTGTCTATATCCTTATGCTTATCTTCAAGTTTTCCGATGATTTCATTATCACCATTTACGTCATAATAATCGTCATCATCAGCAATAGTGTTGTCTGTATCCTTATGCTTATCTTCGAGTTTTCCAATGATTTCATTATCACCATTTACGTCATAATAATCTTCCTCATCATCTATAGTGTTGTCTACATCCTTATGCTTATGTTCAAGTTTTGGGATGTTTTCATTATCATCATTTACATCATCATAATCATCGTAATCATTAATAGTGTTGTCTATATCCTTATATTTATCTTTAAGTTTTCCAATGATTTTTTTAAGTGGTTTTGTTATTGGTTGAAAGGTATCTTCTAATAAATTAACTCTATCTATTTGATTCAGTTTAATATTTTTTAACTTTTTCTTTAGAATAGCCCTTGTCTTTACAAGATCTTCCAACACTTTATTATGGTAATTTTTAGACATTATAATAATTTTTCTATTGAATTTGATCTGGTTATGATCTGCTCGCTATCTGATTATGATCTGCTTTGTATCTGATTACGATCTGCTTTATATCTGATCACGAACTGCTTGCTATCTGGTCACGATCTGATTTATACCTGATCACGATCTGCTTGATGGCTTGTGTCTATATCCATTGATTTTGAGTACGCTATATCGTGCTTTCTACAATCTGCATCCAATAAATTATTCCTTTATTTCCTTTATTCTTGCTATTCGTTTTGAAGTTTTGTATCAGGTCCACAAAACTGATAACCAGGTGGATGTAATTCAACATATAATTTGTTTATTAAGTTGTCTACAAATCTTCTTCCAATCTTACACTGATTAGGTGTTTTTCTTTTGACTGTAGTTTATAACCATTTTTTTCATTACTTTCATACCTCTTCGCATGAAACACTATACTAGCAAGCTATACAATCTGTACTAGCTGTACTAGATACACTAGCAAGCTGTACTAGCTATACTAGCAAGCTATACAATCTGTACTAGCTGTACTAGATACACTAGCAAGCTGTACTAGCTATACTAGCAAGCTATACAATCTGTACTAGCTGTACTAGATACACTAGCAAGCTGTACTAGCTATACTAGCAAGCTATACAATCTGTACTAGCTATACTAGCAAGCTATACAATCTGTACTAGCTATACTAGCAAGCTGTACTAGCTATACTAGCAAGCTGTACTAGCTATACTAGCAAGCTGTACCAGCTATAGCAGCTATATCAGCTATACCAGCTATACCTGCTATATCTGCTATACAATCTGTACTAGCTATACTAGCAAGCTGTACAATCTGTACTAGCTATACTAGCAAGCTGTACAATCTGTACTAGCTATACTAGCAAGCTGTACAATCTGTACTAGCTATACTAGTAAGCTGTACTAGCTATACTAGCAAGCTATACAATCTGTACTAGCTATACTAGCAAGCTGTACTAGCTATACTAGCAAGCTGTACCAGCTATAGCAGCTACATCAGCTATATCAGCTATATCAGCTATACCAGCTATAGCAGCTACATCAGCTATATCAGCTATATCAGCTATACCAGCTATACCTGCTATACCTGCTATACCAGCTATATCAGCTATACCAGCTATACTAGCAAGCTGTACTAGCTATACTAGCAAGCTGTACAATCTGTACTAGCTATACTAGCAAGCTATACAATCTGTACTAGCTATACTAGCAAGCTGTACAATCTGTACTAGCTATACTAGCAAGCTATACAATCTGTACTAGCTATACTAGCAAGCTGTACAGTCTGTACTAGCTATACTAGCAAGCTATACAATCTGTACTAGCTATACTAGCAAGCTGTACTAGCTATACTAGCAAGCTATACAATCTGTACTAGCTATACTAGCAAGCTGTACTAGCTATACTAGCAAGCTGTACTAGCTATACTAGCAAGCTGTACCAGCTATAGCAGCTATATCAGCTATACCAGCTATACCTGCTATATCTGCTATACAATCTGTACTAGCTATACTAGCAAGCTGTGTACAGATTGTATAGCTTGCTAGTATAGCTAGTACAGCTTGCTAGTGTATCTAGTACAGCTAGTACAGATTGTATAGCTTGCTAGTATAGAGTTTCATGCGAAGAGGTATGAAAGTAATGAAAAAAATGGTTATAAACTACAGTCAAAAGAAAAACACCTAATCAGTGTAAGATTGGAAGAAGATTTGTAGACAACTTAATAAACAAATTATATGTTGAATTACATCCACCTGGTTATCAGTTTTGTGGACCTGATACAAAACTTCAAAACGAATAGCAAGAATAAAGGAAATAAAGGAATAATTTATTGGATGCAGATTGTAGAAAGCACGATATAGCGTACTCAAAATCAATGGATATAGACACAAGCCATCAAGCAGATCGTGATCAGGTATAAATCAGATCGTGACCAGATAGCAAGCAGTTCGTGATCAGATATAAAGCAGATCGTAATCAGATACAAAGCAGATCATAATCAGATAGCGAGCAGATCATAACCAGATCAAATTCAATAGAAAAATTATTATAATGTCTAAAAATTACCATAATAAAGTGTTGGAAGATCTTGTAAAGACAAGGGCTATTCTAAAGAAAAAGTTAAAAAATATTAAACTGAATCAAATAGATAGAGTTAATTTATTAGAAGATACCTTTCAACCAATAACAAAACCACTTAAAAAAATCATTGGAAAACTTAAAGATAAATATAAGGATATAGACAACACTATTAATGATTACGATGATTATGATGATGTAAATGATGATAATGAAAACATCCCAAAACTTGAACATAAGCATAAGGATGTAGACAACACTATAGATGATGAGGAAGATTATTATGACGTAAATGGTGATAATGAAATCATTGGAAAACTCGAAGATAAGCATAAGGATACAGACAACACTATTGCTGATGATGACGATTATTATGACGTAAATGGTGATAATGAAATCATCGGAAAACTTGAAGATAAGCATAAGGATATAGACAACACTATTGATGATGACGATGATGTAAACGGTGATAATAACGATTTTCAGTATGAAAATATTTCAACTGATGATAATGATGGTGAAAAAAACTATGACCATAATAGACCTGTATCAAGTACATGTATCAAAAACTTGGAAAGAAAACAATGTTTAAAGCTGACGAAAAGCTCTCCATTATTTGAAAATATACAAACACTTATTAATAATAAGCAATTGGATAAAATTTATGGTTTTAATCAAGATGTAGACGGTAGTTGGAGATATGGCAAGGAAAAATTAATATTTAATAGAGATAATACTATGCAGATAGGGAATATGAAATTGAAAATGACGCCTGGATTATTTGAACTAGTATTTCATAAAAAACCTCTCCATTATTCTAAAAATGATTTGAAAAAATATAAAGAGATTTTAATTAATACCAATGCACATAAACGTCGCTATGAACCTAATGAACAAGTGAAAGGAACACGAGCCTTCAAATATATACGAATAATTAAACATTTATTCGAAACAACAACAAATATTTTAACAAAAGGCAGTGGTTTAATGCTAAAATTACAAAATAATCTGAAATCAAATTACATACATTGGGATGATCCTAATGAATTAGTTGACAGACTACGTTTACTTCTCTCATCGGAAGGTGCTGGCCACAACAATCATCAAAACGAAATAATCTCTATTATCGAAGAACTTAAAGAATCTAACATAATTTATTAGAAGAGTGAAAGAGATGTCTTATATTAAAAAATTTGGAGAAAGTTTTAATAAATATAACCATAAAAACAAAAATATTGTAATCGAAAAATATATAACACAAATATATGATGATCTAGCTGATCAAATAAACAATTTAAACATTGAGGTAGAACATGTTTACCTAAAACATGACAATGTCAAAAAATAATAATAATAAAAAAAAAAAAAAAATTAAAATAAAATAGACAAAACCAAAAAGCAAAAAAGTAGATCGTTATCAGATATAAAGTAGATCGTGAGCAGATACAAAGCAGATCGTGATCAGATGTAAAGTAGATCGTGATCAGATACAAAGCAGATCAAAATCAATATCAAAAAATTAACATACTGAAATCATATAAATTGCTGTATATATAGGAGATCGTCTTGATTTCAGCTATTTTTGCGAAGAGGTATAAAAGTAACGAAAAAAAATTTGTTATAATCTAGGGTCAAAACAAAACCTCAGCCAGTGTAAGATGAGAAGAGGATTTGTAAACAACTTAATAAATAAAGTACCTGTTGAATTACATCTACCTGGTTATCAGTTTTGTGGACCTGGTACAAAACTTGAAAAACGTTTAGCAAGAGGAGATAAGGGTATAAATTTATTAGACGCAGCTTGTAGAGAGCACGATATTGCATATTCACAATCAAAAGATATAGACACAAGACATCAAGCAGATCAAATATTAGCTGAAAAAGCCTGGCAACGAGTTAAATCTAAAGATAGTGATATTAAAGAACGTGCTAACGCGTGGTTTGTGACAAACGCTATGAAAGCTAAAGTGAAATTTGGATTAGGTTTGAAGGAGCAGAGACATAAGAAAAGAAAAGGAAAAATGAATAAGTGTAATAAGAAATTATTCACAGCTACTGTGAGAAAAACTTTAAAACAACTGAAAGAACAGAAACCCCTTGATATAAATGATGCTGTTAAAATAGCTCAAAAGGCTATTCATTCAAATTTTAAAGGGAAAAAGCGAGCAGACATTATAATACCGAGAGTTATACCTGTACCGAAAATTGGAGGATTTCTTCCACTTATTCCCGTACTAACAGCATTGTCAGCGCTTGGTGGTTTGGCAAGTGGAGGATCCGCTATTGTTAAAGCAGTAAATGCTATCAAAAATGGAAAAGAACAATTGGCTGAAGCTAACCGTCATAATAGATATATGGAATCAATTGCAATGGGTAAAGGGTTGTACCTCAAACCATATAAAACTGGATATGGTCTCTACTATAGTCCAGCTCCAAAAAACTATTAGATAACCTTCCCAATCGCCCATTAACAGATTTGGATTTGAATAAATATGGAAGACATCTCAAACATTTTAGGGGTGTTTTCATGCGTGATTCTTTACCTGAAAAACCATTCAAACAAGAATGCGGCATTGTTAATTTAGATGATTCAAATGGTATGGGAACACATTGGGTAGCATATTATAAAAACCACAACTATAAGGAATACTTTGATAGCTTTGGAAAGTTACAACCACCACTTGAGATTGTCAACTACTTAAAATTTCCTATTGAATATAATTATGAACGAAAACAAAAATTTAATACATTTAATTGTGGGCACTTGTGTTTAAAATTTTTATTCAATAAATATAAATTAAAATGAAATAATTCAGAGTACATCGTCCCGCACTAACACAACCTACTATTAAATTTTTAAAGAAGGGGAACAAAAATGGTAACATCAGCTGAATTGGAAGAACTATTTATTAACAAAACATAGTAATCAGATTGATAAAGAGCATATAGATTTATTTATGAAACTTATAAATGAACTAAGAATATGTAACATTAGTAAAATAAGTAATCCATTTTTATGTATTAATATGTCATACGTTTGTATTATTGTGAAAATACTTATTCACAATCCTTCAACATTTGTCGATGTCAAACATTCTATACACAATATTTGTTAACACTTAAGCTATTTAATCTGTATAAACGTATTTTTAAATTCGAATCTGTAAAAATCTGAACAAAGAAATATGTAATAAAATTTTCAAAAAATAAAAAACTAATTTGTTTTAATTAATCCCTTTATTCTATAATTTCATTTATTTAAAACAGTAAAACTAAAAAATTCTAAATCCTTAAAAGCAAGTCTATTTATACTCTGGGGTGTTGTAGATCAATCAGTAAATTCAATTAGTGAAAACAGATATTACTTATACTTATACGTGAAAAAAAAACTATACATTTCTTTTGTAACGTATTTATTTATTTATTTTTAATAAAGTGCACTCAAGGAGCACTTTCAAATAAAAGACCAATAATTTTAACTAAGTGCAGTTGAACCGCACTATTTTGTTAAGTTTTATTGATTGACTTCTTGAGGGAAAATGTCCCTTCTTTTATACTAAATTTTGGCTGATTTGACAATTCCAAATCAAACCCTTAATTCTAATACAATTTTGTATTGACTTAATACTATAACATATGTTTGTGTGTACATTATATGTTTAACTATATTATATTGGTTTGTGTGTGTAATAATTATGGGACAAGTGGATGTTATATGACACGCGCCTATTATCCACAATAATTCCCACGGTAAAGTGTAAAGAGAGCTACACACGATCACCAGCAATGCCATATAACAACAACACACATACTACATATTATATGCAAACCAATGCAGTCAGCGGCCTGACAACAAAGTGTCAAATGATCGTTGCATGTGCGCGACGGTCAATAACATTAAGTCAAGTGGTCGCTGCTCATATGCAATTGGATATTCTTTTGTTTATGCATATGAAATGTTGTGCCAGTATTGACAACTGTAAAATCATGCTACACCTCCACCCTTTACAAGAATGTTCATATAACTTTTGTTCTATGGACATTCTTTTACACAACACAGTACAATGATTTTACGTCTATTTCAAATTATATTTTATTAGTGAACTTAAAATGTAAAGTATTTATTTAAATGACTAATAATGTTTTACATATTAATCTTAATTTAACATAATCCAATCTTAATATTATTTCTTATTTAATTTTAATATTTATTTTGTTTTTAATAAATGTTTAGTGATAAGTTTACTTATGTAGTTAAAAAAAATCTTGTCTTAAAGATTATTATTTCACTTTTCTGATCAGGTTAGTGTTATAATTAAAACTTATTTATTATATAGCTTAAGTCTATTTTTATGAACTACTTGCTCTTTATTATTTTTCTTATCAACTATAGTTACATTATTTCTTAAATCTATATTTTTAATTTTGTATGGACCTTTATATGATTCCTCTAGTTTATGTCCTGTATTATTCCTAAGTAAAACTAAATCTCCTATGTTAAAATTATAATCTAATATATCCTTATCATAGTTATTCTTCTGTTTGATTTTATTTATTTCTAATAAATGTTTTGCTCTCTTAAGTGCAAGTTCTAATCTAAATTTTGCCTCTTTGGCATAATCGTCAATATTGTATAGTGGAGTAACTGTGTCTACCTCATTGAAATCTTTGAAACTGTTTGGTACTTTGCTAAATATCAATTCAAAAGGACAATAATTATGTACAGTTGATGGTGTTGTATTAAAACAATATGTGAAATACCTAATCCATTCATCCCAGTCATCTTTTTCTACAGATATGTAAGAACGTACGTATTCATTAAAAGTTCTGTGACTTCTTTCTATTGTACCTAAGGTCTGGTGATGATGTGCTGTTGATGTTAGTTTCTCGATTTTCAACAAAGTGCACAATTCGTTTAATATAGAATTTTTATATTCTGTACCCATATCCGAAATGAACGTCTTCATTGGGCCATAGGTAAGTATAAAATTTTCGAATATCGCTTTTGCGATCGTCTTAGCCGATTTATTTGGTATAGGTATTGTTACCAGGTATTTAGTTAAGTCGCATATTAATGTGATTGCGTACTCATTTCCATGTATTGATCTTGGAAATGGTCCAATTGTGTCTACATACACTGTATCAAACGGTTTGTTAGGTGTTTCTGTTATTATCATCGGGCCTTTAACGTGTTTGGTAGTTTTCGTTATTTGACATTTGTGACATGCTTTTACATATTTGGCTATGTCCTTTGTCATATTTTTCCAGTAGTAGTATCTTTTTATTTTTTCTGCGGTTCTATATATGCCGCAATGACCCCCTTCGATAGGGTCATCATGATATTTCAGCATGACTTCTAGAATTTCCTTAGAATTCTTTATATCAAGTATCTTTATTTCATTTAAAAGCGCTATTTTAATTCTATTTAGTACCTTATTGCCCATATTTCTAAATTCATACTTTGAGACAAATTCGAAAATTTTCTCACTAGGTGCTACTTGTAGTTTATTGATATTTAATTTACTGGCCGCTTTCTCGAGCCTAGAGAAAAATTGTCCTAAGTCAAGTTCCTCTTTAGTAAATATATCATTTATTTTTATGCTAGCTAATATTGATTTTCCCTTCTTTATATAGCATTTATTGGGATAAATCTTTAATTTGTAATACTTTCTGACGTCACTATTCTTAATTGGTACATATATTTTGGGCTCATTTAATACATCTGTTTTATTTGCTCTATGCTGATTATTTATCCTACTACTGTCTTTTTGCTTAGCCACTGACCTTGTCGTGACTCTCAACACGCGTGATACCTTTCTATTCATTTCCTTAAAATCTTCTATAGTAATTCGCGATAACGCATCCGCGATATAATTGTCCTTCCTAAAGTATAATATAGCGTTTTGTTGCCCTGTTGCTTTAGTGCAACTATTTACGAATTTATTGGCTGTTTTTTTTTAAACATGGTTCATATTTCAATTGCATATTAAAGTAATGAAAACAATTTTCACTTTAAAGCATAGAGGCTAGATTTATATATAAAAAATGTTTGGCTTGGTGACGTTCACGTTTAATGTATGTAATTTTAAATTAATAGAACATACAAACAAAAAATTAAGCCAACCTTTTAGTCAATTTTTGGCATTGGCTCCATCAAATTCTTCAATCCTATGTTTGTTCTTTATGAATATGAAAGTGGACATGCTGGAGATGTTGTATTCTATGGCAACATCCTCGCAGTCATCAATATCGACCCTGATAAAGACAATTCTGTCAGCATAGTCCCTGGAGAGTTCCTCCAACCTGGGGGCCATTACTTTGCAGGGGCCACACCAAGTGGTACAGAATTTGACCACCACCAACCTATCACCAGCATTTTCCAATTGCTGATTGAAATCGGACTTGTTCCTGATAATATAAACCATTTTGTTGCGAGTAGACACAATTTTTTACTGTGATCGTACGCTCTAACTTTTACCTCATTAATGCCCTAAATCAATTTACTAATAATTAATGCTTGATTATCTTAATATTTATCTAAAATTATTGTCTATTAAAGTCCAGTATATCCCTAATCTTTTCTTCCTATGTATTATTACAAATTTTTCCTTATTAATAATTTAATGTATACTAACTTATGGATAAGAATCTAAATATATGTAAGTATTATTAAAAGTCCATGTATATGATTTCTAATTGTAATATTATATTGTTTCACTTGGAAATCATAAATATTGTAGTTAAAAAAAAATGTTCGTAGCAAGTTTCGACTTAAATTTTTTTTTTTTTTTATATTAATTTTGCCTCGAGCGGTTAACGCTTATAGGCCCTGCCAGTGCAACCCTTGAGGAGCACGTTGGTTTAAATAAAAATTTTTTTTTTTTTATTTTTGTTCTGCAGCGGCGGTAGAGATTCTGTTCGACCTTAAACCACATGCGGGTTGTCTTCTTCATGTTTTTGTTCTTTTTGGTCCTTGATTCTTGAGGTCCTTGGTGCCTCTTGGCCAGGCGGTACTTCCTTCAACGGATCCTTGGCTGTCCGTCAGGATAAGCAAAATTTATTTTAGGTGCTTTTGAGCACACCAGTTGTTGTTATATATTTTTTTTCGGGTCCTTGGGTGCTTTAAATTTTAGCACACCAAGGCCCAGGCAGGATTGACCTGCTTTTTGGTGCTTGATAAATTAGCACTCCAGGATTGGCAGGATCACTGTTATATTCTAGGTGCTAATAACTGGAGCACTTCTAGAATAGTGGCAGGATCGCCATGTAACGTATTTATTTATTTATTTTTAATAAAGTGCACTCAAGGAGCACTTTCAAATAAAAGACCAATAATTTTAACTAAGTGCAGTTGAACCGCACTATTTTGTTAAGTTTTATTGATTGACTTCTTGAGGGAAAATGTCCCTTCTTTTATACTAAATTTTGGCTGATTTGACAATTCCAAATCAAACCTTTAATTCTAATACAATTTTGTATTGACTTAATACTATAACATATGTTTGTGTGTACATTATATGTTTAACTATATTATATTGGTTTGTGTGTGTAATAATTATGGGACAAGTGGATGTTATATGACACGCGCCTATTATCCACAATAATTCCCACGGTAAAGTGTAAAGAGAGCTACACACGATCACCAGCAATGCCATACAACAACAACACACATACTACATATTATATGCAAACCAATGCAGTCAGCGGCCTGACAACAAAGTGTCAAATGATCGTTGCATGTGCGCGACGGTCAATAACATTAAGTCAAGTGGTCGCTGCTCATATGCAATTGGATATTCTTTTGTTTATGCATATGAAATGTTGTGCCAGTATTGACAACTGTAAAATCATGCTACACTTTCTCATCAAATTAAAAACAACCGCACAACCAACCTACCCTTTCTTATCAGTTTATATTTCTATTTCTTCTACCTGTGATCATGAGCAGTGCGTGTCAAGAATTTACTATTAAAAAAAAAAAAAACGATCATACACATTACATGTTACGCACACACTCATTCTGTCCGTCCAAACATTCGTACATACGTATATACATTTTCACATTACAGTCTACTTGTACTCTGGGATGTAGATGAGGAAACGTGCACACATTCATTCTGTCCGTCCAATCATTCGAAAAGCAATACAAATACAATGAACATGTACACTCATGTTTCTACTTAGGTATACGATGTTATTTATTATCCCAAAAAAAAAATTTTACACAGGTGTTCATCTCTTTCTTATCACATTTAAAATTAAAGATCCTTCTAATTAAATATACAAAAAATAAAATAAAAAACACACAACAACTATATAGGTGTAGATCCCTTTTCTATTTTTTCAGCATTGAGTATGATAATACGTGCCAAGAATTTACTATTAAAAAACGATCATACACATTACATGTTATGCACACACTCATTCTGTTCGTCCAAACATTCGTACATAAATTTTCACATTACATGTTACAAACCTATCGACTAACCGACACTACCGACTGTAGCGTAGGCATGAGCCAAATTTTGTATGGAGTAAGTGACCTAGAACATACATAAACATACTACTTATATGCCTTAATACTCGTTCTGATTATTCATTTTCAAACCAATCAGTACAACACCTTTTATGTGAGTGACATGCATTTTAAAACAGGCACGTCATCAGTTATCAGAGTGACAGAGAGTTTGAATATCTGGGCGTGGTGGTAAACGTGCCACTAAGGCAACTGGCCAGTTTCCTACGGAGCTCGGGTAGTTTAAACCCACCACTAACGAATCATAACAAAGGGGCTTACCTCTACACTGAGTAATACAATGAGCCATATTGGCCACCAAGAGAACTTGCTGTGAATGGTAAGCTACCTGCTAATCTAAATCGAATTGATGAATTCGAGTGGATACAAACCGATTGTAGCTAATAATAATTTTCGGCAATATGTATGTGATATTGCGATAATGCGCAGACCTAACAACATCTGTAACGCTTCCTGTCTTCCTAAAATTCTTTAAAATCTAGACAACAATTTTTTGTTCATTTTGTACTTGTCGTTTGAATCATGACATTGAGCAGAGTAGATTTTAACTATCTTTCGCACGTGTTCCTCGGTTGTTAAGCAAGTTGACAGTCGTGGTTTTAAAACCACTAAATGGATAGCCCGATACAAGTCTAGAAATATGTAGGTCTGTTACGTACACATATTATTAAGAAATTTGATCAAATTTCTTGCGTACGTTTATATAAGGCACTTCTGCCATCGATTATTTTTGTTGCATAACTTAACGATTTTCCAATGTTTGGATCCACGTTATGCATATGTAAGGGCCTGTTTCTGTAAGACAAACACTTTCACTTGCTTATCTACTTACATGGAAAACACAAACAAAAATACTGAAGTCTCTTTCTCTTTTTGTCTTCTGTTTCTCTACGACATGTCACTCATTGCTTATACATATATGAAATGAAGCTCACTCAAATTAGTTTATAAGTTATTTTCCAATTTGTTTGGTTACTCTCTTTATATTTTGCAAACAATCATTTCGTCAAATATTTTTGAATTATCTCTCATTTAAATTAAAAGTCACTAACCACGCATATATTGAAATATATTTGGGGTATTATCATATAAATTTTCGATCGCCTTTTAAGCGTAACCCCTCAGTTTTACGAAAAGAACTCAATTGCTCAAAAATAGGATACCAGAAATCCAAAAAGTTGCCAGAGATCCTGAAGTACTTTTTTTGTAAAACGAGCGATTAAAAACACGTTCGTCTGTTTATATGGAAATCAGAAACAAAAACACTCAAAAAACGCTGAGGGGACTAATCAGCTATTGTGTCTGTTGTGTGCAATAATATAGAATATATGGAACGCAATATGGTCGCCTAAAATTATTCAAAAACTGTGAATTGCAGAGCCATTCTAGGAGATGGAATGTTTATTTGACGAATGCTGATGGCTGAGACAATTTTTTCAATTACAAATTGTAACTCAATGCATAACAAGTAAATTGTAAATATTACATACGGTAGGGTACACACATCACATTTTATAGAAACAGTTATTTGGGATCGACCAATGAACAAACAGAAAATATTTAAATTCTGTATTTCTTTCTCTTTGTGGTCATTCATTTAAGTATTCTAATCGCCGGTTACAACTCGGTAAGACAATCATTATATGAAGTGTCATAAAAGGAGCGCAGCGAGTATAAAGGACATGAACGTGTATATTAAGAACATCATGTGTACATACATATATCTAAAAGAAAACTATTGGTAAACCTTAATAATAAATAATCTGGTTACAATCATAATCTAACCAACGATTCTGATAATCGGAGAAATTTAAAATCGTCTTATTTTTTTCAATGTTCTTCAATGAAATGTAATTTCGGTAAGCATTAAATATGTTAAAAATGTACGTTCCGTTCCTTTACGTTCCTTGGACGTTCCGCTAACGGAGGCTTTATAAAAGCGGACTTGATATGAGAAAGAAAGAGAGAGAGAAAGTGAGTTAAGCTATTTTTGTATTTCAGTTTGCCTTCTGTTATATTAGTTGCAACGCTTTAAAGTGAACGACTTTTCTTTCCAATGTTAAGAACACTGCTAATGTTCCCTAATTTCTCTTCTTAGCTCCTGCTCATGTGTGAAGGATGAAAATTAACATAAAAAAAAATCAATCACTCACACCTTATACTGAAATATTTTGGCTTGGCTTTCTAGTTTAACATCCTGTTTTGTGAAAATTGCTTAAATATTTTTAAAATAAATTCATATGAATCGCATCTGAAATCACAGGAGACACGAAATTCTAAAAAGTTGCCAGAAATCTACATAATTGACTCATAACAAGTGGGCTGCCAACATTGAATAAGGTAGGGTATTCACATATTATTTAAATAAACAGTTATTTCTGATCGACCAATGAACAAAAAGAAAAATGTTTAATCAGTCTTTCTCTTCCTATTTTTGTGGTCATTCATTTAATTATTCTGATCGCCTGGTATTAACCCTTTCCTCTCGGCGCCGTTTCGACAACTCGACGCCACTTTTTAACGAAAACGTACAGTATAATTTTAGAACCAAGTAAGGAATTGTAATAAAATTAATTTTATATGAATACGTGGACATTGAAGGACACATATTTACAAAAAAAATATCAACAATTTTTTCTATTCGACGCTTCAGCACGAACTGAGATCTTGTACATTTTTCTTCTTTCGGTTATCGGATTTCTTTATTATCGTATCAAGTTTCCCACTTCATTGAGCCACACCCTTGTAGCTTTGGACGCCTAATCCACTATATCTACAAATTCCTCAACGGATCAGAGAAGTGTACAGTCCGTCGTGAACGCATTTCGCACGTTCCTTTTCGACGTGTAGAACGGACGATTTATTTATCATGCATCTTGTTAATTTAATCACATTTCGATCAATTTTTTTTGCCATTTTAACAGAAAACTACAGAAGAACACTTGTTTCTTAAAAAAATTACGGTGGAATAATTTCATTGTCCGTAATCGCTTACAAACTATCATGTCCCCTCAGAGGGGACAACCAAGTGATATGTTAGACTTACGTTGTCCTCTCAGAGTGGAACCGATTGCAAAGGGTTAATCGTGTTATCATCATAAGATTACATTTATACTACAAGTTATATATGAATTAGCTTGCGGTACACAACACATTTTTTAGAGACAGTTATTTGGGATCGACCAATGAACAAACAGAAAAATATTTGAATTCTAACTTTCTTTCTCTTTGTGGTCATTCATTTAATTATTCTGATTGCCTGTTACAACTCGATTAGGCAATCGTTAGATGAATGATAAAAGTAGCGCAGCGAGTATAAAGAACTTGAACGTGTATATTAAGAACATCATATCTACATACATAAAAGAAAATATGTGTTAAAAAACCTTTTAATAATCTGATTACAAACATAATCTAAGCAACGATTCTGACAACTCGAGAAATTTAAAATCCTTTTATTTTTTTTCTCAATGTTTTTCAATGTAATGTAATTTCGGTAAGCATTTATGTTGCTCTTTATATACTAAATATGTACGTTCCGTTCTGTTACGTTCTGTGGACGTTCCGCTAACGGAACGAAACGCTTTAACGAACGAGGGGAGTTTTCTAATTTTTGTACTTAAGGTTGCCTTCTGTTATTTTGGTTTCAACGTATTTAACTCAACGGCTTTTCCAATGTTGAGAACACTACTAGTGTCCTTTACTTTGTCTTCTTAACTCCTATTCAAGAAAAATCCACTCACTTATATGTATTGAAATATTTTTAGCTATTTTTATAAAAACAACACTGTTTTATGAATACCCTGTTAAGCTCAAATATTTTCGAATTATTATACTCATATGAGGAATGTCGTTTGAAATTGTTCCAAGAACAGGAGACGAGAAATTGTAAAAAGTCGCCAAAGATCTACATAATTGACACATAACAATTAACTTCTAAAAATTACATACGGTAGGGTACACATATTACATGTTTTAGAAACAGTTATTTGGGATCGACCAATGAAAAATCAGAAAAATATTTAAATTCTGTATTTCTTTCTCTTTGTTGTCATTCATTTAAGTATTCTGATCGCCTGGTATTAATCGTGCGTGGTAAAAATAGTCATAAGAGTGGCACGCAGCAGATATACAGGGTGTGCACATGGCCTTATTACTCAGACATCTGATCGGCTATTACAATAAATTTGTGCGATAAGCTTTAGTAAACAATTTTTATTAAACCGGTGCTGGTCACGAAGAATTTTTATATTACAAGTTGTATCTGAGTTACCTCCGAATGCTGCGTAGGGCACTCACATCAAATTTTTTTTGAAACAGTTACGAATATTTTGAATGGACCAATGAAAAAACAGAAAAATATTTAAATTCTGTGCTTTTCTGCCTTTGTGGTCATTCATTTAATTATTCTGATAGCCTGGTAATAATCCTTGTTTGGTAAAATCGTCAAAAGAGTGGTGAAGCAGGGGTGTGTGCATCTTCAACTGGTCATCAGACTCAGAATCGGCTATTACGATAAATTTTTTTACGAACAATTTTTATTAAACGAGTGCTGGTCACGAAAAATTTTTATATTACAAGTTGTATCTGAGTTAGGTAGGGAATATTGCATAAAGTAGGGTACTCACAATTTTTAGGAACAGTTATTTGGGATTGACCAATGAAAAAATAGAAAAATATTTAATCTTTCTCTCTTCCTATTTTTGTGGTCATTCATCTGATTATTCTAATCGCCTGGTATTAATCGTGTTTGGTGAAAATCATCATAAAACTTGCACAACTCATACTCATACAGGGTGTGTAAGTAAGTGGAAAAAGTAAAGTAAAGACTTATTGAGGAATATGGTATATGAAGGAAGTGCCATCTATTAGGCGAAAGCTGAGCGCTGAGGTCATTACAGTAGTTATGAGTGAAACAATGTATTTTTTATTTATTTTTATAAACTTTTTATTCATATTTATTTATAAATTATATAACAAATAACAAAAATATATATGTATACCTATAACAAATAACAATATTGGCATGTTATTAATGTTTTTTATTTGTAATAAATTAATTGTTTAACAAATAACAAATTAAAAGCATTAGTAGTTCAATATACAGTGGGAAGCAAAAATCTTAGTACCCCAATATATTTTTGGACACTTTCATGAATTTTAATCAACAGTTTGTATAAAAACTTAAAGTTTTTATATTTGTTTTATTAACTTAATTCTATTATAAAACAAAATTTTTAACGTTTTCCACAAAACAAAAAAAAGTAAAGAAAAGTTTCTGATGACTTCATGTTTTTGCACCGCAAAACTGTAGGTACCTCTAAGAAGAAGAACTCAGAGTAAATTAAAGATTCAAAGGACTAACATATGAAAATGCTATCCCATATCTTTAGTAGGATATAAATCCCTTAAGGTCAAGCCGTCCATTTAACCCATTTGAAATTGAATGTACGAGTTTTGTTTCTTGTTTTTTGGTGATATTTGCCATGCAGTCCCATGAGTAAGTTTTTCGGTTGACTTTTGGTTGAGGTTTAGCGACTATGTAAGCGTTCTTTCCAACGATCTCCTAAATACTCTCTTCATAGTCATATCGGGACTTTGTGCAAGAGTATTAAACGTGTGGCGATTTTGGTGGGCAAATCAAATCTTCACATTAGGAGCAGTATGATTGGGGGTGAATCTGTTCTTTCGAATGTTTCCTCAATAAATTGTAAACTGTCCACACCTGGTGCCACAGTATTGAACTTCCGCTTCAGTGCTTAAATGTTTCATGTAATTTCTACGGATTGGGTTCCATATTTTTCTTTCTATTACTACAGCATATCGAATGAAATTTTCAATAATGTGTGTGTCTTTAGACGAGACAAAATATACCACTTTAACTCGCCCGGATGTACTTCATTCAGCATGGAGGTAAAAAAGAAAATGCCGAGCTCGATCTCAAGAAACGGTTAAACATGGCGGTGACACTATAATGACTGTCGGCGCTAGGCGTGGGCAGTTTACAATTTGTTAAGGAAATAGTTAATAAAGGAGTTAAACTGCTGGTTAGAATTCCTGAATGTTCTAAGAGTGCATTCGGGTACAAAGACATTTGCTGTCCACTGTATGTATATTATGTTTAACCATTATTGGCTATGAATGGTTAAATTTTACAAGTGTTCACATTCACATACAAAACTCTTTAAATAAAAATAAGGATACTACAGTCAAAGAAAAAAGTCTACATACATCACTCTTTTTTCCCGGTGATTTTTATCAAATTGAAAAAGGTGTTCTAGCGTTTTTTAAGGCAGTTACAGTTGAGAATGTTTGAAGACAAAAAAGGAATATAAAAAAGAAAACACAACATGGAAATTATTAGAAAATTACAAAAAAATTAGCAGCAAAAAAGTCTACATACACCGCTGTATGTATCGTATATTTAAAAAACAACATCTTTAAAGAAAGCAATCAAATGCCTTTTTTGAAAAGGATATCCTTCTTTCAATGTATAGTCAAAGAAAAAATCTACGTACAGTAAGCAAAACAAAAGTCTTAGTACCCTAATATATTTTGACAATCTGAAATAATGTGTGCGGCTTTAGACGAGTCAAAATATATCAGTTTTGTTCGTACAAATGTACGTTAGTATGGAGGAAAAAGAAATGAAGAATTCGATCTCAAGAAACAGTTAAACATGATTAAACTGTAGGTTAAAATTCTTGACATTGCTAAAATGTATTCGGAATAGTCAGACTTTTGCTATCCACTGTATGTAGGCAATTGTCTTCGGCTGTATGCTAAAGTTACAGAAATGGTTTATGTTTTTTAGGTATCTTTTTTCAAATGTTTTCGATAATGTTAAGCCTGCCTTAAAAATAAATTGAGTATACTGTTGGTTTTTCTTAATTGTGCACGCGACGGTATAATATCTTCTTCGGATCATCTTCTCCGTTATGCAGCTGCTGGTAGTGTTGCTGTTGTTGTTGTTTGCTGGTATAATTGCTGCTGTAGTTGTTGCAATTGTCGGGCATCTCATATTATCGTTTGTATGATAATTATTGTCACCATATACTGACTTACTCTGTCCATGTCCATGGCATGATGTCCATTATATGAACCATTTTGTACATAACCATTGGTATCCTCTTTATTAATATGACTGAATGATACCATTTCAGCAGGACAGGAATTGCCGTTGATATGTTATCGATAGGCACGCCACGATTTTTCTTTCAAGCGCCATGTATCGGCTACACGATTGATTGTTCTCTTCCACTTTGGTTGTGTAAATTGGCGTGGCTCTATAAAGAGATAAAAAAACAAACAAATATCAATAAAATATTTTATAATTTCATATGCACATACAGTCAAAGAATAAAGTCTACATACAGCACTGTATGAAGGCTTTTTTCCCGGTTGTTTTTATCAACATAAAAAACCTGTGTATAAAGTGACTATACGAGTACATACATATATAAAGAAGTATCTATTGTAATAAAATAAAACAAGCAAGTCACAGTTATCGTTTTAAACTGTATGTAGATGATCTTAAATCATAATCTGTATTGACTAGCATTCCAAGAAGTTAACGACGGGTATCTCGTGTAATCGATTTCTGGTCTTTAGTTCTGAATAGTAATCGGACTTTTAGTAGTCAGACTTTTGCTGTCCACTGTATGTAGAGCATTTTTTCTTTGCCTGTATGCTAAAGTTACGGAAATGATTTGAATTTTGTAGGTTTTTTAGGTATTTTTTTCAAATGTTTGTCGATAATGTTAAGCCTGCGTTAAATTAAATTCAGTCTACTGTTGACTTTTCTTAATTGTGTACGCCACGGTGTAATATCTTCTTCGGATCATCTTCTTCGTTTTGTTGCTGCTGGGGTTGTTGCTGTTGCTGGCTTAATTGCTGCTGCTGTAGATCTTGCTGTTGTTGAGCATCCTATATTGTTGTTTCCGTGATAATTATTGTCATCCATTTACTGACTTACTCTGTCCATGTCCATGACATGATATCCATTATATGAACCATTTTGTGCATAGCCATTGGTAGTCTCTTTATTAATATGACTGGATGATACAATTTCAGTAGCACAGGAATTGCCGTTGATATGTTATCGATACACACGATGTGGCACGATTTTTCTTTCAAGCGCCATGTATCGGCTAAACGATTGATCATTCTCTTCCACTTTGGTTGTATAAATTGGTGTGGCACTGTAAAGAGATAAAAAAAACAAATGAATATCGATAAAATATTTTAAAATTTAATATGCACATACAGTCAAAGAATAAAGTCTACATACAGCGCTGTATGACGACTCTTTTCCCGGTGATTTTTTATAAAAATAAAAAAACCTGTGTATAAAAAAGGTGTGTATATACAACGGTGTATGTAGACTTTTTTCGGTGACTGTACATATTTAAAGAAGTATCTATTGTAATAAAACAAAACAAGCACAAGTCAAAGTTGTCGTTTGTACTGTATGAAAGTATATGATCATAAAACATATTCTGTATTGACTAGCATTCCAAAGAGTTAACGACGGGTATCTAATAATCGATTTCCAGGCTCCAATTAGTGAAGAATGGTTCGTCTATCAATAGAGTATGTATTCCTACGTTCACGTACGTTCAAAATATATTTCCTTTGATACTGGTCCTTATATGATAATTGTTCCTTGAGACATTCAATTCCGCATATATTTTCAATATATGTTTGCTTGCCAGCGCAGACATGTCTGATTTTATCGTTTAATTAGAGTAATTGTTAAAGACCACGTAGGAAATTAACGATGTTCACTAGGTACATTGTAGGGGAGGGTAAGCACATACCATTCATTCATGTGCAGGAAGTAATGTTTGAAATGATCATTAAACGAAATAAATGACGTTTGCTTGAAGTTTCGTTTGTTTTTCTCAAAACAAAAACTTATTCCCAATATATCTGATAGGATATCAATTTGCCAGAAACACCTTAAACGATTCAAAGGATTTGTGATTTAGACACGGAAATCAAAACAACAAGAAAAAAATCGTTAAAATGATGAATGAAAGATTTTTATCAATCTTAAGCTTTCAAAATCATTGGGTGCTACTACTTGAGCTGCAATTCACAATTTTGCAGGAAGTAGAGACTACTGCTCCCATTGTTACGAACTGAGATGACTACTGTATCCTTAAATTATTATAAAACATGTTAGTTTTTTTTGGCAAGACCAAGTATTAGCCTTTGTTAGCTACAAGCGTTTTTCTTAACTACTGCGTATTTAAATAATCTTGACAATCTTTATCAAACTCCACTAAAACTTCTTTTCTACGTTGAATTCAATGGAACATGTTTGCATATACTTCAGTGGCAAATCAATGTATTTCAGCTCCACTTTTAGTCTCTAGTTCTTATAGAAAAACATTGAGAAAACCTTCATTAGAGTTCAATAACAAAAACGTAGTGCCTTGGTAAACCAAAGAATTTCAAGAAATAACAATGAATAACAATAACATTGAAGACAAGAAACAAAAAAGATCTCTTTTTTCAATTGAATGAAAAATTGCTTCCATATATAATGCATTGTTCCGAACACGATAATTAAATGAAATGAACATGTTTTCTTTGGAATGAAAACCTAAGAAATCATCATCAACATCGTCTTCGAAATCGGCAACTCACAATTGCCATCATTTAATAACTGGTCGTAGATCCTTCGTTCATTTCGAATTCTTATTAATCATGGCAAATGGAAACACATTTTTTAAAATAAAAAATCACAAAAAGAAAAAAGTAAAAATAATTCCGAAAATATTTATTTCTACACTTACAAGTGTGGATTATCAAATAATCACTAAAAACAGATCACATGCCTCATAAAATCATTCCTCTTTTTTTGTTTTTTTTTTATTGTGACTGTTGCTGTTGTAGTGGTTCTTGTAACATCTCTTGAGTAGGGCAAGGAGACAAGTGGAACAAACAGACAGACAGAAACACACGTTGGAGCTGCATAATCCCAGAGGAGTATGAAAATCATGGAACGGCATGTGCAAACACAAGAAAATGTTCGTAAATGATTGTGTACAAGTACGTGTATTGTACTGTGTATGTGGGTATAAGAGTCTTAACAGTTGAGAACAAAAATATAGCAGTAATGGAAATAGATATAAATGGAAAAGAAAGCACTGCTATAGATGTTTTGTCTCATATTTTGAACTACGGCTCAAAAGTTAAAGAAAACTAATCTTCTGCTCATGTGTAATGACAGCTTTTGCGTTAACCGAATATTGAATAATATTTGTTCAACTTAGCCTCAAGATAGTTCCTGAGCGAAATTAAAAAAATGTTTGTTTTAAAAATCCTTTTTGCAACAGCATCAGAGCTAAGCACAAGCTATAACAGACGTGGTTGAATATAAAACACAGGTCAGACTATAAATCTTATTGGACTTAATAGATCATTATACAGATGACAACATAGCTTCTACCAATATTAAGAAACCTTATGGATTTGGCAAAAATTCGCTTTGGGCATCATTGGTTAGCTTAGGATGGATGGCGGGTCCTTCTTTAAGGACAAGGTCTCACATTAGGCCAACAATTAGGCCCATTGTAATATCACAATTAATATTCAACCTAGGGATACAACATTACTTAAAAGAAACCAATACCACTCCATAATTAGAATATACTGCCGCATTCTTAATAGTGGAGAGTTCTATCACAGATGACAAAAAAGTGAAAGGTCACCTCTCCATGATAGGCACCGGCAAATAAGATGACAGACTCAGTCTCATCCTTCTACTCAGACCCAAAGCTCCTGCAGATATTATTTGAGAGAATTAGTAGCAGTAAGCCAGTAACCCATGAGAACTGCAATTATGCGATAGTTGGTCATGTGAGGATGGGAGACAATCGTCCCCTTTTTTGATGCATACAAGTTCAGCAGTGTCTTATCTTCAACGAAGGACAACGAAATTCAAACTTACCGTAAAACAAGTGAAAATTAGCCAGTTTAACTGAGGCAATCCGAACACCTATGACCTGTCGGAGATTATTAGCTCTGTACCGCCTCTGATCTAGAATTTCAGCATGCTCAAGAGTCCAGGTTGGGCTAGAATTTAACCGTAGATCGAGCTCTGTATCAAAAATGATACATTTCAAGTTTTGAGACTACATAACTTTAATTCAGAAAAAGTTAGATGCATGATATTTTTATAATTCTTTAATATTGTTATCGCCATTATTTTAAACCAAATAAAAAAGAAAATTTCAAACAGGGGTTACAAAATTCAAAAACTTCATAATTCTGTCTTATGTATCGTTTTTGATACATACGACTTTCCTAGAGATTTTTTGGTGTAGTGTATGTATTTTTTTCAAGATTTCAAAGATTTTGTGAGGTTTTATCGTAAATAATACATTATTTATGGTATTTGAGAAGGAATTGAAAGTTATGTAAGTGTGGGACGAAAGTGAAAAGATTGAATTTTCTATTCTTGATGTGTTCTTGATATTGATTGAAGTAGTCGTAGTCTAGTATGTAGCGTGTTATCTTATTAGACGGCAAACCAAGGTTCAAAAATCAGGTCAGATATTTCCAACTTATAACCAAAGGTTGTAATGACCGATTATGTATTATTTATATATGTAATATTCCCGCTGCTAAAGACTTTGGAGAAGAAGAAAATAGAAGCTCGTCCAATGAACTGGAGAAAGTATTGGCAGCAACAAACATGACAACAGGATGTTTATCGCCAAAGATGGTACTACTTGGAACAGAGCAAACTGCCTTTAGTAGTTTGGGATGAAAAAATCTTTTAATTCTTACTGCTCTTCTCATATTTGTGTCACGTGACAGACAAATATTAGAAGAATGTGTTTCGTCTCATGTTTTATTACAGAAGATAATATTCCGGTCAACTACGAATGTATGAGATAACAGAATCATTCGCTTTGATAATGATTTACATATTTACACCTATTACGCCTTTTTGAAAAATGAGCTGAAAGTCTTGCAGCCTTTAATAATCATGCTTAAAGCCTTTTTTTGAAATTCGAATGAAAAGGATTTTTTTCTAAAAAAAAATATATACATATTTATCTTAATTTTTTAGAAAATTTTAACCATTTTCATAAAACTTTTATCACACAACTTGTTTTTTATGTAAGAAATAATACTGTATAAATAGTTTGGCATTAGCTATCATACTTTCAGAGCAGCCCATATATCCTTTTTTCAGATTTTTAAAAATTTAATTTTTTGTTCGCCTAAAAGATAAGAAATTTAAAGAAAATATATTTAAATTATAATGCTTATGTTTTATGTTCCTTTTTGGTATATTTTCATCTCAAATTAAAGGTTTTTAGCAACAGAATTCAAAAACTTTTTAGTTTTATTGTGAAAAATGGAAATTACCTCCAACGATTTTAATTGAAATTTGATACTTAACGATGGAATACTTACAGTGGTTGTCAGGGAAATTAATTTAAGGATTTTTATATAAATCAAGCTTCATAAAGAGATTTACGGAGTAATGCTTGATATTGATTTATGTTTTGTTTTGTTTTGTTTTGTTTTATTACCTTTTCAACTCATATTTAATTTTGTCGCTGTAGATTAGTAAATAATTGAATTTGAACGTCGTTATAAATTTCGTGGTCCACCGAAAACGAATTGGCTGTTTTAGATTCAAGTACATGCAACGTGCGTAGCAACTACTTACAGCAGTATTTGGGGAAACCCGTATCCGAGAAACCAGAGAGGAATCAAAGAGAGAAAATTGTTATTGACACAATTGATGTTCTATTGTAACAGGAAACTTCTTTACCTCACATGACGTTGACAACAAATATTTCTAACGAATCACAAGAATGGTTTGTACCATCAGGTTGCAGCTAGCCCCCAACTGAGAGTGTTACTAATGAGAGCGACAATAAGCTGTTTTATCTAAGCAAATGGAAGCTTATAAATCGCCACAAAGCAGGGTGCTAGACGTCAAATTATTACCATTTAGAAAGAAATAAAACTAAGCTGACATGAAGTGCTTGATTTTTAAGTAAAAAAAACCATGCCAATGTACATCATGTCAAAAATTTTGGCGCAAATTTAATAAAAGTAATAATAAAATGTAATAATAGTAAATAAATAGTTTTATTAGAATGAATTAAAATATTAAATTTTTTTAACAAAATCTATCAATAATCGTGACAATTCCATGTACTTACTACAAGTATGTATCAAAAGTGATACATAAGCTAGAATTATGAAGTTTTTTTAAGGCTCGATCTACGGTTAATTGTATTGAACCTTATGGCCACTAGCTCAGTTCTCTGCTTTATTAAAATGTCCGAGGGAAACCAATTGTGTGTGGCAAAATAAGCCCAGGTCAGGCATGAAGAGTTTTTCAAAAATCTTTGTAATAATCTTTGTTGTAATGACCAATTATGCATGTAAATAAGCCTTAGTCCTTGTTGTAGTGGAACAAAGTGCACTGACTATATGATTATATACAGCTGACTACATAATAGTCTGCATATCAGTCGGTAGTTGTTCGACGTCCACCATACTTCAGCACCGTAAATCAATCCACCAAGGCCTGATACTCTACGAACTGTATTTTCATACGAATTCGTTGAAAAATGTTTTTTCCACTACATTTTCAAAGAAGGCGTTGTATATCGAATCGCTGTATGACAATCACATCTCTAACTAAAAAAGCCTGCCTATTAAACTTATGCTTTATCGCAAAAAAGTTTCGCAATGTGTCTTTGTGAAATCTCAACCTACACTCGATCAATGTAGTGACTAGCTAAGTACGAAAATCCCTACTAATTTTTTATCCACAGCTGTTATTTGCATACGGACATAAATTTAATGCCAAAACAATTTCAAGAAGTGAACCAACTGAAGAGAAATTTTTACTTAAGGCCCGTTTTCATAACCGAAATCTATAAATAACAGGAAGGAATGTTAAAGGCCATCAACTACGAATCAGTAATAATATATTGTACCACAATGATATTTTTAGAATTGTTTCTTGAATAGCTGCAGCGGTATTTCTTAATTCAGACGCGAAATTGTGAAGTGAAGAAATGGCAAAACGAATACACTCGTAAGGAGATCAAATTGATCTCGACATTATCCTTGGACTGCATCTGAATTCCTAACTTTGCCTTCTCACATGATGGGAATGCTTCATATATCAAGTGAATCTACAATTGAATCTCTGTGTCATATAAAGCTCAACACATGCTATTGTAAGGCAAAAAAATAGGCATCATCTTCATCATCACCATCATTATAGGCATTGTGACATATTCCAGATATTAATAGAAAAATAATAGGAGTTCAATGGAAAACCAATAGAGCATATATTTCTCTTCAGACAAGTATTATAAGCTTATAAAACTGAATATAAAACAACAACAATTTCAACAGCAAAATGATTTTTCTTCTAAAACATTTGCAGTTTTTCAGACAATTGACTCGATGCTATTATTGCCTGTATTACTTTTTGTTTTTCTTGTATTTAGTATGGCTTAAACGAAATAGAAGAAATTTGAAATCCTCAAATCCTCAACCAAAATTCCAAATCCATATGGACTTCTCTTTAGAATGATTGAAATATCCACACATAATGAAGTTCCAAGCCATTCATTAAGCAAAAGCAATAGAAGATGAAGAGTTCCAGTAACACGATACAACTCATCTTTAAATCATAATGAATGGCAAAGGAAGATACAATTGAAAGCTGAATTGAACAGAATCGTAATAGAAAAAAAAAATTTTGTAAGTTTTGCAAAAAAAAAAAAAAATTAGAAAAAAAGAATTGGAAAAAATTAACACGCAACATGGGTTGTGTGAGAAACTAAGTTGCATTCCTGACTAAAGGGTAGTAATGATCAATTAAGTAACCATACCAGCACAGATCGTAATTAGCTTAATTAACCGTTTAGAAGAATTAAGAAGGGGGAATGTATGGTGACAGGCCTATTGTCCATAAAAAAGCAAAAGGATTAAAAACGAATATTATACACCAACGACTACAAAGGAAAAACAGTCATTATATTTTACTCTAAAAAGTTCTTGCTTAGGGAATTGAAAATTCATTTTTCATTGCCGCAAAGCCTATAAAAGTGAAATCTATGGGGATTCTGCTTGTAGAGCAAAAAAAAAAAAAGAAACAGGCTCGTCTATTATACTATTGTCCTAAACAGACAGAAAGAGACTCACAAACATGATAAAACGAAAATGCCATACAAATTTCATCTGTATTTGTGGAAATTCATTCATCATTCCCATTCATCCCAGCCATTTCAACAATCACATTCATACCAGCCAGCCAGCAACAAATATTTGTAAACGTAAAGCGAATAAAAATTTTTTATTTCTTTTTAAAAAAAATGAAAAAAATCTACGGAAAGTTTTTCGTTTTTGATTGTGCTATTTTAAGGCATAAAAAATCTCTCTGAGTTGAAAAGGCTACTGTCTTCTCCTATGCAATCTTATAATGGTCGGGTATGAAGCTGCCTGATTTATGTACGCAAAGGAACATATGGAGGGAAGGACGACATATACACACAGTTATACAAAATATAAAACTTCAAGCTTTTGTAAGCGTGTAATTTGTACTCAAATGAAAAGGAAAAAAGAAGAAGCAATAGAATGTAGTGCCGGCAAATAATGAAATGAATTCTCGTAATACGTGTATTTTAGTAGTTGGAATAGAAATTCCAGGGATACGATATTGCTTAAGAAAAGGTGACCAAATGAATTCAATAAGAAATAAATCATAAGTTCTTTTGCAACTATTCGATGGGGAGCTCTCCCCTCACCCTCATACATTAAAACACGTTCTTCTGAAAATGGCTATTCACGTCACTTTTGGCTGTGTTTAAAGGGATCGATTGTAAACTCTTTACCCATGCAATAATATTGGAATTGGTATACTGGACAGTAATAATTCTGCTTGAGCTGAACATCATTTAACAATGCTCTGGACAAGGCTTTTATATTCCCGGTCATTATTTGCAAATAATAATGGACATCGAAAAGTTATATATTTTTCAATTTTTAGCATTTCGATCCTACGCTTGTAGCTGGTGATTATTGGATCCAAAGACGGTGATTAGAGTTTAAAAGCTGTATTCATTTCCTTTTAAAATAGTTGCTTGTCAGTCGAGTGTCTATCGCTTACACACCAGCCGCGATATCATCGCTGAATGTATACCATAATGTACACGCTAATCGTGATCTAGGATACAAGAAGAGTCTGTCCTACAGCGGCACTAGATGATCTGTTGGATTAAGAGTTGTTGCTCTTGCTAGTGCGAACCAGAACTATAAAGACAGCGGTTAGGATGTTGGGATCAAGTTAACGTGGGAAATATAGGGAGATATTGTGACTTGACAAATCGAGTTGCTGACAGCTTCTTTCTTAACTGTCCGCTGAACAATTACAATACACGCTTCATCTTGCGTAATGCTTCCGAATGGAACTGTGTAATAATGGTGAAGGGAGCAATTTGGCGGCTACAAACTCTATCAAGAGAGGGACCGTTTTATGATATAAGATTGGGCCAAGGAGTGAGACAGTAACGGTATTACTCCATCTCAAAGTGAAATATTATCTCCCATGGTGAAACTCCTCTTCCAGGAGGAAAATATCCCCATCGCAAGATGTGCTCAGCTTCACTTAAACAGGATGTATAAAGGATGGCACATAACAATACCATCTAGTAGTAAGGATACCATCCGACTATTCGCACTTGCGAAAAGTGTGGGGCTGTTTCTGCAACTTGAGTTAGCTGGTCAGAGAAAATAGTGTCACTATCTACTGAATTCCATTTAATGTGAGGAGATGCTTGCATGCCGCTAATAGGGTGAGAGCCTCTCTTTGTATTGGAAAAAGAAATTTGGAAGGGTATACTTGGCGAAAAAGGGAAAAGAGCGAAACGCTGAGATCTAGGAAGCAAGACAAATGGGTTTGAGAAAATCTAAACTTTTGCTGTGTAATTACAATTGGAAGAGAATTACATAGTTATGCATGAGACCTACCAGAAGTAGTCTGAGTAGCCTTAAACAACATATGACCAGGATCGCTTTAATATGTGTATTCTGTCATAACGATAATGAATCATCAGAATACATATTCGAAACCTATGTGGAGTTAATAAATATGCGAAAGAAAATTGTTAAGCTCTCATGTACTAAGCAGAGACAACCGGCAACATTCTACAGTTTGACGAAAACATTATATCCCTATAAACCGGGTCATATGGTCGCAGTACTCTAGCATCTCTATACGACAATAACACATTATTGATTTTTAATTTCCCACAAGATCTGCCACACTATCATTTTTAAAACAGGTAGATATGGTTACTGAAAGATACCTTATTAATGATATGTGAGATAGCTGAGGAAGCAAAAGGTAAAGTGGAACACATCTAAAGAAAATATAATCTTCCACTACTTCTTTACATTGGTAAGGTATAAAGAAACGTAAAGCCAATGTTCCAAACGGCAAAGACTAATACGCAAAAGATGGCGTGGAATGTAGTGAAGTTTATAATTACATTGTAGCAGGAGAGAAAGAGGGAGTAGTGGAAGGTAAATTAGTTTTTTTTTTGTTACTGCCCTTAGTATGAACATGTTTCTGTTACCAGTGTAACAGATTTTCCATATACCTATGGCCACCTTATCCAATTACTACAACGTGTGCACGTTTTGAATACACGCAAACAGTTGATCCCATTGATGGCAGTCATTATAGTATTTTTCTACTATTAATAATAGTTTTATATTCGTAGTATAAATAGTATGTTGTTGTTGTTGCCGTAGTTGTTTAATAGTAGTATTGTAGTACTAGTATGTTCTCGTAGTATACTATACATAAAAATGATGACAAAATGATGGCGATTTGAATGAATTGCAATCATATAAAGGCTCACACTAATGTTATTGAATTTTTTTTTTCACTTTTCAAGTCTAGGATGCTGAGATTTTTTTGTTGAGTAAAGCTAAACAGAATTTAGGAAAATAAAACCTAAGGTGAATTACTCAGACTCAAGCTTCTTATATTTATTTTACCAGACTGTCTGCCTGGCTTTTCACTGGATTTGTTTGTTTTGGTTTTAACATATAGTGGGGAATTAAAGGTATAGACAGTGACTTGGTGTGATCAATTCATGTGTGAGTTTTTTAAGTCATGTGAAAACAATCGTTGTGACTCCATGATAAAACTTAACTCTGGAAGTTGTGGGTAGTACTGTACAGATTGTGGATTGGGGATTCTCAATTGGAGCTGGTAATCCCCCGAAGTTTGTTGTGAAATTACGCTGGCCGCTTCACTTTATTTTCACTCTTTCTGTCTCCCCCTTCTTTAACGTCTTCGTTAACAATTATTTTCTTGGTCAAAAACGAACTCGATGGGCCCTATACATCGGTGAATGTCCTGGATCTCAGTACATAATAGCCTCCCTAAATTCAAATTTAACCTATTGCCAGTTTATACAGTCCGATATTACTAAAACAAGAAACTTATTGTAAAAAGGGTCTTTAGTTATCGCCAGGAATGTAAGTGTACGTTTCCATAGGATTAACAAAAGTCATATAATCAAGTCCATCTTAACATTTTATTCTTTTTACATTCTGAATCCTCAGAGCATTAAAATTTGCCCTCCTTTGGAAACATAAAACGTCAACTCAACAGTAACTCATGGGAACAACATTCGAGAGTCATGCATCTTTCACTTCGAAATTTGTTGTGATCGCTCGCAAATAGTTGATGAAATTTTAAATGCATTTTAATTAATTGTATAATCAAAAAATACGGAAAATAAATATAATCGGCATTAATTGAATGTCAAACAAATAAACAACGAATTGTGGTATGTTAAACCACAACACTACTCCACTACTCAATTGATACGATTTTTGAACAATACTTAAGTGAGCTGCATATGCATTAACGGCATCAGGTTCGAAGCACAAAAGAAAACAATACCAACGGTAGTGTATGGTAATTGAAATGAATTGACATTCGAATTCGTGTACGTGCTACATCGAAAATCGCATTGTATTGCGACCTCCATTCAAATTTGCAGTCTTGTACATGCACATCGATAACGTCCTAAAAAGGGGAAAATCAAAATAGCCGTAATCTTTTTTAAAAAGAACAAAACATTCAACACGTCCTTCTTTCCTGCTCCGTTTACAAATTCTTCTTCATGATCTATATTTTAGGTTTTTTTTGGCCTTTTGTTGTTGTGTTTGAATTCTACTCAGACAGTGGCGCCCAATGATATCAAAACTTTTTGAATTTTAAAATAAAAAATAAAAAAAACAATCATGCAGGCAATATTTCAATTGCATTACACGCTGCGAAATATACTGACTATCAATCCATTCTTGTTAATGGGGATATTTTTGTTTACAAAACTAAATTTCGGGCAACAGTTAGTTTAAAAACTTTTTTAAATTATTCCAAAATTTTTACAGATCTACAGCATACTTAGCCAAGGGGCACGATATTCAACTCAAATGTAAACTCCTCTACTATTATGGGGACTGTGAAACCTGGTAAGATTTAGAAATTGATCATTTTGTAGAAATTTCAAAATCTTCTGGCCAAGGATTATATTCAACAAACCTTAGCCATTGAAATACAAAAATCTGAACGGCTGCAGATGCAACACAGAACAAGTTTTTTTGGGAACTAAGTCTTCTAAAGAGCATTTCGGAGGCACAAGGTACGCGAATCGATATCGATATCAAAATGCTCAGTAAGTGTCCTACGTTAAGTTGGATAGAATTGGTAATGGATTCAATTCGCCGCACATAGGTCCCCAGGTCCATTGTGATACCACAAGACTCTAATTAATCATTGTTGCACTGTAGAACCAATCTTTCCTATTTTGGAATAGTTCCAGTTGCAAATCTTTGATATCAGACAGATCTTCAAAAGCAATATATTCCATTTTCGGTACAAGATCAGTGACACACACTCCTCCTCAATTTCTACGGCGCCTTATGCACAAAAAGGCTAACGTCCCAAACAAAGCAAAATATGAAAAGTATTGGTCTTCTAGCAAAAACTCTCTGAATAAATAAAACAGCTATGAAAAGTTTATCACAAGTCTTTTGGTCGGAGTCGACTATAAACTCTGCAGGTCCCGCCACACATGGATAAAATTATAATATGCTACATGGTTAGTATGAACAGATAGGTTGTAATACTGTCCTCCGCATTGTAATGATGAAATTAAGTAAGCGGGAACAGAGTTCGTATACGTCGATCGATTAATGATCACTTTAAGCTCGAATTTTTTTTAAATAATTCGCTCAGAGTAAGATTTCTTAAAAACTCTAACATATGAGAGTAAAATTTTCAAGCGTTTTAATGAGCTCAGATTGGATGTCTGTTATTAAAATTTGAATTTATAAATTTCTTAGATTATTCGCATCTATTTCTCTAAGTGTAGTGTTTCGTAAATAGTTTGTATTTTTAATTGTTGTTATAATTTTGCATTTAAAATTCAACATTGCACAAAAAGCCCAAAAGATCTCATCTTTGCCATCATCATCCACCTCATCATTGTTTTCTTTACAATATTTGTTTTTTGTCTTTCCTTCGTGTTATTGTTTTTTTCTGTTTTTATTGTCCCAAACAGTATGAAAAAAGAAAAACAAAAAAACTTTTCTAGAAGGTACTTTTCTTGTTTACTTTTTTTTGTTTAAAAAAGAAATTTATTTTGGTGTTTTCAGATTTGAAGTGGCGCTGAAATTTAAAACCATTTTATATTCCTTTTTTTCGTGTTTCTTCCATCAGATTTGTTGTCTTTTGTTATTTGTTGGAATCTAAGAAACCAAATTATATATTTTATTGTGTATCAGTAGCTTTATACAGACATTACGTCTGTCCACGGTCGCTTTGTCATTCTTTTGAGGCCAAGAAAGAAATAAAATGAAGGAAATAAACAAAACAATAGAAAATCGCCCTAAAATTCTTGTTTGACCACATCATCTACGTTGTATTGGTTTCTTAATATGGCCATCATACTTAGTTCACTGTAAGAAAGGAGACGAAAGACCTTCACACAATTCAGAGAACTCAAAACCGATTTAAAAATGAAATATGAAAAACGGTTGATTCGGAAGCTTCCAGTTCAACTTGTATGAAAGGTAGACGTAATTGTAAAGCTCGAAACGAGTTTGTTTTGAACAGCAAAAAAGTTTTATTGCTTTACACCTTTCGATCCTTTAAGGAGTATAAAGTTATCATAAAAGATTTATATTCTCTTATTCATTGCTTCGTTCCAGTGTCATTAACTAAGTTTATCAAGCTAAACTGGTGATTTGTATTTATACTTCAGCAAGTTTTGGGATGACTGGGTTGTCATCCTTCTATCGTCGTCCAGAAAGAACGCCCTTTAGCAATAGCTTTAGTTTACAACATAAAATCATCACAAGAAATACCACAGAGAAGAATCCACAGATGGCAGAAAGTAGGAGCATCACCTACACTTCTCCTTATGAGTTCCTCTTTAAAGAATTTCTTGTGATGATGAATAATTTTTCATTCATTCCTTTGAAAAGGATAAGGATATATTCGGCTGGGATAGCCGTTATTTAGAATCTTGGACATTGAAATTTCTATGGGAACAAACGGACTATTAAAAGGGCATTTTCGACTTCCACTTTAACACGGCAAATTTCAATCGATTCCTGTATGAGCTCAAGGTAAACATAGCCCTTATTTGAGAACAACCACACAGTAGAAGAAATATGCACAGAAAGGGACTGTTTCTGGACTGGACACTGAACGAACAACAATCTAAAATCTGACATGGACTGACTATGAGAACAAATGCACTAGGTTACTCGGAAGCCAAAGCGGAAGTTTTCTCCAGAAAACTAAATTTTTTAACTGGACCTTAGCCGAATACAAAACATGCCTACCGGATGGAAATATAGCATAACAATCATTGTTATTTTATTATTTTTGGTAAACTGTCCTTAGTCCTGTCCTGTTGATACCATCAGATATCTCAATCTGACGAGCTAGATATGACAGATTCGCAATGACATGTGGTTATGAGTGGCATTGATCAAAACGGTGCATCTCGACCATATTTGATGGTTTTACTGAGCGACATGAATCAATCAATATAGAATCTTCTTATAACCGCTAAGAAGTGAACGAAAGAAAGCGAATGAAAGTACAAGGGAGAGAATAGAAATTGAGCCTTTCAAGTAGCTTCGAAGACCTTCAGCAATTGTATTTGAAACACTGACTGGTAACCCATTGGGCAGGGTCTTACGGACGTAGAAAAGGAACTGATACTGAGCATTTTGTTTAAAGAAAATCACGTTATTGTACGTCTAACAATCCTGCCATTTATTACCCTTCACTGAAGAGAATCATTTACCGGTTAGTTATAACCACGACACATTTAGAGGAACTCAAAAGTCGTTACCAACTGGTAGCAGCAAAACGTTGAGTCTCTTAAGAAACTTGAAACTGATTGTGAGATATTCATCCATCATGACCCGTTTAGTAATTTGTCTGTTTTTGTTATCGTTGTTGTTGATGATGCTGTTTTTGTTGTTGTTTAACATTTGAATGCAATTAAATATTTTTTTTCGTTTTTATCCTTCAAATTGAAATTGTCACACAAAGTTTCACACAAAGTTTCACACAAAACTTGTGAAGTACTTAGACAGAGAGGAAACGAGTTGTCCTTTGTTTCCCTATCAACTGCTGTGGTTTGTTAGCACGATCCTAAAAATCCAAAAAAAGATGGAATTGAATATTCAAAACTTGTCCTCTAACTTCGTCTCTTTTTTTGGGTTTTCTTTATTGTTTGAATTATAAGTAGCGGAAATTTTAAATTGACAAGATTGATAAAAACGTCTTTTCAACTCAAACGGAATACATTATAATGTTTTTTTAAATGAGGTGTTTATGGAACTATTACCAGGATTACTGGCGCTTCTAAACAAAGATTAATTTAATACAATACAATACATGAGATCCTTCAAAATCTTAAATAATAAAACACAATTTATTTCACTACATACATAATCGGTCATTACAACCCTTCAACCAGGATTACGACCTAGCTTCTCACACTACTTATTTTGTGTATGTTAGTTTTACACATGAATGGGCTCCGAACGACAGATTTTTTTAAAAACTTTTTCATTATAATTTTATTGATTTTTTGAGTTTTTTCCAGAAATCGACTGAGAGGCAGTTGCCGTTGGTGATGTTTGACCTATTGTTTTAAGAGTGGCCTCATATCAAATAAGCCAACACATTACCTAAAGATATTGAAGTACAAATGCTAACAAGCCTTGTATTTGTCAACATGTTTATACAACACAGTATTTTTGTTTGAAGCCACGCCCATTGCCATTTCTAAATTAACAACAACATGATTAGAAAGGAAACCATTTTTATTTTAATTTATTTGAAATTTTTTTATAATTCACAATAGATTTGAAACCCTTTTCTTACATAATGGAAAACCAACACACACGCTTTAAAAAAATTAAGAAAAACAATTGAAGAGCTCGACATCAACCCTTCATTGATAAGGGCAATCCAAGTGCAGCAAAACTCCAGCTCTGCTACATGTTTAGAACTCCTGCATGAGGCATAATGTCTGTATATACAGAGAGACAGACAGACTTGCATACAGCCATAATATGTTTGATGCCTCTACTCATAAATACGAGTAGACTCTACTCTACTCAGTAGAGGCACGTAGTTGGATGTCTCTTATACAGTTGATGATTCCTGTGCCACATTTACTTCTATTATTTGTTGTTATTATTATTATTGTAGTCGTTGTTTTAATTATTGTTCTTGTTTGTATAAAAAATACCATTCAACCATAAAATTTATTTTCAGCATTGTTTTTCCATGGCTGCTGATAATATTGTTTGCTTACATGTACGAATGTATCTAACGGAACCGAAAACTGTGTAAATCCTTCTGATTTTGTATGTGTGAATATGTGAATGCATCTCATAATCTTATGCTAAAGACAGCAATAGAACCAAATCATATACAGTTCAAATGTCTGCATGTATGTACGTACATTGTATGTGTGTGTATATTAAGATGGGGATGTTCTCTGTGCGTGTGCATTGTATTATTATTTGTAAAATATCTTTAATGATCATGCACGTGTATAATATTATTATTGTTGTTGTTGTTTTTATGTTGCTCCCATACTCAAAAGGCTTTAAGGAGCAGCATAATATTGTGACAGATTTTAAGCAAAGAAAGAGTAACCAGAGAGATATTACTCCATAAAGGAGTAAGTGCTGCTATAATCTGAAAAGGCCAAAACAATTCCATACAAATCACTGAAATGATACCCACGGCAATTACTGGACACCACAAAAATGTTTACCAGGACCCATTTGTTTTAAATTTCGTAAATCGCGCTTAAAATTCAATTTTAGGTTCCAGCATCATCAACCGCTTCGTCTGACTATTCGTGCTAGAAAGAGACACTAGCAGTTCATTTGCAGCTGAATGGCAAAAGATGCGGAACTATAAGCATACGAGACTGTTGGTGTCATTGTACTGGTGGACGTCATACATCGACGTTTTAAAAATATTCGATTTAATTTATCGATTTCATGTTTTCGCCACTGATCAACATCGATGTTTTTAACGTAAAACTTAATACAAATGCTTACACATTGTATTTGTGTGTGTATATTGAAGACAGCTCAGGTGGAGTTAAATAATATGCGGAGACCAGATTGCCCCCGTATAACTGTAGCAAATGGAAGACAGGTCCCACTCGAGATTTATCAGCAGGCATGACAAATTGAATGGCTGTCCCCTCTACACTTAATTGTCCCCTGGACAGTACCAGTAAACTCTATGATTTTTAGACTCATTCGTAACGACATACCCGTCAAAGAGAGGGACCATTCTATACAGATGAGTCTACATATAGTAGCACAGAAGCTAGGTGTCCCAGAGTGTATAACTCACGAACTCATGGGGAAACTCCCAAAATGATTGGAAACGAAAGTTTACGCAATTGAAAATTGTGTTGTATTATTCCATTATTTCTTCGAGTGGTCAGCTTGACTTTTGCTCGCATAAGCTGTTAAGCAGTTAAGCTTTGGCTTTTCCAACTTAGACCAGGTTTGATATGAATGTTCGCTTATGTGCGGTACTTTTCCATTAATACAACGCATAAAGTTGGGCAACTTTAAGTTGCATTAAGTGCTTTGATAGTTCTTAGCTGGTTTATGTTTTGCTGTTTTTCTTTAAAATTTTTAGATGTGTTCAGGAAAATTTTAAAATTTTTATATTTTGTTTGTGCTTATGTTTTCTGATTCGTTATTTAATTTAATGAAATGCAAGTTTATAGTTGAGTTACACCAACAAAGCCTTATCACTTTTTCTTAAGTCATGTGGTGGCTCTGAAAAGAACCGGTTGGTTTCGATATTTTCTAATGGCTGTTATTAAAATTTGGTAAAATTTATGTCAACATTTTTATTAAATTTTATTCTTGTTACATTTTAAATATGCACAGTAGTTGGAGTGCTGTTAACATTTTAATTATCTCTAATGCTCGCAGCTCATTCAGGAACTTACGGTTTGTTGGCCCCATATTAGCAACTATTAAAGCAACGATAGGAAATCTTGCGGAGTGCAGCTTTGATATAAGCGCGTAGAAAACTTCTTTTGACATTTTGCAGTCAAAGTCATATATTACAGGCTGCTTTTATGATTTTCTCAACTTTCTAGCCATAACTGCCATGACGTTGTTAGCCGGATTTCAAACGACAGTAGTAGGATAATCATACTCGCATGAGGCCTCTACCTTCATTCCATCGAATGCAAACTCATATATTTTGTAGTTCAACGATATGTCTGTTGTGCGTATGCTGCATGAATTCTATTGATGTTGATAGGATCCTCCTTCATGCATATCGCCTTAGAATTACGGTGAGTAAAGCCTTTCTTTTACAAATGATCGTGCGTTCTCAGGCCAGTTGCACGCAAACAAATGGCATTGCAGATATCATTCCAGCTCCAATACACATTTCTGGGAAACATCAAATTTCTTATTAGGCCCATCTATAAAAATGTTCAGCATTTTTTTCTATGACAAGACTTGCTAGGACGAGTTGGCATTTTTTGGGCTGCAATTGTTCATTTTGTCTTGGTATTATTATTGGCGGTAAAGCTATCATTTCTGGGTTCAACCATATATCCATTGCGCAGAAGGAATACAAATTTATGCTGTTTAGAAAATATATACGCATATAGTACATATGTATATAGATATCTATAACGAAAATTTATAACACGAACTTACTACTGCATGCTATTGAAAGGGCAGCTTGAGATGTATTCTAATTGCTTCCTTATTTTGAATTATTTTTCCAAATATCAAAACATGTTTTATTTGCTGCATACACCATACAAATTAACATGTATTCTCCCAATAGTTTATGTTTAATGCCAGTAAATTATGCTTACTTTGACAATCATGCCGATTCTGTATTATTGTTGACACAGCATTTGGCATCAAAACAAAACGATAACCGGCGGTAATTATGTCTGATCGGGTGAAACGGGGTCGGTCGATGCACTTCTGAGAATTGGGAGTAAATACCATTTGAGATATATTATATCACTTTTGTCTTCTGTTTTCCATCATCCTTCGACATACGAAAAAAAGAAGGTCCAATACCACCATCATTAATTTCTTTTTGTTTCTAACTTAAGTTTTTTTTATAATTTTTTAACCTAAGTTTGAATGCACTTGAGTGTTGATTTGAATTATTTTTAAAGACCATTTTCATCGAACAAATATATTTTTTTTCTTAATTGGTTTGTAATTAATTTTTGAATTTAAATTTCATCATCAGTATCGAATTTAAATTAACTTTTAAAATAACGCACCACCAACGTAACACATGCAATTGAAAAAAAAATACGAAATTGATTGCAAAAACAAAATTGTATTCTTTTGACAACTTAAAACGGAATTAAAAAATGCGAAAGTTTGATAATCATAAAATAAGAAAACAACAACAAAGGCTTAACAAGTCTAATACTCTCACAGCTGGTTTTTAAAGTCACCTTAGAAAGTAAATCCACCTTGATTCAGCGGTTTAGAGAGAAATAATGCAACGCCATGTGGAATCTCTTGGGTCACTTTCAAGCAAAAGCCTATGTCAACGAAATATGTGCTCAATTCAATTTGGATAGGAGGTACGAAAGGCAGGACATAGCAATACCATCTGTCCGTCAGTCCACCATTTAAACACTTGGGTCATGTGAGGTTAAATCGAAGACAGTATGAGATTGTTTGGAGAAGCTGAATTGACTAAAAAGGGAAAATAAGGTTCCCCTCTGCTTGTTTCCAGATCTTGTAGGAATTCTGGGCAGCGAGAAAGCAAATTTACTTGCTATGAAGGGAACTTCTACGCCTGTGATGGGACTAGAATTGTACTGTGGATTGGCCGAAGGCGTTTAGAAATCCATGCACAAATCCCACTTAAATTTAAGCTCAAAACGCATAACTTACTGGGGTTATATTAGGTACCAGTAAGATACCCATTCCTCGTCTCAAGGTTTTGGAGATCCTCAAAACGTTAATCAACTTTCACTGAAGTCGTTGTGGGTTATTTTCTGTCTCAAACCGTGTATGTTGATTTCTTTTTTCCAAACTCAACCACCAAACTGCAGCCCCGACAAGAATAATTCATTTGAATGGCAGTAAGAAATGAATTTACGGCGATATTCGCCAGAGAGCAATAGAGAGTTTTGTGAATTGCAGCCGTGGAATGAACCAATAACTCGTTACAGTATTCATATGGAACTTAAACGATGAACTGTTCCCAATTTGTTCAAATGGAACACACGCTTAGAACAGAGCATTAGCAAAACTCTTTGTAATAAAACTGAGGCAACGACATTCAATGAAATTCAATTCTGAAAAACTGCATCAGGACACAAGTACCTATTCCAGTACAAACACGCGACATGACTCGGAATTATTTGGCCGGCCAATAGTGCAATAGAATGGCCTTCAAACACATATTGGCGGTATAAGAGTGCGATGTTAAATGCTTCCGTAAACATAACGGTTTAAAGCGAGCAAGTCAGTTAGCTGAAACTAAACTTTTGTGTGAGCGTGTGTGTCGTACCTTCACAGTAGTACACAAAAAACGGACAATCTGCAATAATTGTGAAGGATATTTATAAAAATTATCGTGCAACACAAAAGAAGGTTTTTAAGTTTCCGTTTTTCCATTGTTATTGCAATAATAAGTGGCAATGTGGCTGTGTAATATTGTATGATGAATTTACCTTTTTAGCGTTTTTTGTTTTCGATAAAAGAAAAAAACTTAAACGAGCTGAATGACTGACTGTAAATTGTGTTACAAGTGATGTTTTTTTATTGTTTCTGAATTTGTTCGTGTTTTTTCTTTCATCCTTTTTGTACAACAAAATCACACACAAATTAACAACAGAATCCGTAAAAAAATAAAATAAAAAACAACCAGAAATAAACAGAAATTGGTTGCAATCATAACATAAGATCGGCTTGCTTAGCTTAAAGCGGCGGCCCAGCATGAGTGAGAAGGAGGAAAGTGGACGGTCGGCTGTGTGGCTGGCTGTGTAGCGTACAATCCAAGTTAAAGTGATATATGGTATAGGGTGGACAAAATTGTGTTTCCTACAGAGATTTTTCTTCTTTCTCAGTTTTAGTTTTTGCAGCTGAATTCTAACGGTCGACATACAAAACCCTGCCGCCATTACATACAACATACTTACATGCATGCAATCAAGCATTATAAGTTCCAATATTTTATAACCAATACAGTTTTTTATCCTCCTTTTGTTTTAGTTTTGTGAAAATCAAAAACAATAAACTGAATTTTTAAACTTGTAATCCAAAGCCCGTTTTATGGTTTGTTTTAGAGAGGACAATGACTTCCCTTTTCATATTGTATTATACGAACGTTTAGTTTGTCCGTTGTTATGTAATTTATTTTGTTATTATTTATATTCGTTTGGCTTAAAACTGACAGTTTGTTTTATGTTTTTAATGAATTTAACAACAGAAATATATATATATAAATATAATAAAAAGCGCACTAAACCATAAAAAATTCCCCTTAAACAGTCATCACCAACTAAGAAATCATTCACTCTCTGCAGTGTACACATGTCCAAAATGATTCCCGACGCTCTATAAAAGCAAGTCAAAAGCATTAATCCTTCAAAATAATGTCGTTACAAAACAGAACAAAAAAATTTGATACGTTGCCACAAGAAACAGGGAGTCACAATTCACATTTTCATATATATCTTCAACAACAGGGGATAATAATTCTTATCAGTTAAGAGGAGATATGACTGTCACCTATAGATATCGCAGTCTAGTAGGTAGTGTGTTGGTTTAATAGATGTGAGGCCACGGCTCAAACCTTAGGTCAGACATCTCAAACAAAACGAAATATGAAAAGAAATATTTCTTCGACGCCTTCCTCTTAACAGAGTTCTGGGAGAAACTCTCGAGAGTAAATAAAAGTTTCTCAAAAACCTGTCGTTCGGACTTTAAACTGTAAGTTCCGAGTTCCGAAGTTCCTTAAGAACGTACTTTAAAAGATAGCGAGACATTCAATACTTTACATACATAATTGGTTATTACAACCTTTCAGTTAGAGGATTACGGCCTGGCTTCTCACACCACTTACGCAATTTTTTTATTCATGAGTGTCGGAACTTACAGTTTAAACCACATGAAATGCACTGACACCTCATAATGAACTGAGAATCTGTAAAACAACATTACCGTGACCAGTTTATGCTTGATTGTGTATGTGCTTCCTTTTGTTATTATATCAAATTATAATAAAATTAAATAATAATTGTAATCATAGTAATATTCATTCATATTTTTCCATTATATTGCATTGGGTGCCTAAACCCTAAAATATTACAAATTTTGTTCACAACTTCAGTTGAGTTTCGTTTAGTTTTTGCAGTAAATTTTCCATTAAATTAGCAGCAGACAACAATGACGAGTCAATCAATAGTTTAAACGCCATTATTTTATATACAGGCAGTAACATATGGTGTTGAATAGTCAATAAGATGAGCCAAGGGAGATAAAGTATATGTTTACTACGACAGACATCAGCAGTCATCAACCATTAGCAACAATCATATGAAAATTAAACCAAAAACTTTAATCTTTTAAAATGATAACGATGTATGGTTATATTACTCATCATCATAATTATAACGGTAATGATGATTTCAATTATAATTATGATCAATTGCCGTTATGATGATAGTAATATTAATGACAGGGATGTTGCACTATAAATGCGGTAGTCTTGTTGTTTGAAAAACCAAGTAGTGGCTGGCAAACATAAAGCAGTTGCCATATTCAAATAAATTTAAATGATATTTCCTCTCCGGCCAATAAATGGAATTTAATTTTAAATTTGAAACCAATTTTACAAAAAAACAAAAAACAAAAAAGAAATTATAAAATGAAACATATTTTTGTTAAATTAAATAAAAAACCATGCATGCGTGTCCATGTTTGTTTGGTTATTGTTATAAAATACATAAATACGTGGATGTAAGATAACTTCTAATTAGTGGTTTAAATTTCATTTAATTTTTTCTTTCTGCAGGCATACCAGACACGGCATTTCTCATATTTTTTGTTGCTATTTCAGCAGCGAAATTAGTTGGAAAACAGTCAATGGATTTAAAAATAGTATTAAATCAAATTAATGAAAAAATTAGCCCAGTTTAAACCAACAGTGTTAACAAATAATACTATTTACAGTGGCCTGGTATTGGCAACTCAAAACCGACAACCTAACTAATGGCTGCCCTTATAATCGTCCTTTTTATGTTTGGACCGGGGTTTTTGTGATAAATTATTGAACTTCTATTGGTCATCGTCGGAAAGAATGATTAGCGTGCTATTGACTGGCATCTTTCCTGCATAATTGTTGCAAGTGGAGAGGACTAAACCAGTGCACTAATTCTGATAATTGATAACTCAGTAACATACACACATACATACATATATAGTTGGCCATTACAAACTAACTTCTCTCACCGCCCATGGTATGTGTCTTAATTTACCCATGAGTAGCTGGACCTATAGTTTAAAGTCGACACCGAACGACAGATTTTTGAGAAACTTTTCATGGCAATTTTATTTAGTCTCAGAGTTTTTGTCAGAAATCAGCTGAGATGAAGTCGCCGAAGATATGTTTTTCATATTTCGTTTTTTTGGATGTGTCTGACACGACGTTTGAACCGTGGCCTCACGTTTAATAAGCCAACATACTACCTACTGGACTACGACGACTAGACTATCTATTCCTTAAATCAACAATAAAAATCGACACTTCAGTCTTACACAGTGTAACTTCCTTTCGTGGAAGGTACATACTCCTAAGAATGGTAATGAAAAAATTTGCCAACTATTTTTAAGGCATGAGTATCCTTTAAATTTAAACAATTTTGATTAACTGGTGACTTTGATTGGTTTGATTTAGTGGTTATAGAATTGATGGCTTCAATTTAAACGCGTCTCTAACACTGGTTTGTACACGCGCTCGACTAAACATATTAGTGGTGGCTACTCTGCCTGGATGATTTCTGATGTGTAATATATATTTTACCAACCAAATCCATAAATTAATGGCATTCAAGCGGAATTCTTTTTACATTTTCCGGAGGGGTGGGGCGACGCGAATGGTAAAAGTTATTTGGCAATTTATTTTAAATTTAATTGAGATTTAGTTGTTGTTATTATTGTTGTTTTAGTGTTGTTTTCGAATTCATTTGAATGTTTTATTTGGCATTCTTTACTGATCCCATAATTGGGTGTGATGGGATTTTTAGAAGCGAGATTTTTCTGTTTGTTTGTTTTTGTTTTTCATTTTCAAATATTTTGTTGTGTTTCTTTGTTTATTTTAATCCTATAAAACCTATAACAACAACAATAATATGATTTCTATTTGTATTTACTAGGCACCATAAAATATTTATTTGGACGACTTCACATATTCAAATACTGCACATCCTTTAAACAGCAGGCGTTTATTGGATTTTAATTTTTAAAAGATTTTTTTCACTTTTTTCAGTAGCTGGCTGACGGTATCATCGCAAGTGGGAATTTTAAGTGAAAATATTTATTTTTTCAACGAACATTAGCCAGAGTAAGAGAACAAGACTATTTGCATTTCATTTGTGAATACAAATTTAAAGCAATTACATTTTTATTTATTTTACCCGGAATTGAATTCGAATTTAAAATATTTTTTTTGTATTTCGCGTGATTCAGTAATGCTACTGAGTAGTACAGGTTTATACCTTAAATTAGAGTGAAAGAGTTATTGGCAGGAAATAAAGTCATTACCGGTACCAGAAAAACAACAAAAAATATAAAAAAAATACTGAAGGGAAGCACAGCTTATATCAACTAAAAGGTTCATTGAATACATTGAGATTTAATACACTACCATCTGAGTTATATTATTTTAAGGTCGGCAGGCAGAAAGTTTAAGGAATAATCTCATTGTGATGTTCGCTAAATACGGAACGAAGAATAGTAATTTACATACGTAAATACATACAAAATTGGTCGTTACAACTATTCATTCAGGAGTACGACTTAGTTTCTCACACCACTCAAGTTGTGTGTGTTTATTTTATACACGAGTGGGTTTAAGAATCACGCTGTCTTCTAGGTCTCGCTATATATATTATTTTTATTCCTAAGTGAAGAGAGACAGAGGGTATTTCTTCTTGAATTAAATTAATTAATGATACTAAAATTGCTGATGGAATTCGAAACGCACTGTAATAAAGACCAGAAGTGTGTAAATACTATTGTTTTCCTGAAGTCTTTAGATTTTGTATACCAGAAACAAGTGCTTTTAAACTGATGTCCACAACCTGTATTAAGAATAGTGAAGCTTAGAAGAATATTTAATCAAGATTTTTGGTGATATCATGAACACTAATCAGTAGAAATCCAAACGTGGAGAAGGAGTGGAATTCATAATTGCAAAAAAAGCTGTTGAATAGAGTCCAATGGAAATCCAGCATGCTCGTGCGGGCCGATACTGAAGCGAATGGAATGAAGAAAAGCTAGGAAAATTGTCTTACATTAGAGAAGAATAGGGGTTTATTAGTTATGGTCCTATCATTCTGAATAAGCGGGGTATATCGGGTATAGACTTGGATTACAAGCAGTTTGAAAGTTTTAGCAGATAGTTGAGTCTCTTGAATAACGGCTTATTCATTATGGCAATATTAAGATGCCTCTGTTCTATACTGCAGAATATTTTTATCATCTACTGGCCACGGAGTGGCCGTTCGTTATGAGTTACTACTGAAGAATTTTTATTCCTGGACAAAAGTAATCTGACTACCACCATGTTGACCTTATTTTGCTACTAAAATCCAATTGTAATGAATTCTGTCAGTCTGGTATTCGGTTAACCACAAATTTTTATTAAAGAAACGAGGGAAAACAATAAATTTTGAATTTGTTTTTTAATTTTATTGATCCAATGGAGCGCTACATATGAACAGTGAGTATGAGTATGAAGCAACAACAGCAAACATTATCGGCTAAAATACGGCAACATTATTTATGCCAGACAACAGGCAACAATAACTGGGTTAATGGGATTAACTCTGTTGCCATTATTTATTGACTACAGCGCCATTGAGAACAGAAAGAGTAATAAAAATTTATTGAAAAAAAAAACAACAAATGAACAAAAAATGGTCAAAAGCTTAAGTTGTTAAGAATTTCGAAAATCAAATAGGTGATTCAAAGAGAGAGAATAAGAAAAAACACTCACCAGTTAATTAACCCGGATCGTTAATGCTTGAACTTGATGTTGAAAAACCAGGTAGTTTACGCCAACCTTTGCGATTCCAAAAACTGCGCGCTTTCGATTCTTTGGGTCGGGTATTTAGATCAACAGGACCGGGATCTTCGGCGGCTCTTATTTTGGCACAATTTAAAAAACGGCAACCGCAAGAGGCACGCGTAAAAAAGCTTGACGAATTATGCATGTCGTCGTTAGCGTGCTGCGATTGCTGATGTTGTTGATGTAGATATTGCTGTTGTTGATGAAGATGGCGGTGATGATGATGGTGTAGGTGTGAGTCATGATGCTGATGGTGTTGATGTTGCACATGAAATTGTTGTTGTTGGTGTTGTTGTCGCTGTTTTGTATTGTGGTTCATTCGAGGTAAATGTTTAATAGTGAAGGATGAAGTTGTTGCTGACGCTGGTACCGCTGCGGATGATGAGGCTGGAGATGCAGATGTTGCTGTTGCATTTGTATTATTACTGTTGGCTCTTTGAAATGAACAACAACTTTTTGTTCCATTAGCAAAGGCACTTTGTTGACTTTTTACAGCGGCATTGCCTTCAGCTGCTGCAGTAGTTGTACTTGACAGCCTATTTGAACGTGAACTCATGAGGGCTTTGGTCTTGTGCAGACGCAGTGAACCAATGTAACTAGCACCACTTGAACCACTAAAACCACTATCGAAATCAGCCGCTAGACAAGAGGATTGCAAAAGACCGGCACTAACCATTGCGGAATTGGATATGGGCGAGATAAAATCATCTGCTGGTCCTTCCGTCAGAGCTCTAACACATAGGTTGTTTGCCGACGAAGAAGTCAATCGTAAAGGCTGACCTGAAGCTGTGGTAAAGCTAACCGCGGGCATTGGCGGCTCTTTGGCTATTGGACTACTATTGGGTGGACTTTCAGGCATAAGCATGGCCTCTACGGACAAATTAAGCTCGTCTAATATCTTATGATGTCTATTTTGTACTCTTGTCAGTTCCTCCTCTACCAGAGTTCGGGTCAGTGAGCCAGTCAAATGGGAAGTGGCTTTCAGCTGGTGGTGACTGGTCATGGAATTGGAGGAGGATGATGTAGATAAAGCGGAAATTTCTTCATAGAAATTTTCCGGTGAGGAAATATTAATACAGTTAGATGAGGCCGTCGCGCCAGCTACATTATGGCTTTGGTGTTGGGTAAGTCTTGCTTGATACGATCGCCGTGTAGTTGGTGATACCAATAACTTGTTCTTTTTGCCTTTCAAGAGGAGAGCTCTTATAGAATCGGGTGGCGGGGGAATGAGATCTTTCTCTTCATTTGTTCCCGCCATAACATAGGCCTGCGGAATTTTGGAATGTCTCATGACGGCACCCGGTTCACAGTACGCATATGAATAGTCGTGTTGTTGCTGTTGCTGCAGTTGCAGCAGTTGTAAAGAGGTGACCTGGGACTTGTCAGTCCATTGCCCATGCTGACCCTCAATACTGTGATGATGTCGATGCTGATGATTTAAACGTCCCACATCGATGGCATCTAAATCAGCTTCTAGCTGTTGCTGTTGCTGGTGTAAAAGATGCTGATGTTGGTGTTGTTGTTGTTGAAATTGTTGTTGTTGTTGCTGCAGTTGCAACAGTTTTAAAGAGGTTATCTCTGCCCATTGGTCATGCTGATCGTCAATACTTTGATGATGTTGATGCTGATGACTAAAGCGTCCCAAAGTCTTGGCTTGCCTTAAAAGACAACCACCACCCTTAAAAAAGACATGGGGTTCTGGGTCCACATACACTTCGATGGCATCTAAATCAGCTTCCAGTTCTTGTTGCTGGTCTAAAAGATGGTGATGTTGGTGTTGTTGTTGTTGTTGCTGCTGCTGTTGTGATTGCCTGTTTATCTTGCGAAATGTTTTGACATTCGCATTGCTCACGATGCCAGGTGTGTTGGTGGGACTTACGGTGGAAGGTAAAGCCGGAGTAACCTCTGTCGCCACCGTATTCTTTTGAAATGAAATCGTTTGCGGCTGTGGCTGTTGTTGGACGGCACTACCAACACCACATGTACTGTCATTTGCTGTCGATGACGTTGGTTGATGCATATTAGCTATTGGTGTTGTTGCTGCCGCCGATGTATTTCGATATTGAGGTGTCGTCGAACATGGTGTTGTTGTTGCATTGTGTTGCACATTTTGTTGTTGTTCTTGCCTCAACCATTGACTTTCCTCGTTGAGCTGCCGTTGCTCATGCTGCAGCTCTGGTTTCAGTGCCCCAACATTTGTGGTTTGTCCACGTTCTACCAGATGACGTTGATTTTGTGATTGCTGTTGTATCGTGTAGTAATTTTGATTCGTTATAATCGCTTGTGTTTGTTGCTTCTGTTGTTGCAATTGTGTGTGTTGCTGCTGGTGTTGATCTTGCAGCTTTAAATCCTTCTGCTGTTGCTTGTTTAGATTGTGTTGACTGCGGCCTAAACTCAAACAAGCCTCCATGGCACATGTTGTTAATTTAAATTGATGACAGGTTTTTCATCTTGCAACAACACAAATACTGGGTTTTCTTTCGGTTTTCTCTGTTAGAACGTGTTCAATTGATTAGATCTGCGTGATTAAATGCTTCGTATTGACCAGATGATCGTTATGGCGTTGATGGCTGTAATTGAAAGATTGAAAGAAATGTTTAATCAATGCAAGATTAATGAAACTCAAATGTGATCTCTTGTGAGGAAAATTAGTTTGAATTCATTTCGACGTACTTAAGCAATAACCATCAATCAAAGAGGCCATGGGGGCAAATATTTTATGGTATAAAAGCGGCTAATTATTTTGGTAGAGTTTAAGAGTTATTGCACTATACATACTACGATTATACAATATTTCTAGAACCCCCTAATTGCATGCGATAGATATTAAGCATTTGGTTTGTTAACATATTTCAGCAGATTTCTTGTGATAAATCATGGCAATTAAAATTTTGAAAATTGAAGACAATTCCCAAAAGATACCCTACACCCATCATGAACGGTTAAGGCATATTGTGCTTCTGTTCATGTCTTCGTTACACTCTTACATACTAAATAAAAAAGAAAATTGGTTTCCTATATTTGAAGATTGAAGCTCTGTTTGGTTTCTAATAAGCAAAACATTTTTCTAAAAATCGTTTCGAAACTAATTCCAGTCGCCATCAAAAATACAGACGAAAACAAAATTCTATAAATACCAGTAAATTTGTGGCTCAGCAGTCACTGTGGTCAATCTTATGAAAATCGGTGCGTAATTGAGAACATGAGACTATTAATCCGAACTTAAAAATTTTCGCGTAAAGTGCTTGTTGTGATCTGTGGAGTATCGTAAAGTCTTCTTGCAGTTGCCATAGTTTCTGCTGAAATTTGTATCTCTTATAAATGAAAGCATCATTCATTATAAAATATTTGCACAATGGACTAATGAATCACACCGACTATTAGTCAAGGGACTGGCAAATAAATTGTTAACCAAAATATACAAGGGCGGCATGGTCGACTTAAGAAATACAGCCAATAAGAGAAGCATTCATTCTAGGTAGCGTTTCAACTTTAAAACTTAAAAAATGTCTGAAAAAATTTGGTTGTCGATTGAAAAAATTTTAACTCTGCATTAAAATCTCTCCAAGAAAAAATCTGAATGGTCCTAATCGCATGAACTCCAGCTTAAAATCCACACCATACAGATACTTTTTTGGGATGTGCTGGACGCTCTTGGATCTTATTTGTGTCGGCATTCTACAATTTTGTTTACTCACATACTCTATTATTCAGAAATAAACCTCATTCAGAAATGAACCTTATCACTGAAGTTGAATTTTCGATAAAAATTTAGGTCAGAGCTTAACTGCTCCAGAGTTACCAATGGACGTCCATGGTGATTTGATAAAACGGAATAAACAACTAATTTGACGGATATAGCTTAAACAAGATGACTGTTATCAACTTCCCAAAAACGGAAGTTTTCGTTGGAACACCCCACCTGATTGGTCACTACAACCCTTCAGTCAGAATTATAACCTAATTTCTCACACCACTTATGTTGTGTATGTTAATTTTATGCATGAGTGTCGGAACTTACAGTTCGAAGTCGACTCCGAACGACAGATTTTTGAGAAACTTTTCATGACAGGTTTATTTACTTTCTGTATATAGACTTGGACTCATATTCAGTCCAGTGCTACTGGGTCTTAAAATAGAGATGATGTTACCAGATTTATGGAATATGTAAGAGGAGAGCATAGCTTAGAACATTCGGTGTGGTGCCTTTAGCTGGTTAGCTAGTTAATATAGAACGTAACATTAACACAGAACATAACAGTGCATGGATTCAGACATGAAATTACAACTGATGTGATCAAAACGATATCCTCCTGTTCTACTTGATTACTTTTGCTTAGTGGCCACGTGAATCAACTAATGAAAGGTAACCTGGGAAAACATTTGCCGGTAGAAATTAATTTCTATATGTTTGGTTGGTGTGTACGATGAGAAATTATGGGGACCAACCGACTTACATTGAATGTACTAAAGTAACGACAAACTATGTGTCGAATCAAAAACACCCTTTGCTTGCCATTTGTAAAAGCGTAGTGAAACTAAAATTTGACGGCTTCATTTATTGTACGTCAACACAACTTGCAACGACCAAAAATTCTAATTAATTTAAGCAAAAATAGAAAAATTACCAGCAACAAAATAGAATAAAATTCGACAAAAAAAGATAATTTATAAATAAACAGCAACAACTACATAAAATACTAACAAGTTGCAACAACTTTTTATGTTGAAACATTTATTTATTAAATGTAGCACATAAAAATTGGTTGCAAGTTTTCTGAGGCAGTCGTTTGTTCGTAATGAGTTATTTACATCCTTGTTGTTGTTATTATAGTTGTATATTCCATAGTTGACATTCATTCAGTCATTCGTTCAGCCCGCATGTGGCTTAATAGCCAAAGTTGTAAAGTTGCTATGTGGTGGTGGCATATTTTTGTTTATTGTTGTTTTTGTTGGTATTATTTAAAATGGTTTTTTTTGGTTATTTTGGATGGAGATTGTGGTTTCTTTTCGTTGTTGCACGAATCACACAAGAGGTGAAAACGTAACGAAAGAATTCAACAACCAACAGCCTTCAGCAGTAACACCAGCAACAAAATAGTTGACACTTAATCTTTTTATAATTGTTAACTGCAGAGCAACAGAATTTGCGAATGTGGCACAAACAACGTAGCACAACGCACTTCTAAAGCCTGCTTCGTTAATGCGAATAGAGCAGTACACTGTACCAGCACATAGCAATGGCGTGGGAAATTGCATTTTGTTGTATTTCATCCGAAAAGGTTGAAATTTAAATATAATTTTCATTATACTTTGCGAGTACTTTGTCCATTTCTAATACCATTCTGCCACACACTTCCTCTCCTTTGACTTTTTGGTGCATATCGGGTTATTTGAGGTTTCAACTTTAGTGTGGTACATTCGCTTCGTCGAAACTTAATTAAAAATGTTGAATTTTAAATGTGCCCCGATAAACACATTTAAAAGAAAAGAGGAAGAACGCAGTGCAAGTTGTTTAATGCGACAATTTAATTGCATTTGTTCCTTTTTGTTCTCTGCTTTACCTATCTATTGTATTACAAAAGATTGTGGCAGGAAAAGAATTTTGTTTCAGATGCTTTTGCTGCATAATGCAATATATTTATGGAAGCCTATTTACGGTGTCATAGCCTCTAGAAGAAGGTATAATTTTTAACAAGAGAATCATTTCAATAATTTAAGCGGAAGTTATTCCCAAACACCCGGTCAATCCTTTTAAACAGAAAATCTCCGCATTGACTTTGCTTCCCATTGTTCACGCAACTAGTCTCTGTCGATAGGGCATGGGAAGAGCCGTAGTCAGAAGTCCCATTACTCGAATCGCATGTGTTGATTAATCACCAACTCGATCCAAACCTCACATGTTTAATGAACCAGAGACGAATGAAAATGAAATAAAGAGAATAATAATGACGAAGACCTTTGCCATGAAGCATAGATCGCGAATTGAAATGTCTAACGAATTTTCGAGGATAGTCCAACTACAAACAAATTTCTGCACATATAAGCTTCTGCTTTGTATCTCAGAAGTCAGATTGTCAGACTCCAGAGAATTTCCTGCTTCAAATGGATTGGAATTGCTGTTCAAAGGAAAAACTAATCGATCAAAGAAGGGAATCGTTGTTTGTATATGAGTATTAATTGAGTCAACTACCAAAGCAAGGAGCGTTACGATTATACGCTGTAATCCATCAACTGATTTATCTTCGCTTTGGAGAAAACGGAAGATTTCTACATCAGTTTCAACGTAGTCAACAGGGACAAAACTGTTTTCATTCATGGCAATTTAGAGGGCAGCGATAACAGCAGCATGGAATCGATAATATACTAACAAGATATCGAGAAATTTGTCGGGTTAGTGGAATTATTCAATAGCATTCCGAAAACTAAAGCTATAGGTCTGCCAACTTTGTTTTCTCAAAATAAATCCTAACCTTTTGGTTAAGGAGGCGTAACGGCGTCTCATCTAACGGAATACTTTTAATATGGACCAATATATTGAAAAGGTTGATTTAATGCAAGAGATTGTGTAGCTTCATAGAGGAATATATTGATCCATATTTTAAGTCCAAAATGTCACTAAGTAAGGAGAACGTTGTCTGTTTCTTCCAGAGTAGCGTAAAAATGTCTTCCAATTTCTTTTATTTTAATTTGGAGGCTTGTTTATTAAGGTATTTATATAACCGACATAATTATTATTCCCACATTTTATTGAAATATTTCTGAGGATGCAAATTAAAATTCTATCACTTCAGCTGCAACTTCATTTCAATTCATGCAAATCCGTCCTTAAAAATCGTGGCATTCGATTAAAATTCAAACAACGTTATTACGAGTATTTTTCAATTTCCTGTCGTCAATTGTACTCCGCTGCTGCTGTGAGTCAATTGTTGAATAATAAAAATGTTGCAAGTAAAATATTTTAATAAATTGCTAGTTGCAGGAAATGAAACGAACGCGCTGGGGCACATATGTTTTTGAAATGCGTTTCTCATTTTAAAGAATGCAAAATAGCGTAACAAAACACAAGAAAAGTACGACGATGCGATAACAAGACTTGGGTGACAAATGCAAGTCATAGTCAATGCAGGCAATACAGCAATCAAGACAACGACGTCAACAAGCTTGGTGAACGCACGTACAAAGGCAGGGCAACAGAAATAAGGAAAATATGTGAGTGTTTTAACTTCTTGTTGTTGCCGTAAATGTTTGACTAAATATTCGTTTAATTAGCAGCAATTAATCCGTAGTGTGGTTGTAATTCATATTGTCAGCCACAATATGGAAAAAAAATTCAAAAACAACAACAAAAAGAATGACTGCAAAACAAAGGCAACAACATGCAACAAGACATTGAAAAGAAGCACGAACCATCAGCAACAAATCACGTTGTAATTGTGATGCCGGTGTTGCTGCCTGTTAAAAAGGAGAAGAAAAAAAAGAATGTAACAGAAAATGCATAAAACACATGCATTCGAAGGCATGGGCTTGCGGTATATGCCGCATATGAATCAAAGCGTACGAATGTTGGTTGAAGTGCATCTCTTGCTCTCTGGTAGGGTATTGCGTTCGATCGATGGATTTGTTTATATGTGTTGTTGCTGGACGAGGCATATTGTCGTGTGCCGCAAGCATGGTAAACGTTTCAGTTAATGATACAATGATGAAGACTACCACTTGCAACATGAAAGTGCACTCCGAATGGTATTGTTGTTGTTTTATAAATGCATGTTGCACCACTCACTTATTGTTGGTCCTGGTTGTTGTTGATTAGTTTGGCTATAGTACAGTCTAGTGTGTGATGCCTACAATCTAGAATGTGAGAAAGCTATTGCTTGGTGACAACAAATTGCTTTCATTCATTCCCTTTATGGATTTGTTGCACATGTTGTGGAATCTTTTACTATTTTTTACTCTTGGTTCACCGTCGACATCATCGCTTTAGAAATTGGTGGTAGTTGTTATTGCTCTTGCTGTGGAAAGTGATAGTGTCAGTATATGAAGCAAAAGCATGAGAATATGGAACCAACTAATAATAACCTGGCCTGCTACCACTGTCTTAAGGAAACAATTTCTTAGTCAAGCAAGCATTAAGCCAACTATTTGTCTTTGTATGTGGATTCATTACCTTTTAAAAAAATTCTTTTATTAGCAAGCCTTTGGAGACCAAAGAATCTCAGCTTTTGACTGCTAAATATGGAACAACGAAGCTTAGGAATATTTCCAAATTACTAAACGGCTATCTTATCCACCCAACTGTTCAGTAATATAGTCGCCTTTGAAACTCTAGTCTGCATGGCTTTATGGTAAATTGGTCATATGAACAGTTTAATGCTAATTTTAGCATTTTAAAATCTGTAGCCGATCCAAAGGCACACCAACACATATGCTGTGAGCCGAAAAATATTTTGCCTTCACATTACAAGCAATTAACACAACTGCCCTTAAGTGTGAGTAGATGTTGAAGCTTTAAACTTTTATTTCAACTCCCTAACAAGGCTCCCGCTCATTAACATTTTTAGTGGTTTTTGGTTTTTTCTTCTAAAACTAATAAAGAAGTTAATTAAAGACAAAACAGAACGGAAAATATTTTTTAAACATTTACTTCCGCATTTATGAAATTCCTGTGAAAATTTTATTCGAAAGATTTGTTTATTTTTCCATGCAGCACTACTCATGCTACGACTACGACTGCTCCTCATCACTTGTGGATTTAATTCATTGGAAAGAGTTCATTAGCTTATATTGCTATGGTTGTGTGAATGCTCCTGCTGCAGTTTGTGTTTTTGCAGCTGTTGCTGCTATCGCAAGTATTTCACAGTCTAGAGAAAAAGCAATTCAAAGAATTTTATTATGGAAAGACAAATGAAATTCACAAGCAAAGTACCACGAGTATTTGTATGAATGAAAAACAAATTCCTATAAATTGTTGATGAATAAATAAAGTTCTCTGTAATGCTGTTGGTAGTAGTTAAAGCAGATATTTTTGTAAAATTTATTTGAAAATTTTTCTAAAATCAAATACAATTTGTGATGATTAATTATAGCAATCAGGGAAAAAGGGCTATTTATTGTAAAGTTAATAACCATCTGTTGTTGAGAAGAAAGACGCATGTGTCAGTTTAATGCTACAGAAATTTTTTTGATTTCATTAACACTGTGAACTGTGAACTTGGGTTCGACAATAGAACGGATCGCACTCTAACAGGAATTCTAACTGGACACTGTGCGATTGACAATTTCGCTGACAGCATCGGTCTGTCCCGCCAAGATTACTGCAAAGGTTGCCATGATGTCGAGGAAACGGAATTATTACAACAACTTTAATGCGAGTGCCCTGCACGTCAGGACAGACGTCATCAGCTTTTGGGTGACAAAACGTTTTAAGATCAGGGCATGGTGGCGAACGTGCCACAAAAGGGAACTGGCCAGTTTCATCCGGAGCTAGGGGTGGTTCATATGCACTACAAGCGGATCATGACAAGAGCTTACCTCACATTGCTTAACACAATGGGCCATATAGGCCACCGATTAAACTATCTGGTGAACGTCAAGCTATCCGCTAACCTACCGTAACCTTCACTGTGAAGAACTACGATAAATCATCTAAGTACACAGCCCGTATTTCTTACAATAATTCCTGCTAAAGTCGCGTATACTATTCTGCAGGATTCGTGAATTTTGTACCATGATGAAATACTTAAAACCCAGGAGGAAATCAAGGGTATCTTCCAAACGGAAAAATTTTTCAAATCAACTTGGACAAGATACACAAAAGACAGCACACAGCAATACTATATCATACGGCCAGGCCTCCATTCCAGTACTCGGCTGTTATGAAAATAAATCGAAGATAGTCTGGAGGTCATCTGCTAGGTAGACAAAATAAGACTACCCTCTCCTTGGTTCCAGATCATGTGGGAATTCTCTGTAATAGAAAAACAGACGAGCGGGCGAGAAGGGAAACTTTCACGTCGTTAATGGGTCCAAAACACTTCTGCGGAAACAGGTGGATATTTGAAGCGGTATGCTCAACGAAATTGAAAATAAAGTTTAGGGATTTTCAAGTAATCAAAATTTTGTTTTGAAGAATATAATAAAAGGAGTTCTGAGTCATGCATCAGAATAATACAATCGGTTTTGAGTCATGCATTACACTATCAAGAAACAACCTGAGGTTGATAACCGATTTTTTGACATGTCACATGGGGATGGGGATGGGGATTCTATGACGATGAGAATGAATCATCGGAACGCATTCTTGAAACCCGTGGGGCATTAATGCATTACAGAAGGTACTGGGCAAGGAATTATCATTGTTGCCACCGAGCAGCATGCAAAAGTTTGTCGTGAAATATGGTTGGAGCAGACATTATAGGGATACCCTCTAAAGTATGAGGGGAGTAAAACAGATCGTATGGCCGCAGTACGCAGTACTCTACGCGACAGGTGCTGGGCAAGAAATTATAATTATTACTATCAGGGAAATATGCCTAAAGAATGCTTTAGAGAAATACGCTCTAAAGTATAAGGGGAGAACAATAAATCATATGACCATAGAACTCAAACATCTTTACACGACAATATCACAATACTACATACATATAGTATAATACAGTGCAGAAATACATTTATTTGTAAATTTGAATAAAACATTACCGGATAGTATACTGAACAAGATTGTGTTTGTATATTTTTGGGAGTAATAAGTATGCTAAAGTTATTATCATTTGGCTTTGCAAAGGAAGTTCCTCGATAATTCTTTATAAATCGAAAATGCAATTTGTGCCAGCCACAGCATAATCCTGATTCATAAAATTCATCTTTGCGGGCTCATTTTTAAAAGGCAATGTATTGCGGCGCTGTATACTATGGTTGGTAATTCATGTGAGACATGGTAGTTAAAAATGTTCTAAAAACGTAAGCCAATCTGCGGTCAATTAAAGCTTAAGCTGTGATTAAGAAAGTGTTCTCAATAAGAATGTTTCAAAGACAAGAAAAATACAATATTTTTTAAATGAGTACCATAAAATATTATATTGAAATACGTAAAAAGTATACAAAATAAAATATTTTTCTTCAATAACAGTTTCAAACCAAAGAACGTTTTCTAATCCATGCTCTTCCACTCATTGGTTTAGGAATCAAAAATGAAAAACCATAGAGCCTAGATAGCAAAAATTTTAATTAAATTTGTGAATAAATTTTTATGCCTGGCTTAGCATTTTTACTTTAAAAACTCAATAAAAATGTGTGTGTGTGCAGCATGCAACACAGTTCAATTGTAAATAACGCAGCAGCTTTATGGTCCATTGTTAACAAACAGCAACATATATTTAATGCAAACAATAATATTTAAATTAGAATTTCGTCTCTAATTTATTGATCATTAAAACTTTAACTAAAATTAAATGATTTCACCCACTTTGCCCCTCTTTCTGTTTCCTGTAGCAATAATGATTCTGTTTTCAAACAAAATGTCTGTATAAATTAATGTGGGAAGGGGTTTGTAATGTTTAAGAAGACCAATATTTGAGAGCTTCGTTATTATAATGGGCTTTAGTTGTAATAGGATTTCTTTATTTTTTTTATTTATTTTTTATTATTGTTATTATTGTTGTGGTTGTTATACAACATTTAAACGGTAAATTTATGTCTGTAACATTTTGTTGCATTTGCAGCAATATCCACACATTTAGAATGTGTCTGGAAACCACTCACAGATTTACTCTTTTAATGTTTTAACGAGTTTAAGTTTTTATGGGGCTTTAATGAATGATGGACCGTTCATGAAATTTAGGGAACGGAAGAGAAGCAATACAGAGTAGCATGAAAAAACAGAGTAGAATAAAGTCTAAGTTTTATTATGTTTTCTTAAATCCTGTTGTTAATGATACAGTCTCATAGCATATCAAATTGATAGAAATGGTTAAAGCAGAGAAGAGGCGAATGGAGCGATGTATTGTTGAACATTCACGACTTAGTTTCAGTCTGTTTAAAGCTGATTTTTTCTAATCTTTAAACAACAATTAAACACTATAAAATTTCCATGAAAAATAAAAAGTGTTTGAAGCATTTAACAAATGTATCCACTTTTATTATTGTGGTAAAATGATGCCTTAGTATTGCGACCAGACGATCTATTGTACTCGCCTAATATCCCTATATCGGGAGGTAGAAAAATTAAATTTCAAATCCACCAAAAAGTATCTCACAGGCTCAGGATTAAGCTGAATCAAAGGAAAACGATATTCAACTCTGGCAATAAGTTATGAAAGAGCAAGAGCACAACAAAGAATATTAAATTTAATTTTAATCGAAAAGTCATATAAAATTAAAGAAATTCTAATGATATTCGAATGTTCACAACAAAGGGTTCAGATTACAAGAAAAATACAAAATATGTCCTCCTTTCAAGGGGACACGACCTCGACAACGTTAACAAGCGAACCAAACAAGACAACATTTGTAAATTATTTTTATGTTTGTTGTTGTTTTTTCTTTTTAATAAAGAGGGAACTAAGAAATTTGAACACACTTCAAAACATATTTATAAACAAACCAAATAAAGAAAAAAATATTCTGAAAAAACAAATTAAAAAAAAAACAGAGAAAACTGAAACACACTATCAAGACGACATTTAAGTCTCTTGGAATATTTAAAACAACATGTTACAGATTATTTTTGGATAATAAAAAAAGAAAAATATTTTAAATATTGTGGTTAAGAAACTTAAAACATTAAACATTAAGACAATGAGATAAGATTTCGAAGATAAAATAATTAAATTATCACTTTGTCCATACTGCCTACCATACTATTGATGAACACGCATGATTATGTTAACCATAGACGAAAAGGGATCTTGCAATAAAATATATGAAATCAAATTAAAGAAAAAACTCTTACTAAAATAAAGAACAAGAAAAGAAGATAATATAATATCATGTTGAAAATTATCACAGTGTCAATAATTGTATCGATAGTTTATGCCCGAATAATATTTTAAAATCAGAAAAAGAAATACAAGGAAAATATGAATTGCTGAAGTTGCCAAATATCTCAGATTTTAAACACACCGTTTTACCCTCAGCTTTATTTATAAGAGGGAATCACAGTAAATTAATGTTAAATATCACTTGTATTAACACTAGATTGTAAATTGACATGAAAGGATTAAATAGAGAGCATATCAGGCAAGGTCATACAGGCTATTATAGTACGCAGAAGGCTAACAGGCAAATCCTGTAAACACTGAATGCAGGAATTATGCACTGAATAATGCACTGAATGTATACCATCAGACTAAATTTGAAAACGACTCAAATGGAGTTGAGATTAGTGTATGTCGGCAAAACAGGGGCAATGAGAATCTGTCCTACAGCGGTGCTGGGGTCTACAGTTAGATTTATGGAAAAGAAGTCATGAGAATTCATTAGAAGATTTCGGAATTTAATAAGTCGATGGCCTGACAGCTCCCTCTTTAAGAGTACCGTGTATATAACAAATAACTAAGCTTTTTTGAAATATTTTGCAACGATATTTATTTACAAAAATTAATGGAGTAACCTGGAAGTGAATATTCTCCTGAAAGAGGAACTATTTTGTGATATAGAGATGGGACAATAACGGATCTTGGAATAGAAGCAGTAGATTTTGATCCCAGAAGGTAATATTTCAGAATTTCGGTAACCTGGAACTTAATATTTTTTTGGGAAATACTATTAGAACCAGAAAGAAATAACTATCGATATATAAAGTGGATTGTAAAATATACATACATACATACATAAATGGTCATTACAACACTTCAGTCAGGATTACGACCTAGTTTCTCACACCACTTATGTTGTGTGTGTTAATTTTATACATGAGTGGCGGGACCTACAGTCGACTCCGAACGACAGATTTTTGAGAAACTTTTCATGGCAATTTTATTTACTCTCAGAGTTTTTGCTAGAAATCTGCTGAGAGGAAGTCGTCGAAGAAATACTTTTTGTATTTTATTTTGATGTCTGGCCTGGGGCTCGAACCCTAGCTTTTCGTCTAATAAGCCAACACACTACTTACTAGACCACGGCGGATTGTAAAACATTCGTTCAAATATCTTGGGCCAGTTGGATGAACTGATACCATTAGTTAGAAGGTAATGCTAACAGGTTACCAATTTATCGCTTATTTTACTAACTGTTGATGAGCAAATTCTTTGACACTTAAAAGGTTTTCAGCTATATTTTCTATAAAATTAGAAAAAGTGGAAATATTTTGGCGTTTAGCGCCACATTAGTAAAATTCTTGTTTATACTGAGGTCCGTAAGAATCTGATAACCTAATTGAGAGTAGCTTTAATACTCCATAATCTTATCTCTTTTAAAGAGTTGAAAACAAGGAAAATATTTTTAATTTTCTTTTAATCCCTTTTTGATTTTAATATTCAATTTTCCATATAATTGTATAGACGCCACTTAACATTTATAATTTATGACATTTGCATGGGCTCAAACCAATCAATTGGCTTTTAATCGAAAAAAGTCGACTTTTATTTTCCAATGTCAACAGTAAAAATGCAAAAACAAATCGACATTAAATCCGTTCGTAAGTTTAACTATCAGTGTAATGGCAATATTTTTTATCGTGCCGCAATCAACTGATTTTATTCGATTGAAACGATTATATTTGTCAATGGTCTGTGCAAAACATATGCAAAATAGACGACTATTTGATTGTTTGCTTTGGCATTTATTGAGGCACTATAATGTATTGCGTGTGGATTGCTCGGTCACTCATGTTGTACTAACACGTACAATTGATTGGATTTAAAATTTTCAAGGAGTAAATATTCATAAGGATTTATGAACTGAGTAAAAGTTTAATGAAAGGAATTAAGCAGCGGTAGAAAAAACAATTTACTACAGTGCAGGCATAAAGTAAACTTACACTTCAAACAAGTGTTATAAATAGGTTACCTTTTTTCTTTGGCATTCTATTAACATGTGCATAACATGGATAATAACACTTCATAAGTCTAGTTTATCCTTTCCGTTCAACAATATTATAAACGATGTGTATGCAGTACTGAAGAAGAGAAAGTTCTCCTTATCTACACTATGCTACTAAATAAAAACGGAAAAATCTGTTTTTTTTATCAATTTGCTTATGTTTTGTTGGTTTGTTGCAAAATTTCCAAAAAAAAATATGGATTACTTTAACAAAATCCTACAATAAAAATTATTTCAAAATAATAGTTTATTCCACAAAGTACTCATAAATAGCAGATGTTTCAAACTGCTTTATTGGCAATAATCATGAGGTTTTATCATGAGGATTACGGAAACATTGGATCATGTTTTATGCCTCTCCTTCTCTACAGGAACGTAGACTGAGTATCTGGGGATAGTGTTCACAAACGCATGTTTACAGCGATATTGATGTTCGTTCGAGACACCAAATATTTACAATATTTTCATCAAAGCCAATGATGTGAACAAATGAATGAAATTCATACTCACTAAATACATTTTTACCCCGAAAATTACCACAATAGCATTTGCTATAGAAGGTCTATCTGAACCTTTAAAACATAAACAAATTCATAAATCTAATAATTAATTCTGATATTAGTATTCAGTTCATAAATCGTTTGCCACTTAATTTTCGTCTAATTTTGACCTTTAAATAACAAAGACTATCACATAAATTTTGGTAATAAAAAACAACAAAAGAAAGGTAAAAATACATGAACCCAACAGCTTACCAATGCTTATTAACCACCAACTGGTGTTGTTGTCAAGTTTTTGCAAGAAACCAAAGAAAAAAAAGACAAAAAAATTCATTTAAATTTCAAATATTGACTGCGATAATGTAGTGGCAGTAACATGAGTTCACATTGAGTTCTGGAGTAAACAAAATTGTAATGAAGACTGCACCGAAAAAAAGCAAAAAAATAATTCTGATCATACATCAGCAACAAATTTTAACGAATTTTTCCTGGCTATTCATTTTGGCGACAAGAAATGGAAACGAAATGAAAATAGAGATATGAGAAAAAAATACACGAATTTACTGTGAAATTTTCAAAGTCGGCAACATATTGTTGGATGAGAATGAACCACGAAAACGGGAAAAAATTTAATTGAACAAATACTGAGTTGAGAGTTAGATTTCACGTTTTATTTTCGTATTCAAATAAAACAAATTTGCAAATTTCTGTTGTTGAGTTAATATTTGGACGCACGTTGTCGTTTGAAAATAAACAAAAGTGTGCTGAAACAAATCTGGCCGATACAATTAAAGCCAATGCGGTGGCCAACGTTAAAAAAAAATTTACGAATGTTTGAAATGTTAGAAGGGAAGCATTTTTTTCGTTTTGATTGACCAAAAGAAACAAAAAGACGGAAAAAAATCATTTAAATTTAAAATATTGACTGCGATAATGTAGTGGAATTCAGTAACATTGAGCTCTAGAGGAACCAAAATTGTAATGAAAACTCCACGAAATAAAAGCCAAAAAGTAGTTCTGATCATAAAACAGTAACAAATTTTAACGAGTTTTTGCCTGGCTATCCATTTTGGCGTAATTTTTATCAGACAAGATAATGGAAACGAAATGAAAATCGAAAAATAAAAAAAATCTAAAAAATACATGAATTTACTGTGACATTTTCAAAGTCGTCAACATGTTGTTGGAGGAGAATGAACCACGAAAAAGGCAAAAAAATTGAATTGAACAGATAGTGAGTTGAGAGTTTCATTTCATGTTTTATTTTCGTATTCAAATTAGGTGAACAAATTTGCAAATTTCTGTTATTGGACACAAGTTGGCGTATGAAAATGAACAAAAGTGTAGAAACATATCTGGCCGATGAAGTTACCACCAATGAGGTGGTATGAATATTTGACACGTTAGAACGGAAGCATTTTTTGCTCCGTATTCATTGACCAATCCGCCACACAATTTTTTGCACAAATTCGGTGTGAAGCGCATTTACTGGAACACAAAGCAGACGAAACATATTATTAACAGTACAAGAAATATAGACGCTAACAGTGCCATCGCTATTTTTGTAATCAGCGGCTCAATCCACATAGATTTGAGGGAGTTGAAAATCTCAAGCAACAGCATAAGAAATGGGGAAATTGTACAGTAGAAGAGAGAGAGTAGGCAATTACAACAAAACTTACGTTTTGTCCGGGAATTGATATTTCTGGAAATTTTTCCATGGGATTGGAAACGTTGAAGCGGAAAAAAATATTGCTATCAACTGCGAAAGACTAGATAGGATTGGAATTTAAAGAGAGAACATGCAAAATCCTTAAACTTAATTTAAGCTGGAATTGGACTCCATCTGCAAGAATTTTTAAAAATCTGTTTGTAAAAAACTCGATACTAGTGTAGTAGGTAGAATGTTGGCTTATTAGACGTGAGACCAAGGTTCAAACTCCAGTTCAGATACCCCCAACAAACTGAAATCTGGAAAATATTTCTTTGTTAACTTTCTCTTAACCGATTTCCTGCAAAAACTTTAAGAGTAAATAAAATTGCCATGAAAAGTTTCACAAAAATCAGCTGCACACAATATAAGTGGTGTGATAGGCTAGTTTGTAATCCTTATTGAAGGGCGCTGTACTGACTAATTATGTATGTAAGAGGTTAATAAACCTTCTATCGTTTCATCTCTAATTTGACCAGACATATAATTTTCAAATGTTTTAAATTTTACACGGGAATTTATTTCAACAATTTACATGAAAATTTCATCCGTGAATAAATTCAAAGATTTTATGTATTGCCGCCCCCAAATAATCGCAAGCCTTTAAAGTCGGTTTGTAGCATTTTGACGTATTTATACTTGTTGCTATTGTTGTTAATGTTACGGTTTAAGGTTTTTTTTAAATGAAATGCAATAAAAATAAATAAGAATTTAAAAATCTGTTTTAAAACGAAACTCTTTTCGGCAGGCTAGACTCCTATACTTTTTTTGTTGCATTTTAATTTCATATGTGAATGAAACTGCAAACGAAGGGCGAACAAAAAAAGACCAACAATCAAACGATTTTAGTTTTGTGTAGAAGTGAAAAACACTTTGTTTCTTAACTAGTTGGGCAGTTATAACAAAACAATGTTTGCGTTTGTAAAACAATATGGAAATAATCAAACGACAAAAAATCAGGGGAAAATTGTGGACACACAAGCTACTTTTTTAGTCGTTAAGCCAACAGATAGATAGAAAGGACAACAAAGCCGCGAAGGGCTACTATGTTCCATTTCCGTATATAGTAGCGGTAGTTACTCTATAAAACAAGAGTGTTCTATGAAATTGCAGACGCCTGAAACCCCCTCCAATGCCTTAACTGATACAATAAAACTGGTTGGTGTAGTCCAAGGGGACAAACATATGTTTAAGTAACCACAGGTTGATCCGCCTATTAATCATTTTCTATTATTAAGCTTAATTTTCATAAAACAAATTTTTGAAAATTTTTTTCGCACACACTCTTTATTACCCTGTTGAAATATGGTTCAGAGAGCATTCACCAAAAAGTGTTTCAGGATTATGTCTCCTTCAATTTCTCTCCATATAGTGGCCAGAGTATATTGTTTTTCTATGTTTGATTTTCCTTATTGTAGTTGTTATTGTTAAGGTTTTTTGTCGTTGTTGTTTTAGTTTTGAATTGCAAGTTATAGGTGTAAATAATGACAACGTAAATGAACATGTAAATTGTTTATGATATGCATTAATAAAACAATAATAGCAACAACAACTATAAACATTTAACAATAACATTTAAAAAACAAAACCAATATGTTTAATAAAAAACAAAAACGGGAAAAAATTAAATGAAGTGCTAAAGAAACATTGGGGATTTATTAGAAAAATATTTAAAAATAAATTATTTACAGGAAAAAAAATAATAAAAATAGGGAAAAACGAAATTGAAATTTGTTTAAATAAAAAAAGAAAATAAAACGGGAAAAAGAAAGAATATTTTTTATTAATAATTTTAAATTAAATGATTACAAGGGTGCACTGGTAGTGCGTAGTATGCTAGAATATTAACGTGAGGATCGTGGCTTCGATGCCCACCAGAGACTCTGGTCTGTGACACTACACCGAGCATATGGTCAAGTTACTCCGCTCGTATATAATTAGAATATAATTTGTAACTGTATTGTAATTAACAAATAAAAATAAATAAATAAATGATTAGGATGTGAAGGTGTTTCGGAATTTACCACCACCACATTTGTTTTCATAGGGTCTATGATATTAGCAGAGGCTGTAAAAGGTCCACGGAATTAATATTAATGCCGCAAAAAGTTCACGCCACAACGAATAACTTTTTTTTATCGATTTAATTAACTTGTCCAAATATTGTAGGCGTATTTTAAGGGCGTTAAAGTGCTGTCAGAAAAAAATTAAAATCGATATACATATACATACATAAGACATTATCAGCAGTCTTCTGGCAAATAAAGAGTAAATAAAATTATCATGAATAGTTTTTCAATTCTGTCCATGAGTAGCAGTCCCCCTATTCATGGAAAAAATTAACACACAAAGCATGTGTAATGCGAGAATCTTGATTGTAATCTTGGTTAAAAAGGTTATCGTGATTAATTGGTCATAATTAAGTAATTAATGAGCATTGTTATTATTAATTTCGATTGGTACAGACTATTGATTGAAATGCTTCCATAGGCCTTTGATCTACAATTGCAAGGAGGTCGGTATTAGGATTTAAAACCTTCTTTTTCTATTAGCAATGATGGTGCTTATTTGAAATTCTAATGTCGTTAAATTGAGCAGTAACAATAATAAATAAATTAATTAATTAATTAACTTCGTAATGACCATTTAAATAGAAATAATTCATGTTGTAATCATGTAATCAGATGTCTGCATATGTAGCAACTCAGTAGTTGATATTCTCATCTTATTCAATTACGATTTCTTTTCGCTTGTGTTCCAAATTAAAAAGTCAAGCGTTTAATTGCAATTTCTTTAACCTCGAGGACCACACACACGCACACCCGGATTGTTGCAAAGTATAATGTTTTGCATTGCTTGTGTTATAATTTCAAATTTATTTGCAACTTATATGTGTGTCGTCGTTGTCATCTTCTTATTTGGATCTTCATTCTGTTACTTGTCAGAAGCTGTCATCAGCCTGCTAATTTGTTTATTTAATTTCCTTTTCTTTTTCGTTTTTATTTTTCGTTTTTTCTCACATTTTGTCCTGATAAATATTTGGGTATGATGCGATATTTAATTTATTTTTTTTTTTATTTTCTTTCAAGTTTTTCATTAGACTTTGAACATGATGGAGTAGTTTTGTCAGGGGATGATGATGTGATGGTATTTTTTAGTAGACATGTTAGTAAACCAACAAAAAAGAAGAAAACTACGGAAGACTGCTGGAGAAACAAGTGTTTTATTCTTAATTTTATCAAATTTTTTATTTTAAAGATTTCTAAAAGATGTTATTATTACTGGGGTTTAGTGTCTTGCTTTATTGTCTGCACTTTAATAAATAATAGAATAATTATTTATTATTTATCTTCCAAAAAGAGAAAAACAAAAACAATAAAAAACAATTTTTTATGTCTTCATTTTGTTGTTGAGTTCAATTAAAAATAATATGAAATTCAGATAAGAAATTCAGAACACAGACTCAGGCATAATCCTTATCTGTGTCAGTTCAATATCCACTTGTGTTTGCATACATAAAATAGTTTTTATTCTAGCTCTAAAATACTGTTTTTGCAAAACTCCGTATATGGTCTTATCAGCGAGGAAACTTACAAAATTAGCAGTATTTTAAATAAAAAGTAGCAAAAGAGTAGCACATCATAGGTTGGATTAGGTTAACTAATGTGGCTAACATCCTTGCACAGTAAGATGCCACCTTAAGACCCATATGTTACCACAAGACAATACTCAGTTCTTATAGGCACCAATTTGGTTTCATAATAATAATAATATTTGGGTATTCTTTATTTTGGAGAACTGAGTCAAAGGTGAACGGAAGTGAGAGGCCAAATATTTAGGCCTCATCATGGCAAAAGCCAGGCACTGACAGATAAGGTGAATGATAGTCTCCTCCTCCTTCTCAGAATTCCAAATGGAATTTGAAATCGGACTTTCAATTTGTCAGAGTGGATTCCCTTACGAATGTCGATTCAAACTTAACCTTTATTCACGAATGCCGAATATTTCAAAGGATAATTTCGGATCATTTAAAGGTAACTCTTATATGGGTTCTAGGACATCGCAGTACGGTTGGAAATTGGTTTGCTAATGTACTGCCTAAAGCTGGTAAGGAACTTACAATCTCCGAGATGTTACAGGTCATAAGTGTTCTGATTGTCTCAGTTAAACTGGATATTCTCTTGTTGTTGTACAGTGATGTTTAATTTCATTGGAAGTGTGAGGCTATGTGCACTACAGTTAGGCTCTCCTGGGCCTGATTGCCTTCTTTTGCATGGTCTTCCATCGCAATACTGCGGTTCGCATAGGATATGACAATAGAGTTGGCATTGATTCAAATGATATCTCGAGAAGCTGTGGATCTTAAGAGGAGAGTCTTTTAATCATCGCACGGTTTCCTAAAATATTTGATCCCTTTGTTGCATACTGATTTTTAGTAAAACAATAAACCTAACCCCTAGACTAGCTCATGATGACGCTGGCGCTGATCCAATAAGGAGAGTGTGTAAAGAATTTAATAAATTGTATATGCTAATAGATTTTTCTTCATCGAATAATGGTATAAAAAATAATGTAATATATATTTAAATTCATAGTTATTTAAAATTGATATTTTGTAACATTCCTGAATTGTCTGCAAGGAATATTTCCATAGGCAAATAAAATAAAATAATAATAATAAAAAAAATGACTGCCTTATTGAAGACAACAACATAAACTTAAGCCCTTACATCGGACACAAAAGAACAACTTGACGCACTAATGCTTGTGTACGAAAGCATTAAATTATTCACAGTTTTCTTAAAGCCGTTAAAAATACTGATTCAGCCAGTTTTCCTCCATATTTTTTTTATAAAATTAAAAGTTTGGAGGATAAAAAAACTTTATTTAAAAGGAAATTGCTGATTTCTTTTCTATTACACGATGACTTCGTTTTTAATGTTTTTTACCGGCTCCTTTAACACAATACAGCACAACTGTTCCGTTTCGTTGAAAAAGAAAACATAACACGCAGGAAAGAATGCAACATGTTCAGCATAAAGTTGCAACAACGACGGTGCATAATAAGGCAGTGAAGAATGTGTGTGTGCAACAGACAAAATGTAATGCATTTGGATTAAATGAGGATATTGCATCACCTAAATTTATAAGGAAGTAGAAGAAATGCACTTCTTCTCCATTTTCGTTTTTTTCTTTCTCTTACAAACACTAATATTTACCCACTCTTTTCACTTAAGTAGGTGACACTTTTATAAGCAGGCTACGTGAACAACAATTGCTTCAATTTAGCTTTAATAAAGCGACGAGAAAAATAACAACAACAGCAACAACTTATCAATTAAATTTTAAATAAAATTATTTGTTTTTTCATTTTTCTGTGGCAAGTTGCATTAATGCATACAATGAACAACAAAAATACCATAATGGTAGTAGGCATGAGCCACTCAAGTCGTTTTCTTAAATTCACAACTGCACTACTTTGCGGAGCATGTTGTTTTTGTTCATTAAATAAAGATATTTTAGAATTATTTGGCTCGAATGCTAATGTTTTTTTGCAACCACAAACTCTGTGGCATTACATTAAATAGTCTTTTGATTTAAATTTTTTTTACAGAATGCAACCGCTTCATCCAGTCTGTTGCATTGGGAGAACGATCACGATGTTGTGTCGTATGTAGTATGGAATCGTGAATCGTTGCAACAGCTTTATTTCACTTTCGAATTTAAGAAAATGATATTTAGACGGCTACAACAGACCTAGAATTTGAGACTCACTATCATTGAAGATATTTAAATCCCTGTATGAGATGTTTACCCAATTATCACAATACGAAGACATTGTATGGGTGTATAGTAGGGATGATTTTTAAAAATCCCGGGATTCGGGATTTCGGAATTTTCTCTAATAAAAAAAGCTAAAAACAATTGTTTTATTAAAAATTTCATTAAGTTATTATCACAAAACACATGTTATAAAATAAAAAAACAGAACAAAAATGATAAAAAGCGTAAATTAACAAAAATAAAAATAGTTCATCTGTGCCTACAAACATATATGTATGTATAAACACATTAGTGAAGAAACAAATAACTACCCTTTTAAGAACAATATTAAGTGTCCAAAATATATGTATATAGTAATTATATTCATTGTTTTAAGTAATTTTTTAAAAAGATCAAAGACGCTAATATTTCATCGAAGAGCCTTAATTTTGATGCGAACAAAAACATCTTTCTCTGAAAAACATTTTTCGCAACCTACACTTGTGGGCAAAATGGTTTCAAGATAACTATATGCAGGATATAACTATCCACCTCTAACACCTCGTGATTCAATCAAATATATTTCTTTAGAAAGTTGATTGCCTAAACAATCAGCTGTATTGACAGATTTTATTAGACTTCGAGGGCAACATTTAACTTTTTAATAATGGGAGTTGGGTTCTTATTCAATTCGATGTTGAGTGATATAGAACATTCACTTAATGTTGCATGATACACTTGAAGAACTACACGGATGTTATTTAATGTAATATTAAATAAAAAAATTATATTTAATGTAATATTAAATAAAAAAACAATGCCGTTGACTAAATTTTTTTCTTACTTTATAAAGTATATGTATGAATTTATAATCCCGAAAAATCACGGGAAAAGTTTTAAGAAATCCCGGGATTCGGGATTTGGGAATCCCGAAAATCTCGGGATTTTGTAATTCGGGATTTCCCGATTGGCATCCCTAGTGTATAGACACCCAGCCAATACTATCTCCTTGTTTAGAACAATCAATACAGCAACAAGCCGTCAAGGGCATCTGTGCCGTTTGACCCAGACAGTTGATCGGAAATCGGAGTAACGCGTTAAACAAGTATTGTAATTATTTTCTGGTAAATCGACTTGCGACTATGTGACCCCACATAACCTGGAGACGATATATCGCAAGCGTCGACTCATATCGAATCCGTATAACCAGCACTAAGTTTTCATTGCTCTTGTGGCTGATGTTCTTATCACACCACTAATTCCCTAAGAAATAAATTCATTGAACCCTCAGAATTATCCTGAACCAGCGTCTTCTTTCCATTGGGGCCATCATACTGCTGAAGCGTAGGTAACATACATACATAATTGGCCTTTACAACCCTTCAGTCAGGATTACGGCCTAGCTTCTCACACCACTCATGTTGTGTGCGTTAGTTTTATACGTGAGTGGCGGGACCTACAGTTTGACGTCGACTCCGAACGAAAGATTTTTGAGAAACTTTTTCATGGCAGGTTTATTTACTCTCAGAGTTTTTGCCAGAGAGGAAATCGCCTAAGAAGTATTTTCTTTCATATTTCGTTTTGGTGCCTGAACGTGTTCCGGTTCTATTATTAAAAGACAAGCTTTTGGGTACACTAATGTCTTGGAAAGATGTCCAAGACCAAGAAGACAACCGCATGAGGTAGTTAACCGAAATTAACTTGTAGTCACTACGTCACAGGTAACAGTTCTAAATAAAGACTTGCCGTGTGCTTGTTAAGGCATTAATTTTCAATTTATAAGGATTTTATTGAACACCAAATCCATATCCTTTCAATATAGGACAGAGTTGTTTTTGTTGTTGATTATTTCTTCCTATTGGCGTATAATTATGAAACACTGCTGCACGTTCAGTTCCTTTATTATTATTTTATTTCCTTCAGATTGTTTTCAGTGCTAGTGTTATTGTTATTTTCATTGGGTTTACTTTCCTTAATGATGCAACCATATGTTGCTATTGCTTTAGTTGCCTGTTGTTCCTATTGTTTGTTTACTTAACTATAAATATTGCCAACATCTACACAGTCACACAAACATACACAAAAGTTGTAAGTTTAATAAAGCTAGTGAAACGGGCAACATTGTTGGGGAAAGTTTGTGTGTATGTACATATGTACTACACTCACAGTACAGTGTGGCAAGTAAAAATATAAAGAAAAGATGTGTAGAGAATGAAAAGTAAACACTGTCTGTAAGCAAGTCATCATCATCAGCAACAACTACAGTTACCGCTGCAACTAATATGCAGCATTTACAGCCATTTGCAACCATTTGAGGTAGTGAAGAAGTAATTACGTTACTTCCTGCTAATGCTTTCAATACAACATCAATTTATTAGAAAACCAAAGGGAAACAAACCAACCAATTCAAGGAGTTGAAAACTTTTCTAGTACATATCAAATAAGTTTCTCATGCTTTGGTTCACTCGTCCGTTTGCTTAACTTATTCGTACGATTGTTTGTTCTGTTGCAGCACGAATTTATTATGCAACTCTGATAAAGTAACGGAGGGGATTAAAGGTAGTCTTTAAAACAAAAACAAACAAGAAATCGGAGTAAATTTAAAAAGAAGAATTTAAATGTACCCAATAGTTTTGAAGGGCAAATGTGACAAGTAGTTTAATATGCCACACTTTGTAAATTTATCCTAACGTTGCCCCCTATTTCCTGTGCCACCATTTTTTGCCACAATTATACTTTCACTTTTCGTTTATGCCATTCCAACCACCACAACCATTTGATTTTTTTTTTGATGTTCTTCTGGGTGAGTTATTTCGAAAAACAAAAATCCCTCATGCTACATGTATTAAAGGATTATCAGTCCTTTCTTCTACCCTACAACACTTCTTAGGAAAAATTCTGTTAATGTTTGTAACACAGAAAGGGCGAGGTTTGCAATCACCATCAAATAAGGCGACTGTGTTGGTAACACGTCCTAAGTCGGAAGGAGCACATTAAAGCGCGTCTATGGATGAAAATATTGAAATTAGAAATTAAGGGTTGGGTTGAATTTTAAATAGAATTTCGAATATCAACTTGAGAAACTAAGTGAAATATCCAATAAGGGAAATATATTAACTGTCTTAGAAACTTTCCACTTAGAATGTGTTCCTATTGCTCCTGCAGTGAAAGCATTAGGGTAAAACCTTGTATTGTGTTTAGAAAGAGAGAGAGAGAGAGACGAGGTTCTTCAGAAGCTTCAGTGAACAGCGCTTTAAAATAGCACAAGAAATGGAACTCCACCACTATAGGTAGGTAAGTCGAGGTGGTAGCGTTGATTACCAAGGCTCACTTGAGCACGCATAGCGGACCGTTGCGATGCCACAGGTAAGCGTAGTCCCTGTACTAACCGAATTCCAACAAATTCCGAGCAAGTTAGTCTGCGCAGGGACTGCAACCACTCTGTATTCTCCGATAAAAACTTTGTAAATTCTTTTTCAGACAGTCAATATTCTCTGATCAGTGAAGTAACCACATCCAACAAGAATCTCGTTTCTGCTCAGATACTTCGCTTGAAAAAGTGGTTAATAAACGACTGACAAGCTTTATCTCCCACCCCAATCGCAAAAGTAGAATCAAGTTGCTACTATGCAATAACTAAGCTCTGGAAGGATTGGATTCGATTTTAAGTCAAATTATGATTTAAATATTATAAATTAAATACAATAAATTAATAATTAATTCTTTTAATTATAATAAATTAATAATTAATTCTTCATATACAAGTATAAATAAAATAAAAACTCATACTGTGATATGTACATGCAACGTATGAGTGATATTCAGTTCTATTAATTCCGTATACAACAAAATTGAACTCTTATTTTATTGCATACTTTTCTGAGTAATTATGGAGGCACTGACAGTATGGCCGCGTAATATGTATAAGCCATATAGAATTCAGTACTAAGCATACGTATGAGTGATATTAAATTCCAGTAATTCAGTATACGCCAAAATTAAATTCATATTTTATTGCATACTTTTCAGGGTAATTATTCTACTACTGGTAATATGGCTATGGGTGCGTATAAGCAATATATTTCATATGTCAATATGAAGTTAGTCAATGCCAACTGCAATGGATATTTAAAAATTTTAACTTTTTTTGTTTAATTTTTTTTAATCAGTATAAGAGGATTGTCATGTAAATGAAAACTAAATTTCTACACCGTTTAAGCAGTTAGTTACCGTTTTTTTTATAAGACCAAGACTTGGGGGAGGACACCTACTCATATGTACAGTGCTTTGTGCTGGAATAAGGAAAGTATGTTGTGGGATGGAGGACAAAAGGAGTAGTGTTTTTGGACATTAGATTCGAATCTTTTTATATTATAAGTGACAGAAAAGACCTTTGCATGTAGAGAGTTCGACATAGGAATAGTCCGTCTAAAGAAAGAATACTGTCTGCAGTTTGGAAGTGCCTTGCAAGAAAAACGAGTACTACGTAAGAATTCACAAATTTCGGAGATAAAATCCTTTATTTCGCTAGAGCAAAATCCATTGTAGTAGCGATAGAACAGTGAAACACAAGCCATATTGCGACGATACCCCACCAAATCAACAGAGGTGGATGCTCTACCGTCATTATGAGCACATTCGCTCCGTCCGGCACAACATAAGTGGTGTGAGAAGCTAGGTCATGAACCTGACTGAAGAGTTGTACTGTCCAATTACGTATGTATGACAAAAAAGTCCCCACAGGATAATACTCTTGCACAATGTCCCGATATAACTTCAAGAGAGTAATTAGAAGATCATTTGAAAGAACGGTTACTTAATCGCTAAACCTCAAAGAAAAGTCAGCCGAAAAACTTGCTCATGGTGCCACCACAAAGGTTAGGTTAGGTTAGATGACGTGCACTTGTCAATTAAGACAAGTACAGTACCCGGAGGCCGAATTGACCCATTGTACTACGTCCTAGTTTCTCACACTACTTATGTTGTGTGTGTTAATTTTATACATGAGTGGTGGGACCTACAGTTTAAAGTCGACTGCGAACTCTTCTGAGAGGAAGTCGCCGAAAATATACTTTTTTTTTTGGATTTTGTCTTGATGTCTTGCCTGGGGCTCGAACCCTGGCTTTACGTCTAATAGGCCAACACACTACCTACTAGACAACGGCGAAAATTCCAAATGCGTCAAATTGAGTGCTTGACCTTAAGGGATATTCTACTAAATAAATAACGGATAAGATTTTCATATAATAACCGTTAAAGCGATTGGATGCAAAATAGAAGAAGCTCGTGATTTATTTGAAATAAAAGTTTTGTAAAATATTTTTTTTTAAACATAACATTAAAGAACTGAAGCAAATTTTGCATTCTATAGAAATATTATAATTATTGTGAGAAGGAAAGGTATAAAAAGATGGCTGAATACCACCAATGTAAAACAGCGATCCGTGGGGAATCGGGAATAATGTGTGAAGGTGTGTGCAAAAAGGTATTCCACAGTTCCAAAAAATGGTCGGGAATTGACCAATACTCTATTGGATATTGGATGCTGGCAATTACTTACGTTTTACGTGTGACGATTGCCGCCTGCATATCTATAATGTAGATATGGCAATTGAAGAGATTCAAAATAGTGTGAACAAGAATAAAGAGAACTTAACTGAATATAAAGCAGAATTTGAAACCGCACTTAAACAGAATGCGAACGAGATAAAACAACTGTTACATGCGATTGAAAAAAGATATGAAGAGAGATTAAAGAAAATAGATGAAGCACAAAACTATTGTGATAAAAATGTCAAAGAGGTAAAAAAACTGTATGGAGTGATAACGGAACATGAAAACAAAAATAAGGAAAAATGTAACACAATAAAAGTAAGCAACAAAGATATGTTTGAGAAAATTGAGACAGCAAATATGAAAATGTGCAACAAAATTAAGAAAATTGTAAAGGAGACAAATGTCAAAACAAATATGTCCTATGTACAGGTTGCTGCCAAGAATATAGTAATGCCAGATGTATTAAAAAATGTCCCGCTAATAATAAAACCGAAGGAGCAACAGAGTATTGAGAAACCTAAAGCCGAATTAAATAGGAAGGTAGACCCAATTAATTTTTAAGTAAGTAATGTTGAGAATAGGAGGAATGGCTATACAGAGCAAAAATGTCGCTGAGAGGGCGAGAATTAAGGAGGCAATAGAGAATGAGATCAGTAAGGACTATGAGATAACAGGTAGAGATGCAGATTATTGTAAAGGATATGTATTTTAAATTGCCATAGAGCTGAGGAGGCAGAATGGAGTTCTTGAAGATAGTACAATGGAAATAATAAAGGTATTTGAGACAAGGCGAAAGGGTAGGGCAATTTTTTATGCGAGGATAAAAATAGATCAGGAGTCATATAATAGGGTTACTTCATTCAGAGAGTTAACATTGGATGGGAAAGATGTAGGGCTTATGATGGCACGAATTTGACACGGTGTTATAGGTGTCTGGGTTACAACCACAGGGCAGCGGAGTGTAGGAATGAAGAGGTATGTTTTAGATGTCACGGGAACCATATGCTTAAATTGCATAAGGGAGAATAGGAGATTGAATTTAGGTCTAGATGAGAATCATAATACGAATAATAGGAATTGTCCGGTATATCTGAATAGACTTAATTTGAAGAAGAAGAGATTAGGATTGGCTGTTTACCAACCAAGCTGCATAAGGGGTATATACACTAATATTCAGGGATTGTTGAATAATTTTAATCAGTTGAAGATAATGATGCATACAGTAGGACCAGAGTTTATAGTTCTATCAGAAACTCACCAAACGGAGGTTATAGATGATGGAGAAATAAAAATAGTGAATTATGACCATTACTATTTACTATCGGGTTCGTCTAGAACCGGGGGGCTCATATTATATTTTAAAAAGCATTGGAAGGCATCTATAAGGGAACATAAGTTTTGGATAGGTGCGTATATGGCTAAGTATGGAAAAATTTCAATAGTAATAATAGCAGTTTACAAATCACCAAGTGGCCAGAAACCAGAATGTTGTGAAGCTTTATGTGAGTTTTTAGATATAGTATGTGAGGAAAATTATGAGATTGTAATACGCCTAAAAATAGGGAATGTTGCATTTTTAGATATAGCAGGAATAGATTTAGAAGCAAACTGGGATCGATGCTGGAATTTGAGGAAATGTAAGTCATCCATTTCCTTAAATTCAAGTGAGTATGTGGGCAAATTTGAGTTGTGTTTGGATAAGACGGTAGAACATTTTACTGTTAGATCGAGAGTAAACAAGAAAAAAAAGGTAGGAATGGTTCAATAGCGAACTCAGGAGCTTAAGAAAGGATAAAATTATAAAATACAGAAAAGCCGTTATGGAGAATAGTATTGATGCATGGTGCAACTATAAACTTAAAGTAGTAAATTCAAAAAACCATTATATAAATAGTAAAATAAACACAGCAAAGGATCAGAAGGAAATGTGGAATAGGATTAAGGATTTAGTATTAGGAAAACCAAGGAATGTGATAAAAAAAATGTGATATTTGAGGGTATAGAATATACGGAAAGTGTGGAAATTGCTGATAGGTTCAATGGATATTTCATTAATAGTATTAGGAATATATGTACGTAGCTCAATTGAGAATGTACATTTTGAGAATAATGTACATACTTCAAACTGTAGATTTAATTTTCGTGCAATATCATTAATGGAATTATAGAATATACAGTGAGCGCCATAAGTGAGTCAACACTTTTGTTCTTAGATATAAAACAGCTTTGTTCTTAAGTATCAAAAAAAGTGCCTTTATCATGAATTGTTGTTTTTGTTTTAACATTTTATAAGTAATAAATAAACGTTTTTATTATTTCAGTGGTGTTTACTCACTTTTGGCACTCAGTGTATGTAGGAACATGAAGAAAAAGAAGGACTCAGGAGAATATCAACTGGCATTTTATTGGACAATTGGAACAAAGTTGGTAGTGTTTTGCTCACAAATAGATCGTTGGGAACTGGAATATTCCCAGAGAGCTGGAAGGAATCGATGGTTACACCTGTTGAGAAGATTAGAAATACTATTAAATATGAGGAATATCGCCCGATAAATACCCTAAGAACATGTGAGAAGATTATCGAGAAGATATAAGAACCAATTGGAGGAATATTTAGAGAAACATAACCTACTATCAAAATATCAGTCAGGCTTTAGAAAGAAGTATTCACGTGAGACGGCAATTAACATTGTAATAAATAGATTGAAATTTAAAGGGAATGATTGTAAAGTTCTAGCAATTTTTTTTAGATTTCAAAAAAGCTTTCGAAACAATAGATAGGGATATTTTGTTTCAAAAACTTTCATGGTTTGGCATTAAGGATAGAGAATTAAGGTGGTTTAGTTCATATCTCACGAGACTTAGACAAATGGCAAAGGTGAATGGTGTTGAGTCGAGTATGAGTGAGAATGATTTTGGTGTCCCACAGGATTCGATATTAGGAGCTTTCATCAACGATATTGAAAATGTAATGGAGAAATGCGAGATAGTTTTATATGCGGATGATCCTTTAATTTTTACTGAGTGTACAACGTGTGAGGAATGTTATGAAAATATTGAAAAGGATATGGATAAGATAAATAGATGGTTGAAGATAAACAAAATAAAATTAAATGAAAATAAAACAAAGTTAATGGAAATTAATATGCACATTAATAGTTCATTTGGAATAAATAATGTAGTAATTGAAAAGGTCACCAATATTAAGTATCTAGGATTCATAATAGACAGGGAATTAAAACTAAAGGAACATTTAGAGTATATACATATGTAGGAAAAAAGGAAACAAAATAGGTTTCTTTAAACGGCTGAGAAATATGGTCTCACTGTTAAATCGATTAATATATATAATACAATGCTGAAGCCGCATTTCGAATATGGATCAAGAATTTTATATACATGCTGTACTGAGCATGAGACTGCAGAAATTACAAAATAAGGCGATGCGTTCTATATTACAACTAAATAGATTTACACCAACTACTTTTATGTTAGATGCACTGAGATAGCTTAGTTTACGTAAAAGATTGGAATTTAACACGCTAAATTTTATTCAAAAAATGAAAATAGGAGAAGCACCACAGTACCTAACTGAACAGTTAAAATATGTTGGAGAAGCGCAACTGAGAAATGCGAACGATTTTAGGCTGCAGAGAGCGGATAAAAGTGCAATGCAGAAATCATTATACTATAAGGGACTTAATATGTACAATAAAATGCCAAATTATTTGAAGAATGAAGGGAATATCAATGTTTTTAGAAAAAATGTTGTCAATTTTGTTAAAAATAATAATAGTTAAAATCATATAGTTATAATATTTATAATATTTGTAATATTTGGTTATGTAAGTATTTCAAATACTACTAAAATAAACTTGAATTGAAAATTTGAATTGAATTGATATTAGAATTTTAAATTTACTCAGGGTTCTACTGATTGAAAATGTGTTATCTGGTCTAATGAGTCCAAATTTAACCGATTTCAGTCAGACGGAAAGCAGTACTGTTGGCGCAGACTCGGGGAACATGTTCAAAGACACCATGTGAAGCAAACTGATAAACATGGCGGCGGAAATATAATGGTTTGGGTATGCTTTACATGGCGGCATGTTGGCTCTCTGCATTTAGTAGATGGTACAAGCGAAAAGAAGACTATCTACAGATTCTGCAAGCCCATATTCCCAATTTTATTGATAAATGTACTTATCCCGGAAATGAAATTGTTTTTCAACAGAATGGTGATCCGAAGCACACAACAAAAATTGTAAAGGAATGGATTGGAAAGCAACATTTTCAATTGAAGGAATGGCCAGCGCAAACTATCAACCTCAATTCGATTAAAAATCTTTGGTCAATCAGGAAAGCCGGCTCGGGGAGTACGAAGCAGTCATAACGAACATGGACAAACTTTGGGATCGTATACATGGAATCGAATTCCAAAAAATAGAAAATTTGGTAGAAAGCATGCCAAACCGCGTAAATCAAGTTATTTCTAATAAGGGTCTATGGACCAAATATTGAAATTGGGTTAGTTTTTATAATTTTCTTGAAACGTGCAAAATTGAGTTTATGTGGGTTATTTTCGTTGATTCTTTCAAACTCATTAATTATTATTTCTTTACTGCTATTTGTTAAAAATAAAATAATAAATTTAAAATAATTTTTTTTTTTTTTTTGGTATGGTTTTGTTTTTATGGATGACGAAACTCAGTATCGTGAACATGCACTCACTGCTGCTCGCCACTGTATATTTATCTAAACGTTGTAAGATTTTCTAATAACAAATACACGAGTGAAATATGTGTTTCCTGCACTACAATATCTTCCTCTCTTTTAGTTGATCCTTTCTCTTTTTCTCTTTTTAATTTATCCTTTTTAACAAACATTACAATTTAATTAAATTATGATGTTAAAACTTTACGTCATGACATTGCCCTCTTCCTCTCACCATTAACAAATGTTTTATGCATTTCACTCGGTAGTCAAATAAAGACAATTTATTGCCTTCCTTTTCCCTTCACTATGCTGCCACATTTCAGAAAATATAGAGGTTGGCTGTGATTGCATTATTTTCTGTTTTAATTTTCTTTTTTGTGGATTTCTTATAAACTTTCTGTGAACAAATGATGTGATGTGAAAAAGAAAGTGAAAATTACAAAATATACATTATACGTACATGAGTACGAGGTATAGGAATAGAAGAGTGTGTTATTAACCTCACATTTTCTTGACTTCCTTGGTAGAGCATTGACTTATTTTCCCTTAGATGAGCCGCAAAATGAGAGTAAAAAAGTTTTCAATTAGGCTGGATATCGTTTGAATTGATAGAAGATCAAAGAATGTTACAAGGATTTACAATTATTTCCAAATTCTAAGGAAATATTAGCTGAAAAGGTTTTTTAACAAAAATTATGCATTTTACTGAATAATACAAAAGAGTTGCTGAGATTGTTTTATAAGAGTTAAAATTCACTTAATGGTGAACGACTTTTTGCTTTTTTAGTTGTGCTCAACTAAATGCACAATATAGACTATGAGTTGGATTTAGAACTCTAGCACTTCGGCTTCATAAGCATCCTAGAAATCATTCATATGTTTGTTCACAGGTATTATGAATCCTAAATTAGTTAACGACAGGAAATTTAAGATTTACTCCATATTCGCGGCAATTGAGTTTCAGGTGGGCCTTGTGTTGTATTTAAACAGGGACATGAAGTGAACGTAATACTAGGGTGGATAACTGTGCAGATGTTTTCCAAGCCAAAATTAATTTAATTTGCATTGGAATAAATCCACAGAGGGGTATTAGAGGTATAATCAAGCTGTACATCAGCATATATATTGTATACAGTGGAATTTAAGCTGGCTGATTAGTTGGTGGTTTACTAGTTATCATCTTCTTTAGATTATGGATTAGGTCTGCTATTTGGCAACCTACTGAGTATGGTAATAATAATAATAACACTGAAGGATACTTATATGAAGCGAAGTGGGGAAGCTAGATTTATTATCCTTCCGTATCTAAAATGCATCCCAACTCATACGCATATGATAGTGCCTCAAAGGCTTTGACAAATCGCAATCTAATACAGGAAAAGTGCTCATTAACAGTAAATTCAGCGCTCATGATAGCAACGTCGCTATCGTATTATCGTTTCTGCAATGAAAAGTGCGGAAATGTTATAGACAAACATGTTGTCCAGAAACGTAAATTTAATGTAATCCTAGAACAAATCTGATCGTGGTTCGTAGTCAATTGACCGGTGGATCTTATAGGGCTTTACGGAGATAACCCTTTCGTGTAGCCACGTTATTCTTGAAGAAGTCACTTGTCTTTCATTTATCTTCTTATGGACGCAGATTCAAGTCAAACTTTTTTATGAATACTGTTCACTTCTTTTCTTCTGTCAAGAATTATTTTTCTAGTTCCCATATAAAGCCGTTTAAAAACGTTGCCAAAACTTTATGATTGTTCGCCTTCAATGAACAATAATTCTGGTTATTTTTTGAGAATCTGTGTGAAAAGAATTTTTGAATTTTTAAATTTACTGTAGAGTCCTACCTAGACTAAATTAACGACAATTGGTTTCAATATATTGTTTATAACTGCAACTAATATAGTGTCAACATCATGATAAACCCTGCACCCTTTGCCTTCCTTCAGGAAGCCAAGCTAAATAACTAAAGGCAGACACAAGCACGAATAGTAGATGAAATCAAGACAAAACAAAAGTGCCTAAAACAAAATTGGAATCTAAAAATATTCTATTAAATTAATCAGTAGCATATTTATGAGGCAACATTCCCTTAAGGATGCCATTCGCTTTCATCACTATGCTATTTGCAGATTCACTTTCCTGTTGCTTTACATTATAATAACATATGAAAGGCCTGCAAAACTCTTTTAAAAATCGTGAAAAGCTTGTTTCCTTATCTTTCTCTCTGTTAGAAAGTGGTTGTATAAATACATAAACGTTTCTTCTGCTGTTACTGTGTATATCCTTTGCATCTCAGTCCTGTGCAAATTTCAAGATCCAAAAGAGGTTGATTTTGATTGTAAACGTACGTGTTTAAGTATTAAAATCCGATTTTTATGTTTAAGAAAACGTAGGAAAGGAAAAGTTTCAAGAAAATCGAAAACAAAATCACAATTTATTTAAATTTTAATTCAAACATTTTAAGGAATTTATGCAAGAAGTATTCAGGCACTTGTTGTGTTAGTTGTTGTATTTTTTGTTCCTTTTTTCGTTTTGTAAATTTGTAAACTTAACTAAACGACATTTATGGCAAAAAGGCAAACAAATTAAGAAATTTTTAATAATAAGTTGGGCGGATTATTAAAGGAATTAAATCTTGATCATGTTTAAAACTAAGTTGAGAGCATGATGATGAAGGGAAACAAATATAATTCCGCAGGGAAAAAGAATGCAGAAATTGTAGATCCAAATCTGAGTATAAAGGAGGTTGATACTTAGCATTATATTCAACTAGAAAGGCTTGACGTTCGATTTTTTTATCTGTATCTGAATGCAATGGCACATTCTTTGTCTACGCCCTGTGACAGCATTAAACTTCACTTTTCAGTTGTTTCCTCTTTAAACACTGAAAATCTATTGGCGAATAAGAAGCTATTCAGTCGTTCCTATATGATCGTTATAAGGAAAACAAACTATGGCGCTGTACAGCCATAACAGTTTTTTTATAAGCGACAAGTAAAGGATTAGTTTCTATACTTCTCAACGTAGAGGAGCTAAGAAATCAAAATATAGAAAAAGTTCTGTACCAACCAATGGGAAAATTAATAAACTATGAAAGAATCTGCGTATTTATCTGATATCAAATAGTTAGGTTGCTAGGTTGCATTGACTTCATTGAATGTTTGCAATGACTTACGAGGGAACATGTTTCAAACCCCTGCTCAGGCGTAAAAATATTTCTTCTGCCGTTTTCTGGCAAAACTCAGGAAGTAAATAAAATTGCAATAAAAACTTCCTCACAAATCAGTCGGTTGGAGTCAACGTTAAAAGAGTTGATCTCGTCATTTGTACAAAAAATTAACACGAACAAAATGGGTGGTCTGAGAAGCTAGGTCGTAAACTTCAATAAAATTCTCAAGTAAGCAACGTTCTAACGACGAAACCAACCATTCAAACATTCCTATCTTGGGTATCTTGGCTGTATACCGACAACGTTGAGGGCTTATAGGCTGATGCAAATAGTTGGTTTCACAAAACGAACATTGTTCGCAGAGCGACAATCAGTAGGATATCTCAGAAGCATATGTATGATATTTCGGTACAGCCAATAAGGAATGTATACTCAAAGAAGTTAGACAGAGAAAGATGCGGTGATATCGGCATACTGTCAGGAGGAAGCTTTAGAGTATAATAATATAGAGTAATATAATATAATAATAGCGATAGAGTGGAATCTCAAGGCTTAGAAAGTTGAGGTTGACCAAAGAACATTCGAAGACATACAATACGCATAGAACTACGACGGCGAGAACTAACATGGCAAGGAACAAACAGAACTGCAGTAAATAATGGGTACAGGGGAATTTTTGGGGAAATCGTATATGCCCAATAGAGGTTATGGAATAAATGAATATGTGAGAAATAAAACTTTTAATTCTGCAGTCCTTTAAATCGCTGGCCAATTTATTAACATGTAATCTCTGGTTATTATGCGTGTTTTTCTTTTCTTTGGATTTTTTGCATGCAAAGTGTACTCGTTAGCACATGTTTTTTATTCGGATTTTGTTGATTTTTTAATCATTGACAAACATTTCAAACATTAAGTTATGCCTTAATCATTTTTAAAAATATTTTTTTGGTTCTCGTAATTTTTTTTATTTTTTGTTTGTTTTTTGAATGTGTTTTTGCAAAATCAAAATTTAATTGTTAATGGTAGTTTAATGTAGTTGTTGTTTTTGTTGCAGTCTTTTCATTGTCGCATGTGACTCTCGTTCCATGTTCATGTTGAAAATGTCACTTAACGGAACACATGCATAAATTAAAACTGAGACGTGCGTGCTACACACACTTGACTAAAAAAAGTGTGTCGAGTGGAAATGATGTGACGATAGCTGCTATAAGATTGTAAAAACTTGGTCAGGAGAGTGGGTAGTGGTTCAATGATTGGGGTAATAAATTTATAATGGTTTTAAAAGTTAATTAAAATATTGAAAGAAAAATTTGTAAAAAAGCGATTTCTTAAGTAATATTGCCATCATAAATTTAAAAAAAGGTTACAAAAAGAAAACTCACCATTAACATTAGAAACTGGAAATAAAAAATAAAAAACAAAATTAATTAATGAAAATTGATTTATTTTGTGTAATTAAAATAAATATTATTACAGGAATTATCGCTCTTTTTGAACAAATAAAAAAGCTGCAAATTATGTATATCCACAAATTTTACATAATATGGAGACTGGGAATGTAAGCAGAGACTGCCATCATTATGTAATAAGAAGTTTTCTTTTAGAGATTCATAACTTTTTATTAGAAACTCTACTTTATTTGACAAACCATTTAACATCTGTTTTTGTTTAGTTTATTTTAACATTTCAGATAGACTTGCACCAGAGCAACGCTAGCAAATTAGGATTTTTTAGTCAAAATAATGGTTCTGTTTATCAATTTTGTCGTGCGATTCATCTGTTTTATGGCGTTCATAATCGTCCTTTAGAGGGGTTAATTCGAATAGCGGTGAATCCTTTTCGGAACACGTTTACTCTTACTGCTAATCTGCATTCAGTAGAATAGTGCATACTGAAGAAGTTGTAATGGCTTTACAGAGAAGCATTGAAGAATCGCTCAATTATACGTCGTTCTTTTCAACTGGAGTGGAGTCAATCCACTTTATTCAAGATTTTTTCAAAGATTTTGTCTTAACGGCTATTAAAGGAATTTCTAACATTTGATTACATTGATAATAGAAGTAAGCAGTGCCTCAAATAGGGTTCTAGAATGTATATAGAGAATCAGGAATCTTTTCCCACCCAATTTATCCTCAGCTTCGTTTCCTAGTACTCCGCGGTGTCCTGCTACCTAATACAACTGAATTCAATTCTCAAGTGCTAGTTTTTGCAACTTTCTATAACAACATTTGTCAAGTTGAAATGCTATACAGTGATAGTTATGTAACTTTAAGATAGTTCAGCAGTTTATGAAAATATAAATGGTTTTAACCTTTGAACAATACTTTTTCAAGTTAAGTCGTTACATTTTGGTGGAGTCCGTGAACAGCAGCACTGATGCCGTCGGTGTATTAATTTAAATCCAACTCGCTCTAAACTAATCTCTGAACAGGCAAAGCTTTCCGTTCTGGTAGCTTAATCTGCCAGAGGATAACTTCAAATACGTGATAGAAGTTGGGGTATCAATATTCCTGTGTATTATATTATAAATGTATAACGGGAACTTGCCATCGAACGCGCAGCCACCCTCATACTATAGACATGAAGTGATGTTGAAGTCATTATTAGACATCTTTTCGTTTTCCTAATTATGGTCATAGCTGGGGTTCCGTTTAATAAAAACCCCAGGATACCATAAGAACATTTATATTCTCTATTGTAAAATCAAATATTTTCCCAGCGCACATAAACTTAATCACTTGTGTTAAAAGTTCACATCTGTTAATGTCTCAAATTCTAACCTAATTATAAGCTTAGGCAACAACAACTTTAACATTCGATTTGCCTTTAAGCAGTAGCAACTAAAGTTTTAACTTTACATCGTAAGAAAGCCTCCCAAGCCTAATTGGAGGTATTTGTAAACAATCGGAACAATGTAGAGCAGAACAGAAGAAGAAGGCGTAAGAGTGTGCTGCATTAATATTTAAATGCCACCAAAAATTTAGTATGCAAATTTTGCAATTTGCAACGCGTTTAAGCTTTAAGCATTAACAAACCATCATTCCTGCTTGAATATTTCAACAGGCTTTGCAGCAGCCATAGCACACAACACACTACAGCAATCATACGTAACAAAGGACATACACACAGATATACACACATGTACATACTTACGAGTTCCCGCTCTCCACTCGGCGGTATTGACGCCTTTAAAATTACAACATTAAATACGACCGTACTTACATGTACGAGGCTATTCTCTACATTTAAGCCACAGACCGATGATAATGGATTGACATTCTAAGCCGGGACTATGGACTGTAAAATATTTGCTTGGAGTTTATGCAAACCTGTGTGGTTGTAGGATTGTAGGAAAAAATCTCTTTCCGTCGAAGTAAAAACAATAACATTAAAATTGTAAACAAAAAGCGGGAGCAAAGGCTATGTTGTTACCGAGCAATGGAACGGAGGGAAGAGCACATTTGGTGGTACTTTAAAGGTTTATGAATGTTTTATTTGGAGCCAAATTGATTACGATGCCACATGCATGTTTCCAAAATTTCATGAAGAAAATAAAACAATAATTATTTAAAAAGGCAACAACAAGCACAACTTAAGCCCAAGTAGGTTGTCACTATTCGAGCAATTCACTTGGTTGGTCAGCCAGTTTGCTGCACAATTAGGCTGCTTACTTAGGCTATTATCTTGCCCGTGTGTTTCTGTCTGTTTGTTCGTGTGCCTGGCTTAAATGATTCAAAAGCTGATTTTAGCTGAAAATTATATTTTGCAACACCGTTGACTTTCAGGTAATGACCGACCAGTTTGATTTATGTGTCGAACATACGCAACGAAAAAAAGGAAAACGAATTTGAAAATTTCGTACAAAGACAGGATTACCAGATGTGGTGAATTTAAGTTCGGAATTTATTTATTTATTTATTTATTTGTTATTAGTCATAGCACAACAAGATAATAATCTTATAAATGAAAGTGCTATGGGAGTACATCAAAGAAAGAAAATAATAACAAATCATTGATTATATATGTAATGAAATGTTTGAAATAATGTAGAAATAAAAATGAATAAGAACGTGTTAAAATAACGGGATATAGCAATCTATATAAAAAAGGATAAAAACACAACTACAAAGAACAATATATAGAAATATAAAGAAATATACAAACAAAGTAAAAATATATTCATATACTAAGATACAATGAAATTTAAAGATATATTAATTAAAGAAATGAAAAATTAAAAACAATCATTAATAGAAATAGAGAGAAAAACATTCACAAAAAAATCAAGATGTGCTAAAAACTACTTGAACAGATTGTATAACTCCTTTTTGAACTTAACTGCATTGCCTAAATGTGGTTTATTCTTACTTATTTGCTAATTGTGTCAAATGTAAGTAATTATACAATAATAAGTGACTTAAAAGTTATTTAAGACATTAAAAAAAAAGTTCTTATCCAAACCTTCCTTTTTCAAACTTGACAACACTATTGCGATTATTCAAAAATAAAACAAACTTAAAACAATTAGACCGGTTTGTACGCTCGCTATACTAACAGAGAAGAGACGATGAGCAGAATACCTGTAATACACAAAAAATAAAGAAAAAAATCACAAATTGCACCCTTTGGCAGCTCTCCCACTAAAAATTCATTCATGTATACTTTTGTGTAAATTTGTATGTGCATGAATGCTTGCCCATATCCAAATGGGCTACAGCTAAAGGTAATCGATACTCGTTGTATGTATGAGTATGTAAACTCCATTCTAAAGTTGACGTTTGTTAACTGCAGGGTTGGTTGGTTATTTGGTGCGGAGCCAAGTACCGCCTTGTCCTTTTAGACAATTTATGTGGGGCATTTGTTTTAACACAGCAAAAAACTGATTAATGTTATTAAATTATGTATAATAAGCGAAATGTTGTTATTGCCTACAACATATACCACACATACGAGGAGCTACAACAATGAAAGATCAGTGTGAGTATACATTCTCATAAAATGTAATTTCCATTATAAGGCGCTATAATAATCACTATTGCCACAGATGCAGGAAGACAAAGAAGGAATGAACGAAATTTATTATTCCACCCAAAACAGGCATCATACGCATTAGCAGTTATGTAGTGCTAAGCCATTTGGGACAAGTATGATGGTGTGTCACACTGGCAAAAAGCAGACTGGCTGGCAATCAGCACTTCAATAACAATCAATTTTTCATTAACATTTTATACCACTTTGACAGGTTATTTGTGAATTTTTATCACAATATTTTGAAAATGAAAAATTGCCTCTCAAAAAAAATACAAAAAAAAAATAAAAAAATGACAAAAAATTTCTTCGCTGAGGCTCGTCGAAGATTTCAACTCGAACCCTAAGCGGACCAGCAAATCGATTTGAACAAAACTGCTCACACGTACTCTCTGGTTTGTTTGTGTTCTATCTACGTGACACGTACTATCGAACATGATGTTATGATGATGAGGTAAGATATTCTGTAGAATTAATTTCACAGATCGATAGGTTGACAGACTTTCTCAATCTAAACTCCAACGGTATTCTTCCAACAGATATCGATATATCGCATTGGGTCAGATAATTTTTTTTCGCGGTTTAAAGGGCCCGGTTATGGCAAAAAACATGACTTCTTTACAGTGACCAGCAACAAAGCAAATATTCCCATTACTATCTCCACCGTATTAAGTTTCAAAATAAATTTCGCTTGAAGTAAAACTATTAGTCAAGCAGTTTTGTATTTTGCTTCATATCGACCTCAGCATGGAATCGTATGGTGTTTTGAAGCCGATAAAGGTATTTTAGTTGACATTAAGTTTGGCTTCGTCATGCTCAAAATATCTATCATAAACTGCAAATTCTTTGATCAAAAACTGTCTCCGGAAAGAATGTGTTATTGTTGTTGTGTGTCCCACAAACTACCTTATTGTGTAGGGGCTGTTATCTAGTCGCTGTTATCATATCGTCTATCTGTTTATTGTTATGTTGGTACGCCCTTTTTACCAACAGCATAGCACCAGTTCACAGAAAGAAAGAAATTAATGGAAATTACGGACAAGACAAGAAAAAAGAAATACGAAAAATATTTGCAACAATTCCCACACCGACACCATCAACGACACAGCAACAAATTGTTCTGTATTACAATTTGATATGGCAGGGGCAACATTAAAAATAGTTGTTTAAGTGATCACATGCTGTTAGGGGACAAGGAGATTAGTTGATAATTAAAAAAAAAGTTTTTTTTCGCTTTTGTTTTGCTATTATTTTTGCTGTTGTTATTGAACAATATGGGTTCGAGAAATTTGTCCAAAAAGCTAAAGTGTAAGCTGGCACAGTTTACTAACTACTTTGGAAGCATAATTTCATTGAAAAGTTGACAACAACATTACGGTTGTGGCAACGCAATTTTTCTTCCTCAAAATAACTCCACCACAGCGTTTTGCTTCTACGAACAGAAAATGTGTGTCATACGAAAATGGTCACAGGGAAGTGGCAACTTATTCTTCGTTTAATTTTGGTTTTAAATTTGTTAGCATTTAAAACCGAAGAAAAGTTTTATTAAACGCAGTATTGGGAGGAAGATTAATTAATTTTTCCGTACAAAGAAAAAATCAGAAAATAAATCTTTAAAGAAGAAAACAATAGATGTAGATTTAATCATTATTTTAAACCACAAACGTAAAAGTAAATCAAAACGAGATTTTAACGAATCTACGCAGTTCAACAGAGATGAATGTGAGCAATTCATAACCACTTCCATTTGCAATATCTCGGCATGGCTCTTTTCTACAAATATGTTGTAAATAATTAAATTAAAAATCGTGAATTTAATGGAAAAATGTTAGAAAGTTTTGTTATTTTTTGGATTGGAAGTGGTCATCTACATGTAGCAATTGATAATTGCGGATTCTTAGAAATTAACACCATCTTCACCGTTATAATTCCAAGGTGTTGCTATCCGATGCGACAGCTCTTTGTTTTACATTTTTTTCACATGGGTATGACCGTAACAAGTAATCAAGTAAGTCGGCGTAGTCAAGTAGGTAGTGTATTGGCTTATTAGACGTGAGGCCTTGGTTCAAACCAGAGGTCAGACATCTCCAACAAAACGAAATACGGAAAAATATTCTTCGGCGACTGCCTCTCAGTAGAATTCTGGCAAAAACTCTGAGAGCAAATAAAGTTGTAATGAAAAATTGTCTCCCAAATCTGTCGTTCGGAGTCGACTTTAAACTGTAAAGTCCCACTACTCATGAATAAAATAAAACACAAACGCCATAATTGATGTGAGAATCTAGGGCGTAATCCTGACTGAAGGGTTTTAATGTCCAATTATGTTATGTATGTTATGTTGATTCGCTGTACCCAGAGAAGCCGTGGCGCATATTTGAATGATGTTATATTCTATACATTATGATAGCAATAGGTCTTTCCAACGAATGCAAAATTTCAATGTATTTTCAATAAAACGTTTAGATAAGACTTTTTGTAAGAGATTTCTCGAGTATATCGTAGTGGACATGTGTACTTTCGCTGGCCACTAATAGATTTGAGCTGCATGAATAGATGACTTCAATGAGTCTGGTAAATTTACTCTTGATAATTTTCGTAAACAATTTGCAATATTGTTCTTAAATGGTGGCTTAAACAATGGCAACAGCCATTCTTAGTCATTGATGCTCTCTTTTAAAAGCACATGTGGATTAAATTCTTATAAAATTCATTTTTTCGTTATAATTTTACGCTCATTTCTGTTGCCTGGGTAAATGAACTACAAATACAATATGGGCCATAAGGAATCACATGGCAATAACAACAATAAAAAAGAAAGCAAAAACTAAAAGTATACAAAACAAATTCTCTCCCATTTGAAAGAACAAATATGACCAAAAGGAGCAACAAAACTTGTACAGAAATGCACAGAACTGGAAGCAAATAATAAACAAATACAAAATAAAATAAAATGGTATGGAAAATGGAATAGAAACATACAAAAAGAGACACAAATTTAAAGAGAATGAAAAAGAAAAAAATTTGAATTCCCTATGAAAACTTATAACATTTGACTAACCAACAACTCTCATGCAACCAAGGCAGCTTACCACAGCTAACCAACGAAGTGTAAATAAAAATCACATGGTAAACTCAGCTGGCTAAGAATATTGCAAGCAACAACCAAACAGCAACACTAGTAAGTAAATAAGATGCAAGATTTTTAGAAAACCTTAAAAGTCGGTGTAGCGTGTACTGTTAATTACAGCTTAAGAAAGGAAACAAGAGAAGAGATTCGTGCTGCCACATGCCACATACTCGTCTGAAAGAAAGCGGGAAAATATCAGATTCCTAAGATTACATCAAAAAGCTGTGTGCTGCTGCTAGTACTTGTATATGTATTGTAGTAATGGGCATTTTGCATATTACGTTTACATCTTTTACTCTGGGATTTCTCTTTTCTATTTTTTCCCTCGTCATATAGTGAGTGTCGAAGATAGGCATCATCATAATATTCATGCAACATCACATCCACATCATCATCATCTATGTATGTTAACGGATGAGCATCATCTTAAACAATTTATTATTGATTTTGTTTTTTCCTGAGCTTGTTGTCAAGCGAAAAAGTTACCGAAAAAGTGCAAAAAGATTGGAAAAAATCTGTTTAATTCAACGGCACACAAGTGGCAAGAAGCAAAAATACGTACAAATCATAAAGCAAACACAAAAGCAGGAAAAAACATACATATTCTCGCATAAAAATAAAGAGAAACGAGGTGATCTATCCTTTTAGAACTGTTGATGTGATGTTATAACGCCATAACCACCTCGATTTTCTCTTGACGTTGTCATAAAGGAGGTAACAAACGTCGTAAAAACTAGGGGAGTCCCTCTGTAGGCCGACAGTAAAGTGAACATATCATATCTACGGTTGTCTAAGAATGCCGGGTGAGTTTAGAGGAGATATCCAGATGTTTGACGTTTACTCTCATATGAGTTCCTGAACAGAACAGACGTACTTGCATACGTTGATACAACAGAAAAATGTCACATATCTAAAGATTTGAAGAAGAATTTCATTCGTTTGCAAAAGAACGACGAGACCACGAATCCACTGGAATAGCGACCAGACAGATCTAACCCTATATGGATATACAATAAAATAAATTTACGTTAAACCTGTCCAAAGTTCAGCTTAAAAACAGTGTCAATTATAGCAATTTTAAAGGGACAACGATGATTAGGATGATTACGGTCGGAGACTCCGGTTAGCTCAAAAGGTTATATATTCTGCAACCACGGGGAAAATGAGGAAACTACAGTACAGTCGTTAAATTATTATCAGAAAGTCGCTATTCAAAGGCTATTTAAACAAAATTCACATTCTCATATAGAGATGTATAAGAAACGCCAGCAAGGAATTATAGTTATAAGCCAGCTGCCAATTTAGCCTAGGTTAACCTATCCAAGCAGTAATTTAAAAATGAAGTCCATCCAAAACTGCGGCATGGTGCTTGAAACCAAATTAATGAAAAGTGCAGTTTTAATTACGTCCCGAGGCACAAAACATTTTATATAAAATCTGGACAACTAGGCGAATGAGAAGGATAACTTTCCAAGAGAATTTTTACAATTTGGAAGATATCGAAAATATCGCTACATTAACACATTGGCCACAGCTGATTGCTTTTTATTTTTATTTTTATTTTTATTTTTTAAAACGCTTTTTGCATTCAAACATCACACCTTGTTTACCAAATGTAGGAATTATAACATGGGCAACCAAAACGACTAAAAAGCTACAGTTTCCCGCTGTTTTGAATTTTATTTTTTCTGTTTTGAAGGGAAGAAAATTATATTTTCTGTTGATTTTGTTTATGATTTTCTGTTTTTTTTCTGAATGAATATGCTTGTGTAGCAAGGGCTAGTATGTATTACAGCTTTATGGAACTGTATAGGCTTTTCTACAGGGAGCAATGTCCTGTGCAAAAACTTGAGTTGAGTGTTAAACTTTTTCTTTCAGTTCTGTTTTTATATTTTTTTGTTCCAAAAGTAGTACGTGTACCATCTGCATCAGCTTTATTGACAGCGTCTCTTTACAATCGCTATACAATGTACTGCTCCCCTAACCTGTAAATATCACGTTAGGAAAGAAGCTTTTCGTTTCAAAAGGACTGATGACTTTCGTTAAATGGAATGAAAATTTATAAAAAAAACAGTAAATAAGGCAACAACAATGTATCTACATGCAGTATAAAAAAGAAGCAGCAGTGAATAATTGTAGTTTGCAAGACTACAAACGAAATGAAAGGCTAAGCCTAGCCAAGCCAGTAAAACAACGCAAAGCAAATAAAACACATATTCAAACAAATAATTTCAAAAGTAAAGACCCCTTCAAGCTACAAGCTGAGTTGTGAGCGAAATATGCGATCATCATCATAATTATCATCATCACCTTCATCGCCGTCATTATGTTCATGTACTAGTGGCTAAGCTGCTGCCCTAGCACAGTAAAACCATTGAATAGAGGAATGGAAAAAAATAAAAACTGTTACAAATGAAGAACTCAGGAATCATTTGATAGGAAACCTACAGAAAGGTTTTTTTTATTTTGCACCCTATTTGCAACAACAACAACAATAACACAAGAATACACATACCAATGCAGAAACATACATACGAAGGCAGCGAATTCTATGAAATTAATATTTTTTATACTCTCAAATGGTGCAATTGATAAGTTACTTTATGACAAGCTTCGGTTACCAAAACTAAAAATCCTGAGGTTCCCAATGACACTTGAAGTTTACACTGATGGTTCAAAGATGTGTGAGGGTTAAATTTGTTACAGTTTCTGATATTAAACATTTTTATAGAGCACCTGACTATTATAGTATTTTCCATGCAAAGGAAATGGCTATTTTGGAAGCTGTGAGATGATTGTTGGAAGGTGGAAAATCCTTTAATTAACTCGGACAGCCAGGCTGCGATTAAGACCCTAATAAACCTAGGATTTCACAGAGCAATTATGGATCATTCAAAAACAACTCTTTTATGGATTCCGGGATATCGTTGGAAAATGCATTGGTGATGAGCTGCCGAGAATCGGTACGAAGCTCGCGATTTCCGACTATTCACAGGGCATAGATATTCCGATTGCCTCAGTGAGGCCCAATTCCGTTGGCAGCACAAGGGAACGTGTAATATCGCTAAACTCTGCTGGACACTATGATGGCAGGCTCATTTTTGTCCTTAAATCTCACGGTCATCCATCGTGCAATAGCATACCTACCGCTGTCCTTTTGGTAGGCATGCCAAAAGGCTTGGCATTCCGAAAAATTACTTCTGCACGAGCTGTGCTTCTGAGAAGGCCAAAGAGTCTGCATTTTAAGTTATATGTCAGTTCCCTGATATTGTCATGAAGATTTTGATCTCTCACTCTCTGACATCATTGACTGGTTCTCTTACAGAAAGATTGCTGCAATAGCAAGATTTAATTTGGATTTGGGTTGGTTTCCTCTTGAGAACTCCGTATTGAATATTGTATATGATATCGCAATGCGCGTTTAAGTGGAGGGTTCGCTGCCATACCTAACCTAAATTAACTTACTGCAGCAACACGAAATTTTACAAAAGTTTTGATTTTGAAACAGTAAGAGCAAATCTGAATTCTTCTTAGTTGTCATAGTGCGTTTAAAACAATGATTGTGTTGAACAAGGTTTATCTACATTTGACACTAAGAGAGAGATGCTTGAATATCTCCCACTTAAGACCCCTTTAATCAAGGTTACCAGCAGTTAGAGTGAGAGAGAGAGAGAGAGAGAGAGTAGAATAAGGAACGTATCCCCATTTATTAACTTAACAATTTGATCTCGTTACCATATGTCACACATTAAAAGCACGTACATGTTTTGTCAAAGAGAACTTTCATTCAAAAGGCAGTTGAGGTGTACGAACGAATATGTTTTACGTCATATTTTATGATGTTTTTGTTTTGAGTATATGATTTCAATATAATTTATTGTTGCTTTAGAATATAATTACTAGTATAAAGTATAAATAATAATAAAGCACTTAAAAACAAAATGACCCACACCTAGATTTGAACAACGAAAAAAGGAGAGTTTTTTGTTTTTCTCCTCTAAACAAGCGGAGTTAGAAGGATTTATTACTTTTCAGGGTTTCTATTGAACTCATAAAGTAACCTTATGGTCATCTTCTACTGAAAAGTGGAATAAAATGATCGTGCATTGGCTACAATACGTGCGATTATTAATATTTTTACAACCCTGCAATAACAAGCCCTAGACAAAGACAAAGCCAAAGCATATTCAATTTCTGTTCTTCTTGTTTTTGTTTTTTTAATCCAAAAGCTTCAAGTAATTAGTAACGATGGCAATAATATGGAAATGCAACCTAATAAAGGGTAACTTGTAACAAGCAGGATAACAGTTCCTAATACAATAGAACTACTACGATTAGTTAGAAGTTGCTGTTGTTGTTGCTGCTGTTCATGGGGGAAAGTATCAAGAACAAGAGACGAAGAGGAAATAAATGGGCTCTCCGCTCATGTTCTTAACAAATTATGCAAAGTGCCTCAGAAGTAACACCAACTCAACACAATACAGCGTAACACAACAAGAACAAGCAGAACAAGGAACGACTTTCTTTATACTCATAATACTCATACTCATATATTAATTGCTACTTCTCCTATAGATTGTGTTAACAAAGACACAATGATTCTAGAAATTACAAGGAAGAAAATAATGGGGGAGCGTTGCTCTTGAGTCGAGGTTAATGACAATATAATCCTAAAAGTATATGTAAAGGACAGAGGGAGATTACAGAGTGGGTATCCCTTAAATCATAATGACCGGGAGAGGTTTGAGGTGACCACTTACATAACTATTTCATAAATTAAATGTGAATCAAGTGGAAACAAAGGCAAAACGTCATACGAAACGACAAGTAAAAGGGCACCACAATTCGAAAGAAACAAAGTTAACTCAACAGACATTTATAAGAAACACATGCAACCCAACCATCTATCCGAACATCGTTCCACTCACTCATCCATCCATAAATTTGCTGGCTTCTTTTAATTTTTTGTTGTTTTACCTACGCATTTTTTACTCTCTTTTTATTGTTCTTTTATTCTTATTCTCTATTTTCCTTATCCTTGTTGTTATTACTCCATTCTTTGGTTCTTCTTCTGCAGTGTGTACGCGTATATTCTCGTATTTCTTTTGCTCTTCACTTCAATTCACTCTCTGCCTGCTACATGGTTTCCATACTTTCCTTTCACCGTAAACAGAAAATTCTTTGATGTATAAATAAAATCTACGCATAAATGCTAGAGATATAGAGGGGGAATTTGGTTTCAGTCATTTGTTTTAGTTCTAAAGACATGTGCATGTAGCAAATAGCTGGGGGGTTTGGTTTGAAGGTAGTGTAAAGCATGCGTCAGGAGATTTTTTCAGAAATACAATGACATATGAATTGTTTCCCAACCAATCTCACCAACTCCGCTTTCACCACACAGCACGTATGAAATCATTCGTTTTAGATGTTTTTTTAATTTTAAGAATCGTTTTGTTGCATGGTGTTTAAAGTTACACTATTCCTGCAGAATTATTTTAAACTTAGTTTATGAGTAAAGATATCATCATGTGTTTAAGTTTTTGGGATCTCGGGGTATAAATATCAGGCAAGGTTTTGCTATGGATGTGGTGTAATATTTTTTGAATCTCAAATAGCTGCCATTCTACCCACCCTCAGTTCGATTTACTCATCTATTGGAGGATCTATTGCTATTGCAGACGCAATGCATTCGATCTAATTACCTCATAGTTAATTACGCTCACTTGTGTGGCCCTATCACCCTTAAAAGTACATTTATTTTGCATAAAACATGCAACAATTTTTAAAAGAAAATAAAAAAGAAGAATAAGAATTACCACAATAAGTGATTTTCTATCTACAAAGTTGCCTTCATTATACCACAACCCACTTGAAGTGACTGTGATTGCGTAACACTTCAGAATGAAAATAAATTCATTAGTTTACCATACTTGGGTAAAATGATTTCCAAATATTTGGTTAAACATGTCAACAAATACTTTCAAAAAAGAAAAAATCGTAAGAAGAATCCATTAAGTTGCGTAACGTCCCAACCGCAAGTGTCGATGCTGATGACCATGCCATAAAAAGAAATTATTGGCTTGAAAGAACTACTCACATAAAAAAACCCAGAGAAGGGATAGAGAGAGGAGAAAGAATTCAAAGAACGAACTCTTAATGGATAAACTTACCACAACGCCTCGTTTAAAGCCGCAGGCTATTATAAGTTGTTGAAGCACTACACCACTGCCACCAGCACCGCAACATGGGCGAAGAAAAAGAACCAGATTAAGAGAAGCTATCAACAGCAGCTTACGCTTTGGCCGGTCTTGTCTGTTCGGCTATGAAAACCACAATTTACTGGCACACACACGCACAACACACATGGGCTTCTGTTTAAATCGTCATTCTGCGCAGTGTATGGTTTATTGCTGCATATCATTTTGCAAAATGATCGTAATTGTGGTTTGCAGTTGAGTTATTCACAGAGTACAGTGCTTCCGACAGATTGTTTGCAGAGTTTATGGCTATTTTATGGATATTTTATAAGACTCGCCATCTTTAAGAAATTTAACGGTGATAGTGTGTGTTTGCGTACTCGAAAATATGGTAAGCGGTTCATCGCAATAAAATAAAATAAAAACTCATCAAAAAAAGCATAAAGGAGAAGAAGAGCAGAAGAAGGGGGAAGAAAAGGTAATAACATACGATTACGTATACAACTGGATACTGACAGGTTCGAGTCATAATAACTATACCATGCAATATATTGAAATTTACACAATAACCCTCTGGGGACCCATATGGAAGAGAGAGTCAGATCTTCTTTGATCTAATTCTGAAAGAAGTTAAGTGCTGCAAAAAGTTTTGAAATGCTTGTGAGGTTGCTCACTGATATCTAGCAACTTGATGAAGCAAAAATTATAATGTATTAGTAATATCACTAGCATTAATGGATTGTTTTGTTTCATAAGTAAACTTTGTAGATGTTACAATAACAAGAAGGACTTTAAAATGTATGGGAATCAATAAATAAAAAATAGATTTATTCACATTGCAAAGCTTTTCGGAGCTTTATACGTTTAAAACCGAAAACGAAACATCGAGTAGAAATAATGCGTGTGTTCGACAAGCTTTAAAAATGAGACAGTTTTTCCTTGTTCGAAGTAGCTGCAGGTCGTTTCTGTACCAAGGAAATAAGGTCTTACATACTGCACCTACTTTTAGACTATGAGCCTAATTGAAGACTTGGAGGTTCTACAGATTAGATGGTAAATCGCCAACCTTATTCATTTACTGGTTGTGATTTGAAAGATTTAATCTCACTTCAGTGCATCGTTTTCTTTAATTAAAATAAACGACAATTTTTATGCCTTAAGGCGTTAATGTTGAATTATTTTTTTCACTCTGTCTGTCTATAGGTCTGTTTTACTGCCTCTATTCTTACGTTTTTTTATTTAATTTAAAGAAATCAATCATTGGCATGAAATTGTTGTCACCTGTTGGTCATAAATTATACACGCTTGACGGGCTATTGAAATTGGCCGTAAATAATATCTTCAGAGGTGGAAGGTGTGAACCATAACATGCAATAAACGATATTCCAACAGTATAATTACATATAATTTACCTTTGACAGTACAATTTTTTTATTGCACCTTTATTGACCCTAATCACTGTGTTAATATCTGCATTACAGGGGCTTACAATAGGGAATTGCTTCTCTTTAAACCGATTTATAAGTCCTTAAATTACTTCAATAGGTAGTATTTGTATTTTATTGTTATTATTGTAATCAATTTAATGAATTTATTAATTAATTTAATCAAATCCATAACGATAATGTTGGCTACAATTCAAGATAAGCCATGTAAATGTACAATCATAACCATGGCATGAGTTATATAGCCAGCCATCTGTTTGGGGTGTGTATGTGGCAAATGCTTATTATAAAATGTTTATTATTGAATTGAATTTTATCCTATTTTATTAGAAATTCCTAATAATTTTTAATTTGAATTCAATGTTTGGTTTTATCTTTCATCCTCTTACCATATGCCTATACTTCAATCCACTGACTTTCTTGAGATATTGTCTTGCAATGTGCAAGACGCTCGATATCTTAAAAGTCTGGTCATGTGGCAATCAAAGAATAATTATTTTCTACTTAAAATCTCTGAGAGTAAATTAAATTGCCATGAAAAGTTCCTAAATCTGTCATTCGGAATCGATTTCACTCATGTTTAAAATTAATACACACAGCATAAGTGAGCAATTAGATCGTAATTCTGACTGAAGGACTGTAATAACCAATTAGGTATCGCATCTATAGCAGGGCTCTGCAGTTTTAAATTTTTAACGAGTACACAGGTATATTGCCCGGCCGCTTCACTAGTTACTAGTTCCTAGTTACTAGTTTCTTGTTTTTTGCATTCGACGTTGAAACTGTGTAGTGGTTCCAATTCGCACTGAATGTGTAAATTTAAATGCCAGTACACTACTCTAATGTTAGTAGTCTGAATGGTACGATGATGCCTGAGACAAGCAAAACAAATGGTAAAACATAGTCCAGTCAAAAATTCGGAAAAACATTTAACAATTAAGCGTGCCAGATATCAAATGATGCTGGAGTACATTTATTACGTTGTTTTTGCTTTCATTGCCTTTTGTCCAGTGGACTTAATAGTGCAGGACATTCAAATAAAGGGTTCGGCGTTCTATTTGGAATGTGGTCCTAAAGATGAAAATGGTAATAAACGAGTATATCCATTATTATAAGGGATTTATAACAGGTTCTACATAAAACGAAGCACCGAAGCTCTAACTTAAATCAAAATTGATTGGTTTCAAAGACGTTGCTAAAATTAAACGAAATGAAGTATACATGAGGCCAACGGTTTACATACAAACATAATTGGTCATTACAACCCTCAACGACACCAGCAACATCATCATCGTCATCAGCAGCATCATCAGCATTTTCATTATAAAAATACCAGCAGTCAGTAAGAAACACAGCGTGAGCAACTTACATCAAATCAAGTGCCAATGAAGATGAAGTTGGTGATGCCGATGATATTACCAATAGAATGAGTGTTTATTACGCACATGCCACAAATAGTTTTTTGGTTTCATTTTTCTTTATTTTATGATTAATTTTCCCAATCAAAACGCTTGCAGACGAGTAATCTAGAGGACAGATTTAAAAAATATCTTTTTTGATTAATTGATCACGCCGACAGAAAGCTACAAATTGTTGGTTAAATGGCAAATAAATGCTGTGAGTAGTTTTAGTGCCAAACACTTATTTCTGTAGAAGCATTTGTAGAAGTATATTGAAAAATATCAATTTCCTCGATACGAGAAGCGTGTTTAAGTGTGTTTGTTGAATTTTTATAGCAAAGTTATAATTCATTCTGGTCTTTTTTCTTTTCGTTGACTCACAACAAGAATTTTTATGGTAGATTGCCAATTGAATCGACATGATCTTTTCTTTGACCAGTTACAAGATAGAGACCAGACTTAGGTGTAATATTCTTAGATGTTAAATTTAAATTAAGGTACTTAGCCAGAGCCTTATTGTGGAGTGTCAGAAACCGCTCTAGGACCTCACCATTCAAAACAAAATAATCCTGCTTTCCCCAAAAAGAAGAGGGAATTGGCAAAGATTTTTTGGCATTAAAATTGTGTTGCCTTGACGTATTAAAACATTGGTTGATATACGAATGTGCAGTTGATTACCGGGAACTGTAGTTGCAATTGTGATTTTCGGGTTGACCCCACATTTATTTCATTACATCGTATATTTGCTAATTTCTTAGACATTTCCTCTTTAGTCTGCATGCTTAGAACATGTCAAGCATATCATTTGATGCTATACGTACGTACTTAGTGAATTGTTCACTAACAATCCGTTACAAAATTGTTAATTTATGCTCCTCTTGAATGTACACACAGTTACTAAAGTATACATACGGTTAAAAAATTTCAAAAATTTTTTAAGTAATCCGTTTTCGTTTAAAATCTTTATAGTTTCCTTGATGTTAAGACGGTTTTTTGCATTGGTTAAAAATTTTCTGAAATTGAACTGAATTGTGGCCCTGCACAGGCCCACAAAGGTATGCATCCGATTTACAAATTTTACAAATTTCTGAACCAATGCAAAAGACCGTCTTAAAATCGAGGAAAGTTGTCAGACAATAACAAAGATTTTCAACGAAAACGGATTAGTTAAAAAATTTCTGAAATTTGTTATCCGTATGTATACTTTTGTGGCTGAGTGTTTCTTTTCCACACTGATGACACATACAGTAATTAGTTACCATAGACCGTAACAATATTTTACAAGTTTTAAGTCCTCCTACAATCCAACTAGAACTTAACTCACACTCAAGAAATTTCACATGTGGGTATATGAAGTTATAGTTGTGCTCGAACTCTGAGTTGGTTTCGCTACGCCTACAATAGGAAACAAACGACAAATAAATTTCTCATCTCGCACTAAAATGGATTAAACGTTCCTTCTTAATATTTTAACATTTTAAAATTCGCACTATTTGGCGAATTGGGTTACATTGTCAAAATTAATTAGAAAGTTCTTGTAGAACCACATCGTCCAATATGTAATGGTGTCCGTTTGTGTCATTCAAAATTCATATTTTTGATTTGATGAATTGATTGCCAATAACAGTATTAACAACAATAACAACGATGAAGTAAAACCTCAAATAGTCATATCGCGGTTACACAATTCGTAGAGCAGTAAATAGGGGCAAAGCAAAACTTTTTGAATTTTCGTTTTCGCCAATCAAATCGTTTCAACAAATTTAAAAAATAAAGCCAGCATTACAAGTATTGCTAGTGTACATGTTGTAACACATGCTATACATGCTGGCAACATGGGGTAAATACATGGAAATACTAAATATGTGCTGCAGTTGTTGTGTACAATAAAACGGTGAAACAATGTCCTTAGACAATTCAAAATAGTGGCAATAGTTGGCTGGAAGATAAATATTTTAATGTTGCAATTTCATACTACAAACTAACAGACAATAGAAGGAAAATCCTTTTGAGGACTGACGTACCTAGCAATGCCATTTCTGTTGGCTGTCGCTGTATGCTAGTAAAAAGAGCAGCAGCAGCCACATCAGCATAATCTGCAACTGTAATGCAGTACTTTAATAGTTACTCTCCAAATATGTTCAATGTGTCGAGAGTTAAAGTTTTATGAACATCATCACCATCATCAGCATCATCAAATCAACATCATCCTGCATGTTTGTTCATGCTTCAACGTATATTTACTTTTCCTTGGAAGGTTTTTCCTTTCGTTATTTCCTTTTTCACCACTAAACTCTTGAACTTTGAAGTTTAAATCGAGCAAAAACAGAAATGCTTTACATTCAGTGGCTTTTGAGGGTTTCCCAAAAAATATTGCCAGTTATTCAAATACTGCTGCTACAGTTACGTACAAATACTACTATGGTTACAACTACAGCCGAGCATTGCAATCATTTGAGTATCATGCCTCTACTGAAACAATTAAATAACTGGTGTGAACAACGCCATCTTATTGGTAAGTCCAGATAGAAATTAATTGTACTCTTTGCAGCCCAGTCCATTAATTTTCTACTCCCTAGAGTAAGAGGTGATGCAACTAGACAAAGGGGCCAAGATATGCAACATGCTTGAATTCGAAGCAAGACAATCCATTACTGGCAGTACTATCACCGACTGTAGAAAACTAATACGAGCAACCTAAGGCCTCCATCTCAAATGTTGACCGTGCCTTATATGGGTATTTAAAATGCGGCTCTTATAAACCACGAAATATTGTAGAAAAATTAAATATGTGATCGTATGCTTTCCTTATCATCGGTATGTTAACACAATCGCTGGTAACTTTAAACACCGCTACCGATTGTAACTAGAAATGGTGAAAAAGTTGGAAAAATCCTAGGTGAGAGACTGCAATGTATGTATTTCTTTATATTTGATCCTTTTGAATTTTGAAATAAAATAATGTGTATTGAAGTCGCAGTCTATTAGGTAGTGTGTTGGCTTATTAGACGTAAGGCCTCGGTTCAAACCCCAGGTCATACATCTGCAGCATAACGAAATATGAAAAAATATTTCTTCGGCGACTTCCTCTCAGCAGATTTCTAGTAAAAACTCTGCGAGTAAATAAAATTGCCATGAAAAGTTTCTCAAAAATCTGTCGTTCGGAGTCGACTTTAAACTGTACGTCCCTCCACTCATGTGTAAAATTAACACACACAACATAAGAAGTGGGAGAAGCTAGATCGTAAGCTACAGTATCGGACAAAACCTAAGCACCCCTTCAGTGCATTTTTTTTAAATTATTATTTTTTTAAGAAAACAAAGTTATTAATAACACTGCCCTGCATGGGTTTTGCAAATAAGATTGCTCCAGATGTTTCCGAAGACATTTTGTGCGCTAAACACGCATCTGGTTTCAAAAATTTTCCATCACGTCAGGTTTTCGAGAAAAAGGTGGTTGAAAACCCTAAAAATAGCGTTTTTGGCCATTTTTGAAACATTGTAGAGCTCAACAACGGCCCCAAAAACCCCTGAGTAACAATTTTCAAGTAAATCTGATTAATTTTTAAGGACCTCCGTAATATGTTTCTTTTTCTTTTGCACCCCTTGACATAAACCCACCCCCTACTTTAAGGGTGTATGCAAACAATTTGGCTTTGGGCTCATTTTAAAGAGCAAAGATCAGTTGTCAATTTCTAACAATAGCGATGGTTCTAGCACGTCAGTGTTGAGCTCTACAATGTTTCAAAAATGGCCAAAAACGCTAGTTTTAGGGTTTTCAACCCCCTTTTTCTCGAAAACCTGACGTAATGGAAAATTTTTGAAACCAGATTCGTGTTTAGCGCGCCAAATGCCTTCGAAAACACCTGAAGCCATCTTATTTGCACAAAAAAAGTCCAAATTTGCAGGGCTGTGTAATTTTTTTATTTTTTTATTTATTTATATCCTTATTATTGAAAAACACAAACTTAAGGAATTCAGAATTCAATAAAAAAGTTATGATTCAAAATACATTTTAAGTAAAAATATAAGCGGGCAAAACTAAAGCACCCCCAATTTAAGGTACAGATAAAAACTATTGAAATTAATATTTCTTTGTGAATCTTTTATTCTGGATGGCACATGCCATTCTTTTAGGCATAGAGGATATTAAATTATAAATTATTTCAGGTGAAATTGCATCCCAGGCTATTTTTTAGACTTCAAATATATCGTCTTTGGTTTTGTAACCTAAAACGTATTATTCACCAATAAGGCCAATTGTGTTTTTAAGTTGGTGAACTCATAAGCTTGACCTTTTCTAAGATAAATGTCAAGCAGAAGCAGATAATTTTAATAACTTTCGTTTGTTTGCACAACTCTTTTGGTAGGAGCGAATGGGATTTTATTGATTTGAATGGCGAAAGGAAAAGCTTTGATAGCGGAAAACTTTTATCATCAATGGATGAAGATGAATGGAAATTCATTTAAATGCAAGAACTTCATACATATTTTAAGATTTCACGAAACTTAAGGTTTTAGTATGTGAACTTAGAGCTTCAAATTAAATAAGAATGTATCTTAACATACACTGAGGTTACCTTTCCTTGCTTAGCGGATGTTCTTGGGAATCTTAATATTTGCAGAGGTTAAGAACATTCATATTTTCAAAGCAAAAGCAGGGCACTGACACATGAGGTGAAAGCGTGTCTAATTATCCTCCTCAGATTCACAGATTCCACAGGAGCCACTGGACGAAATAGTAAGTTTGTCGACATGCCTTAAATAAGACAATAGATCATCAGAATTACAATCGCTTGACGAATGGCCATGTGACTTAAGGACAGAACTGAATCAGCCCTCTCCTTATCTATATTAGTCTAGCAGATATTAAGAACTTAATCGCAGATTGACTCTCCGAGTAAATCAAGAGATTCTCACCACCCAATAAATATTACGCCACCTGCAAAATGGCAATTATACTGTACGCTTACAAAGTAGTGCTTCAGAAACATATAATCTATATGGATTGTCTGTGTCTTCCCAAAATTGGTGTCTGCACACCGTCCACTGAATGTATGCAAGGTTCGTTCTGCCAGTAGGTGATGGTGGGGCTAATCCTCTATTGCCCATTCAGAGGTGCAAAGCGGTATGGTCGCTTCTCTACCCTCACATTTGTGTTGTCCATCCATAAGAGTTCCGGATGGAGGACACTTCAATACGACCTTTTCTGTAGTTTGTTGTCGCGACCAATGTATTGTTCGGAACAATATTGACGAAATAGCTTTATAACTTCAATTAAAACTGTTTTGGTGTTTCACAATTTTTGCTCCTTTTATCTGAATCGAGGTTTCAATAAAAAGTGATTGGGGTTGTGGCTGTTAACCAGGCTATCTCTGCAAAAGGTAGTTGACCTACTTCCAGAATTGTATTCACAATCACTTTAAGTGTGGCCCCTCATACACAAAAATTGATTCAAAGCATCAACGACTTTTAAACTAATCCGCTAAAAATAATGGTAATTAATTTTGAAGACATTTCAAAAATTACAAAATCATGTTGCAAACTAAATTAACCACATGTTCGAAAAGGGATTAATGGTGCCTCTTGTTGTTGCAACGGCAACAATGTACACAATGCATGCACTGGCAAGGTACTTAAGAAATCAAGTTAACACAATTTAAGTCCAATTAACAACCAAATAGTAGCAGAACTACAAAAACAGCAACCGCAACAAACAACAGCATATCCAAGGGAATCAAATAACAAGAGTAATTCACAGAAATGACTGAATAACTAAAGGAATAAATGACGAAACATATTGACTGCAGTTTGTATGCAGCGTGGAAAGTCGGCATCATTATGACAAACCTAAAACGTCGTGAGTGCGTAAAGAGTGAAGGAAAATTCTAAACAAAACTAAACGCATTGCGTTAAAACTGAAGTGGAGTAGAGGGCTTTTTAAAGATTTATTCTGTCATTATTTTTGCATACAAACACACAAGACTGACAGCCTGTCTTTATCAGAAAAGCTGAAACACTTATGCATACAGCGTATGATCAGAAATTAGAAAATCATGTTGAAAACTAAATTAATGTACACAATTCGCACACACAAGGTACTTAAGAAGTCAAGTTAACGCAATTTAAATCCAATTAATAACCAGAGAGTAGCACAATTACAAATACAACAACCACAACAAACAACAACGTTTGCAAAGAAATCAAATGAAAGGAGTAACACACGGATTGATTAGACATTACAGAAATGACTGAATGACTAAAGGAATGAATAACGAAACGTACTAACTGCACTTTGTATGCAGCGTGGAAAGTGGGCATCATTATGCCAAACCTTAAACGCAGCGAGTGCGTAAAGAGTGAAGCAAAATTCTAAACAAAACTAAACGCATTGCGTTCAAACTGAAGTGATGTGGAGGGCTTTTTAAAGATTTATTCTGTCATTATTTTTGCACACGAACGCACAACATTGCCTACCTGCCTTTATCAGAAAAGTTAAAACACTTTTATAGCAGCAGCTTTGGAGTAAAAACATGCGTTAAAGTGGGGTTTTAATTAACATGAACTTACGCACTAATAATCTACGCAACTTTCCCTCCTCCCCTACCATTTCCCCTGCAAAGGGAAAACATTCCATCTGAGTTACTGCTCCTCTACGAAATTCTTAAATGATTGTGTGTACACGATTGAGTGAAGGAAAATAATTAGTTTTTAGATTGGATTTTGTCATAAATAAAGAAAATGATTCTAAGGAAAATGTTGCATTCATGACAGAAATTGTTTTGGAATCAATTTGCATAACTAAACCATTACAAGAACCAGCATAAACTCATAATACCCACACGAACTACTGCATTACTACTCTACCACGTGATTACTTCAATGTAACCATTGATCTGCATGGTATGACATCTAAACATCGTCCTCAGAAACATCATGGTAATCGCCTTAAACAAATCGAACCATCTTTTAAAATCATGTTCAACTGTCACTTATCGATAACCAAATGGGCAGCGAAGTGAAATGCAACACAACAATTACGGAATAAATTGAAAGCAAAGAAATTGGCACTGGAACAGACAGAGTAGCAACAAGTACTAGTCAATTGTGGCATACATTTTATTATGGAAAAATGAAACACAAAACTGGAAAAATGGTTTCAAACAATTTTTAAGTGGTGAAACACTACAAAAAAGGAGGAAAAAAAGAGACAGACATAGATGCTCCGGTTGTACTAGAAAATAGAATTTATAACAATATTTGTCAATTACAATAGCTACTTTCATTCCATTTTGTGAACCACATTTCCTGCATTGCTTAAGCCTTGGCTTTCAACACCACACTCACTTGCTCTTCTCATTGATGCTCGTACAGCCGGTAACAAATAAAAGTTAAAACGGTAGAAAATTGTTTTAAATTTCCCTTTTGTTGTGTCTATTAAAGTTGATTTTGTTTTGTTTTCATTTTTGTCGTTGCCTTAACTGCAAGCAGCGTCAGCAGCTTGCATCTACTTGATAAGTTGTTAAGATGGCAAGGTGGTTTGATGGCGTATGTTATATAATTGTTCTTCATTTCATTTTTAGTTCTCATTCTCGTTGTAATTGAAATGCAATTAAACTGTTATTTGTTGCTTTTTAAATGTGTTTAAGTCCGTTCGTTCATACGTTCTTTAGAACTTGCAATCCTTTTTTGATTTCCTTTTTTTTTCATTTTTTTCTGCTCCTGCTGCAACTTCTTCATAATTGCCTCTTCATGTAGGTAAAGTATTTAACAATTGTTACCCAACACTATTACACTACAGAGCTATTGCTGAATGACATTATGCATGATGTTTTCAAGCTGATACTTTACACTTCTATTCAGATTAACGTTTTAAAGATTGTTGCTAATGAACGGATAACAAATAGGCTTTTATGGTAGCAAGAAGTCGTGAGAGAATTAGTTCTACCAATAGGAAATTCCGGACCTTGACAATTGAGAACGGCCGTCTTGTTGAAGCTACATCTGTCAAATTAGCTGTCATCTATTAAATCTGTTTTGCCAAATCAAAGGAGATGGATAAAGCATTCAACAACATGCGCAAATAATAAAATTGTTTCAGCAAAATGTGTGTTTTGTTCGGACAACATACCGCCATAATCGTCCTACCGACAGAACTCTTCGCAATGTGGTGGACAAATTCGAGTCTACTGGTTCAGTAAACGATCGACCGACACCCGCCTTTAGACAAAACGCAAGATCTGCAGAAAATATTGCATTTGTCCGTTAGAGTGTACTTTCCTTTCCCAAACTGCAACTTGGTGAAATTTACGTCGGCACTTGAGACTGGGCACAAACAAGTCCACAGAAGACGAGGGGGGGGGGATTTAGTGGGTGAGGGCCCCAGACACGGGGGATGTGACGACTTCCTCTATGGTGCGGTTAGGTACATTTACCCCTCCTCGGCGTAAAAAAAAACACTGAAGGTTAACGACCGTAGACAATAACGTGGTTTACTTAATGGGATCTGGAGCAGTTGGAAAATGATTTTAATTTTCATCGATGCAATGAGGTCCCTTCCAGACAAACAAATTGTCCAGTGAGATGCAAGAGTTACTAGTGCACCCAGATCCAAGAGCATCTCATGCATCCAGCAAAAGTCACTGTTTAGCATGGATATTGGGCTGGCGGCATCATCGGTCTGTATTTCTTTGAGAACGACGTTGATCACTGTTAACAGCAAATACTGTATGTCCATGATTACCAATTTTCTTTGTTCTGAAATGGATGACTGGATACCAATGGCATGTGGTTTCAACAGTGTTGATGTGAACTCGCCACCGAGATCATGCGATTTGAGCCTATTAGACTTGTCCTAGTAGGGCTATCTTAGGTCGCAGCTCTATACGAACCATAGTAGTTCTTAAAGCCGTTTGAGGCAGTTTTTATGCTCACTGCTTCTCATGTTGAAGTAGAATTCCTATTACAAAGCGCCTAACGACTCACATTACCTTATCTAACAGTATTATCAGCCTTATAGGTATGTCTAGTCTTACCGACTATATGAATTGACTTTATTTGGGACTAGAGCGAGATATTTACATACACTCAGCCACAAAAGTATACATACGGATAACAAATTTCAGAAATTTTTTAACTAATCCGTTTTTGTTGAAAATCTTTGTAATTGTCTGACAACTTTCCTCGATTTTAAGACGGTCTTGGTTAAAAAATTTCTGAAATTTGTTAACTTTTGTGGCCCGATGGCTCTGTACAGGAAAACGGATTAGTTAAAAAATTTCTGAAATTTTTTAACCGTATGTATACTTTAGTAACTGTGTGTATGTCTATCCCCTTAAAATTTGAAATTTTTAAGGACGCTTGGTTTCAAAGACTATCAATAATAACACAGTCTCCAATTTAACTCTCTTGTCTATAAAGGATTTCGAATGATTTAATTCTTTTAATGTTCTGCCTACACTTGATCCGTTTAGAGGAATACATATTCCATACCATATCGAATAAATGATTGTATGCGTACCTCAATTAGCTTTAACCACAGTCCGACAAGTTTTTTTTTTTGTTTTCATTTCCCCTACACCGTGTGGTGTACATAAAATGATAAGCCAATAGAAAACAAAAACAACAGCAAAAATCCGGATGTATATTTAAACCATAATTTGTTGCTGTTGTCGTTATTGTTATTCCACATATAGTGCAGTTTCAGATTCCGAATAAAAACAATCGAATGTTGATCAAGTGTTAAAATATGTACCACACGACCATAAATAACAGGAGCAGCAACAGAAACAGCTTCACTACAGAACAATTCTGTAACAGTAGAAGAGCAGAGAGCAAACAACTAACAGACTATAACTATTCCCCCTGGTGTAATACCTCTCACAGTAGTGTTCGTTTGTTGAGAATTTAAAATATTTTTTTTATTTGTTTTTGAACTTCAAATTCTCCCAACGAAGCCAAAAGTTTTAAGAGGATTTTGTGGTATTTTAATTGCAGGGAGTCAATGATCAAATATTGCAGACATAAACCTTAGTAATCATATCAACTCTCAGATGGCATAGTTGATAGACTTTTGGCTTATTAAATGAGAGTTCAAACCTCTCGAACAGAACAAAATGTAAAAAATCATTCCTTTTTTTAAAAGTCTGCTGCATCTGAATCTGAAGCTAGGTTGTAATCCTGACTAAAGTGTTGCAATAACCAATACCGATTTCCTTATGTAACCTTTAAACGTTTGGTGTTTCTTAATTATCGCAGAAGTCTTGTAAACAAAAATATTGGCTCTCGAATTATTTGTGGAAGAAAAAAAAATATGCTTTGAAGGTAGCACTGAATTAGCAATGTTCGGGAGATTTAATGAGAAACCAAGCTTCCAGAAGATCGCTGTTTCCTTAACAAGGATATCCAGATATCTAACCAGGGGTTATATTAGAGGGACACCTGGATGGAGCGGCTGCGAGTGAGCATTGATGTTGGAGTATATGTAGAATAGCAGAGTTTACTAAACGGGTTCGCAATTCAAGAATGATTCATTACGGGAGATAATTAGTTAGCATACTATTCAGTAGTATAACGGATATATACGCCCCTACAAGGCTACCTTTTTAAGTTGAAAAGCAGAATGGAATTCAACAAACCAGAGGTGATCCAACATACCGGTTGCCGAGATTCAAAATTGCTGCGTCCAGCAGTAGACAGCAGCGAAACAAGGTAACTACTTGTATTCAAGAATACAGTCCTTGCGCACTCTAAAGGAATTCTAACGTGACACTACGCTATTGGCAGTTTCGCTGACAAGATCGGTAGCCCCATCACGATTACTTCAAAATTTGCCATGTTTTATATATGGATTCGTAATTCTACGAGAGACAACTAGACCTTTATTAACATACTCAATGGTGGGTATTAATGGATTGAAAGTGCAACGTCAGAATATCAAGTAGGACTTAAAGATTGCTCCGCCTACGAATAAGCGACGTGACAAGGATGCCAATAGGACATTGAAAATTATTCCAACTCAGCAATCAATAGAGTTATGGAGATATTTGAAGCAGGACTTTCGGCCAGTCAGCTTGAAAGTAAGGAGATGAATTTGGTAAATCTAAGAGAGTAAACTGAGTAGATGCGTGTTATCAAGACACTCAATCAGACAATCAATAAGATACATTTGGGATAGATAGGTGCTGCAAATAATTGCGAATTCAGGACTTGTAGAAAGGACAACGAAACTATTGAATACTTTCTCCATCACTACTACCTTGTAAGTGGAATAAAAGAAATTGATGAAATACGTACACGATAAATAATTTTCCATTAATTTAACGTAGTTAATATCTCCAACTTGTGAGTATGCTATCAGCTTACGCGATGGTTTAAGTATTTGGCAAAAAGGCGTAAAGCCCTTCACATCATTCACGTTAGATGTGCCATAACTAGCTTACTTTCTGCTGTGGTAAATACACAAAATCATTCATTTTTAATAGAACAGGAACTAAATCGAGTTGAATTTACAATACATCCTCCTCCTCCACTATTATTTTTTAGTTTTTCGTATGAAAAATAGTTTTCGCGTTTAGTTCTACTGCTACGACCACTACTTCGTTATAAATCTCTCAGATGTGATTAAACAAGTGAGTGCATTTCCGTTCCTGACCCATACCACTGCCATTGCTTTTAAATGCATGCCTCAATTGCCATAATTTAATGATTCTCCTTTAGTAGCCCCACTTTGCATGCACCTTGAAGTGAGCAAACCGTATGTGGCTATGAAAACAAACAAGAAATAACCCTTTTGTTCCTGATGGTAAAAATAACACGCTTAATTAAAAATCATTTTTCAAAAGATGTCAATTCTTGGCGCCACAACTTGCAGCTGTTGTTTCTGGCGAATAACGAATAAAAACTACATGAAGAAGAAGAGGAAATAAAATTAAATTTTATTATCACTCTCTAAAATACAAAATGAAAAATATGGCACAGTGTGCAAGAGATAATAAAAGTTCATTAGATCATGACTGTTCGTATACACATACTATGTACGTGGTGCGCTAATGAACCATAAAGTCAATGAAATATTAGGGTTATCACATAAATACACAAGTGGCCCTACATGAGGCAGCAAGAACAGATTGTTTGATTAAAAAGATTAACTCGGTGTTCATTATGCATAGAATTAGTGGATTCCGCAATGAAGAAATATCCTCGGGATACCGTTTTGCTGTCTGCAATTTTGTTAATATGCAGCGATTTTTCTAATCTTTTCTATATAAGAGGGGTAATAAATCCAAATTTACAACTATTTATTGTTAAACAAGGGCATGAGGCTCTGCTATAAACAAATACTGTTTACCTCCTATACAAATATTTAGCCACTACTCTTTGAGATGAAGGATTGCAAAATCTGATATCATATCCAAGTTACTAAAGTCCAGTAGGTACTGTGTTTGCTTATTAGAAGAGTGTCCGAGGCTTAAACCACAGTTTAGACATCTCGAACAAAAGCGAAATATAAAAAATATTTCTTCCGACGACTCCCTCTCAGCAGTCCTCTATTAAAAACTCTGAGAGTAAATGAATTTGCCATGAAAAGTTTCACAAAGTCACTCATTGATACAATTAACGTGCACAACACAATTTATATTTATTTTAGTTGAATCTGTTGGTTAGGGGAACTAGGCTAATCCATCAGACAAATGGATGTGATATCAAGTAGAATACACGAACGAAAAGAGGTTCCTGGGGATTGTAAAGATAAAGAGAGAGAGATGCACAGACTTCTCAGGTCAAACAATTGAAACAACATCTGACTTGAGTCTACTACGAGGTATGCTGAGGATAGTTATCCGTCTAGATATTTATATTCTGTTATGACGGGAATGAGTCATCAGAACATATGCTAGAAATCCATGCCGCATTAAAGAAGCTTAGAAGAAAACACGTGAAAGTGCATCAAATAATATGCAGGGTACTGACAAATGAGGTAAAAGAAAGTCGTCCTCATCTTCCGAACCGCATCTTTCATTAAGACTACCAAAAGGATAGGGGCCCGTGAGAACCACTATTGTGCGATAGGCATGTAAAACTAAATAGTTGAAGCGAAATAGTCATAGACTCTATTTCGTATTTCAAAAAGTGGTAAAGAAGACGGAGTAACGGGCTTAATTGTAGGTAGATGGTAAAATCGGAAGTTTGGAGAGTGACTATGGATTTGATCGCATATTAAGCCAACATCTGATAGAACATAGTTTTTACTGAATTCGTTTTGGGTGTGACAGCTCATCAGAAGGCTTGCAATACTTCGAAAACGATGCATCTCAATCAAACGAAGAGCATCTAGATCGGAGACAGTCTAACCGAAAATGTAAAGGATAGATTATAGCGATGTGATATCATTAAATGATTTGGGTCACCAGTCTATAGCCACATTTCGGCTATTAACTAAACATTCGAAGAGCAAAAGTTCTACACTACACGAAGCGCTAAAAATAGGAAGCTTTATCATATCAAAACAAAATAACTTGTTATTTTTCAAACCCAAAACGTTATAAAGAGCAGAAGTTATAAAAAAACATTCTGGTAACTCGTTCAACGCGTTCAATCATTTTGTTTTTTTTTGGTGAACTAATACAGAACAAACTTTTTGTAGAGAGTCCTCTTACTTCGTGGTTCACCTTTATTGACTCACCAATAGATGATGAGCCCATGAAATCGCTTTACATATTATATTTTTGAACTCGAAGAGGATGTAAAGCGTTTCACAGAGTGTAGATATCAAAGCACAACTAAATGTCCTCAAAGAAACAAGACGATAGCAGCACAATACGATCATTAATGCGTTTAAATGTTTAACGTTATGACGGCACGTTGTGTGCAAATGCTATTAAAAGATTCAAAACGACGAGAATAATAATGATGACGATGTGAATGTGGATGTGACTGATTCTGAGGGTGGTCGTAAATTAAGTTCGCTTAGTAAAATCCACATCTTGTTAGTGCAACTAATTGTACACTCGTCAAAACATGCGCTGGCATAAACGTTGTCAAGCACAAGTACGAATATGGAGCACTGTTCTGCTTCATGCTATCTGTAACTGGTTGTTTGTCGGTTTTTCTCCTTTTTCTTGTTTTCTAGACTTATTGTGTGCTAAACAAGCAAAGAACTTGGCACCTGGCACTACACATTATCTCATATTCACTTGCGTCCAATAATATAAGGAGACTGCGCCGTATGAGCTAAGGCAGTGTATGACTGACTATATGTGGAAGGCGAAAATAACTTGCGGAGTGGAAAAAAATTAAATAAAAATCGCTTTACGCGATCGTGAGCTTGAAATTGTATTCACTTTGAAAATATTTTCCTTCAATTCGCTATTAAAAACAAAATTTATTGAGTTTTTTTACCCGTTTGTCGTTTAATTTTTGTTCTTTCCAGTGCTTTTGGCGTTTTTAAAAACCCTTGTTCTTGCATAAAAGGTTCGCAATAGCAACAACAGTGTTTTAACATAGGAATTCATGCTTCGTTAAAGGGAATTTCATTTATATTTTCGTTTCTACTAGACGCAAATATCCTTTTTTAACACCACCTATGTCTTTTGCTTCGCGAATATTGAAAAGGTTTTCTAATACTTGTGTCCTAAAAGAACTAGGATGCGGTGTAGACTTTTAGTAAAACGGTCAACGAAATATTGCGAACTGAGGAAACCCGCAAGACCATAACGAAAACATAGGCCATGGCTAACATAGGAGGCTAATTATTTCGTATGGTGCTGGAAATGGAGTTGGCTTAAGTCATTAAAATTTCGACAGTCCTAATGGGAATTTTGCATCTATACCAAGTTATAACTTTTACTCTTCCCAAACTGATCAGTCAATGGTCGAGTTTTTTTATATCTTCGCATAATTGCCTGCTAAAGACTTTTTTTTCAAAAATATAAAATAAAAAATAGCAACAACAACTACAACTTTTAAAAGCAAACGAAAAGATAAATCGTAAAATAATATTAATTCGTGACGATTTCTTTCGTTTTTTACTTCTGAAAACTGTTTCATTTGCCTTGGTTTTTATTTTTATTGTAATTGTTGTTGTCTTCTTTATGATTTAAGTTGCTTGAGTATTTTACAGATTTTTGTTATCACGATATTCTTACGTTCCTTCACTTTCTTTAGCAGTGTAGACTTGGTTATAGTAATGCTTATACTACAAATACACTGTACTTAAATGTATGTGTACTGATATCCAATGCGGCAGCTTTTCTTAACCACTTTGCAACGTATTTAACACTAAAGAAACATGCGACTATGGGTAGTACCACCTTCTTTTTCACCGTCGTAGTCGGCATTGCATTGCTTTTGTGGCATTTATTTGTAGCAAATCATGATCATAAAGAGAGGATCACCATTTATTGTCAGTGTTTTTTCTTCCTTTTGCTTTAAAGTTTCTTGTTATTGTCGATAAACAAAAAAACACGATCCGACGAGAAAAGGGAAACGAGTTCGTTTTCATTATGTTCACCGTTGTCTTGCCTTTTTATGTTTGTTTCATGTTCGTGTTAATGGCGATCGTTTGTAATCTTAAGAGCGGCTCAAACCTATAGAATATGAGAAGTATAGCAAATAGTTTAACCAGCGAAACAAATAAGATGACAGTGGTTCTTTAAAATGAAAGAAGCTAAAAACACGCATTTATAGCAGTTTTAGTTCTATGGCGCTTTGTTACACAAATCTTATTAAAAGATAACAAAAATTATTGCTAAATGCGAGCTTAAACATCTTTTGAAATAAAATGTCTTTTTTTAAATTCCTCCATTAAATGCCCTCCAGAACATAGGATCTCTACACATTTGGTCCACTTAAATTTCGCAACACTATTCGTATCTATTTATCCCAAATGTACAGGCTAATTCACTCAAAGTATTGAAATGTAAGCACAGGCGAAAGTAAGGCAATCTTTCCACGTAATCCAGCTAATGGCGACCTACACTTCTAACCTAAACTTGTTTACAAAATATATAAGCATAATAATGCAGTAAAACTTACAAAATACATAATATTTCTAATAAGCAACTGTCCCCAATTAATCAATCATTCTCGCCTATTCATACAGAAAACATATTCAATCTCAAGAATTTCTTGTAAATTTTTAAAACATTTTATAATTAATTACGAGAGTACTGCATGTAAAAATTCAATAAAACTTATTCAACAATTTCATTACATTACAGGTACAAAGCCAACTACAACAAAAACAAGAAAACTATGAACAAGAACATGCCATTTTGGCTTCGTTTTGATAAAGAATCTATTTGCCGCCAGTCAAAACTCTACAAAAATCATTTTGACTAACAACAGTACAGAGATGCAGACTCTAATCTACAACCAGCCAGCATCATTATAATCAATGCAGTTGTAGACTGCGTGAATTGTCTTACAGAGTGTCTCAAACTAAAATAATAGAGTTTGCGGCAGTCAATATAGTCCGTGTGAACACTGTATAATTTAGGTAAGGAAAGTAATCGTGTCTTTCGAACATGAATTTCATTAAACAATAACGGATAAACAGACCGACAAGAACCATGTTCAGGAGACAGTGTGGATCTGACATTTAATTTTCTCAGAATTAGTGTCAGAAGACTGCTGAGGAGAAGTCACTGAAAGTAGTGTATTTTTTTCGTGTTTCGTTTTGTTCGAGATGTCTAAGCTGGGGTTTGAACCACACGACTCTCGAGTAAAAACCCAACATGCCACTTACTGGATTATGGTGACTTCAGTCTGATCCAATTGTTACAATTAATTCCAAGGCCAGAAGCTTTACCTTCTTGTGTGTCAAAAAGATTAGCAAAAAACTTAATACGACGCAGCGTGCTACAAAAAAAAAAAAAAATAAATAAAAACAAGGATGATAAACTACGAAAACAAGCGTTTTTTAAGAGAGTAGTTTTACGCTTCTCTACAGCCACAAAATTTTTCATCATTCGTCTTTAGAAAATCTGCAGCTACATTGCCATTGAACAAGCAAGGCATGAATAAAATCACGGGAAAAAGATTTTCACTTTTTCTTCTTAAAAGGCAAACAATGGCTGTCTAGAAATGGTTATGAGGGTGTGCTGATTGCGTTGACTGGCTCATTCGTTCTCTTCGTTTGCCTACAGTGTTTTAATAACAGATTCATAAGGGGATAAGGAAGGGATGAGAATTAAACGTAAAGTAGAGACGAGAGTAGTATGTTTATGTACCTTCGGGATCAAAAACTCCATACAAATTTAGGAGCATGCATATCTGTAAAAGAGTAAGAACATTGCAGAATTGTTAAATGAATTGTGTGCGATCGGTCTTTAGGTTTGTAACATGTATTATGAAAAGGTAATGCTTCTTAATGTGTATGAGTGTGTGTGTTTTAAAATTTGTGAGAATGCATATCTGGAAAAGAATTAAATCATTTTTATTTTCAATTTTTCCCTACAAATTTGGGATCATACCTGCTTTTTCTTGGTCCTTTCATTTGTATTGCTTTTAAAACGAATGGTTGGACGAACAGAATGAGTACGTGCACGTTTCCTCATCTACATCCTAGAGTATAAATAGACTGTAATGTGAAAATGTATATACGTATGTACGAATGTTTGGACGGATAGAATGAGTGTGTGCGTAACATGTAATGTGTATGATCGTTTTTTTTTTTTAATAGTAAATTCTTGACACGCACTGCTCATGATCTCAGGTAGAAGAAATAGAAATATAAACTAATAAGAAAGGGTAGGTTGGTTGTGTGGTTGTTTTTAATTTGATGAGAAAGAAATGTATAGTTGTGCCTGTGGGTTTTTTTCACGCATAAGTATAAGTAAAATCTGTTTTCACATAATTGAATTTACTGATTGCTCTACAACACCCCGGAGTATAAATATACTTGTTTTTAAGGATTTAGAATTTTTAGTTTTACTCTTTTAAATAAATGAAATTATAGAATAATGAGATTAATTAAAACAAATTAGTTTTTTATTTTTTGAAAATTTTATTACATATTTCTTTGTTCAGATTTTTACAGATTCGAATTTAAAAATACGTTTATACAGATTAAATAACTTAAGTGTTAACAAATATTGTGTATAAAATGTTTGACATCGACAAATGTCAAAAGATTGTGAATAAGTATTTTCACAATAATACAAACGTATGACATATTAATACATAAAAATGGATTACTTATTTTACTAATGTTACATATTCTTAGTTCATTTATAAGTTTCATAAATAAATCTATATGCTCTTTATCAATCTGATTACTATGTTTTGTTAATAAATAGTTCTTCCAATTCAGCTGATGTTACCATTTTTGTTCCCCTTCTTTAAAAATTTAATAGTAGGTTGTGTTAGTGCGGGACGATGTACTCTGAATTATTTCATTTTAATTTATATTTATTGAATAAAAATTTTAAACGCAAGTGCCCACAATTAAATGTATTAAATTTTTGTTATCGTTCATAATTATATTCAATAGGAAATTTTAAGTAGTTGACAATCTCAAGTGGTGGTTGTAACTTTCCAAAGCTATCAAAGTATTCCTTATAGTTGTGGTTTTTATAATATGCTACCCAATGTGTTCCCATACCATTTGAATCATCTAAATTAACAATGCCGCATTCTTGTTTGAATGGTTTTTCAGGTAAAGAATCACGCCTGAAAACACCCCTAAAATGTTTGAGATGTCTTCCATATTTATTCAAATCCAAATCTGTTAATGGGCGATTGGGAAGGTTATCTAATAGTTTTTTGGAGCTGGACTATAGTAGAGACCATATCCAGTTTTATATGGTTTGAGGTACAACCCTTTACCCATTGCAATTGATTCCATATATCTATTATGACGGTTAGCTTCAGCCAATTGTTCTTTTCCATTTTTGATAGCATTTACTGCTTTAACAATAGCGGATCCTCCACTTGCCAAACCACCAAGCGCTGACAATGCTGTTAGTACGGGAATAAGTGGAAGAAATCCTCCAATTTTCGGTACAGGTATAACTCTCGGTATTATAATGTCTGCTCGCTTTTTCCCTTTAAAATTTGAATGAATAGCCTTTTGAGCTATTTTAACAGCATCATTTATATCAAGGGGTTTCTGTTCTTTCAATTGTTTTAAAGTTTTTCTCACAGTAGCTGTGAATAATTTCTTATTACAGTTATTCATTTTTCCTTTTCTCATTCTTTTTGAATTTTTTCTTTTCTTATGTGTCTGCTCCTTCAAACCTAATCCAAATTTCACTTTAGCTTTCATAGCGTTTGTCACAAACCACGCGTTAGCACGTTCTTTAATATCACTATCTTTAGATTTAACTCGTTGCCAGGCTTTTTCAGCTAATATTTGATCTGCTTGATGTCTTGTGTCTATATCTTTTGATTGTGAATATGCAATATCGTGCTCTCTACAAGCTGCGTCTAATAAATTTATACCCTTATCTCCTCTTGCTAAACGTTTTTCAAGTTTTGTACCAGGTCCACAAAACTGATAACCAGGTAGATGTAATTCAACAGGTACTTTATTTATTAAGTTGTTTACAAATCCTCTTCTCATCTTACACTGGCTGAGGTTTTGTTTTGACCCTAGATTATAACAAATTTTTTTTTTCGTTACTTTTATATCTCTTCGCAAAAATAGCTGAAATCAAGACGATCTCCTATATATGCAGCAATTTATATGATTTCAGTATGTTAATTTTTTGATATTGATTTTTATCTGCTTTGTATCTGATCACGATCTACTTTACATCTGATCACGATCTGCTTTGTATCTGCTCACGATCTACTTTATATCTGATAACGATCTACTTTTTTGGTTTTGTCTATTTTATTTTAATTTTTTTTTTTTTTTATTATTATTTTTTTTTTTTTGACATTGCCATGTTTTAGGTAAACATGTTCTACCTCAATGTTTAAATTGTTTATTTGATCAGCTAGATCATCATATATTTGTGTTATATATTTTTCGATTACAATATTTTTGTTTTTATTTTTTTGACCCTAGATTATAACAAATTTTTTTTTTCGTTACTTTTATATCTCTTCGCAAAAATAGCTGAAATCAAGACGATCTCCTATATATACAGCAATTTATATGATTTCAGTATGTTAATTTTTTGATATTGATTTTGATCTGCTTTGTATCTGATCACGATCTACTTTACATCTGATCACGATCTGCTTTGTATCTGCTCACGATCTACTTTATATCTGATAACGATCTACTTTTTTGGTTTTGTCTATTTTATTTTAATTTTTTTTTTTTATTATTATTTTTTTTTTTGAAATTGCCATGTTTTAGGTAAACATGTTCTACCTCAATGTTTAAATTGTTTATTTGATCAGCTAGATCATCATATATTTGTGTTATATATTTTTCGATTACAATATTTTTGTTTTTATGGTTATATTTATTAAAACTTTCTCCAAATTTATTAATATAAGACATCTCTTTCACTCTTCTAATAAATTATGTTAGATTCTTTAAGTTCTTCGATAATAGAGATTATTTCGTTTTGATGATTGTTGTGGCCAGCACCTTCCGATGAGAGAAGTAAACGTAGTCTGTCAACTAATTCATTAGGATCATCCCAATGTATGTAATTTGATTTCAGATTATTTTGTAATTTTAGCATTAAACCACTACCTTTTGTTAAAATATTTGTTGTTGTTTCGAATAAATGTTTAATTATTCGTATATATTTGAAGGCTCGTGTTCCTTTCACTTGTTCATTAGGTTCATAGCGACGTTTATGTGCATTGGTATTAATTAAAATCTCTTTATATTTTTTCAAATCATTTTTAGAATAATGGAGAGGTTTTTTATGAAATACTAGTTCAAATAATCCAGGCGTCATTTTCAATTTCATATTCCCTATCTGCATAGTATTATCTCTATTAAATATTAATTTTTCCTTGCCATATCTCCAACTACCGTCTACATCTTGATTAAAACCATAAATTTTATCCAATTGCTTATTATTAATAAGTGTTTGTATATTTTCAAATAATGGAGAGCTTTTCGTCAGCTTTAAACATTGTTTTCTTTCCAAGTTTTTGATACATGTACTTGATACAGGTCTATTATGGTCATAGTTTTTTTCACCATCATTATCATCAGTTGAAATATTTTCATACTGAAAATCGTTATTATCACCGTTTACATCATCGTCATCATCAATAGTGTTGTCTATATCCTTATGCTTATCTTCAAGTTTTCCGATGATTTCATTATCACCATTTACGTCATAATAATCGTCATCATCAGCAATAGTGTTGTCTGTATCCTTATGCTTATCTTCGAGTTTTCCAATGATTTCATTATCACCATTTACGTCATAATAATCTTCCTCATCATCTATAGTGTTGTCTACATCCTTATGCTTATGTTCAAGTTTTGGGATGTTTTCATTATCATCATTTACATCATCATAATCATCGTAATCATTAATAGTGTTGTCTATATCCTTATATTTATCTTTAAGTTTTCCAATGATTTTTTTAAGTGGTTTTGTTATTGGTTGAAAGGTATCTTCTAATAAATTAACTCTATCTATTTGATTCAGTTTAATATTTTTTAACTTTTTCTTTAGAATAGCCCTTGTCTTTACAAGATCTTCCAACACTTTATTATGGTAATTTTTAGACATTATAATAATTTTTCTATTGAATTTGATCTGGTTATGATCTGCTCGCTATCTGATTATGATCTGCTTTGTATCTGATTACGATCTGCTTTATATCTGATCACGAACTGCTTGCTATCTGGTCACGATCTGATTTATACCTGATCACGATCTGCTTGATGGCTTGTGTCTATATCCATTGATTTTGAGTACGCTATATCGTGCTTTCTACAATCTGCATCCAATAAATTATTCCTTTATTTCCTTTATTCTTGCTATTCGTTTTGAAGTTTTGTATCAGGTCCACAAAACTGATAACCAGGTGGATGTAATTCAACATATAATTTGTTTATTAAGTTGTCTACAAATCTTCTTCCAATCTTACACTGATTAGGTGTTTTTCTTTTGACTGTAGTTTATAACCATTTTTTTCATTACTTTCATACCTCTTCGCATGAAACTCTATACTAGCAAGCTATACAATCTGTACTAGCTGTACTAGATACACTAGCAAGCTGTACTAGCTATACTAGCAAGCTATACAATCTGTACACAGCTTGCTAGTATAGCTAGTACAGATTGTATAGCAGATATAGCAGGTATAGCTGGTATAGCTGATATAGCTGCTATAGCTGGTACAGCTTGCTAGTATAGCTAGTACAGCTTGCTAGTATAGCTAGTACAGCTTGCTAGTATAGCTAGTACAGATTGTATAGCTTGCTAGTATAGCTAGTACAGCTTGCTAGTATAGCTAGTACAGATTGTATAGCTTGCTAGTATAGCTAGTACAGACTGTACAGCTTGCTAGTATAGCTAGTACAGATTGTATAGCTTGCTAGTATAGCTAGTACAGATTGTACAGCTTGCTAGTATAGCTAGTACAGATTGTATAGCTTGCTAGTATAGCTAGTACAGATTGTACAGCTTGCTAGTATAGCTAGTACAGCTTGCTAGTATAGCTGGTATAGCTGATATAGCTGGTATAGCAGGTATAGCAGGTATAGCTGGTATAGCTGATATAGCTGATATAGCTGATGTAGCTGCTATAGCTGGTATAGCTGATATAGCTGATATAGCTGATGTAGCTGCTATAGCTGGTACAGCTTGCTAGTATAGCTAGTACAGCTTGCTAGTATAGCTAGTACAGATTGTATAGCTTGCTAGTATAGCTAGTACAGCTTACTAGTATAGCTAGTACAGATTGTACAGCTTGCTAGTATAGCTAGTACAGATTGTACAGCTTGCTAGTATAGCTAGTACAGATTGTACAGCTTGCTAGTATAGCTAGTACAGATTGTATAGCAGATATAGCAGGTATAGCTGGTATAGCTGATATAGCTGCTATAGCTGGTACAGCTTGCTAGTATAGCTAGTACAGCTTGCTAGTATAGCTAGTACAGCTTGCTAGTATAGCTAGTACAGATTGTATAGCTTGCTAGTATAGCTAGTACAGATTGTATAGCTTGCTAGTATAGCTAGTACAGCTTGCTAGTGTATCTAGTACAGCTAGTACAGATTGTATAGCTTGCTAGTATAGCTAGTACAGCTTGCTAGTGTATCTAGTACAGCTAGTACAGATTGTATAGCTTGCTAGTATAGCTAGTACAGCTTGCTAGTGTATCTAGTACAGCTAGTACAGATTGTATAGCTTGCTAGTATAGTGTTTCATGCGAAGAGGTATGAAAGTAATGAAAAAAATGGTTATAAACTACAGTCAAAAGAAAAACACCTAATCAGTGTAAGATTGGAAGAAGATTTGTAGACAACTTAATAAACAAATTATATGTTGAATTACATCCACCTGGTTATCAGTTTTGTGGACCTGATACAAAACTTCAAAACGAATAGCAAGAATAAAGGAAATAAAGGAATAATTTATTGGATGCAGATTGTAGAAAGCACGATATAGCGTACTCAAAATCAATGGATATAGACACAAGCCATCAAGCAGATCGTGATCAGGTATAAATCAGATCGTGACCAGATAGCAAGCAGTTCGTGATCAGATATAAAGCAGATCGTAATCAGATACAAAGCAGATCATAATCAGATAGCGAGCAGATCATAACCAGATCAAATTCAATAGAAAAATTATTATAATGTCTAAAAATTACCATAATAAAGTGTTGGAAGATCTTGTAAAGACAAGAGCTGTTCTAAAGAAAAAGTTAAAAAATATTAAACTGAATCAAATAGATAGAGTTAATTTATTAGAAGATACCTTTCAACCAATAACAAAACCACTTAAAAAAATTATTGGAAAACTTAAAGATAAATATAAGGATATAGACAACACTATTAATGGTGACGATGATTATGATGGTGTACATGATGATAATGAAAACATCCCAAAACTTGAACATAAGCATAAGGATGTAGACAACACTATAGATGATGAGGAAGATTATTATGACGTAAATGGTGATAATGAAATCATTGGAAAATTCGAAGATAAGCATAAGGATACAGACAACACTATTGATGATGATGACGATTATTATGACGTAAATGCTGATAATGAAATCATCGGAAAACTTGAAGATAAGCATAAGGATATAGACAACACTATTGATGATGACGATGATTACGATGATGTAAACGGTGATAATAACGATTTTCAGTATGAAAATATTTCAACTGATGATAATGATGGTGAAAAAAACTATGACCATAATAGACCTGTATCAAGTACATGTATCAAGAACTTGGAAAAAAAACAATGTTTAAAGCTGACGAAAAGCTCTCCATTATTTGAAAATATACGAACACTTATTAATAATAAGCAATTGGATAAAATTTATGGTTTTAATCAAGATGTAGACGGTAGTTGGAGATATGGCAAGGAAAAATTAATATTTAATAGAGATAATACTATGCAGATAGGGAATATGAAATTGAAAATGACGCCTGGATTATTTGAACTAGTATTTCATAAAAAACCTCTCCATTATTCTAAAAATGATTTGAAAAAATATAAAGAGATTTTAATTCATACCAATGCACATAAACGTCGCTATGAACCTAATGAACAAGTGAAAGGAACACGAGCCTTCAAATATATACGAATAATTAAACATTTATTCGAAACAACAACAAACATTTTAACAAAAGGCAGTGGTTTAATGCTAAAATTACAAAATAATCTGAAATCAAATTACATACATTGGGATGATCCTAATGAATTAGTTGACAGACTACGTTTACTTCTCTCATCGGAAGGTGCTGGCCACAACAATCATCAAAACGAAATAATCTCTATTATCGAAGAACTTAAAGAATCTAACATAATTTATTAGAAGAGTGAAAGAGATGTCTTATATTAATAAATTTGGAGAAAGTTTTAATAAATATAACCATAAAAACAAAAATATTGTAATCGAAAAATATATAACACAAATATATGATGATCTAGCTGATCAAATAAACAATTTAAACATTGAGGTAGAACATGTTTACCTAAAACATGGCAATTTCAAAAAAAAAAATAATAATAAAAAAAAAAAATTAAAATAAAATAGACAAAACCAAAAAAGTAGATCGTTATCAGATATAAAGTAGATCGTGAGCAGATACAAAGCAGATCGTGATCAGATGTAAAGTAGATCGTGATCAGATACAAAGCAGATCAAAATCAATATCAAAAAATTAACATACTGAAATCATATAAATTGCTGTATATATAGGAGATCGTCTTGATTTCAGCTATTTTTGCGAAGAGATATAAAAGTAACGAAAAAAAAAATTTGTTATAATCTAGGGTCAAAACAAAACCTCAGCCAGTGTAAGATGAGAAGAGGATTTGTAAACAACTTAATAAATAAAGTACCTGTTGAATTACATCTACCTGGTTATCAGTTTTGTGGACCTGGTACAAAACTTGAAAAACGTTTAGCAAGAGGAGATAAGGGTATAAATTTATTAGACGCAGCTTGTAGAGAGCACGATATTGCATATTCACAATCAAAAGATATAGACACAAGACATCAAGCAGATCAAATATTAGCTGAAAAAGCCTGGCAACGAGTTAAATCTAAAGATAGTGATATTAAAGAACGTGCTAACGTGTGGTTTGTGACAAACGCTATGAAAGCTAAAGTGAAATTTGGATTAGGTTTGAAGGAGCAGACACATAAGAAAAGAAAAAATTCAAAAAGAATGAGAAAAGGAAAAATGAATAACTGTAATAAGAAATTATTCACAGCTACTGTGAGAAAAACTTTAAAACAATTGAAAGAACAGAAACCCCTTGATATAAATGATGCTGTTAAAATAGCTCAAAAGGCTATTCATTCAAATTTTAAAGGGAAAAAGCGAGCAGACATTATAATACCGAGAGTTATACCTGTACCGTAAATTGGAGGATTTCTTCCACTTATTCCCGTACTAACAGCATTGTCAGCGCTTGGTGGTTTGGCAATTGTTAAAGCAGTAAATGCTATCAAAAATGGAAAAGAACAATTGGCTGAAGCTAACCGTCATAATAGATATATGGAATCAATTGCAATGGGTAAAGGGTTGTACCTCAAACCATATAAAACTGGATATGGTCTCTACTATAGTCCAGCTCCAAAAAACTATTAGATAACCTTCCCAATCGCCCATTAACAGATTTGGATTTGAATAAATATGGAAGACATCTCAAACATTTTAGGGGTGTTTTCATGCGTGATTCTTTACCTGAAAAACCATTCAAACAAGAATGCGGCATTGTTAATTTAGATGATGCAAATGGTATGGGAACACATTGGGTAGCATATTATAAAAACCACAACTATAAGGAATACTTTGATAGCTTTGGAAAGTTACAACCACCACTTGAGATTGTCAACTACTTAAAATTTCCTATTGAATATAATTATGAACGAAAACAAAAATTTAATACATTTAATTGTGGGCACTTGTGTTTAAAACTTTTATTCAATAAATATAAATTAAAATGAAATAATTCAGAGTACATCGTCCCGCACTAACACAACCTACTATTAAATTTTTAAAGAAAGTGAACAAAAATGGTAACATCAGCTGAATTGGAAGAACTATTTATTAACAAAACATAGTAATCAGATTGATAAAGAGCATATAGATTTATTTATGAAACTTATAAATGAACTAAGAATATGTAACATTAGTAAAATAAGTAATCCATTTTTATGTATTAATATGTCATACGTTTGTATTATTGTGAAAATACTTATTCACAATCTTTTGACATTTGTCGATGTCAAACATTTTATACACAATATTTGTTAACACTTAAGTTATTTAATCTGTATAAACGTATTTTTAAATTCGAATCTGTAAAAATCTGAACAAAGAAATATGTAATAAAATTTTCAAAAAATAAAAAACTAATTTGTTTTAATTAATCTCATTATTCTATAATTTCATTTATTTAAAAGAGTAAAACTAAAAATTCTAAATCCTTAAAAACAAGTATATTTATACTCTGGGGTGTTGTAGATCAATCAGTAAATTCAATTATGTGAAAACAGATTTTACTTATACTTATGCGTGAAAAAAACCCACAGGCACAACTATACAATTCTTTCTCATCAAATTAAAAACAACCGCACAACCAACGTACCCTTTCTTATTAGTTTATATTTCTATTTCTTCTACCTGTGATCATGAGCAGTGCGTGTCAAGAATTTACTATTAAAAAAAAAACGATCATACACATTACATGTTACGCACACACTCATTCTATCCGTCCAAACATTCGTACATACGTATATACATTTTCACATTACAGTCTATTTATACTCTAGGATGTAGATGAGGAAACGTGCACGCATTCATTCTGTCCGTCCAACCATTCGTTTTAAAAGCAATACAAATGAAAGGACCAAGAAAAAGCAGGTATGATCCCAAATTTGTAGGGAAAAATTGAAAATAAAAATGATTTAATTCTTTTCCAGATATGCATTCTCACAAATTTTAAAACACACACACACATACACATTAAAAAGCATTACCTTTTCATAATACATGTTACAAACCTAAAGACCGATCGCACACAATTCATTTAACAATTCTGCAATGTTCTTACTCTTTTACAGATATGCATGCTCCTAAATTTGTATGGAGTTTTTGATCCCGAAGGTACATAAATATACTACTGACGAGTCTTTAGAAACCAGCATGCGGAAGAAAATTGAATACTTTTGTGAACGCTTTCATCGTGTGTTTCAAGTTTTACACGATATTCGTTGAATATTATCCGAGGAAATAAAAAGAAAAATAAGAAAATCCATAATAAAAAATATATTTCGTTTAGAGAAGCAAGCGTAAGAAATGGCGGCAAATAGAGGTTTCTTGCCATCAATTTAAATCATTTCTTCAAGAAAGAAGTCTTTTAAATTTTGTGGTTTATGTATGATGAGCGGGACACTGAAGGCCGCTGGGCAATAGAGCGGGATCTATTACTTAGTTTTCATCAACAATTTCAGTTGTCCAACGTAAATAGATGCTAGATCAGCCTGGACAGTAAATTTTAAAGAAGTCCTATTAAATACAGTGACAGTAAATTAAGTGGAAGAAAAACGTGAACAAAATGACCATATGCCCCAGACAACGTGTGTTTTCGTAAAGATATGACATTCCAAGAGACTGGATAATATTTAATCTATAACATGTTTTAGAAGTCTTTTTGCCATCATACATGACAAGAGGTCGAAGTCGCCGTAACCTAGCAGGTAGTGTGTTGGCTTATTAGACATAAGGCCACGGTTCAAACCTCAGGTCAGACATCAACACGAAATATGAAAAAATATTTCTTCGGCAGATTTCTGGTAAACCCTCTGAGAGTAAATAAATTGCCATGAAAAGTTTCTCAAAAGTCTGTCGTTCGGTGTCGACTTTAAACTGTACGTCCTGTCACTCATGTATAAAATTAAAACACACAACATTAGTGATGTGAGACGTTAGGCCGCAATTCTGACTAGAGGGTTATAATGGCCAATTATGTGTGTATTACGCACATGGCAAAAAGCAGAAGCTGGTTTTTTAAAAACAGCACAGTTTACCTCAAAAAAAAAATAAAGCAAACTTACTAGCGTTATGATACTTTATCTCAACTCAAGATGCAATATCTGAAGGGAAAAATTAAATATCATGGAAATGCAGTTCAAGGTCCGAGATTCTATTGAATAGAGCAACAAATTGTACGATGAATAGAAATTTGCAAAAGACCAAAGTAAAACCGAGAGCTTCAGACAAATGTGTAATGCAACTGACTGGAACCCTTACAGAACACATAAATAATGTCACAAAGAGAAGGAAATAAATATTTCCAGATGTAGAGATTTGGTTCAGTGATTGAAAATATTTCATACAAACACTAGCAATCCATCGTACCTCAATTCTCACAGAAGACACAATCAATCTTTAGAAAGAATCACGTGAAAATGTTATAATTGTAACTGTCGTCGTGGAGAAATGCCTTGGTACTGCGATCATAAGATCTATTATACTCTTACTCTTCTAGTAATATCAATACACTTACCACTGTAGAATTACGTTTTAAGATTCCCTCTTTTCATTTGTACAAAGTGAACTTACCTGAAAAGAAAGGAAAAAGTAAAAAACGTTTAATATTGGAAGTACAATAGCAAGCAATAATTAAATTTGAAAAGTATGACTTGAATTTGTTCACAAAAATTTAAATTTCACATAGTTGGAGAATGGAGGCTAGATAGACTAACAGAAATCAAATTACAGCAACTATAGTAAATAAATTATTAACAGTAACAAATCAACAGTAAAGTTCTAGAATTTGCCAGATTGAAATTAGATAAAATATGAAGAGAGGTCGACATAGACTAGTACTGTGTTGGCTTATTAGACGCGAGCCTATGGTTTAAGCCTGGGATAAGACATCTCACAAAAAAAAAAATATTTCTTTCGCCGATTTCCTACCAGCGATCTTCTAGCAAAAACTCTGAAGAGTAAACAAAATTGCCATGAAGCTTTTTAAAAACTGTAAGTATCGCCACTCATGGATATAATTAACATACATAATGTAAGTGGAGAACCCAGTTTGTAATCCTAACTAAAGGGTTGTAATGACTTCTTAAGTAAGTAAGTAAGCAAGATGTTTGAAGAAATCCATTTTCTTAATTTCTGTTACAATAACTTAATGGAATTATTTTCAAAATAGCAAAACAATATTGAACAAGCTTTGCATATGCGGTCTGAAAGGAATAATTCATCATTAAAAATAATGAATTTTTATATCACGACCAATATTTATCTACCCACAGCAAGCCCGACAATAACTTTCTAAATAATTTAAGCCATTTGATAGTACTTACAGTCTTAATTTCAGGTTATCTCAAGTCATGTTATGCTTGGGGGCATTAGTCCATGTCCATGGTGAAAAAAAAAATGATATGATAACACTACACTTTTTAATAACTACTCAGAGATAAATAAGCTGTTGATTGTTATTAATGGCCATGACCATATTTTTTTCGATTTTAAAATTTTATTAAAAAAAAAACGAAAAACTTTTTATTAAATCCTAAATAGTCTTTAGTTATAACTTTCGGCTTTTGATCTTAAACTCATGCTTTTCCCATCATTAAGACAAAAGAAATTCTTGGCATTTTTAATGCTTTTGATTGACTTGATTGAAGAGAAGAAATGCTTTTTCGTTATTCACAAATACGGAAAAAGCAAAGAAAAGTTGTCGAAACAAGTATAAGTACAAGTACAGCAATTTTCTGTTAAATATGGTACTAAAAATTTATGACTTCTAAATCGAGTGTATGAAGCGCAAAATGTACAAACAAAACAACACAAAGCTCATTACGGCAAAGTATTCCTAAAAAAAATATGAAAAAATAAAATCCTTTGAATAACGAATAACAATTGACGAGCTCATATTGAACATAAAATCATCAAATTAAAGTTGAAATGAAAGAATGCGAAGAAAAAGTAATGAATAAAGGTAACTTTTCTGATTTTATGCCTTATAATGTAACCGTATTTCCTTTTTAACAAGGGCTACACTTCACTATTCCTTTCTATTACACCAAATAATGGTTTCATGTTGTTGGAAAAGGGCAACAAATCCGCAATAACAGCGTTTTAAAGCACACTTAAAAACCCATAAGAATTAACAAATATTGGCCCTCTGATGTAAAATAATAACCCAAACAAGTCTTCGTTGCTCGCTGTGTCTTTTTAAGACAACACAAGGCTTATGCACCAAAAACGGAATAAAAAAAGTTGCCTTCGAAAAAGGCAGACAAACAGTCATCCGTGGAGGCTGTACAGAAAATAATATGTGAGTAATAAACACACCAAAAACATATATGGAAAGTAATAAAATCGTGACGCCTGCAGGGATCGATTGAATAAAGTCGAAACTTGCGATACAGCGATTTTCACTCATTCGATCAACTAAGGGATTAATATTGTTGATGAGTGCGCTACGAAGTGGTCATCCCTTAATACATCTCTTCTGCAGTGGAAAATAGATGCCCATTTAGTTGCCTTGGCGACCTTGATAGACGATTTAACGTCATGGAAATTGGACATCAAATGAATCAACATCACCACTTAAGGGTCCTTTTAATTTTAATTGAAAGAAACAAACTTTGTGTCCTTTAAAAGACCTATTAATGTCAATATGTGTGGATTATAACATCGTTCATATGTTACCCTCAGCTTCTTTGGGTAGAGCGCATCCGAAATCTCTAATTTTCTTTGACTCTGGCATATAAATCATATAACCATAATAAAAAAACTCCACAAGAAAAAAAGCTATATATTCAATGTGACACGGGTGTTGTGTGCAAGTAGAATAGTCCTGTTGAATTCAGATTAACAAATTCAGACCAAAAAAGTTGGTAATGATCGGCCTGTTGTGGTCGTCGATGAAAACGATAACATCGTTCTCAAATAAATATGGACTGCGAGTACAGAACCCGTTCCAAAAAGTAGCTTTTTCGGGGTATATTGAACGCTCTTGGACCCAACTCTTTCAAAGTCCGTTCAACAAATACACTTTGTCCTCTATGGTCTTCCACGGTGATTTGGCAAAACATAGTGAATAAAATTTGAAACCAATATGACAGCTTCGTAATGATGGCCATCATCAACTATCAAGGTTCAGATATTCCACGATCCTTTGCCAGATCCTATAGAACATTCAGAATCCTATTGCTTTTTCTGTTAATAGAAACTATAACTGTTGATCTTTGGTAGGGAATCAATACGACCCCTTACGTTCATAATTTGTAGACACTGTGTACAAATGCTGTCAATATGAGGAAGAGAAAGAATCGCAATAAGTTCTTTTGTTTGACTGTCCCACTCCACAGCAGTCTCGATTTCGGCACTTTAGCGCGTGTTACTTGCATGATTTGTATCATTGCCTTAAGAATAAGTCATGATAATGAAAAATTTCAAATGAAAATTTAATGAAGATAAAAACTTCTATAAAAACGAATTATTCGTCTTACAAAAAGAACCCAATCGGAAAACAATGATTTCATTATTTAAAGATCTGATAACGCGTTAACACTTCAGTTCCTTAACAATAACAATGAAACTGATTAGAAACACATTAACGAACATTTAGCTTAAGTGTGTTTCAAATTAAATGGAACGACAGCGACAACGACAACAATGATGGCAATAAGGAAAAAGATTTTGAAGTTAATAAAACGACGCCTCCGCATTAGGTACAACAAAAACAAGAGCGAGCGTCTTAACAACATACAAATTGTTTCTTGTATTTATTTAATGCTTTCCAGGATTATGTCCCCTGCTGTGCTCGCTTCAAAAACCCCTCAATGTTTCTTTGAAGACATTACGATGGCATATAAAAGCGTGACAAGATATACAAATTACGAGAATATTTTTTAAAAACTCCATGATATTGTGTTACTAAGTAGAGGATATTAATAATGAATATAACGGAGCAAAGGGAATAGGGAAACTAAAAAAAGAGAAGTATTATAAGATTTCTTAAGAAAATCTTTCAGAGAAAAGGACAAGAAATTTTTTTATAGAGCAGTTAAAATGATATATGTGTAAAGAAAAGCCGTTTAACATTTGAGCTGCATTTTTTTTATTTGAGTTAATCATAGTGTGTGATACTATTTTCAGTTCCGAACAGACTTCTAATTCGTTCCGAACATGACGTAAATAATCATTTACGCTCATGATTACGAAAATAATCAGTTAACTGATTCATTAAAAAAGTATTTAAAAAATATTAGGTTTTAAATACAGACACCACGACAGCAAAAATCTGGAACTTCTCAGTATGTTCGTGACGATTACCTTTAAACTTGTGTGTGTTATACCACGAAATATCTGGTTCTACTCTTTAAGCTGAATGCTAGAATCTTATTAGATTCGACTGATGACCAGTTTTATCCTTTTCCTGCCTGTCTTCTCTTGATGGAAGAATTCTAATACAATGCGTTCCCTTCCTTATCATTATAATAGCTTGTCCCAGCACCCATATTTCGTGTGTTAATTTTATCCATGTGTGGCGGGACCTACAGTTTAACGTAGGCTCCGAATGGCAGAATTGAGATAGTTTTCATGGCAATTTCATTTACTCTCAAAGTTTTTGCCAGAAGACTGTTGAGAGGATGTCGTTGAAAAAATTTCAAATTTCCACCTACTAGACTACGGCGATATAGTAGAACAAAATGTACCAACACTTATTCTGATTTATGAGACATAACCTCTTGAAATGATATTTCAGATAGTAGCGATCCGATCTGTATCTCCATAATAAAAGGGACCTATTAGTCACACTCCCAATGTTAGACACGGAAACACGTCCTGAAAGTCCAATTAATTTTGTTGTAGGTCTACAATCTCTCAGCAATTTCATAGCCAGTGATATCGCAACAACATGGAACCCAGAAAAGCAACGCTCTTTAGGCTTGCTAGAACACGGATGTCACAATATACCTGATGCGATTTGCATTCTCAAACATTAGTCAAAGGATATTTTTCCACAAAGATCTGTCTGGATAGATCGTTGCTTACATGAATATGTACATTGAACAGCAAAAAAGAAGCTGACATACAACCAAAAGGTTAGTTTTAAATTTGTAGTATTTGGACAGAATCTGTGGTGACCCCACTACACACAACATATTGGCCCCTAATTTCAATTTTAAATAAAAATGGGATATTTTATTGAATACAAGGAAACGATTTCAACTGCTTAAAAAGTGGTTGGTCACCTTTAAGAATTCCATTAAATTTCTTCTACTCATTTGGAAAGCTATAAATCTCTGATAAATATTCTTGTTGTATCAAATATCTTCCTTTTTAATCCTTTGAATAAAAGGATCCTCAAATAAAAATGAAAATAAACAAAGAAAAAAAGCAAGATTTACTCATATTCACATTTCACCATCATCTGTCTCCCTACCTACACAAAATATGATATTTTCTTGCCACAATTTGTACACAAGCAAATAAAAAATAAAAGAAAAATCCCTGAGTAGACATTTTAATAATATACGGTCTGGAATCATCAAGTAAAAGCTTATCGCATCCTTACAAAAATGTGAAAAAAATCAATGCCATGGAAGGAAAACCTGTGACGATTAATTAGCAGTCCTCACGAATTAAAGCTGTACGAGAGATAGAGAAGGATAGAAGAGAGCAGAGCCTCTGTTGCAAACATGACAACAAGTGTCGTTAATTTAATGGCTTCGATGTTTTGATATTTTTTTAATACGCATTTATTTTCGTGAGTGTAAATGGCAACAACAATATTCATGACAAAAAAAATAAGAAAAAATGTTAACATGTGCCCTGTTTTTAAAAACGCCTTAAAAGTTATATGTGGTGCTGCTACCTCTCTTATTCTTATGAAGTCAATATTAAATTGTACGAGTGTTTGCTATTGCTGGTGTTTGTGCTGTATTGGTGTTGCCTGCCTCATCTTGTAATTCTGCTCATTTTTCTTTCGTTTCTGTTTCCTTTATTTTGCTGTAAATTCACAACAAATTGATTTAAATTGTTGTTGCCATTGCTATTGTTCTTGTTGTGCTGTGCTTGTCGTGGGTCAAGTTTTCCAGTATGCATACATGAGTGTATGTATGTATGTATGTATGTATGTATGTATGTATTTTCTAGCATTTAATTTGTGTGGTCTCTGCATTTATGCCACATCAGCAAAATCGACATCAACAATGGGAGTAGCAACACTGGTTAAATGACATCAATTTATACCCTACACTGGCATCATATTGTATTACACAAAGCGAATCGTTTTCTGGATTTTTTTTACGAATTCATTAGATTTTCTTAATTTGTTCTAACATATTTTACCATCTCTCTCTGTCTGCCAAAAGAGTCAAAGTAATCTAAGTAATCTTATTGTGAAGTGATGCTTTTTTTCTCACTACTTTTAGAGTCTAATGAAACCAAAAATAACCAGAAGAGCCATTGCGTAAGTTGTACTGTTCAAAATTTAAAAATACCATCAATTTGAAACCTGTGCCATAAAAAAATACGAAACTGATTTATGATGTTGCTTTGAGCGAGCAATACAGATTGATATCTTTTTAGATAGTTTCGTTTCATTCAAAGCCTTGGATTTGGACTTTAAACCCATTCCTTGGGAATGGCGTAAGTATAGTTTGATGCCAAGCATCTAAAGATAACAATAGAAATAAAAATTTTGAAAATAGCAATACTTTTTATCGATCTCTGTAGACATATATATATATGTATACATATATAATTGGTTATTACAACACTTTAGTCAGCACTACGACTTAACATTTTGCACCACTTATGTTATGTGTGTTAAATTTATAAATGACCTGCAGGACCTACAGTTTCAATTCGACTCCGAACGACAGATTTTTCAGAAACTTTTTCGTGGCAATTATATTTGCACTCAGAATTTTTGCCAGAAATCAGCTGAAAGGCAGTCGCCGAAGAAATATTTTTTCATGTTTCGTTTTGTTCGAAATGTCTGGCGCGTACCGTGGCCTAACGTCTAATAAGACAACTCACTGCCTACTAAACTACTCGGTAAAGAAACCTTTAATTTCAACATATTAACGACACTGTACGTTCACATCCTTTGATTTGATATTCTTTTAATACCTGCTTCATGTCAAATAATTTCTTTTTTAACTTCTTGGTATTTAATTTTATTTTTTGTATTATTGTTGTTGTACATATAGTATATCATGCAGTATTTATTTAACAGATTTTTATTTGATTATTGATTTTATTTAACCGACATCAGCACACAAAAATACAGAACAACTGGAACAAAACCCACAAAGTTAATAACAATTTGAGGTTTTCATATCAGAAATACTCGTGCTAATACAATCACAAGCCAGTAGAAGCAAATTGAGTCAAAATTAATATTATCAGGTGAATAACATTATTGCGGATAATGATGATGCTGATGATGTATAACATATAACATCAGAATATACCACAATAAAATAATAAATTATTAAAATTAATAAAAGTATTTGCAACATAATCCAAAATTTAAAATATATTCCATCGCTAGGCCATCATATAAATACGAAAACAAATTTAATTTTTCTGTAAAAATTTAAACTTTTCATTACAGATTTAGTTTTGGTCGGTTTGGTGCAAAACATGACGTGTAATTTACACTGAGCGCCATAAGTGAGTCAACACTTTTGTTCCTAAGTATAAAACAGTTTTGTTTTTAAGTATAAAAAATGTTCCTTTATCATGAATTGTTGTTTTTGTGTTAACATTTCATAAGTAATAAATAAACGTTTTTATTTTTGGAAATTTATTCGACTATTCTCATTTACTTTTCTCGCTATCCTAAGAAAATTAATTATTTCAGTTGTGTTTACTGACTTTTGGCGCTCAGTGTATTTGGCTTAAAACAAAATCTACATGATTGCACAAAAAAAACCCACATTTTAATTTTATGAACGGAATCATCAAAATTAAACCCAACTGAGGAAAAGTAAAAAATGGAAAAATGGAAAAATGAAAAAGTGAAGTCGTCGTAGTCTATTAAGCAGTGTGTTGACTTATTAAACGTGAGGCCACGGTTCAAACCCCAGGTCAGGCATCAAAACGAAAATATGAAAATATTTCTTCGGCAACTTTCTCTCGACAGATTTCTGGCAAATAGTCTGAGAGTAAATAAAATTGCCATTAAAAGATTCTCAAAAATCTGTCGTTTGGTGTCGACTTTAAACTGTAGGTCCCGAGACTCATGTATAACGACAAACACACACAACATAAGTGGTGTGAGAATCTTCGTCGTAATCCTGACTGAAGGGTTGTAATGACCAATTATGTATGTATGCATGTATGTATGCTAAAAATGGTAAAAAGGCATTTGCGCCTACTCCGAATATTTTCATGATTTCGCAAATATCATCGCTTATTACATAATCTTCCAGATGGTAAAATCATACAGATTCTTAGTGGAAACCCATTAACTATTAAAAGTAAAAGAAAGATAAGTAAGTAACAGTTCTGAGTACGGTGGTAACTACTTAACAAATAAAATAACGTACCCATTCATCCCGAAAAGGGGCTCATCGCTGAGCATAAAACGAAAACTGTGAATTGTTAGGTCAGTTTAGTTTGATAGCTTTCCGTTCACTGAAAAGCTCAATCGGTGCCTCATATAGCCCATTTTGTCACCCAGTGTGAGTTAAGTCCCTTTGTCATGCCCCGTACCGGTGGGTTTGAATCACCACGAGCTCTGGATGAAACCGGTCACTTCCCTAAGTCGCATATTCGCCACCATTCCCAGATCTTTAAACGTTCTGTCACCCAAAAACCGATGACGTCTGTTCTAAAGTGCAAAGCACTCACATAAAGCCTTGTACCGATTCCGTTCCCTCTACATCATGGAAGCTTCTGTAGTAATCCGGGTGGGGCAGACCGAGCTTATCAGCGAAATTGCCAATAGCGAAGTATCCCGTTTCTGTTAGAATGAGAACTGTTCTTGTCTAACTCAAAAAGTGAAGTTTACTTTCAGTCCAATTTTCCGCTGTAGAAAGGTAGTCAGCAACGAATAGGGTTTTTAAACAATTTTCCTTAAAAGGAAAGTACTTCCAAATCTTTTGTACTTTCATATGACGTAAGTAATGGTGCAATGCATAAGGTAGTAGCGCATCTGTACTATATATTATAGAAGTTCAATTATATTCCCCTATATAACTTTAAAATTTGCGTACAATGTTAATTGTGCAGTATGTAGGTAGAACTGCTTCTTCATAATTATTTTCATTACCTGGTAATGTAATTGGGAAATTGGTAACGTGTTTGCTTTACAAATTTAATTCAATAAAATTTTCAATAAATTTCTGCATTAAATTGCAGTTCCATATCGTTTTATTTTACGTGGCTCCGTCCGCCTTTTTTAATTTCATTTTATTATTGTTATTATAATTAGTTGTTGTAGTTGGTGCTGTTATTGTTGTTTATATTTTACAATAATAATTCAGTTTTTTTTTGTTTATAAAATATTTAATAATTGAATTCGAAGGAAATCTTTTCGTTGCTATTTTTTTGTCTGCCTTTTTTATTGTTACAGAGCATTTGGCTCGAGGGTAATAAGATCCAAACGAGAAGATAACTTTTTTGTGTGATGAAATAAAACTCATCGTTTAAATAAAAATAAAATTAAATAAGAATAAAATAAAAATAAATAATAATTAACTGAATGAGTACTAGTCGCCGTCTTCGTACTCATTTGCAGACACTAACATGGGCCAAAGAATTTGTGGTTCCTACCCATCTACATCAGTCATTTCGGTTGAAGCAAAACTTTGCTTGTTCATTATTATAGTTCATGATGAAAGAAAGATTAGAGGAAAGCTTGTCATTATTAAAACCGCAAATTATTTAATTTCTTAGTTTTATTCATTGCCAGTTTCATATTTTTCGGATTTTTTTTCTGTAGCCACAGAATTTACTTTTCCTTTTGATTTTTTTTTGGGGCATGGATGGATAACATTGCAGTTGGGCTGCGCTTGTGCCTTTAAAACATTCATTATGACAAGTAAACATATTACTTGAGCGTCTGGAGATGGAAAAATAAGAAAAATTATGACGTTGTAGATATCATCTTCAATTCCATTGGATTACATTGCACTGTTCTACTGCAACTGCTGTGGCCCTAAATTGTTCACCAGTACAAATGAGTGAATGAATGAGGGCATAAGAGTACGTGCTGCACTTTTGCATTATAGAAAGGCATACAGCTGTGAGTATGATTGCATATTTATCTTTAAGGCTGCCCAAAATGTCTGCTCTAGTCTGTTACTCCTGCTGCTTACCTGTCCATGTATCCATTCTAGAATTCTCAGTATAAAGTCTTAGTCTCTTATTTAACCAAATAAACTAAGAATAAACAAAAAATCTTTCATTTTTCGCACAAATTTTGTAATAAAGAGCAACCGCCTGTAATTCGTCATTCTAGACGCCAAAATGACGAACAAACAAAACACAAATCAACCTAGCCAAAAGCCCTAAGAATGTAAACAATGCCGAACAAAAAGTTTAACATGACAGTTTACTTCTGATGCGCACGCATGTTTTTATTACAACTAAGGAGAACTGTCAGACATACATCAGCCATAATGGTATGAAAAAAAGAGGGAATTTGCATTCACAACAGCTAAGAGTCAAGGTCAAAAATAACTGTGAGTCTGGCAGCAAGTATTTCAAACTTAAGTGACAATGAAATGAAATCAAAACGAACATCAACACACAAATGAAGCAGCAGAAATAAAATTGAAGCAATTATGATTTTATTCATCTACACATACTATGTTTACAATTCAAATAAGCTTTGGGTCAGGTGGTATGTTTTGTGGAAAGCCAACGTAAACAACAATAGTTCCCCATTGGCGATACTGACCAGTTGAATCAAAACTTTACTGGTGAATAAATACTGACCACCATTGGCAATAATTCACACTGTTTATGATTTTTAGTTTTTCTCCTCCTCTGTCCAATTTTTATCAGGATATTTTAGTTTCATTCAAAGGGATGCTCAACGAAAAGAAAGATAAAGAGAGTCAAGGTTTTTTCTCAAACCAAGTGGGTTTGAGTCGGAGCATACTTATTGGAAATGAAGTTTGTCTCGTGCTTGTAAATCCTGTAACGATGAGAATAAAACATCATGACACGTCCTTGGAGCCTGTGAGGCATTAATGCATGCCAGAAGGAAATATCTGGGTGCAAACCAGTTGCTGGGAAAGGAATTGATATTATTAGCATACTGAAATTAGTCAAGGTATTAGGTGTGGAGGAGATATTATAGAGATACTCTATAAAGTATGTAGGTATGAGAGAAGTGTAATAGATCGTATGGTGGCAGTGCTTCAGCCCAATGACAATAATAACACAGACTGATGAGACGAAAAACTCTACTATCCACAATTCAACTATTGCATCGAAGCTGTGAAGAAAGGCGATCAGAATTGGTCAACAGAAAAGGGAGATGCTGTATGATCGGAACACATATCTTTAATGATCCAAAAGAGGGAGAATATGTTTGGAAAGGAATGGCCAACGAAAAGGAAGATAAATTCAAAGACTCTTCTTTAACCAAGTGGCAATCAAAACTTTTGTTGGGAAATTACATCAAGAGGAGACCTGAGTCATTTGGGGAGTGCTTTAAACTGTTCTTTAGTGATAGCTTTATTAAGATGCTTAGGGAAAGTCAAAAGGTTATAGAAAATAAGTGGAAATCTGTAGTTGATTTCAACTGAATGAAGATTCAAAAGCTAAAATTTCAAAAAAATTACTGTAAAGTGACTTTCTACACCATCCAATATGTTTTAAAAAATACTCACATAACATGTACCATGCTTGTACACATGTACACGTGTATATGAGTTTTTATTTTGTGCTTACATGATATTTATACAAATAAAAATCCTTCTCTGGGCTGCAATAGGAGGCAACACAACGGAAAAAAGAGAGGAAAGTATTTTTAAACGGATTACAAAAGGATCAGAGCTGTGTGTGTACAAGAAATTTATAAAAATGACACAATAAATACATAAAACAACAACACTTCGACAATACCAATGGCAACGACAACCAATAAACATCACCAAGAGAATATCCCAGAGCAATGATATGGATAAATATGCATAAGGATTAAAAGGAATAGCAGTTCATGGTTTTTTATTTTGGGTTTTTTTCAATACTTGTATTTAGGCGTATACAGATGATAAATATAAGGTCAACTGCAATTCAACTACAACTTCTCAGAAGGCCTAAGGACGGACCATATTATGTTCGAAGGCTAGAGATTTGTGGAATATCCTATGGAAATAGGGGCCTCAGCCTTACAGATTCTAACAAGAAGAACTGAAACATAGACAATATCTCATGGAATACAGCAATTGTTAACGAAAAACTATGGGCTGCAGAAGTCCACAAAATCAGATGAAAAAGAAAAGAGAAAAGGAAAGTATGAAAAAACAACGACGAGATTCGATAGGTATTCCGCGAAGAAGCTTAGAATATTCAACAATCGCATATGTCTGCTACTGATGGAATTCTGAAAACATATTGTTGAAGGACTGAAATACGGCGGAGTAGCAAATTAAATTATTTTTTATCATACTTATTAAAATCAGGCATCTTTCCACTTCTGATACGAAATATAATTCATGTGAAATATTAAAGGGAACCATTTCATACTAACTTTCAATTTCTATCATCAACTCTTGCATCACAGTCATATACGTAAAGATTGCAAAGGTCTTTTTACTGTGCCACAAGTATCAGCACAAAAATAATGTCTGTTATTCAATCACCCTCCAACTGTTTGAATGCAACAAATTGTTAAGCCAATCATCAAGCTGTTAACGAAGATTAAATTGAAATTAAGACAAAATTAATCAAGTAATGCAAATGAAAATTGAAATTCTTTTCAGGCGTAAATACAAAAACAACTTAAATCATGATTTTTCCTCCATTTATCCCCTCACCCACTCTACGTAGCTAAATGAGTAACAGAATTGCGTTCAGGAAATAAATACAGAAGAAGTCAACTTTTGTATTACAAACATATTCAGAAAGATTGCAAGGGTCAGCGATTATTTTTTTCACTGTGTCACAAGCATCAGCACAAAAATAATGTGTGATTATTTACCATCCTCGAACTATTTTGATGCGCACAATTTGTTGAGCCAATCATTTTCATCGACGATGATTAATTTTAAATCAAGACAAAATTATCAAGAAACAGTATGCGAATGAAAATTGAAATACTTTTCAGACAAATTAATTCCTTATGATCCCTTTTTTATTTCTTGCAACTCAATAACCCGATTACTCCATCGCACCATTCCCCTCTCTACCTAGTTAAATAAGCAACATAATTGCATTCAGGAAGTTAAGACATCACTGCAGTAGCAGATGAGAAAATTATTTCGTAAAATCAGTAGAAGAGGAGCAGCAAAAAAAAGAATCGAAAATTATTGAGAAATTAATTTGCAAACTAAAAGCATAATTCCAGAGTTAAATGTAAATGAAGCACTTACAACTCCACTCTCACAGTGCACTACACAAAGGGAAGACAGTGAGAAACCATTCCATTAAATATTGCATAATTCAATTCAGTATGAATTGTAAATGAAAATATCAAAATAAAGTTGCCAGATTGCATTTAAAAAACAAAAATGAATTAAAAGAAGTAGAAAAAGATGGATCAGCTAAATAAGGAAAATAGGGTCCTCCTTTGCTGGCTCCATAATTATGTGATAATACAAGGCAATGTGTACACAGATAAAATCACCAACCAGAGATGGGTTTAAAAAAAGGTGTACTTGGCGAAAGGAACTCCAGAAAGAAGGAGATACTCTTGTTATTCAAACTGCTTTAAGACCATCTAAACTTATGCTGGGTAATTATAATAGTAAAAACATTGAGTCCTGGAGCAGAATATCAAGAAACATTCTTTGTATAGACAGAAATTACTACAGAATGTGGGCGGGCCACTACCTAAGCGGATGATGTGGTTCTCACAATTTAGGGGAGATTTAAAGACTCTATTAGAGATATAATGAAGTCGCCGTAGTCTAGTAGGTAGTGTGTTGGCTTGTTAGACGAAAAGCCAGGGTTCGAGCCCCAGGCCAGACATCAAAATAAAATACAAAAAGTATTTCTTCGGCGACTTCCTCTCAGCAGATTTCTGGCAAAAACTCTGAAAGTAAATAAAATTGCCATGAAAAGTTTCTCAAAAAATCTGTCGTTCGGAGTCGACTTTAAAAACTGTAGGTCCCGCCACTCATGTATAAAATTAACACACACAACATAAGTGGTGTGAGAAACTAGGTCGTAATCCTGACTTAAGGGTTGTAATAACCAATTACGTTTACGTACGTATTAGAGATATAATGCCACTAGCTCTGAAGCAGGTCAGCTAGTGAGCATCTGGTTGGGGTTTAACAAAAAAACAACAAGGATTTAACAAGAAAAATTCTTATCTTCTTTATCTCATTAATGATCGCAACCATAAGATCTTAGAATCTACTGGAGTAACCCAATCTTCCTCGAAACTGGAAAAGCAACAGAAACAATAAGAAGATAGAGGAGCAACAGCCCTTCACTTTATAAGGGACCGATAGTAACGAAGAGACAAATTTTCTGAAAATTTAAATTTTTTTCCGGGTTTTGGTCATGCCATTAAATATAGTAGAAACGTAGTTAGGGAAGAGATAACGAGTATAGGGTAGAGTGTGGCAGCATAAATAAAGTTAAGGAATGTTGGAAACTAGCACATTTGAATATAGAAGAACAGAGTGGCAGTAAAAGTTTTTACATAAGTTAATGGCATCCCTACTACGAAGAATTGCTTCCACATGAACTGCTTCTGTCTTGTGATTAACGTTCAACTTTAAAATTGACGTCAAATTGTTTTTGTTTTTGTATTCTTTTGAACATTTTTCATCTTTCTCATTCATTTTAACTGTGAATAATGGGTTCACTTAGTTATCATTGCTGTTACTGTAGCTATTAAAGACAACCAACAAATTAAAAACGATTTAAACTGCAAACAATTTCAATTTTGTAATTCAAATAATTATGATGCCTCATAGAGACGTTTACTGCAACTACAGCATCTGCCACTTCTCCTACTTCTACTGCTGTTACGACTAGTGCTGTTGCAATTGCTTTAGCTCATGCCAGTGATGTTAAGCCAGATGATGACATTCTGATAATGAAGTTGTCTGCAGTTAAGGAAGTCTCAGTTGCACAGAATATGCTGCCAAGACGACAGTGAGACAGATATTAGCAATACTAGGAATAGGAGAATACTATTGGTTCAGTATGACTTTTTTCTGTTTTTCATTTCTTTTTTAATTAAAAACTTAAAGATTTTATTAATGACATTTTATTTAGGGAACAATATTTCATATGCGAGGGTTGTTTGAATTTTCTAAAGCAAACAAGTGTTAATTTTATACATGAGTGGCGAGACCTACAATTTAAAGTCGACTCCGAACGACAGATGTTTGAGAAGCTTCTTCATGGCAATTTTATTTAATCTCACAATTTTTGTCAGAAATCTGCTGAGAGAGTCACCAAAGAAATATATTTTCACATTTCGGTTTGTTCGAGATGTCTGAGCTTGGATTTGAACCACGGACTCTCGTCAAATAAGTCAATACATTACCTACTAGACTACGACGACTTCTGATTAGCTGGCTAGACTTTATTAATGTGATCGAAAGAAACCAAAGAAACAATAGTACGATGCGTTTTGACAATCTCAGAGACGATGAACATATTCGAAGGATCATGCATGCAATCATAAAAATTCAGCAAGGAAATCTCTTCTAGAAGAGAAGAATCTTGAAGAATTCCTGCCGCAACTGCGGGCAACTTAAATAAATTATACGATAAGGAAAAAAGTGCTCTGCTTGATAAGTAATTCCGGACTGTTCCAATAACTTACTCGGGTATATCCCGAAGTTAGGAAAAGCTACCATTCTGCTGTATTAATTAACTTCTTTTAATAATATGTCCTGGCATAGTTTTATTTCAATGTGTTTCTGCTTATATTTATAACCCAAATTTTCAGAAGATATACAGTTTGTGTCAGATTCCCTTTGCTAACAAAAATCCGGCATCGAATATATCGCACTCTCAAAATTCTTGCTAATACGATCAAAGACCCAAATGGGCCTGGATCATCGTCCATTCCTCAGAAATAAAACCCACACTTAACTTCAACATTCAACTTCATATTGTTAAAATTTTAACATAAAAAAAAAGAAAATTGTCATCTAATTCTTAGGAAGTGTGTTTTATTGAATCGTTTAATTTAGAGAAATTTGAGTTGGTGTCCCTTCCCCACTTGGTTTGATCCCTTCTTAGCCCATGATCTCTAGAACCACAGTCGATAAGACATATAAAATGAAATTTTTCACACAATAATGGACATAGACGGCAAACAAATGATGAACTTTTAAAAAATAAATTTTAAAATGAAGCCTTCCAACTGTGAATGAAAGAGCTAAGCGAAGTTCATAGCTGTATAGTTGTGATTGCCAACACAAATGCCTCCTTTCAAAAGAACGTTAAACGTTATTTAATGGAATATTATAAATCTTTGGCTGCCTCCAAATATTCTGTCCTCTAATTTCTTATTCACTTCATGACACACAATCAAAATCGAGCCTGTCAATCGTTAGCAATTCAATGATTGTTTATACAACAATTGCTATAGGAATGCCATTGTTGGTGACGAATTCATAAACCGTCCAAAACCAAGAGACATTTTATTTTATAGAGAGCGAGAATGACGACGGCAATACAAATATTAAATGTGTACGACCAAAGGACCTTTAAGAATGTACGTATGCATGCATGTTGTTTCAGTAATAACAAGAAATCCTTTAAATAAACAACATTCGAAAGAAATCAAACATCGAAATTTACACGAGACTTGAAGGATAGCTGGTTAACTCTATGAAAGGATTGAATCATCATCATCACCATGTTGCACTACAGAGTTAAATGAGAAGGCATTCATATGTATAGATATGTGTAGCATTTGTCATGCCAGTTGACCCGCTTTTTTCTCTTTTTTTCTTTCTTTCTTTCATCGTTTACTTTTTTATATCCTTCCGTCACTCATTTTATTTACCATTCTTTGTTGCTTTTATTGCCAGCGAGAATAGCAACAGGGACGGAGATCTTTAGCTCCTTTTTTATTACTTGTTGCAGCATTGGGTTACTAACTGGCTGGATTGTAAAGCTTTAACTCGTGTCCAGTTTGGCATTACCAACAATAGAATGGAAAAATAAAATAAACAAACACACGAAACGAACGATTCCAGTTAAATAAAGAATCAACATGATTTTGTTGTATCCACGTGATGCATGTAGCATTACATTTTGTTGCAACAGATATGCTCAGTTTACTGGCTGACTGGGACCTGTTGATGCAACGCAGGAAAACTTCGAACCAGAAAGTCAATTGGGCTCGTGTACTGTAGCTGTTACCCTCTTGTAACCTGGAAAATTTAATTTTTCTAGTTTATAAACCTACCTTCCTATATTTTCAGGCATTACTTTGTATAAATCAAATGACAAACAATAGATTCTACCAATTGATCTTGTGAACATAATTTCACACGATACGACTGCCAATAGAAGTTAATCAGACCCACAAATTTTTGTAAAAATTGTAAGAACCGATCATAATTATTTCAGATATTAAATGAATAAATGAAGTCAGCTAAAATGGCGTAAATTAGTGGTTAAATTGCTTGAGCAATTCATATTCGAGTTTTAAAAACCAGTCCACACCGAACGACTCCTGAGTTGTCTGAGAAAATAACATCAACAGCGTTGTCTAGTTGGTAGTGTGATAGCCCACGGGTCAAACCTCAGGTCAGATATCGCCAGCAAAACGAAATATAAAAGTTTCTCTAAAATTTGACAAATTCTTAGAGGAACTTTTCATTTCAATTTTATTTACTTTCCGAGTTTTTGCCAGAAATCTGCTGACAGGAATTAGCGGAAGAAATACTTTTTGTATTTTGTTCTGATGTCTGGCCTGGGGTTTGAACCCTGACTTTACGTCTAATAAGCCAACACACTACCTACTAGACTACGGCGACTTCGATGTGATGAATATTTATTTGCACGAAATGCTCAATTCCAATCTCAGCAAGATTAGAAAAATTAAGGAATAATTCTTAAAAAACTGGTTACCAACTAAAAGTTTTGCCATAAAACTTATACTAGAAACTTATGCTACTTCGTTATGGAATAGAAGACGCAACCGAAAGTAAAAGAAGTTTCTTCCCCTTAATAATGACAGTTGAATACACCAAACAGTAACTTTTTAGATATGCATTGGACGCTCTTTGATCTCGTGTGAATTTGTATGGCCTCCAATTCGCCAATTTTGTTTGTTCACGTACCCATTCATTCAGAAACTGTTTTGAATCACACACATGTTTTTAACACAAAATCACGAGATTTATGGGTCCCTTATGTGTGGAAATGACAGTTCAGTTGAGTTGTCAGTTGTTGCGGTATTACAAATGGCAACAGATATTAAATATTTCAAAATTTCAGGTGCAAGACGATATTTTTTTAACAATTCAAGTTCGAGCCATAATCAATCTATAACTCTGATGGCAAATGCAGAAAAACGAAGTTGATGCTCTTAACATAAAAGCACATCGAATAAGATTCCATTATCATCATGAGTCCATATACCACTGAGGTGGTCACAAATTGAATTTCTCTGGGAACTGTAATAATTTCAAACAATGGCAACGGCAACCAAGAGATGTTGGTAATGACCATCATTTAAATAGCCCGTCATTCAATCTGCGACCTTGGTATCTAAAGTCAACAATTGAATAATATTTGTGGGTTTTCGAAAGAAAATTTTTTTGCATGGTAAATATGGTAGAGAACAGACATACATACCTAACGTTATTAAAAGACGTCCAGCCTAACGTTTGCGATAAGCACGTCGAGAGGAGAGCAAACTAAGTATACCTAACTAAAAAATAATGCTTTGAAATAGAAAAGACAGTGATAAATCTGTCGACCAAACAAATTCTACCTGTATATTTAGCGACAAAGGCAAGCAATGTAAAACAATACTGGAAAACTTTCTATTTTAAACGACAATTATATGGGATATTTAAATATCATTAATTTTTAATCAAACTTAAAGGCAAACAAGTAACAAATACTGTGGTTTTGTTGCTCCAACTTTTTTTTCACAAATAAAGAAAAAAATTTACTTTGGGACGAAAAAAATAAATAAAAATATTCTACTTACCCTTGTTTAATATGTTGTTGAAAATGTGTGGAGACAGCAATAAATTGTTGTTTATTGGGTTATATTTCCAAATTATCAACCAGCAGCAACTTATGCCAAAAAATATTGGCCTGTTGAAAACGCGTTTCGTAGAAAAAAATCGGCCCATTAACTGGGCCACAACCAACAGATTGCTATTGATTTATGCCACACACTCACATCCAACATTGTCTGGTAAACTTTTGCATAACCTGCACGCAATAGCGTTGTGTATGTATATTTCAGCTAAAATTTTCCTTGTATTACAATAGCGAAAAAAGACAACAACAACACATATAGTCGCTTACAAAAGTAATTTGCGATCATCAAAAATTTGTAGACAATTTCCGCAATTACATTGAATTGTCGCTGTTGCTGTTCGTATTGCAGGACAGAACGTAAGACGAGACAATACGTTTGGGAATGTTGTCAAACAATGTCCTTTAAATATGCCATTTGCAAAACAGGAACAAACCAAAGGGAGAAAACGAGAGAGAGGCAGTGAGGCAGTGTAGTGAAAATCCTTGCCAAGGATTTCGTTACCCTTCCTTTCTAGTTTTTCGCCTTCAGTCTGGTAGGGGACCAACAACAACTATTTTTATTTTGTTTTGTTGTTGTTGTTATTTTTGTTGTTAATTTTTAATTTAAATCATGACGAATTAAATTTTCTGGCAAATTTCTTCCATTCTTTCGTTCAGGATTTGCATTTTTTGTCTTTTGCTTTGCTTGAATTTTCGTGTTAAATATTTAAAATTTTTCTTTGAAATTTTCTTTGTTGACCACGTTTTGCTTGTTCTTGTTTCACTCTTCTTTTCTGTTATTTTTAAAAAGTTTCTAGTTCGTTTTGAATTGTCATTTTTTATTGTTTAGAAAAGAAATATTTTTTATTTATTTTTCCTTTAACTGTCTCTATATTATGGCACTGTGTTCGCCTTGGCAGTCGGCTAGCCATGATGGCAGTGTTGTGTTCGGTTCAGTGAAGAAAGTAAAAATAGAGGGAACATATTTACTTCCGTTTCAGTTCAGTTTTGTTTCTTGGCAGGACTTTTTATGGTTTATGACAACATGGCCAAATTTCCTGAAAGAAAATATAAAAAAAAATAAGAAAAAACAACAACAGAATTATAAACATAATTATGAACATATTGTGCACAGTGGGACCGTACAAGATTTATAATTATATTTATATAATTACATAATTTGTCATAGTTTACGTTATGAAAGTTTTATTGCCAAAGTTTTCTATATGTACCACTAGGGAGATAGTGTCTCAATCTGTAATTGTTTGGAACAAAGTCCATACTGCGAATATATTTGGTTTTTGGATTACGTGTAATGGTGTACAATTTTGGTCATTAAATTGTAGGTCAAATCTAGGTTGTAATTCTCACTGAAAGTTTGTAGGGACTATATAAGTAAGTATGGCGTCAATTGTGGCTTGCGTTTCTCCAAGACTAGCTAGTTTGTCAGCACAAACCATAATTATTAATTTTTTGAAACAGAAATTCAGTCAGCATGTCTCGATAGCGCTCGCCATTTAACCAGGTATGAGCTTCGTCAGTAAACACAATTCTTTGGACAACAATGTTCATTTTCGTCCAACTTCAAATGAACCCAATCAGCAATCAGCTGCTTTTGAATCTGACTAAGTAAAACAGAGTACGAAAACGATTAATAACTGCACGAATTGCTAGTGCATGAGGCCGATTATATTAGAAGTAAAATGGACGAAGTGTAGTATGAATTTTGCAAACAGATTTCTTTCTTTTTCTTCAATTATTTTAGCTTTGAACATTGCTTATCATAATTAAATGTTTATAGTTTATACTACATTTATATTATATAGTCCCACTGTACTTTTTATAATGTGATTTGAAATGGAAATAAATTGTAATACCAACCTTTTAAATATTTTATGCAATAATCCTTACGTTCTGCTATCATTATTAACCAGCAACATTTGTCGGCGACAACAATCATTTGAAATGCAAGAAGACACGGAGCACTTTTTTATAATTACGATTGTAATAATTTAATTTAATATGCACACAATTTCTTACAAATTTTTTACTGAACTTTTCTTTTAATTTTTTTCTTAAAATTTTTTAAATTTAAATGCAACCAATTTTGATTGACATTTTCACGTTATTTTGAATGGTATCTGAAATATTTTATTTTTTATTATTTTTTCGTACTTCTTTTAGAGATTTTTGTGCTTCATTTTCTAGATAAATTAAACAAAAACAATTTTCATTCTTTTAATCTTCCAAAACTTGCCAAATGATTGGAAAACTTGTAATTTTCGATCTTATAACAACCATTTATTTAATTTTATCTTTTATTTCTCTTTTTTTAATTTTCACTTTATTTTTTATATGATTTTTATCTTTATTTTTTCACTTGCAAACCATTGAAGGAATTTTTTCGTTTCGTTTTTTGATAACTTTGCCTATGGTTCGTTGCTGTTACACTGTGCCTGTTGAGGTAATGGTTGGTATTCCTTTCATGTTTATTTTCTAGTTTTTCAGTTGAGTGAATCAATTTTAATTTGATATTTTTATTATTAATAGTTTAGTTCTCTAGCTTAGCTTGGATTTGTATTCAAATTTGAATTCGTATTTGAATTCATTTCATTCGGTTTTATTTTTCTTTCATTCACCTTTAAACCGTTTGTATCCATTAAAACGTACACTATTCTACTTGTATTTGCATTTTTATGTAAATTGTAAATATTTTTTTATACTTATTATATAACAGCAATTCTGTGTATTTCTATCGAACGAACACTTCAATTCAATTTCAAATGATTTTCAATTGATTTTTAATTTTTGTTTTCAATTTTTATTTCATGTTTTCCTTCAAGTTGTTTGGTTTTAGAATTTTGTTTTTTTTAACGTCAATTAATTGCTGTCAGTTGTTATTTATTGTAACTACTGTGAGAATTGCATTTCATTTTGCCTCCTTTTTTAATTAATTGCCTGCTAAACATAGCTTGTTTTCTCGGCTCATATAGACACCACCGTTGTACAGAGCATTTATCTGCAAAGATAAGAATGTTGTTAAGAAAAATAAATAAAGAAACATTAAATGTTGCTTAAATATTCAAGTTTTTTTAAATATTCTGTTGTCAATTATTATTAAAAGTTATTCTTTTGGATCAGCTCTTATGGTTAATTAAAAGCATTACAGCCTAAACTACAGCAAAAAGAAAAAATCTTAAACTTTAGACATGCTATGAACAGGCTGACATAGTGTTGACCTTATTAATAAATTGTTTAAAGAATTAAATATACAATTTAAGACATGAAAGTTAAGTGTTTTTAATCCTTTTTTCGTTTTGTTGTTAACACAGTTCACATTGCTTTTTTAAGTACATGTTGCGATTGTTGTTGTTTTTGTTGCTGTTATAACTATTTATTATTGTAAGCAAAGGCTGTTATTGTTTGTGGATTTACTAATACAATGAATACCCTTTCTCCTTGTTTATTATTATTTAAAGCACGTTTTGTACAAGGAAACATATTTATTCACTCCCACACATTATGTTTTAATAATGTAAAGTAATGTGGAAATTAATATGGATTAGGACATTACACACGTAGCCACACACTCATACCGCCGAATACAAATATATGTATGTATTAAGAAAAGAAAATTTTTACAAGTAATATACAGAAATATAAAAAACGTTATTTTTTATAAGAAATATTAACAACAATTTTTCATTTTTCTCAAATGTTTTTCTTTGCATTTATTTTTCCCGTCATGGGCTGTTTGTGCTTGTGACTTGTTGTTTTTCTCTTTATCCCATTTTAAAAGGCACTTAAGCATTTTGCATATTTTATTCGTAGCAGCTGAAATCGACATTATTTGCGTCTCCGAAACTTGGTTTCCTCTGGATGTTCAGGATTCAGTTTACAGTCTACAGGGCTTTAAGCTTTTCCGGTCAGACAGGAAAATCTTATTTAACAATACGGCAACGAGGGCAAAGGGTGGCGGAGTTGCAATTTATGTTCGAAACGGTATTCCGTGTAAAGTAGGATTAATGACTGAAATTGGTAGTCAAATTGAATATTTATTTCTTGATATTTCACCTACACATAAGAAGAAAGTTTTATTAGGCTGTGTTTATAGACCGAATTCCAACATAAATTTTGATCCTTTTATTTCTATTCTTGAGGAAATTTCCATTCTATATGACGACATTATTATTATTGGTGACTTTAATAATAATCTTTTACTAGATAATACGTTAACTGCTTCAATGTTGTCTCTACATCTTAATCCTGTGAATGTGTCCTTACCAACTCACTTCCATTCTACTTCCAGTAGTCTAATAGATCTTGTATTTGTTAATGATATGACTAAGGTACTTTTATATGATCAAATCTCAGCCTCTTGCTTTTCCAACCATGATCTTCTTTTCTTAACTTATAATCTGCCTATGAGTCCTGTGGACAGGCATATCACATACCGTGACTTCAAAAGTATCGATTTTGCAGTTTTGAATAGTAGTGTTGATAATATCTGTTGGAACCAAATCTACTCACTGGATAATGTAAATGACCAGGTGGCACTAATTCAGGAAAATGTTCGTCTGCTATACGACAGTTGTGTTCCTGTCAGAACTAAACTTGTTAGAGCCAAACACCAACCGTGGTTTAATGCTGAAATTAAAGCTTTAATTTATGAACGCGACATTGCCTACAGGCGATGGAAGAGGTTCAGAACGGACGATCTGAAAGCCATCCATAGGTCAGCTCGTAGTGAGGTTACCAAACGCATTAAGATTGCAAAAACATTGTTTTACGTCGGGAAGTTCGCTTCCGCATTGGATAATAAGGCTAAATGGAAGGTAATCCGTGATATTGGTGTTGGAAAAAAGTGTCATAATACTTCTGCTGATGTCGATGTAAACGCTCTCAATGATAAATTTGTTAATATCAGTGTTCCGACCCCTGATAGTGACATATATAATGACCTTTGTTTTGTTCCGCTTGAAAATCCATTTAGTTTTCGTTGTGTTAATCAGCTCGAAGTTTGGGAATGCTTATCTTCGGTAAAATCGAATGCGGTTGGTTCTGATGATTTAGATCCTCTGTTTTTGAAAGCTTTGTCACCTAGACTTTTGCCGTATTTGACTCATTTATTCAATACAGTCTTAACTATGTCGTCCTTTCCTGATGAATGGAAACAGTCGAAAACCATTCCCATTCCTAAATCCAACAACGAATTCAGGCCAATTGCCATTCTTCCATTCCTGTCTAAAGTAATGGAAAATCTCATGGCTAAACAAATAAATAGTTATCTCGTGAGTAATAACTTCCTATCTGATAAGCAGTCGGGATTTATGAAAGCTAGGAGCTGCACTACTGCTTTAGTCAATGTAGTTGATGACCTTAGGTTGGAACTAGATGAAAATTACATAGCGTTTTTAGTTCTTCTGGATCACACCAAGGCTTTTGATACGGTTGACCACAAAATATTATTGAGGAAGCTACAGACCCTCTTTCATTTTTCTAACTCAGCTTGTTCTGATACGTTCTTATCTTGTGAACAGATCACAACGAGTTTATCTTAACGGCAAGATCTCGAATTCGCTAAGCGTTGGAAGAGGTATTCCTCAGGGATCAATATTAGGGCCTCTCTTGTTCTGTATATACATTAACGACCTGCCTGATGTTTTGGATAATTGTAGCGTACATATGTACGCTGATGACGTTCAGATCTATAGAAGCACGCGTATAGAGGATATCCAACTATGTATAGACACCATCAACTGTGATTTACGAAAAATTGACAACTGGGCTAGGTCCAATGGACTTTGTATAAATCCCTCTAAATCTAAATGTTTATTGCTCTCCAGAACTAAGAGAGCATTTGTTGTGCCGGATATTATTATCAGGGGGAATAAAATTGACTTTGTTGAATCAGCATCCAATCTGGGTGTTATCTTTAATAGTCGGCTAACGTGGTCTAACCACATTAACGTCATCGTTGGTAAAGTTTATGGTATGCTTAGGAACTTGTGGGCTGTTATAGATTCGACTCCCTTTGCCATACGTATACAACTGGCTAAAACGTATTTGATTCCTGTCCTTTTATACGGATGTGAAATTTTCGCAAACTGTGATACTGACGATAGGCGGAAACTCAACCTGGCTTATAATAATATAGCCAGATATGTTTTTATTAGGGGACGTCGAGACCATATATCACAATTTTCATACCGGATATTCGGAGTTAATTTTGATAATCTATTAAATATAAAATGCCTTATTCTCCTCCATAAGATTATTACTCTAAAACAGCCAATATACTTATTTAGTAGGATTACATTTGCTAGATCTAACCGCGGTATGAAGATTATCCAACACAGACATAGGACGCTTTTGTCACAACGCCAGTTTTTTATACACACCATCAGTCTTTGGAATACACTACCTAATTATATTCAGAACATAGGCAATGCAACCAAGTTCAAAAAGGAGCTATACATTCTGTTTAAGTAGTTTTTAGCATATCTTGATTTTTTTTTTTTTTGTGAATTTTTTTCTCTCTATTTCTATTAATGATTATTTTTAATTTTTAATTTTTTTAATTAATATATCTTTAAATTTCATTGTATCTTAGTATATGTATATATTTTTACTTTGTTTGTATATTTCTTTATATTTGTATATATTGTTCTTTGTAGTTTTCCTAATTTATTTTTTACATATATTCATTTTTTTATGCTTTTTTTGTATCGATTGCTATTTCCCGTGATTTTAACACGTTCTTATTCATTTTTATTTATACATTATTTCAAACATTTCATTACATACATAATCAATGATTTGTTATTATTTTGTTTCTTTGATGTACTCCCATAGCACTTTCATTTATAAGATTATTATCTTGTTGTGCTATGACTAATAATAAATAAATAAAAATAAATAAATAAATAAAATAAATAATGTTACTTCTTCTTAACTTATCAGTACCAATGCAATTTTAAACTTTAAGGATAAACACTTATGGATAAATATATGCATATTAAACGTATACACATGCACACTTAAAAAGCTCCTATATATCCTGTTACATTCAGGTCTCACTAACACACACCAATAGTTGATACACGTATATCCAAAATAATTTCTTTACTCTTTTTACCTCTCTTATTTTCTTCAACACATTCTCACTCATCTTTACGTCTTTACAAATGGTAAAATATTGAATGAATAGAATACATTAAAGTGTTGGTAGAGGAGTGTTCATTGCAGTTGTAAATCATATTGTTTACAAGTTCCTTTGATGTTCTACTACATACATATATACAGAGAGAAGATAAAAGAGCAGTTAATAAAACACAAAAGCAGTTGAAATAGAAAAATAAAAACAAGAAGAAGAAAATCTACAAAAAAGAAAAATAATAAAACATATGAAATATGAGTACATTAACAACAGTAGTAATAACTGCAGAAACAAAAACAAAAATATCCCATAGATCCAATTCACATTAGCACATTTTTTAACCGCACAATTTTTGTTGTTCTCAATTTACTCGGGATGAATATTCGTTTGGCAACAATTCGTTTTCTGGCAAAAAACTCTGAGAGTAAATAATTGCCATGAAAAGTTTCTCAAAAATCTGTCGTTCGGAGTCGACTTTAAACTGTAGTCCCGCCACTCATGTATAAAATTAACACACACAACATAAGTGGTGTGAGAAACTAGGTCGTAATCCTGACTGAAGGGTTGTAATGACCAATTATGTATGTATGTGTGTAATAAGAAAGAGGAATCTGTAAATGGAAAAACAACAAAGACGTGTAATGGTTTCAAAATAAAGAAAAAAAATCCAAAAGGGAAATGATTTTATGCGGCCATCCCCATCTCTTTGTGATCATGTTCATTGTTTCAAATGCAAATAACTAAATTTAGCGCCTTTCGCGCTGTATTTAGCCCGTTTCAACCACCAAAAATTCGCATTTTTTCTCTTTAGCGATTTTTTAAGAAAACGCGCTAGCCTGGCGCTTTTCTATTTGAATTTTTTTTAGTTCCACATTGATTGAATATAGTTATTTGGAATATAATTATGAAAAGATTTGTCGTGATAATAATATTGAAGGTTGTAAAAAAAATAATTAATATAGAAAAATGTAATCAAATTTACTAAAGCTTTAGGGCATGAAATAAGATCAAGATTACCAAGTAATATTACAATTAAAAAAAAATATATTTTTGTTAGTGTCGAAAATATTTTTTCAAATAAGACAAAAGATATCATTGAATTCTTGGAAGAAGACAATATTGACAAAATGGAAAATTGTCTCAATAATTTAAAATTATTTCAGTGGAAAAAAATAGGTAATACAGAGCAGTTTTGGGTTGACGTGCACAGTTTTAAAAATTCACTGGATGAAAATCTGTTCACAAAATATGAACGCTTGTAATAAATTTATTAAGTTTTCTTTTTTCGACCGCGGAAGCAGAAAGATCCTTTAGCGTTTTGAATTACTTTAAAGATAAGAAATAGAATGTCACACAATACAATGAACATATTAATTCATATAAAATATGACCTTAATCTGGAAAAATCATGCTGTGAAAATTATGTTATTCCAGATAAGGTGTCCTCAAAAATTAATCAAAATTGCACCTACGAGAATTCTAAATATTATATAAAATATGTTTTATGATCAGAAGATTTTACAAAGGAAAGAATGATATTTTTAGAAGATTGGCCTTTGTAAATATTTGTTTAAAGTTTATGTTTTTTTATGTGTCTTAAATCTAGTGGAACATTTTTTAAGTAAAATATTAAAAAACTATAAAAAACTTGGAAGTTTAATTATTTTAGTTAAAAATAAATTTATAAGTGCTAAAAAATGGGCTCCTATTATAACAGTACAAATGAAAGTACCTGTTTTGTTTATATTGTACGTAGAAATTACAAAAAAAGTTTTAAGTCGTTGTTCTGTTTCAAATAGTTGTTAATTTTATTTTTTTTAACAAATATTTAAAATTATGTAAAAAAATCTTTTGAAAATTTAGATGTACATATGTATGTGTGTGCATTTTAAAAATATTTTTTTAATAATAAAACCAATACATTTTTCTATTTTTTATTATTTAACGCTTTTTCACAGCGCGTTTTGATAATAGTTAGTTACTAAAATTATTACTTAGCGCTTTTTAACGCCATTTGAGTAGTAGGACTGCGCGTTTGGACCATAAAAAATTGGCAACGCTGCAAATAACGACTAAATCAACTCTGTTGAAAAAAAAAATTTACAACCCTGATTTGTAAAAATTTGTATGTATTAGTTTTGGGCTGGTGATGCGGGGTTGTAGCTGGTGGAAAACCATTCTCTTCACCCCTCTTGCCTACAAACTATCATTTGCTGCCAGCACAATTGTTCTGGTGTGAATTGGCTCATAAACAAGCAAAAATTTACTATTAGTACCGTTGACTTATGAGCTTAAACAGTGTTGCCAGTAGTAGGATTGTTATTATTAATGTGAGAACATTCACAACAGGCAGATTGAGAGGGGGAAAGAAAACGAATACGTTTCACGGCTCATGCCACATTGGATATCCTGCACGAGCAATTTGATGGCGTGGCTATCTGCCGAGGAAGTAATGTAAATCACCTTGAGCGCTTGGAGCTCAGTAGACTTTTTCTTGTGAGGGTTTTCTTAAGTTACAGATGTATATGAATAAGCCTCAAAATTCAACCTGACTTATGCGCCAGAGTCATGAAAATACTAAGCCGCATTACTCTCGTTTAGGTAAACTGAAAGGACAACACGGCTGCGATCACCAAGCAACGAGTCAGTTGACTCCTGTGTTTGACAGTAATTTCAGCAGACTATAGCTAAACTTAATAAATACTGTGAGTACTTTAGATCATAAATTTTAATGATTCATTAAATCGAGGATCTCATCCCAAGCAAAATCATTGCATTGAAATGTAGACGCCACTATAGGTTGTTTCAATGACTATAGGCTGCTGACTTGAATTTGATTTCATGCTAAGCCTTTGGAAAGAAAACTCTTTCATAATATTGCGAAGACTTGGTACTCTCAAAATATTGTGAAAGCGTCTTACCTTTCTAGATGTTTTCGTCCATACTTCACAACCATAGAACAGAGTGATTTTTACAAGCGTTTAACTGTCGTCTTCACTTAACCTGGGGTTTTCAGGGTTTTCCCGGATTTTTCCATGCGGCACATACACGTTAGAATACAGAGTACTATCGACAGTACTATAGGCGGCTATGATAACAGCCCACGTAAATGCAGATGTATTCTCGTGCATCATAAGGAGATAGCAGAGAGCAGGACTCATAATAGCAGTGATATTCACCTAAAAAATGCTAAAGCTGGAGGGAAGGCTGTAAAGTTTAGATAAAAGTTTTTCCAAGCTTTTCACTCGTTAGATAACGGTTTAGTAAAGATACATAAAGAGTTGATTTTACCTTAAGTGAACTATTTTTGCAAACAAATACACTTCAAATAACGTCTTATCTTTGTTTAATTTGGCATATTTTGTGAATTGCTCTACTTCCATAAACATATTCTCAGTTTCGTTTCGGTAGGCTGTAGTTTATGTCTGTACTGCATGTATAATATTCTAACAGCTGTAGCAATACCGACTACTAATTCCCATATGCTGTAGTTTGCCCTTTCAGAACTTTATTCCGGTGAATTTTCAAAGAACCTGAATCCCAGTCTATAACGCTTACCTAAGGGTTTCTTAAATTAAGATATTTTATGGCTTTAGCATCCTTTCAAATGTACGGGAGGGGTCAAATACGATTTCTAACTCTGCTACCAACCTTTTCACAAAAACCTAATTAAATTTAAATTATGAGTCACAATCACATAAATATGAGTATTTAGTCCCTTTTAAATATCTTTTTCTGCTTTCTCATTCCCCTTAAAGCTGTGTTTATTTGTTTTTATTAAAGACCCCAACTTGCTGACCCACCCTGCTCCATTGAAGACGCTATGAATTACAAACATGTGATGACAAGCTATTGTAACAAAAAAACAAACAAACTTCACTCATTTCACCACATATTTCAAACGTGATATAGAATCAAATGAAGTTCAATTCTATTAAAAAATGGGGGGGTTAGTATTTCATAAAACCACTAAAAAACAAAATCAGTTTAAAAAAGGAATTCGTTAAAGGGCTTGGAAAATAAAAGATCTCCCATTGTACCAGCCATGACTGGTATAATAATTTTGGGTGTATTAAAACAATATCGGCATACGAGTATTTTGTGGATTTCATTTAGAATGGATGTGCAGAAAAAAAGTCATATGCTGTTTCGTTTTGAGTGGGTACTTTTATAAATTGAATAAAAATTCATTATTTGTACTATTTTAGAGTGAAATAAGAACAAGAATAACTCTTCATTTCGACAAGGATGTCCTTTGCCACACAGCAACTTTATTCATTGATTTTATTTTTCTGTTTTTTCCTGTTTTCTTGTTTTAAATCTAAATTTTAGACAGAAGCCGTAAATCCCAGCACAAACATTCAATTCCGAAAATTAAAAGGCAACACACACACACAAACTTTCATAGTAAGTAAAATTTATGTTGTGGTTTTGTAATAGACTATGAATGCTTATAAATGCTAGGCTAAAGAGTTATATTCAGACAGAGACATCCACATAGGTACAGCAAAGAAAATAGTTAAAGGGTTGGTCAAGAAAAATAGCCAATGCAACGAGTGTTAAAGGTTCCATAATTTATTTATTTTCCATTCAGATATTTCAATATAAAGCATTTTTCTTTTACACGGTTTGCTGTTGTTTTTTTTTGCATCCTGCCCATGTAAGATTACATTGTACTAGTTCCTGAAGTAGCATCCGATTTTTTTTGTTTAGTACAGTTTCCAAGTCTTCGAGTGTACCTGTTAAACAGGCAATTAGCCTCCTACAGCATATTCTGGGATGATAGTGTTGCCAAATATCGTTACAAAAAATCTTTCTGGGAAAATGTTGCAGGATTTTGTATTAGGTGTAGTGGCAATGAACCTTGCTCATTGATATTAAGTGCTGCTGCCTAACCTTCTTAAGTTATTCATTAATGCTGTCAGTCCTAATTTTTCAAAATTGTTAACAACCATAATGGAAAATGGTTTTTATTCTGCTGTATTCAAACGAGAGATCATTGGATTTGTTAGCAAGCACCATTCCATTATTTACTTAAGAGGTCACTACAAGCCTTCTTCTCACACCATCCATGTTGTGTGTGTTAATTTTATACATGAGTGACATCGCCTCTTAATATCAAATTTTTGAAAAAAATTTCTTGGAATTTACTTTCAGAGATTTTGCCAGAAACCCATGAGCTCACGTCTAATAAAAGTCAACATACTACCTATTAAACTACGACGACTCCGATGTCTGAGCCAGGGTTTGCACCACATTGTCTCTTTTATGTCATGGCGCACTACTGGATGTAACAAAGGACAATCTGATAATATCGATAAATATATATCTTATTAGAAATGAAAAACCTAGAGTGGATCCGTATGTAGATCAATAAATTCGCAACATTTTCAATTTTGCTTACTTTAAGTGAAAGGCCAACATTGCTCCCACATTAGTCAGTTGATTCCTGTCGAAATGTGTACCAGCTGTGCCAGCTTGTTTGATAGCCATGGATAGCAGCGTACAATAGCGAAAGGAACAAATCGAACAAGCAAAACTTGTTATTAAAAACACTCCAGCCTGCCTAAAGCCAAATGAAAACAACTGTAATTCATGCACACTCATACAATACCGTAAATCGTGATAAGTAGTTATCCATTTGTATGCAACTGCATCGCAAGGCATAGTGAACTGATCTCCATAGCTCTCCTCAAGAAATTTTGCAGCATTAGGAAAAACAGGAATTATTTAAGAAAACTTGAAAATAAAAGTTCCGTATTCAAAAAGCTTCTGTAACTACGTTTTAAGATATCATAGCTAAGGTAGCAAAGAAAGAAGGGATAACAAATGTGCTTTAAGGGCCTTAAATTCTTATATAATCATAAAAAGCCTTGGGTTAAGGAAACAACGGGTTGGGCTTTACAGTATGACTAAAGCTGGATTCACCCAAACAAAAATTTTGTTCCGAAACAATTTTTTTTATATGTAGTTTGACGTTTCTCTTTTTGAGAGAGAGATCGAAAGAGAGTAAACTTGCTTCGGAACATTTTCAGCTCGAATTGGTTTAATTTTAATTTTTGTTCCGAAACAATCGAACTGTGCTGCCAGCTACTTTAATTTTTTAAGTAAAGTTGAACTGAGCTGCTACATCATATTATATGTACATTTGTATGTGTCTATTTATGTAAGTATAATATCCATTTTTATCCATTTTTTTCACTTCAACAATTTCAGATTTGTTTTCATTTACAATTTCTTTGTAACACAATAAAAAATATAATCACATTCAAGTCAAGAAAACAAACGAATTGCAATCATCTGCTACTGTGCTGCCTAATTGGTTAATAGTCGTTATTAAACAATAATAAATTTTGACGTTGATAACTAAGGACGAGACAACCAGGATTTAACTAATGCATTGAAATTCTTTGTTATTTATATTTACTCTGGTTGCTAGTGCATTCACAATTCTATTCCGAACTTTGGTAATTTAAATTAGGATCAAGATTGTGAACACACAGCAGTCCATGTCATACACAGCCTGCGGTAAATTTCTTTGACCTATGCAAGCATCATAATAGTGCCATTATTTGGACCGAATTAGTGAAGTTAGGCTTACTAACCTCTTCCTACACGGCGTACCTAATCTAATCTAAAACAAGTGACCTTTTATTGACCTTTGACCGCATTAACTAATTGTTTCCGAACAAACAAAACTTCATATGTATGTTTTCGTACTTGTTCTTCTATTAGTTTTTCTATCTCTCTGTTACAAATACTTCAAAGAAAAGCAGAGAATAAAGGAATACTTGAAAAAGTTTTTAATTTCCACCGGCATATCCTGTCTCTAAAAAATATGTTCTTCAAAGTGTACTTAATAAAATGAATATTTAAATAAATTATTTCTACTACTCTGAGCTGCATTTCAATTGAATTTTACTCTCTGTCATGCTGTATAAAATCAATTTCACTGCAAACCATACACAGCATTCTAAATAAGTTATTCCACACTCTTCCGAGTGTTGCCTAGCAGTCTATGCTGGAGTTGAAATGAAATCAAAATCCTTTAACACTACATTTCCCTCAAGCAGTGGGTAAATATTTATGTTTTACTCCAACGCTATTCATATTGTGTTAGACTGTAGTACAGAGATGAAATGGATATGGGGAAGTGAGTTGGTTGAATTTTATAGCAGGCTTGACCAACAGTTCTATTGCTTTTCGCACACAGCCCAAACCACTTCAGTTTTTAAACTATAAATCAGTTTATACGCTAAAAAACTTTTAAAACTAAATAGAGAACTCAAATATATAAAACTATCAACAACAATACCAACAACAACAAGAAAAATATAAACAAAATTATCAGAATTAACACATGGAATGGTAGGAGAACAATGTTGCCATGGAAATAAAAAACGAAATAAAAAAACCGAAATAGAAGTGAATTGATATGAACACACCAACAACAGAACATCAGCAAAAATTTCGCAACAAAATCATAAGGAACGCCATCAACATCCTCATCAGCATTTGCATCACCAGACTGGTTGTATGAATATTTTAACGTTTTTTAACTCATACTGCTCGAAAAACGTTTCAAAACGTTCTCAATTTAAAACTTTGTTTGTCTTTGTTTCTATTTTTAATACTTCTAGTTACATTAAGGGATTCATTCTCATTTTGATTAACTTTTAATAGCACAAGCCACATCGCCAACATCATTATCATCATGATTGTCATTATATTTTCCATAGTTCTGGTATAGCAGCACGCAACAATTGCTGAATGCCTATTTGATTGGTGTTTTAACAACTTTTTTCCTCCTGCTGCTGCGCGCTTGTTAACTAGTTAGACATTCCTACTCATGTCTGCGTTTTAAATTTTGTGGGTATTCTAGTTGCGAATGCTCTAACAAAGGCAGGCACCAGATGTATGTTTCAGATTTTGATTAAACAACTGATCCTCGTGGAGGTTGATAGTACAAAGAAGTTGGCAAATTAGATTCCAATATTATCACGAAAAACCTTATGCAGTGTTCAGCGTTCAATGGGTGCACATACTCTGCCTGTCAATTTAGTTTAGAATTAAAATCTAATCTAGTTTAGAAATTAAATCTAATGACCTCATTTAGCATGTGTTTTTAACTTCCATAACAAATTTGCAGTCTTAAAAATTTAATGTAAAAAGAAAAGGGTAGAGTGTGAGTATGAGCAAAGATTTACAATCTTACGCCTGATTAAATTTTAATTCGAATTTTAATTACAGTTAAATTGTGTTAATACTTAATCTGCCTTTCTTTGTAGTTATAATTTGTATTGCTGTTGCTGCTGCTGTTGTTGTTGTATTAGTTTAAATAATTTCTTCCTGAAATCAATTCTATCAAACTCAACAGAGAAAATCAATTAATATATGGCGAATAGAGACAGACAGATACATATACGCACATAAACAAAATAACTAAAAGACTGAAAGAGAAAGAATAGAAAGAGAACTAGATAGGAAGAAAACAATGTTAATCTACCAACATCACTTGAACTCAACGCGCCGTAGGAAAATAGTTTACCTAAGAAAAAACTTAAATTTGATGAATAATTAATTGCTGCCTTAGATTATGCAAAAAAGAGGCCTACTTAACGGTGAATTTAATGAATAAGTGAAAGCGATCTTAAAAGCAATCAACTGCAAACACAAATTATAAACATGTCTTTATCATTTAAGCAAGCGCAATAAAGTGAAAGGGAATCCCTAATAATTAATTGAGCTAAATGGGATACAATGTAAGGAAATTATGGTACTCATCGTTTTTTGTTTTTCATCTTTCGAATCAAATATATTCAGGAGTACGAAACCAACACAATATTTGCTTCACTTTACACCCCTAAAAATGAAAAGAAGGTTCTTGCACCATATCGTCTAATACCGTACTCTTGTTTCAGTCGTTAGGAAGATTAGATTGAATGCAATGCCATAATTAGTGTTCTCTTTATCGCTTTGTTCATTCTAAGGCTGCAAAATCCTACAAGTATGTGTAGTATTCTTCCATTGTATATGGAAGATTTTCGAACTTCAGCCTGTAATGCTTGTCAATATTTTACCATAAATTTAAAGGAATATAAACTAACAAATCATTAGTTGATCTTCTGCAAAGAACAGTCACCCGGCTGTAAAATATCGTAGCTGAGAAATCAACAGTCATCTTCTTTTTATGGTATATTTTCATTTTATTGGTCATTTCTACAGCAGTCTTACCAAGAAGTCTCCGGGTAGAGTGTATCATAGAGCAACGAACATACATACGCCAATACAACATTTAATCATCATCGATGACTATGAAATGTTGCAAACGAGATTCCAAATGTCAAGCAGAGAAGTGAAAAAAAGGAATGGATGTTAAAATCTTTCAATATAAAATGAGATGGAAACCCTGCAGGAATAGTAACCGTTTTAATTGTCTAAATTAGTCAGTTGGAGGTAGACAAGATATTCAGTTATAATTGAGGCAAAGATAAATCTTTTTTAAACTTAAGCTGTTTGCATAAGCTAGGGAATATGAAAACTATAGAACCTTTGGTTAACATAATAATAGAACACAAGTCGGAGGCAAAATTCTTTAGAGGACCGAAAACTCTATGACTTTGGAAAATGTTTCGTTTTGAATAGGCAAAGATGTAGGGCCTACAATTGAAAGATATACTCAACTCAAATGTAACAACAAATGCAGAGAACAGAACATTGCTACTCTATCTGACAGCCAAGTCTACATACCAACCCCAATGACTCATAATTTGTATGAGTCTGATTCAGTAAACTTTACCGCACAGACACCCTGTGATTATATATAGAGAGGCAAAGTCTGATTTTAATTCATACAGGATTGAGGCATTTCAAACTTTGGATATGGAACTAGTATAGGAAAATAATCGACTAATCGACGAGAATAATCGACAGTGTCTCGAGGATAAGTGGGTGAATGCGTGAATTGCTTTTGATATAAAAGGACATACGCTAACATTTTCTCATGCAATAAAGCTAAAATTTTGCAGAACACGTACTAGCGTTCACATCATAATTTTCAAAAAATCGATTATCGTTCGCCTACAGTCGTCTTCCACAAGCATTTTCGAAAAACGACAGGGCAATGATACCTCCAAATCAATCTACGCATCAAACAGCTGTTTCTGGAATCTCCGAGCGACATATTTTCTTGTTAATTTAGTAACCGAGTGAGAAATCAACTTCATCCCTGCAAAAAATTTTGCTCAAAAATTTAACATTGAAAGCTTTTTCCTTAACATTTATTCAGCATTTGTACTAAATTGTGAATGGTCAGCCGACTTTAATAGTTGCATGAGTTAAACTTCATATGGATGGAGAGGCATGTCCTACTGAAAACCTTTCCCTAAACAAATGGCACTTCAGATGCATTCCTACCAATGAATGGATGACACAATCGAAAGTTTCCGTACTTCGGAAGGAAAACCAGGGCGTATAACTAGACACTGACATCAACCAGCATCCTGCGGTTCGTCAGAGCAACAAGCTATATACAGATATGGCGTGTTTTGAACAGCATTTACTTATTAATGCCTCAGTATTTCCTATTGGGTTATCCTTGTGGTTGACTCTTTTATAGCCTCCTTAAGCTAAAAGAATAGTTGCTTGGTGTCAACATATTACAACCTTAACTTTAAGGTGTTGAGACGAAGGACAATATCAAATGACACTGACAATGGCAGTGAATATAAACGATGGATAGAATTATTGAACATTAAGAGCGAATATGCTATAACAGAAACAACAACAACATCATCAAGCATATACCAAATGATGATGGTACTTGAAAAAACTCCAGTATAAAAATGGGTGAAAAGCAAACGTTAAAACGTATATTTTAATACATTTTTTTTTGTCTTTCTCCAATGATCGGTTTACAAAGATAGACAAGGCCATAGCAAACAGCTCTCCAGGAAGAGGTAAAGGGCTTAAAAGCATCGCAAGGCATGGTGCAAGAACAACCAAAAAAACAATGCCATGAAGGCAACATAGGCACAATGTGTTGCAACAACTGAAACAAAAATAAGAATCAAACGTCATCATCATATTCGAAGAGCAATAAACGAATACTCTGGGAGAAGCAGAAGAAAAATGTTGCACAGCAACAAAAAGCCAACAACACCTTTAACAAATGGAACAACAACAACAAAGGATCTGATTCCTTAAGAGTTTGCGACTACCAAAATTCAATGGAAACAAACAAACAAACGAACAGTAAAATTTTTAATTTTTTAATGTATTTTTGTTAAAGAAAATGCATTTGCTGCAAGCCAAGACCAAGAAAATCTTCTCTGATGTGCAATCGAAAAAAAAAATTCTTTCAGATACACACACACTCAAATCTATAGAAATGTCACTCTCATCTTCATCAGATGCTGAATGGTCGTCTGGTTAGTCGCATATATTAAACAAAATTACAACAACACCACCAACAACAACAACAAAAACAGAAAAAGAAAAACAACAAAACAAAAACTTTTTCCTAGATTCTATAAAAGCTTACAAAAATATTGCAAAAGTGTTGCAATTGTTCAGCATTTCAGAGCAAAAGAGCAGTAGAGACTGTCAAAGATAAAAATTTGAAAAGTTTGGAAATTAGGTTGACCATATCTCAAATATTGCAATATAGTGGTGATATGATATACAACAAAGCAGAGGCAAGATATGTCTACTTTAAGGCATAAACCTACTAGAATTGCATACAACAATTCCCAGGTCTAGACGCGGATTCAGGGTAAACTGATATTGGATTACCACATAAACAAGCGGGACAATATGAAAACACTGAGCCTAAGCAGTACTTTTTGGTTATCAATTAGCTAATCTTTTTAGTGCCTCATATCATGCCTTTGGCTTATATTCCTTGCTGGCAATCTTCAGAAAAGATAAGACCCGCCTTAGTAATGATCAGATCTGGTTAAAAAATAAAATCTATTCCTCAATATATTGAGACGAGTATGGTTGTGATTTGTCTAAACTTTTGCCTTTTGATCCCAGCAGTCACTTCTATTATTAAATGTTGAGTTTTTTCAGAAAACGCACTTACAAAGTGTTACTCCCTGTTCAAGTGTCTCACTACGAATTAGATCACTTCCAATACTGAAATTACAAGACATAACGTTAAACCATGGATATATCGCTTCCTATCTAGTTAAAGGCTTGTTAGAGTGAGTAGAGCATGCTGTAAAGTTAAGTTAAGGATGTCTGAAAAAGGTAGCGATTATTCACTGCTGCCATCGAAATGGAGCTTCTTTGTAAAATGAGTTTATCTGAGACAATTGGAATATCTAAGTATGTGCTTGTATAAAAGTTTCCTTTTATAGATTAGGTTGGGTTACATTAAATTGGAAATATTATCAAAGATCAAGTTGTAATACTTTTCAATAAATGTTTGTGGACCAAAGGTCTTCCTTCCCAAGTGCCAGGTCATGGCCATTTTCCCATTTTTCTTTGTGAAATGAGTAAAGCTTGTGTAAGATTATTTATTTGCTCCCGTTTAATATGCTCTGAATTCATTTCGCGGATATCTCTAAAGTCATTAGTTCTGTCTGAATAATAAATAAATCGAATGCCTTAAGGACTGACCAGAAAAGATTCAACAATCGAATCGAAAGGAGTTCAGGTGTTGTGTATACAATAAGGAGATGCCTAACAAGAGCATATCAAATTCCAGCATAACCATGCCTCAAATCTTTCATAGGGTTTAGCCTCTCTATTGTATTTATAGCTTTTTATTTGGCCACAATATCCAGAAGAAAAAATAATTGAAGAACAGAAGAATTTAAAACTTCTTCACTGCATGGTAAACTGTAAATAATTCTATAACGTCATTATCTTGTTAGATTTTTATGCAACTTGAATATTGGCACACATACTACATTAGATACTGCATTAAAGCTATTCATGCCCATAATTAATGATATTTGATATACACTTGGCAGCCTTATAAAACTGACTTTAAACATGAAAACATGAAAGCTATGATATGTTATGAGTAAATATTTTAATTTTATGAGTTCACCTCTCTCCACACGCTCCATCCAATACTCAAGTTGTAGTCAGCATGGCAAAAATCATAAGTTATCTCGTATAATTGGCTCGAAATAAAATTAAAAATTTATAAATCGGACCAACTTTATGGGCAGGAAAAACAAAAATAAACCATAAAAGACCAATTGAAAGCAATCAACTACGAGTAGTATGATCATGATAATAAATTAAATAAAAAAACACACAAAACAAAAAATAAAAATATAAAAAAAAAATTTACAATACCAACAACAATAACAAAAATTAAAAATAATTTAAATTTAAATTGAAATTCTGAAATTTATTCATAATATTTGACTTCTTGACAGAAAACAAAAGCAGGAAATATAAGCATACGATAGAACCTCAGTAGATAGAACCATTCAAGTATTATGAATATGATGTCCTCACAGCGTAAATAACACCTCTCGAGGAAATAGAGTGTTAGAGGCTGCAAGCTAGTTTTAGTATTTTAATAAATAAGTAAATATAACGCGGTTAATAATTACTGGACATGATCAGTAGAATGGTTAAGTTGGCATGAATCTTTGAATTTATTTCTATCGATGGTAATTTGACAAGAGAAATGTCTTTGCAACTACTCAGCGCTAGAACCTAACATCGTAAGAAGGAGAATTCTTGAACATCCAGAATTAAGGCGTCAAAAGTAATTTCAAAAGAATCCAAATCCTTCATAAAACTCGGAATGGTTGAGAGGCGCCAACCAGGGAATTGTAATTATATGGCGGAACATTAAGCAATATCTATTGAGGCGGCTGCTAATTCAACATAACCTAACCCAAGTGCTTTCAATTTCTGCAGATTCTCTTTTCACCGCATTTTGCTGAAAGAATCAAACTGAAGGTAAATTGTATCTTTTACATACATATATTTCATTATACATATATACTTTCCCGGGTAAATAAATCTCGAGAAGAAATAACTGGAAATGGCCTCCACACTATCCTGATTAAATCTTTATAAACAATTTTCTGTGTATTTACCTCACCTCTAAAGTTTATCATTTCTTAAAGAACATATCCGTTAGGAAATAAGAGCCCTCACAAAGTCTACTCACCGAGTGTTGTTGGTTTCCCTTACGTATAATTCACTGTATTTTTTTAAACATCAACTATCTCTCTCTCTCTCTATTTCGCCCTCTCTTACACTTCTTTATTTGCTTAAATGTTTTTTTATTCTTTTCATGTGTAGTTTTTGCTTTTTTCTGGTTTTGTTTTCGTTTATTGTTTTTGTTTTGTAGATTAAATAAGGCTTAAAAAGCTGTTTATGCTGTGCTACTGGCTATTTTTGACTAAAAAGGATTAAGTCCAGTTAAAGCTTTGTATTGGTGTTGTTGTTGTTATAATTGTTTTTGTTTATGCCTTTACATTTCGATTTTTTAATAACAGCAACAAAAACAAAAAACTGCCGCAACAACATTCATCTGTTTGTAGGCTTTTAAAGTTTCTTTTATATCAACGTCATTTTTGTGTTCACTGCGCTGCTATTGAAGACAAGAAATTTAAACTTCACAGTTTGCCTTTCCTTTTTTTGTTGTTGTTGTCGTTAGAGAATGAATTTTAGTTGCTGACGGTAAAAAGTATGAAAGTTTAGTGGCTGTTCTTGGTTTTTTCTTTGCTTAGTCGATAAGTGCACTATGGTCTGAAGAGTTTAAAAATCTAAAAATTTTACAGTTCAAAGCATTTACTGGTTTAAGCACATCATACAGCTTTTGATACGTATACGATCTCCTAGCTTCATTGGTTAATAACTTATAAGTATGGGATGAACAATAGTCGTTGGGTCCTCTCTTGGATTGTGTCTTCGATAAATTATACATATAACATTTTAAAGGGAAAAGCACTATTATTTATACACAGTGACGCACAATCTTTTAGTAGATAAAATGAATAAATCTATACAAAGCTATATATACAAAGCTCGGTCAACTAGTCAAATTAACTACAAATGGAAATATTCGTAACAGCTAGACGACATTCTGGTTCCATGATTTGATAAGGTTAAAGTGGTCTTGTCTACTATAGTTAGGATTACAACCTATCATCTCACACCGCCCATGTTGCGACTGCTGACTTAGAACGACAGACTTAAGAAACTTATCATGAAAATGTGTACCGTTATAATGTGTTAAGTAATACTCTTGCCCTACTAAACTTTAGAATGCTGTTCGTTGTCAGTAAATATGTTTCGCTCTGAAATGAAATTAGCACAAATTTCAATACTTCTGATGTTTCACTTTGTCCAGAGAACAATTAAGGAGGGACCTGTAAGCCACTCGATTTTTGACGGGAGAAACATTTCGTGGCAATTTTTATTTCCTCTCAGAGATCTGCTGAGAGGAAGTCGCCGAAGAAATAATTTTTGTATTTTATTTTAATGTCTGGCCTGGAGAGCTCGAACCCTGGCTTTACATCTAATAAGCCAACACACTACCTACTAGACTACGGCGACTTAAGCTGAATTGCTATCTTTTTTTAAAAATACCAGTAAATAATGATGAATAGTAAAAACTGTAATGGTAGATTAGAAACGAACCGTTCACACAATGCCCAAACAAGAGCGATGTGAGTTTTGGAGGGAGATTATCTGCTATGAGTTATTCGCCAGCTTTACATAATAAGAGGGGAGGAGAGTTCCGAGTCGGAACTTCCGACATCTGCTACATATTATGATAGTCACTAATCTTAAGCTTACTTAGTAGCATCTTAGGCTTCCATTATATATTGCTGACTTACATAAATACGAAGTGACTACAAACTATTTCCTCTCGATGGCGGGCAATTGTTTTGTTTTGTTGTTTTGTAAGAAACTCGCTTCAATGGTACTTAAGAAATTCAATTGTTTCAGTTTCAACTAGGAAGACGCAAACAATACCAATACCATCAAAACAATTTTCCTTCAATTTAATCCCAATTCAGCCCACAGTGGTTTTGATCGTGTTCTACAAGACATATTAATATCTTAAGTTTAACCACAAATAAGACTGGAGATTGCAATAGTTTACAGGCTCAAACTGTTATTGGATGTAACTAACAGACAATTATAATAACAACAACAGAAACAACAACAGCTACAACAAGAATATATAAATACAAAAAATGTGAATCTTGTCTTTAGGATTTCTAATAGAGAAAATTGCATTTTTTTAACTGAAAAGTAAAAAAATCAAAAAAATGGACAGAAAAAGATGAAAGAATTTCATTTTCATCCACTTGAAATATTAGGCTTCATTTCAGTAGCCATCATCTTTCTTTTTCTTTTGCTTCCGGCCTATTCAAATACCCACTCATTTAGTTGTTCTCTTTGGGCACTTCTTACACATGCCAGAAACTATGGACAGACACATTGGGCTACACTATGCCTCACTTTCATCTTGATTTGATCTGTTTTTCGTTTTATTGTTTTCTCTTGTATGTGAGAAATGAAGTTTCAAGTATATTCTTTTTATCTTTACTCCCGTATCCTTAGAAAAAAAGAATTTTACAAAAAATGGGTAAAACTGAGAACGGAAAATCTTGCTAAATGAACGAAAATAATCAAAATTGTAACACCGGCTATAAGAACGGGATTAATGTTAAGAAATTCAAGCAACAATTTTTGGAAAATTTCATTCATTTAAGGCGCTATTTTACGAAGTAATGGAATAGAACTTGGAAATTACACAGGGTTTCATTAAAAAAGTCATTGCATAGCTTATTTATACCATTTGAATCTTCGCTTTTCTAATTTCAGATTGTTTAATAATTCCCTCAGAACCCATTGAATTTTATAATTCTCCGCGATGATATAATATAAGCAATCGATTCAAAATATAATCCAAGAACAGGTTTATAAAAGCATAACTCTGTAAAGCAATTAACTCAATTGTCCGTCTTTTAAAGTATACTAATATAAGACACATAACTCAGAAACTCATAGATTCTTCAATTTAAACTCAGGAGTTTAACAATAAAATTTGAATAATTTATCGGAGTATTACATATGTATGTCTAGAGATAGAATTCCGAGCCATGTGTTTTGGGGCGCCCTGATTGCCTGATACTTTGGGTTGCAGTCTTAGATAATTTTGATGATACTATCGGCAACCTTTCACTTAAAGGCTTCTCAATAACAATAATGCAACGGCACGCAAGAAATTTACGTAAAATGTGAGACAATAAAACTCCAGAAAATCTAAATAAGGTCTTCATTCCCCTACAAAGAATCTACTGAACAAGATTCCTCAACCTTCCCGTAGAGGATAACTTCAATAACGAATATCAGAAACTACCGCCAATACAGTATTTTTCCGCAGAGCGGAATTTCTGAACAATATCAACTGGAAATGATATTATTGTAGGACCTGCTGCATTTGACCAACTGCGTGTAGGTGTAAGATAAGATAAGATAAGTTCGAATTTATCTAGCAAAGACAAAAACCAAATATTTTGTCAGAGTCAGAGCAATATTAAATTGATGTGGAATAATCATCGGAGCATGGAAATTTTGTTCCACCTTTTAAAAATTATACTCCAGACGTTCCTACGTGAAACATTTTCACTGATACTCCTCAAATAGTTTTTAAAATTGAGGAACTTAGACAAACAAACTTACTTTTCTTAACCATTTCCTAGAGAGGATGTTCGATAGTAAGGAAAAGCAATATTTGCTGCAGGTATCTTACTATATGAAGAGGCTATAATCTCTCTTCATCTTCTCATCTAATATAAGAAGTCCATTATAAAACATAATTAGAGGTATAATCCAAATGATTCTTGGATTTGAGAATATCCGAATTGAAAAATTTTTTATTTTCTCATAATTCTCCAATTACTTCAGAAAATATAATTCTCAGTTTGACTAGTATTAGCTGCAAATATTTATGAATTTCTAAATATACTTTTAACATATTTTAGATATGAAAAGAATTATCAATTTTTCGGTTTCTAATATTAAAGTTAAATAAAACACACATATAAAGCTTTGAATACAAATTTTATTACTAAATCTTGAAAAAAAAAATTAAACGATCTTTATTCGTAAATAGCAAACCCTATGATGAAATATTTGAAGAGCTGACACAGCTAGTTTAAAGCCAGTAAATTAATAAATCCATACAATATGTTTCCTTAGCACACAGGAATTCGTGCTAAAGTTTTGTCTGAATATCGTATGATACATAATGAGCCAATTCACATTAGCACATTTTTTAGTCGCACAATTTTTGTTCTTTTCAATTTACACGGGATGAATATTCGTTTGGCAACAAATGTATACGTATACAGAGCTTTGTATGTATTAATGTTTTTGCTTTCATTTGATGTTTGGCTTTTCAAGTGTACACAACAAATAAACTAATAATTTTAAAATTATTCTATGCGGAATTTCATTAATTTTCGACTAATAATTGTTTTCAATTCATTTATTTTTGTTTTACTATTTTGCTTATCAATTACGTGCAGATTATTTAAACTAATTATTTACAAAAATCTTTTTGTTCATTCACAAATATTTTATTGGAATTTCTAAATGACAGCACAATGTATAGCAAAGAGTTATATATAAACATACATATGTACGCCACTCTAACATTATAATATATTAATTGTAATTCACTAACTTACTTTATTCTTATTTTAACATTTTTTTTTTTATTTTCATTTTTATCAAATATTTTCTTAAATATCATTCATTATCTAATACTCTTTATTTTTAATATCAACTATTTTCCTAATTACTAATTATCTCTTTTTAATATTTACTTATAAATTATCAAATATTCTCTTGTGGTTAATCCTGTTAATACCGTTAAATCATCAGATTTTTGTCAAGTATAAATAAGCTTTCGTTTTTAAAGATTGGTTAATTAAGAAAATATTCGTTGAAGTGACAACATTAAATAAATATTGATTTTAAAAAGATCATTCTTTTACTAAAGGCAATAAGAAAGAGGAATCTGTAAATGGAAAAAAGCAAAGACGTGTAATGATTTCAAAATAAAGAAAAAAAATCCAAAAGGGAAATGATTTTATGCGACCATCCCCCTTCCTTTGTGATCATGTTCATTGTTTCAAATTTAAAAATGTTTATGTATTAGTTTTGCGCTGGTGATGCGGGGTTGTAGCTGGTGGAAACTTTACGCCACCGAAAAACCATTGTCTTCACCCCTCTTGCTTACAAACAATCATTTGCTGCCAGCACAATTCTGCTCGTGTGAATATAGCCAATCAGTTGATTAGCTATGACAATAATAACATGTATCAAGTTTGTCAAAGAAATCCAATATCGATATTTAATACAGCAGTTCTGTTCTATCACCTCTTCTTACTGGCATTATAAATCAAACCAGATAGTAATGAAACTTTATTTTCTGATATTTTCTAATAAGAACAACAATAAGAAGAAAAAAGTTTCACTTTCAGCCATTAGTTCTGTTACTGTTCTTTTTAAAAACTAAATAAATGAGTCAAGGTTAATTTGGTGAACATCGTCGTAATTAATTTTATTAATAAAAACACAACAAGCAAAAAACGATAAAAAAATGCACAAATAATAACAAAACAAACACTTTAACTCTGCGAAATTCTTATTGTTTACACCAAAGAAGACAAGACAACACAAGACAAGTAACATAGGCAAACAACAGCAACACAACTCTTGGTTCTAACGACAGCTGTGTGGGAGAAATGAGTGCGGGGCCACAAAGAGAATAAAGAGAAGAAAAAAACAACAATAAATAACTGCAATGTTGTTTGATCATAGAGTACTAAATGATGATGATGATGGCAATTATTATAACGGTGCACAACAAGTGAATCATATTATTGTAGAGATTTTTTTTCGATTTTTCGATTCTCTCAAAACGGTAACAGAAAATCAACACGAATAGAAAAACAATTCGATTAAAAGAGAATACGAAGCAAATACACAATTAACAAAATGAGAACAAAAAACTGAAAGTATGAACTATTGGCAGTAAGACGAAGGAAAATAAACACTAACTACGGTTATGAAATATAATCGTCATACAGGGTGTTTATAATTCGAATTTTAATTTTAATTTCCCATATTTTTTAAATTAAAATTTTATAGGAATACATTGCCGCTGAAATTTAACTCCTTAATTAGTTATTATAGTCTAGTTTCACATCACCCATAATGGGGGTGTATTAATTTTATTAACGAGCGACGAGACTACACTACGCCTCTGACTCTGAAAGGCAAATTTGAGAAATTTTCATGGCAATTTTTATTTTTTGAGGGGAAACCCCGCCACAATAAATACGTTTTTATTTTGTTCGTTTCCGAGATGTCTATGATGTGATTTGAATCCTTCTGCATTGGACAACGCATTATATTAATACACCGAGACTGGCAATTGAATCGAACCCGCAAGGCAGAAAACCTGCCACCACTTGAAGACGACAGATGGAAACTGAATTGGTCAGTATTAAAGTTATTGGATCATGACAGATCGCGATGTAAGAATTTCATTGTGGAATCATAAGAACAATTTTTCTATTTAGACATAGTAGCAGATCGTGTACTTATATTGAAGACAAGGGAGAATAGAACGACTGAAGGTAGCTGATTTAAAATTAAACAAATTGCTGGTGATAGGATTGTTTGGGATAAATTTGAAACAATCCTGTGTGCCTAAGTGGAATTTTAGTAACAAAATAGGTAGTCATCCATATAAGAGTTTAAACCACAAAAATTTATAAATCGTTTCTTACAAAATAGCTAACAAGCTCATCATGTAAGAGATTAAATTTGAAATTTTAAAAATCTATTGAAAAAATCACCAAAAAATTTTAAATGCCCTCTAGCTACGGTATCAAAATAAAATTCTTAAACCACAAACAACAATGACAATAGAAAATAAAGCAAAAATATTTGTTGTGGGGTTTCCGGCGGACATAAACAATATCATAAACAATATTAAATAAAATTAAATTAAACATTTTTGTTTTGCCAGGATCTACAATTTTTTTAGGGTTATTTTCCAACGGAAAGTAGAAATTATAACACTTACCTGGTATTTCCAACAGAAAAAATATCCAACTGGTGGTTCCTTGATGAACGGGAGGCAGCCAGCCTATTACTATTACAGCACCTTTTAATGAAAACACAATGGCGGCAATAAATTTAGGACAGCAACAACAACATTTAAAAATTGTTTAAAACACATTTATTTCTTTTTTTTCATAAATTGAAATTTTTTAATTTTAAATAAATAAAATTAATTTTTAAAAATATCCTTTTTTACACATTTTTTTGTTATCCATCTATAGAATATCACTTCACCATTTTTATTTTTATTTTTCTTCTTTGTTCTTTTTTTTTTGGGTTTTGTACTCGTTTTATCTTTTACTTATATTTTTGGCCATTAAAAATATCTTCTAAGCCTTTTTATTAACCGGTTTTCTATACGTTTGGGAAAATTTTTTTCTTGTTACGCTTTTTTTCTATTTAACCAGAATTTTTCTTTCACTTATAACCAGAATCCTAGCTTGGCCTTTTCTATTTGTATTTCTTTTTTAACTTTATTTGTAATTTTTTATTTTTTCACTTCTTTACCGGCTGTAGTTTAATTTAAACGATTATAAAGCCTTACGCGAGACAAAACAAAAAAATATTGCAGACCCAACCTTACATTAACATGGCAAAACTTACACTGAACAGCAGACTAAAGCACAAACAACATATTAACGGCAAAAATATAAAATATAAAAGCAAATACAAACACTCCCATACACATAGTTCTTTTAAGTTTTTCTTTCGGTTTCTATTGCTGCTCCAAAAAAACACAAAACTTTACAAAAAGCAATAAATGCACATGCAGTGTTTTACACTCGGCACACACACCACGCATTCATATGCTCGCATAAATAAAAAGAGAATTGAAATTTGTTGCCTTTGCAGAGCTTAGGGGAATGTTTGCGTGCTTGTGTTGCTGTAATAATAATAAATTTAATCGTTTGCCTTATAACGAGCCCCATTCGTTTAATAATTTTTAAGATCTCGTTAATTGCCACAGGCAAAGTATAAATACTAAGAGAGAGAATGCAAAATTCGTAAAGAGAACTTATCATGCACGTCTCTTTTTTCTTACACTCCATTATATAAACCGGCTTTTCGTTCCTTTTTTGTTCCTAATGCCAACTGTTATTGAATGAAAACATGTGCATGTTGCTTTTTTATTTTGTATTTTGGGACATAATAATTGTTGTTTATATATGACAGAATCTTATCTGTCTCTCTGTATTTATTTTTTGCAAATAAACTTGTTCGGTAAATTTGTGTGTGTGTTTTAAAAACGTTTTGTAAGTTGCTTGTGTGCACTGTTATTTAAATGGCTCAAGTTATTTACAGTCCTTAAGAATGCTTATTCCCACTGTTGCTGTAATGGGTCATGTTATTTACAGTCCGTAAGGCATTTGTTTATTTTAGTGTGGGACTAAAATGTGTAACACAAAAGGTACCTCCAATAATTGGAGACGGGGAAAAAATAAAGCTGTTGTATAGGAATTTTTTTCGTTAATGTTGTGATTAGTTCTACAGCTTGTTGAATCTTTACGCGTTTCGCTTTTTCAATCAAATTTACTTACATATTGTTATTGTAGCATCGTACTACTCCTTCGTTGAATGAAAATCAAAATTTTTTTGATCTTCAACTAACCGACGTCCAACCAGTCGTTCACCATAACAATTGGTTGTACAAAATAATGAAGTTGTACAGCCAGTAGGAACGTATAGGGGCCGCATAAGGCTTTAGTCATCAACAACACGGAATTTATAAGCATATAGTATAGGGTTCAAATAATGGTGCGAACTAAAGAGTCTCTAAACACCAGAAAGAATCTAAAACATTTCAAAATTTGCTTTTCGAAATTCGTGTAAATTTTTGTATTATATAGGGAATTAAAAAAATGTTTTCTTTCTGATACTTTACACCATGAAGATACTAAATTCCGTCGCATTATTACACACTATAAAACATAAACAGCACGCTGTACAAGTCTAGTGTGTTAACTAATAGTGTTTCATTACCAATGTGTTTCGGTTTGTAAAACTTTTACTCACTCTCTTGTGCTCTCTTGTTTTTATTAATCTCTTTTGGCGATTCTATTCGCATGTGTATGAGTATGTGTGTGTTTCGCAGTAAAGCAGCTGTTTGACTTTATTGGGGGGATTTGTTTTTATGGTATATTTTTATTGTCTTATTGTGTATTTTTTGTCTTTCTTCCTACTCATGTCCTTTACGTTTTTGCCTTCTTACTATTTGTTGTTTATTTGCAATTATCTGGAGAGTTGGTTTCCACTTCATTTAATTTTTTGAATGAGACAGAGTTACAGTGTGTAAAAAAAGGCCAAAAGTAATCATTTCAACAATTGTTTGGAGGAAATTTAAGTGTTATGGAAATTGTGAAAACGTCTTTTTAAAGAAACTAAAAATTAATTTTCATTTATTCTAAGAGAGAATATACAATAATAAAGGTTCTGTCTGTGTATGGACAATTGTATTTAAAAGCTACCACAGACAACATTTTGGTAACTGGTAACTGAAGATGAACTTGTAACTTTCTACTGACGAAGTTGCCATAATAAACCAAAAGTGAATGCATCCCCAACAATGTTAAAAGGCATATGGACTGAGCGGAGTTTATTTTATGAAAAAGCAAAATTCCCAAAAGCCCAAGCCGAAACATGGGTAAAACTCAATCAAACAAGCCTATTTATTTTCTTAGTACTAAAGGGAAGCATAGTGAAAATGCTAGGCAAGGCTGCCAGCAGACGACAGAAATATCGAAGGTAACTCTTCTAGCAATTATGTACGTAGTAGCATTTCAGAACTTCACAACAGAACATTGAGAAACTGCTGACTTAATGGTGAGTACGATTTTCTCCTCAGTGAAGCCTAAAAAACTTACAATCCGCCGTTCCGGAAATATATATTTAAACCATTGCAGTAATGATTAAACACGCCATAATCTATTAGGTAGCGTGTTGGCTTATTAAACAAGAGCCCATGCGCAGGTATCTTGCACCAAATCAAATATGAACAAATAATTCCGCCCAGCAGTCTTTGACAGTAAATAAAATAGTCATGAAAAGCTTTTTAAAGCTACTATTTGAAGTTGATGTTTAATTGAAGATCTCGCCATTCATGTATAAAAGTAATACACGCAATAAGGGTGGGAAAAAGTGGTAGAAACTAGGGTGTAATCTTGACGAAGGGGCTGTAATGACAAATTTAGTAAGTAAAGCGGCTATTAGATCCCTAGACAGTATGTTATAACGAAACTGTGGGCCATGGTTGCCTACTCCGAAGGCTGGAAATAGCTCACAACAACTTTTTCCGGCACTTATGAATCTAAAACAAGGGATTTTATTCAGCAAGCGTCTAACGAAAGTTGATTTCAATAGAGCCTATACCTATTATAGCCAGGACTTATAGTAGAATGATAAAGTGGCATTATCGGTATGATAACGGGACCATAAACCTGGCAATTTAACCTACTAATGTACCACCCTTTTGGATAAACATTCAATTTTAATTGAATCCAATCACTGTCCCTGCTGAGAGTATTCTAATAGCATTCGTGCTTCTAAATGCCATACAAATTTAGATTGTTAAGAACATTTCCTTGCTTAAGACAAAAGTCTATTTGCAAATCAAATTACTCCGAATTTTGGCATAGTAGACCACAGAAGGACTGCTATGAAAACGAAAAAAAATTCAATCACATGGAAAAGCCTAGACAATTAAACCAATTCGGCAATTTTAAACTGCCAACTGGCTTTAGGACTATCTATCTATTGGTGCAACAGCATGCATTTTTATGCTTAAAAATTTTTTATTGCTGTTGTTGTTGTTGCTGGTGTTCATTATATGGGCTATTTAAGATGCCTTTGTTAATTTTTTCTCATTTACTGTTCATTACCTTTGATTACCTTGAAATTGCATACGCACACGTTTAGGCACTTGCACACCACATGAAACACAGTCTGCATCCTTAATTTCATCTTCATACCATTAAAAGAGAGATTAAAAAAACTATTTCATCATCATCACACATGCAACATTAATTCCGATGATAAGGGTGATGTCGTTGAGCACGGGAGTGCAGTTAAAAGATTCGCATTGTAAATATCATTCTTTAAACAATCACTAGCTATTAAAAACATCCTTTTTCTTCATCTTCTTTTCTTGCCCAGGACTAAAAGAGTCGCATTTTTGTTTTATTCTTCAAAACATACATATCTGCAGTGCAGTGTTGTTATCATTTTCTGTGTTCATTTTCATATTCACGGAGCAAACCGAAATTCTTGTCACATGAAATCCATTTTTACCAGCATCAAATGAAAACTTCAGACGTCTAGGAGACGGCAACAAAAAAAACATAACAGCGAAACCTACTACTACCACCACATTAACAAGAAACTACAACAAGAACTGGCCATGAAGGTAATGCAATTTTATACTCAAACAACCTGACTCCGACTCTTTTGCATCGCCCACGCAGCAAAAGCATAACTTCATTACAACCAACAACAAAAGACCAACAAAAACAGCAACAAATGCGAAGAATGCCCTGCATTTTATTTTAAGTGTGAATCCTGTTGAATGTCGACAATAGCTACTCGCTTACCTAGTCATGCTGCACTCTTTATAGGCAATACACAATGTTGTGTTTGTGGATGTGTGTTGCAAGTACGGATGGTATGTGTGGCATGTTTGGTATACAATTATTTAAGGCAATTTGCAAACGTTGCAGGCACTGACACACCCACAATATATGCAACTTAAATGGATATGCAACAAAAACATGATTATTTCGAAATCCCCAGCCCATCACATGTATGTGGGGTTTATAGGAGACCTTCTTAAGCATTAAATATTATTTTTAAAGCATTTTTGAAAGGCAATTTTTACTAAAAAATACTGCTTAAGGTTGGCACTTTGCTTGGGACCAAAGGATTTCAAAGGATTTACCCTGAATTATTGAAAATCTGTCACCATGTTTTTTTTTTGTGCGACTTCTGTAGGAGGTTTCATCCCCACACTTGGTTGTAGCCACTGCCAGATTCCTTTCGATTTTTGTCACCAAAATGATTCTGTATTAGCTGTTCTCCATAGAGAACATGATGAACATGCCACTAAGAGAACCAGACGGTTTCATACGGACCTTGAGTGGTTTAAACCCACCACAAACGAATCATAACTAGGGGGCTTACATCTACACTGGGTAATACACTAATGGGCCATACAGACCACCAAGTGAACTTGCTGTGAACGGTAAGCTACCTGCTAACCTAAATCGAATCGGTGAATTCGACTGGATACAGTTCTACTGATAATTTTCGGCAATACGTACAATGTACATTACGATAATATCTAACGTCCTAACAACTTCTGTAACGCTTCCAGTCCTTGTTTAAAATCTTGTCAATAATTTTTTTTTTATTTTTCAATCATAACATTGAGTGGTAGTAGATTTTATCCACCATTTGTACGCGTTTCTCGGTTGTTTGTGCTGTTTGTTGTGTTTTCTAGTCGTGTAGTGAGTTGCTTGCCCTCACAATTTTTCAAATGGCTCAAGTTATTAACAGTCCTTAAGGTTGGTTGTCCGCACTGTTGTTTAAACGACTCATGTTATTTACAGTCCTTAAGGAATTGGTTTATTTTAGTATGGGAGATTTGAATCGTTCAGTACCAAATATGTGGTACAAAAAGTATGAAAAACTAAATCATTAATTGGGACGGCGCAAAATAAAGTTGTTGTAGGCTCTGAAATACAACAATATTTCCTTTTTGTAATTCGTGTAAATTTTTGCATTGTATCATTTCTTCTAATTCTTTACCCCATTAAGATACTAAATTATAATGAAGCGGTATTATTCCACACTATAAACCATGATGTACAAGCGTAGCGTATAAAGTAGTAGTGTTTGATTTAAAATTTGTTTCGGTTTGAAAAACATTCAATCTCTCTCTTGTGCTCTCTTGTATTTTATTAATTTTATTTTGTCGATGTTACTATCGCTTGTATGTGCGAATGTATGTTTGGCGTTTAAGCAGCCGATTTACTTTTTTGGAGGATTTGTTTCTATGGTTGATATGCCGTTATATTTTTCTTGTCTTCAGTTATTGTTTTTTTATTTTTTTTATTTCTTGTACTTATTTCTATTTTTGTCCTTTACGTTTTTTGCCTTCGTACTTATTGTTGTTTACTTGCAACTCTCCAGAGAGTTGGTTTGCATTTCGTTTAATTTTTTGAATGAGAGAGAGTTGCAGTGCATTTAAAAAAAACCAAAAGTAAGTATTTTAGGTATTTTTGGGATCAAAGTAAAGTAGTAAACAAATTGTGAAAACGTCTATTTTTTAAAAGAAACTGAAATTAATTTAACTGGAATAAATTTAATAAAGGCTCTGCCTGTGTATGGACAATTGTATTTAAAAGCGACCACATGCAACAGTTTGGTAACTGGTAACTGAAGAAGGTACTTCTAACTTTCTACTGATGAAGATGCCATAATAAACCAAAAGTGACTGCATCACCAACAATGTTAAACGGAGTCCACTTATTGACTGAGTCTATATTTTGAAAAGGCAAAATTCACAAAAGCTAAGTCGAAAATTGGGTAAAACTCAGTGAACATACATACATAATTGGTTATTATAACCCTTTAGTCAGGATTAGGACCTAGTTTCTCTGTCAAACAAGCCTAATATGATTTCTTTAATATTGTAGGGAAGCATAGTAAGAAACAAAAACAAGACTGCCAGCAAACGATAAAGATATCGAAGACATCTCACCTAGCAATTATTTACGTCGTAGTATTTCACAATTTCAAAACAGAACCTTGAGAAACTGCGGTCGTGATGACAAGTAGGAGTTCCTCTGCATTGAAGACTAAAAGTGTTTACAATCTAATCCGTTTTAAAAATATTTATTGAAACCAGTGCAGTAATGATTAAGAACACTAAGGTAAGGTATTAAGCGTCAGGCCACGTTTCAAACCACAGATCAGATATCTCCAACAAAACGTAATAAAAAGAATATTTCTTCGGCGACTTGCTGAGTAAATAAAAATTGACATAAAAAGTCGTCTTTAAAGTTTACACTCATGTATAAAGTTAAGACTTTTTACACTGTTTCCTTTCACGATGATAGTCATGATATGTTTCTCAATAAAATCTGACGTTTGGGTTCAACTTTAAACTGTAGGTCCCTCCACTCATATATAAAAGTAAACACACCGAACATACATAAGTGGAGTGAGAAGTTAAGTTGTAATCCTGACGGAAGGGTTGTAATGATCAATTTAGTAAGAAAAGCGGCCATTAGACCTCTAGACAGTATATTATAACAAAACAGTGGGCATATTCCGAAGGTTGGGAATACCTCATAACAATTTTACCGACATTTGAGAATTTAAAACAAGGCAGGTTTGTTCTTTCAGAACTTATAGACAGCACGGGCGTCTAACCAAAGTTGATTTTAATAGAGCCTGCACTTATTATAAGCCAGGACTTATAGTTGAATGATAAAATAGGCATTATCGGTATAATAACGGGAAGTTAAAGTTGGCAATTTTACCTACCATTGCACGAATCCTTTTGCATAAACATTCAAATTTAAATGAAATTAAATCACTGTCCTTGTAGAGAGTGTTCTACTAGCATTCGTACTTTTAAATTTCATACAATTTTAGATTTTTAAGGACATTACCTTGTTTAAGTGAAAAGTCTATTTGCAAATCAAATTACTTCGGCTCTTTTCATAATCAACCACAAAAGAAATGCTACGAATACGAAAAATATTGTCATTCACATTGTAAAGCCCTGACAATTAAACCAAATCGGCAATTTTAAACTGCTAACTGGCTTTAGGACTGTCTGTCTATTGGTGCAACAACATGTATAATATGCTTAAAAATTTACATCGCTGCTGGTGTTCATTATATGGGCAATTTAAGATGTTCTTGTTAATTTTATCTTATTTAATGTTCATTACCTCTGATTACCTTGAAATTGCATACGTACACATGAACACTCTTGCACACACACTGATACAACATAACATGCCTCCATAACTTCACCTGAATATCATTGCAAGAGAGACAAACAAAACCTATTTCGTCATAATCACACATGCAACATTAATTCCGATGATAAGGATGATGTCATTGAGCACGAGAGTGCAGTTAAGAGATTCGCATTGTAAATGTCATTCTTTAAATAGTCACAGGCTATTAAAATCATCCTTTTTCTTCATCTCCTTTTCTTGCCCAGGACTAAAAGAGTCACATTTTTGATTTATTCTTCAATATATTGTTGTTGGTCTATGTTAGCTTCCTTTTCTGTGTTTATTTTCGCATTGACTGAGCAAAATGAAATTCTTGTCATATGAAATGCATTTTTACCAGTAACAAATGAAAATTTCAGACGTCTAGGAGACGGCAACAAAATCAACAATAACAGCAAGAGCTACTACTACCACCACATTTACAAGAAACTACAACAAGAACTGGCCATGAAAATAATACTCAAACCACCTGACTCTGACTCTTTTGTATCGCCCTACAGCAATAACATAACTTCATTACAACCATAAACATACAAAAACTGCACAAAAGAGCAACAATAACAATAGCAACAAATATGAGGAATGTCCTGTATTTAATTTCAAGTGTGAGTCCTTTTGAATGGTGACCACAGTAGTGCTTATACGAGAGATACTCGCTTGCCTATTCATGCTGCACTCTTTATAGGCTGAACACAATGTTGTGTTTGTGGATGTCTGTTGCAAGTTCAGATGGTGCGTGTGACATGTTTGGTAGACAATTATTTAAGGACATTTGAAAATGTTACAGACACTGACACAACCACAATACATGCAACTTAAATGGATGTGCCTCGTAAACATGATTTTTCGAAATCCCCAGCCCATTACATGTACATATATGGAGTTTATAGGGGATCTTCTTAAGGCATTAAATATTATTTTTAAAGCACTTATAAAATGCAGTTTTTATTATAAAATACACTTCTCTTGGGAGCAAAGAGTTTTAAAGGTCTGCGCTGAATTATTGAAAAGTTGTTCTATAGGAGGTTCCATCCCCAAACTTGGTCGTAGTCACTGCCAGTTTCCTTTCGATATTAGCTTTTGCCTCTAGAATTACAAATGTTTCGCCACGTTCAGGCTGTGGTCAAGTCATTCTCGAACGTCATTTCGATGTCTGTTCTTTGAATTTCCGTGTCGACGTTTTCTCAGGGAGATTTCAGTTCGGTCCAGAACGTAGAGATATCCTCGGATATTGAATTGGGACGAACTAACAAGGCTGGTAAAGGACTAATAATTTCCGACATATTACAGGTCAACGGTGGCCTAATTTAAATAGATTATCGTCCGATAAGGACTGTTTCTCTACTTTGCCTAAATGACATGCTTATCCACCGAACACTGCTCTATTGGAAGTTATGCTGAATGACCTGATATTTCGTCGCTAGTTTTTCAAGCAGGGAGCAGTAGCATAAATACTGTTCACACCTTAACATTTCCACCAGCATGCCCAATCGTTTTAAGCGCGTACTTTGGGTAATGCTCTGGCAGATATAATGTTTTCCATCAGATCTGAAAAGGTAAAACTTTAACTCTTAGTTGCAAAGTATGTTTGACTACAATGTCATCGGTTTATTGCGTTGTTCCCTCAAAAACGCTACACAAGATTTAATATTTTTCTTGTGATCAATCCACGTAAGTTCTTTTATTTAGTCCTCTTCTAAACGTCTTGGATGGTTATACATATGTATTTATGTACATACCACGGAACTGCAGCCGGTGATTCAGTACTCAATAACATGATAATTCCACTTAACTGGTACGCCTTAATACTCGTTCTGATTATTCATTTTCAAATCAATCGGTACAACATCTTTCATGGGAGTGACATGCACTTCAAAACAGACACGTCATCAGTTTTCATAGTGTCAGAACGTTTGAAGATCTGGGCGTGATGCTAAGCATGCCACTAAGCGAACCGGCCGCTTTCATACGGAGCTCGGAGTGGTTCAAACCCATCACTAACGAATCATAACAAGTGAACTTACTCTACACTGGGTAATACAATGAGCCATCTAGGCAACCAAGTGAACTTGCTGTGAATGGTAAGTTCCCTGCTGATCTAGTAAATCGAATTGATGAATTCGCCTGGATACAGTCCGACTGTAGCTAATAATAATTTCGATAATATGTATGACTATTGCTATAATGCGCCAACCTAAGGACGTCTGTAGCGCTTCCAATCCTTGATTAAACTTCTTTAAAATCAAGTATTTATTTTATTTTTATTTATTTTATTTATTTATTTATTTATTTATTATTAGTCATAGCACTACAAGATAATAATCTTATAAATGAAAGTGCTATGGGAGTACATCAAAGAAACAAAATAATAACAAATCATTGATTATATATGTAATGAAATGTTATATAATAATGTAGAAATAAAAATGAATAAGAACGTGTTAAAATCACGGGAAATAGGAATCGATACAAAAAAGGATAAAAAAATGAATATATGTAAAAAATAAATTAGGAAAACTACAAAGAACAATATATACAAATATAAAGAAATATACAAACAAAGTAAAAATATATACATATACTAAGATACAATGAAATTTAAAGATAAATTAATTAAAAAAATGAAAAATTAAAAATAATCATTAATAGAAATAGAGAGAAAAAAAAATTCACAAAAAAATCAAGATATGCTAAAAACTACTTAAACCTTTTTGAACTTAATTGCATTGCCTATGTTCTGAATATAATTAGGTAGTGTATTCCAAAGACTGATGGTGTGTATAAAAAACTGGCGTTGTGACAAAAGAGTCCTATGTCTGTGTTGGATAATCTTCATACCGCGGTTGGATCTAGCAAATGTAATCCTACTAAATAAGTATATTGGCTGTTTTAAAGTAATAATCTTATGGAGGAGAATAAGGCATTTTATATTTAATAGATTATCAAAATTAACTCCGAACATCCGGTATGAAAATTATGATATATGGTCTCGACGTCCCCTAATAAAAACATATCTGGCTATATTATTATAAGCCAGGTTGAGTTTCCGCCTATCGTCAGTATCACAGTTTGCGAAAATTTCACATCCGTATAAAAGGACAGGAATCAAATACGTTTTAGCCAGTTGCATACGTATGGCAAAGGGAGCCGAATCTATAACAGCCCACAAGTTTCTAAGCATACCATAAACTTTACCAACGATGACGTTAATGTGGTTAGACCACGTTAACCGACTATTAAAGATAACACCCAGATTGGATGCTGATTCAACAAAGTCAATTTTATTCCCCCTGATAATAATATCCGGCACAACAAATGCTCTCTTAGTTCTGGAGAGCAATAAACATTTAGATTTAGAGGGATTTATACAAAGTCCATTGGACCTAGCCCAGTTGTCAATTTTTCGTAAATCACAGTTGATGGTGTCTATACATAGTTGGATATTCTCTATACGCGTGCTTCTATAGAGCTGAACGTCATCAGCGTACATATGTACGCTACAATTATCCAAAACATCAGGCAGGTCGTTAATGTATATACAGAACAAGAGAGGCCCTAATATTGATCCCTGAGGAATACCTCTTCCAACGCTTAGCGAATTCGAGATCTTGCCGTTAAGATAAACTCGTTGTGATCTGTTCACAAGATAAGAACGTATGAGATTACAAGCTGAGTTAGAAAAATGAAAGAGGGTCTGTTGCTTCCTCAATAATATTTTGTGGTCAACCGTATCAAAAGCCTTGGTGTGATCCAGAAGAACTAAAAACGCTATGTAATTTTCATCTAGTTCCAACCTAAGGTCATCAACTACATTGACTAAAGCAGAAGCGCAGCTCCTAGCTTTCATAAATCCCGACTGCTTATCAGATAGGAAGTTATTATTCACGAGATAACTATTTATTTGTTTAGCCATGAGATTTTCCATTACTTTAGACAGGAATGGAAGAATGGCAATTGGCCTGAATTCGTTGTTGGATTTAGGAATGGGAATGGTTTTCGACTGTTTCCATTCATCAGGAAAGGACGACATAGTTAAAACTGTATTGATTAAATGAGTCAAATACGGCAAAAGTCTAGGTGAAAAAAGTTTTCAAAAACAGAGGATCTAAATCATCAGAACCAACCCCATTCGATTTTACCGAAGATAAGCTTTCCAATACCTCGAGCTGATTAACACAACGAAAACTAAATGGATTTTCAAGCGGAACAAAACAAAGGTCATTATATATGTCACTATCATGGGTCGGAACACTGATATTAACAAATTTATCATTGAGAGCGTTTACATCGACATCAGCAGAAGTATTATGACACTTTTCCAACACCAATATCACGGATTACCTTCCATTTAGCCTTATTATCCAATGCGGAAGCGAACTTCCCGACGTAAAACAATGTTTTTGCAATCTTAATGCGTTTGGTAACCTCACTACGAGCTGACCTATGGATGGCTTTCAGATCGGTCAATAACTTTTGTTCATAAATTCCTTGTCGTTTTTTTATGCATATTTTGTACGTGTTCCTCGGTTGTGAAGCGATCTGACAGCTTTGTTTTTAAAACCACTAAATGAATAACCCGCTACAAGTCTAGAAACAGATTTGTTGCAGACATGATATTAAGGAATGTGATTTAATTTCTTGCATACGTTTATTTGAGAAGTTACGCCACTAACGTTGTTTCAAATAACACAGTATTGTTGCCATTTCGGCCGTCGATTATTTTTGTAGCATAACTTAACGATTTTTCCAATGTTCGGATTCACGCTATAGGTAAGTCACTTTCTTTTTCTTTTTGTCTCCTGTTTCTCTAGGACATGCCACTCTTTTCATTTATTAGTTATTTTCCTATTTGTTTTGTTACCCTCTTTATATTTTGAAAACACTCATTTGGTCAAATATTTTTGAACTACGTCACTCATTTATATAAAAAGTCACTCATTTACTTATTGAAATATTTTTGGGGTATTTTCATATAAATTTTCGATCGCCTTTTAATTTAAACATCCTGTTTTACGAAAAACATTCAAAGCTCAAACATTTTTGAATTTTGTTCGTACGAATATCATCTGATATCATCGAACAAAAACAGGAGACAAGAAGAAACAATTTGTAACTCAATGCATAACAAATATCTTGTAAATATTGTATACGGTAGGGTACACATATCACATTTTTTAGGAACAGTTATTTGGGATTGACCAATGAATAAAGAGAAAAATATTTAAATTCTGTATTTCTTTCTCTTTGTGGTCATTCATTTAATTATTCAGATTGCCTGTTACAACTCGGTACGACAATTATTAGATGAAGTATCTTAAAAGGAGCGCAGCGAATATAAAGGACATGAACGTATATAAAGAATTATATGTATCTTAAAGAAAACATCTGATAAACCTTAATACTAAATAATCTAATTACAAATAGAATGTAGCCAACGATTCTGATAACCCCAGATATTTAAAATCGTCTTATTTTTTCAATGTTCTTCAATGTAATATAATTTCGGTAAGCATTTACGTTGCTCTTCATATGCTAAAAACGTACGTTCCGATCCCTCACGTTCTGAAGACTTTCCGCTAACGGAGGACATAAACGTATATAAAAAACATCATGTGTACGTACATATATCTAAAAGAAAACCACTGGTAAACCTTAATAATTAATAATCTGATTACAAACAATGGATATTTTAGTCACAGGAAAAAGTCAACAGAGATCATCTAATCAACGATTCTGATAACTTATTTTTCAATGTTTTTCAATGAATAAAATTTCGGTAATCATTTACGTTGCTCCTCATTTGCTAAAAACGTACGTTCCGTTCCTTTACGTTCCGTGGACATTTCGCTATCCGGGACTTATAAAAACGGACCTCGAAAGCAAACATGACTTGATATGAGAAAGAAAGAGAGAGAAAGTGAGTGAGTTATGCTATTTTTGTATTTAAGTTTGCCTTCTGTTTTTTTGGTTGCAACGCTTTAACGTCAACGACTTTTCCAATGTTAAGAACGCTGCTAATGTTCCCTACTTTCTCTTCTTAGCTTCTGCTCATGTATGAAGAATGAAAATTAACACAAAAAAATAAATCACTCGCTCACTTATACTGAAATATTTTTAAGCTGTTTTTATAAAAAAATTCGATATCGCTTGGCTTTCTAGTTTAACATCCTGTTTTATGAAAATTGTTTAAATATTTTTAAAATAAATTCGTATGAATCTCGTCTGAAATCACTGGAGACAAGAAATTGTAAAAAGTCGCCAGAGATCTACATAATTGATACATAACAAGTAGGTTGTCAAAATTGCATAAGGTAGGGTGTTCACATCACATTTTTTAGAGACAGTTATTTGGGATTGACCAATGAACAATCAGAAAGATATTTAATCTTTCTCTCTTCCTATTTTTGTTGTCATTCATTTTATTATTCTGATCGCCTGGTATTAACCCTTTGCACTCGGCACCGTTTCGGACTTTACCAACCAGCAACTCAACATACTTTTTAACGAAAACGTACATCATTGAGACGTAATATATAATAGTATAATTTTAGAACCAAGTAAGGAATTGTGATGAAATTTGTTTGATATGAATTTGTGGACATTGAAGAACACATATTTACAAACAAAAATATCAAACTTTTTTTTATTCGACGCTTAAGGACGAATTAAGATTTTGTATACATATTTCTTCTCTCGGTTATCGGATTTCTTTATTATCGTATCAAGTTTCCCACTTGCCTAATCCACTATATCTGTAATTTGCTCAACGGATCAGAGAAGTGTACAGTCCGTTGTGAACGCATTTCGCACGTTCCTTTTCGACGTGTACAACGTTTGATTTATTTATCATGAATCTTATTAATGTCATCACATTCCGATAAATTTTTTTGTGCCGTTTTAACAGAAAACTACAGGGGAACACGTGATGCTTAAAAAATTGCGGTTGAATAATTTGATTGTCAGTAATCGCTAACAAACTATCATGTCCCCTCAGAGGGGACAACCGAGTGATATGCTAGACTTACTTTTCCCCCTCAGAGGGGACAGCCGTGTGCAAAGGGTTAATCGTGTTGGGTAAAAATCATCATAAGACTCTCGCAGCAGCTATACAGAGTGTGCACATCTCCGCCCCATAATACATCAGACATCGGCTATTACGATTTTTCCGGTATAGTGTAGCAAATCGTTGCTATTAAACGAGTGCTGTTCACGAAAAATATTTATACTACAAATTATATCTGAATTATCTGGGAATATTGCATAAGGTAGGGTATTCACATCACATTTTATAGAAACTGTTATTTGGGATCGACCAATGAACAAACAGAGAAAAATATTTAAATTCTGTCTTTCTGTCCTTTTGTTGTCATTGATTTAACTATTCTGATTGCCTGTTACATCTCGGTAAGACAATCGTTAATAATCATAAAAGGAGCGCAGCGAGTATAAAGGACAAGAACGTATATAAAAAACTTCATAAGTACACATATCTAAAAGAAAACCACTGGTAAACCTTAATAATAAATAATCTCATTACAAACAATGGATATTTTAGTCAAAGGAAAAATTCAACAGAAATCATCTAACCAACGATTCTGACAACACGAGAAATTTAAAATCGTTTTATTTTTTTCTCAATGTTATCAATGTAATGCAATTTCGGTAAGCATTCATAAAATGCTCTTCATATGCTAAAAACGTACGTTCCGTTCCGTTCCTTTACGTTCCATGGACATTTCGCTATCTCGGCCTTTATAAAAGCGGACTTCGACAGCAAACTCGACTTGGTCGCCAAACATCTACATAATTGACACATAAGAAGTAGGCTACAAAAAGGTGCATAAGGTAGGGTATGTGTTTTTTTGGAAACAGTTATTTGGGATCAACCAATGAACAAAGAGAAAAATAGTTAAATTTTGTGTTTTTCTGTCTTTTGTGGTCATTCATTTAATTATTCTGATCGCCTGGTATTAACCCTTTGCACTCGGCACCGTTTCTGCAACTCGACGCCACTTTTTAACGAAACATCCTGAAACGAGTATAAAGAACATTATGTCTACATACATACATATATCTAAAAGAAAACATCTGATTAAAAAAACCTTTTAATAATCTGATTACATACATAACCTAACCAACGATTCTGACAACTCGAGAAATTTAAAATCGTTAAATTTTTTTTTCAATGTTCTTCAATGTACTGTAATTTCGGTAAGCATTTACGTTGCTCTTCATATGCTAAATATGTACGTTCCGTTCCGTGGATGTTCCGCTAACGGAACGGAAGCTTTATAAAAGCGAACTTCGACAACAAAACACGACCCGTTGAGAGAGGAGAGTTTTCCTATTTTTGTACTTAAGGTTGCCGTCTGTTATTTTGGTTTCAACGTATTTAATTCAACGACTTTTCCAATGTTGAGAACACTACTAGTGTCCTTTACTTTGTCTTCTTAACTCCTATTCAAGAAAAATCCACTTACTTATATTGAAATATTTTTAGCTGTTTATATAAAAACAACACTGTTTTATGAACACCCTGTTAAGCTCAAATATTTTCGAATAATTATGTTCATATGAGGAATATCGTTTGAAATTGTACCAACAACAGGAGACGAGAAATTGTAAAAAATCGCCAGAGATCTACATTATTGACACGTAACAAGTTGACTGTTAAAATTGCACATGGTAGGGTATTCGCATTTTTTAGAAACAGTTATTTGGGATCGACCAATGAAAAATCAGAAAAATATTTAAATTCTGTATTTCTTTCTATTTGTGGTCATTCATTTAAGTATTCTGATCGCCTGGTATTAATCGTGTCTAGTAAAAATTGTCATAATAGAGGCACAACTAATAATATACAGGATGTGCACATATGCGCCCCATAATGGCCTTAACACATTAGGCACCTACCTAATCGACTATTACGTTAAATTTTTTCGAGATACTTTAGGAAATCTTTTTTTTAAACGAGTGCTGATTCCGAAAAATTTTACAAATTGTAACTGAATTAGGTTCCGAATATTGCATATGATAGAGTACTCACATTTTTTAGGAACAGTTATCTGGGATTGACCAATGAACAAAGAGAAAAATAGTTAAATTCTGTATTTTTCTGCCTTTGTGGTCATTCATTCCATTATTCTGATCGCCTGTTAATAATCCCTGTTTGGTAAACTCGTCAAAAGAATGGAGCAGCAACTATACAGGGTGTGCACATCTGCGTTTCATAATGGCCTTAATACATCACATACCTAATTGACTCCTAAGATAAACTTTTTAGAATATAATTTTTATTAAACGAGTGCTGGTCACGAAATGTTTTTATATTGAAATTTATATCTGAGTATGGTAGCATATATTGCATAAGGTAGGGTATTCACAAATTTTTATGAACAGTTATTTGCGATCGACCAATGAAACAAGAGAAAAATATTTAATCTTTCTTTCTTCCTATTTTTCTGGTCATTCATCTGATTATTCTGATCGCCTGGTATTAATCGTGTTTGGTAAAATCTTCATAAAACTTGCACAACTCATACTCATACAGGGTGTGCAAGTAAGTGCAAAAAGTAAAGTAAAGTAGACGAGTAAACTTATTGAGGAATAAGGTATATGAAGGAAGTGCCATCTATTAGGCGATAGCTGAGCGCTGAGGTCATTACAGTAGTTATTGAGTTAAACAATGTTGTTGCTTTATTTTTATAAACATTTTATTCATATTTATTTATAAATTGTATAACAAATAACAAATATATATATATGTATGTATATAACAAATAACAATATTATTATGTTGTTAATGTTTATTTTAGTTTTGGATAATTTTTTTTCTTTTTTAATTATTTATAAATTAAGTGTTTAACAAATAACAAATTAAAAGTATTAGTAGTTCGATATACAGTGGGCAACAAAAGTCTTAGTACCCCAATATATTTTTGGACAATTTCATGAATTTTAACCAACAGTTTGTATAAAACCTTGAGGTTTTAATTTCTGTTTCATTAACTTATTTCTGTTTTATTATAAAACAAAAATTTTTTTTTAACGTTTTCCACAAAACAAAAGAAAAATAAAGAAAAGTTTCTGATGACTTCATGTTTTTGTACGGCAAAAGTGTAGGTACCTCTAAGAAGTACTCAGAGTAAATTAAAGATTCAAAGGACTAACATATGAAAATGCTATCGCATATCTTTAGTAGGATATCCTTTACAGTCAAGCCGTCCATTTAACCCTTTTAAAATTGAATGGAACCAGTTTTGTTTCGTGTTTTCTGGTGTAATTTGCCGCCATGCACTCCGATGAGTAAGTTTTTCGGTTGACTTTTGGTTGAGGTGTAGCGACTATGTAAGCGTTCTTTCCAATGATCACCGAAATACTCTCTTCATAGCCATATCGAACTTTGTGCGAGAGTATTAAGCGTGTGGCAACTTTGGTGGGCAAATCAAATCTTCACATTAGGAGCAGTATGATTGGGGGTGAATTTGTTCTTTCGAATGTTTCCTCAATAAATTGTAAACTGTCCATACCTGGTGTCACAGTATTGAATTTCCGCGTTCATGCGTAAATGTTTCATGCAATTTCTACGGATTGTGTTCCATATTTTTCTTTCTCCATACTACAGCATATCGAATGACATTTTCAATAATTTGTGTTAGTCTTTTGACCGTTCAAAATATTTCATTTTAACTCGCACGGATGTACTTCATTCAGCATGAGGGTAAAAAAGAAATGCCGAGCTTGATCTCAAGAAACGGTTAAACATGGTGGTGCTACTATAATGAGTATCGGCACTAGGCGTGGGCAGTTTGCAATTTATTAAGAAAATAGTTAATAAGAGGGACTGTATATACAAACTGCTGGTTAAAATTCATGAATGTTCCAAAATTGTATTGGAGTACTAAGACTTTTGTTGTCCACTGTATGTATATTTGATTTAACCATTCATTATTGGCTATGAATGGTTAAATTTTACAAGTCTTCACATTCTCATATAAAGGTCTTTAAATAAAAATAAAGATATTACAGTCAAAGAAACAAGTCTTCATTCAACATTCTATGTAGACTATTTTCCTGTGATTTTTATCAAATTTAAAAAGGAGTTCTAGCGTGTTTTAAGGCAGTGACAATTAAGAATGTTTGAAGACAAAAAAGGAATATAAAAAAGAAAATATAACATAGAAATTATTAGAAAACTACAAAAAAATTAGCAGGAAAAATTCAGCATACACCGCTGTATGTGTGCACCGCTGTATGTAGACTTTTTTCTGTGGTTGTGCATCGTATATTTAAAAAAACAAAATCTTTCAAGAAAGCAATCAAATACATTTTAAAAAGATATCCTTCTTCCATTGTACAGTTAAAGAAAAAATTATACGTACAGTGGTGTACTTGCAGTGGAGAGCAAAAGTCTTAGTACCCCAATATATTTTTAGAATTTGAAATAATGTGAGTGGCTTTAGACGAGTCAAAATATATTATTTTATTCCGCATGGATGTACTTTAGTATGGAGGAAAACGAAATGAAGAGTTGGTCTCAAAAACCGTTAAACTCTCGGTTAAAATTCATTGCTAAAATGTATTCGACGTAGTAAGACTTTTGCTGTCCACTATATGTAGACTATTTTTTTTTTTGGCTTTATGCTAAAGTTACAGAAATGGTTTGAATTTTTTGTGTTTTTTAAGTATTTTTTTTTCAAATGTTTTCGACAATGCTAAGCCTGCCTTAAAATTAAATTCAGTCTACTGTTGGTTTTTCTAAATTGTGCACGTCACGGTATATCACGGTATACCTTCGGATCATTTTCTTTGTTTTGTTGCTGCTGGTATTGTTGCTGTTATTGTTGCTGGCATAATTGCTGCTGCTTGCTGTTGTAACTGTTGCAGTTGTTGAGCATCTCATATTATTGTTTGTATGATAACTATTGTCATCAATTTACTGACTTACTCCGCCCATGTTGTCCATGGCATGATGTTCATTATATGAACGATTTTGTATATAACCATTGGTATTCTCTTTATTATTATGACTGGATGATAGAATTTCAATAGCGCAGGAATTGCCGTTGATATGTTATCGATAGACATGGCACGATTTTTCTTTCAAGCGCCATGTATCGGCTAAACGATTGACTTCGTTCCACTTGGGTTGTATAAATTGGTGTGGGTCTATAAAGAGATAAAAAAAACAAATGAATATCGATAAAATATTTTCAAATTTAATATGCACATACAGTCAAAGAATAAAGTCTACATACGGCGCTGTATGAAGACTTTTTCCCGTAGATTTTTATCAAAATAAAAAACTTGTGTATAAAAAGCTGTGTATTTACAACGCTGTATGTAGACTTTTTTCAGTGACTGTACATATATAAAGATGTATCTGTTGTAATAAAAATTTATGTAGATGATCTGAAAACATAATCTATATTGACTAGCATTCCAAGAAGTTAAGTTCGTGTTTGGTCTTAGCTCTGTTTAGTGAAGAATGTCTCATCTATCAATATAGTATGTATTCATACGTTTACGTACGTACAAAATATACTTCCAGATAGTAATCCTTATATGATAATTGTTCCTTGAGGTATTCGATTCCATATATTTTCAATATACAGTCAAGGAAAAATTCTATATACAGCGGTGACTTTTTTCGAATTAGAAAAGGTTTTATAGCGTTCTTTATGGCATCAAAATTAAGAATTTTTGAAGACAAAATCGAATATAAAAAATATAACCTAGCAATTACATATAAGGAAAAAAAGAAAACAAGAAATTATCGGAAAGAAAACTGTATGCTTGGCAGGTCAGACGTGTCCTGGAAAATTTTAAAATAAATATTGTAATCGTTAAATTAGTGTAATTATTAACGATGTTCACTAGTGTATTGGAGGTGAGGATAAATGCATACATATGCACGACGTAATGTTTGAAATTATCATTGAACGATCAGCAGATTGCTGACTAAAACTTATGCTCATCAATACATCTGATAGAATTTCAATTTACAAGAGACAGTTAAAACGATGCAAAAGATTTGTGATTTAGAGACGGAAATCAAAGCAACTCATAACAAAATCGTTAAAATGAACGAAGGATTTTCGTCACTCTTAAGCTTCCATAATCATTAGGAGCTACTACTTGAGCAGCAATTCAAAATGTTTGCAGGAAGTAGAGACTAATGCTTCCATTGCTACGAACTGAGATGACTACTGTATCCTTCAATTATTAGAAACTATGCCAGTTTTTTTTTGGCAAATTCTAGACCAAGTATTAGCCTATGTTAACTACGAGCGTTTTTCTTAACTACTGGGTCTTTAAATAATCTTGAGAATCTTTTCCGTGTTTATCAAACTCCACTAAAACTTCTTTCCTACTTTGAATTCAATGGAACATGTTGAGGATATCCTACAGTGGCAGTGTATATCAGCTGCACTTTTAGTCTGTAGTGCTCATGGAAAAACATTAAAAAACCTTTATTAGAGTTCATTAACAAAAAGGTAGTGTCTTGGCAAACAAATGACTTTCAAGAAATGTTTTTAACACTCCAAGAACATTAAAAACAAGAAACAAAAAAAAGAAATCTTTTTTCAATTCAATGACAAATTGCTTCCATTTATAATGCATTGTTCGGTACACGATAATTAAATGAAACGAACATGTTTTCTTTGGAATGAAAACCCTGAAATATCATCATCAACATCGCCTTCGAAATCAGCAACTCGCAATTGGCAACATTTAATAATTGGTTGCAGATTCTTCTTCCATTTCGAATTCTTATTAATCATGGCAATTGGAAAAACATTTTTTAAATAAAAAATACAGAACAAAACCGGCAAAAAAAGGAGAAACAATTCCGAAAACATTTATTTTTACACTTACAAGTGTGGATTATCAAATAAACACTAAAAACAGTTCACATGCCTCATAAAATCATTTCGTTTTTTTATTTTTTATTGCTACTCTATTGTTGCTGTTATAGTTGTTCTTGTAACACCTCTTGAGTAGGGAGAGGAGACAAATGGAACAAACGAACAGAAATATACACACATTACGGCTGTATAATCCCAGAGGAGTATGAAAATCATGGAACGGGTTGTGCAAACACAAGAAAATATTCGTAAATGATTATGATCGAGTACAAATACGTGTATTGTACTGTGTATGTGGATATAGAGTTTTGACAACTGAGAGTAAAAATATAGCAGTAGTGGAGTGATTTAGAAAATGCATCTACTCTTTAGAAGAAGTTAGCAATTTTACAAGGAAGGAAAACACTGCTACAGGTATTTTGTCTCATATTTTGAACTACGGGTCAACGGTTAAAAAAACTAAGTTTCTGCTCATGTATAATGACAGCTTTTGCCTTAACCGAATATTAAATACTATTTGTTCAACTTAGCCTCAAGATAGTTACTGACCGAAATTAAAAAAAAATTTATTTTACAAATCTTTTCTTGCAGTAGCATCAGAGCTAAGCAGACGCTATAACAGACGCATTTGAATATAAAACACAAGTCAGACTACAAATCTTATTGGACTTCATAACAACACAGCTTCTACTAATATTAACCCATTAATGCCCGAATTACTTTTTTTCTAATGGCTACCGTTTTGTTTTTTACACTCAATTTCCTCTCAGAGCATAAAAACTAAGGCAACCCCTGCTGGCAACTTAAGATGCCCCTGGGCAATAATGGGTTAGGAAAGCTTGTAGATTTAGCAGAAATTCGATTTGGACATCAAAGGTAAGCTTAGAATAGATGGCGGGTTCCCCTTTAGGTACAAGGTCCCACATTAGGCCAAGAATTAGGCCCATTGTAATACCACAATTAATATTCAACTCAGGGATACAACATTACCTAAAAGAAACCAATCCCACTCCAGAATAAAAATATACTGTAGCATTCTTAATAGTGGAGAGTTCTATCACAGATGACAAAAAATGAGAAGTCCCCCCTTCATGACAGGCACCGGCACATAAGATGACAGAGAGTCTCATCCATCTACTCAGACCCAAAGTTGCTGCAGATTTTATTTGAGAGAATTGTCGCGCAATAAGCCAGTAACCCATGAGAACTGCAATTATGCGATAGTTGGCCACGCGAGAAAACAATCGGCCCCATTTTTGACCTTTTCAATTCCAGCATTATCTTATCCTCAACAAAGGACAACGAAATTCAGACTTCCCGTAAAACAAGTATAAATTAGATAGTTTAACTGAGGCAATCCGAACACCTACGACCTGTCGGACATTATTAGCTCTGTACCGCCTCTGGTCCAGTATTTCAGAATGCTCAAGAGTCCAGGTTGGGCTAGAATTTAACCGTAGATCGAGCGTTGTATCAAAAATGATACATCTCAATTTTTTAGACGATATAACTTTAATACAGAAAAAGTTAGTTGCCTGATATTTTTATAATTCTTTAGTATTGTTATCGCCATTATTTTAAACCAAATAAAAAACAAAATTTAAAACAGGGGTTACAAAATTCAAAAACTTCATATCATTTTTGATACATACGACTTTCCTAGAGATTTCTTAGTGTTGTGTATGTAATTTTTTTAAGTTTTCAAAAATTTTGTGAAGTTTTATCGTAAATTATACATTATTTATGGTATTTGAGAAAGAATTGAAAGTTATGTAAGTGTGTAACGAAAGTGAAAAGATTGAATTTTCTATTTTTGATATGTTCTTGATATTGATTGAAGTAGTCGTAGTTTAGTATGTAGCGTGTTATCTTATTAGATTGCAGACCAAGGTTCAAACCTCAGGTCAGACATTTCCAATTTATAACGAAAGGTTGTAATGACCGATTATATATTAATTATATATGTAACATTCCTGCTGCTAAAGATTCTGAAGAAGAAGAAAATAGAAGCTCGTCTTATGAACTGGAGAAAGTATTGGCAGCAACAAACATGACAACAGGATGTTTATCGCCAAAGATGGTACTACTTGGAACAGAACAATCTGCCTTTAGTAGTTTGGGATGAAAAAAATATTACCAATTTTCACATAGATTGCTAGCAACTATTTCCTGAAATGTTGTAGAGTCTTTCTTACTGCTTTTCTCATATTTATCTCACGTGACAGATATTAGGCCCATGTTTTATCACAGATGATAATATTTCGGTCAACTACGTACGTATAAGATAACAGAATCATTCGCTTTGATAATGATATACATATTTACACCTATTATGCCTTTTCGAAAAATGAGCTGAAAGTCCTCCAGCTTTTAATAATCATGCTTAAAGCGGTTTTTTGAAATTCAAATGAAAATGATTTTTTCTAAAAAGAAATATATTTATCTTAATTTTTTTGTTAGAAATTTTAACTATTTTCATTAAACTTTTACCACACAACTTGTAGTATTATGTAAGAAATAATTTTGTATAAATAGTTTGGGATTAGCTATCATACTTTCAGAGCAGCCCATATATCCTTTTTTTTTTTTGAGATTTTTAAAAGTTTAATTTTTTGTTCGCCTAAAAGGTATGAAAATTAAAGAAAATATATTTAAATAATGATGCTTATGTTTTTATGTTCCTTTTTGGTATATTTGCATCTCAAATTAAAGTTCTTTAGCAACAGAATTCAAAAACTTTTTAGTTTTATTGTGGAAAATGAAAGTTAACTCCAGCGATTTTAATTGAAATTTGAAACTTACAGTCATTTTCAGGGAAATTAATTTAAGGCTTTTTATAAAAATCGAGCTTCATAAAGGGATTTACGGGGTAATACTTGGTATTGATTTATGTTTTCTTTTCTTTTGTTTTGTTTTATTACCTTTTCAACTCATATTTAATTTTGTCGCTGTACATTAGTAACTAATTAAATTTGATGGTCGTTATAAATTTCGTGGTCCACCGAAAACGAATTGATAGTTTTAGATTCAAGTACATGCTACGTGCGTAGCAACTACTTACAGCAGTATTTGGGGAAACCCGTATCCGGGAAACCAGGGAGGAATCAAAGGGAGAGCATTGTTATTGACATAATCGATGTTCTATTGCAACATTCAACTTTTTACCTCACATGACATTGACAACAAATATTTCTAAGGAATCACAAGAATGGTTTGTACCATCAAGCAATGTCCTATCTAAGCAATTGGAAACTTATAAATCGCCACAAAGCAGGGTGCTACACGTCAAATTATTACCATTTGGAAAGAAATAAAACCAAGCTGACATGAAGTGCTTGATTTTTATGTAAAAAACCATGCCAATGTAAATACATCATGTCAAAAATTTGGGCGCAAATTTCATAAAATGATAATAAAATGTAATAGCAAATAAATAGTTTTATTAAAATGAATTGAAATATTAAATTTTTTTAATAAAATCTATCAATAATCGTGACAATTCCATGTACTTACTACAAGTATGTATGTATCAAAAGTGATACATAAGCTAGAATTATGAAGTTTTTTTAAGGCTCGATCTACGGTTAATTGTATTGAACCTTATAGCCACTAGCTAAGTTCTCTGCTAAAAGGTCAGAGGGAAGCCTATTGTGTGTGGCAAAATAAGCCCAGGTCAGGCATCAAAAGTTTTTCAAAAATCTGTCGTTCGGAGTCGACTTTAAGCTGTAGGTCCCACCACTCATGTATAAAATTAACGCACACAACATAAGTGGTGTGAGAAACTAGGTCGTAATCCTGCCTAGAGGGTTATAATGGCCAATTATGTATGTAAATAAGCCCTTACCCTTGTTCGAGTGGAACAAAGTGCAGTGATGATTATATACAGCTAACTGCATACGAGTCTGCGTCCACCATACTTCAGCACCGTAAATCAATCCACCAAGGCCTGGTAGAGCCAGTTTCTGATAGCGGCAATGCAATCCATCTGTTATTTGCATTGCAAAAATGTATAAAGTACTCTACGAATTGAATTCTCATCTGAATTTGTGGAAAAAAGTTTTTTCCACTACATTTTCAAAGAGGGCGTTGTATGTCGAATCACTGTATGACACAATCACATCTCTAACTGGAAAAGCCTGCCTATTAAACTTATGCTTCGAGTCAGAAAGTGCCTCAAGCGTACAAGAATTAATGTGTCTCTGGGAAGTCTCACCCTATACTCGATCAATGCAGTGACTAGCTAAGTAGGAAAAACCCTACTAATAACAGGAAGGAATATTAAAGGCCATCAACTACGACTCAGTGATACACTGTACCACAATGATCTTTTTGGAATAGCTGCAGCGGGATTTCTTAATTCAGATGCGAGATTGTGAAGTGAAGAAATGTGAGTGATACACTGTACCACAATGATCTTTTTGGAATAGCTGCAGCGGGATTTCTTAATTCAGATGCGAGATTGTGAAGTGAAGAAATGGACAAACGAATACACTTGTAAGGAGATCAAATTGAACTCGAAATTTTCTTTGGAATGTTTCATATATCAAATGAATCTACTATGAATATACAGCACAACACATGCTTTACCTTTTGTAGGGCATAAAAACAGGCATCATCTTCAACATCACTATCATTATAAGAGTTGTGATATACTCCAGTTTATAATGGTAAAATAATAGGAGCTCAATGGAGAATCAATAGAGCATATATTTCTCTTTAGACAAGTATTATAAGCTTATAAAACTGAGTATAAAACAACAACAACATCAATAGCAAGTTAATTTTCTTTAAAATTCTTATAAAACACTTGCAGTTACTCAAACAATTGACTCGATGTTATTATTGTTTGTATTACGTTTTGTTTTTCTTGAATTTATTATGGCATAAACGAGATGGAAGAAATTTGAAATCCTCAAATCCAAAATCCTTATGAACTCCTCTTTAGAATGACAGAACCATCCACACATAATGAAGTTCCAATCAAATAATTAAGCAAAAGCAATGGAAGATGAAGAGTTCCAGTAACTTAAATTATTAAACAGAAACGTAATGGAAACAAAAATTGTGTAAAAGTTTTACAAGAAAAAAAAAATTGTTTTACTTGGTACGCAGAGGCTTAAAAGTATGCAATGCATAAAATGAAGAAGTAAGGAATATGTTCACCTGGAGAGAAAGAGGAAATTACAGTCTTTATGCGGAAAATCAAATGCGAATGCGTTGTCATTAGTAGCACACAAAAACTTTAAATGCAGGCAGAGGAACAAATGCGTTTGATGCTCTTGTATGTCATATGGATTGTTATCGTCTTAAATTCGGCAGTTTTGCTTATTCACGAAATGAGTTTGATCGATGAAAATGATTTTTCAAATGGAAATTAGGGTCAGTTGTTAACTGATTCATAGCCTATTCAGTAAACTCACGTCATTATCCGTTGAATTTTGTAGGGGTGCAGACCCTAGCCACGGCGCCTAATTTACCAAGTGTTTAGTGTTCATTTCATAAACAAATTTTGTCAAAGTTTTAAAAAAAAAATCAGTTTTCCTTTCTATCTACGAAAAGCATTGTAATACAGTGATTTAAATGTATAGAAGATGCAAAAGGAAGAAGCTGCAAATGCTTATGAGTACAAAAGATTTCTGGTATTCGTTAGGATAAAGTGTTGAATGCTATATCCGTCCATGATTATTTGACAAAAAAGGCTGAATAAAAGTCAACTAATTTGACAGTTCTCACTTCAATTAGATATCAACTGTCAAATTTCGTATAAAAAATTATTAAAAAAAATTAAATTCGTTAACGTAGGAAAAAGTTGAAATTGTCACTTTAGAAAAAACTTCGCACAAACAACGCGCTCAGTTTAGCCACAAATGGCAATATTATGCCAATATTGTTGCTGATTGCTATACCCTCTGAACCTCTGAATTCTGAATTCGATGAGTACAATCAATAAATTAAATTAATAAAAAAAATTCTTTTGAGACACGCTGTTGTAAAACAAATTTGTTACATATTTAATTTTAATTTGAAGTCGCCGTTTTCTAGTAGGTATTAGACGTGAGAATACTGTTCAAATTCCATTACAGATATCTGTAACAAAAACGAAATATGAAGAAATATTTCTTCGGCGACTTCCTCTCACCAAATTTCTGGAAAGTTTCTCAAAAAATCTGTCCTTTGGAGTCGGCTATAAGTTCCGCCATTCATGTATAAAAATAACACACACAACATTAGTGGTATAGAAAATAGGTCGTAATCTTGAGGATTGTAATGACCATTTATGTATGTATGTATGTTAAATTTGTATGCAAAACGAGTGTTGAATTTTCAATTGATAAACAAATCCTGAAGTGAAAGACTGTTTAAGTAAGTCACTTCGGTGGGTAGTGTGCTAAGCTACCGTTATTAGTGTGTTTGTCGTGGGTTCGATTCCCACCAGCGACTTCGGTCTGGTACACTACACCGATTACAAGGTCTAAGTTACTCAGCTCGTAATAATTAGATATAATTTGTAATTGTATTGGTTGTTATAAATAAATGAACAAAATAAAGTGCGATACTATGACCTTTATTTTCCTAAATTTCAAATGCACTGTCGAAATAACGACAAAATTCTTTTAAATCTGAACAAGCGATTGAAATTTTACTGCAACAGGAGACAAATTTGCCATTTCCTACTACATGGGCCACAAATATAAACTTACAGCGACTTTATGATACTCCTTAACACATACTCCGCTACAAAAGAGAAAACTAAACATTAAAGTTGAATATTTATGAATGCATTGTAATGATTAGACTTGTCCAGATGGGTTAATATTAAGTTCTTTATCATAATTTTTCTTCTCATTACATCATCATCATCATATTTGTGTCATAATACAAATTTGTCTTAGTTTTCATTTAGCTTATGCCTTAGGAAGGATTCCTATTTTTATTGTTGTTGTTATTGTTGTTGTTGGTGTTATTATTGTAAATGTTTTTAAATGTGATTTTCCCTCTGTGATGTTCATTTATACAATACAAAGAGAACTCAACACAAACGGCAGCAACAACAATAAGTAAATCCACGTATAAATTACAAAAATGGAATTGTGTGGAATGGATTGAAATCAAATGAGGATAGGGAACGATAATAATAATAACAACTACAATTACTACCATAGCAATGGTAACAAACTAGAAATGAGAAATAATAATAATTTAAAAACCAACAACAACCACAAACACAGCAGCTGCAACATGAATTATGTATTAATGGAGCAACAGGGAGAAAAAGCAATACAATGACAGGTATAACTGACTATCAGTAGTTGTAATGAAAGTAGTCACCCAGTAGGTAAGTGAGCCCATTAAAAAGGATACTTTTAAGTGAACATGATAGAGCATGCTATTGACATTCTGTTTACATTTGTTTTGTTTTCTATTTTTGTTCTGTGTGTGTTTGTTTGTATAAATATTTATGACAAATTCTCATCATTGTCCTGCATTTACATTGCCAAAATACACAAATGTTGCTGTCGGTTCCGACTTGGAGAAATATAGTTCAGCAGCAAGAAGTGAATCTTTTTGTATCCCTCAGAAATGAGAGGACATTTCCCTCTATAAGGTACTATTCCTACAATTTGGTTTGCCACAATAGTTTTGATATCGATCCAAAAACAAATAAGGCAAATAACCGAATTATTATTACGAAAACAGTGTGACTGATGTGCTTCTCCATTCCAAGCTGGGCATTACAGTACGTAAGAAAAAAACAACGTTTTAAATACGATGACGTTGTATAACTTGAAAAAATGTTAGGGTTTTGGAAAATTTTCTTTTCTTTTGAGGTGTTGTTATAATAATACGAATTAATTCAGTGTTTCGGCCATCGTTTTCTGTTATCTTTTTCCATCTTTAGGGAAAAATATGAATTTCACCACAAAAAAAGGTCAATTTAAAATTTATGCTCAAGCAAAATTCATTGATTTTCTAATTAACAACTGAAATATGACTTTCTTCTACGTACACTTTAGCTGCAAAGCTTCCCTATAAGATTTCGATAGGACTGAAATAGCGACTGCATTTCATGTCGTGAGAGTAGACCTACTTTTTCGAACGCAAACCATTTCCTACCATTCTTGTTATCAATTTTAGAATTTCCAAATACACAGAATATATATGTTAGGCTCAATATGATCCTCATACTGAACGAATGTACCCTGAATCACGCATAGAATAAAAGAAAGCCAGAGATTACGGATGAGTAATGTTGTTTAAATTTGTTTAAATTTATGGGTGTGATTTCCAGTTAGGGTGCGGGAGGTTTCGGGTTCAACACTCGGGCGAACCCAAGCGAACAAGTGTTTTTTTTGACAATTTCATTTGTTTAAATAAATTTATTGTAAACAAGGAAGTTGAAGAAAATCTCTTAGAAAATATACTAACACCATAATATTCAAACCTAATTAATGAAATCTTTAATCTTTATAAAAACGACGAGAGTGTTCTGTAGCAAACTATTCGATAGAGAAATATCAAATTGTGGCCGAAGATATTTTAATTATAATTGCCATCAGGACTACACTAAGCATTGATTACACTAAAGCCCTTTAGTTAGGATTACAACCTAGCTTCTCACGTCTCCCATGTTGTGTGTATTAATTTTGTCCATGGCTCTTTACCGTATAATATCTAATATACTCTCTTTTCTTTAATTTTTCTTGCTATTCAGTATTTTCTACTTCTACTACTTCTCTCCAATCACTACTCTAATTCGCACTATTTTATTGTATTATTGGGGTACACTAGTTCGCTTCCCACCTCTCTTCAAGTTGCCACAGAAGAACTCTTGTGATTCTTGAACCCAAATTGCATGAAAGTTTTTTTATACATCCACTGAGAGACTTTTTACAATAACTTTTCTTACTAACCAATTGTAGCATCGAAGAACATTTTGTTATCCTACTTGCTTAGATTGTTTTAGAAAACCATTCTCACCATATTCACTTAATTAATTCCCCCAGTCTAAACAGATAAACAGCCTTTTAAATTTAAGTAATAACTACACTTAAAAAATTTCAAGAAACAAACACCCGAAAAACATACCAACAGGCAAGATTCGTTACAAAAACAAATTCCTTCAGTCATTTACTATGTAGTCAGACAGTTTGTCAGCCAGTCAGTCACAAACAGCCCATATAGAGAGATTTAAAAACACATCATCGTCTACAATTTTGTTTACCGTCTTTTGTTATCGCATTTCCATATGGAGGCAAAAAATGAACAGGATAATTAAGAGAGAGAGAGAGAGAGAGAAAACGTGATATCGTAGGAGGAAAATTTCCAATTCAGAGAAATATTATAAAAAAAATTTAAATCTTAACAAAAAAAATTGGGAAAACAACTAGAAAAAGAAATCTTCAATGAAATGTTGTGACTGTATTCGGTTCATTCATAAAACTAAACTAATACGTGATACGAAAACGAGCTTTTCACTACAGCATGACTGATGCTCTCATTTCTATTTATAAATTGCTTTCGCTATCAAGGATACGGGAGTCTACTTTATTGTGTCCAAAGGTTTGCTACTGTTCATGTACCCATTCGTTCAGATTGTTAGGGTCCGTTGACGACTGCTTCAGCGAACGCACATCATTGTCTATGGTCGTCCTTGGAAATTTGGCAAAATAAACTGAAAAAGTGGTATTTAATTTGGCAGAATTAGCTCCAATAAGATGACCATTAACAAGTGACAAAGTTCGGAAGCCCCAGTTGAAATACCCTAAAAATACTTGCGAATCCCCTCGAGTGGCCGAATTCTGAGGTAAGTGGCGATAGATGGAAACTTTTGTTCGCATACTTATATATGAGACTTTTTAGTGACTGTCATCCTTCTTTTGGTGGCAGAGGAGACAATCCAGTCGTTCCTAAAAAGCAGTACAATTTCCAACATCTTGTCAAAAAAAAAAATAAAAATAGAATTGATGAGCAAGAATCCATGACATTTAAGGCCACCATATCAATTGCAGCTCGTCAAAAACTTTTCAAACGATTAAATTTACGAAGGTTCTCATAAAAATGGCCATACTCATAAATGAACTTGCGACTGTTTTTAGTAAACAAAGTCATAGATTGTCAGAGCCGTGACTATATAGAAATTTCTAAACTTTGACGTTTTTGAACTACGAAAGTTGGATTAATGTCAATGCTACTCATAAAACCTCTCTGGTGTGCACTTATCAAATGAAACCTTTAGTCGTAAGTCAAATGAAGACGAAAAGGAAAGCCAGACTTTTTATCACGCTTTACTCTCATTGTAACCTTAAACTTTACATATGTTATCGAATTGTGTACTATTGGGTACTAATAAGGGAAGGTTATAGTCGACTCATAAAGTTGTACCAGTTTCCTTTAACCCGAGCAAATAGTCCATTAGTGAAATTCCTTGACCACCCAGAGAGAGAGTAAAATAAATACAAATATTTTTAGAAGTTCGAACCGTACCCATATCTTGGGAAAGCGAAAAACTCAACAAAATTAATAATTACTACACTCAATAAAACAAGCTAATACATTTTCACAGAGTTCCAGTCACCGTTTTTTTTTGTAGGTATTTGTCGAGATACAAACCCCTGCTCAGTAATCTCGAATAAAACGAAAATTGAAAAATTTAAATTTCTTTAGGCGAATTACTCTCAGTTTTCTTCTGTCAAAAAATTCTGAAAGAGAAAACATGTTTCTCAAATCTGGAGTTTGGGGTGCATGTTAAACTATCGGTCGCCGTCGATCTTGGATAAAATTAACACACAGCATGGGTTGTTTCAGAAAATAAGTTGTAATCCTAACTGAAAGGTTATAATGATGAATTAAGTAACCTACTATAGTAGCTTAAGTAACTCGTTTAATGTTCAACAAAAACAAAAAAGTTAAGAAGACGGGGAAATCTTTTGTGGCAAGCCTATAGTCCTTAAAGAAGCGAAAAGGAGTAAGAAAAATATTGTACATGAAAAATTGAAGAGGAAAAACTGTCGCTAAATTTTACTCTAAAAAGTTCATGTTTAGGGAATTCAAAATTCGTTTTTCATTGCCACAAAGCCTATAAACGTCATATCGAATAGAATTGTAGTTGTAGAGGAAAAAACAAAAAACATTTTGTTCCATATTCTCGTCTATCATACCATTGTCCTAACCAGAAAGAAAGACTCATAAATACAAAAAAAAAAAACGAAAATTTCCTACAAAGTTCATCTACATTTGTGAGAATTCATTATGACTTCCATTCATCCCAGGCATTTCAACCATCGTATTCATACCTGCCACACAGTCTGCAATAAATTTTGTAAACGATAATTTACAAAACTTTTTTCATTTTTTGTTGTGCCATTTCACGGCAGAAAAAATCTCTCTGTGTTGAAAAGGCTACTTTCTCTTCTATACCATCTAATAATGGTATAAAAGCGTCGTTGCTGTATTTTGAGGAACATGTGGATGAAAGGACAACACATATGTATATACGTACACGCATCAGTTGTACAATATAAAAATTCAAGCTTTGTAAATCTGTTATATGTGTCGAAGTAAACAGCAAAAGAGGAAAAATGGAAGTAGCAATAGTATATAGAAGAGGCAAATAATGAAATGAATTCTCGTAATATGTGTGGAACAGTAGATGGAATAACAATTTAAGTGACATGATATTGTTTAAGAAAAGGTGACCATGTGTATTAAATAAGGGATAAATCATAAAACTGTAAGTTCTATTGCAACTGTTCGGTGGGGATAACTCCTGCATGCTCTAAAACACGTTCTTCTGAAAATGGCTATCTAGACTACTACTAGACAGTAATAGTTCTGCTTTAGTCCAACTTCATTCTGGACAAGGCTTCTATGTAGCCAATCATTATACGCAAATAATTAATAGAAACGAAAAGGTTACATCCCTTCGAATTTTTAGTATTTTGATCCTATACTTGCGGCTTGTGATTATTAGATCCATTGGCTCTTATTAGAGTTTAAACGCCCTATTCTACTTTTAAAATAGTTGTTTGTCAGTCGAGTGTTTTTCGCTTGCACACCAATCATGACATTATCGGTGAATGAACACCATGATATTCACGCCAATGGTGATTTATAGGGACGGAAAATCTATCGCACAGCAGCACTATGTGCTCTGTTGAATTAAAGGTCGTTGCTCTTGCTAGCAAGAACCAGATCTATGAAGACTGTGGTTAGGACATTGGTAGACAATACAGGAATCATCTGTGGGCATTCGAACTTGATAAATCGAATCGCTGACAGCTTTCTTACCCTTCCCCTGGACAAAACCAACATACTCTTCATTTTTACGAAGTGCTTCCCAATGAAACGAGTGAAGAAGCAATTTGGTGCCTACAAACTGATCCAAGAGAGGGAGCATTCTATATATGTATATACGATTGAGTCAAGGAGAGATAGTGAGACAGTAACGGTAGTATTCCATCGCAAAGTAAAATATTATCTCTCAGGGCGAAACTTCTCTTCCAAGAGGAAAATATCCACATCGAAAGATGTGCTGAAATACACACAGAAAATTTTTATAAGGACATAATACAATCCTATCTCGGCTCCTATAAAATTGACCTGCGAATAGTAAGATCTGTCTGTGCAAACTGAATCAGCTGGAGAGGGTAAATGGAGTTACTATCTACTGATTCCCAGCTCCTCCGAAGGGATGCTTGCATACCGCTCTCTCTTTGTATTGGAAAAAGAAGTTCGGAAAGGTATACTTGGCGAAAGGGAAGATGGAGAAATGCGAAGATCTAGGAAGCAAAACAAATGGGTTTGAGAAAATCCAAACTTTTGCTGTGTAATTACAATTGAGTTGTGCATGAGACCTACCGGAAATAGCTTGAGTAGACTCAAAGCAACCTAGATAGGGATCGCTTTAATATGTATATTCTGTGATAACGATAATGAATCATCAGAACATGTTTTTAAAATCTATGTTATGGGTTAATGAATCTGCGAAAGAAAACTTTTAAGATTTTTAAGTACTAGGCAGGGACATCGGGCAACATTTTGGAGCTTGTCAGGATTGACGGAAATGTTATATGAAGGCAATAAAGTAGGTTGTATGGTCATATTACTCTAGCTACTCTATACGACAATAACACATTATCGGAGGTGAAGTCCACAATACATCGCGTTTAATTTCCTAACCCCACAAGATCTTCTACAATAGGTATGGTTACTGAAAGATCCCTTATTACTAATATGTAAGACAGCTGAAGAAGCAAAAGATAAAGTAGAATACAGCTAAAGAAGTTACATTAAGATGTTATTATCTTGCACTACTGCTTTACATTGGTAAGGTATAAAGAAGCTTAAAGCTTTGAAGTCTGGGAAGTGGCGAAGTCTAATACGCCAGTACACATTCCGCGGAATGCACTAAAGTTTATAATTACATAATAGCAAGAAAGAGGGAGAGGTGGAAGGTAAATTAGTGTTAATTTAGTATGAACATGTTTCTATTACAAGTGTAACAGATCTTCCAAATACCTATGGCCACCTTGTCCAATTACTATAACGTGTGCACGTTTTGAAGACACGCAAACAGTTGCAAGAGTAATATCATCACTACGAGCCCATTGATGGCAGTCATTATAGTACTTTTCTACTACGAAAATAGTTGTATAGTCGTAGTACATATAAATAGTATGTTGTTGTTGTTGTCGTAGTTGTTTTAATAGTAGTATTGTAGTATTAGTATGTACTCGTAGTATAGTATTAATAAAGTTTTTCTGTAGCATCGCATTGATTGATGATGACGATTTGAATGAAATTGCAATCATTTTTTTCAATTTCCATTGCTAATGCCTGTTTAGTGGGTTGAGATATTTTCTCTTTTTGTTGAGGAAAGCTCAATAGAATTTAGAAGAATAAAACACATAAAACTTACTCAGATTCAGGCTTCTTACATTTATTTTACCAGCCTATTTGGCTTTGTTTGCTCTGATTTTAACATATTTTTTCTTGGGCTTAATAGAGACACTGACATACTTCTAGCTGTTAATGTCGCTGTACGTGTGTTTGTATTTGAATACGCGGAGTATCACGTTTTTATTTATTGTTCGTTCAGTGAACTTTCTTCCACATACTGCTGCTTGTTTTAGTTTGTTTGTATGCATGGTTGGCTGGCTGTTTATATGCCTGCTCGCCTATATCCTGGAACAAATGACTGACTGTCTGCGGATTTTTTATTTATATTTAGCTGAGACAAATAAGAAACAAATACCCGTCGTTGGCTGCATATCCCTACCTTCGTTAGTTGGTTAATTAGTAGCAGAATTGTAGTAAATTTGGTCAACCAAATTAAATTGAGTGTTAGAAACTGTTGTGATTCTTCCTTAAAACCTCCATATACCTGTTACTTGTGTTCTTATGGACAGATTTAAGACAGATATCTGTTGTTCTTCTTAAATTAATGAATTGCTGACAATTGGCTTTGGAGGATACGTTTTATTGTGTTCGACAATACAATACCATTAGAACACCAGACGGAATCTTTTAATAACTTTTTATTTGATTTATGTTTTCAAACAGAGAGTAAATTAATTAAATTAATTTAAAAGAATTAATTAAAAAGAAAATAATGCGGCATTCTACGACTTTTTAAGCCGGCAGCAATGGCAGACATTCAGAGGGTACATAATTTTAACACTGTGGGCCTTATTGACAGCCAAGTACATTTGTAACTCAGATAAATGAAACCAGACTAACCACAGAGTGTATTAATGTTACGCCATTATTTTGAATATCAACCCCTTTGTCTGTAAGAGGCACTTGCGGTTCAGTTGCAACTGATGAATAATTACAAGATGTGGAATTACAAACAAACGAGACCATTAGAGTAATTACAAGCTGTAAGTACATACATATACATACATACATAACGGCATACGTTCAAGACAGGAAACATTCTATACAAATGTGTCGGCATATAGTGGGACAGAGGTTAGGTATATCGGAGTGGAATACTCAGAGCCCATGGGGAAACTCGAAAAATACTTCCTCAATGCATTACGCAATTAAAAATTGTGTTGTATTATTATTCTATTACTTCTTCGAGTGGTTAACCTTCTGTAGACCGGCTAAGCTTTGACTTCTCTAACTGAGACCATATTTGAAAATAATGTTTTCTTATGACGCTTCGTGCCATTCGGTATTTCTCCGTTACCACAACACATAACTTTGGGAAATTTTTGAGCTGCATTAAGTACTTCGATAACTTTGCCTAGAGGCTTTGTTTTGACTTTTTATTTTTCCTTAAATTTTTAGATCAGTTCACGCAAATTTTATGATATTTATGTTACACCAACAAAGCCTTATCACTTTTTTTAAATATTTGGGGGCTCTGAAAAGAACCGATTGGATATTCTGTATTGGCTGTTATGTTCTTCTGTTATTTGTTATTGCACCTGAGGAGAAAATATGTAAAATGTACTTCAACATTTTTATAAAATTTTATTCTTACATTTTAAATATGCAGAGGATTAGAACAATTCGATGAAACTTCAGTAGAAAGGGCGAACTTGCGTTGCCGCTACAGATAAACGGCGAAGGTCGGTTAGTGCTGAGCTGAAAACAGCAAACTTGTTATGAGTTGACATTCAATTTGTTGGACCCATATCACCAACTATTTGATCAACGACAGGAAATCCTTTGGTAAGTAGCTTTAACATTAGTTGGTACAAAAATTTCTTTCCACATTTTGTAGTCAAATTCATATAATGGAGGCTGAATTCAAGATTTTTTCAACCTGTAGCCACAACTACCTGACGACAGCAGTGGATTAATCATACTCGCACGTTGTTTCTGTCGCCTTCATTTCACCGAATGCAAACACATACATTTTGTTGATCGACGACATGTCCGTCTTTCGTGTGGTGCATGAAATCTGTTGGTGTTGATACATTCCTTTCATGCATATCTATATCGTTTCCAAAATGTTGTAGCTTCTTAAAATGAGTTGCAGGAAACACTTTCCTGAACAAATAATTGTACGCTCTTGGTCCTAATGCATGCAAACTCATGGCATTGAAGCTTTCATTCAGCGTCCGAACCATCTGTAAAAATGTTCAGCATTCTTTCTATTACAAGATTGGATTGGGCAAGTTGGCATTTAATGTGCTTATTTTCAGACTTCAATTGTGTTGTTTTATCTTGGCATTGTTTTGTCGTTCAACGAAATGTCTATCGTGCTTGTGCTGCATGAGATATAATTCTTTCATGCATATCGCCTTAGAAAGAGGTTGAGGAAAGCCTTTCTTTTTTCAAATGGTTGCACGCTTTCATTACAGATGGAAACAAATGGCATTGGATATATCATTCCATCTTCAGTACAAATTTCGGGGAAACATCAATTTTCTTATTTGACCGTCTGTAAATATATTCAAAATTTTTCCATTAGCAGGGTTGGCTTACTCGAGCTGGCATTTTTCGACTCCAATTGTCCATTTTGTCGCGGTATTGTTATTATTGGTAAAGCCATCATTTACGGGCTAAACAAGATCCATTGGGCGCTAGGAATACACATTTATGCTGTTTAGAATACATACACGTATACGAGTATACATATTTACGTATAAAAATCTATAACGAAAGTTTATTATCTAAACTCACTCTGTAAACTACAGCATGTTTCTAATGAAAGGGCAGCTTGAGAGGCATTCCAATTGCTTCCGTTTTGTAATGACTCTTCCAAATTTCAAAACCTGTGTGCATACATCATAAATAATTTATGATTTATTTTTATTTTTTAAATCGTAATTCCTATGTCAGTAAATTATACTTAGTTTGCCAATCCTGACGATTCTGTACTATTGGTGGCACAGCATTTGGCATTAAAACCATACCCGGTAGTAATGATGTCTGATGTGGTGAAATGATCGATCGATGAAAATCAAAAATTGGGTGCAAATACCTTTTGACATGTATTATCTCACTTTCGTATTCTATTATGTATTATCCTTCGACACACAAGAAAACGAAGGTCCATTTATTAATTATGTTTTCAAATTGAAGTTTTTTGAATTAGACTTATAGGCCATTTACACTACAGCGAAATCTAGTACTTATGAGATTTCGAGCCAAATCTAGTTGATTTTAACTAGATTTCCCATACAAAACAAAATCTACTTATTTAGTAGATTTCGGCAAAATCTACTCAAAATCTAGTAAAAATACAAATGCAACTATGTGTTTTGCCAAATAGTACTTAAAAATACAACGCTGAGCAGGAAAAAAATGGCATTTCAATTTAACCCTAATGAAGTCAACATGTGCCTCTCCGGCACATATTTCACTTGGTCATGTTGTAACTTCCTTAAATATAGGTTCTAGTTCTTACTGCTTCTTGAATTCCTACTTTCAGTTGTTTTATTTAGAATTTACAAATTTCAAGTAATAAATTAATTTCTTTTTATTTTTTATTTTGTTTCAATCAAAAATGTTCTTAATCATGTCAAAATGTGTCTATGAGGCACATATGGAAACGCTAACTACTACTTCTATTGTTGGTGAGCAAAAAAAATAAATATAATAATGAGTTATAATGAGGTATAATGAGTTACGAAGAGCACCCATTATTTGCCGTAGTCTTCTAAAATTAAATAAAAATAATTTGTCCAATGTCCGGTCCATACAACACGAGGATGAATTATCAAACCAGCCAAGCCACCGAATATATGCAGAATGTGTAGGCAGTCTTGCAGTATTTACCACAAAAATACTTGCAACGAGCATTGTTCAAAAGTTCTAGTTTGCTTAAAATGCGAAAATAAATAAATAATATTTCATTTATGTAACTGAGAAGAAAATATTTAATAAAATAAAAATAAGTTAACAAAATTAATACGTAAATTCTTTGTATGTGCCACTGAGATACATTTTGACTGGATTTTTAAAAATTTTTCCTGACTTAATTAGGGTTAAACTAAAATATTATTATTTTCTTTTAAATTTCAGTCAGCTGTTTTTGTTATTAAAATGAAATCTTGCTACTGTCAAATAAATCCAGTGTAAACGATGTAGATTTTGAGCAAGATTTGAAATCTAATCTACTACATTTCGCTGTAGTGTAAATGGCCTATTAGATTGCATGCACTTGAACCTTATTTTAATTTTTTAAGAGAATTTTCATTCCACAAACATATTTTTTTATTAATTAATTTTGAATTTCAGTTTTAAATCAGCTGTAACCGACTAAATTTACCAACATAACACGCAACTAAAGGATACGAAATTGATTGCAAACAAAGTACAAAAAATGGCATTCTTTTGACAACTTAAAACGCAATTAAAAAAATGCGAAAGGCAGGAAATCATAAAATAAAAAAACAATAACAACAAAATAAAACAAACTCTTGACAATTCGAATAGTTTTACATTTAGGTTTTCAAGGTCCTTTTATATAGTAAATCCACCTAGACTCAGCGGTTTAGAGTGGTTCCATGTGGAAACTCTCAGGGCTCTGTCATCGAAAGATGTGCTTAATTCAATTTGGGTAGGAGGTAAAAAAGATAAGACATGGCAACATCATCTGTTAGTCAGGCCCTCATTCAAGCACTCAGCTCCTATGAGATTTAATAGAAAATAGTATGGGACTATCTGGAAAGGCTGAATTGACTAGGTAAGGAAAATAAAGTTCAACTGTCCCCAAATTTGGGCAAACGGACTCACTTAAAAACTTTAATTCACTTGCATTAACCAATCGTTTTAATAAATATCCCCACTCACTTAAAATTAATTTTAATATGCCGTGTGTAACAATATCATGAGGATATCCATAAATTACAGGCTAGTCGTCTTTAATTTACTGGGGATTTAAAAAAAGAAAAAAGAAATCTGAAAATTAAAACACAACCTGCATTTAACACTCGTTTAATGTCAAACATTAAGAAAACTGTCTGCATTAAAACTGAGGCAACGACATTCAATGGAATGTCTGCAGAGAATAATTTTAAAAACTTCAGCAGGCCACAAGTATTCCTGTATAGACATATGGCCGGCTAATAGTGCAACAATTACAGCAGAATGTCTTTTAAACACATTTTGGCGGTAACTAAACTCTTGGATGAGCGTGTGCCCAACTTCACCTTCACTTCATAATTCTTTTATTTTGTCAACAACCGAACAATTTGACATATTTCTGCAGGATACTTATGAAAATTATCGTGTGGCACATGTGAACCCTTTTAATCTTTCGTTATTCCTCAATTTCATTCCATTGTTATTGCAGCAATAAGTGGCAGTGTGGCTGTATAATATTTTATGATGAATTTCTTTTTTTCGACGATTTTTTTGTTTTCGACAAAAGAAAAACTGCAGCGAGTTGAATGACTGACTGAGTGTTGTGCTTAAAATGATGTTTTTTATTGTTTCTGAATTTGTTGGTGTTTTGTTTTTCTTCCATCCTCTTTGTACAACAAAACCACACACAAATTAAAATAAATGCAACAGAATCCTTGAAAAAATAAAATAAAAACAACCAGTTTTTGTTTTTTTTTGATTTTAATTTTCAAATATTTCGTTTTGTTTCTTCTTTTTTGGTTTTAATCCTATAAAACCTATAACAACAACAATAATATGATTTCTATTTGTATTTACTAGGCACCATAAAATATTTATTGGATTTGCATTTTTTTTTCAACGAACATCAGGGAGAGTATGAAAGCAGGAGTAATTGCATTTCAGATTAGAATGTAAATACGAATAATTGCCTTAGAGTTTTATTTATTTTAGTCGAAACTGAATGTGAATTTAAATTATTTTTTCATTTGCATCATTGGCGTGACTCTATTATGCGAGTAAATAATTGAACGTACAGGATTAAGCCTTAAATTAGAGTGTGGAAGTAATTGGCAGGAAATTAAGTCATTACCGGTGCTGGATAAACAACGAAAATTATAAAAAAAAACACTGAAGCTTGTCAAAGCCAATAACAACAGAAAGATACCCTATTCCATTACAAGTTACTACGAAATTATTTATTAGGTTCTTTATTTTTTTGCCGTTTAATTTATCAAGTTTTTCAAGATAAGCAGGTGATTGGCTTACTGTAGTAGATCCTAGTTGCATTGAGAAAAGTGTTGGGTAATTTTGCTGATTGAATCCTACTCTACTAATAAATAGAAAACACTTCGAATTGAAGCCCAGTGCAACTATCTTGTAACCTCTAAAGTATATTATCTGAGCATTGTGAGCTTTGAATATCTCATGTGGATTTTGCGTGCAGAAACATTTTTAGGTTGCTTTCGTTTACGCCCTTTAACACCGCGACCATCAAGTAATGTTACAAGACATCGTTTAGTTTGCGAAAAGCTGTATGCAAGAATCATTTTATAGGATTGAGGTACCTGTAGAGGTTACCGAAGCAAGTGCATGGTATCCCGGATCGCACCACTCGCGAAAGGTCCTAAGGAGGTCAGTTTTAAAGGTTGGAGAATCACAAAGGAAGCGATAAAGTGATACAATAATTGTCGAGATCATATAGGATCCAAGAGCTTTTCATCTGCAATTTGCCTTTTTCAATCCCCTAACCAAATACCAACCCTAAAAATGACGCTACTTAGTCCATTATATACTGAATACACTTCACACCTATCACTTCTAGCAAAACCAGTAAGGTGGAAATAACCAAGACAAGACCATGTGTATCTAATGGAAAGATTACCTCGGCCCGACCTAAGATGGGAAGATCTTAGCGTGAAAGACACTAGACTCACTAGAAAGACTGCGGTGGAAATATAGCACGATTTCGATTGAGAAATCGACGGAGTTAATGATACTATCGGAGGAGAATTAACCCCAGGAAGAAAGATGGACACAAAGTAATATCGTATGATAGTTACCCGCAGTGTGGTGATAACTTGGAACTTATCGAAGTCTTTAGCCTTTAATCTTAAAAAAGCGTAAGCAGCAGGCTGTGTACTAGCACTAGATATTATAAAAACAATGGAAAATTCTGCAGAGACTTTTGTTTCCATGAAGACTTTTGTTTTGTATACCAGAAACAAATGTTTGTAAACCGATGTCTACAATGTGACAAGATTAAGTATAATCCAGTCTAGCATAATATCGAATCAAAATTCGTGGTGGTATCCGGAACACTAATCAGTAGAAATTCAAACGTGAAAGTGAGAGTAGAATTCAATTGGCCAACAATTGCAAAAAAGCTGTGGAATGGGTTCCGATGCGATTCGACACAAAAATAGAGCAATGTACTTGTGTGGGTAGAAACTGAATCGAGTGGAATCGAGGAAAGTTAGGAAAATTGTCCTACATCAAGGAAGAATGCGGATGGATTAGTTACGATCTTATTCATCTGAATAAGCGAGGCATATCGGGTACAGACATGTTTTACAATAAGTTTGAAAGTTTTAGCAGATAGTTGAGTCTCCTGAATAACGGCTGGTGCCATAATGATTAAGATAAGGAAAAGGGAGATACGGTGGCCTCTTTCCCTTGTCTCTGTTCTATACTGTAGTATACTTTTATCTTCTACTGACTGTGATTACACTGCTTTCATTATGAGTTACAACTAGATGAGTTTTATTCCTGAACGAAAGTGTTCTGACACCATTGTTAACCATATTTTACTACTACAATGCGATTGTAAGGATTCTGTCAATCTGGTAATCACATTTTTTGTTTAAAAAATTGTAAATAACGGGCGCCATTAACTGAGTGTGTATTTCAAGTTCATTGATGCATTGGATGCCTTCATATGGACAGTAAATACAACAACATGAAGATGAATCAACAGCCAATATTATCAACTAAAATATTGCCTAAACGGCAACATTATTTATGCCAAGCAACAGGCAAAAATATTTGGGTTAATGGTTAACTGTCCATGCCATGATTTTTTGACAACAGCGTCATTGAGAACGAAAAAAGAGCAATAATAAGATATTGAGAAAAATAAAGGACAACAACAAATAAACAATAAATGGTCAAAAGCTTAAAAATTACAAAAACGAAATAGAGATTCAGAGAGAGAGAGAGAGAAATAAAGAAAAAACACTCACCAGTTAATTAACCCGGATCGTTAATGTTTGAAGTTGATGTTGAAAAGCCAGGTAGTTTGCGCCAACCCTTGCGATTCCAAAAACTGCGTGCTTTCGATACATTGGGTTGGGCATTTAGAAGAACAAGACCGGGATCTTCGGCGGCTCTTATTTTGGTACAATTTAAAATACGGCAACCGCAAGAGGCACGCGTAAAAAAGCCCGAAGAATTTTGAAAGTCATCTTTAATGTGATGTTGTTGATGTGGCTGTTGCTGTCCTTGATGAAGATGATGATAATGGTGGTGTAGGTGTGAGTCATGATGCTGATGTTGCAAATGCAATTGTTGTTGTTGATGTTTTGTATTGTGGTGTATCTGAGGTATATGTTTAATAGTGCACGATGAAGTTGTTGCTGACGTTTGTACCGCTGCGGATGATGAGCCTGCAGATGTTTCTGCTGCATTTGTATTATTACTGTTGGCTCTTTGAAATGAACGACAACATTGTGTGGCATAAGCAAAGGCACTTTGTTGACTTTTTTCAGCTTCATTGCCAACAGCTGCTGCAGTCCTTGTAGTTGAAAGGCCATTTGAACGTGAACTCTTAAGGGCATTGGTCTTGTGCAGACGTAGAGAACCAATGTAACTCGCACCACTGGAACCACTAAAACCACTATCCAGATCAGACGCTACACAAGAGGATTGTAAAAGACCAGCACTTACCATTGCCGAATTGAGTATGGGAGAGATAAAGTCATCTGCTGATTCTTCCGTTAGAGCCGTATCACATAGGTTGTCAGCCGATGAAGAAATCAGTCGCAAAGGCTGACCCGAAGCTGTGGTAACACTAACCGCGGGCATTGGTGTCTTTTTGGTTGTGGGACTACTATTGGGCGGACTCTCTGGCATAATCAACGCCTCTACGGACAAATTAAGCTCGTCTAATATCTTATGATGTCTATTTTGTACACTCCTCAATTCCTCCTCTACCAGAGTTCGGGTCAGTGAGCCAGTCAAATGGGAAGTGGCTTTCAACTGGTGGTGACTGGTCATGGAATTGGAGGATGATGTAGATGAAGCGGAAATTTCTTCATAGAAATTTTCCGGTGTGGAAATATTAATACAGTTAGCTGAGGCCATCGCGCCAGCTACATTATGGCTTTGTTGTTGGGTAAGTCTTATTCGGTACGATTGCCGGGTAGTTGGTGATACCAACAATTTGTTCTTTTTGCCTTTCAAGAGGAGAGCTCTTATAGAATTGGGTGGCGGGGGAATGAGATCTTCCTCTTCATTTGCTGCCACTATAAGCTCAGCATGTAGTATGTTGGTATGTTTCATAACAGCACCTGGTTCATAGTACGCATATGAATAGTCGTGTTGTTGTTGTTGTTGCTGTTGCTGCAGTTGCAACAGTTGTAAAGAGGTTATCTCTGTCCATTGCCCATGCCGATCCTCAATACTGTGATGATGTTGATGCTGATGATTAAAGCGGCCCAAAGTCTTGGTTTGCCTTAACAGATCACCACCACCCTTAAAAGAGACATGGGGTTCTGGGTCCACACACACTTCAATGGCATCTAAATCAGCTTCTTTTTGTTGTTGCTGGTATAAAAGATGGTGATGTTGAAGTTGTTGCTGTTGTTGAAATTGATGCTGTGGTTGCTGATGCCGCAGTGCTTGTCTGTTTATCTCACAAAAGGATTTGACATTCGTATTGTTCACGATTGTGTTGGTGGGGCTTATGGTAGAAGGTAAAGTCGGGGTAACCTCTACTGACATTGTATTCTTTTGATATGAAGTCGTTTGAGGCTGTGGCTGTTGTTGCACAACACTGCCAACATCAACTGAACAATCATTTGTTGTATATAACGATGGTTGTTGCATATTAGCTGTTGTTGTTGCTGCTGCCGCTGTATTTCGATATTGAGGTGCTGTCGTACATGTCGTTCTTGTCTCAATAAATAACTTTCCTCGTTGAGCTGCCGTTGCTCGTGCTGCAGCTCTGTTTTCAGTGCCCCAACATTTGTGGTTTGTCCACGTTCTACCAGATGACTTTGATTTGGTGGTTGCTGTTGTATCGTGCAGTAATTTTGATTCGTAATAATCGCCCGTGTTTGTTGTTTCTGTTGCTGCAATTGTGTATGTTGCTGTTGGTGTTGGTCTTGCAGTTTTAAATTCTTCTGCTGTTGCTTGTTTAGATTGAGTTGACTGCGGCCTATACCCAAACAAGCCTCCATGGCACATGTTGTTGATTTTAATTGATGACAGTTTTTTCAAACTTTCAATACAAATACTGGGTTTTCTTTCGGTTTTCTCTGTTACAACCTGTTTAGTTGTTTAGAGGGGGATGATGCGTGATTGAATGCTTCATATTGACCAGATGATCGTCATCAGTTGATCGCTGTAATTGAAAAGTTGAAAGAAATGCTTAATCAATGCAGTCTTTAAAGGAAAAAACAACTTTTTGAAACTAAATTGGCTGAAACTTAAATGTGATCCCTTGTGGGGGAAATTAGTTTGATTTCATTTAGACGTATTTAAGCAATGGCCATCAAGGACAACTATTTCATGGTATAAATGCGTGCAATTAATTTGGTAGAATTTGAAAGTTATTGTACTATACATACCTCGAGTTTACAATATTTCTAGAACCCTCCAATTGCATGCAATAAATATTAAACATTCGTTTAGTTAACACATTTCAACAGATTTCTTGTCATAAATCATGGCAATTAAAATTCTTGTAAATTGTAGACAAAATTCCAAAAGAAAAGAATTATTCATACGCTGCGCCCATCCCATCATTCACGGTTAAAACATATGGTGCTTCTGTTAATGTCTTCGCTACACTCTTATATACTAAATAAAAACGATAATTGGGTTCATACATTTAAGGAATGAAGCTCTGTTTGGTTTCTAATAAGCATAACACATTTTTAAAAATTGTTTCATAATTAATTTCAGTCGCCACCAAAAATTCTGACGAAAACGAAATTCGTTTAATGGCAGCAAATTTGTGGCTTTGCAGTCACTGCAGTCAATCTCATGTAAACCGTGCATAATTGACCGCTAATGCCACATAAAAATATTATTCTGAAATTAAAAACTATCACGTAAAGTGCATGTTGTGCTCTGTAGAGCATCGTAAAGTCTTCTTGTAGTTGCCATAGTTTCTGCTAAAATTTGTGTTTCTTGTAAATGAAAGCAGCATTCACTATAAAATATTTGCACAATCGACTAATGAATCACAGCGACTATTAGTCAAGGGACTGACAAATAAATTGTTAAGCGAAATACGCAAGGGCGGCTTGGTCGACTTATGAAATACAGCCAACAAGAGAAACATTAATTCTAGGTAGTGTTCCAACTTTAAAATTTAAAAAAATCTCTTGTAGATTTTTGATTGTCGATTGAAAAAATGTTTAACCCCGCATTAAAATCTCTCCAAGAAAAAGTCTGAGTGGGCCTAATCGCATGATCTCCAGCCTAAAATCCATACCATACAGAGACTTTTTTGAGATGTAGTGGACGTTTTTGGATCTCATTTGAGTTGGCATCGTCTCAAATTCGACAATTTTGTTTCTTCACGTACCCATTCATCCAGAAAAGAATCTTATCACTGAAGATGAATTTATTCAACCTCTTCAGAGTTGCCATGGTAGTTGTCCATGGTAATTTAATAAAACGGAATAAACAACTAATTTGACGAATGAACCTCCATCAAGATGGTTGTTATCAACATGCCAAAAACGGAAGTTTTAGCTGGAACTCACTATCTGATTAGTCATTACAACCTTTCTGTCAGGATTACGACCTAGCTTCTCACACCATGTCAATTTTACACATGAATGTCGGAACCTACAGTTAAAGTCGACTCCGAATTACAGATTTTTTAGAAACTTTCCATGACAGTTTTATTTACTTTCGGTATATAGACTTGTACCAGTTTTACTGGGTCTTAAAATAGAGGTAATGTAGCCAGATTTGTGGGTCGGAATATGTAAAAGGAGAGCATAGCTGAGCACATTCGGTATGGTGCCTTTAGCTGGATAGTTAATATAGAACGTAGCATCAATACAGAACATAATTGTGCATGGATTCAGATATGAGATTACAACTGATGTGATCCAAATGATATCCTCCTGTTCTACTTGATTACTTTTGCGACGTGAATCAACTGATGAAAGTTAACCTGTGAACACATTTGCTGACAGAAATTATTTTTTATTTGTTTGTTTGGTCGGTGTGTACGTTTTACAGTAATTTTTTCTAACAACTTTAAAGACACCGCACTATTAGAAAGTGTGGTCAAAGTAACGACAAACTATGTGTCGAATCAAAAACACCCTTTGCTTGCCAGTTGTGGAAGCGTAGTGAAACTAAAAGTTGACGACAACACATATTGTACACAACTTGCAACGACCAAAAATTCTAATTAATTTAAGCAAAAATAGAAAAATTACCAGCAACAAAATAGAATAAAATACGACAAAAAAAAAAGAAAATTTACAAATAAACAGCAACAACTACATAAAATACTAACAAGTTGCAACAACTATTTATGTTGAAACATTTATTTATTAAATGTAGCACATAAAAATTGGTTGCAAGTTTTCTGAGGCATTCGTTTGTTTGTAATATTTACATCCTTATTGTTGTTTTTGTTGTTGTTATTGTTGTATTTTCAAAAGTTGACATTCATTCAGTCATTCGTTCAACCCGCATATGGCTTAACAGCCACCAGCGAACAGGATCTCTGCCGGGCTGACTGACTGATAAAGTTGTAAAGTTGCTATGTGGCGGTGGTATATTTTTGTTTATTGTTGTTTTTGTCGATCGTATTTAAAATGCTGGTTTTTTTTGGTTATTTTGGCTGGAAATTGTGGTTTCTTTTCGTTGTTGCACGAATCACACAAGAGGCGAAAACGTAACGAAAGGATTCAACAACCAACAGCTTTCAGCAGTAACAACAGCAACAACAAAATAGTTGACACTGCATCTTTTTATAATTGTTAATTGCAGTGCAACGGAATTTATGAAGGTGGCATAAACAACGCTATACAGCACACATTTAAAAAGCATAAAGCATGCATCGTTAATACGAATTGAGAAGTACTAACAGCGAGGACGTGGGAGACAACATTTTGTTGTATTAAATCCGAAAGGAGTTGTAATTTAAATGTAATTTTCGTTAAATTTTGCAAGTACTATGTCATTCAACCATTCTGACACACTTTCTCCCTTTTAACTTTTTGATGCGTATCAAGTTATTTGCGGTTCCAACTTTAGTGTGGCACATTCAGTTCGTCGAACATTAATTAAAAATTTTAAATTTCAAATGTGCCACAACAAACACAACATGCAAGTTATTTAATGCGACAATTTCATTGCATTTGTTATTTTTTGTTCTCTGCTTTACCTATATATTGTATAACAAAAGATTGTGCACAATGCAATATTCATTCGCGAGAAATAACGCAACAGTACAGAAACAATATTTGATGCCAGAGAAAATATTTAAATTTCTTAGAGGATTTATTCCAATGAGAGTAATAAAGTCGATATAATTTAAAGGATTATTTAAGGTGTCAGTGCTTCCAGAAGAAAAACATTTTAAATTAAGGGGAATTGATTCCTAAACACTCAGTCTTTTTAAATTTTAAATTTCAATTCATGTCCTTAAGAATGAAAACAGCGTTATTACGAGTATTTTTCAATTTCCTGTCGCCAATTGTACTCCACTGCTGCTGTCAGCAAATATTGAATAATAAAAATGTTGCTTGTAAAATATTTGTACAAATTGTTTGTTGCAGCAATTGAAACGCACACTCTGGGGCACGAATGTCTTTCAAATGCGTTTCTCATTTTAGGGAAAGCAACACAGTGTCACAGAACACAAGAAAAGTACAATGCGATTACAAGACTTGGGTGACAATTGCATGTTATAGCCATTGCAGGCAATACAGCAACCAAGACAACGACGACAACAAGCTTGGTGAACGCACGTACTAAGGCAGGGCAACAGAAATAAGGAAAATATGTGAGTTTTTTTAATTCTTGTTGTTGCTGTAATTGTTTGTTTGTTTCGTTTAATTATCAGCAATTAATCTGTAGTGTGGTTGTAATTCATACTTTTCAGTGACAATATGGCAAAAATAAAGAAACCAACAACAACAGAAAAAAGAATGACTGCGAAACAAAGGCAGCAAAACATTGAAAAGAAGCGCAAACCAGCAGCAACAAATCACGTTTTAATTGTGATGCCGGTGTTGCTGCCTGTTAAAAAGGAGAAGAAAATCGAATAAAAGAATGCAACAGAAACTGCTTAAAACACATGCATTCGAAGGCATGGGCTTGCAGTATATGCCGCATATGAATCAAAGCGTACGAATGTTGGTTGAAGTGCTTCTCTTGCTCTCTGGTAGGGTATTGCGTTCGATCGTTGAATTTGTTTATATGTGTTGTTGCTGGACGAGGCATATTGTCGTGTGCTGCAAGCATGGTAAACGTTTCAGTTAATGATGCAATGATGAATTATACCACTTGCAACATGCAAGTGCACTCCGAATGGTATTGTTGTTGTTCTATAAATGTATGTTGCACCAGTCACTTATTGTTCGTCCTGGTTGTTGTTGATTAGTTTGGCTATAGTACAGTCTAGTATGTGATGTGTACAACCTAGAATGTGAGAAAACTATTGTTTGGTGACAACAAATTGCTTTTATTCATTCCCTTTATGGATTTGTTGCTCATGTTGTGGAATCTTTTACTATTTTTTACTTTTAGTTAATCGTCGACATCATCGCTTTAGAAATTGGTGGTAGTTGTTATTGCTCTTGCTGTGGAAAGTCATAGTGTTGGTCCGCGCCCTGCAATTCATAACAGACGTCATCGATTTTTGGGTGACAGAACATTTGAAGATCTGGGCATGGTGGCGAACGTGCCACAGGAGGGAACTGGCCAGTTTCATCCGGAGCTAGGGGTGGTTCAAACCCACTACAAGCGGATCTTGACAAGAGCTTATCTCACACTGAGTAACACAATGGGCGATATAGGCCACCGATTGAACTATCCGGTGAACGATAAGCTACCCGCTATCCTAACCTACATTAACCTTCACTGTGAACAACTACGATGAATCATCTAATTTTTACAATGATTCCTGCTAAAGCCGCGTACACTATTCTACAGGGTTCGTGACTTTTGTCCCATGATGAAACACTTAAAACCCATGATTAAACCAAGGATATCTTTCAAGCGGAAACATTTTTCAAATTAACTTGGACAAGAGATGCAAAAGACAGGGCATAGCAATACAATACTATACAGCCACGCCTCCATTCCAGTACTCGGCTCTTATGAAATTAAATCGAAGATAGTCATCGTCTAGGTTGACAAATTAAGGCTACCCTCTGCTGGGTTCCAGGGGTTGAGGGTATTCTCAGTAACAGGCAAACAGATGAATTGGCGAACCAGAACCCTTCTGTGGAAAGAGGTGGTTATTTGGAGCGGTATGCACAACGAAATTGATGATAAAGATTAAGGATTTTGAAGTAATCAAAACATTATTTTGGAGAATATAATAAGAGGAGTTCTGAGTCATGCATCAGAGTAATAAAATCGGTTTTGAGTCATGCATTAAACTATCCAGGAACAATCAGAGGTCGATAACCGATTTTTTTATATGGGACGCTAAAATGGGGGTTGTCTCATGTAGATTCTATGACGATGAACAGCAGCCAGAAGTTTGTGTAGGAAATAAGCTTGGAGAAAACTATAAAAGACCTCTAAAGTATAAAGCTTGTACAATAAATCTTATAACCATAGTACTCAAGCATTTTTACACGATAATACCATAATACTACACATATAATGCAGTGCAGACATACATTTATTCGAAGATTTGAGTAATACATTTTGAGATAATGTACTGAATAACATTCTATTTGTGTGTCTTTGGAAGAGATGAGTATGCCAAGGTTATTCTCATTTGGCTTTGCAAAGGTAGTGTCCTGAGAAACCCTTATAAATAGGAACAACGATTTATGCCAGCCACAGCTCGCTTTTTGAGTCGTGCAATTCATCTTTGCTGATTAATTTTTAAAGAGCGATGCCTTGAGGCGTAGTATGATATGGTTTGGTAATTCATTAAACGTAAGCACAATAATTAGCTAACAAGCCAAATCGCATTCAATTAAAGCTTAAGCTGTGATTAAGAAAGCGTTCACATTGAAGACTGTTTCAAAGACAAGAAAAATACAATATTTTTGAAATGAGTACCACAAAATCATATTGAAATACCTAATAAGTATACAAAATAAAATATTTTCCTCAAATACGGTTTCAAACCAAATAACGTTTTCTAATCCATGCTCTTCGACTCACTGTTTTAGGAATAAAAAATGAAAAACCATGGAGCCTAGACAGCAAAAATTTTAATTAAATTTGTGAATAAATGTTTATGCTTAGTTAGGCATTTTCAATAATGAAGTGTGTGTGTACAGCATGCAACACAGTTTAATTGTAACAAAACACCAATTTTATGGTCTATTATTAACAAGCAGCAACACATGTTTAGTGTAACACAATAAATTTTAAATTAGAATTCCGTCTCTAATTTATTGATCACTGAAGCTTTAACTGAAACTAAATGCTCTTCCCGCTCTCTGTCCTTCTTTCTGTTCCCTGTAGCAATAATGATTCTGTTTTCGAACAAAATTCCATGCAAATTAACATGAGAGAGGTTCGTAATGAAATTTAAGAAGACCAATATTAAGAGCTTCGTTATTATAACGGGTTGCAGTTGTAATAGGATTCCATATTTGTAATTTTTGTTGTTATTATTGTTGTGGTTGTTATACAGCATTTAACTTATAAATTTATCTGTGCAGCATTTTATTGCATTTACAGCCACATGCACATTTAAAATGTATCTGAAGACCCACACGCACAAAGGTTCATAGCTTCACTCTTTCAATGTTTTAATGAGTTATAGTTTTTATGGGTGACAATGAAGAACCATTCGTGGACTTTAGCAGACAGTAAAGGACAACAGCAAGAACAGTACAAGATAGAGTAGAAGAATAAGTGTTTTGTTAAATTTGCTGTTAATAATACAGTCTCATAGTCGCTATTGGATTTCGAATTCCAATTTGTTAGAAATTATTAAAGAGGAGAAGAATTGTAAGAGTAGGAGAACGCATAGATGTATTATGGGACCTTCACCAATAGTTTATGTCCATTTAAGTCGGATTTTTTGCGAATTTTTAATCACAATACTCTAAAGCGTTTTATTGATTTAACTTAGGCAGTCGTCTTAAACATAGCTTACTTGAAAATGGTAGGAATTTCTCAATCTTCATCATGTAGCCATTTTGTGGCACATTCTACCTATACCCTATCACCCTATATTTTACTCGTGAAACTGAGCACAGGATCGATGCAGTCGTTCGGAGATGCAAAGATTCCAATCAAAACCATGAGGTTAACAGAAAGTGTTTCTTTACTTTGATTGCAGATTATATACATAGTAACTTTCCATAATATCGCCATTAGATTCAGAAAAATCTTCATGTAAATAAGCCTTAAATTTTTAAACCTGCTCACAAAATGCTCATCAATTTCGCACTTATTGTACTGTCTGTTGGTGGCATACCATCTGTTTCAAAAGGCATGTTTATATTTAGATCCGTAAGAACCTATCAACCTAATTGAGAGCAGCATTAATGCTCCATAATTTTATTTTCTAAAGAGCTAAAAACAGGGGAAACATTTTTTGATTTACTTTTAATCTTTTTTTGATTTTAATTTTCAATTTTCCATATAATTGCATAGACACTATTTAACATTTATAATTTATGACATTCGCCAGGGCTCAGACCAATCAATTGGCTTTTAATCATAAAAAATTGGCTTTTATGTTATAAAACGTCAATAGTATAATTGCAAATGCAAACCGGCATTAAAATATCAACATTGTACGAGTGACTGTCTGTCTAACCGTACGTAAATTTAACTGTCTGCGCTATAGTAATGTTTTTTGGTTGTTTGTTGCCACTGTATGTTTTTATCGTGTAAAACAATTGATTTTATTCGATTGAAACGATAATATTTGTCAATGGCCTTTCGTGTAAATCAAATGTACAATAGAGTCCCATCGCTATTCGATTGTCTGCCTTGGTATTCCGGAGAAGTGTCAGACAATTGTATTAAGGGTCATTCACGTACTTACTCGTACAACAATTAATTGAATTTGAAATTTTCAGGATTAAATATTCATAAGGATTTTATGAACTGACGAAAAGTTGTATGACAGGAATTAAAACAAAGAGAGCAAAAAACGATTTATTACGATGCAGACATAAAGTAAACTTACGTTTCATACAAGTGTTACAAATAGATTACTTTTTTCTTCTGGTATTGTATTAATATTTGCATAACATGGATAATATAAGCAGATGACCATTTAAAAGTCTGGTTTATCCTTTTCGTTCAATTATGTTATGATTGATGTGCATGCAGTGCAAAAGATGAAGTTGTTAGTGTCGTATTACTGAATACAAAATGTAAAATAATATTTTTTTTTTATCGATTTCTATGTTTATTTTAATTTTATTTCGTTTTTCTTTTTTTAATTAGGTATGAGGTAAAATTTCCATAAAATTTATGCATTACTTTAAGCATAGGATCAGAAAAATCCTTTCAAATAAAATGAAAAGTAATTCAAAAAATAATAATTTATTCCACAAATTATACTCATAAATATCAGATGTTCGAAACTACTTTATCGGCAATAATCAAGAGATTATGACGACAATTTTAAGACAATTTTTTTATAACAATACCTAGGAAAAAATGCTCGCAATTGTTACAAAATTTTTATTTTTTTGTTGGTTGAATAAGCAATGGGCGTCTTATTTTAATTTATTGAGAAAAGGTTCGATTCACTCGTTAATTGTGTATGGGTATTAGGTTGAAAGAGCTTCATTTCCATATGTCAATCCCAGAGGAACGAAACTAATTCCAAGCATGAGTAGGTGGGAGATAAGAGTTGTTTTAGGAGTACTAACGAGGTATGACAGATGAACAGGTGAAATAAGAATATTTCTGAATTCTGAAGGCTACATTGAAGTCGCCGTAGTCTAGTAGGTAGTTGTTGGCTTATTGGACGTAAAGCCCCAGTCGAGTCCCATGCCAGACATCAAAACAAAATACAAAAAGTATTTCTTTGGTGACTTTCTTTTAGCAGTTTTCTGGCAAAAACTCTGAGAGTAAATAAAATTGCCATGAAAAGTTTCTCAAAAATCTGTCGTTCGGAGTCGAATTTAAACTGTAGGTCCCACCACTCATGTATAAAAGTAACACACAAAACATAAGTGGTGTGAGAAGCTGGGAAGTAATCGTGACAAACTATGTATGTATATACGTATGTTCTGAGTGATGCATTAAACTATCAAGAAACCATTATGTATGTACATGAGGGAGCAGTGGAAACAGTGGATCATATTTTATGACTGTCGTTGCCGACAGATATGAGCCATAGATGGCTAGATAGTCGGTTTTTTGAGAAATTAGTAGAATCTGTGTATTTAAGGATAGTGTTCACGCCTGTTAGAAGTGATATCTTCGAAACATCAGATAAGGTGAACCAAGGAATCAGATTCCTACTCACTAAATAGGTTTTTACCCCGAAAATACTTACTATTAAAAGTCTATCTCAACAATCTTTTTAAAACAGAAAAGAATATACAAATACAAATTATCAGTTTTACAAAACGAAAAAAAAAATAAATCTAAATAATTATTTCTGATATTAGAATTTTTTGTCATAAATCGTATGCCACTTAATTTTCATTCCATTTTGACCTTTAAATAACAAAACTATCAAATAAATTTTGGTAAAAACAAACAAGAAAATAAAATAAAAAATGAAATAAAATCAGTGGTGTTTTAGCTAAGTTTTTACAATTTGTTTTTAAAATCGAATTCAAAGAAACGATAAAGTAGTGGCAGTAACAGAGTTCAAACTGAGGTCTAGAGTAACCAAAATTTGTAATGACAATTGCACCGAAAAAAAAAATAAACAGAAAATAATTCTGACCACAGAACAGCAACAAACTATAGCAAGTTTTTTCCTGGCTATCCATTTTGGCCTAAATTTTAACAGACAAGATAATGGAAGCGAAATGAAAATAAAAAACCAATAAATACATGAATTTTCTGTGACATATTCAAAGTTGTCAACATGTTGTTGGGGGAGAAAGAACCGCACAAAAGTAAAAAAAAAATATTCGATTTGAACAAATATTGAGTTGAGAGTTTCATTTCATGTTTTATTTTCGTATTCAAATCAGGTGAACAAATTTGTAAATTTCTGTTGTTGAGTTAATATTTGGACACCCGTTGACGTTTCAAAATAAACAAAAGTGTGCTAAAACAAATCTGGCCGATACAATTAAAGCCAATGCGGTGGCAAAAGTTACTAACAAATTTACGAATGTTTGACTTTTTAGGTCAATGTTCATATTAAACATTTTACTTTAATGGCATCCAAACACGCATCTTCGTCGAGGTCTCTTGTCTTCCTTACTTAGGCGTTACTCAATATCTGATTCACTTCACTTGACTGAACGCCGTGATGGTGCTATGCGATTAATTGATATAACGTGGGAACGTATGTCCATAAAGGTTTTAGGCTTGGTTAAGCAGTTACATCTTCAGGATTTATAAATGGCAAGGACGGTTAATTAATAAATTTTATTTCTCTGTATTCATTGCCCAATCAACCAAACAAACTTTTACACAAATTCGGTGTGGAGCACATTTATCGGAGCACAAAACAGACAAAACATATATATTGACAGTACAATAAACCCAGACGCTTACGCAGACGTGCCATGACTCATAGAACGATCTTACGAGAAGCTATTTTTATAATCAGTGGCTCAAATCCAAATAGATTTGTCCGAGTTGTAGAAGAGAGAGAGAAACAACAAAACTCACATTTTGTCCGGGAATTGATATTTCTGAAAATTTTTCTCTGGAATTAGAAACGTTGAAGGCCCATGTTGATTATATAAGACCATTTATAATCGAGGATAGAATAACACGCACTTCTAATGGAAGTAATCCTTACGCAGGCACGAATAGAGAAATTCTTAGGAATCGCCACATACTTCATACCATGACATCCAATGATCCGAACAGATTTTCCTACCCCGACCAAAAAAAATATTGCTGTCTACTGTGAAAGAGTAGATATAGGATTGGAATTTAAAGAAAGAACATACAAAATCTTTAAATTTAATTTGAGCTCGAATTGGACTACTAGGTAGAGTTTTGGCCTATTAGACGTGAAACCAAACTCCAGTTCAGATATCCCCAACATACTGAAATATGAAAATATGTATATATCTTTGCTGACTTTCTCTTAGCAGATTTGGGGCAAAAACATTGAGAGTAAATAAAAATTGCCATGAAAAGTTCCACAGAAATCTTTTGTTCTGAGTCGATTTTAAACAGTAGTTCCCGACGCTGAAATTAGCACTCACATCATAGATGGTGTGATAGGCAAGTTTGTAATCCTTATTGAAGTGTTGTAATGACCAATTATGTATGTAAGACGCTAACAAACCTTCTAAAACTACCGTTTCCTTTCTATTTTGATCAGAATCATAATTTTCAAATGTTTAACATTTTAAACTGGAATTTATTTCAGCAACTTAAATGGAAATCTCATCCGCCAATAAATTCAATCGCCCCCTCACAATCGCAAGCCTTTAAAGCCGTTTTGTAGCATTTTTTTTGCTTTTTATTGTTATTATCGTTAACATTAATGTTGATGTTGTTTGTTAAATGAAATGCAATAAAAATAAGAAATAAAAAATCTGTTTTTAAACGACACTCTGTTCGGCAAAAAAATGTTTGTTTTTGTAAAACAATATGGAAATAATCAAACGACAAAAAACAACAATACCCCACACCAAGACGGGCTACAATCTTCCATTTTAGGATATAGTAGTCGTATTCACTCTATAAAACCCTCTCCAATGCCTTAAGTGATACAATAAAACTGGTTGGTGTAGTCCATGTTTAAGTAACCACAGTTTGTTCCACTTATTAATCAAATTAATTTTATTATTATATTATTAATTAAACAAAGTTTTGAACAATTTTTCGTAATTTCTCGTTCTCATTGAAGGGATTTAAAACAAATTGTTCAACCCCAATTTGTTCATGGTCCTTCTCCCGTTCTTTGGTAAAAAGCGAATCTCATGAACACAAAATAAAATAAACAACGAGTGGAAAACAAAATTAACAAAAACAACTCTACACAACAAAAAATGAGGTAAAGAGATCAAGAAACTCATCAGTACAACATTAAACAACAACAAAGCAGTAAGTCAAGTAAATTTTTTTTAATATTTTTAATTAAAATTTAATAACAAATTATTTCTTAACATTTTAGAAATTAAAATTAAATTAAAATTTAATACCAAATTATTTTTTCATATTTGGAACTTGAAAAAAAAAATAAAAAATTTAGGAATATTTTTAAATTTAATATTTCTAAATTTTTTTTTTTTCTTACGAAACTTGGAAAAATTTAATGTCTCCTATATAATTTTTAGGGTGATATACAAAATTTATAATGAAATAAATACATTCTCATATCTCATTCTCAATCTAAATCACAATTATATAATAGAATTTACATGGCAATTTATTAAAATCCCAAATAACTTTATTCAATTCTATATTCTATTTTTTCTATTTTTAAACTAGATAACAGGTATCTAGTGCTACTTCCTCGTAGCCCCTAACCCCTATTTATAGAATATAGAAAAGAATTTGTACTACCTCAAATTAGCACTTAGAGTTTTTCTTAATTTTTTTTTACGCTAGATAAAAGGTATCTAGTACTACTTCCCAGTAGCCCAAATCTCTTAAGTGCTAACTTCCCTTGGATTACAATATCCAGTATTGCCCTCTTATATATTCTCGTTAAAATTTGCTAGATAGCAGTTCTACTACTACCTCTCGGTAGCCCTAATCTCTTGGATTACAATATCCTATTACCCACTTTTATATACACTCTCTTTGGAATTTGGCTGGATAGCAGGGCTGGAACTTCTCGATAGCCCAAAGATCTCATATTTGAATTCATCGTATCTCAATATACGAATCTAATTAGAATCTCATCACTCTTCTTTATATCATTGCATTTTCAAATCGCACATTGAGAGAATGTCAACATCATCTCTTAACGAGGCAAACAGCTCTCCAAAGGAGAGCTTCTTATTCAACTGTGATCAGTTGAACCAATTTTGTCAACAATTTCAACGACCTCCCACAGACGAACAATCAGAATTGGTTCTGGGGGTCAAGTTGAAACATTTGGACTCAAAATGGGCAAAACTCGAGAGTTCCTATGAGAGGATAATGTCGTCTCAGGACAAAACGGTAACCGTGGAAGCTAAGGAAGAGGCGAGAAAGAATTATAAAGCGTGTATGGACGTCTACTACCTTTGTACTTCACAGCTTCTCGAACTAATAAAGGTGGCTCAAATTAATTCCACTGGGGAATCAGAAACATCCCGAGACTCACACACCTCGACTCAAAATACGTCCGAATCCTCGGACTACTGCATAAAACTTCCCCCCTGCGATACAGAGGTATTTCAGGGAAGTTATGAACAATGGCCCTCTTTTCGTGATATGTTTACAGCGGTTTACATAAATCACTCCAAACTAACCCCTGTAACTAAACTGTACCATCTCCGAAACAAAACGAAAGGCGAAGCGGGTGCCATAGTCAAAAGATATACACTTTCTCACGAAAATTTTGAATTGGCATGGAACGCTTTGAAAACCCGGTATGAAAATAAGCGTGTATTGGTTGACAACCAAATAAAAATATTGTTTGATATCCCACCAGCTACAAGCGAGAACAGTGAGTCAATTAGAAGAATCCAGTCTTCTGTAAATGACTCTTTGGCTACTCTAAAAACTCTTGGAGTAAACGTGGAAAGCTGGGACCCCATCCTCATAAGATTGATCTCCACTAAATTACCCGATTTCACCCTCTCACTATGGGAACAGTCTCTTTCATCACCTCGCGAACTGCCAAAATGGTCACAAATGTCTCAATTTTTAGTAGACAGGTATGAGGCCGTGGAACGTCTCACCCGCATTAAAACTGCTAAGGATGACTTTCGCTTAGGCAAAAAACCTCAGCCAAATATACACACATATTCCTCTCAGGAACACTTGCATCTAACGTGCAAGGTGTGCGGTGAGGAACATAATCTCAGAGTGTGTCCGAAATTTCGGGCGTTCACTGTACAACAAAGAGTCGACTTTGTGTACAAGAACAAATTTTGCAATAATTGCTTAGACTCGTCTCACATGAAGGCAAACTGCAAAAAAAACTTGCAAAAAAACTCACCATTCTCTATTGCACATGACAAAAGTCTCAAAAAATTCGCCGCATGAAGCTCATAACTCCCATTATAAAGGTAACAGCAATTCCCCGCTATCTACAAATGTTACCCAGAACAATCACAGCGACACTCAAACGGAATACCCTACCTCAAGTCAGGTACATGCTAATTACTCTACGAGTAATGAAAATATTCTATTGCGAACTGCTTTAATGCAAATAGAATATAGAGGTGAACTCTTCACCATTCGAGCTCTTATAGACCCAGGTTCTCAGCGAACATTCTTAACGGAAAGAATTAGAAGCCGACTTCAACTCCCACACCAAACATCTCGGTTTGAAATTGTCGGTATTGGCGGACAAAAGCAGTCCGCAAACAAAGAATGCGAGTTCGTTTTGTACGCAAGAAGGTATAATTTGAGAATTCCCATTAAGGCAATAGTTTTGCCAAAGGTGACTAAACAACTCCCTTCTTGTACTTTCGAAATACCTAACTCCACCGAACTCAGAGCATTAGATCTAGCGGATCCCACCTTCAACAAATCATCCCAAATAGATCTGATCCTGGGCAATGATTATGAATACCTCGTTAATATTGAAGGTATTAAGAAGAATATCTGTGGTCGCACCTCGGCATACAACACTATATTCGGATGGGTGCTAAGTGGCCCTATGAGAACGCAAACAGTTCAGACTTTCACAACTTCAGTTATTCCCTCAAATATATCGGATCTCAATAATATCTTGAAAAAGTTTTGGGAGGAAGAAGAAATTCCCTCAACCTCCCCGGGCTCAACTGAGGATGAAATTTGTGAAAAGTTTTATACTCGAACTACAACACGTCATGAGAATGGTAGATATGTCGTTCGGCTGCCATTCAAGGAAGAATATCCTGAAAAAATCTTTCTAGGCTCATCTAGATTTATTGCTTTAGCCCAATATTCCAGAATGGAAAAAACATTGTGCAAAGATCCCGAACTTTACGCCGAATATGATAATGTTTTGAGGGAATATTTGATCATTGATCATATGGAAGAAACTTCCACTCATGAAATTATATCTCAGGGCAAATATAACTCGTTTTACTTACCGCACCATGCTGTAGTACGCCCAGACCACAAGACTACAAAGGTACGAGTTGTGTTTAACGCATCTAGAAAAACAAAGTCCAATTTTTCTCTCAATGATGTTTTGCACACAGGCCCTACGCTACAGAGCGACTTAATTACTATTGTTCTCAATTGGAGAAAATACAAATTTGTATTCAGTGGCGATATACAGAAAATGTATCGTCAAATTCTCGTACATCCCAAAGATAGATCTTATCAGAAGATTCTATTTCAACCCCAACATAATGGTCCTATAAAAGATTACCAGTTAAAAACGGTAACCTTTGGTTTAAATTGCGCTCCTTACCTCGCAATACGCACCCTTCTCCAACTAGCTAATGACCCTGAATCCCAATATCCGAAAGCTTCATCCATTTTGCGTAAGGAAACTTATGTGGATGACATTCTTTCCGGAGGTTTTTCTATAGAAGATACCCTATCCGCTCAAAATCAACTTATAGAAGTCTTGAAATCCACAGGACTACCTCTGAAAAAGATTACTGCGAATGACTCTAAATTACTCTCCCATTTACCAAAGGAGGATCTTTATGACTTAGATTTCCTCCGCTTCCATGACTCAAGCACAACCAAGACTCTTGGTATAAAATGGAATGCGCTCACAGACACATTCTCCTACACTTTCACACCAATGGCTCAGTCATCAAAAATAACTAAAAGGCAAATTCTCTCGTCTGTGGCAAAACTTTTCGATCCAGCTGGTTGGCTGGCACCTTTAATAATAAGGGCGAAAATACTAATGCAACAGCTGTGGTTAGAAGGATTAGAATGGAATGGAGGTATTTCACCAGAATCCCTTCAAATGTGGAACAATCTCGTTCAGGACCTCACTCACATAGAGGAAATTTCAATCCCTCGGTGGATCAAATATATACCCGAGGATACGATTCAGATTCATGGATTTGCTGATGCCTCTAAGTCAGCTTATTGTGCAACAGCGTATGTTAGATGTCGGACGAAAACACATAACACATTTTCCAGTTTGCTAGTGGCAAAATCCAAAGTAGCCCCAATTCAGACAGTCAGTCTCCCAAGATTGGAACTAAGTGGAGCCGTTTTATTAGCAAATCTCGTACGGTATGTTCTGACATCCCTAAATTTCTCTAACTCGGAAATACATTTATGGACTGATTCCTCTATAGTCCTGGGTTGGCTATCAAAACCCCCTTCATCTTGGGAAACTTATGTAGCTAATAGAATAGCTCAAATATATCGCTTGATCCCAGATGCGAGATGGCAACATGTGCCGACACACGACAATCCAGCGGATCTCGGAACTCGTGGCTGTAAACCACAGGACCTCGCTCATAATTCCCTGTGGTGGCATGGACCACCATGGTTAACCAAACCCTCATCTGAATGGCCGAAACGAAACCCGTTGAAAACACCTCACATCTCTAATGAGGTCCAAACACTGCACACAGAAGTCCAAAACGATGACATTTTAACTCGATTCTCGTCATACAATAAAGCTTTACGTGTAATAGGCTATATATTTCGATTCTTCAGCAATTGCAATAGAAAACTCGGACCAAACAAACAGCACATTAGTCGAAATGATTTAACTCACGAGGAAGTGATTTTTGTTAAATTCAGGTTGATCACACTGTGTCAGAAGGTCTATTATTCAGAGGAATATAAATCTTTGTCCGAAAATCGTGAAATATCTGACAAGAGTTCACTCAAACCATTAAACCCGTTTCTTGATGGGAATTCCCTTCTCAGAATAAATGGCAGATTAGCTCTCTCTTCTCTACCATATAATGAACGCTATCCCATTATATTACCTGGCAACTCCCGATTTTGCCAGCTTTATCTGAACCATTTACACTACTTTCTAGCTCACGCTGAAAGCAATCAAATGTGTCGTATGGTACGAACAGAATTCTATATCTTCCGTCTCAAACCCCGAGTGAAGAAGATAATACGACACTGCAAAACTTGTATTATTTACCGACAGCGGCCTTGTACTCAGATAATGGCACCACTTCCCAGAGAGAGATGTACTCTTTCACCTCCATTTCAGGTCACAGGTATTGACTTTGCTGGCCCATTTGAAATCAAAATTTCAACCTTACGCAATTCGAAAACTGCAAAGGCCTATGTTAGCGTTTTTGTTTGCTTCAGCACGAAGGCAGTCCATTTGGAACTATGCCCGGACCTGTCTTCGTCAGCATTCCAAGCCGCATTCTCCCGTTTCGTTGGGAGGCGTGGACTACCCCAAAGGGTAGTAACCGACAATGGTCGTAACTTTCTCGGAGCTAGTAGAGCACTCGAACGTGAATTTAATGTATTTGTGGAAACAGCAGCCCAGGATGTAGCTCGAAAATACATGACATATGGCTTTGAATGGAAATTTATTCCCCCTCATGCTCCACACATGGGCGGCTTATGGGAAGCTGCCGTGAAAAGTTTTAAATTTCATTTGAAGCGAATTGCCGGTGCTCAAAGGTTTACTTTTGAGAAATTTTCCGCCCGAGGACCCATCCGATTTGGTGGCACTAACACCAGGTCACTTCTTAAGAGGAGCCACTCTAATGGCTTTCCCAGAACAAACATGGCAGGAAATGTCTCTGGTCAACAGATGGGAAAAGCTAAAGGCACTTTATCACCAATTCTCAATTCGGTGGAAGGAAGATTATTTGAAATCACTCCAGAAGAGATACAAATGGAAATTCTCAATTCCTAATATCCATGTGGGAGATCTCGTTGTTGTAATGGACGATTTACAACCACCCTACGAATGGCGACTGGGAAGGATTGAAATTACGCACCCAGGGCCGGACGGAAATGTGCGTACTGCGGACATTCGCACCTCATCGGGAATCATCACCAGACCTATCGTTAAACTATGTCGCCTTCCATTGTTAAATGATGAAAATTCTACTTAAAATAAATTTCAAGTATTTTCACATTTTTATATAATGCCCGTTTTTCTCAAAATACTAACATTCCTAACCAACTCACTCTCACTACTTTCAGCTTAAACATTCTCTAATATTTAAATTTTCTCATCTAGAATTAATCGCAAATTTATAATTACCCGGCGAAACCACGAACCCAATAGACGATATGGAGGCAAACCTCGTTATACTAGGTCACGACCAGATCCGGAGATTTACGAGTGCAAAATCTGCAGAAAATTCCACGCACTAAAGATCTGCCGTCGGTTTCTAAAAATGTCAGTTCATAAAAGACAGGAGGTAATCGACCAGTATAAATATTGTGAGAACTGTCTAGCGAGGAGCCATGACCTACGTTCCTGCAATTCATTGGATACGTGCAAAAATGCGATCGGTTCCACCATACATTACTTCATCCAACCCCTAAAAGGCAAAAGGGAAATAAAAAGATTAAAAGGAAATCAGCAACAGCAGAAACATCACCATCAACTTTGTCGGCCACACCAGATACTAAGATAATTGTTGAAGCTATTAAATCCTTAGCGCAAGTACTTTGTACCACACCTGAAGACAAGAGATCATCTTGAGTTTAACCCCAAGGCCGGCGCCATGTTCAAACTCGGTTTGAACACATAAATTATTCAACAGAAATAATTTTTATGTTAAATAACATAAGTGTGTTAATTACATTTAAATAAAAATTCCATAATTTCCCATGGGAATGCCTCCAAATACTTCCACAGAATTTCCATAATTTCCAAAGGAATGTCTCCAAATATACTGTTAATTTAGTTGCTTTAGAGAAGCAGAAGTTTAATAGATAAACAACCTACAATCATAAGTCACTTCAAATCTTACAATAAGATCAACAACATATATCTCAAGTGTTTAAAAATTGTGCAAACCTTTTATAAAATTAAAACCAAAACAAAAAACAATATTAAAAGAACAACCAAAATTAAAATAAAATAAAGTTAAAAAAAATTATATATTGTACTTACCTAAAATCTATAAATTTATACTTACCTTAAACTGTATATATATAATTGAAAATCAAATTGTGCTAAAATAATAAATTAAAAATATTAACTATATAAATTTTTAGTGTTTTCAATAAAAATCCTTTTATTATTTTATTTTACAACTTAACTTCAAGTTTCTTTGTCGAGGGATTTACACTAATTGAATTTTAAGTAGAAGTACATGGTACGCTGAAAACTTATGACGCCATCAAAATATACGTTTTATTCAAACATGTGTCAGTGGATTAGTGAGATGTCAAATGTTGGAGTTGCCATGTCGTATACAAGTGAGTGTGCACACTACACCACCCCCCTTCCAGTTTCGTGGTGCGACATATATGGAAGTTGGTCCAAAAATCTGACCTTACGTGGTTTGTACTCCAACTCGGATAATTCCATAGGGATGTAAGCTGGTTTCAATCTGTCCACAGAAACGGTCTTGGACCTGGTTCCGACGAGTATTGTATAGGTTTTTGGATGTCTCTCCAGTACAGCGTAGGGGCCGTCATATGGTGCCTTTAACGGAGCACGTACGGTATCGTCCCTCAGAAAAACATGGGTGCAAAATCTCAAGTCCCTTGGAACATACACTGATTTTTTTCCGTGTTGTGTCGTCGACGTGGGTCGTAGATTTTCAAAATGCTGCTGGAGCTTTGTAAGAAATTCGCTCTCGTTGACATGTGCGCTAGATTCTTCTGATAGGAAGTCGCCGGGTAATCTGATCGCCTGTCCATACACCATTTCGGCTACCGATACTCCTAAGTCCTCTTTTACAGCTGTTCTTAGACCCAGCAAAACAATAGGAAGCACCTCAGTCCAATTGGTATTGGCATTGTGACATTTCAACGCTGCTTTAAGAACTCGATGCCAACGCTCTATCAGGCCATTAGCTTGGGGATGGTATGGAGTTGTTCTAATATGTTTTATGCCCAACATTTTCGAAAGGTGGTTAAAAAGGTTGTTTTCGAATTGGCGACCCTGGTCTGTCGTAATGAATTTTGGTACTCCGAAACGACTAATCCACCCATTGAGTAGTGCCTTTGCCACAGTTTCCGCCGTGATATCCGTAACTGGAATGGCCTCGATCCATCGGGAATACCTGTCAACACATGTTAAACAGTAGCTACAGTTGTTCGACATAGGAAGCGGGCCGACCAAATCGATGTTAATATGTTCAAACCTTTTGTCTGGTACAGCGAATGTTTCGAAATCGCTTTTCGTGTGTCGTGTTACCTTGCATCGCTGACATTGTTGACAATTTTTTACTAATGATCTTACCTCGGCTTTCATCTTGTTCCAAACGAAATTTCTAGCGATTAATTTTGTTGATGCCCTTATCCCTGGATGTGATAGTCCGTGTAATGATTCAAAGACGAGCGGTCGTAATGAACTCGGAATATATGGACGTGTTTGGCCTGTGGATGTGTCGCATATTATCTCGCCGTCGCAACCTGGTACCTTTATTTTCTGCAGGGTAAGTGAAGTAGAATTCGATTGCATGAGGTTTCGTAGCTCGGGGCATTTCGCCTGTTCCTCAAATAGTAATTTGTAATCGATAGTCGCTGGTATTCGGAATGTCTCTAAACGCGAGAGAGCATCTGCCACAATGTTCTGTGAGCCGCTTATGTGTCGTATATTCACGCAAAATTGGCTTATGAAACTCAACTGTCTCGTTTGGCGTGGGGATAAGCGTTCCCATCTCTGTTCGAAACAATGCAGCAGTGGTTTATGGTCTGTGAACACCGTAAATTGTGCGCCCTCCAAATAAAATCGAAAATATTTAATGGCTGAGTATATAGCCATAAGCTCGCGGTCGTACGTACTATAGCGTTGTTCCGTCGTAGTAAATTTTTTGGAGAAGAATCCTAAGGGCTGCCAATGACCATTTACTCGTTGCTGCAGAGCTGCACCCATGGCCTTGTCGGAAGCGTCTGTCATTAATGCAATGTCGGCCCCCCTACGGGGAAATGTTAATAAGGTTGTGTTTGCCAGTTCGGCCTTAATTTTCTCGAAAGCCTCTTCGGTTTCGGCGGACCACTTGAGTTTTGTCCGGTCGCGCTTTTTGCATGGACCCATCATCTTTTGTAGGGGTAGTTCTATTTCGGCCGCATGTGGTAGGAATCTTCTGTAGAAATTTATGGCACCCAGTAGGCTTCGTAAATCCTGCACCTCTACTGGCCTTTTTCGATTAATGATGGCTTCGACTTTGCGAGATATTGGTTTAATGCCATTTGCGGTTATCGTGTGTCCTAAAAATTCGACTTCGGATTGGCCCAACTGACATTTCTCTATATTAATAACCAGGCCTTTTTCCCTATAAATTTCAAAAAGTTGTCGTAAGTGGGATAAATGTTCTCCCACCGATGATGATGCCACGAGCACGTCATCTAAATATGGGAAAACGAAGTCGAGGCCCTTAACCGTATCATCCATGAAGCGTTGAAATGTTTGCGCGGCGTTCCGTAACCCAAATACCATATATTTAAATTCGAATAAGCCGAAGGGCGTTATAACTGCCGTCTTCGCTACGTCACCAGGGTTAACAGGTATGTGATGGTATGCTTTTTTGCAATCTATTACCGAAAATATTGTCTTACCATCGAGTTCACTCGTAAAATCTTGTATATGGCGTACCGGGTAATTGTCGTGTATTGTTCTGGCATTTAAAAGTCTGAAGTCGCCACAGGGCCGCCATGACCCATTAGGTTTTTGGCCAAATGTAAGGGACTAGCCCATTGGCTCTTCGATCGTACACAGATGCCGCGGTCCAACATGTAGTCGAACTCTTTTCTCGCAATCTCCAGTTTCTCGGGTGATAATCGTCTGACCTTCTGCGCCACCGGGGGCCCCTTTGTCTCAATATAATGCTTGACCTCCGAAGGTTTCTTGGACAAAGCATGGGAATCATCTGTGAGGTCGATGTATTGTGTCAGTAGTTCATGGAAGATGCCATTTGTCTTATGTATCGTTATGACTGATGAATCGCTGTTGGTTATCCGGCACACTTGACGTAGTTGTGTCGTTGCGTCTACTAAGGACTTACCTTTCATGTCCACCAAAATGTTAAAATTCTGTAAAAAATCCGCGCCGATTATGGGGTGCGACACGTCGGCCACCGTAAAAAGCCATTTAAACTGACGTCGCAATCCTATGTCCAATGATAGGAGTCTTTTACCATAGGTGTTGATTTCCGTATTGTTCGCTGCAAGTAATTTCATTAAAGATGGTTGTAGATGAACGTTCTTTGGTTTGGGAATTACAGATAATTCCGCCCCTGTATCGATTAAAAATTGCAATTTCGAGTTTTTATCCTTAATATAAAGACGGCGTGTATTATTGTTGTTGTGGCCCTCTTCGTTTGCCGTCGAAAACGGAGGGCTTACCAGTTTTCCGAATGTCGTGGTCGAAAGCTGCAAGGTGATCGGCACTTTGTTGCCCTTTCCCCAAATATTCGGTGATACCAACACATTTCATTTGATGGTGAACGGGACGTGCGTGAGCGTGAAAGGTTACTGCGTCGTGGTGATCGTTGCCGTTGAGGGGTCGTATGGTAGTTGCGGCTGTTCTTCTCTAGGCGATCAAATTTCTCCGTCAATTCGGCTATGGCCTTGTGCAAATTTCCGCTTTCATCGATGTTGTTGACTTTCGGTTGCTCTTGCACTTCCATTATACAATCGGCCTTTTTCGCCAGTACACTGACGTCACCCTCAACTGTTGCTAAAATTTGTTGAATTTGTATTGGCAATTGACGTAGCCACAACGATTTCAAAATTTCTGAGTCCAACTTATTGCCAGCCAGTTCTCTTATCTCACGTAGTAATATTGAAGGTTTTTTTCCTTCCATAGCCAAATTGTCGAATAGACGTTTAAATCGGCTGTCGTCAGACTCACAAAACTCGTCGATAAGTCTCCTTTTGAGTGTTTCGTATTTCCCAATGGCCGGAGGCGTTGTTATTATATCCGATGCGCATTTTAATATCGATGAATCAATCTCTGACACCAGCGTATAATATTTCGTGTCGTCTGTAGTAATACCAGCTCGCATGAACTGTGCTTCCACCTGTAGAAACCATAGTTTAGGGTCGGGTTTCCAAAAAGGTGGTGGTTTTACAGCTACTCGGAATACTTGTGAGGACGCTGCGTTATCCTCAGCATTTACTGTGGCGTTTGCGTTAGTGTTCTGCATCGTAGCAGTCGGTGGTCACCACTTTAGTGTTTTCAATAAAAATCCTTTTATTATTTTATTTTACAACTTAACTTCAAGTTTCTTTGTCGAGGGATTTACACTAATTGAATTTTAAGTAGAAGTACATGGTACGCTGAAAACTTATGACGCCGTCAAAATATACGTTTTATTCAAACATGTGTCAGTGGATTAGTGAGATGTCAAATGTTGGAGTTGCCATGTCGTATACAAGTGAGTGTGCACACTACAAATTAAAATATATGTATGTATACTTACCTGAATTATACTGTGAACAAAATTGAATTGGAAAATAAAGTGAATTTTATACTTACCTCAAACCTCTGTTAAAGAAATTGAATTAAAAGAGTAATATCCTACACATCCATCCTGAAAAAAAGGGTTTTACCCAAAGGAAAAAAGGTAAGAATTCTCTCAGAATTCTCAGAATTCTCAGAAGTAGAATAAAATTATTTCTCTTTCTTTTTTTTTCCCAATTACCCAATGATTGTAATTGTTTGTGAGCAATTATAATCCACATCTCGTTCTCATTGAAGGAGATTTAAAACAAATTGTTCAACCCCAATTTGTTCACACTTCTTATTACCCTGTTGAAATATGGTACAGAGAGTATTCATCAAAAAGTGTTTCAGGATTATGTCTCCTTAAATTCCTCCACATATAGCAACCAGAGTATGTTGTTTTCTGTGTTTGATTTTTCTTGTTGCGGTTATTATTGAAAAAATATTTGAAATAAATTATTTACAGCAAAAAAATTAGAAAAATAGGGAAAAACGAAATTTAAATTTGTTTAAATACAAAAAGAAAACAAGGTGGGAAAAAGAAAGAATATTTTTTATTAATAATTCTAAATAAAATTATTAGGATATGAAGGTGTTTCGGAATTTACAACCACCACATCTGTTATCAAAGGGTCTATGATGTTAGCAGAGGTTGAAAAGGTCAACGGAATTAACATTAATGCCGCAATAACTTGATGCTACACCTAATAACTGGATTTTTTTTTATCGATTTTATTAACTTATCCAGATTTTGTAGGCGTATTTTAAAAGTGTGAAAGTGCTGTTTGTAAAACAAAAAAAGGCATTGTCAGCAGTTTTCTTGCAAATAAAAAGTAAATGAAAATTGTCGTAAATAGTTTTTCAATTCTGTCGTTCTGGGCTGTCCCGCTACTGGTGGAAAAAATTAACACACACAACATGGGTTATGTAAGAAGCTTGATTGTAATCTTGACTAAAAAAGTTGTCATGATTAATTGGTCATAATTAAGTCATTAATTAGCATTGCTATTATTAATTTCGATTAGTACAGACTATTGATTGAAATGCGTTCATCGCCCTTTGTTTGACGGTTACAATGAGGTTGGTATTGGAATTTTAAACCTCCTTTTTTAATAAATAAATAAATTAATTAATTAACTTCATAATGACAATTTAAATAGAAATATTTTATGTTGTAATCATGTAATCATATGGCTGCATCTGTTGCAAGTCATTATTTATTATCCTCATCTTATTTAATTACGATTTCATTTTGCTTGTATTTCAAAAGCAAAAGTGAAGCGTTTAATTGCAATTTCTTTTACCTCTTAGACCACACACACACCCAGATTAAAGGAAAGTAGAATGTTTTGCATTGCTCGTGTTATAATTTGAAATTTATTTCCCATCGTCCTCTGATTTGGATGTTCTTCTATTGCTTGTCAGAAGCTGTCTTCAGTGTGTTAATTTGTTTATTCAATTCTCTTTACTTTTTTGTTTCTTTATTTCTTTTTCATATTTTTTCGTCATATAATTCGGGTATGATGCGCCGTTTAATTAATTTATTTTTTTTAAATTTTTTTCATTAAACTGCAAGCATGACGGTGTAGTTTTGTCAGGCGATGTTGTTTTGATAACATTTTTCAACAGACATATTTATGAACCAACAAAAAAAGAAGAAAACAAGGAAAGACTGCTGGAAAAGCAAGTGTTTTTTTTATGTTGTATCCTTAATGTTCATGTGTTTGGTTTTAATGACTCTTAAACAAGTTATCATCACTGGGGGTTAATGTCTTGCGTTATAGTGTTGTCTGCACCATTATAAATAATTATGATTCTCTGTCTTTCAAGAAGAGAAACACAAAAGAGAAAACAATTTTTTATGTCTTCAACAATGTTGACAACAATGTTCAATTAAACACAAAAATAATTTGTATTGAAATTCATATTATTTTTGGGTGTGGCATAACTTTTGTCTTCACATAAAATAGTTTTTATTTTGGTTGCTCAAATACTGTTTCTTTTTTTTTCTAAATTCTATATATGGTCTATCTTGGAGGACGTTTAAAAAATTAGCTGGACTAAATTATAAACGGGCGGTAGTAGTTTAAATAAAAATAGCAAAATAATAGCACATCATAAGTTTGATTAGATTAACTAAGTTGGCTAACATTTATTGGTAGTTAAGATCCCACCTTAGGCCCAGACGTTGGTCCCATTGTGATGCCACAAGTCAATACTCATTCCAGTCCTAATATATATTCCAGTCCCTAATATAGTTCCAAAATAAATACTGCGGTATTCTTACTGTGGAGAACTGAGTAAAAGGTGAACGGAAGTGAGAGACCAAAAATTTAGGCCTCTTCATGGCAAAAGATAGGCCGTGATATATAAAGTGAATGATAGTCTTCCCCTCCTTCTCAGAATTCAAAATAGAATTTGAAACTGGACTTTCAATTTGTCAGAGTAGATTCCCTCACGAAAGTCCATTCAAACTCTACCTTATTTACGAATGCCGAATATTTCATAGGATAATTTCGGATCATTTGCAAATTGGTTTGTTAATGTACTGACTAAAGCTGGTAAAGAACTTACAATCTCCGAGATGTTACAGGTCATAAGGGTTCTAATTGTACCAGTTAAAATCGATATTCTCTTGTTGTTGTTCAGTGAGGTTTAATTTCATTGGAAGTGTGAGGGTCCGTGTATTGCTGTTAGGATCTCCTGGGCTGATATAAATGAGAGGTGGACTGATTGTCTTCTTTCCTCAAATTCCATGATCATTCATCGCAATACTGCGGTTCTTATAGGATATGAAAGACATGACAATAGAGTTGGCATTACTTCAAAATATTTCTGGAGAAGCTGTGGGTATTAAGAGGATAGTTATTATTTCACCACACGGTTTCCTAAAATATTTGATCCCCTTGTTGCACACTGATTTTTCGTAACACAATAAACCTCACCCCTAGACTAGCTCATGATGACCGCTTTATTAAACACTATAAGCGAAACCATTGTATGTAATAAACTAAAGAGAACAACATAAACTTAAGCCTCTACTTCAGACACAAAAGAACAACTTGGCCCACTAATGTTTGTGTACAAAGGCATTAAAATTAACAGTTTTCTCAAAGCCATTCAAAATACTTCATCAATTTTTTTTATTTTTAATTTCTTTATAAAATTAATAACATAAGGGAAAAAAAACTGTATTTAACAAGAAATTGTTGATTTCTTTTCTATTACACGATGACTTTGTTTATAATATTTTCTGTTGCTCATCTTTCTTTTTATTCATCCTGGCTCCTTTAATACACAGCACAACTGTTCCGGTCCATTTAAAAAGAAATCATAACGCCCATGAAAGAATGCAACAGGCGAAAAAGTAGACAGGATTGGCATTTAAAGAAAGAATATGCAAAATCCTTAAATTTAATTTAAGTTCGAATTGGACTCCATCTGCAAAAATTTTAAAAAATCTGAGACTAAGATTAAAACCCAGGTTCTGAATTTATGGCAAAAACTTAGAGAGTAAATAAAATTGACATGAAAAGTTTCACAAAAATCAACAGCACATAACATAAGTTGTGTAGAAGCTAGGTAGCACCATGTATGCACGTAAGAGCTTAATAAACCTTCTAAAACTATCGTTGCATATCTAATTTGATCAGAAAAACAATTATCAAATGCTCCTTATCCTTAGCTGGAATTAATTTCAATAATTCAAATAAAAATTTCATCCGCCAATAAATTCAAAGTTTTTACGTATTGCCGCCCCCAAATAATCACAAGCCTTTAAAGCCGTTTTGTAGCATTTTTTGTTTTGTTAATGTTAATATTTAATGTTGCTGTTGTTTGTTAAATGAAATGCAATACAAATAAACATGAATTTAAAAAAATTTTTTTTTTTAAATTATTTACAACTACAAATAAAGGGACAAAATTAAAATTTAAATTTCTAATAAATTTGTTTAAATAAAAAAAGAAAACAAAACGGGAAAAAATAATATTTTTATTAATAACTAGCTGTACCCTGCGCGTGTTGCTGCGCCACCAACAAAAATAAATTTGGAGGAAAGACATTACACTAATATCCAATGAATTTTGAATCATTTTATGGATTTTGTTTCCCGTTGTCCAGATGATTCAGACGAACGGGCCTAAGTAGTACGCATTCGATCAGTTTCTAATCTCACTTCTCGTTGTTCAAGTGCTTCATGCGAACGGGTCTCAGCGGCTTTTACTCGAAGATTTTCCAGTCTCAATGCTTCTTGAGGTGTAGGTCGACCAATTGCTTTGGAATGTCGCTTTGGATTCATGATTGTACGGGAACGACGTGAAAAATACGTTTAAATTTATTAGAATCTCACAATGTACACAATCCAATTGAACCCAACAGCATTTTTTAAATTTTTTCAAAATTAAAATGTTGCAAACTTGTGATTGACATTTTATGGGAATGAGTTATACTAAATGTTATTAAAATCATAAATGATGAATCCTAAAATGTCTGGTATTTGTATTGTTTACGATTCAATTTATTTTGAATAATTCTCAGTAGCGCTATCTATCGAAAATTAATCGCACTAATTTAGAAACCTCCGTCGACTCATGCGCAATAACTTTGCTAAAGTTCATATCATGATCAAATGCACAGTTTACGATTTAATTCATTATTAGTAATTTTCAGTGGCGCCACCTGTCGGAAATTGGTCCTACCAACTTAGAAATCTTCGTCGGCTCATGCGCAACAACTTTGATAAAGATCATAACATGATTAAATACACAGTTTACGATTTAAATCACTTTTAGTAATTTTCAGTGGCGCCACCTGTCGGAAATTGGTCATACCAACTTAGGAACCTTCCCCTCATGCTCAACAACTTTGCTGAAGATCATAACATGATCAAATGCATAGTTTACGATTCTATTAATTACATACAAACAAACATTCATTTTTATATATATAGATTTTAAGATTATGATGTGAAGGTGTTTCGGCATTTGATTGATGCTACAACGAATAACTGGATTTTTTTTTATCGATTTAATTAACTTGTCCAGATGTTGTAAGCGTATTTTAAGGGCGCGAAAGTGCTAAAAATTAAAATCGATTTGTATATATAAAGCATTATCAGCAGTCTTCTGGTAAATAAAATTATTACTGGGGGTTAGTGTGTTGCTTTATTGTCTGCACTTTAATAAATAACAATGATTCTCTATCTTTCAAAAGGAGAAAAACAAAAACAATTTTTATGTCTTCATTTCATTGTTGTACTCAATTAAAAAATAATTTGAAATTCAGACAAGAAATTCAGAACACAGATTCAGTCATAACCCTTATCTGTGTCACTTCAATCTTCACTTGTATTTGCATACGTAAAATAGTTTTTCAACTGGCTCCTCAAATACTGTTTTCAAAACTCCGCAGAACAAACGGTGGCAGCAATTTAAATAAAAAGTGACAAAAGAGTAGCACATAATAGGTTGGATTAGGTTAAATAAGGTGGCTATAACATTCATTGCCCAGTAAGATCCCATCTTAGACCCCTTATGATACCACAAGACAATACTCACACCAGTTCTTAAAAGAACCAATATGGTTCCATAACAAATATTGCGGTATTCTTTATTTTGGAGAGTTGAGTCAAAGGTGACCGGTAGTGAAGGGATAAAAATTTAGGCCTCTTCATGGCAGAAGCCAGGTACTGACACATAAACTGAATAGTAGAATAGAATAGTATCCTCCTCCTTCTCAGAATTCCAAATGGAATTTGAAAACAGACTTTGTCAGAGTGGATGCCCTAACGAAATTCCATTCAAGCTCTAGCTTTATTCACGATTGCTGAACATTTCATTGGATAATTTCGGATCATTTAAAGGTAACTCTTATATGGGTTCTAGGACATCGAAATACCGTTGCAAATTGTTTTGTTAATATACTGACTAAAACCGGTGAAAAAACTTAGAATCTGATTGCCTCAGTTAAACTCGATATTCCCTTGTTGTTGTACAGTGAGGTTTAATTTAATTGGAAATCTGAGGGTACGTGCAGTACTCTCCTGGGCTGATATGAATAAGATTGTCTTCTTTCCTTAAATTGCATGGTCATCCATCGCAATGCTGCTGTTGTCATAACATATGAAAGACATGACAATAGAGTTGACATTACTTCAAATAATTTCAGGAGAAGCTGTGGATTTTAAGAGGAGAGTCTTTATTTCATCGCACGGTTTCCTAAAATATTTGAAACCTTTATTGTATACTGATTTTTGGTACCACAATCAACCTCACGCCTGGACTAAGTATGACCTTATCCAGGCATCTAACATATGTAGACTAGCTCATGATGACCGCCTTATTAAACACTATAAACGAAACCATTGTATATAATAAAATAAAGAGAACAACATAAACTTAAGCTCCTACATCAGACACAAAAGAACAACTTGGAGCACTAATGCTTGTGTACGAAAGCATTAAATTATTCACAGTTTTCTTAAAGCCGTACAAAATACTTTTTCAGTTTTCCTCCATATTTTTTTATAAAATTAAAAGTATGGAGGACAAAAAAACTTTATTCTATTACACGATGACTTTGTTTTTAAGGTTCTTGCTGTTGCCCATCTTTCTCGTTATTCATTCTATCTCCCTTAATACACAGCACAACATAGTACAGCACAACTGTTCCGTTCCGTTTAAAAAGAAAGCATAACTCACAGGAAAAAATGCAACATGTTGAACATAAAGTTGCAACAGCGACAATGCATAATAAGGCAGTGAAGAATGTGTGTGTGCAACAGACAAAATGTAAAGCATTAGAATTTAATGAGGATATTGCATCACCTCAAGTTATACGGAAATAAAAGAAGCAATGCACTTCTTCTTTTCCATCTTTTTCTTTTTCTTCCTCTTATTTTTCTTATTTATGCTGTGTGTTTACTGTGTTGTAAACACTAATATTTACTGACGGCTTTTACTTTACTAGGTGACACTTTTAAAGGCAGGTTACATGAAAAACAATTGCGTCTACTGCGATTTGGCTTAAATAAACCAACAAGATAAATAAAACAACAGCAACAACTTTTCTATTAAATTTTAAATAAAATTTTTCCCGTTTTGTTTTCTGTGGCAAGTTGCATGTATGCAAAGAATGAGTGATTGTGAAGGTAGTTGCCATAAGCCACCCAAGTTGTTCTCTTATATTTAAAGCTGCCCCGATTTGCGGGGCATGTTTTTGTTCTTGGTCAGTTAATTGAGATGTATTAGAATTATTTGTCTCGAATATTAATGATTTGTTGCAACTACAATCTCTGTGGTATTAAATTAAATTGTCTTCCAAGTCAATTAAATTGCAAGAAAGTGTACGATGCTGCACAAATTAATGTTGCAACGATACATATCACATTAGAAATTAAGAAACTATTATTTAGGCGACTAAAAAGACCTCGCAAAGGAAAAGAGATCCCAGGTCAATCTATATCTTGCACCATAAAACATAACAGTACACTTCTTTCATTGGGGCAAGTCGCCAATCTGGTTTGGTTGTCGCGGGAGTATACTCAAATTTACTTTAACACGCATAAACGATCATGCACTTTAGCGAATACTGAAATATCATTATGACACCAGTACGTCCTACGCCAAAGGCAAAGCGAAAATGTAGCCTGAGTCTATTGATTTGATAATCAAACCTCTTCGGATTGAAAATAAATCCAACGTCATAAATAAGTACCGGAAGAGTAAGGGACATATTGGAATTTTCTCGAAAAATAAAAAGGAAACTTCTAATTTTTAATGTGCGATCACGCTGACAGTTTTATTAAGAGTGAGAAAAGAATTAAGAATCCAGACATAAAAGAGAATTCAAGAAATGTAAATAAACAGTGATGTCAACACGTGAGTTGCATTGTTGCGTTTTAAACCTTTTTCTGTGCGGCTTTTGAATGATTAGAGTTAAGAAGAGAAACAATGACCAAGTAACATGTCCCGTTATTGAAGAAAAAATAAGAACACTTGTACAGAAGTGCGACACTAGAGCAATATATTGCGTAATTGGTCATTACAATCCTTTAATCGGGTTCACAACCTAGCTTCTCACACTATCTATGTTGTGTGTGTTAAAACTGTTGTGTAAAATCGACTCCGAAAGACATATTTTTGAGAACCTTTTCATGGGTATTTTTTTACCAAATGATATATTTTTACCTTTCGTTTGTTCGAGATGTCTGGGGTTTGAACCACGGTCTCGCGTCTACCTACTAGACTACGACGACGGTTCTACTACTACTGTATATTTATCTTATGATTGAATGTTGTCAATAACAAAGGCTTAATGTTGTGTAGTGAACGGGACCGTAGGTGTCCGCCAACTTTTTTTTTATCGCGTGCTAGAAATAGTATGTATTTCACGATATCGTTTTTTAGAAGAACAATTACAAATCCTAATGACTGATGTAACACAAGGAGTACCACAATTGTCGGCAAAAAAAATTTATACTTTAGCCAAGTCTCTTACAAGAGCTATACCTAGCTATTTAGTAATCAGTATCGTTTCAAGTATCGTTTAAAGACAATGTCGACGGCTCATACTAGTCTACCAATTCTCCTATCAATGTTGTCAGAAGACTCGGTTGTAGACAATAAGACTCCTCTGCGTCGACGAAAATTCAAAGCCATCAATTTAGTAAAGTCCTCAGCACTTCAAGCAGTCACAAAGTACTACTCAGCGAATTTTGACAAAATTCTTAAATTTAGGGTTCACTACCAGTGAAGATGTTAAAATCCCTATATATCAAGTTTACCCAATTATTACTAGCCGAAGGCATTGTGTACATAATGGTTCATCTATACAGACGCCTTCTTTAGAGCAATCTATGTACCAACAAGTCGCCAAGTGTATCTGTGACATGGATCCGTATGAGCCAGACAGTCGATCGGATATTGCAGTGACGCATGTGATTGCGATACATGTGCTCAGAAAAGAAATGTAGAGAAAGAAAAGTAAAAATAGCCTGTAAGCAAGTCATCATCATCAGCAACAACTACAGTTACCGCTGCAACTAATATGCAGCATTTGCAACCATTTAAGGCAGTGAGGAAGAAATTACTTTACTCCCTGCTAATGCTTTCAATACATCAATATGTTGGAAAACTAAAGGGAAACAAACCAACCAATCTCGTATTAAATAAATTTCTTCTACTTTGGTTCACTCGTTCGTTCGCTTATCCGTACGATTGTTTGTTCTGTTGCAGCACGAATTTATTATGCAATTCTGGTAAAGTAACAGAGGGGATTAGAGGTAGTTTTCAAAACAAACAAGAAATCGGAGTAAATTTAAAAAGAAGGATTTAAATGTACTCAATAGTTTTGAAGGACAAATGTGACAAGTAGTTTAATATGCCACACTTTGTAGATTTATCTTAACGTTGCCCCGAATCGATTCGATTTTAAGTCAAATTATAATTTAAATATTATAAATTAAATACAATAAATTAATAATTAATTCTTTTAATTATAATAAATTAATAATTAATTCTTCATATGCAAGTATAAATTAACCGTAGATCGAGATGATACATTTCAATTTTTGAGACACTATAACTTTTATTCAGAGAAAGCTAGATGACTGATATTTTTGAATTCTTTAGTATTGTGATTGTCGTTACTTTATTTTAAACCAAAGGAAAAAACGAAAATTGCAAACAGGGCTTAAAAAATTCAAAAACTTCATAATTCTATCTTATGTATCATTTTTGATACATACAATTTTCCTAGGGATTCTTTGGTGTTGTGTGTGTAATTTTTTTAAGTTTGCAAAAGATTTTGTGAAGTTTTATTGGGAATAATACATTATTTATGATATTTGATAAGGAATTGAAGGCTAAGTGTTGGATAAAAATGAAATAGTTGAATTTTCTGTTCTTGACGTTGATTAAAGTAGTCGTATCTTAGCTTATAAGCTTAGCTTATAGGCAGTAATACAGTATACGACAAAATTAAATTCATATTTTATTGCATACTTTTCAGGGTAATTATTCTACTACAGGTAATATGGGTATGGGTGCGTATAAGCAATATATTTCAAATGAAATTCAATATGACAATATGAAGTTAGTCAATGCCAACTACAGTGGATATTTAAAAATTTTAACTTTTTTGTTTAATTTTTTTAAGCAGTATAAGAGGATTGTCATGTAAACGAAAACTTAATTTCTACACCGTTTAAGCAGTTAGTTACCGTTTTTTTTTTTTTATAAGACCAAGACTTAGGGGCGGACACCTACTCATACAGTGCTTTGTGCTGGAATAAGGAAAGTATGTTGTGGGCAGAAGGACAAAAGGAGCAGTGTTTTTGGACATTAGGTTTGAATCTTTTTATATTATAAGTGACAGAAAAGACCTTTGCATGTAGTGAGTTCAACATAGGAATAGTCCGTCTAAAGAAAGAATACTGTCTGCAGTTTGGAAGTGCTTTGCAAGAAAGACGAGTACTACGTAAGAATTCACAATTTTCGGAGATAAATCCCTTTATTTCGCTAGAGCAAAATCCATTGTAGTAGCGATAGAACAGTGAAACACAAGCCATATTGCGACGATACCCCACCAAATCAACAGAGGTGGATGGTCTACCGTCATTATGGAGCACATTCGCTCCGTCCGGCACAACATAAGTGGTGTGAGAAGCTAGGTCGTAAACCTGACTGATGTGTTGTACTGACTTTATTTGCCATATTCTGAAAATTTAACATACCGATGCCCATTTATCCACTATTTCCTATTGCTTGCTACAATTACTTTACTTTCTATCTGTGCCATACCAAACACTACTATGATATGTTAGAAATTCTCTTCCGTGAGTCAATTTTAAAAGCAAAAATCCCTGACGTTAAATATGGTAGAGCATTAGCATAAATTACTTCATAACAGAAATTCGGTTAATGTTTGTAACACAGAAAGAGAGAGTTTTACAATCACTAAAAGTAGATTAAAATGGTACCTCGTCTAATAGCAAACTCTGCGTATTCTAATAATTCTTAAAGCGATTAGCATTCCCACGTAATGTTTTTTAGGAATTGTCTAGTCAAAGATATCGGATGATTCGAAAAGGCGTATATGTAGTATCGTAGAACAACATGTAGTCCAGCTTGACCCATGACAAGTTCTTGTTTTCACTTTTTTATTGCTGGAATTTGATTCATTTCTTCTGACATCCTGTTATGCAAAGATCTTCTCATTTAAACTGTTGCTTTATATTTTGAGAAGTCCACTGACTGAGTAAATGTAATATCCAAAAGCTTAATACATTAGTTATATGGAGGCGGCTCATTAAGATATCTATGTTGTCGTTTGATCTTTTCAAAACATGGTCGATCCAATGCTATATTTTTGCTGTTGCTGTTCGAATAATCATTCTGAGGATTCATTCTCATCGCGGTCTTACACGGATGTGGTCTATAGACCTTCAAGTCACTTCAAATCTTAGCAATTTTTTCCATAATGTTTCGTAATGCTCAAAAAGTGGACCCGTTTGAGAAAAGTTTTGACTATTTTTTGCTTTCATCGGTTGCTTTATGACAAATGTTTGACAAAAGTAATACCACTTTAGATGAAAGCTTGCCAGATAAGTGGTTTTTAAAAGCACTGGAAGATTATCGCGATAGAATGACTTGTTTTGTATTATTCACAGCTTTACATTTGATTATGCCGCAGCCAACCAAAGACCTTTAAGCTCCTTTCTACAACTCGGCCAAAATTGCAAAATTGCAAAAAAATTTCGCTAGCAGCGGCACATTTACATTTCCAATATATAGTGAACAGCAAAAGTCTTAGTACGGCAATATATATACACTGGCGAGCAAAAAGGGATACATAATATTAACAAAATATTTTAATTCCAATATTTTTTGTAATTATTGCAGTAAGTAAAAATTGTAAATAAAAAATTTCAGACGTTGAAATTGCCAGCACAAAGTCCGGATTTAAATTCGATCGAGAATTTGTAGGCAATTGTAAAACAAAAATTGGCACAGTATGGAAACCCTCCAAATAACCTTAACAAATTGGGGCTAAGAATTGAGGTAGAGTGGCAAAGTATAAACAGCGAAACCCTCAAAAAACTGGTAGAAAGCTTACCAAAACGCATTAAATAAGTAATAAAGAATAAAGGATTATGGACAAAATACTGAACTTTTCATTTGAAACGAAACGAGCAAAATTGGATAAATGCTACTAAATAATATTTAAGCTGTATTTTATATGTAAAAGGAAATAATATTACTGTAAACTTTTTGTTTTAATTAGAGGATAGTCTAAATAAATGTTTAACATATGGATTGTTTTTTATTTTATTTTAATAAATAAAGTACAAATATAAAGTTTATATTTTTTTTAATATTATGTATCCATTTTTGCTAACCAGTGTATTTATAGTTTATTTTATATTTATATTTTTTATATTTTATATTTATAGTTTATTATTTATTTTATCAATTTATTTCTGTTTTATTATAAAACAAACAATTTTTTAATGTTTTTAATAAAACCCCCAAGTAGAACCCTGAGAAAATTTAAAATTCAAAGGCCCAATATATGAAAATGTTATCCCTTGTATTTATTATTTTATTACTTCTTTTCCTATTATTGTTGTTGTTATTGTAATTCTTTTTTATTTTCCTCTCATGATAATGTCAATGTTTACTTTGTTTCAATGGAATTGAGTAGGCAAAAAAGAATAGAGAAAAAGGAAAAACAAATAGAAAATGGAAATAAACGTAATGCAAGTTTGTTTCTTAAGTCTTTCTTTTTTTGCATGGAACATGAAATCTTTAAAGTATTTGTGAGCAACACAAATAGATTTTGTTGCATACTACTGGTATTTAAAAGTACACAAAAAATAACTAATTGCACAACCTTTCCTTATTTCAACACTAAAAACACTACAACTTTTTAAATGTTATAACAAAATGAATAATAAAATAGATATTGTTAAGAGTCATATATTCTATAAATTTATCGATAATACACACTCCCTGAGGGCAATTTTCTTATTTTTACACTCGATTGAGGTCAATCTATCAGCATATAGGCAAATAGTAGAGATAGTTTATCTCTCCGCCATGCTACACTTTTTGTAATAAATCAGGCATTTTTGAAGTCTGATTAGACAAAAAATATTCACTTCCTCTGTCGAAAAAAATCTTAGTATCTTCAGCTTTTAAACTAAATCCTATGTCTTGTGTTGCAGAGGCCAAAAAAATAATTACTACAAATAATGTGCTTACAGTATAATACAAAATCCTGATTATCTTATTTATCTAATCCCGTAAGCAAAACATAACCTCGAAATATACTGCTTAATAACTGATTGATATTGTGGGACAACTACTCATGCACCAGACCTTATCCCAACCAGATGTGCTTGGTTTGGATTCTCCTATTGGACAATTATGCTCGGGTTTTGACGCCATAACCATATACATATGTATGTACATACATACATATATACATAATTGGTCATTATAACGGTTCAGTCAGAATTACGACCTAGATTCTCACACCAACTATGTTGTGTGTATTAATTTAAATACATGAGTGACGGGATCTACAGTTTATAGTCGATGCCGAACGACAAATGTTTGAGCAACTTTTTCATGGTAATTTCCAGAATCGTGATGTTTTTGCCGTATGTTCACGATTAATCACCTGACGTGTACCTTTTGATAAAGTCCGTAACATAATGACATTACAAAGTTCCTCCGAGATTCTTGCACAAAAGATCATCAGTGTTACTCGTTGACTAAATCGATGATCAATATAGGTATTTAGGAGCCTCCCACGTGGAATGGATTATTAAGGTGTATATCCAGGTTTTAGTGGATATCGCCAAATATCTCGAGATGTCATGAGTTGTGGCGGACATACCATGAAAAGAAGAAAAACGGAAAGTCGTATTACAGAACTAACCGAAAATCCAAAAGGTATCTACTATCAATGCAAATTTGTTATAAAATATGGAACAATTTTATTGTTAAACAATAATCAAAAAAATAGAGATTCTAAATCGTAATTATGAAGTTGTTGATGATTCTTTTTGGTTGTTATTGTTATTGTACATTATACAAATAATATGGAAAAATTTAAAAAATACATTATAATAGCACTTAAACTTCATAAAAGCAAAAAACGTATACAAAACAAAAATTCTTTGATTATACAGTTTACAGTTACGTGATTAATTAAAATGCTAATTATGATTGATTACTACATTTGCAAAACACTGACCTAGACTTCAACTCACTGGTGAGGAAGCATAAAATTACAACTAAATGAATGAATATGTGAGTAAGTGTGCCAAAGAAAAGAGAAAATTGATTTTTAACTGTATTAACATACTAACAGAATAACATAATTGATTAATCTTCGCTTGCTCCAGTAAATAATTTACAATTATTTGTAATTAATTTTGCTGGCTCCTCTGTACTATTGCTACCCACGCTTATTTCTACAAATTGTTGCCAATTAACAATTTTCTTTAGTAACTATACATAAACACTTTCGATAATAAATTAATATCACCACCTGCTGTGAGACATGATTTTCATTTGTTGTTGGTTAATATTTTGTTGTTGTTAATATTTTTTTTATATAAATAATACCTCATTTCAAATCTGCTGTCATCTGTGCTGCTGTTTAAATAATTTATTATTTTTTTATGTAACTTTGAATATTAAAATGCAATTAATAAATGCCACAAACTCCAGTTTCGTCTGAATGAATGTCATTGTGCTGATCTAAGAGAAGACATAAAAAAACAAATACCACGACTGAAATAACAGCAGCAACAACAACAGCACCAAGAATGTATAAAAAATTAAAAGAAAGACACAATTTAATAGAAATTTATTTTATTATCCCAACACAAAAATCAGTCATACAAAAAGAACTAAAAGAGCAACCAAAACTTGCTCTTTTTAATGAAAACTTATTAATTTTTTGGTTTGAGACTGAGTTCGATTAAGCTTCTGAAGCACTACTCAACTGATCAGCAAGCATTTTCAATCATTGGAAAAACATGAAAAAAATTTCGGCTTCAATTTCAAGTTGATGGTTAATTTATACTAAATATTCAGGTTGTATGTTCGAAAAGTAAATTCTGTGGAAAACAGTACAACAACTGACGCAGTTTTATTATTTTTTTCTTTAGGTTAGGTTGCACCGCCGATATTAACAATTCCGTCCATTATTAGCAATACCTCCTGGTTGGCGCCGTAGTCAAGAAGGTAATGTGTTAACTTATTACATGTGAGGCTACGGTTCAAAGCCAAGGTCAGACATCTCCAACAAAAAAAAGTTTAAAAAATATTTCTTCGGCGGCTTCCTCTCAGCAGATTTCTAATAGGTTAGAGGACGTGTATTTGTCAATTGAGTCAAGTACAGTACCCGGAGGTCGAATTGACCCATTGTACAAGATTTCTAATAAGATCTCATAAAAATATCCATGAAAGTTTCTAAATCCGTCTTTCGGAGTCGACTTTAAACTGTAGGTGCCGCCACTCATGTATAAAAATTAACTCACACAGCATGTGGTGTGAGAAACTAAGTCGTAATCCTGTCTGAAAGGTTTTAATTACCAATTATGTATGTAGTCTTTGACTAGACACATTCAATAAATTATTATCCTTATGTTCCCTATCACAGAATTGTTGTCATGCCGTCATAACTTCTTCCTTCTTTCTAGTTTCCGGTGGTGTGTATCCAGAGGCCAGAGTACCCTGACCTGGTCGCGGTACTATTTTTACTCAAACTTGGTATAATCGAGGGAGAATACAGGGCGGCGCAAAAAGCAAGAGCAACAACGACTTTAAAAGCTAGTCGGATAACCGTAGAGGCACAGTTGAACTATAATGGACATAACTTTTCAGCTTAGCGTTGCGAATGTCCATATGTTGTAATACTTAATTCAGGGTTCTGGTAGGATTTCGCCGTCCGGGGTGTATGCTAGTGGGTAGTGTTCCCACACTGAGTGGGGATAAGCCCTTAGCTGCTACCCTTTGAATTTGTATTGTAATAAATAAAATAACTAAATGAATAATATTTCCCATTTGCGGTCCCATTGTGCAAAGTGCTGCTAAAAAAACTTTATTGGTACAAAAAATTTAAAAAATAATTGATTGTTACTATCGTTGTTAGTCTAACAAAACAACACGTTATCGACAAAGTTGCTCTGCCATTGTTACTGCCATTAAATGGTTGAATATGTCTGGGAGTAGTAAAGACATAGGAATTATTATTTACAATTGGTACTAAAATGTGGCCTAAATTGGTGTTGTTGGCTTGGAGTGGCTTAGTTTGGATTATTTTGCTTTGGATTGGAACAATTTGGATTGTCAAGAAAAAGTAAAATTTCAAAATTGTTGATTTTATGCAAATTGTATTGCTTTGAACCATTGTTTTTTGATTTTTAAATGAAACAAAAACAACAAAATAATGCAATATTTGTCGTTTTCTGTACCAATAAAAATACATTCTTGCCAATAACAGTAATAAAATTGACAGTAACAAAAATATTTCCAAATATTTGTTGATTTTTCGCTGTTCATTTAAAATATTTAGAGACACAAAACTTACGATTTTTTCTAATTGTTTTTTATTGAAAAAAATATTTTATTTAAATAACTTTTAAACAACTGCCATTGCAAGCTGGTTTAAAATGATTGTTGATATAATTGTGTTACTCTTAGCCTAGGATTTCCCATCGTTGGTCGCAATGGTAGCAGATAACCAAACAGCAAACCATTAGACAAAGGCAACGGTAGCAATAGTGGCAACAATATTTTTTTTTTTTTTTTTTGTGGTGACAACAAGCCAGACATTGTTAGTTTTGCTAATGTTAACGTTTTAATATGAAAGATCCTTTCTTGTCCCTTCGTTCCATATCTTCCCTAGCCACTGCATACTTCCTTTACATCTATACCTGTCGATGTCTTTGTTTTTGGTGACCGAAATAGAGTCATTAATATTTAATTTTTTTCTGTTGTTTGTTTTCGTAAACAACAACACCATTTTGCCATTTTCATATACAAACTGACTGATGGTAAGTAAAACTAATATAAATTTCTAGGGATCATATTACATTTTCTTTATCAGTGTTGTTGCTAATGTTGTTGTTGTTGTAGTTGTCATTTTTACATTAACTTGAATTTTACATGAAAATTCGTTTTTTTTTTCAAACATTTGGAAATTTTATTGGTGTTTGTTGCACAGACTGACAGTTTCTTTATTTTTTTTATTTAATGTTGTTTTTGGTTTGATGTTGTTACTTTTGGCAGTATAAAACATCGCATGCAACGGCAACACAAGGACAACAACCATTAGCTTTGATGTGATACAACGTAAAAAATGCAACGAAAATTGACATATTTTGAACAGAAATAAATTATTTTTATTGCTAATTGTATGATTGTGGCTTGTGGAGTTGCCATTGTTTTTGCATTATTTTGAATTAAATTAATTTAAAAATTGTTTTAAGAAGAAAGATATTCCAGTTGAAATTTTTGGGCATTGGCTCTTCAAGGTGCAAATAAGGATTGCAAGTTTTCCAACATCATGCTACAAAGAAAGGAAAGCAAACAATGAAGCGGAAACTATTGGTGGAATGATTGCACATTCAAACTTTGGAACGAATATCTGAAGAGAATGTGCGAAAAATATCTACCTTGTACAGTAGAGTAAATTATTGATCGATTTCTGCAAAATCAATGGACTCAGAACACATATGATTTGCTCGGTACGTATATCTATAAGTCCACCGTCTTCTTCATTGTACTCCTTTCTTCTGCTTTTGTCTGTAATCTTTTCGGTTTCATCATATGATTTCAAATTTTCTATCTAGTGTTATCCTTGCGAGTGGAATACCCTACCCACTGTGTGGCTATGATATATCTTATTATCTCTTCTCCTTTGAGCAGTTCATACCAAAATTGCCAAATAATTTTTAGTTCAAATATTTTTATACAGAGTTGGACCCTAATGGCACGTCTCGCATTTTTGGTTGATCAGACACTATTTTTATAAATACTGAGGCACCACGGGTCAGATCTTTTAAAATTATGTGGCATACCATAAGATTCAGTTGGCAATCTAAACCCTAAGAAGACGAAACAGCTTATATTATCTGGAATTTAAATTTATTATGTACTAGGCACTCCCTCGCTTAAATTCTGCAGCAGTTGATATTCAGTGGAATAAGAAGAAACCGTGTAACACTTAATGTGTCCAGCAATCGTACGAATGCGTACGAGAACAGTAGAAACCTCATTATATCTCTGACGCAACTCTGTGAGTTTTATCAGAGGGTATGGATGGCTTAATGAACAAACTTTACAAAAAGACAACAAAAATAATACATTTTATTTTGTCAAAATTCATTGTGTCAATTCTTGATCTCATTTGGTATTCTCATTCTCTTTAGTGAAAATGCCATGCCGGCAAGTACTTTTCCATAAGCCAAAACACTTTCTGGTATTGCCCTCATTTCTTACAGTCATGCAATATATTTTCCTCAAAAATTGCTTACAAATATTCATAGCAAGTGAGTAAGTAAGCAATATTCAATACTTATGATTCTTTCAGCCCAACGTATGCTACAGTTGTTTTTAATTTTGTTGGTCAAAAATGAAGCATTCGCATTTTGCATTCTAAACTATTTAATATGACCTATGGATTTAGAATTAGAAATAGCCAATTAGATATAACATTAATAAAGAAATATTGTCAGAAATCGATAAGAATATAAAAATATTTTTAACTCAATTATGTTCACTTTATTCTTACATGACAGTATCTCTCTATCTTTATCCAAGCCAAGTGCAACAAGTCTACCTAATTTAATTGTTTTTAAAATATTTGTTTTTGTTTATTTTTCTTGTTTCGAAAACAATGAGTTCATTAAATAAAACATATTCCAAACAAGTGGTCGCAAACTAAATCAAAAAATAGAAGAAAAATGATAAATCGAATTCTAACAAAGAACATAGAAAAGAAAAATTTCGAATAAAATCTTATGACAGCAACAATATTGCATCCAATAATGGTACCCACATTCACATAAACTTCTATTTCAGCTTTATTTTGGACAAGGTTTTGAAAAAAAAAAATATTTTAGTGAGCAAATGAATAGATTCTCAAAAGGACAGTGAGTCTTTAACCTTAATATCCAAATTGCCATTTTTGGTTTTTAGAAATGTGAATATACCCTAAGTACAAGTATTAATCAGATAATTAATTAATCTAGTAGATATTTTGCTGAACTAGATAGAAGATTTCAAATAAAGAATTTAGTTTAAAAGCTCTCATTTGTTTTATTTGGGATTCTCTTCCTAATTCCTAGCCAGACGATTTTAAACTTTAAAATCTCAAATGTTCAACAAAATTTGTTTAATTTCAACACGTACCCCTTGACTACTGAAACGAAACACAACAGCCGTTTTATTCATTTATTCGCGCAATTATTATCATACATGATTTTTCTCAGTGGTTGGTTTTCGGAATTTTACTCCAAAAAAAAGTAAAAAAGGTTTCTTGTGTTGCATGACATTTTCTTTCTTCGTTTTGTTATTTTTTCAAGTATCAAAAAGATTTTAAATTAATGAAAAAAGCAACAACATCAACAAATAAAAAGCTGTAAAATCTGTTTTATGTTGAGGCCAAAAAGAGTGCCAAATTACCATAGCCACACTAAACGATAATACTTGACAATGAATGAAATTTAAATTTGCAAATGCAACTGAGGCTGCAAATATTCATTGCAATAAATGGAGATACTTAAAGACTAACTAAATAATTGCATATACACATATATACACACTGTTTGTACACGGTGTATTATGCTATCAACTCGTAGGTGCTGCAAAAAACAAATATGAGATCGACTTTGAAAATGTTGCAGAGCTTTAAATATTAACAGAGCTTTAAATGTATGTAACTTAACAACGGCATAAATTCGATTTGCAAAGACATTCGAAATGGCGATTGATTAACAGCAAGGAAGGTAAACTTGTTTACACTTGGAAAAAGTCCTCAGAATTTGAAATTGGGGAAACGGAAAAGAATCTGACAAAACACACGAATCTGACACAAAATATTAAATATTAAAATAAATTTTAATAATAGAATTCTATTACAGTCCATTGTTCTAACCTGAAATCATAGAAATTGATATTATTCAGACTATTAGGGATAAACAAGTGATACGAGTTAACGCATTTGGGCCACTGAACAGTGGCAAAAAAGATTAAGAGAAAATTTACAGAATGAAGTCTTAAGATATCTTAAGGACTTATGAAAGCCCGATGTACATAAAGTGGAGTGACTAATGACACCAAAACCCATACATTACCATTGGACAAATAATCAATAAAGTGGGCAGTAGATTTTCTATTTACTTTATTAGTTTACGTAAATTTATTAGATATACGTAAATTTAACAATAACTCGTCTAATAGGATTCAGACTACATCCGCTCCTATAGCTCGACTAGTGAAAAATTTTAATGTTAACACTATTTCTACCATGATTTTGTGTGCACCTATTTCAACCAAAAGGTGTCTTTTGACACTTTTGCGTTTGGATGCAAATTATTATAGAAATAATTATTAAAACATGTCCTATTCCTGTTCCTATTGTTCCCAAACAACAAACGAATATAAAAATTACAACGGGGAATTCAGTGTACCGAAAATTTCTGGCATTTTCGAAAATTTGCTGAACAGAATTTCCTTGGCACGGCATTTCGTAGAATTTCCAATTGCACAGAATTTCCATGGCTTGGTATAATAATACGAAGAGGAAAAAACCAAAAACAAATTATAGTTCAGTCCAAATGTATGCTTTATGTATGTACATACATATGTGTAGTTTATAGTAGTTAAATAAATTTAACAATTATTATACAAAAAGTCAAAACATTAACTGAGAAAAAATTATTAAACTTTGAAATAAATTTCATGTTAAAATTTTAAAAGGTGTCCCTTGACAACTTTGGTAGAAATAGTGTTAATAAAGAGAGTGATTAACGAAACCAAAAATAATAAACTACGATAAGAGCCCACTGTGTAAGACTCTCAAAAGTGGATAGAGTCTAATTTAATAAAAGAAATTAACAAAAATTTTTTTTTGTATTTTAGCTCTTAAGATACCAGTTGCTCCTCCGCTCCTCTTGAAAAAACTTCTTAAAATAAAATAGAGACTTAAAAAATAACTTCTGTTCTTGCTTTCTCTGACTCTCTCTCTTCTTTTTAATTTTACCAGACACTTTATGTGTATTAAAATGCATTGTAAAATTGCAACATTTTTAGAATGTTGAATACATTGCAGAGTGGAAACAGTGATATGAATCTGTGTTGCAGTGCATATTTGTGCACAGTGCAGCAAACGTATAAAAAGGGAAAATTGCTTGTGTTAAAAGCAAAAATTATTTTTCGAAAACATAATAAACATTTATCGTCTGTAAAGATGTAATAAAAATGGTAAAAATATCTTCTGTATCGACATCCATATGCATATGGATACTGAGAGTAAAGTATGTAATTGAAAACAAAAAAAATATACATTTTAGGCATGTAGTCACATACACACGAGTAAAATTATTTATATGATACGATATAGGGCTACAGGCTCATTAAGTTAATATTTATGAAGTTAGTTAAGTTAATATTTACTTAAGGTTTTAGAAAATTTTTAAATAAGATTCTTTCTATAGATTCTAATTAGTTCTCAGCAGTTGTTTACATTAAATGTTAACATTATTTTTGATACAAGCGCCGATGATGAGGTCGCCGTGGTCTAGTAGGTAGTGTGCTTATTAGACGAAAAGCCAGGGTTCGAGCCCCAGGCCAGACATCAAAAACAAAATACAAAAATATTTCTTCGGCGACTTCCTCTCAGCAGACATCTGGCATAAACTCTCAGAATAAATAAAATTGTCGTGAAAAGTTTCTCAAAAATCAGTCGTTCGGAGTCGACTTTAAACTGTAGATCCCGCCACTCATGTATAAAATTACACACACAACATGAGTGGTGTGAGAAACTAGGTCATAATCCTGACGGAAGGGTTGTAGTGACCAATTATGTATGTATGTATGATACAAGCGTATGATAGCGTACAATATCAAAATGTGAAGTATCTAAACACTTTTATTTTATTATTCTACAACAACAAAGATTTTCAAATTATATGAAACAGAATGAATATGTAAATTACATGGTGTACTGTGGAACAATATGCATATGGTTTACATAATAAATATGTGTTTATAGTAGGAATACATTATATTTTACTTAATCAGGGGTATTTTGCAAAATTGAGATGGAAGTAAGAAATTTACAATTTATTTACGCCGCGTAAAGAATGGAAATTTTTAATGTACAGTTTATAAGATTTATTTTATTACCCTTTGAACTATTCCTTTACAATTGTATGCAATTTTGAAATTAGAACTAACGTTACACTTTGTTTACACCATGCAGACAATGTAAATTATTGCAATAATTAAATAAAAACACGAAGAACGAAAATAATGCCCCAAAAACAAATTTCCTACATCTGGTTTATGAAAATACAATTCTAAGAACCTCAACGAGCCAATTATCTTAGAACTACAGTAGTTAAACACGCGTAAATTTATGATTACTTTTCCCCATGTAAACAATGTAAATTATGGACTAAAATGCCTTATTTTAAGGAAGTTTATACTATCGAAGAATTTTAAATGATGTCATAAAATATGTTCAGTTCGTATAAGAGCTAAAAATGTAAAAAGTTACAGTAAATAAATTTCTTATACTTCACACACTTATAGATTTGTCTAAAAGTTGTAAGATTTTTTTCTTACCTCACATACACGAGTGAAATATATGTTTCCTGCTCTACGATTCCTTCCTTTCTTTCTTTTAGAAATGCTCTTTTTAATTTAAAATTTAACAAACATTTCAATTTAATTATATTATGGTGTTAAAACTTAATATCTTTCTCCTTTAACATCTTTCACCTTCTCCCTCCCACATATTCACTAATATTACTTATTTTACTCGCTAGTCAAATAAAGAAAATTTATTGTCTTCCTTTTTCCTTTACTATGCAGCCACATTTGAAAATATATAGTAGTTGGCTGTGGTTGCATTATTTTCTGTTTTAATTTTTTTCCTCTGTGAGCAAAAGGCCAAAAGGAAAGCGAAAATTACAACATACGAAAATTATATATTACGTGCACGAGGACGAAGTTTGAGTAAAAGATTAGATTAGATAGAAGATACGAATAATATAATTTAAGGTCACTTCCGGATAGTGTCCTACTTCCTTGGTAGAGCATTCACTTATTTTCGCTAACATGAGGAGCCACAGGGTAGGAAAGAAATGCGGTTTCAATAAAACTGACTATCGTCTGGGCAAATAAAAGATCAAAAAATGTTACAAAGATTTACAAACAATTTAAAATTCTTGGGAATATTAAGTTTAGAAAAGATTTCTTAACAAATCCATGCATTTTACATAATTAATATGTACAATAATCGCATTCCTGCGATTGTTTGATTGTATAAAAGTTTACATAAATACATAATTGGTCATTACAACCCTTCAGTTAGGAGTACGACCTAGTTTCTCATACCACTTATGTTGTGTGTGTTAATTTTATGCGTGAGTGGCGGGACCTACAGTTTGAAGTCGACTCCGAATGACAGATTTTTGAGAAACTTTTTCATGGCAATTTTTATTTACTCTCAGAGTTTTTGCCATAAATCTGCTGAGAGGAAGTCGCCGAAGAAATTTTTTTTGTATTTGTCTTGATGTCTGGCCTGGGGCTCGAATCCTGGCTTTACGTCTAATAAGCCAACACACTACCTACTAGACTACAGCGGTTAGTTCGAATAGCATTGAATCCTTTTTGGGACATGTTTACTCTTACTACCAGTGTGCATTGCGCCGAATAGTGCATACTAATGAAACTGCAATCACGGCAAATAAATAATGAGTTTATGTTTCTAATTAAAGCAGAATAAAAGAAAACATCAAAAGCCCATAAGTGGTTGAAAATTGCAGTGTATTACATCTCTAGATGACAACTGGGAAGCCTGTACAGAGACTGGACTGTGTTGCTAAAATTGAAGTCGTGTACAACTGTTTGAATGTTGCCTTTGATGAAAAAAAAAATATAAATTTTCGACCCTGTACATCTTTGTGAAAAAGAGCGCTGTGAGCTTTGAAAATGCAATTCGTTTATAGTCTAGAACTAGGCCTTCGGCTACATGAGTATCCTGTTCAAAGACAACATGAATACTAAATTGGTTGTCGGCAGGAGGTTGTTGATAATTTTTCCTGATAGGTGGAAGAAATGTTGATTCCACAGGGATGAAATAGTTTGCGGATGGATCAGAGAAGGATAAAGGTGTAGAGTCCGAAGTATTTGGAAAATTTACTCAGAGATCATTTGTCTAATTGTCGTTCTAAAAGAAAGAGAAGAATATGTAGAACAAGTAGAATCGGAGAATAAAGTAAAATAACGAATCAAATACATCATAAGAGAGCATTAGTTAGTTACGAGATAATGGTCCAATTCCAGCAAAAAAAAACTGTTCTAACATCATCACATAACAACTTGATACATCCTCTCAATTACTACTCCATGTACCTAACTCTTCATTCGTAACACGCATCTAACTTAGCAGATTGAAGGGTTAGTACCAACCATCACGAGATAGTGAATCTTACCTACCGAAGCCATTTAATTTTTATTTCATGGTAAGCCTACAGAGAGGTATTACAAGTTTGCGCATCTTATAATCAAACTCCACAGATAGCGCGGTCACCACATTCAGAAGGATCTGAACTGGTTGAGCTGGTGGTTTACTGGTTATAATCTTTTTTAACATGTGCGCCTGCCGCTTGGAATCCTACTGAGTATAATAGTAATAACACCACTGAGGCATACTTACATATATGGAGCAAAGTGAGGAAGCTAGATTTATTATGCGATTGTGCCTAAAATGCATGCATTACAAATCTCATGATTATGAGTGCATTAAAGGCTATGAATCTTCTCAAGATAATATAAGAAAGACAACGTAGCTACCAATTTATAGCTTATGCAAATGCTGTAACAAAATCGGAATCTTAAAATATTAATTTAAATAAATCAACAGCATATCATGATGCAACATGTTGGGTCCCTTAAGCATGCCTTTCGCTTTCATTCCCACGCTATCTTCGGGTTCCCTTGCTTTTTGCTATCTACTAGTTGATAAGAGGCTCATAAAACTCCTTCAGAAAAATTTTAAAAATCGTTTTAATTTTTCTTTTTGTGTTTATCCTTTGTATCCCAGTCCTGTAAATTTTAAATTCCAAAGGAAGTTGATGTTGATTGTGAACGTACATACGTGTTTAGGTGTAAAAATCCGATTTTCATGTTAAGAAAACACAGGAAAGGGAAAGTTTGAACAAAATCACAATTTATTTCAATTTTAATTTTAAAATGTTTATTGATTTTATGCGAGAAATATTCATTTATTATTATTTTTTTTTTTTGATTTTGTTGTCGTATTTTTTTGTCTTTCCGTTTTGCAAAGTAGTAAACTTAACTAATCGACATTTATGACAAGAAAGCAAAAAAAGATTGAGAAATTTTTAATTATAAATCGTGCAGAGCATTAAAGGAACGAAATTTTAATCAACTTTAGCAATAACTTGCTTATCAATAGTGAATAAGGGTATGAAAGTGACATTTATACATACATAGTTGGCCATTACAACAAACGCCACTTATGTATAGTATATACATGAGTAGGGGGACCTAGAGTTTAAATTCAATTCCGAATGACAGATGCCAATTTTATTTACTCTCAGAGTTTTTGCCAGAACCAGCCCAACACTTACATACCTCATGTTATCTTGGCTGTACACCGACAACGATGAGGCAATGTGAATATGTGAGAAAGAAACTTTTAATTCTGCAGTCCTTTAAATCGCTGGCCAATTTATTAACAAATAATTGCTGGTTATTATGCGTGTTTTTTGTTTTTTTTTGGATTTTTTGCATGCAAAGTGTACACGTACATTTGTTGGCACATGTATTTTATGCGGTTTTTGTTGATTTTTTAATCATTAACAAACATTTTATTCGTTATTCCTTATTCATTTTTAAAAATGTTTTTTTTTTGGTTCTCGTAAATTTTTTATTTTTTGTTTGTTTTTTGAATGTGTTTTTGCAAAATCGGAATTAAATCGTTGAATGTAGTTGTTGTTTTTGCAGCCGTCTTTTTATGGTCGCATGTGACTCTCGTTCCATGTTCATGTTCATATTGAAAATGTCACTTAACGACACATGCATAAATTAAAACCGAGACGTGCTCGCTACATTCAACTCACAATTGCCGAAAAAAGGCAAGTTTTTTCCTAATAATCGAGTAGAGCGAGTGGAAATGGTGTGATGATAGCAGCTACCAGACTATATCAACTTGGTTAAGAGAAGGGGAGATGTTCGATGATTGGGGTAATAAATTTATAACGGTTTTAACAGTTAATTAACATATTGAAAGAAAAAATTGCAAAGCAAAAAGTGATTTCTTAAGTAATATTGCCATCATAAAATTAATGTTTTAAGAAAAAGATTGAAAATAAATTAAAACTCACCGTTAACATTAGAGTCTGGAAATAAAAAATAAAAAAAATTATTTAAAGAAAACTGATTTATTTTGTGTAATTAAAATAAATATTATTACAGGAATTATCGCTCTTTTTAAACAAATAGAAACCCTGCAAATTGTATCCACAAATTTAACATACTATGGGAAGGGTAAGAGAGCGGTAATCTAATCACAGATGACCATCATATTTAATATAATGTGTTGTTTAGGAGATTAATTAATTATATTTGCCAAGTCTATTGTATTTGACAATCCATTAAATAACTGCATTTTGTTAAATATGTTTTCGACATTTCGCATAGACTTACATCAGAGCAACGCTTGCAAATAATAGGAATTTTTTTCTATCTAAATCATGGTTCTGTTTGTAATGCAATTCATAAGTTTTCAGGCGTACGTCCTTTAGAGCGGTTAACTCGAATAGTATTGAATCCTTTTCGAAACACGTTTACTCTTACTGCTAACGTGCATTGCGCCGAATAGTGCATACTGAAGAAACTGCAATCACAGTACAGAGAAACATTGAGGAATCATTCAATTGTACGTCGTTCTCTGCAACTGGAGTGGCGTCAATCCACTTTATTAAAGATTTTTTAAAAGGATCTTGGCTTAACAGATATAAAAGGAATTTCAAGCATTTGATTATATTGATAATATAACTAAGCAGTGCCTCAAATAGGGCTCCAGAACTATATAGAGAATCAGGAATCTCTTCCCACCCAATTTATCCCCAGCTTCGTTTCCTAGTACTCTGGGGTTTCATGCTATAGAATACAACTTTAAGCCTGCTACTGCCTTCAGCAAATATTGCAATGGTTACGGTCTCAGTCTGAACAACACTTTTCCTAGTTAAATCGTTATATTTTGGTGGAGTCCGTTAACAGCAGCACTGATTTCGTCGGTGTACTAATTTCAATCCAACTCGCTCCAAACTAAGCTCTCAATAGGCAAAGCTTTCCGTTCTGGTAACTTAACCTGCCAGAAGACATCTTCAAGCACGTGATAGAAATTGAGTATCAATATTCCTGTGTATTATATTATAAATGTATAACGGGGAATTTTGCCAAATAGATTTGCTGTCGAACGAGCAGCCACCCACATAATATAGACATGAAGTGATGTTGTTCTCTATTGTAAAATTAAATATTTTCCCAGCGCACATAAACTTAATCACTTATGTTGAAAGTTCACATCTGTTAATGCCTCAAATTCTAACCTCATTATAAGCTTAGGCGACAACAACTTTAACATTCGAATTGGCTTTAAGCAGCAGCAACTAAAGTTTTAACTTTAAATCGTAGAAAAGCCACCCAAGCCTAAGTGGAGGTATTTGTAAACAATCAGAACAATGTAGAGCAGAACGGAAGAAGAAGGGGTAAGAGTGTGTTGTATTAACATTTAAATGCCACCAAAAATTGAGTATGAAAATTGTGCAACTTGCAACGCGGTTAAATATAACTGCTTTGAGGCATTAACAAACCATTATTCCTGCTTTAATAATTCAACAGGCAGGCATCCCAGCAGCAACAACACATAATCATATGTAACAAAGGGCATACACACATGCATATTTGCAATATCCCACAGTTCGCCTGGTGGTAGTGATACCTTTAAACTTACAACATTTAATACGAACGAGGCTATCCTGTACATGTAAGCCACATACCGATGATAATGGATTTGCATTTTAAGCCGGGTCTGTAGACTGAGTGCTGTAAAATATTTGCTTTGAATCTTTGCATGCCTATGTGGTTGTAGGTTTGTAAGCAAAACTCTCTCTTTCGAAGAAACAAAAACAATAACATTAACGTTGTAAACAACAAACGGGAGCAAAGTCAACGTTGTTACTGGGGAATGGTACGGGGTACCCATTTGTTGGTACTTTAAAGATTTATGAAAGTTTTATTGGGCGCCAAATTGATTACGTTGCCACATGCATGTTTCCAAAATTTCATGCAAAAACTAAAACAAAAATTATTAAAAGGCAACAACAAGCACAACTTAAGCGCAAACAGGCTGTCACTATTTGAGCAATTCACTTGGTTGGTTAGCCAGTTTGCTGTACAATTAATGCTGGCTCGTTACTTAGGCTTTTAAGTTGCCCGCGTGTTTCTGTTGGTTCATCCCTGTGCCTGGCATAAATGATTTAAAAGCTGATTTTCGCTGAAAATTATATTTTGCAACACCGTTGAGTTTCAAGTAATGACCGACCAGTTTAATTTATGTGTCAAATAAATTGCGAAGCAACGAAAAAAAGGAAAACGATTTTGAAAATTTCGTACAAAGATAGGATTACCAGATGTGGTGAATTTAAGTTCGGAATTTAAATGTGATTTATTCTTATTTATTTGCTAATTGTGTCAAATGTAAGTCATTCTACAATAATAAGTGACTTAAAAGTTGTTTACGATATTAAAAAAAAAATCAATCCGTAGATAAATTACAAACTGTATGCCAGTCTTATATTGCAAAACCAAGATATCTGCTTCTACGCTTCCACGTCAGAGTGTAAGATGCAGAAGCATCTGAGATAAATTTGGCAAAATGTAGCGTCTTTTGATTACTTGATTAATCTAAGTTGGCTCTGTTCACTCTCGGCAGCATTCTTTGACAACATGGACGGTTAATGGTATTTTAAACAATCTTCGCAATCAACAACACGTGTTATTAATAAAATTGTTTTATAAAATGGGTGTTCTGTACGGGTAAAGTACCTCGCAATTTGCTAATTTTACAATCGCCATCATCGTCCTACGGACAGAACTGTTCGCAATGTGGTGGATATGTTCGAATCTACTGGTTGATAGCAACTATTAACCATCACCCGCAAGCCACCTGAACACAAAATTTGTGGAAACATCGCCGTCTTTCGTGAAAATGTATCGCTAACAAGAAGTCAGCCTGTCGAAGAACACAATTTGAGGATTTTGCTCAAACTGACCCAGAATAAACCACCCGAATGAACTACAAATAACAGTTGTTCTCGGAAAATTTAACATTTCGGATGCGCACTGACCAGTCACGGCGGGCACTTGACAATACGTATAATGGCATCAATAGGTCGATCAAACAAATAAAAAAATGTCGATGATATCTGACACATTAGTTTTTTTTTTTTGTTAAATTTTAAAATAGAAAACACTTAATGAAAGACTCGATATACAAACAACAACAAAACCTTCTCAACTATACAGATCTTCTCTGAAAGTTTACCATTAGCGGGACAGTCTGCAAATTTGGCAAGTTGGTTGTCTTCCAGGAAATTTGGTATCTTCAGCTTTTTTTTCCTACTTCATACCATACTTTGAAAAGTTAGGTTTCAAGTGTGGACTACTATCCAAAGGCTTCCTTTTACAAACTTGACAACCCTATTGCAATTATTCGAGAATAAACCGAAAATCATTTTTTAAACTCAAAACAAATAGACCGGCTTGTACACTAGCTATACTAACAGAGGAGAAACAATGAGCAGAATACCTGTCAAATACAAAAAATAAAGAAAAAAATCACAAATTGCCCCCTTTGGCAGCTCTCCCACTATAACTTCATTCATGTATACATTTGTGTAAATTTGTATGGGCTTGAATGCTTGACCATATCCAAATGGACTACGGTTAAAGGTATTCGATGCTCGTTGTATGTATGATTACAGGAACTCCATTATAAAGTTGATGTTTGTTATTTGGTGTGGAGCCAGGTACTGTCTTGTACTTTTTGACAATTTATGTATGGCACGTGTAAAACAGGCATCATACGCTTTAGAAGTTATGTAGTGATAAGCCATTTGGGACAAGTATGACTGTGTGTCACACCGGCAAAAAAGTAAACTGGCTGGCAGCGCTTCAATAACAATAAATTTTTCATTAACATTTCCTAACCCGTTGACAGGTTATTTGTGAATTTTTATCACAATATTTTGAAAATGAAAAATTGCCTCTCCAAAAAAAAATTCAAACAAATTGACAAAAAACAAAAATTTCTTACTGTGGCTCGTCCAAGATTTCAACTCGAACCCTAAGCGAGCCAGCAAATCGATTGACACAAAACTGCTCACACGTACTCTCTGGCTTGTTTGTATTCTATGCTACGAGACATATACTATCGAACATGATGATATGATGATGGGGTAAGATATTCAGTAGAATTAATTTGACAGATCGATTGCTTTTGCTTGACTGACTTTCGGAATCTAAACTCCAACGGTACTCTTCCAATAGATATCGATATATCAAATTGGGTCAAATAATTTTTTTTTCTCGGTTTAGCTAATAAAAGGCCTGATTATGGCCAAAAACATGACTTAATTACAGTGACCAGCAATAAAGCAAATCTTCCCATTTTCACAAACTTTATTCCCTACTATCTCCTCCGCATTAAGTTTCTAAGTAAATTTAGGTTGACGTAAAACTATTAGCCAAGCAGTTTTGTATTTTGTCTCATATCGACTTCAGCGTGGAATCGTATGGTGTTTTGAAGCCGATAAAGGTATTTTAGTTTATATTAAGTTTGGCTTCGTTATACCCAAAATAAGATCATTTCATACCTATCTTAAACTGTAAATTGTTTGATCAAAAATTGCCTATGGAAAGAATGTTTTATTGCTGGTAAGTGTCCCAAAAACTATTTTATTCTGTAGTCGGCTCGACTAGATAACAGCTACTCGACTGACAACACTCTCTATGCTTTTATGTGGGTATGAAACTACAAGGCAACGCCACTGATTGGTTTCAACTTGGCGAAGCCCGGGGCTATCCTTGCAAGTACATACCAAGCAGCTCACAGCCTCCGTATCTTAGATCAGGCGCTCCCCGGGTACTGGTACTCAGCATCCGCTGGGTACTTGCTAATGTGAGAAGGCAAGATTGACGATTCGGCACGACCTTGACTATGCATTGGAAATCGATTTTGAAGATGACGCTAGTGGGCTGACGTTTGTTGCATTCTGTTACCTGAGTACACCGAGTGAAAACCGGTCGAAATGGCTTTCAGGCTAATGTTGCAAACGCCTCCGTTCCGTTAAATCCGTGGCAGGGCTTCAAGTACGTTCGATTATCGTCGCCATTTAGTTGGTGATGCAGGTTTAGTTGAGATGACTCCTAATTAGTGTCCGACCTGGCTCTGAACGCAAACTCCCATGAGGATTTGCGTCAACCCTCGCGAGGACCTCACTGATTACCACAGGCACCCTCGGGGTCTTTGAAGGACAACTGCATAGCCGATATGAGATAGCGGCTTGAAGATGGAACCCAAGAGAAAAAATGAATAAAAGAATACTAGAAGTGGAAGAGATGATGCAGGGAGAGGTTGCCTTTATGAGCAGCCCGAAAATCAGGCGATCGCCGGTGAAGAAATCCCAGACGACGACGAACTCTCAGAGCGCGTCTGCGAAGAACACTGGGACTAAGAAGGATGGCACGACACCGGAATCTGTGCAAGAAGGGGCGCAAATGCAACCGGCGCATAGTGGAACACAGGAACCGCTTTTGAGGTACAGTTCCCCTAGACAGGAGTTTATATGTAAGATGAGAAACTCCGAGGAGGAGACCCTCACTAAGTGCCAAAATGTTATCCGCAGGATTAGAGGGGCAATGAAGAGGGCAAGGAACATCAGCATGGAAGTTCAGAGCGGAGTAGCTGAATTAGAGGAGCTCATCGACATAATGCAGAGCTATAGAGAGAACTGGAAGACTGCGGAAAAGGAAAAAGAAGTGAGTATAGCACCCGAAATCACCAAGAATAACAGGAATGACTGTGAAGTCTCCACACCTGTTAGTTCCCTCAACAAGAGAGGCGCCTCAAGCCCGCCGGAGAGCCGTCCGGAAAAAAGGCCGAGAGGAAAACCGACGGACACCATACAGCTCAAGGAAACTGTGGACGAGGAATGGAAAACAGTGAGGAGCAAGAAAACGGCAAGGAAAGAGAAAAAGGAGCGAAGAAAAACTGTGAAAGAACGTCCAGAAGCTGTAATCATCCACCCAACCGAGGGGCGCAGCTACGCTGACGTTCTGAGGAACATAAGGAGCAAGACAAGACAGGAGGAATCGGAGATAGCGATACGAGCCGTCCGGAAGACGAAAACAGGTGCTATTCTCATTGAAATGGGTAAAGGAGGCAAAATGGACGAGTTCAGGGAGAACCTAAAAAGCGTCCTAAATCAAGAGGCAACAGTAAAGGACCTTGTACCTACGGTCACTTTGGAAATTCGGGACCTGGATGCCCTCACAACCACCGAGGAAGTTATGGCAGCCGTACAAAGAGAAGCGGGCGAAATAAATCCGGATACGTCCGTTCGTATAACCGGGGCGAACAGCCGGGAGCAGAAAAGAGCCTTCGTGACAACCTCCGCAAGCTGTGCGAAAGCGCTGCTGAAACTACAGAATAGGCTGGACACGCTGTAGAATAACCATCAGGGAAGAACCGACACGCTGTTTCCGATGCTTCGGAATAGGTCACAAACGGTGGGAGTGTGGTGGACCAGACAGGTCAGACCTATGTATGAAATGTGGAGAAAAGGGGCATAAGCGAAAAGAATGCCGGAACACACCGAAATGTTGTATTTGCTATGCGGAGTCAGGAAAATCTCTGGATCACCTCCCGGGATCGCGGGGCTGCGGGACGAGCTTACGAAAGGCAGCATGAGGATATTGCAGCTGAATATGCACAGAGGGAAGGTGGCTTTTTCTTTGCTACCGCAAATAGTCAGGGAGCAGGAAGTTGACGTAGCTGTTATAAGCGAACAGCATGCATCTAAAAATAGCGGATTCTGGCTGGGTGATGAAATATCTACAGCAGCTATATGGATAACGGATAACCAGGGCCCCCGACCGAGAAGATCTGGTAGGGGGGATTGTTTCACCTGGATACAGTTTGACGAGATTACTCTAATGAGTTGTTATTTGACTCCCAATGATGACGTGGGAACCTTTGAGGAGAAATTGGCCAGAATCGAGGATGCAATGGCGCAGATTGGCGGCAACTTCATAGTTGCAGGCGATTTTAACTCCAGAGCGGTAGAGTGGGGAATGCAGAATACCAACCCAAGAGGCAGGCGAATTGTAGAGATGGCAGCTCGAACCGGCCTGGTCTTCGCGAATGAGGGGAGCGTAGCTACCTTTAGACGACCAGGCTGCGAGGGCACCATCCCTGATATAACTATGGTCTCGGAGAGCATGTATCACAGAGTCAAGGAGTGGAGGGTCTTGGAAATATATACGGGCAGTGATCACCAGTACATATCGTACACCTTTGCTCCAAGGAATAGACTTGAGAAGGACAATTACACCACGAATAATCGAATCTGGGATTCACGGAAATTAAATGCGAATCGGCTACTCTTGGAAGTGGATAGACTGTGTAGCAGAGTTGAACTCTCGGACGATGCGAGGACAAGAGTGGAACAAACCATGGAGATAATAAGACGCGGATGTAAAAAGGCAATGCCCTTGCGAAAACTTCCGAATATTAGAAGGAAGGCAGTGTACTGGTGGGACGACAATATCGCAGCACTCAGGCGAGAGTGCCTACGACTACGACGGAGGTACACTAGAGCCAGACCCGATGGACCAGCTGCTGACGAAATGCGGGCATATAAGGAGGCAAAGAAGACTCTGAAGAAGGCTATATCGCGAAAGAAAAATCAGGCATTTCAGGAACTACGCGACGACGTAAACGTAAACCCTTACGGACTTGGATACAAAATTGTAATGGACAAACTAAACAGAAGGAAACCAATGGAAATTATGGACGAGCGAGTAATGAGAAATATAGTGGATACAGTATTCCCTACTCATGAACCGGCGAACGAACGACGACGGAATACGCGCAATACAGAACCTTTGCCATTTTCCGCGGAGGAGCTGAAAGCAGCTGCAGTCGGATTGAAACCCGGTAAGGCACCGGGGCCCGATGGCATCCCGCCTGAGGTAATGCGGGAGATTGCCAATCAGAGACCGCAATTCCTACTGGGAATGTACAACGCGTGCCTGAGAGAGTGTATTTTCCCCGAAATATGGAAGAGACAACGGCTAGTCTTGATAAATAAGGGAAAGGGCGATCCAGAGGACCCATCCGCGTACAGGCCACTGTGCATGCTGGATACGGCGGGAAAGCTGCTCGAGAGGCTTTTGAAGCCTCGGCTTGCTGCCGCGATTGAGAATAGTGGCGGACTGTCTGCTAGACAATATGGATTTCGACCCGGTCGGTCTACAATTGGTGCCTTGAGATAGGTGACTGAAGCGGCCAGGGTAACACAACGAGGGAGCAAATCTTCGAGGCCTGTGGTACTGCTTGCGACTCTGGACGTTAAAAATGCGTTCAACAGCCTTAGATGGAGCGACGTATTAAATGCTTTGGAGTACAATTTCTCGGTGCCACACTACATCTTGGCCATGATAAGTAGTTATCTGAGTAGCAGACAGCTGGTGTATAACACAAGCTCGGGCCCAAGGGTGAAACATATAACATCAGGAGCGGCACAGGGATCTATACTCGGCCCCGACCTATGGAACGTCAACTACGATGGAAATCTGAAAGAGGATATGCCAGAGGGAACTTTTTTGGTTGGATACGCAGATGATATTGCAGCTGTTATCACGGCCAGGAACACGGAAGAGGCACAACGAAAACTGAGACGTGTCATGCTGAGAACGAAAACATGGCTGGATGCCCACGGCCTGGATCTGGCCATGCACAAAACGGAATTACTGCTGATCACTGGTCGTCATATCCCCTTGCAAGTGGACATGAGTATAGGAGACGGAGTAATTAGGACCAAGAGCTCGGTGAAATACCTGGGAATAAGGCTGGATCCCAGACTAACATTTTCACATCAGATCCAGTACTCGGCTAACAATGCCCAGAGGATCGTTGGACAGCTCAGTAGATTAATGGCGAACATTGGAGGCCCGCTACCGGCGAGACGGAGACTCCTGATGGAGGTTAGAAACAGCATTATGCATTATGGGAGCGAAATTTGGGCCGAAACACTGAATGTTAAGAAGCGGACAAACGCACTGGTAGCGGTACAGAGAACGGCTGCATTGCGTATCGCGTCGGCATATCGTACGGTATCCGCTCCAGCCGTAGTGGTGATAGCGTGTATTATCCCTGTGGATCTGCTGGCAGCGGAGCGGATGGAGATCTATAAGGCGAAATCGGCTGGGAGTCACATAACCGCTCATTTCAGGGAAAACACCATTTCAAAATGGCAACAACGATGGAACGAAGAAGATAGAGGAAGATGGACGGCGAGACTTATTCCAGACATAAGGCCATGGATTGGTCGGAAATTTGGAGAGGTAAATTACTACGTTACACAGATGTTATCGGGTCAGGGATATTCTAGGAAATATCTGCACAGAATGTTAAAGACCGCCTCACCTTACTGTCTTTACGAGGAAGGTGAGATAATTGATGACGCAGAGCACACCGTTTTCGAGTGTGCACGCTGGCAGAGCTATCGCTCTGCACTGACGTCGATAGTTGGGACGATCACGCCCGGTAACATTGTCGGGGTTATGATCGCGAGTAGAGAAAACTGGACCTCAGTGGCGAATTACGTGGAGAGGATTCTAAAACTGAAGAAGAGGGATCTTGAGGCTGCAGAACATGTGGGCAAGCCGGAATAGATGAAACTGGCACACGTGTCAATCGAAATTCGAAGTAAAGATCTGGAGGAAAGGAATAGTGGAGACGCTTAGATGTCTCTTCAACTTTCAACACGCAATCCGGACGCGGATATGAACATGCAGGGGCCAAAGAGCCAAAGGGACTCCACTCCGAAGTAATACCACCGTAGTTCCGGAGTGGGCACAACAAGTCCATGAGACGAGGGGGGGATTTAGTGGGTGAGGGCCCCACACACGGAGGATGTGACGACTTCCTCTATGGTGCGGTTAGGTACATTTACCCCTCCTCGGCGTGAAAAAAAAAAAAAAAAAAAAAATAAAATGCTTTTATGTTGCAACCAATGCTGATTTTGTATCAAAGTGAAATTAATATATCGTCTGTCTGTTTATTTTTATGTTAGTACGCCCTTTTTACCAACAGCATTGCACCAGTTCACAGTGTTCAAAGTGACCCAGCCATTAAGAGTTCAACTAGCTGCTGCATGAGAAAATTAAAACTTTAAGAAATTAATGGAATTTACGGACAAGACAAGAAAAAAGAAATACGAAAAGTATTTGCAACAATTCCCACACAGACACCATCAACGACACACCAACAACATGTTCTGTATTGCAATTTGATATGGCAGGGGCAACATTAAAAATATTTTTTTAAGTGATCACATGTTGTTAGGGGAAAAGGAAAGTAGTTGATAATTAAAAATAAAGTTATTTTCGCTTTTTTCCTTAGTTTTTGCTGTAACACAATATGGGTTAGAGAAATTTATCCAAAAAGCTAGTGTGGCTGACACAGTTTACAAACTACTTTGGGAGCTTAATTCCGTTGAAAAGTTGACAACAAAGTTATGGTTGTGGCAACACAGTTTTTCTTCCTCAAAATAACTTCCATACCGTTTTGTGCCATACGAAAATGGTCACAGGGAAGTGGCAACTTCTTTCTCGTTGCGTTTCGGTTTTAAATTTGTTGGCATTTAAAAGTGTTGAAAACTTTAATTAATTAAATGCAGTATTGGAGGGAAGATCAATTAATTTTTTGAATAGAAAAGTTGGGAAATCAATCTCTAAATAAGAGAAACAAATAGAAGGGGATTTTATTATTAGTTTAAACCATAAGCGTAACAAAAATCAAATAAATATATCAGTAGTGAAAATCAAATCAACTTACATATGTAATATCTCGGCATGGCTGTTTTCTACAAGAATGATGTGATAAATTTAATAAAACGCACTGGAAAAATGTTACAATTTCTATATTATTTTTTTGGATTGTAAGTGATTGTCTACTACGAGTACACGTAGCAATTGCTAATTTCAGATTCCTAGAAAGCACCACCTTCTTTATCGTTAGAATCGCAGGGTGTTGCTATACAATGCAATTAGCCTCCCGACAGCTCTTCTTTCTTCATTTTTCTCATACGTGCGAGACCGTAACGGCCTTAAAGACATACACAACTGGTCATTCAACCCTTCAGTCAGGATTACGACCTAGTTGCTCACATCACTTATGTGGTGTGGCAGGACCTACAGTTTAAAGTCAACTCCGGACGACTTATTTGAAAAACTTTTCATGGCAATTTTATTTACCCTCAGTTTTTGCCACAAATCTTTTCGGAGGCAGTCGCTGAAGTAATATTTTTTTATATTTCGGTTTGTTGAAGATGTCTGATGTAGGTGTTTGACAGATTTTACAAATATTATTACATTAACACATTGAACTCGCTTCTTTCTTCTATGTTTTAAAACATTTTTTGCATTCAAACATTACACCTTGTTTTCCAAACGGAGAGATTATAACCAGAGTAACCAAACCGGCAAAAAAGCTAAAATTTCTTGCTGTTTTCTATTTTATTTTCTCAGTTTTCAAGAGTAAAAATTATATTTTCTGTTGATTTTGTTTATAATTTTCTGTTTTTTTCTGTTTGTGTAGCAATGGCTCGTATGTATCGCAGATTAATGGAACTGTATAGGCTTTTGTGCAGGGAGCAATGTCCTGTGCAGAAACATGAGATGAGTTGTAAACTTTTTCTTTCAGTTCTGTTTTTATATTTTTGTGTTCCAATAGTAGTAGGACTATCATCTGCATCATCATCATCACCAGCATCGCTATACAATGCTATGTACGGCTCCCTTAGGATGTAAATATAACGTATGGAAAGAAGCATTTTGTATCAAAGGGAATGATGATGTCGTTCGTTAAATGAGATGAAAAATTAAAAAAATAAATAAATAAAGCAACATACAGCAGAAAAAAAAGCAGAAGTGAATGATTGTAGTTTGAGAAAGGAATATAAACGAAATGAAAGCTTATGCAAGCAAAAAAAGCAACTCAAAACAAATCCAACACATATTCAAACAAATAATTTCAACAGAAAAGTGTACTTCAAAATACAAGCTGAGCTGTGAGCGAATAATCATCACCATCATCGTTGTCGTTATGCTCGTGTAAAGCTCCTCACCTAGCAGAGTAAAACCATTGAGTAGAGAAATAAGAAAAAACAAAAACTGTTACAAAAAAGAACTCAGAAATCATTTGAAAGGAAGCCTACAAAAGGATTTTTATATTTTGTACCCTATTTGCAACAACACCAACAACAACAACAACATAAGAATACACATACCAATGCAGAAACAAATGTGCAATTGATAAGTTACTTTATGATAAGCTTTTGTTGCCAAAAGTAATAATCTCGAGGTTCCCAATAATAAACTTGAAGTTTACAATGATGGCTCAAAGATCTGTGAGGATTAAATTCGTTAAAGAAACTGATATTAAACATTTTTATAAAACACCTGAGTACTGCAGTATTATCCATGCGGAAGACATGCGTGTTGTGAAAGCTGTGAAATGATTGTTGGAGCGGCGGGAGTTTTCATGAATATCCTGTACTGGAGTAGCCAGGCTACGGTTAAGTAACTAATAAAGGTAGTCCATGAATGCCAAGAATTTCTCAGGGAAATCATTTAAAGGTAATTCTTATATGAGTTCTGGAACTTAAGCACATCGTTGAAAAGTGCATTGCTGCCTAGCTGCCTAGAGTCGGTACGGAGCTCGAAATCTTCGGCAGTTGACAGGGCATAGGTATTTCGGTTGCCTTAATTAATTTGTATTAATTAATAATATTAATAATAATTAATAATTATTTAATAATATTAATATTAATTAATTAAGTAGATTTACAAGGAGGCTCAATTATGTTGGCAGCAGGAGCGAACTTGTAATATCACTACACTCTGACGGACACGTGTAGATAAGACCAACTCACTTCTATCCTTAAATTGTACGGTCATGCACCGCACAATAGCGATTATCATGTGCCACTGTCCCTTTTTCAGGCATATCGAAAGACTTGGTATTCCGGCAAAAGACTTCTGTAGGAGCAGTAATGTGTCAGTACCCCAATCTAGCCATGAAAAGACGGAAGTTTCTGACTTATTTCTCTAGTATAAAGATTACAGCAATAGCAAGATTTAATTTAGATTCGGGTTGGTTTCCTCTATATAATGTTTTATCTCCGGATTGAGTTTTGAATGTGACATTCCAATGTGTCTAAATGCTAGCCTAAGGAACTATTCCTTGAAAGAGCGTCCGTCACCTTACCTAACCTAAACTAACCTACCAATATAGTAACATAATCGCTGTGCGCAGCAGGAACAGGAAAGGAGAAAGAAAGAAAGTTTCCTACCGAATTATGGGATTTTGAAACGGTAAGAAAAAATCTGAATTCCTCTTGGTTGTCATACTGCTTTGGAAACATTGACTGTCTTGATTAAAGTTTAACTACATTTGACACTAAGTGAGATGCTTGAATATCTCATAGTTGAGAGTACTTTAATCCCTTTTATTGACTGAACAATTTGGCCTCGTTGCCATATGTCACACATCAAAAACAAGCACACGTTTTGCCAAGTAAGATTTTCACTCAAAAGGCGGTTGAGGTATACGACCGAATATGTTTTACTTTATATTTTATATTGTTGTTAAGAATATGATTCAAATACTATTTTTTGTTGTTTTATTTTCATATAAATATACTGCATATGCATATGCACATAGAAAGTATAATTTCTATTATAAAATATGAATAATAATAAAGTACTTAGAAACGAAATGACCCTCACCTAGTTTTGCACAACGAAAAAAGGAGAGTTTTTTCGTTTTTCTGTCCTGACAAGCGGCTTCAGGGGGGTTTATTACTTTTCAGGGTTTCTAGTGAACTCAAAAAGCAACCGCATGGAAAACCTTAGCTTCTTGCAAAACACGGATAAAATGTGAGTACATTGGCTAAAAACACGATTATGAATAGTTTCTTTTACAACCCTCCAATAACAAGCCAAAGTCACAGCCAAAGTATGTTCAATTTCTGTAGCTCTTGTTTTTGTTTTTCTTTCCAAGGGCTTCAAATAATCAGAAACGACGACAATCGTATGGAATGGTGTCTGCCGGTTTGTTTTCATGCTTCTTTTCTTGCGTTTTTTCCTGAATGTAAAGAAATCAATCATTGGCGTGAAATTGTTATCTCTTGTTGGTCATAAATTATACACGCTTAAGGGGCAATTGAAATTGGGCGTAAATAAATTTTTTGTTTTATAGCATCTTTATTGACCATAATTACTGTGTTCATTTATGCATTACAGAGGATTTCAATAAGGAAACCTACACATTGTAAACTCATTTGTAAGTTCTTAAATTACTTCAATAGGTAGTATTTGTATTTAGTTATGTTGTAATCTATTATGACAATGATAGCTACAAGCAGAGATAAGCCAAGTAAATATACAATCATATGCATGGAATGAGCCATATAGCAAACTATCTGTTTGGGAATTATGTCCCTTTCTATTGGAAATTCTAATGATTTTGAGTTTGAATTCATTGTTTGGTTTTGTCTTTTGCCGTCTGACCATATGCTTATGCTTCAATACACTGACTTTCTTAAGATTTTGTTTTGCAATATGCCACGCACTCGATATCTCAAGAGTTCAGTAATGTGGCAATCAAAGAATAATAATTGTCCACTTAATCTATTCATGGACTTATTTATGGCTAGTGGATTGCTGTTCTTGTTGTGGTTGTTCTGCAATATTGTCCATGTTATTACACTGTATACACAGGAAAATGCTGTTTTAGAATTAAAATTTTATACAACTTGGAATTTTGAGCTCATCACCTCTTCTACGTTTACTTTATTCAAGAATCCAATCAATGAAGTTGAAAAGACAAACCGACTGTTTGGTTTCACTAGGTTTATGATAGGTTTATGGTAAATTCATAGCTCATTTGATCCCAAAAAAGAGATTTCAAATTGATGTTCATGATACATTGGAAGAGGTGATCTAAATCGGACACAAATATTACACCATAAGCAATCGAAGACGCCGTAGTCTAGTAGGTAGTGTGTTGGCTTATTAGACGTCAGACCACGGTTTAAACTCCAGGTAAGACATCTTCAACAAAAGAAAACATGAGAAAAGAAAAAATATTTCTTCAGCGACTACCTCTCGGCAGTCTTCTGGCAAAAATTCTGTCATGAAAATTTTCTTAAAAATCTGTCCTTCGGAGTTGTTGGCGTCGCCACTCACGTATAAAATTAACACACATATATATACATAAATGGTGTGAGAAGCTAGGTCTCAATTCTGACTGAAGGGTTGTAATGGACAATTAAGCATCGCGTCTTTATCGGTGCTTTGTATTTCTAAACCTTTAACGACTACACTGTTGTCTGGCCCGGCTAGTAGCACTTCCTAGTAACTGGTTTCTTTTGGATATTCGAGTTGGAAACTGTGTAAGGATCCCAATACGCATTAAGTATGTCAATTTCAATGCCAGTATTCTGCCAAAGTTGGTAGCAAGAAAGGTACGATGAAAACTGAGACGAATTAGAAAGCGGAAGCGGTGAACAAATTCATGTGATGGGAAATAAGTACAAAGTGAACTTGCAAAATACTCGTACAAGAGCAGCTAAGCTTTAAAGATATGTGCCAAACACATCAAGAGTTTATATAAGTTTTTCACTTTCCATAGTAAACTTAAAAAACTCAGGAAAGTAGAGTGAAGTACGATAGCAATAGAAAAGATTACACTATTGCAGAACAATAAATAAAGAGAACGTAAATAAAAGTTGTCAATAATTACGATCTGTTTAATCAACAATCCAAATAATAATCATTGATTTCGAATAACTGGATTACAACTTTCGATTCCAGAAGACGACGTTGTGATACACCCTATACTCAGCCAGTTTTCAAAATAATCATTACAATCTACTAAGACTAAAACTAATTTCACTTTGACAGAACAACAATTCTGTACACACACAAAAACTGCAGAAATTGCGACCTCCACTAAAAGCTTCAAGTCTTAACGTCTTCATCATATGTATCCTTAGCATGGTTTAAGCCATAAATATATTAAACTAGTATTTGGGTTTTTGACTAGCTTTGTATGTAGATACGTTTTAGACCTTGTTTTGGAAGCCGTATTGCTGCTTGCAAATACGTTTAAATCCGCATTATGATTGCAAATAGACAAATGCTTTATTAAATTGTTGCTGCTGTTGCTGCCTGCTCATACACAAATTCGTTTGAGCAGGCAATTGGTATTCACATGACATGCGTGCAGTCTTTGTATTGTTATCGTTATTGTTATTATTACGATTATTACAAATAATTATCGTCCTTTTTTTATTACTTTCAACTACAACACATATGTGTACACCATTTCTAAAAAAAGATATTCGAAAATCTTAAGATTTTAAAAACTTTATTACAACTTTATTAACTAAAGGGAGGATTTTAGCGGGCAGATAAATTGTGTTTCGTTATTGGTGGATAATAAGGTGGAAGTGAGCGTTAAGCTAAAGATCATCCTACCCGTAACTTTTAAAGTTAAGCTTATGTCTGAACTTGCCATATTATCTATTAATTTGGCAACCTCAAATATAACAAAATAGGCAAATACAACAGAACAGAAGCCCATCATTGCCACTGAGTTTAAAAAAACTTGTTTAATTAAGCAGTGTTATCGCCAACAAATTAAAGTTAACTTTAAAGTTCGCTTTAGCTAAAGTTACCTTTAACTAAACCCAACTTTAACGGCAAGTTGTAATAATGGCCTTAGTTTTGTAAATGCAAGATATACCGGAGAGGTATTTTAAAGGTAAAACCAATGGTACGACGAGGTCGTACAAGTCCAAAATTAGACAATTTTTTCTATGTCGAGTTAGAGTTAAAGTGGCAAGTGTTCACTTATCATTTAGTCGCTCTGTCGTTTGCTTTTTGTCTTAAGGACTTAGGATTATTGGTGTTCTATACGGAATGTGAATCTAAACATTAAGAAGGCAATAATTCGGTATACACCCATTAGTATAAGGGACATGTACAAGATGCTATACAAAACAAAACAGTGACGTTTTGCCTTAAGTCAACGCCGATTGGATTAGAGGATGTCGCCAAAACAGTTTCGTAAAACTTATTTTAGAAAAAAGTTTCAAAATTACGAACGATACAATTTAAGTTCCAGGGCGATACATGTCTCTTTTTGATAATAATGTCCTTCGATTCGTGGTAAAGGCAAATGATTAATTAAAGTAGTGAACTTTAATTCGGAGAATCGTGTAGAGGGAAGATAAATACAGTTTTGTCTACACACGATATTATGACTATGGTGGCGTTTAAGAACTGAAATTACTGAAAAGGGTTGTGTCACCAAGAAAACGCAAAAAGAAACACATTCATACACTACTGCGATAGCCAAAATTATTGAATTAAACTTCATTGGAATATTTCTTACTTTAGAGTTTTTTCTTACTTTAGAATCGTTTGAATTAAACGAGGTATCATGAAAATTTTGTATTCGTTTGAAAGACTTATAATATGTTCAGATATGAACTTTTATTTAGTCAATGTAAGGTTTATTAAGCACAATATTTTAAGTGTTCAGACATAATAATATACGCAGTTCAGCTGCTTATTCCATATTCATTTGACAACTGGTAAACAAAACAGTTGGTTGGTTTTTTTTTTGGTTTTATTTTTGTCGTTGTTGACATTTGAGTTGTCAAATATCAACAGAAAGTGTTCGGATAATTGTACTATGCGCACTGAACATACTTATGACAGTGCTGCATTTTAAGTTTTACTCAATATTATTTGCGTATATTTTGCGCAATAATTAATTGAAACTTTATATGAAATATTAAGCTCAATAATGGCGTTTATTGCAATTTACGCAATAAAGGTGCATATCTGAACACCGTATTATTGATGCCAATATGTGAGATATGTAATATCGAAATGTCCAACCTTAGATAATTTAAGAACGCATAAATCAAACCGTAATTGACCGATAGTTATTTTTAAGAAACGATGTCCAAAGGGGTCAATTTACAAAGAGAACTTGACGGAATACGTACGAATTCGTGTTCAGTTCTGGGCTGTGAACTCAAAGCTGCTCTCTGTTAATGCAACTCTCTACCCACTGATTTTATAAGCACAAATGATGACATTATTTAGATGAAAATTATAAATGACTTCATAGCCTGTCTTAAAGGGAAAACATAATTATTATTTCATTGAAAATGAAAATATTTGTGATTATTTTCTATGTTTTTAATACATTTTTTGCTTAAGCGTGCAAAACTAACAAATAAATTTGCCAATTAACTGATGGAAGAGTTTTAAATATGAAATATTGTTTTTCATTTGTGTTTCTTACCTTAAAATTATCGTTTAAATTGTCTTTCGTTGTTGTTGTTGTTGTAATTATTAATGAATATCTGCAAAAGAAAATAAATTTACCGGAATTAAACAAACATGCAGTTTTGAAATCAAATTGTATGTAAAATATGAAATAATGAGATTAAAAATGGTCTAAGTTCAAATAATTCAAAGTCAATAGTGCGAGATAGTGCTTGAATTGAAATTGACAAATTTGTAAAGTAATACGTTAGTTAAACAAAAAACAGCAGACTTAAAATTACATCTCTTTTACATTTAAATATTCAGTCAGTTGTACGAAACTAACGCTCATTACATTCACTATGCCTTCATAAAAAATTATTCATTTTTCAATTTCAAAAGTAAAGTAAAATAAAACACCCATGAAGTCTTTATTTGATTTCAATGCTTAAACCTTCAGCTCTACATTAGTTGCAACAGTCCATCCTTTTGAGATAGTTTCCAATGGCTTTGATTAAAAATCTTTTGTTTTGTTGGCAATTTAGTCTCGATTCTCTAGCAATCCCTAACCAAATATTTCAAGCGTAGCCTTCGAAGAATAAAATAAAACGAAAGAAAAAAAAAACAAAATAATATTTGTAACAGACACGTTACACGTTATGCCATTTTATTGTTGCAGCCCCAGTGTGAATGCAACAAGGCAACACGTACCAGTGCTACAAGCTGGAAAATGTTTAGAAATATCAAATGGTTGCAACAATTGTAAATACCAGGCGAGTGCACATTTTTATGCACATGTGTGTATGTTTTCTTAATACATTGAATTTTGTGACAAGACTTAGTGGCTTTCAATGGTGAGAAGGGAAGGCTTACCTATGTTTAACAAGAAGCACACATGACAACTGTAACACCGATTGACGACACCAGCAACACCACCGTCTGCATCGTAATTTTTATTACAAAAATACTAACAGTCAATGAGAAACATAGTGAGAACAATTTACTACAAATCAATTGGTAATGAAGATGACTTTAGTCATGGCGATGATTTTGCCAACAGAATGAGTGTTTATTACTAACATGCAACAAATAATTTTCAATTTTTTTTCTGTAGCTTGTATTTGCAACAAAATAACGATTTCGTTTAGATAGCATAACATTCACTGACCCAAGGTACAGATTTAATACCAATACCTTTGAATAACTAATCACGTCGACAGGTGGAAGTTATTCCTGTAGATTGTGTTAAAGCATTTGAAGAAATTTAATGCAATATTTCAATCTCTTTCGATCTCTTGAAAAGAGTGAATTTTTGTAGGAATGGCATGCTACTCATAAACTTGATAAATTTCTTAACAGAGAAGAGGGATCTGCAAAAATTTCTTATTTCGGCTTTGCAAGGAATTGACCAATACCCATCGTGAAGGAATATTAAAATATCATTGTTGACCTCGACGATTCAGTTGAATAGGTTTTGCAGCTTTAGCGCTAGACAGCAAAATATTGTGGACACTTTCAGTGGAACTTAGAATCATGTCATATGGATCGCCTGCTCAGGATGGACGTATCGCAAACAAGCATCTAACAGATTCAAAACTTGATCATTAGCATTGTATAACGTAGGCATAGTCAATACAGGCTGCTATTCGCAAAAGAGCTGGCTGAAAACGACTTGTTGCCATTCCCATTACGATGCTTTGATCCATATAGTCCTAGTACTGTTGACAACATTCTAGGCAATAAGATGCCAATTTGGGTTGCGTTGTTGCAAGTATTGTCCAAGTGACTCTAAATTTTCTGACAATCATTAATCATTAGGCCAATTATTGGGCTTTGTTGATTCACGAAAATTTTAAATTGTTCTCATCAACTCGAAACTTTAGCGTTTCTTTTTTCCATTCCCGGCTAATAACTATAAATTTCAACTAGAACTAAGCACTCTAATAGCACGTTTTCCAAGTGACTTGCTGGTACAACTACAGCAATATTATCGGCGAAACTATCAATATTATCGCTTCGGCTATTCTTACTTTAAACACATGTTAATATAGTAACGATCCTAGGATGTAAGTCTCAAGAACTTCTGTCGTAATGAGAAATTTAACCGAAAAATCAATCGAAGTCTTTACTAAACGGAGTACTAAGGCACATGAAATCTCCCAATCATGATATAACGTAACTGCAGTTTCTCTGTGCTAAAAGCGTTTTGTAATTCAGGAGTTATAGGAGACAAACGGCAAACAAAAATTTATACTATTTGGCCCGTTGGGTAACATTTTCAAAATTGATTAGAAAGTTGTATTAGAACCACGTCGCCAAATATGCAATGACTTCGGTTTTTCTTATTCAAAATTCATATTTTTGATTTGATGAATTGATTTGCCAACAATAGCGGCAACAACAACAATAGTAACAACGAAGAAACACAACCTCAAATTGTCATATCGCGGTTGCACAATTCGTAGAGCAATACAAAGCAGCGTCTAAACAACATTTTTTAAAGTAATTTCAAACAGAAAGTGGCAAAAATCATAAACATTCCACGATAACCACGGAAACAAGGCAAAAACTGACAAGAAAACTGAAACAGAAGAAGAACACAACGACGATGGTGACGGCAACAGTGAATGTTGACAACCAGAAGAGTTCGGAACTCCAGAAGCCAAATAGTTTGTAAAAAAATCGTGGCAATGTAAAAGCGTAACAACTAGTGCTGATGTTGTACGAACGAATATACGAATGTTGTTGTAACTCATGCTATACGTGCTAGCAACATGAGTTGAATACATGGGAACGCTAAATATGTGCTGCAGTTGTCCTTCTGTACAATGAAACGACGAAGCAGTGTCTTTAGATACTTCAAAATAGTTGCAATAGGTAGCTGGAAGAAGTCTTACAAGTAATTTTAACTGACGTAAGCTCCATATTTTAATGTTGCAACTTCACACTACAAACAAACAGACAATAAAAGGAAAATCCTTTTGAGAAATGTTTTGACAAGCAATGGCTACAGTTGTTTTTTACTCACTGTAGTTGTTGTTTTTAAAATATCAGTGACTTATTTGGCACCACTAAAGCCAGCATAAGAGCATTTTTATTGTTAGTTTCATGCTCACAAAACGAGTGTGGTAAATATGTTCAATGTGTCGAGAGTTAAAATTTTATAAACATCATCACAATCATTATCATCGGAATCTTCATCATCATCAACAGCATCATGCATGTTTGTTCATGTTTCAACGTATGTTTACTTTTCCTGTAGACATTTGAAATATTTTTGCCTTCTCCACGACTAAACTCCTGAACTTTGAAGCTCAAACCCGTCACAAACCGATGTGTTTTACATTCAGTGGCTTTCGAGGGTTTTCTCAACAACTTTTAACAGTTATTCGAATACTCTACTACAGTTATATACAAATGCTACTACTACTACGGCTACAGCCACACATTGCAGGCGTTGGAATCTCATATCTAGCAGACGAGGATCTCCTGCAGTTTATCTGAAGCAGTTAAATAACTGGTGGGAGTCAAAACATCTTGTTGTAAATCCCGATAAAAATGGGATGTACTCTTTAGACAGTCCATTAATTTGTACTCTCCAGGCTTATAGGTAGGCTTCCACGATTTGCTTGGAATCTAAATTTCAATTGCCATCAGTGCGAACAACGTCTGCATAGGAACTGCCTAAGCTCTACGCGTTAACCATTCGCTGTGTCTTTTTGAAAAGCGGTATCGGCCATAGCCTAGTAGGTAGTGTGTTGATTTATTTATTCTATTTGAGAGTCACTCTAACATTATGTGGAATGAATGAAAAATATACGGAGTTCACTTGCTTAATCGATCATTACATTAATCAGGATTACAACCTAGTTTCTCACATCACCCAATTTGTGTGTTAGCTTTTTACATGAGTCACGGAACCTACTAGTTTAATGTCGACTTCGAACGACAATCTTGAGAAACTTTTCAAAGCATTTTGTTGACCCTCTGAGATTTTGCTAGACGCCTATCAAACGCCCCATAAGAGAACATTGATTGATTTAATTTATCAAACTGTTATTCATAGTACCCTTAGGTTTTTGATTCTAACCAAAAACGGAATAATTATCCGTTAAGCAATATTCTCGGGAATAGTTTTCTCGCATGCTAATATTGTCGTTTGAAAAAAAGTCCTATCGACCCACTTCGCTGTAAACTTCAAACTTCTTATTGAATTTGTAGCCAGTTCCTTTAGTAATAGAACTATGGGTTATCAGTTCAATAGCATGTATAGCGTCAACATGAACTAGTCCTAAACACGTCTTCTTTCTACTATTCCTCAATTTGCGAGGATAATCACGAGCCACTGTCACTTCAAACGACAGTAAACGTGCATTTATACGATCTATCAGAACTGAGATATGAATCCGATCGTCTCAAAAGCCAAACACACTACCCAGTAAACTTCGCCTACCGCACAAAAGTATGAAACGAATTAATATTTTGAACAGTATGGATGGATTTGACATTCTATCTATCTATTCTATCTGCTGATAGAAACAGCATTTGGCTGTTCTCGTTTATAATAATAATAAAACAGAATAATAAAACAGAATAAAAACAGAATAAAACATGATAACTGAAACAAATTTGAACCGAAATTTTTACTCAAATTTAAATGGAAACTGGGAGAAACTTGATAATGTTTAAAAGGGCCAACAACTTGCCAACCCGCAAACCCTGTAATAAGAGTACGAGTATCTCTATAACAACATGTTTACTCGTATGTTTTCTCTGTTATTACTTGTCTTTTCATAAGTACGTGCAGTGAAAGTGAATTTGTTGGCGAAATAACCAGCAAATAAAAGAAGAATAAGAAGTCGGGAACCTTTAATGCTAATGTTGGCATAACATACCCAACTCACGCACCACCATAGACTGTAATAGTCATTAAATTTTCGTATTATTCGGGCAAAAGTTCTCAAGTGTTTTTCAATAACAATTCGTTCTTCACTCGTTTAACGCTTTTGCTCCACTCGATATTATTATTGCAGCCTTAGTTTGTCATGCAGGGAAAGTTTTTCTCATTTAATAAATGGCTTAAGCGGTAAGAGTAAAATAAAAGCAAAATAACTTGCAATATTACAAGTAGTAAATACAACAAAAACAAAAAGAAAGAAAACTTTGGAAATATTTCAAGTTAAGAAAAGTACCTGTATGTTTGACTTCCAAAGAGTTATTGTTAGAGAGTAAAATTGATGGTGGTGCTGCTGGTGTTGGATGGATGGTTGTATTGGAGGAGTGGGAATTTTCAAAAACTGTCAAAGATTACCATAATGGGAGTCTTAAAGAAAATGAGTAAATAAAACCAAAGAAACATTAACAAGACATTACTTAGTGCAACATATTGAAGGAACAGTCTTACAGACATTATTACCAACAGTGAAAAGTGTTGTAACCTAAAACGTATTATTCACCAATAAGGCCAATTGTGTTTTTAAGTTGGTGAACTCATAAGCTTGACCTTTTCTAAGATAAATGTCAAGCAGAAGCAGATAATTTTAATAACTTCGTTTGTTTGCACAACTCTTTTGGTAGGAGCGAATGGGATTTTATTGATTTGAATGGCGAAAGGAAAAGCTTTGACAGAGGAAAACTTTTATCATTAATGGATGAAGATGAATGGAAATTCATTTAAACGCAAGGAAATCATACATATTTTAAGGTTTCACGAAACTTAAGGTTTTAGTATGTGAACTTAGAGCTTCAAATTAAATAAGAATGTATCTTAACAAACACTGAGGTTACACATTTCCTTGCTTAGCGGATGTTCTTGGGAAATAAATCTTAATATTTGCAGAGGTTAAGAACATTCATATTTTCAAAGCAAAAGCAGGGCACTGACACATGAGGTGAAAGCGCATCTAATTATCCTCCTCAGATTCACAGATTCCACAGGAGCCACTGGACGAAATAGTAAGTTTGTCGACATGCCTTAAATAAGACAATAGATCATGAGAATTACAATCGCTTGACGGATGGCCATGTGACTTAAGGACAGCCCTCTCCTTATCTATATTAGTCTAGCAGATATTAAGAACTTAATCGCAGATTGACTCTCCGAGTAAATCAAGAGATTCTCACCACTCAATAAATATTACGCCACCTGCAAAATGGCAATTATACTATACGCTTACAAAGTAGTGCTTCAGAAACATATAATCTATATGGATTGTCTGTGTCTTCCCAAAATTGGTGTCTGCACACCGTCCACTGAATGTATGCAAGGTTCGTTCTGCCAGTAGGTGATGGTGGGGCTAATCCTCTATTGCCCATTCAGAGGTGCAAAGCGGTATGGTCGCTTCTTTACCCTCACATTTGTGTTGTCCATCCATAAGAGTTCTGGATGGAGGACACTTCAATACGACCTTTTCTGTAGTTTGTTGTCGCGACCAATGTATTGTTCGGAACAATATTGACGGAATAGCTTTATAACTTCAATTAAAACTGTTTTGGTGTTTCACAATTTTTGCTCCTTTTATCTGAATCGAGGTTTCAATAAAAAGTGATTGGGGTTGTGGCTGTTAACCAGGCTATCTCTGCAAAAGGTAGTTGACCTACTTCCAGAATTGTATTCACAATCACTTTAAGTGTGGCCCCTCATACACAAAAATTGATTCAAAGCATCAACGACTTTTAAACTAATCCGCTAAAAATAATGGTAATTAATTTTGAAGACATTTCAAAAATTACAAAATCATGTTGCAAACTAAATTAACCACATGTTCGAAAAGGGATTAATGGTGCCTCTTGTTGTTGCAACGGCAACAATGTACACAATGCATGCACTGGCAAGGTACTTAAGAAATCAAGTTAACACAATTTAAGTCCAATTAACAACCAAATAGTAGCAGAACTACAAAAACAGCAACCGCAACAAACAACAGCATATCCAAGGGAATCAAATAACAAGAGTAACTCACAGAAATGACTGAATAACTAAAGGAATAAATGACGAAACATATTGACTGCAGTTTGTATGCAGCGTGGAAAGTCGGCATCATTATGACAAACCTAAAACGTCGTGAGTGCGTAAAGAGTGAAGGAAAATTCTAAACAAAACTAAACGCATTGCGTTAAAACTGAAGTGGAGTAGAGGGCTTTTTAAAGATTTATTCTGTCATTATTTTTGCATACAAACACACAAGACTGACAGCCTGTCTTTATCAGAAAAGCTGAAACACTTATGCATACAGCGTATGATCAGAAATTAGAAAATCATGTTGAAAACTAAATTAATGTACACAATTCGCACACACAAGGTACTTAAGAAGTCAAGTTAACGCAATTTAAATCCAATTAATAACCAGAGAGTAGCACAATTACAAATACAACAACCACAACAAACAACAACGTTTGCAAAGAAATCAAATGAAAGGAGTAACACACGGATTGATTAGACATTACAGAAATGACTGAATGACTAAAGGAATGAATAACGAAACGTACTAACTGCACTTTGTATGCAGCGTGGAAAGTGGGCATCATTATGCCAAACCTTAAACGCAGCGAGTGCGTAAAGAGTGAAGCAAAATTCTAAACAAAACTAAACGCATTGCGTTCAAACTGAAGTGATGTGGAGGGCTTTTTAAAGATTTATTCTGTCATTATTTTTGCACACGAACGCACAACATTGCCTACCTGCCTTTATCAGAAAAGTTAAAACACTTTTATAGCAGCAGCTTTGGAGTAAAAACATGCGTTAAAGTGGGGTTTTAATTAACATGAACTTACGCACTAATAATCTACGCAACTTTCCCTCCTCCCCTACCATTTCCCCTGCAAAGGGAAAACATTCCATCTGAGTTACTGCTCCCCTACGAAATTCTTAAATGATTGCGTGTACAAGATTGAGTGAAGGAAAATAATTAGTTTTTAGATTGGATTTCGTCATAAATAAAGAAAATGATTCGAAGGAAAATGTTGCATTCATGACAGAAATTGTTTTGGAATCAATTTGCATAACTAAACCATTACAAGAACCAGCATAAACTCATAATACCCACACTAACTACTGCGTTACTATTCTACCACGTGATTACTTCAATGTAACCATTGATCTGCATGGTATGACATCTAAACATCGTCCTCAGAAATATCATGGTAATCGCCTTAAACAAATCGAACCATCTTTTAAAATCATGTTCAACTGTCACTTATCGATAACCAAATGGGCAGCGAAGTGAAATGCAGCTCAACAATTACGGAATAAATTGAAAGCAAAGAAATTGGCACTGGAACAGACAGAGTAGCAACAAGTACTAGTCAATTGTGGCATAAATTTTATTATGGAAAAATGAAACACAAAACTGGAAAAATAGTTTCAAACATTTTTTAAGTGGTGAAACACTACAAAAACAGGAGGAAAAAAGAGAGAGATATAGATGCCCCGGTTGTACTAGATAATATAATTTATAACAATATTTGTCAATTACAATAGCCATTGTGATTCCATTTTGTAAACCACATTTCCTGCATTGTGCTTAAGCCTTTCAACACCACACTCACTATTCACACGTGCTCTTCTCCCTGATGCTCCCACACCGAGTAACAAATAAAAGTCAAAACGTTAGAAAATTGATTTATTTTTTCCTTTTATTGTACCTATTAAGGTTTATTTTTTTATACAATTTTGCAGTTGCCTCAACTACGAGAAGCTCCAGCAATTTACCTCAACCTGGTAAGTTATCAATGTGTCAAGCTGGTTTGGTGGCGCATGTTACATAATTGTTCTTCATTTCATTTTCTTGTTTTCTCATTCTCCATGTAATTGAAATGCAATTAAACTCTTTTTTTTGCGTGTATCCGTTAATTACTGCGTTTTTTCCTTTTCTCTTTTTCATTTTGTTTTTTTTCTGCTTCTGTTCATCTTTTTCATATTTGGCATCTTCCTGGTGGTCAAGCATTTAACAGTTGTTACCCACCACTATTAGTGGCAGTTTTTTATACCCTGCGAAAGACAGAGATTTTGCTGAATGACATGATGCATGATGTTTTCAACCTGATACTTTACACTTCTATTCATATTAACGTTGGAAAGATTGTTTCTAATGAACGGATAACAAATAGCTTTAAAGGCTTTTATGCTAGTAAGAGGACGCGAAAGAATTAGTTCTAACAACAGGAAATTCCGGATCTTGACAGTTGACAACGACTGTCTTGTTGAAGCTACATCAGTGCAATTACCGAGAGGTAGGACCGCAATGCGGTGGATATATTCGGGTCTACTGGTTCAGTAAACGATCGAACGGCACCCGCCTTTCGACAAAGTGCATGATCCGCAGACAATATCGTCTCTGTCCGTTAGAGTGGTCTTTCCTTTCCCAAATTGCGACTTGGTGAATTTTGCGTCGGCACAAAATTCAACTGACCCAACCACTGAAGGTGGGTGACAATAGGCAATAACGTGTTTTTGCTGAATAGGATCTGATTTTAATCTTCATGGAAAAATCATTTCAGCGATGAGTTCCAATCTTGACAAAAAAATTGTCCAATGAGATGCAAGAGCAACTATCCGGATCCAAGAGCATCTAACGCGTCCAGCAAAAGTCACAGCTTAGCGTGTCGGCATTATCATTCCATATTTCTTTGAGAACGACGTGGGCCAGGCAATCACTGTTAACAGCAAGTACTGTATGCCGACGATTACCAACTTTATTTGGCCTTGAACGGAGTTACGACCCACACAGCTTTTACCACATTGGTGATGTGAACTCGCCACCAATATCGTGCGATTTGACCCAATTAGACTTGTTCTTGTAGGATTTTCTTAGGTCGCAGCTCCGTACGAACCATAGTAGTTCTTAAAGTCATTTAATGCATATTATATGCTTCGTTGATATCCGTCGCATTTAGCTCATACATCGAAATTCACCAACAAACTCCTTGGGTACAAGGAACGAGTCTTCGACTGATCTGTTTTGAATCTGGATAATTTAACGTAATTTTTTCGGAATGGGGAAATTTCTACTGCAAGCCACTTCGCATTTTTGCCAGTTTATCAAATTATTGTTTGATTATTGACTCTGATCTGCATGTCGAGGGCTCAGTACTGTGCTAGTTATGCATAAACATTGCTTTTGATGTTGACTAGACTAGAGCGCGATTTTGATTTCTATCCCCTTAAGACTTAAAATTTTTAAGGATGCTTGGAATCAAAGACTATCAATACCAACACAGTCTCCAATCTAACTTTCTTGTCTATAAAGGATTTCGAATGATTTAACTCTGTTAATGTTCTGCCTAAACTGGATCCATTAGAGGAATACATATTCCATACCATATCGAATAAATAATTGTGTGTGTACCTCATTTAGCTTTAACCACAGTCCAGACAAGTTTTTTTTTCCATTTTCTCTACACCGAATACAAAGTTGCGTGCATACATAGAGAAGGAAAAAACAATCACTCATATTGAGTTGGTGCAATCTCAAACCCATAGACGAAGTGACCGTATATAAACGATTGGTGTGGTGTACATAAAAAAATAAGTCCATAGAAAATAAAAACAACAACAAAAATCCGGAGTGTATATTTAAACCACAATTTGCTGCTGTTGTCATTGTTGTTGTTCCACATATGTATAATGGAGCTTCAGATTCCGAGTAAAAACAAACCAGTGTTGGTCAAGTGTTCAAATATGTACCACACGACCATAAACTGTAGGAGCAGCAGTACTAACAGCGGTAACAGCATCACTACACAACAATTCTATAACAATAGAAGAGCAAACAACTAACACACCAGGCTAAGAGGATATAATCCTCTTCTCTCATCTATAGTCCGATTCAGTTTGGCCAGTTCGTTCATATAAACTACTTAAGCTGTACTCTACTTTTAATAGTTTTATGCTCTTTGCTTTGCCATGCCCCAGTTTAGTTATTTTTGTTATAAATTTGCTGCTGCTGCATCCTATCCAACCAGCAGCTGCAATTTTTTCATTTTTCCTCCTTTGCTTCGTTTAGTATTGTAAGAAGAGTTAAAAATTATACTTGCGGGAGGGAGTTAAAGGACTGCTGGGCTGAGTACGTTTAGTATGTTTGCCTTACAATTGGCAGTTTTTGATTTTGTGGGGGATTGTTAAGGATTTTATTGAAGTTTTTGTGTTTTTAGTGTAACTATGAAAAACAATTAGTTGTTCATAATAAACATTAAAATAAAATAAAAAAGATCAAATAACAGTTGTAAATTGTGCCCTTCCTCCACTTTAATAATAGAACTTTTTCAGTAAATTCCCATCAACAGTCTTGGTTTGTTGCGAATTAAAAAAAAATATTATTTACTCAACTTCAAATTATGCACACACGACCAAAAGTCATGTCATCATCAAATAGCAGTTGATAGACTTTTGGCTTATTAAATGAGAGTTCAAACATCTCGAACAGAACAAAATGTAAAAAATCATTTCTTTTTTCAACAGTCTTCTGAGTGTAAAAAAGCTGTCGTCCGAATTCGACATTAAACTGTAGGTTTCGCCTCTCATGAATAAAATTAACTCACATAACATGGGTTATGTGAGAAGCTAGCCTGACTAAAGGGTTGCAATGAACAATTATGTAAGCAATACAGATTTCCTTATGTAACCTTTAAATGCTTCGTGTTTCTTAACAACGTATCAGAAGTTACTGTGTAATTCTTGTAAACAAAAATATTGACTGGATTTTTTTTAGAAGAACAAAAATATGTCTTGAACTAGGAACGTTCGAGGGGACTTAATGTGAAACTGAACTTCCCAAAGATCCCTGTTTCCTTAACAAGGAGATCAAGATATCCAACAAAGTATAATACTTAGATGCTAATTTGGATTGGAACAGAAAGACTGTTCTGCCTAAGAATAAACGACGAGATAAGGATGCCAATAAGATGAATGATGTTGAAATCTCACCAACCAATAGAGTTACAGAGATATTTGAAGTGGGTCTTTCGACCACTCCACTTGAAAGTAAAGAAATGAGTTTGTTAAACCTAAGAAAGAGTGACCTGAATAGAGGGATAATTGTCTTATGAAAATAATTGACCTTACTGATACATTTGAACTGGATAAGTGCGGCAAATCAATGCGAATGCAGGACGTGTAGAAAGGACAACGAACCTATGGAACACTTTCTGCATCATTCCCAGATTGAGAGTGGATTGAAAAAAAAATTGATGAAGTAGGTATATAATGTGTAATTCCCAAGAATTTAATGTGGTTAATATTTTTCATTTGTGAGCAAGTCATTTGGTAAAAAGGCGTGGGACCCTTTACATGCAATATAACTAGCTTAGTTTCTGCTGTGGTAAATACACAAAATCATTCATTCTTAATAGAACACTAACTAAACCGATTTGATTTTATAATATACCCTCCTTCCCCCTTTATTTTTTAGTTTTTCTTATAAAAAAATAGTTTTCGCGTTTTGTTCTACTGATACCACCACTGCTTATAAATTTGTCAGATGTGCTTCAACAAGCGAGTGTGTTTCCTTTCCTGGCCTATACTACTGCCATTGCTTTTAAATGCGTGCCTCAATTGTCATAATTTAATGATTCTCCTTTAATACCCCACTTTGCATGCACGTTGAAATGAGCAAATCGTATGTGGCTATGAAAACAAACAAGAAATAACCCTGTTGTTCCTGGTGGTAAAAATAATCCGCTTAATTAAAAATCATTTTTCAAAAGATTTCAATTCTTGGCACCACAACTTGCAGCTGTTGTTTTTGGCGAATAGCGAATAAAAAGCTACATGAAGAAGAAGAGGAAATAAAATTAAATTTTATTATCACTCTAAAATACAAAATGAAAAATATGCCACAGTGTGCAAGAGATAATAAAAGTTCATTAGATCACGACTGTTCGTATACACATACTATGTATGTATGTATGTACGTGGTGCACTAATGAACCATAAAGTCAATGAAATATTAGGGTTACCACATAAATTCACAAGTGGCCCTACATGAGGTAGCAAGAACAGATTGTTTGATTAAAAAGATTAACTCGGTGTTCATTATGCATAAAATTAGTGGATTCCGCTATGAACAAATATCGTCGGGAAACCGTTTTGCTGTCTGTAATTTTGTTAATGTGCAGCGATTTTTCTAATCTTTTCTACATAAGAGGGGTAATCAACAGAAATTTACAACTATTTATTGGTAAACTAAGACATGAGGCTCTGCTATAAACAAATACTATTTAGCTCCTATACAAATATTTAGCCAGTACTCTTTGAGATAAAGGATTGCAAAATCTAACACCATATCCAAGTTACTAAAGTCCAGTAGGTAGAGTGTTGGCTTATTAGATGAGTGTCCGAGGCTTAAACCACAGTTTAGACATCTCGAACAAAAGCGAAATATAAAAAATATTTCTTCCGACGACTCCCTCTCAGCAGTCTTCTATCAAAAACTCTGAGAGTAAATGAATTTGCCATGAAAAGTTTCTCAAAGTCACTCATTGATGAAATTAACGCGCACAATACAACCAATACATCCTCACTAAAAGGTTATAATGGTAATTAAGTACGTAATATTCACGTTATTCGTTCGAAATTTATATTTCCGATGGTTTACATACCCTTACCGTATTAATCTGTACATCTCCGTTTCAGAAATAACTCCGATATGCAATAGTTGATACCGCAATACCGTAATTTGTTTAAAACTAGCGTGATTATCTGATTCGAACAAACAAATTTTAGTTATCATGGTTTTGGAATTTTAGTTGAATCGCTTGGTTAGGGGAACTAGGCTAATCCATGAGACAAATGAATGCGATATGAAGGGGAATACACGAGCGAATAAGCAGGGAGAAGAACAAAAAGGATTCTGCGGATTGTAAAGATAAAGAGAGAGAGGCAGATACTTCTCAAATCAAACAATTGAAACAACAATTGACTTGAGTCTATTACGACGTATGCTGAGGATAGTAACCCGCCTGTATATTCTGTTATGAGTGGAATGAGACATCAGAACCTATGCTAGAAATCCGTGCCGCATTAAAGCAGCTTAGAAGAAAACACGTGCATCAAATAATAGGCTGGGAACACCGGACAACATCCAAAATTAAGTCAGGGCAGCAGTGTTGAGATACAAAGTAGTCAGTAAGTGAGAATTTGAAAACCTTCATCTTCTCATGACAACAGCAGGGTTCTCACACATGAGGTGAAAGAAAGTCGTCCCCATTTTCCGACCCGCATCTTTCATTATGACTACCAAAAGGATAGGGACCCGTGAGAACCACTAGTTGCGATGAATAGGCAACTAAAACTAAATAATTGAAGCGAAATAGTCATAGACTCTATTTCGTATCTCAAAAAGTGGTAAAGAAGACGGAGTAACGGGCTTAATTGTAGGTAGATGGTAAAATCTAAAGTGTGGAGCCTGACTGTGGATTTGATCGCATATTAAGCAAACATCTGATAGAACATAGTTTTTACTGAATTCGTTTTGGGTATGACAGCTCATTAGAAGGCATCCAATGCTTCGAAAACGATGCATCTCAATCAAACGAAGAGCATATAGATCGGAGACAAAATGTAAAAGGCAGAATATAGCGATGTGATATCACTAAATGTAGCCGCCATAGTCTAGTAGGTATTGTCTTGGCTTATTAGACGTAAGGTCACGGTTCAAACCCCAGGTCAGACATCAAAACGAAATATGAAAAAAAATTTCATCGGCGACTTCGTCCTCTCAGCAGAGTTCTGGAAAAAACCCAGAGAATAAACCAAAATTGTCTTGAAAAGTTTCTCAAAAATTTGTCGTTGGAGTCGACTTTAAATTTTAGGTCCCGCCACTCATGTATAAATTAACAAACACAACATGAGTGGCGTGAGAAGCTAGGCCGTAATCCTGACTAAAGGGTTGTAATGGCCAATTATGTATGTATGATATCACTACATGATTTGGGACACCAGTCTACAGCTAGATTTCGGCTAAACATTTGAAGAGCAAAGTCCAAGTCGCTCGTCGTCATCATACACGAAGTGCTTAAATTAGGAAGATTTATCATATCAAAACTATAAAACTTATGTTTCAAACCCAAAACGTTATAGAGAGCAGAAAGTATAAAAAATTCTGGGAACTCTTTCAACGCGTGTATAATTTTGTTTTTTGGTGAACTAATACCACACAACAAAATTCAATGTTTTTGTAGACAGTTCTCTTACTTCGTGGTTCAAATATAGATGATGAGCTCATGAAATCGCTTTTCAGATTATATTTTTGAACTCGAAGAGGATGTAAATCATTTCACAGAGTGTAGATATAAAACATAACTAAATGCCCTTAAAGAGGCACAAGACGATAGCAGCACAACACGATCATAAATGCGTTTAAATGTTAAACGTTATGACGGCATGTTGTGTGCAACTGTTATTAAAAGATTCAAAAAAGGAGGATAATGATGATTACGATGTGAATGTGGAGGAAACTGAGAGTGAGGGTGGTCGTAAATTAAGTTCGTTTAGTAAAATCCGCATCTTGTTAGTGCAACTGATTGTACACTCGTGTAGAGCTTGTGCTAGCAAAAACGTTGTCAAGCACAAGTAAGAGAACTGGTTGTGCGGATTTTCTCTTTTTTCTTTTTTTCTCGACTTATTGTGTCTTAAACAAGCAAAGAACTTGGCACCTGGCACTACACATTACTTCATATTCACTTCACCTCAATTCAATTGCTTGTGTCAAATAATATAAGGAGACTGCGCCGTATGAGCAAAGGCAGTGTATGACTGACTATATGTGGAAGGCGAAAATAACTTGTGGAGTGGAAAAAAATAAATAAAAATCGCGTAACACGATCGTGAACTTGAAATTGTATGCGCTTTGAAAATATTCTCCTTCAATTCGCTATTAAAAACAAAACTTATGGAGTTTTTTACCCGTTTGTTGTTTCATTTTAAGCCTCTTTAATGTTTTGGATTTCGTTTTTAAATTTTTAAGGCGTTTTTAAATACTCCTTTTGTTCTTGCATAAAAGGTTCGCAATAGCAGCAACAGTGTTTTAACATAGGAATTCATGCATTGTAAAGGGGATTTCATTTATATTTTCGTTTCTACTAGACGCAAATCTAATTTTTTAACACCATTTATGCCTTTTGCTTCGTGAATATTGAAAGGGTTTTCTAATGCTTGTGTCCTAGAATAAATAGGATGCGGTGTAGACATTTAATAAAACGGTCAACGAAATATTGCGAAGAACTGAGGAAACCCGCAAACCATAATGAAAACATAGGCCGTGTGAAAGAGTAGCTGGGAAGCTAATTATTTCGTTTGGTGCTGGAAATGGAGATGGTTTAAGTCATTAAAAGTTCGACAGTCCGTATGGGAATTTGGCATCTATACCAAGTTATAACTTTTACTCTCCCCAAACTGATCAGTCATTGATCGAATTTTTTTTAATTTTTTCGCATAATTTTCATATGCCTCTTGAAGACCTTTCTTCCAAAAATATAAAATAAAAATAGCGACAACAACAATAACTGTTGTAAGCAAACGAAGAGATAAATCGTAAAATAATATTAATTCGTGACGATTTTTTCATCTTTCCTTTTTTTCTATTGAAAATTTTTTTCATTTGTTTTTTATTTTTATTGTAATTGTTGTTGTCTTCTTTATAATTTAAATTGCTTGAGTATTTTAAAGATTTTTATTATCATGATATTTTTACGTTCCTTCTCTTTTCCTGTTTCGTTTTTATAATTTCAGTTTCTTTAGCAGTGTAGACTTGGTTGTAGTAACGCTTATACTACTAATACGCTGTATGTACGTATATGTGTACTGATATCCAATGCGGCAGCTTTTTTGCAATGTATTTAACACCAAAATACGACTATGGGTAGTACCACCTACTTTTTCGTTGTTGTAGTCGGCATTCCATTATTTTTGTGGCAAATCATGATCATGATATCCCTCTTCACCATTTATTGTATGTTTTTTTTGCTTTTTTTAAAGTTTGTTGTTATTGTCGATAAACAAACTAACAACAATGGACGAGGAAAGGGAAACTAGTTCGATTATACGTTGACTATTTTCTTTTCTTTTTTGTTTAACGTTTGTGTTAATAGCGATCGTTTGTCATCTTTACAGGGGCTCACATCTAGAGAATGGCTTTTAATTATTTGGGAAGTATAGCGACACAAATACCCACAAGAACGGTTTTAGTTCTATGTTATGTTGTTCCACAAATTATATTAAAAAAATAATTCTACCGAATTAATCCACTTAAGAACATAGACTCTACACGTTTAGTCCAACTAAATTTCCCAATACAATTTATTTGGCCGGCAGATGTATTGTGAATGTTGGGAATTCTACTCCAGTGCAGATCAAGCACAATTATTTACTAGCTTTCGGAAAGTCTACCGGATTCATTCAGATTTCCTTCTAACTACTTGCCTCGTTATTGAACGTTTATTCAGGCGCCTTTGAAAAGGTCAATAAGAATAATAAAAGATTGGAATTTTCGGCCCATATCCTCAGGACTAACCTATGTTTCGCTTTCATACTAGAGCGTGGACTTTATCGCCTAATGAGAAAATTCTTAGTTTAGCGTTTTGAGATATCAGAGTTGCACTTATTATTCAGTAAACCGAAATCCGATCTCGATTTCTTCGTCCATATGGAGACTTTTTACCCATACATTTGTCGGTAGTTGTCATGCGTCCCATATAAAAAAATTTTTGTAACACAGTAAAGGTCTGACTTTCAAACGTGGAACTTTTATATATAATGTTGTTCATTATGTTGTTGTACTCTAGTAGGTTTACAAACAAAAATCAGGATTACATCCGCGATTCTCAAACCACCCATGTTCATTTTATTAATTTTATCCATGAGTAACAAGATCTACAGTACCACGTCAACTTCAATTTCCGTGTAAATTTAAGCATAAAATCAATCATTTTCTAACTACCCACATAAAAAATATATTCAAACACAGGTATTTTGTGTAAATTTGTAAAATATTTTGAAATTCATTCCGAGTGCACTGCATGTTAAAATTCTATGAAACTTTTAAAATTCAATGAAACTTTCTCAACAATTCCATTAAATCACATTTAAAAAAAATACTATGAACAAGAGCAAAAAAGGAAGAGAAATTGTAAAGAATCAATACAATACAATAAAAAACAATACAGAAATTCAGTCACTCATCTATAACCATTCTGCCAGCCAGCCAACATCTTCCTTCAATGGAGCACATCATTATCATCAGGTAATCGATAATGAATTAGTGCAATGCAGTTGCAGACAGCGTCTATTGTCTTATAGAGTGTCTCAACCAAAAATAAAGGAATTAAGAACTAAAATAGAAAAGTTTGACGAAGTCAAGATAGGCTATGTGAACACTGTATAATTTAGATGAGAAAAGCATTCGGTCTTTTGATCATGGATTCTTTTAAACAATAACCAGTAAACACACCGACCACCATGTATAATAGGTGGTTTCTCCCAATGTTAATCTATGTGCAACATATTTACCATTAGTAGACAGTGTCGATCTGACGTTTTAGTTACTTAAAGTTTTTGCCCGAAGACAGCTAAGAGGAAGTCAATGAAGAACATTTTTTTTCTTCTTTCGTTTTGTTCCAGACAACTGAGCTGGAGTTTGAACCACACGACTCTCGACTAAAAACTCAGCATGCCACTTACTGGACTATGGTGACTTCATTCTGATCCAATTGATAATTAATTCCAAGGTCAGGAGCATTACCTTCTTAATGTGCCAAAAAGATTAGCAAAAAACGTATTACGACGTAGTGTACTACAAAAAAAAAGAAAACAAGGATGAGAACGTAAAAAAACGTTTATAAAGGGAGTAGTTTTACGTTTCTCTACAGCCACAAAATTTTCCATCATTCGTCTTTAGAAAACCTGCAGCTACTTTGCCATTCAACAAGCAATAATAAAGTCACGGAAAAAAGATTTTAATTTTTTTATTTCCTTTTAAAAGGCAAACAATGGCTGTCTAAAAATGGTTAAAAAAATCGTACGATTTATATGATGATATTGTGGAGCACTTTGCTTTGACTGGCTTATTCGTTGCCTTCATTAGCCTACCGTGTTTTATTAACAGGTTCACATGGGTGTGAAGAAAGGGAAGGGAATAGGGTTGCCAGCCTGGCTGGACTTGGCTGGATTGTCCAGCTTTTTTGAAGCTTGTCCAGTTTCAAGCTAAAATTTAATTTGTCCAGCGAAATAGAAATTTTTTTAGTACACTGCAATAACTTGGGCAATAATTTTCATGTTATCTTTGTCAAATCATTAGTTTATTACAAACTTTTTTTGACCAAAGTGCAAACTACTATAAACAAAATCAAACTAGACTGAATTGTTATTTTTTATTGGTTTGTTTTTAGTATTTAATCTTAATTCTCGCATACATACGCATATGTAAATATGTATGTGACGGACTGAACCGAAAAAATTTAAGTTTAGTTAAATAAATTTTAAAGAATGCAATGAATTTATTTAATTGTAATATTTTTAAATAACAATACATATACTCATAATATACTCATAATACTCAGCCACAAAAGTATACATACGGAATTTTTGAAAATGTTTTTAATTGTCTGACATCTTTGTTCGATTTTAAGACGGTCTTTTGCATTGGTTCAGAAATTTGTGAAATTTGTAAATCGGATGTGCAGGGCCACAATTCAGTTCAATTTTAGAAATTTTTTAACCAATGCAAAAGACCGTAAATTTTCCTTCTCCAAGACTTTCCTTGGCCTACATAACGAAGTCTTATTAAAGACAGTGACAGTAAATTAAGTGGAAAAAAATGTGAAGAAAATGTCCATAGGCCCTAGACAACGTGCGTTTTCCTAAATATATGAAATTCCAAGACTGACAAGTCTTTTTGCCCTCGTACATGACAAAAAGCAGAAGCTAGGGTTTTAAAAACTGCACAGTTTGCCTCAAAACAAATAAAGTAGACTTACTAGCGTTATGATATTTTATCTCAACTCAAGATGCAATATCTGAAGGGAAAAAGGAAATATCTTGGAAATGCAGTTCAAGCCGAGCTTCGGCCAAATGTGTAATGCAACTGACTGGAACCCTTACAGAACACAGATAATGTCACATGTTCAGTGATTGCAAATATTTTATACAAATCAATCAATCCAGATATCATTCTGGATGAAGGCGAAAAAAACCATATGAAAGGCTTTCATCGTACCTCAATCCGCCAAAATTGCCATAAAGCTTTTTAAAAACTGTAGGTATAGCCACTCATGGATATAATTAACATACACAATATAAGTGGTGTGAGAACCTAATTTGTAATCCTAACTAAAGGGTTGTAATGGCTTCTTAAGTAAGTAAGTAAGCAAGAAGTTTGAAGAAATCCATTTTCTTAATTTCTGTTGCAATAACTTAATGGAATAATTCATTATTAAAAATAATGGATTTTTATATCACGACCAATATTTATCTACCCACAGCGAGACTGACAATAACTTTCTAAATAATTTAAGCCATTTGACAGTACTTCGGCGCAGTAAAGTCTTAATTTCAGGTTATCTCAAGTCGTGTTATCCTTGAGGGCATTAGTCCATGTCAATGGTGAAAAGAAAATGATATGATAACAGTATACTTTTTAATATCTACTCAGAGATAAGTAAGCTGTTGATTATTATTAATGGTCATGACCATATTTTTCGGTTTTATAATTTTATTAGAAAAAAACGAAAAACTTTTTATTAAATCCTAAATAGAGTATTTTGTTAGAACTTTCTTTTTGATCTTAAACTAATGCTTTTCCCATCATTAAGACAGAAGAAATTCTTGTCATTTTTCTGCTTTTGATTGACTTGATTGAAGAGAAGAAATGATTTTTCGTTAATCACAAATACGGAAAAAATAAAGAAAACATATCGAAACAAGTATAAGTATGAGTACTTAAAAACAGAAAATTTCTGTTAAATATGGTACTAAAAATTTATGACTTCTAAATGGAGTGTATGAAGCGCAAAAATACAAACAAAACAACACACAGCTTATTACAGCAAAGTATTCTGAAAACAAAAATCTTGTGAATAACAATTGCGGAGTTCTTATTGCGAAAAAAATCACCAAATTAAGGTTGAAATTAAAGAATGTGGAAAAAAAGTGATGAAAAGAAGTACTTTTTTCCTTTTCAGTTTAATATTGTAATCGTTTCCCTTTAAAAAAGGGCTACACTTCATGACTCCTTTATATTCCGTCAAATAATATTTGTTGTTGTTGGAAAAGCCAAGAAAACAGCAAGAACAGCATTTTTAAACACACTTAAAAACCCATAAGAAATAACAAATATTGTACGAATATTATTATGTTTCAAGACAACACAAAGCTTAAGTACAAAAAAAGTATAAAAAGTACATAGTACGTAACTTTCAAAAAATACAGACAAACAGTCAGCCTTTGAGGTTGTAGAGAAAATAACCCATATGTGGATAATAAACGCGCCAACAACGTATATGTACGAAATTTGCGTGGCATCATGTCGTAGTGATACAGATTTCCAATCATTCGATTAACTGAGGAATTAATACGGAGTTGTCATCTCTTAATATATTTCTTCTGCATTGGAAAATAAATGTCATTTAGTTACGTTGGCGTCATTGATAGACGATTTTATGTCATTGAAATTGAACCTCAGATGAATTAACATTACGACTAAAGTGCCCTTTTAAAGCGTATTCTATCTTTAAATTTAAACGCATTAAATTATAACGCATTGATGCCGTTATATGTAGATTATAATATCGTTCGTATGTTACGCTCAGCTTCTATGGGTAGAGCGATTATTCAATTTTCCCTATCTCTGGCACATATATCAGGCTGAATAAGACTGATGGCATGGGTTATGTTGACTTTGACGATCGCTGTGATTTATGTGTCGTATACACAAACATCACCGAGATCATAGCCTAGAGCAATGCCATGGCTGGAAATGCAAAAGGATTGAAAAGGATAACAATTTATGGTATTTTATTTTGTTTTTGCAAAAATCTTATTCAATAGTTGGCATTAAAGATGATATACAGTTTAAAGTTGGACTGTAAGGCAAAGAATTCATACCGAAATGTATGAAATAATCTTTCTATTTAAACCTTTTGAACAAAATTAGTATCGTGATATTCTAGGAACACCAACAAATTAACTGCAACTGCCTTAATATAGAACTCCTAGAAAACTCTATTGAAAAAAGTTTTCATTCAACTCTTTTGGGCATACATATATATGTACATACCTTGCAACCACATGTTTATGCTTAATGCTGCTCTTTTAATTTATAACTTTGAATTCATAGAATGAAATTTTATTTATTAATTACAACATTATCAACAAAATAAGCACAGAAAAATTAATAGTCGAACAGGTTTAATTTTTAATTTTCATTTTTTGTATAATAAAAGCTGCAATAAATTGAGTTACAAGCCTAAAAAACAAAGCAGCCACGGAGTCATAAATTTGTTTAAAATAAATTGAATCAATTAATCTTGTGGAATTAATTCATATTCACCACATGCAGCAAAAATGAGGGCCCCTAATTGAAAATTAATTTTTCAGTAAGATTTATGAAAACATTCTGAAATTTAATTGAGAAACATTAGACAAATGGACTTTAGAAGTTTGTTATTGATTAAAATCAATCTGTTGCAAATTGACTATGAAATATCACTCAAAAAAGGTAACCACTCTATGATGAGGCCTCACTCTATGCTGCCCTACACCATCAGCATAAGCAGCGGCAATGAATATCAGTTACGTGGAAGAACGTAAAACCAATGAAAACGGCAGAAAATATATGACAAGTACAGAATATTCATATCGGAACTCATAGCTTTGAGGGCGCAACGCCCTGGTAGTTCTGCATAGAGTCGACAACAGCATGCAAGACAGAAAAAGTGATAAGAGTAAATTTGGATTAAAATAGAAATTTTTCACATTACAATTAATTTCAGAATTTAACAAAATTAGACCAACTGTTGTGTAATGTCAACGACAACCACCGTTAAAGAACTTAAGAAACAAAATAAATTTACTAAACATTTAAAAGGAACAGTTCAAGAGGAAGCAAAATAAAGAGCCCTATACTTTAAGAAGCAGCTAGACGAACTATACCAACTGGTTAACGCAATCATGGATGTACTTAGCAAAACTATGTGCACGAACGGATGATTGTCTCTATGAAAATGTGACAAGAAAATAGAGCACTTCTAATGGTCAATAGATCTATAAAATAATTCCAGGCATATACAGATTGACAAATATAAGGTCAACTACAATTCAACTACAACCTATCAAGAGGCCTAAGGCCGGACCATATTGTGTTCGAAGGCTAGAGATTTATGGAATATCCGAGGCCGTAGCCTTACAAATTCTAACAAATGAAAGTACAACAAAAGTGATACAGCTTTCCTTGAAGAACTGAAACGTAGACAATATCTTATGGAATGTGGCAGTAGTTAACGAAAAACTTTGGGCAGCAGAAGTCCACAAAGTCAGATGAAAAAGAAAAGAGAAAAGGAAAGTGTGAAAAAACAACGAGGAGATTCGATAGCTATTCCGCGAAATGTTTTGAAGTAATTTTAGACGCTTAGAACATTTCACATTCGGATATGTCTGATAAACATATTCTCAGTTTCGTTTCGGTAGGCTGTAGTTTATGTCTGTACTACATGTATAATATTCTGACAGCTGAACCCATGAACAAGCATGAACTATTTCCCAGATACTGTAGTTTGCCCTTTCAGAAGTTTATTCCGTTGAATTTTCAAAGAACCCGAATTCCAGTCTATAACGCTTAACTGAGGATTTCTTTAATTAAGATATTTTATGGCTTTAGCATCCTTTCACATGTACGGGAGGGGTCAAATCCGACTAACTCTGCTACCAACCTTTTCACAAAAACTTAATTAAACTAAAATTATAAGTCACAGTCAAATAAATATGAGTATTTAGTCCGTACCAAAAATCTTTTTCTGCATTCTCATTCCCCTTAAAGCTTTGTTTATTTTTTTCTATTAAAGACCCCAACTTGTTGTCTCATCCTGCAACATTGACGATGCTATGAATTACAAACATGTGATGACAAGCTATTGCAACAAAAAAACAAACAAACTTCACTCATTTCACCACATTTTTTAAACGTGAATTAGAATCAAATGATGTCCAATTTTATTTTAAAAGGTGGGGGAGAATTTTTCATAAAACCACTAAAAAAACAAAATCAATGTAAAAAAGGAATTCGTTAAAGGGCTTGGAGAATAAAGGATCCCCCATTGTACCAGCCATGGCTTATATAATAATTTTGGGTGTAATAAAGCAAAACCGCTATACGAGTATTTTGTGGTTTTCATTTAAAATGGATGTGAAGAAAAAAAAACGTCCTGTGCTGTTTCGTTTTGAGTGGGTACTTTTATAAATTGAATAAAAATTCATTATGTGTACCATTTTGGGGCGGAATAACTCTTCATTTCGACAAGGATGTCCTTTGCCACACAGCAACTTTATTCATTGATTTTATTCTTCTTTTTCTATTTTTTTTTGTTTTCTTGTTTTAAATCTGCAGGAATTTTAATCTCTATGGCTTTTAGACAGAAGCTGTAAATGCCAGCACAAACAATCAATTTCGAAAATTAAAATGCAACACACACACACACACACACAAAACACACAAACTTTCAGAGTAAGTAAAATGTATGTTGTGGTTTTGTAATAGACTATGAATGCTTATAAATGCTAAGCTAAAGAGTTATATTCAGACAAAGACATCTACATAGATACAACAAAGAAAATATTTAAAGGGTTAGACGAGAAAAATAATCAATGCATCCAGTGTTAGGGGTTCGATAAATGTATTTATTTTCTATTCAAATATTCCAAGCCTCTTAAAGCATTTTCATTTTGCTGTTGTTGTTATTGCATCCTGCCCATGCAAGATTGAATTGTCCTAGTTCTTGAGGTTTCATACGTTATCAGATGTTCTTCTTTTGTTTTTAAGGCTTCGAGTGTACCTGTTAAACTTACTATTAGAAACACTCCAGCCTGCCTTAAGCCAAATGAAAACAATCATGCACACTCATACAACAACGCAAACTTTGGTAAGTACTTATCCATTTATATGCATCTGCCTCGCAGGCCATGGCGAACTGGTATCAATATTTCTCATCCAGAAATTGTGCAACATTGGCCATAAAATCGATCAGGAAAACAAAATTTCAGGGATAATAATTATTGGGAAAACTCACAAGTAGAAGTTCCGTAATCAGAAAGCTTCCGAGGCTAGTTTTGATAAGATATTAGCTCTAAAATAGCCAAGAAAGAAGAGTAAACAAATGTGTTATGTTAACATGAAAAGCCTGGAGACTACATGGGTTGGACTTCACTCCAAAAATTATAAATTAAATTGATTACATTGACTCGGTACGACTAATAGCTGCTCCGTACCTTGTATTCATGTTGAGAAAACATTTGGTACCTTGTCTTACAATGTTATTGACAGAAGCATGAAAAGAATACCCTCAATACCGCATATAAAATACGCTAATTTTGGACCCCTAACCTGGACAATAAATTGAAATCACTTTTCAGCAATAATGTATAATGAATTTGCAAAATTTTTTCATTTTGACCCTGTGGCCGTTTAATTATTTCCATCACTGTTCAACTATCTATGCAATGCTACCGTAATAGTTTAACTTGTTAAATAATTAAAATTAAAACTAATTGATGCCCCCAATATCAACAAGAAATGGCAATAAGAAGTGTATTCGTACTGTGGTCCTCATTTAAATTGTTTATTAAAATTAATAATTGAAATCAATTAGGACTTTGGGGAAAAAGCTTGTGAGTCATAAAATAAAAGAGAAATCAATGAAGATAACTACAGTATTTTAAAACGAAAATTTTTGTAAATTTAGGTTGTGTATGTGTAGGGTTAAAATATAAAAATTTTGATGTCAATTGCAATTTTGGCAACTAAGCGTCAGACAGTTAGAGCTTAACTAATGGATTCCTAATTCCTTTTCATTTACATTGATCTTGATTGCTGGGGCACCGATATGCTGTTTTAGACAGTTCTATCCTGATTTTTGGATATCTAAATTAGGATCAAGGTTGTGAACACACAGCAGTTCAAGTCATACATAACATACGGTAACTTTCTTAGTATTATGCGAGTATGAGCCTATGGGCCCATTATTTGGACCGAACTAGAGAAGTTAGGTTTACAACCACCGCTTACACAACGTACCTAAACTAATCTAAAACAAGTGATCTTTAATCTGACCTCTGACCTCATTAACTCTTTGTTACCAAACAAACAAAACTTAATACTGAATTTACTTCCTGCCGTGCTGTACACAAAATCGATTTCACTACAAACCACACACAGCAGTCTATGCTGCAGTTGAAATGAAATCCAAATCCTTTAACACTACATTTCCCTCAAATGGTGGTAAATACTTTAGTTTTACTCTTACGCTATACGTATTGTGTGGAGGGTGAAATGGATTTGGGGAGATGAGTTGGTTTAATTTTATAGCAGGTTTGACCACTGCTTCCATTGCTTAATATAATCACCACCAAACCCCTTTAGTTTTTAAGCTATACATCAGTTTATAAAGCAAGAAACATTTAAAACTAAATAGAAAACCCTAAATTTATAGAAATATCAACAACAAGAGAATTATAAATAAAACTATTAAAACTAACTCCTGGAATGGGTGGAGTAGAATGCTGCCATAGAAATAAAACATGAAACTAAAGTCAGCGTAAAAATCATCATCAGCATTAGTATTAGCATCAGCAACATCAGCATCAGCATACTAGTTGCATGAATATTTCAACGTGGTTTCACTCATACTATACGACTGGCATTCCAAAGGAGTTGTATTTTCAATTCAAATCTTTATTTGTGTGTTTGTTTCAGCTTCTATTTTTAATGTTTCTAGCTACATAGAAGGATTCATTCTTATCTTGATTAACTTCATTTGCCATCATCGTTATCATCATAATTATCATTATACTCCTTACGGTTCTAGTATAGCAGAATGCAGCAATTGCTGGGTGCCTGTTTGGTTGGTGTTTTAACAACTTTCCGGTTCTTAAGGGAAAATGGCCTTTGATGTTTTGATTCTCTTATCAAAATACTGTGTGTTTATTAATTCCGAAAATAGGGTTACCATAGTCGTTTAATTTAATAAGAACAAATTCTACACTTTTCTCCATCGTTTTCCCAATTGAAATTTTCTGACAAACTTTTGCCAGCTTGCTAGACATTCGTACTCATGTCTGGGTTTTAAATTTTGCGGGTATTCTAGTTGCGAATGGTCTAAGAAAGGCAGGCACCAGATGTATATTTCGGATTTTGATTAAACAAATTAGATTCCAGTATTATCAAGAGTAACCTTATGCATTGTTCAATGTTCAATGGGGGCACATACACTGCCTGTCAATAGCTTAGAAATTAAATCCGATGACCTCATTTAGCATGTGTTTTTAACTTCCAAAGCAAATTTGCTGTCTTAAGAATTTAATGTAAAACGAAAAGAGGAGAGTGTGAGTAGAGCTTTACAATTTTACACCCGATTAGATTTTAATTCGAATTTTAATTAGAATTGTATTGTATTGAGATTTTATCTATATATCTTTGTATTTATATTGTCGTTATTGTTGTATGTATATTTTCTTCCTGAAATAAATCCTATCAAACTCAACAACAAAGAGAATCAATTAATTCGTGGCAAATATGTAAAACATAGGCACACTTATACGCACACAAAATAACTTAACAGACTGTGACGTAGTGATAGCGTTGGATTGAGAAAGAGAGAGGAAAAAATAATTTTAATCTGCCATCGCCATCAATAACAATCAATTGATTTTGGGAAAATAGTTTCCCAAAGTAAAATTGAAATTTCAGAATTAATTAAATGCTGCCTTAGATTGTGCGAAAAAAGAGGCCTATTTAATGGTGAATTTACTGGTGGATTTAAAAGCGATCTTAAAAGCAATGAAATTCAAACACAAATTATAAGCACGTGTTTTTTTTGCCATTTGAATAAGTGAAGTAAACTGAGAGGGAATCCTGTAATCATTAATTGAATATGGAAACCATTTGAATTGGGCGATCAAATTGGATATTATGTAGGGAAACTATTATTTGTTTTTTAATTTTCATCTTTCAAATCAAAAAAATAAAGAAAGCTCAACTACCGCAATATCTTCTTCACTTCAGACTCTAAAAAAATTAAATGAAGGCTGTTAGGCTTGAAAATCTTTTACCATAAATTTCAACAAAATGTATTCACAAATCATTGGTTGATCTTCTGAAAAGAACAGACACTAGACTGTATAAAATCGTAGCAGCGAAAGCAACCGTCATCTCTTCTTTGCGGTAAATTTTAATTTTATTGGCCATTTCTTTAGCACTCTTAACAATATGTCTCCGGGAAGAGTGTCTAATAGAGCAACGAACATACACCTTCAGCAACACAATATTCAATCATCATCGAAATAGTGCAAACGAAAAAAATATTTTTTTTTCAATATAAAATGAGTTGGAGACCAAGTAGGAAAAGTAACCGTTTAACTGATTGAACTAATCAGTTGAAGTGGAACAAGAGAACTTCTTTTAATGGACAGAATAGAAACGATTTTTTCTGTAACAATGTTTCACAACAATCTTCAGTCAAGATTACAACTCAGGTTCTCATTCCCTAATGTTGCGTGTTTTAATTTTATCCATGAGTTTTTGAGAACCTTTTCATGGCATTTTATTTGCTTTCAGTTTTTGTTTTAAAAGACTACTGAGACGAAGTCGCCGAGAACCACTGGCTCGAGCTAATAAGCTAAAACACTACCTACTACACTACGGCGACTTCTAAATGTTTTTACAATCTTGCCAAGTCCGTGCACAGTAGGTTATTTCAGAGGCCACGTTTGAAACACCACTTTTATTATACGCTTTAACTCTTCTTACGCATTCTTCAATTGTTAAACGATTCATAATCGCGAATCGTCACTGTTATTAATCAGTAACTTGAGGCTCGTCAGGGTCTCAAGGTTTGGGAAGATATTATAGGGAGATCCTTTACTTATCCAAAACTTTATAAAAGAGCGTATGATGGCAGTTATTCAGTATCTCTCTTCAACAATGAATAACTATTGGCATTACCATGCAATTCAAATTTAGTTGAGACATGCGAGATGTAGAATTCAAAACCCCAGAATGAATTTCCTATTGGGTTAACCTTGTGGTTTACTCTTCCACTGCCTCGTTAAACTAAAAGAATAGTTGGTTGGCGCCAAAATATTACAACCTTAACCTAAGGGTTTCGAGACACTTTAATAAAATTCCCGAAGGATGATATCAAATGACACTGACAATGGCTGCCAATACAAACGATAGATGGAATTATGGAACATAACGACCGAATATGCTATAAAAACAACATATAATGATGGTACTTGAAAAAAATCCAGCATAAAAAATGGGTGAAAACATACGTTAAAAAAGCTTTTATATTTTAAAACTTTTTTGTGTTTCTCCCAAGTCCGATTTACAAAGATAGAAAAGGCCATAGGAAACAGCTCTCAGGGAAAAGATAAAGTGCTTAAAAGCATGGCAATGTGGGAACGAACTTGCAGCTTTTGTAAAGAGCTGTGTTGAAGGGAGAGCAGATGTTACAAGTGGCTCACGAAGTTGGTCTTGTACGAACCTTAGCCCATTCAACATCGCGCAACGGAACCAACAACTGATTGAATACTTTTTTTATTATATTATATACTTTTTTTAATTACAATTTAATTGAGCTAGAAATATAAATAAATGAATTAACATTGAAGACAAAATACTACAGCAATGCATGGCACAAGAACAGCTAAAACAAACAAAGCCATAAAAGCAACATAGTGTAGGCACGATGTGTTGCAACAACTGAAACAAAAATAAGAATCAAACGTCATCTTCGAAGAGCAACAAACGAATGCTTTGGGAGAAGCAGGAGAAATATGTTGCACAGCAACAAAAAGCCAACAACACCTTTAACAAATGAAACAACAACAACAAAGGATATGATTGCTTAAGCGTTTGCAACTATAAAAATTCATTACAAACAAACAGACAGAAAACAAAATACCTTTTTCTTTTTCTATTTTTCTTTTTGTTGTTAATTTCTTTGTTGTTGTTCTTATTTTTTGTTGTTAAAGAAAATGCATTTACTTGCAAGCCAAGACCAAGGGAATCTTTTCTGAAGCGGAATCGAAGAGACAATTCTTTTAAGCACACACACTGAAACACTTAGAAATGTCCCTCTATCCTGATCAGATGCTGGATGGTCATTTGGGTAGCCGATTACTTGGGAGTATTAAACAAAGTTACAATAACAGCAACAGCAATAGCAACAAAAACAGAAAAACAAAAGTTTTTTTTTATTTTTCTAAAATTCTATAAAATCTTACAAAAGTATTGCAAAAGTGTTTGCAATTGTTGAGCATTTGAGAGCACAAGAGCAGCAGTGACTGTCAATGACAAAAATTTAAGTTTAAAAACTAGGGTGACCATACACAAATATAATATAATAATAAAAAGGAAGGCAGAGAGGAGACATGATTGCTTGCACTCCTTTGTATATAGCTTCTATTTTTTTGGATGATGACTTGCATTTGTTAGAATTTTAGCGCTAAGAAAGATGTTAGCTTCGTTCCCCGTATAAGTTTAGACGCCTATATTTCCGGTACCAAGTAACGTTCGGCCGTACGAAAAACTGTTTTGGAATCCTTGATACTATGGCTACCAAGCCCATTTCCCACACAAATCGATTTCTTATCCGATTTAGTGTCATTTATAAAGTACGATACCTGCAGCAAGACCTATTTTTTCAAAATAAGGATCATCCTTCCCAGCCACTGAAAAAAAATTGTTTTTTTTTCTAAATTTTTTAATTTTTAAAACAATGTCCGAATTACCAGCGAAGCTGTTCCACTCAGGAATGTGTGGGGTATAATTCTTAAGGAATGGAAAAGATATTACAAATCAAGTTCTAGTCAGAGGCAAAGGCCAAAAGCTATCTTTTATAATGTGAGATTAAAATGCAAAAATTTATAAATTTTGTCAACTTTATGGTCGGAAGAAATAAAAACAAATCATAAATTAAAACTGAAAGCAATCAAATACGAGTAATATAATGATTATAATGGTTTAAATAAAACACACAAAAAATATTTTCCAAAAAATATTTACAATAAAAACAACAACAATAAGAATAAAATATAATTTAAATTGAAATTGCAATTCCAAAATTTATTCTTAATATTTGACTTTTTGACAAACATAAGCAGGAAACAAAAGCCTACAGCAGAACCTCAGTAGAGAGAGAGAATATTATGGATATGATGTGGTCACTGCGTACAAAACTCCTTTCGAAGACATGCAGTAAAGAAATTGCTGTTAGAAGCAAGCCTTGACAATCTTTGATAACTATTTCTATTGAAACTAATTTTACGAGGGAAATTTTTTAGAGTGGCTCAGCTCTAGAAGCAAGAGTAGAAGGTATCTGAGTGAATGAACTAGCCGTGGCAAAATTGAATGGTTATTATTCCCATGAAAGTCTTGAATCGAGAATGTTGAAGATATATTGCGTACTTTGATCACCGCTCTTATTATAAAGGCCTTACAACAGATCTATCAGCCTCAAAATGAACTCCGCATCCCACTATCGAAATTAAATTGTAAACCATTGAATTGAAGATCATGTAGATTTTGTTTACAGGAAAATATCTGGCAAAAGAATAGAGTTTTTACTATAATTCGTAAAGGATGATTAAAAGTGAAGAACTCTAAGATACAGGCATATAAAAGCCATTTTGGGCACCTCAAATATTTCCAAACTTGTGTTTTGTGGGACACCATAGGGCGTACGCTACTTCACCTTAGAAAAGGATCTTCAATCTTAAAACTTCACCCAAGGCGATGGAACGACCGTGCTGTATGACTATAGGCAATAGGAACGCAATTTAGGAATTTGCGCTGAGATTACTATAGAAATGGTACGAAGAATATGGACCAGAAGTTAACCCAACCAAACGAGACTTAATATTGGAGGGAGTAGCTTTCTCTCTACAGAATAACTCAAAATATCTTAGAATCATATTCGACAGCAAACTAAACTTATTTTTGTAAGAAAGCAACGGGCCTACACCTGCATATACATAATGTATACATGTATGTATATATATATATGTAGACTGACCATACGAATTTGTAATCAAACTAACATTAGGCTTCTCAACTAAGCTATGCCTATTGAGGCGGCTGCCAATTCAACCTAACCTTACTATTCAAGTGCTTTAAATCTCCGTAGGTTCTTTTTTCACCACATTTTACTTTAAGAATCAAATGGATCATATGAAGGTAACATAGATGGACTACAATTATATAAAGGTTTATATAAAGGTTTGTCTTTCACATATGTATCTTCGTAACTTCTCCGGGTAAATGTCACGAAGAAATAATGGAAAATCGCTTCCACTCTAACCTGATTAAACCTTTATAAACATTTATCTTTGTGTTCACTTCAAATTTAAATTTTATGCTAAAAACAGGTATAAACGATAAAGGTTATCGTTTTTAAAAACAAATTTCTATTACGAAATAACAGCCCTCACAGAGTCTACCCTCAGAGTGATGTCGGTTTACATTTCCTATAATCCTCTGTATTTTTAGTAACAACAACTCTCTCTCTTATCCATTTCTAACCCTATTTCTTTATTTGCTTAAATTTTTGCTTTTTGATTCTTTTATTTTGTTGTTTTTTCGACTTTTCTGTTTATGCTTTATAGATTAAATAAGACTAAAAACAGAGTCTGGCTACTGGCTATTTTTTTTTTTTTTTTGGCTAAAAAGGATAAAGTTAAGTCAAAGCTATATGCTGTTGTTGCTGTTGTTATAATTCTTTTTATTTATGCCTTTACATTTCGATTTTTTAAAAACAGAAAAAATAAAAAAAGAAACTGATGCAACAAAACTAATCTGGTTGTTGGCTTTAAAAAAAAAATTTAGCGACTGGTCTTGGTTTAAGTGGTGGGAAAAGCTCAAAAACTTTAAAATTTACAATTCAAAGCATTTACTGATTCAAGAAAATCACACAGCCTTTGGTACATATACGATCTCCTTGCTTCATTGATTAATAACTTATAAGTATGAGATACATCATAGTCGGTGGTTCTTTATTTGGTTCGCGTCTTCGATGAATTATATGACATTTTGAAGGAAAAAACTCTGTTGTTTATATTTATTTAGTTAAATTCATTTTACTAAACAGGACGAATAAATGAAGAAGTACAACTCGTATATAAAATATATAAAACATAAACCAAATTAACTGCAAATGCAAATCTTCGTAACACCAAGACGACACTCCGATTCTCTAATATGATAAAATCAGCTTGGTATTATCTACTATAATCAGAATTACAACCTAGCTTCTCACACCACGCACGTGGTGACTGTTAATGTAATCCTTTGACTCGGATATATTCAAGAAAGTTCTCATAGCAATTTTGTGTTTACTAACAGAGTTTTTACCATAAGAATGTGGAGAGAAATTAGCCGCAAGAAACATTTTTATATATTTCGTTTTTTCGATATGCCTGAACCACGGGTTCTCATCTAATAATCTGTATCCCTATATACATCTCTATTCCTGTACCCCTATAATGCCTCCAGTAATACTTTTTCCCTGACAAACTTTAGAATGTTGTTCGTTGTCAGTAATTGTAACTTCCAGCACCCAGGCGTTTCGTTTTGAAATGAACGTCTTACAAATTCCATTAGTTCTGATGATACATTCCGCCCAGAACACAATTAAGAGGGGATCTTCTAGCCACTTGATTTGTAACTCATGTCAGACTTCACTTCCATTATCTTAGTCATAGTGTTCATAGGTTTCGTACTCACTACCAAATATATGAGTAGTTATACTAACACAAGCCAGTCTCTTATTCAACTCAACTTCGATGTCGAGGTTTTACAAGAGGCGAAAACCAAAAAATGGTCGATAAGCAGCAAAACGTTCTGACAGTGCCCAAAAAGGGGAGACGTTAGTATTAAGGTGACTGGATTCACCAACCTTACACAATAAAAGAGGTTTTCTGTTCCGACATCAACCTATGTACTACGAGTAACTACTCCTAAGCTTACTTCTTAGTAACTTAGGCTTATATATTCCTGACTTAAATACGAAGTGACTATCACCCATTTCCTATCGATGGCAGACAATTCTGTTGGTAAGAAATTAGCCGCAACAGAACTTAAGAAAAATAAATTGCTGCAGTTTCAAATAAGAAGACACAAACAACACCAGAAAATATTAGAAATGCAATGCAATTACAACACATTCTTCCTTTTTTTTTTGAGAATCATAAAAGAAAACTATTTTTCTCCAATTTAGTCGCTATGGAGCCCATAGAGCTTTTAATCATATTCTATGTAATCGTCTTAATATCTTAAGTTTAAACCACAAATATGACTGGAGATTGCAAAACGTTATTGGATGTAACTAAGAGACAATAATAACAACAACACAAACAATAACAAGAAAATAAGCACATTTACATAGAAAAAATAGGTCTTGTGTTTGGAGTTTCTAATACAGAAAATTTAATTTTTTTCTTGCCCAAACAAATAACTGAAAAGTAATAGGAATCGAAAAAGTATGATGAAAAGATAAAAGAATCTCATTTTCATTCACTTGAAATATTAGGCTTCATTTCAGTAGCCATCTTCTTAAAAATACAAGAGGCAACGGCTATGGAAAGTGAATTTATTTCTTCTTTTTTTATTTATTTTCGTTTCATTCAAATACCCACTCATTTAGTTGTTCTCTTTGGGCAATTCTTACACATTCCAGAAATCATGGACACGTACAAAATTTCATTCAATCCTTTTGCACCAGCATACCTTCTCCTTTATTTTCTTTTCATGTATTGTATTGATCCTTGTGTTAGGAGAGTTTTCTTGGAGGCCATCTAGTTAATGTGACGAGTTTGTCCGTATCGAGACTTATATTTGAATGATACAGATCAACGTAGCCGTAATTTAGTGAGTAGTTTGGTGGCTTATGAAACGCGAATCCACGGTTCAAATCAGGTCAGACATGTCGAACCAACCGGCGACTTCCTCTCAGCAGATTTCTGGTAAAAAAACTCTAAGTGTAAATAAGATTGCCATGAAAGGTCTTTCAAAAATTTATCGTTCTGCAGATCTCCCGCCACTCATGTACAAAATTAACACACACAACACAAATGGTGTGAAAAGTTAGGTCGTAATCCTGACTGAAGGGTTGTAATGACAAAGTATGTATGTATGCATAATAATAATGTCATACAAACAATCAGACAATCACAAACACCTAGAGTCTCTGGTGGGAATCGTACTTAAGGTCTCAGCCATTTAAGTTTTACACACTAGCAACTAGACCACCGGGGCACCTGATACAGAAAAAACGTTCTTTATAAGTGGACGATAGGAAAACTTGAAAATTAAAGAAGAAGAAATCGTTTCAGAAACTATTGAACACGAATGAAATGGTTCGAGAAGAAAATTGAAGTTCAAAAAAAGAACTGCTCGAAGATGAACATGTACATTGACGCAGGACCTTGGGTGGATCATCCACAACCCCTATTCGAAATAAAACTCGTAGGGGAGTGGAGTCATCACGTCCACAAGAGTTTTCCAACCTCTACTAACGCTTTTTAACATCCAGCTGACCTAAGCTAACCACAAACTAACATGAGGTTTATTTTTAGTGCCTCTGACAGATGGAATATCATTTGCAAGATTTCATTAAATCCTTCATTGACTGGTCGACCAATAAAATGTGCTTTTTGGATGCATCAGAATCGAGCAAATTATATATGGGTTCGATGTTTAATTACAGATTTTTCCCTTTTTATAGTAAAAAAAATTTGTGAAAATAAATTCGGATTTGAAAATCCTAGACGCAATCCAAAATTTTTAGCAGAGCCACATTTGGCGTTAACAGAGCAAAATTGTCTCTTATTAGAATTTGTCCTTAACGGACACTTAACACTGTTGCACATTCGAACAAATGTTCCAAGGCCTATTAATATATTCAGCAATATAATCACAAATAAAGTGATATGGTATTGAGAAAATTAGCTTTGAAACTATCAATTGTTTGCTGGAAAATTCTCTAGAACATCAATGGTCACATATGGGTCCACTTCGGTACGGTGATAGTGGGTTGATACAACACAACCAGTGTTGCTCGATGTAAATACTACACCATCCAAGATTAACTTTTACTGGATCAATATTACGTTGAAGGGGTATAATGTAGTCGAACTTGACCGTCAAATAAATTTCTAATCCAAGCATTGTGAGTTTTTTCGTTTTTGTTCTTGAAACTGTAGCTGGATTTAAAACAAAAACAACAACAACAAGAAAAAAATCTCCCAAAAAACATTACAAGTTTATCTTCTCTGTCGTCTTGCCTTCATCCATCCAGCCATTCATTCGTCCATCTAGTTCTAAACTTTAAAACATGTCTAGACTACGAGGCTGCATAAATTCTACGAAATTTTCATTTTTTCCATTTGGCTTTCAAAAGCTCCACACAAAAAAGAAAAATTGGGAACAACTTGCATATGCACTTTTGTCTTCCTTTCACAGTGTACAGGGTGATACAATTTGCTGCACTTTTTGTCTACACAAATGAATGAATGCCGCCAAAAAGCACAAGAGTGCCACTCTCCAATGGGTTACACTATGCCTCACTTCCATTTTGATTTGCTCTGTTTTTCGTTTTATTTTTTTTCTCTTGTGTGTGAGAAATAAAATTTCAAGGATATTCTTTTTATCTTTACTTCCGTATCCTTAGAAAAAAAGAATTTAACAAAAAACGGGAAAAACGAAGAACAATCGAAATTGTAACACCGGCTATAGGAAAGGGATTAATTTTAAGAAATTCAATCAAAAATTTTAGGTAGTTTTCATTAATTTAAGGCGCTATTTTACGAAATATATTTTGAAAAGAGTACCTCATGGAATAAAACATGGAAATTCCACAGGGTTACATAAAAAGTCATTGCATAGCTTCTTTATGCCATTTGCATCTTCGTTTTTATAATTTCAGATTGTTTAATAATTCCCTCAGAAACCAGACAATTTTCGAATTCTCCGCGTCGACATAATATAGCTGGAAGAAAGGAAATTAATAAATCCATACATTATGTTTCCTTAGCAAACAGGAATTTCTGCTACAGATTTATCTGATATCGTATGATACATACATATGTACATAATCAGATGATAAGCTATGACGATAACAACTTGTATCAACTTTGTCAAAAGAAATCCAATATCGATATTTAATACAGCAGTTCTGTTCTATCACCGGCAGTAATGAAACTTTATTTTCTAATATTTTCTAATAAAAAAGGACCACAAGAAGAAAAACGTTTTCACTTTCAGTCCATTAATTCTGTTCCTGTTACTTTTCTTTTCAGAAACTAAATAAATGAGTCAAAGTTAATTTGGTAACCATCGCCGTAATTAATTTTATTAACTGGAGAGAAAAAAACAAGCATAAAACGACAAAAAATGACGCACAAATAATAACATAACAAACACACTCTGCGAAATCCTCATTGTTTACGCCAAAAAAGACAAGACAACACAAGACAAGTAACATAGGGAAACACCAGCAACACAACTCTTGGTTCTAACGAGAGCTGTGTGGCAGAAATGTGTGCGGGGCCACAAGGAGAATGAAGAGAAGAAAAACAACAATAAACAACTGCAATGTTGTTTGATCATGGAGTGATTAATGATAATGATGATGACAATTATTATAACGGTGCACAACAAGTGAATCATATTCTTGTAAAGAGACTGTTTTCGGCTGAACCATTAATTTTTTTTTAAATACACACAAATTCTCAATACTCTCATATTCTTGAAACGGCGACAGAAAAACACAGAGAAAAATAAATTCATTTAAAAAAGAGAATATGAAACAAAGTGAAAAATAGAACAAAAAGCGAGAACAAACAACCCAACCTATGAACAATTAAAAAACCAGAAAAAAGAGAAAAAACACTATATATATTTATATACATATATAGGTATATATATTTCATAACTAACGGTTATGAAATATACTCATCATACAGGGCGTTTAAAACTCGAGTTTATATTTGAATTTTATTTTCCCAATATAGTGACCCCAATAGCATAATTGAAAACAATTTTGAGACGCATGGGAACATTATTTAAATTAAAATTTTATAGGAATGCATTGCTTTCGGCAGCAAACTTAATTTAACTCCTTAATTGGTTATTTCTATCTATTACAGCCTAGTTTCACATCACTAATGTTGGGCGTTTGTTAATTTTATTGATGAGCGACGAGACTGCACTACGCCTCTGACTCTGAAAGTCAAATTTAAGAAACTTCATGGCAATTTTTATTTTTTGAGAGGAAAGCCCGCCACAATATATGTATACTTTTTTATTTCGTTCGGTTTCGAGATGTCTATGATTTGATTTGAACCCCTCTACATTGGACAACGCATTATATTAACCCTTTCCACTCGCCTGTCCCCTCTGAGGGGACAACGTAAGTCTAGCATATAATTCGGTTGTCCCCTCTGAGGGGAAGTGATAGTTTGTTAGCGATTACGGACAATGAAATTATTCCACCGCAATTTTTGAAGAAACAAAGGTTCTCCTGTAGTTTTCAGTTAAATTCTCACAAAAAAATTGATAGAATTGTGATAAAATTAACAAGATGCATGATAAATAAATCGTCCGTTCTACAAGTCGAACGTAGTCTAGTAGGTAGTGTGTTGGCTTATTAGACGCAAAAGCCTGGGTTCGAGGAGCCCCAGGCCAGGCATCAAAGACAAAATACAAAAAGTATGTTTTTCGGCGACTTCCTCTCAGTAGATTTCTGGCAAAAACTCTGAGAGTAAATAAAAATTTCCATGAAAAGTTTCTCAATAAACAAAAATATGTCGTTCGGAGTCGACTTTAAACTGTAGGTCCCACCACTCATGTATAAAATTAAACACAACATCAGTGGCGTGAGAAACTAGGACGTTGTACAAGGGGTTAATTCGACCTCCGGGTACTGTACTTGTCTTAATTGACAAGTACACGTCCTCTAACCTAACCTAACCTACAAGTCGAAAAGGAATGTGCGTTCACAACAGAGTGTACACTTCTCTGATCCGTTGAGCAATTTGTAGATATAGTGGATTAGGCGTCCATAGCTGCATGGGTGTGGCTCAATGATGCGGTAGTAAAGAAATCCGATAACCGAGAGAAGAAATATACAAGATCTCAATTCGTACTGAAACGTCGAATAGAAAAAATGTTGATATGCAAAGGGTTAATACACCGAGACTGGTAATTGAATCGAACCCGCAAGGCAACACAAAACCTACCAGCACTTGAAGGATACAGATAGAAAATGAATTGGTCAGAATTAAAGTTATTGGATCATGACAGATCGCGATGCAAGAATTTCGTTGCGCACTTTCATTGTGGAATCATAAGAACAGTTATTCTATTTAGACGTAGTAGCAGATCGTGTACTTATATTGAAGACAATTGAAGAAGGGAGAATAGAACGACTGAAGGTAGCTGATTTAAAATTAAACAAATTGCTGATGATAGGATTGTTTGGGATAAATTTGAAATTTGATCCTCTGTTCCTAAGTGGAATTTCAGTAACAAAATAGCTGCATATAGCATATAAGAGTTTAAAACACAAAAATTTTTAAACCATTTCTTACAAAATAGCTGACAAGACCCATGTAAAATGAATTACATTTGAAATTTTAGAAATCAATTGAAAAAATCACCAAAAAATTTTTAAATGCCCTCTAGCTACGGCATCAAAATAAAATTCTTAAACCACAAACAACAACAATTACAATAGAAAACAGAGCAAAAATATATGTTGTGACTAGACGGAGGCGCCATAAATTCAGTTTTACATCACTTCTTGGTTTCCGGCGGACATAAACAATATCATAAACAATATTAAATAAAATTAAATGAAACATTTTTGTTTTGCCAGGATCTAAAATTTTTTAAGATTTATTTTCCAACGGAAAGTAGAAATTATAACACTTACCTGGTATTTCAAACAGAAAAAATATCCAACTGGTGGTTATTATTACAGCGATTTGAATGAAAACACAATGTCGGCAATAAATTTAAGACAGCAACAGCAACATTTAAAAATTTTTTAAAACACGCACTTCTATTATTATTTTTTTTTTATAAATAGATAGAAATTTTTAAATTTTAAATAACAAAATTATGTTTTAAAAATGTTCTTTTTTACACAATTTTTTGTTATCTTTCTTTAGAATTGATTCTTCTACAAAACAAAGTGTAGTCTTCTTATCTCTTCTTTATATTTTCGGCCATTTAAAATATATATTTTCTAAACCTTTTTAATTAACCGGTTTTCTATACCTTTGGGACACATTTTTTTTCTCTTGCTCCGTTCTTTTTTTTTTTGCATTTACACAGAATCTTTCTTCCACTTATAACCAGAATCTTAGATTGGCTTTTTCTATTTGTATTTCTTGTTTTAACTTTATTTGTAATTTTTTATTTTTCTCTTTTTAAAATTACTTTTTTACAGACCGTAGTTTAGTTTAAACGAATATAAGACATAAACGCGAAAGCCATAGCAAAAAAAAAAATATTGCAAAAACACCCTTACATTGACATAGCAAAACATACACTGAACAGAATGACTAAAGCACTGACAACATATTAGCGGGTAAACATAACGAGAAAAGCATGCAAAAAACACCTATAAACTCTCACACACACACACGGTTTCCTACATTTTTTTTTCAAAAACACAAACATTACAAAAAGCAATAAATGCACATGAAATGTTTTACACTCTCGCACACACATCCGTGTACATATATGCTCTTATATATAAAAAGAGATATTTGTTAAGATCTCTTTAATAATTAAAGTTTAATTTCATCTAGCAAAGAATGCAGAACTATTAAAGAGAGCTTATCATGGAAGTCTCATTCACTCTTTTAGAAAAACCGGCTTTTCGTTTCTTTTTTTTCCTAATGTTATTGAATTAAAACATGTGCATGTTGCTTTTTTATTTTGTGTTTTGGGACATAATAATTGTTGTTTATATTTGAGAGAATGTTATCTGCCTCTCTGTGTTTAGTTGTTATTTTTTGCAAACAAATTTGTTCGGCAACTTTTTCGTGTGTGTTTTAAAAACGTTTTGAGAGTTGTTTGTCTCCACTGTTATTTAAATGACTCAAGTTATTTACAGTGCTTAAGGTTGTTATTCCCAATGTTGTTGTAATGGCTCATGTTATTTACAGTCCTTAAGGCATTTGTTTATTTAGTGTGGGACATTTTAATGGCACAGTACCAAGATGTGTAGCACAAAAGGTACCAAGTACGTAAATTAATAATTGGGGACGACGAAAAAATAAAGCTGTTGTATAGGAATTTTTTTCATTATAATCTGGCCCCTAAACGTTGCGATTAGTTGTACTGCTTGTAGAATCAATGGTTGGTCGCTTTCTTTACGCATTTCGATTTTTCAAATTTACTTCCATATTGTTATTGTAGCATCGTAGTACTCATCGGTTGAATGGAAATCAAAATTTTTTTCTTCAACCAACCGTTCACCATAACAATTGTTTGTACAAAATAATGAAGTTGTACAGCCAGTAGCAACGTGTAGGGACCGCATAAGCCATCAACAAATGGGAATTTATAAGCGGGTGAGAAATGCAATACATAGTAAAGGGTTCAAATAATAGGGCGAACTAAAGACTGTAAGAGAATCTCTATACACCAGAAGGAATCTGAAACATTTCAAAATTTGCTTTTTTAAATTCGTGGAAATTTTTGTATTGTATAGGAAATTAAATGTAAATTTTACGTGATTCTTTACTCAATGAAATTTCCAAATTCTGTCGGTATTTTTCCACACTGTAAACTTTAAGCAGCACGCTGTACAAGTGTGCTGTGTGTGGAGCATTAGTGTTACATCTCCAATGCGTTTCGGTTTGTAAATCTTTTGGATTTTATTAATCTCTTTTGGCGATTCTATTCGCATGTGTTTGAATATGTGATTGTTTGGGAGTAAAGAAGCTGTTTTACTAAATTTGTGGGGATTTGGATGGTTAATATGGAGAGTTGGTTTCCACTTCATTTAATTTTTTGGTTTTAATTTTTTTCAGGTTTTTTGGAGGATTTGTGAAATAAAAATTAATTCGAATTTATCTTAACAGAAAGTATACAATAATTAAGGCAATGTTTGCACATGGAAAAACGTATTAACGGCATAACAGTAACATTTTGGTAACTGGTAACTGAAGAAGAACTCGTGACTTTCTGCTGACGAAGTTGCCAAAATAAAACAAAAGTGACTGCATCCCAAACAATGTGGTACGGCGTCTTGTGATGAAAATAGTGAAGATACTCTTTATCAATCGTCTATGTGAGCCTATGTTATGAAAAAATAAAATTCACCGAAAGCTATGTCGAGAACAGGGTAAAACACAGTCAAACAACCCTTTATTTCCTAAATATTAGAGGGCATCATATTGAGAAAGCAATATATACAAGACTACCACCAGATGACAGAAATATCGATGGCAACTCATCTAGCAATTATGTACGTCGTAGTTTTTCCGAATTTGACTACAGAACATTGAGAAACTGCTGACATAATGGTGAGTAGGATTTTCTCCTCACTGAAGCCTAAAAAAGCTTACAATCCGCCGTTCTTGAAGTATGTACCGAAACCAGTGCAGTAATGATTAAAAACGCCATAGTCTATTAGTTAGCATGTTGGCTTATTAAACAATGTTACCCTGAAGGTCTCGCCCTTCATATATAAAATGAATACACGCAACAAGGGTGGTAGAGGGAGCAACTAGAGCGTAATCTTAACTAAGGGGCTGTAATGACAAATTTAGTGAATAAAGATGGCATTAAATACCTAGACAGTGTGTTATAACGAAACTCTGGACCATGGTTGCATACTCCAAAGGCTGGAAATAGCTCACAACAATTTTTTCCGAAACATAAAACAATAGATTTTATTCAACACGCATCTAACCAAAGTTGATTTCAACAGAGCCTATACTTATTATAGCCAGGACTTATAGTAGAATGATAAAATGGCACTATCGGTATGATAACGACACCTTAAAGCTGGTAATTTAACCTACTAACGTACCTACCCTTTGCATAAACATTAAATTTTAATAGTGTCCTTGTATAGAGTATTTTAATAGCATTTGTACTTTTAAATGACATACAATTTTAGATTTTTAAGGACATTAAGTCAAAAAATCTATTTGATTACTATTAAATTACTTCGGTTCTTTTCATGGTCGACCACAGAAGGACTGCTACGAAAACGAAAAAAACTTTCATTCACATGGAAAAACTCTACACATAAACCAATTCGATGCAACAGCATCAATTTTTATGCACGAAAAATGTTTACTGCTGTTGTTGTTGTGGCTGGTGTTCACTTCGTAAGTCATTTAAGATGTCCTTGTTAATGTTATCTCATTTACTGTTCATTACCTTTAATTACGTTTAAAAAAGCATACGCACACATGAACACACGTGCCCACACACATGCAACATAATCTGCATCCTTAATTTCACCTTAAAACCCTTGAAAGAGAGACAAACAAAACATATTTAACATCATCATTATAGCCATCACAAATGCAATATTAATGATGATGATCATGATGTTAAAAAATTCGCGTAGTAAATTTCATTCTTTAAACAATCACTGGCTATTAAAAACATCCTTTTTCTTTATTTTTTTTCTTGCTCAGGACTAAAAGAGTCGCTGTTTTCTTTTATTCTTCATTAAATTGCTACTGTGCTGTGTTGTGTTCTTTTTTGTGTTCATTTTTGTACTGACTGAACAAAACGGAATTCTTGTCACATGAAATGCATTTTTACCACGATCAAATGAAAAATTCAGGCTTCTAGGAGACACCAACAAAAACAACAATAACATCAACAGCAACTACTACCACCACTACATTAACAAGAAACTACAACAAGAACTAGCCATGAAAGTAATGCAATTTTTTACTCAATCCACCTGACACTGACTCTGACTTTCTATCATCGCCCACACATCAACAGCATAACTTCCTTACAACCAACACCAAACAAAAACTGCACAAAATAACAACAACATCAACAAGTACGAGGAATGTCCTGCATTTACTTTTAACTGTGGGTCCTGTTGAATGGCGACGATAGCTGTGTTCGTATGAAAACTACTTGCTTACCCACTCTTACTGTGTTATAAGCTGTAAACAATGCTGTGTGTGCTCTGCAAGTACAGAAGGTATGTGTGGCATGTTTGCTAGACAATAATTTAAGACCATTTGCAAACGTTGCAGACACTGACACACCCACATTACATGCAACTTAAATATAAATAAAGTTTCAAAGGTCTCCCCTGAATTAATGAAAAGCTATCATCTTTTTTTTTTGCGACTTCTGTAAGAGGTTCCACCCCACACTTGGTCGTAGTCACTGACAACATCCTTTCGATATTAGTCGCCCAAATTGTTCTGAATTGGCAGTTCTCCATAGAAATGCCGATGATTCGCTGCGTTCAGGCTGTGGTCAAGCCACTCATGATCGTTGTTTCGATGTCTGTTACGTGAATTTCCGTGTCGACGTTTTCTCAGGGAGATTTCGGTTCAGTCCAGAACGTAGAGATATCGTCGGATATTGAATTGCTGGCGACCAACAAGGCTGGTATAAGGATAATAATTTCCGACATAGTACAGGTCAGCGGTGGCCTCAGTTAAATTGATTTAACTTTGGTAAGGACTGATTCTCTTCTTTCCTTAAGTGGCAAGGTTTTCCACCGAACTTTTGCGAATCTCATATATCCCATTGCTCCATTGGAAGCCATGCTGAATGACCTGATATTCTGTCGTTGGTTTTTTCAGATAGTGAGGAGCGGCTTCAAATACTGTTCACACCTTAAAATTACCACCAACATGCCTAATCCTTTTAAGTGTGTACTTTGGGTGATGCTCTAGACGTAATGGAGGACGTAGTGTTTTCCATCAGAACTGAAGAGGCAAAACCTCAGCTCTTAGCTCCAAAGTATGTTTTTCTAAAATGTCATCGATTTATTGAGTTGTTCTTTCGAAAACTCTACACAAGATTTAATTTTTTTTTTTGATCCATCCAAGTAAGTTCTTTTATTTAGTCGTCTTCTTATTGTCTTGGATGATTATACATATGTATGTACACACCAGAGAACTGTAACCGGTGATTCAGTACTCAAAATCATGATCCTCTCACTCAACTGATATGCCTTATTACTCGTTCTTATTATTCAATTTTAAATCAATCGGCATAATACCTTTTATATGAGTGACATGCATTTTAAAACAGACACGTCATCAGTTTTCAGAGTGACAGAAGGTTTGAAGATCTGGGGGTGGTGGTAAACATTGAGCACATAGTAGTCGATTTTAACTATCTTTTGTACGTGTTTCTCGGTTGTTAAAAGAGGCGACTGATAGCCTTGTCAGATCAGTGGTTTTAAAACCACTAAATGGATAACCCGATACAAGTCTAAAAATAGGCTATGTTGCGAACATAATATTAAGGAATTTGTTCGAATTTCTTGCATAAGTTTATTTGAGAAGTTACGTCATTAACGTTGTTTTAATTAACACGGTATTGTTGTCATTTGGGCCGTCGATTATTTTTGTAGCCGAACTTAGCATAACTTAATGATTTTTCCAATGTTTGGATCCACGTTATATGTAAGTCTCTTCCTTTCTCTTTTTGTCTTCTGTTTCTCTAGGACAAGCCACTCTTTTCAATTAAATAATTTATTTTATCTATTAAGGGCTATTGTGTCTGTTGTGTGCAATAATATAGAATATATGGAACTAATTATGGTCGTTAAAAATTATTCAAAAACTGTGAATTGCAGAGCTATTCTAGTAGATGGAATGTTTATTAAACGAATACTGACGACTGAGACAATTTTTTCAATTACAAATTGTAACTCAACGCGTAACAAGTAGCTTGTAAATATTACATACGTTAGGGTACACGCATCACTTTTTATAGAGACAGTTATTTGGGATCGACCAATGAAAAAACAGAAAAATATTTAAATTCTGTATTTCTTTCTCCTTGTGGTCATTCATTTAATTATTCTGATTGCCTGTTACAACTCGGTAAGACAATCGTTAGATGAATGATAAAAGGAGTGCAGCGAGTATAAAGAACATGAACGTGTTCATCGCCATGTCAGTCATATGTGTCTGACGTACGCGATTTGGTAAATCACAAATGTCCGACGCAAACGACGTTGTGTTCAAAACAACAGGTTAATACTTGTTGTATCTTGTTTCTATGCGTCAGACATATAAGACTGACACGGCTTGTCGAAAAAAAGGTTTAAATATAGGGCCATGTCAGTCACATGGCAATGAACGTGTTAAAAACATCATATCTACATACCTAAAAGAAAACCTTTTAATGTTAAAAACCTTTTAATAATTTCATTACAAACATAATCTAACCAACGATTCCGACAACTCGAGAAACTTAAAATCGTTTAATTTTTTTTTCTCAATGATCTTCAATGTACTGGAATTTAGGCAAGCATTTAAATGCTCTTCATATGCTACAAACGTATGTTCCGTTCCGTTACGTTCCGCTAACGGAGGCTTTATAAAAGCGAACTTCGACAACAAAACACGACCTGTTGAGAGAGGGGAGTTTTTCTATTTTTGTACTTAAGGCTGCCGTCAACGACTTTTCCAATGTTGAGAACACTACTAGTGTCCTTTACTTTGTCTTCTTAGCACCTATTCCAAAAAAATCCACTCACTTATATTGAAATATTTTTAGCTATTTTTATAAAAACAACACTGTTTTATGAACACCCTGTTAAGCTCAAATATTTTCGAATTATTATGTTCATATGAGGAATATCGTTTGAAATTGTTCCAAGAACAGGAGACGAGAAATTGTAAAAAGTCGCCAGAGATCTACATAATTGACACATAACAATTAACTTGTAAAAATTACATACGGTAGGGTACACATATTACAATTTTTAGAAACAGTTATTTGGGATCGACCAATGAAAAATCAGAAAAATATTTAAATTGAAATTTCTTTCTCTTTGTTGTCATTCATTTAAGTATTCTGATCGCCTGGTATTAATCGTGTCTGGTAAAATTCGTCATAAGAGTGGCGCAGCAGCTATAGAGGGTGTGCACCTGGTAAACAAACCCCTTATTACTCAGACAGATCGGCTATTACAATAAATTTGTTCGATAAGCTTTAGTAAACAATTTTTATTAAACCGGTGCTGGTCACGAAGAATTTTTATGTTACAAGTTGTATCTGAGTTACCTCCGAATACTGCGTAGGGCACTCAGATCAAATTTTTTTGAAACAGTTACGAATATTTGGAATCGACCAATGAAAAAAGAGAAAAATAGTTAAATTCTGTGTTTTTCTGCCTTTGTGGTCATTCATTTAATAATCTGATCGCCTGGTAATAATCCTTGTTTGGTAAAATCGTCAAAAAAGTGGAGCAGCAGATATACAGGGTGTGCATGGCTGCACATGGTAAACATAATAAATAGCCTTAATACATCACATACCTAATTAACTACTACAATAAATTTTTTAGAAAATAATGTTTAGTAAACAAGTGCTGGTCACGAAAAATTTTTATATTACAAATTATATCTGAGTTAGGATCCGAATATTACATACTGTAGGGTACTCACAAATTTTTAGGAACAGTTATTTGGGATCGACCAATGAAAATAGAGAGAAATATTTAACCTTTCTTTCTTCCTATTTTTCTGGTCATTCATCTGATTATTCTGATCGCCTGGTATTAATCGTGTTTGGTAAAATCTTCATAAAACTTGCACAACTCATACTCATACAGGGTGTGCAAGTAAGTGCAAAAAGTAAAGTAAAGTAGACGAGTAAACTTATTGAGGAATATGGTATATGAAGGAAGTGCCATCTATTAGGCGATAGCTGAGCGCTGAGGTCATTGCAGTAGTTATGAGTGATACAATGTAATTTTTTTTTATTTTTATATACTTTTTATTCATATTTATTTATAAATTAATTGTATAACAAATAATAAATATATGTATATGTATATAACAAATAACAATATTGTTATAAATTAATTGTTTAACAAATAACAATTAAAATACAGTGAAATTTTTGGAAAATTTCATGAATTGTAAATAACATTTTGTATAAAACCTCGAAGTTTTTATATTTGTTTTATTAACTTATTTCTTGTTTAAAACAAAAAAAATGAACTTATTCCACAAAACAAAAGAAAAATAAAGAAAAGTTTATAATGACTTCATGTTATGGCACCGCAAAAGTGTATGTACCTCTAGGAAGAACTCGAAGTGAATTAAAGCTTCAAAAGACTAACATATGAAAATGTTATCCCATATCTTTAGTAGGATATCCCTTAAGGTCAAGCCGTCCATTTAACCCACTTGAAATTGAATGCACCAGTTTTGTTTCTTGTTTTCTGGTGTAATTTGCCGCCATGCACTCCCATGAGTAAGTTTTTCCGTTGACTTTTGGTTGAGGTTTAGCGACTATGTAAGCGTTCTTTCCAATGATCTCCTAAATACTCTCTTCAAAGTCATATCGGGAATTTGTGCAAGAGTATTAAGCGTGTGGCGATTTTGGTGGGCAAATCAAATCTTGACATTAGGAGCAGTATGATTGGGGGTGAATTTGTTCCTTCGAATGTTTGCTCAATAAATTGTAAACTGTCCACACCTGGTGCCACAATATTGAACTTCCGGGTTCATGCTTAAATGTTTCATGCAATTTCTACGGATTGAGTTCCATATTTTTCTTTCTCCATACTACAGCATATCGAATGAGATTTTCAATAATGTGTGTGTGTCTTTAGACGAGACAAAATATGCCATTTTAACTCGCACGGATGTACTTCATTCAGCATGGAGGAAGAAATGAAATGCCGAGGTCGATCTCAAGAAACAGTAAAACATGATGGTGGTACTATAATGAGTATCGGCACTAGGCGTGGGCAGTTTGTAATTTATTAAGGAAATAGTTAATAATAGAGACTGTTTTATACAAACTGCTGGTTAAAATTCATGAATGTTCTAAAAGTGTATTGGGGTACTAAGACTTTTGCTGTCCACTGTATGTATATTTTGTTTAACCATTATTGGCTATGAATGGTTAAATTTTATAAGTGTTCACATTCACATATAAAACTCTTTAAATATAAAAATAATGATATGGCAGTCAAAGAAAAAAGTATTCATACACCACTCTATGTAGACTTTTATCACGCTGATTTTTATTAAATTGAAAAAGGTGTTCTAGCGTGTTTTAAGGCAGTTTCAATTAAGAATGTTTGAAGACAAAAAAGGAATATAAAAAAGAAAATATAACATAACAAATTATTAGAAAACTACAAAAAATTAGCAGGAAAACATACACCTAAATACACCGCGGTATGTAGACTTTTTTCTGTGACTGTATATCGTATATTTAAGAAACAAAATCTTTAAAGAAAGCAATCAAATGTATTTTAAAAAGATATCCTCCCTTCAATGTACAGCCAAAAAATAATTCTGCGTGCAGTGGTGTACTTGCAGTGGAGAGCAAAAGTCTTATTACCCCAATATATTCTGACAATTTGAAATAATGTTTGTCTTTGGACGAGTCAAAATATATCATTTTAGTTCGTACGGCTGTACTTTAGTGTGGAAGTTAAAGAAATGAAGAGCTCGAGCTCAAGAAATGGTTAAACATGGTTAAACTTTTGGTTAAAATTCATGACATTGCTAAAAAGTTTTCGGGGTAGACAGACTTTTGCTGTCCACTGTATGTAGACTATTTTTTCTTTGGCTTTACGCTAAAGTTACAGAAATGGTTTGAATTTTTTTTTGTGTTTTTTAGGTATTTTTTTTTAAATGTTTTTTTCAATGTTAAGCCTGTCTTAAATTAAATTCAGTCTATTGTTGTTTTTTCTTAATTGTGCACGCCACGGTATAATATCTTCTTCGGATCATCTTCTTCGTATTGTTGCTGCTGGTATTGTTGCTGTTGTTGTTCTGGCATAATTGCTGCTGCTGTAGCTGTTGCAGTTGTTGAGCATCTCATATTATTGTTTGTATGATAATTATTGTCATCCATTTACTGACTTACTCTGTCCATGGCCATAGCATGGCATTATATGAACCATTTTATGCATAGCCATTGGTATTCTCTTTATTAGTATGACTGGATGATACTATTTCAGTAGCACAGGAATTGCCGCTGATATGTTATCGATATACACGATATAGCACGATTTTTATTTCAAGCACCACGTATCGGCTACACGATTGATTGTTCTCTTCCACTTTGGTTGTATAAATTGGTGTGGCACTGTAAAGAGATATAAAAACAAACAAATATCAATAAAATATTTTCAAATTTCATATACACATACAGTCACAGAATAAAGTCTACATACAGCGCTGTGTGAAGACTTTTTCCCGGTGATTTTTATCAAAATAAAAAACCTGTGTATAAAAAAGCTGTGTATATACAACGGTGGGTGTAGACTTTTTCAGTGACTGTACATATATAAAGAAGTATCTATTGTAATAAAACAAAACAAGCAAGTCACAGTTATCATTTTAAACTGTATGTAAGTATAGGATGTTAAAACATAATCTGTTTTGACTAGCATTCCAAGAAGTTAATGGGGATCACGGTTAATCGATTTCTGGTCTGGTCTTTAGATCTGATTAGTGAAGAATGGCTCGTCTATCAACAGAGTATGTATTCACACGTTCACGTACGTCCAAAATATACTTCTCTTGGTACTGGTCAATAATTGTTCCAGTTGAGACATTCAATTCCACATATATTTTCAATACGTTTGCATGCCACCAGCTCAGCCCATATCTGATTGTATCGTTTAATTAGTGTAATTCTTAGAGACCAGACAGGGTATTAACGATATTCACTAGGTACATTGGAGGGGAGGGTAAACGAATAAATGTGCGCGACGTAATGTTTGAAATTATCATTGAAGGATATGATTTTGCTAGAAGTTTCGTTTGTCTTTCTCAAATTGGCCATAAAATCCATCAGATTGCTCACCATAACTTATTCTCATCAATATATCTGAGAGGATATCAATTTGTGAGAGGCAGTCTAAACAATTCAAAGGATTTGTGATTTAGACACGGATATCAAAGCAACAAGAAAAAAAAAATCGATAAAATGATAAGTTCAACACATATTTATGACATAAAGGTTGTTTTTATCAATCTTTAGTTTCAGTCAAAATCAACAGGAGCTACTACTTAAACAACAATTCAAAATGTTTGCAGGAAGTAGGATTCATCAAAAGCCAACGACGAATTTGATCAAAACTCAGGTTTATACAGAGAGACGTTAAAAGATTATTATTCATGCCCACAATGCTGTTCGAATGCCACATCATTTCTAGCGATGGAATATGATGAATCCATTACAACAATTTGAAGTGCAGAAATCGTAGACGCAGCCCAGCGCAAAAGCTACGTTAAAACTGAGAGTCCATGTCACTAAGATAATGATCCGTATAATTTTGAGCTGAAATAGAGCCAGAACACTGCCGGAGAAAGCTTTTCAGGAAATAATTTATTTGTTTTAAGCAAACATTTGCCGAAAATCGTTCATAGATATGATGCCTCCTCACCTTATTGGAATCTATATGGTATAACACACAGCTGATCAATATCTTACCGTTTTAAAAATGGGGCGATAAGCACATATGGGTTAATTATGGCAATTGGAAAAACATTTTTTAAATAAAAAAACATAAAAACTACATACTAGACTAAATGCAATTGTTTAGCAATTTCTTTAGGATTTTTGTGAAAAATACATAAAGAAAGTAGCCTTAGAATGAATGACAAGTTATTTAAAGATTCGGTGCTCAGTTTACACAGTACATAAGTTATTAGGGATTTATATAAAATATTGGATATAAGTAGTATGTACCCTCAACTTTAAGGCCATTTTTATTCCCCGTTAATTGGCTTTCAACACCAAATTGAATATCAGCTTGAGTGCTTTAAAGTAAAACTTTATTATCTAACAGTTAAATGCAGTTCAACTATCGTACAAGAGGAGGCTTTATTTTATGTCAGTTACTCAAAACAATATTTGAATAAACAAGACAATAAATATTGAAAAAAAAATTAAAACAGAAAGAAAAAGACAATTTGAAAAAGGCTTTTAAAAGCAGACATTTATGGTTCAATTATAAAAAACAATTGAAATTTTGGTTTGCCTTTTTCTTTTTTTATTGTTTAATTGTTTTTGTAATTTGTTATGGTTGTTCGTTTCCATAAACGAATTCAATTAATAAACCAAAACAGAAAAAATATTTGTAAACGATATACTCAGACACCCTTTAAACAAGTTTTTTTCGTTGGTTGTGCCTAAAAAAAAACAAAAAAAAACATAAAAATCTGCAATTAAAACAATAAAAATTTAAAACATTTAAAAGTAAAGGAAATTATAAAATACAAGGAGTAGACATTAAAACACTGGACAAACCGATCTTGAGGCACGCTACAGCTCTGTTAGATTCAAGTCCGCTGCACAAGGTAGTAAAGACCAGAGCTTTGGAGGGTATGGCTAGACTATTGGGAGCCAACATGAAATTCATTAAAGGATTTCGTGACTTAACTCTGACAGATGCTTAGCAGCTAGACTTAGTAATAAAAATGAATGAAGTGATATAGAAGCTGCATTTTAAAAGAGGAACCGTTTTGTGGTATACAGATGAGTCAAGAACAGCTCTGAGGAAAATAGCGGTAGTTTTGAATGAAATATTTGGAGTTTATGGGTAAACTCGAATGAATTTCCCAAGCGAAAGTCTATGCCATCAAAAGATGTGTTCAATTCAACTTGAATAAAATATACAAAGCCCTGCGCATAGCTATACTATCCGACAGTCAGACTGCCATTCAAGCACTTGGGGAGATAAGCTGAAACAGCTACGCTATAAAAATGGTATTAGCCTCTGCCGAATCCCAGAATATGTGTGAATTCCCGGTAATAAGCAAATGACCTTGCGAGGAGTGAGCTTCTACGCTAATGTTGGGATCAGAACCTTTTTGTAGGGGAAGTGTGGGGAGCAGATGTTTGGAAGGGTCTACTCAATGAAAGGGATTATAAAAAGAGGCGAACACTATCCTTAGAACAAACGGGTTGCAAGGGTCTACTCAATGAAAGGGATTATAAAAACAGACGAATACTATCCTCAGAACAAACGGGTTGGAAGCAATTAAAAATATTTGTTGAGAAATTACATCAGAAGAGATCTGAGTCATGGATTAAGCTAACAAAAGATAGCCGGAGGTTCTGAATCAAAGTATAGTTGTTCACTTGTTTAGGTGAGCACAATAGGTCATGTGGTCGCAGTGGAATAATACATCTTCACGACAATAATAAATATAATGCTGCAATACTTGTATTTTTGTTACACAAAGGTTATCCAGTAAGTTCGAAAATTTTAATTTGAAATAACTGTCCGCACTTGGCTCAGTTTCACCGCATAAGCATAATATGTCCTACCAATTACATTTTATGAGAATTAGTTTGTACGATTTAGAAGTGGCGACTGTTCAAAGATGAATAAAACATAACGTCAATATTGTTGTCATTCTTAAGAAGATACTTAAAAAGATTTTGCAAAACCAGCAATTTCGGAACTTTTACGTATTAATCAGAAAGCAAAGAAATTGTGGACTATGCGACATGACCTTGTGAGGTTCACTTGAAAGTCATGAGAAGTAGTCATTTTTCATTAATTTCCTGTATTTGTAAGATGAACGTACATATATTTGTGTGGAGAAGTGTGAACGTATAAAATTATTCGTCTTACAAAAACGGGATCTAAATTTTTGCACACCCAAACTGAATATCCGTGAGCCCTACGCAATGCTCTGTATTCGATGAGAATAGATGAGTCCTCTATATAATCAACTGATCTTATCAAATAAAAAAAAAACACACAAGAGAATGGTGAACGGTTTCATTAATACTGGTCCTCTGATTTTCAATTCCGTTCCGAAATTTTTGAATCTTACCGACCAGTCCCTGAAAAAGTTAATGAATGGAAAAAAACTATGGTGGCACTAAACATGACCGTTTAGAATCAAAAATGTTGAATAACCAAAAAGAGTGAAATGGTTAAGTGTCACTTGTATGTAAGACGTACAATTTGTATGTTAAACTTTACAATGAATCAAAAATAGTCAACCAATTCGCTTTTATTTCATGCAAAAATCATAAACGGAAGGAATAATTACATCGTTAGCCGAGCATAAAATTTTCTTCTCAAATGCGAAGAAAATTCAAATGAAAGACGTTATGAAGCCAAATTTGGTCTTTAAGGATATAATTATTACAACAAAACCTAAAAACACTTTACTTACACCATAACAACGCAAAATTTCTAAAAAGAACTTCTAAAGGTTTGAAGTCGCATCAGGTTTTTTTCTTCCTTTAAAAACTCAAATGGCTGTATAGAGCGTCGTAACATGAACTGTTTTAATAAGGAAACAAAATGTTGTTGGAACTGTTGTTAGTTACGGACAGAGGTTTTTATTAAGAAGAATTGATTGAAAAGAATCCGACGCACAACGTGAGTGGTGTGAGAAAGAAATTTTTTTAATGGTTTTTGAACCAAGGACTTTGGACAAATTAGCATATACACTAGCTTCGGCAACTACGCTGTAACTGTAACCTTCACATTGTAAATAATATTTTTGTAGTTTTTTCTTACAAGAGCTCATCTGCTGAGGCTTCGTTACGTGCTATGAACATATAAAAACCTATTGGGATAGTCCAGTGGAATATTTTCATCATTAGAATTCGACCGATTATGAATACAATTTCCATTAAATGCGCTCCGTATCGGGAGTTCCACAGTGCAGGCGGTCATACCCAAAACAGCTCAGGTAACTATATTATTACCATCATCTTTGGAAATTAGACCATATGCCTGTATCTAAGACTATTTATAACGCTCCACCAACCCTTAGGGAGAGATTCTGCTCATTCGTCTATGCTCACAGTTTGTCCTAAGACATCTTAGTTTTATTTCTCGGTTGATTAGCCCTCTTTATTAATATCTCTACTATACAGTTTTTTTCTTTATTTTCTGTTTTCTATTCACTATATTTCTACTTTCTTCTCTCCCCTCACTGTTCATTTTTCACTCTTTTACTGTATCTTAGGGTACACAAGTTGACTTCGTACCTGCTTTTCAGGTGTCACGATGTAAATTTTTTGATTTTTGGGTCGAATTGAATGAACTTAATATCACGGTGATTTACACGTCATTCACACGACTTTTCTCAATAATTTTCCTAATAGGTTTAGAGACCAGAGAACACATTCGCACATTACTTATGCCAGTGTAAACAGTTCAAGCTTTTTAAACTTGTGCAACAAATACGCTTGAAGAATTGTAATAAAAAACATCCGAAAAACATACCAACAGGCAAGAGTCGTTGCAAAAACAAATTCCTTCAGTCATTTCTAGTCAAACAGTCAGTTAGTCAGTCTGTCATAAACAGCCAATATAGAGAGATTTAACAACACATTTCGTCTACAATTTTGTTTACCGTTGTTTTTATCTCATTTCCATTTGGAAGCAGAGGATAAAGGACAAAGAGAGAGAGAGAGAGAGAGTAATAGAGACAACGTGTTATCGGAGGAAAAGAAATTACAATTCAGAGCAATGCTGTAAAAACAGATTCGAAATTTTAACAAAATTGTGAGAAAAACGATGCGAAAAGAATACAAAAAGAAATCCTCAATGAAATGTTGTGACTCTACACAGAGAAAACTGAGCCTAATAAATACATAGTAAATTAGAACAAAGTTTATAAGATTTCTCTATGGTTTTTTTTCAAGAAGAGATTCTTATTATTTTTATAAGGAAAACCTTTTTGAAAAAATCAAGAAGAAACCTTGGGGATTTTACTAGATAGTCTTCTTGATTTTTTTAAAAAGGTTTTCTCCTTAATTTTATTAAGCTTTCTTTTTGTTTTTTCAAAAAGGTTTTCTTCTTGATTTTATTAAACCCTCTTTGTGTTTTGTTTTTCTCAAAAAGATTTTCTTCTTAATTTTATAAGACTATCCCTTTATTTTTATAAATAATACTTATTGATTTTGCTTGAATTTATTATAGATTTTTTATTGATATATTTACTGAGAAACTAATTTAATATTTGATTTATTAATAATAATTTTGCACGAACAATATTTCTTCTCCATTCCCTTAGTCCTGCTTTGAATTTAATCAACTCCCCAGTATATTTTTGGTCCACCTTCTTGAATAAATTTTCAACGTCTTCGATTTCCATTTTTTTAATATGTTTCTTGATGTAATTCTAAAACTTAAAAGAATGTCGCACATTTCATAACGGAGGATGCATCTTAGGATTTAAAAATTGGGTCATTACTCAAAATTGTATTTGTTTTTTATGACACTTTTTTTGAAATTAAAACAATTCAATTTTTTTCCTTAAGTTTACTTTGTTTTTTTAAGAAGGAATATTTTTATTACTTTTTTCCACTTCTTTACTTGCCACTTGTTCACTTTTTTAACAAGCCAGCTAATGTATTCAAGAAGACATTCTTATTGAAACATTAATAAGATAATTTACACATGATCAAATAGAAACCTAATGAAATCAATAAGGAATACTCCTTAAAAAAAATTATTAAGTAGCCTTATGAAATCTAAAAGGAAAACCTTTTTGAAAAAATTGATTAGGTAGCCCAATGAAATTAATAAGAAATTCTTATTTTGTACAATTTAGAAGAAAAACCAATAGAATCAATAAGTTTTTCTCTATGGATTGTATTTTTTGTGGCAAAAATGACGGAATTTGAGTAAAAAAATGGTAAATAACAAGTTTTCTTCCTAAATGTATGTGTTTTACGTCTTGAAAAAATTAAAAAGATTTATCACATAAAAATAATAAGAAATCTCTACGAAAAAATCTTCGTTTCTTTCTGCTGTAATACTCCTCACTCCAAAAACGTTACGTAAAGAAAATCTTCTTGATTTTATTAGGCAGTTTTCCCTCTGTGTATTCAGTTCATTCACAAAACTAAACAAATACATGAAACAAAAACTATTTTCTCACTACAGCAGGGCTGATGCTCTCATTTCTTTTTACAAATCGTTTTCGCTATCAAAGATACGGGAGTCTGCTATATTGTTTCCAAAGGTTTGTAATTAGCGTTCTGGCTAGGCATTGTAGACTACAGAAATCAAGACATTGTACGAAACAGAAATCAAGGACAATACGTACATTCTGTGATGTTGACATCGAATTACTAGAACAAAGACTACGAACACATACGAAAATATGAGAGAATCACAATGACCCTAAATAGCACTCTAAGGTTCGCCACGACAGCAGGGTAGAAGAAGACTTTATACAGAAACTCTATATGGATCGTCTGGTTACAGTACTGTAATACTCCTTCAGAACAACAAATTACGATAACTGGACATTAATTTTACCACCGATTATATATCTGCGACCTTCCAAACATCTCTTCTCATCAGCTTTCAGTCTGTAGAGACTTGAATATAATATTACGATATAACAAAAATAATATCATGAAGGCTGGCACAACTAAAGATAAAGGGAAGACAATAGTCGATCCATAAAGTTTAACCATCCTTTAACCCTTCTTTCATTTGCGAATAGAAATTCAGGAATGCTTTTGGCCACTTAAACTGATTTATTATTTTTTAAGGTGTAAACTAACCATATGAGATTACTGCAAGAGCAGTAGTGTAGTGGTTAAAGGGCTTGACTATTAACTCGAGCAAATAGTCCATCAATATAATTCCGTGACCATCCAGAGAGAAAAACATTAAAAACGAATCCTATTACAAGTTCGGACTGCACCACATCTTGGAAAAGAGCAAAATTCAATTAACAATGTTCTTAATTACTACGCTCCACATAACAAGCCAATACATTTTCAAAGAGGGCTTGGTTTTCAGTCGCCATATTCTGGTAGGTTGGCTTATTAGTCGAACTTCAAACTCCAGCTCAGACATTTCAAATTAAACGAAATATGAAAATGAAAAAAATTTCTTTCGACGAATTCCTCTCAGTAGCATTCAGCCAACAGCTCTGAGTGTAAAAATAGTTATGAAAAGTTTTTCAAATTTGGCGTTTAGAGATCACGTTGAACTGTTGGTCCCCGTCGCTTTTGGATATAATTAACACACAACATAAATTGTGTGAGAAACTGAGTTGCTTTCCTGACCCTATCCGCATAGAACCTAATTAGCTTCATTACCTGTTTAGCTTAATGAATTTGCAACAAAAGAAAAAATTAAGAACGGGAAATGCTTTGTGACAGGCCTATAGTCCTTAAAAAATCCAAAAAGGAGTAAAAATGAATATTTTACACCAATGACTGAAATGGAAAAACTATCTTTATATTTTACTCTAAAAAGTTCTAGCTTAGGGAATTGAAAATTCGTTTTTCATTGCCGCAAAGCCTATAAAATTGAAATCTATGGGAATTCTATTTGTAGAGCAAAAAAAGAACATTTTCTTCCATAATAATCTCGTCTATCATACCATTGTCCTAACCAGACAGAAAGAGACTCACAAACATGAAAAAAAAAAGAAAATGCCATACAAAGTTCATCTGTATTTATGGAAATTCATTCATCACTCCCATTCATCCCAGCCATTTCAACCATCGCATTCATACCAGTCAGACAGCATGCAACAAATATTTGTACGTGAAAAGGAAATAAAAAAATTTTAATTTTTTTCTAAAAAGAAGTCCAAAAATCTACGAAAAGCTTATTTTTTTTGTTCTGCAATTTCACGGCAGGAAAAAATCTCTGCGCTGAAACGGCGACTTTCTTTTTATGCCAACTAATAATCATCAGGTGTGAGCGTGGGTGCTGTACGTAAGCGAACTTATGGACGGAAGGACGACATATACACACACATACGCACACAGTTATACAAAATATAAAAATTCAAGCGTCTAATTTGAACCGAAATAAACAGCAAAAAAGAAAAAAAATCTTCGTAATAGGTGTAGAGGAGTAGATGGAATAAAAATTTCAGGGATACGATATTGTTTAGCAAAAGGTGACCATGTGTATTAAATAAGGGATAAATTATAAAACTGTAAGTTTTATTGCAACTGTTCGATGAGGATAACTCCTGCATGCTCTAAAACACCTTATTCTGCGTTTTAAATGGGTCCATTGCAAACTCTTTACCCATGCAATAATATTGGGATTGGTAATAATTCCACTTGAGCTCAACATCATTTAACAATGCTCTGGGCAAGGTTTTTATATTGCCAGTCATTATTTGCTAGTAATTAATGGACTTCGAAGAGGTTACATCGCTTCGAATCTTTAACATTTCGATCCTATGCTTGCAGCTTGTGATTATTAGATCCAAAGACTGTGATTAGAGTTTAAACGCCCTATTCATCTTCTTTTAAAATAGTTGGGTGCCAATTGAGTGTTTTTCACTTGCACATCAGACGTGATATCATCGGTGAATATATACCATAATGTTAAAGCCACTCTGGAGCTAGGAGGCTAGGAGAATCTATCCTACAGTGGCACTAGGTGATCTGTTGGATTTAAGGTCACTGCTCTTGCTAGTGAGAACCACATCTATGAAAACTGCGGTTAAGATATTGGGATACAATACAATACAAGAATCATCTGTAGGCATCCTAGTCTTCCCCTGGACAATACCAATATACTCTTCATTTTTACGAAATGCTTACCAATGAAGCTGATTAATAACACAGGATGTACAAAGGATGGGTTAAGAACCGCGCACTCTGCTCCTATAAAATTGACTTGCGAATAAATTGGGATTGCCTGTGCAAGCTGAATCAGCTGCACAGGGGAAATAGAGTCACTATCTACTGAATCCCAGATCATGTGGAGGGGAGCTTACATGCCACTAAAAGGGTCAGAGTTGCAATGGAGAAATGCGAAGATGCTTCTTAAGACAAATGGGTTTGAGAAAATCTAAACTTTTGCTGTGTAATTACAATAGGAAGAGAACTGAGTTATGCATGAGACCTACATGAAGTAGCCTGAGTAGAATCAAATATCACTTGATAGGGATCTGTTTAATATGGATATTCTGTCATAATGATAACGAATCATCAGAGAATATATTTGAAATCTATGAAACCTAGATCGTATGGTCACAGTACTCTAGCTATTCTACACGTCGAAAGGACATTATCGGTGAAGTCCTTGATGTGTTGTTTTTAATTTTCCAGTCCTACAAGATCTGACACAATAACAGTTTTAAAACAGATAGATATGGTTACTGAAACATCCCCTATTACTAATATGTGAGCCAGCTGAGGAAGCAACATGCGAAGTAAAACACAGTTAAAGATGTTCCATTAAGAAGTCATCATCCTTCAATACTCCTTTGCATTGGTAAGCTAAGTATAAAGAAGCGTAAAGCACATATTTTTTGAAGTTTGAGAAATAACAGAGACTAATATTAAAGAGATGGCCTGCTACATAAGCGATGAAATGTAGTGGAGTTTAAAAAGTATATTGCAGTAAGAGTGAAAGAGGGAGTATAATGTACGACAAATAAGTGTTAATTTTTTTCCAGTGATCTTTTTTTGCAATGGAGTGTATGCCCATAGCATAAATATGTGTTCATTACCAACGGTACAGATTTTCCAAATATGGTCACCTTACCAATTACTATAACGTGTGCATGTTTTGAAGGCACGCAAACAGTTGCAAGACTAATACCATTACTACGAGCCCATTGATAGCACTCATTATAGTATTTTTTTACTACGAAATTATTATATTGTTGTCGTAATTGTTGTAGTTGTATTAATAGTAGTATTGTAGTAGTAGTATGTACTCGTAGCATAGTATTCATAAATATTCTGTGTAGCATTGCATTGCATGGATAATTACGACTTGAATGAAATTACAATAATTTACAATTACAATCCTTTCAAATGTTGTTACATTATCTTTTTTCATTTTTCATTGTTAATGCCAGTCTATGAGAATGCGATTTTTTATTTTTTTGTTCAGTAAAGCTGGTTGAGTAAAGCAGGAGAATAAACACGAGGTAACTTAGTCAGACTCCCCTTATATGCCCGCCTGCCTTCATTGGTTTTGTTTTCAGTGATTTTAACGTATTTTTCCTTGGGCTCAATAGAGAGAGTCATATGAGTCAGTATGAGTATTTGGATTTGAATTTGAATATGAGGGAGTATCACGTTTTTGTTTGTTATTCGTACGCTGAACTCTCTCCCACTAACGGCTGCTCTTACTGTTTTATTTGTATGCATGGTTGGCTAGCTGGTTGGCTTGCAGGCTGACTGTTTATCTGCCTACTCGATGGTGTCCACGCCCAAATGCCTGTGGCACTATTTAGGTTTGGCTGAGGCAAATACCAAACTAATACTCATCTTTGCTAGTTGGTTTTTTAGTAGTGGAATTGCGGTAACATTTGCTCAACCAAATTAAATTGAGTGTTAGAAGCTGTTGGGATTTTTTCATTCCAACCTCACTATTCTTGCTACTTGTGTCCTTGTGGCTATATGTTAAATGCAAGATTTAAGGCAGAAATCTGTTGTTCTTAGAATAACGAATTGCTGACAACTGGCTTTGGGGTATACGCCTTATTGTCTTAATAAAACACCAGACTGCGTCTTTTAATAACTTTTTTATTTGATTTGTGTTTGCAAACAGAGAAAGATTAAGGGAGCAAATTAATGAAATTAATTTTAAAAGAATTAATTAAAAAGAATATGATGCCGCATTCTAAGACTTTTTTTGTAAGCACCAATGGCTTGAGGCCATTTATCTCTTGATATTCTTGTTGACTCTGTCATAAATGTTAAAAACTGACTACAGCGTAATACTATACTCGATGAAGTATTACAAATTGAATTACTGTTACTACTTAAATGCTTTTTCTAATGATTTCACAACACTCTTCACATATCATCTGAACTTTTTTCACATATGAAATCCACTACCATAGAATATCCTTTTAAGTGTGACTATCAAAGTGTAATTTTGTAGCAACTAAATTATAAAGATTTTGAAGAAAAATTCCTTTAAATTTCGGGTACATCATCTTGTACAATCAATACCAATTTCCAAAGTTGTTGTAAAAATATCAGCCAGTCAAAGGAAATCCTTATAATAGCCTTTTATCCCATGACCAGACTATTAAAAAATTATGGCAAAATAAATGCGAAATAAGATCCACTAAAATAACGCAAAAAGCACAACAGAATTGTGTCACAAAATATTTTCCAGTCTTTAGCTCTCTATGATCTGAACCTATAGACCAGCTTAACTTTAAAAAAGGCGACTCTCTATTATCCCTCATAAGAATACTCATTCCTTTGCCAACAATTTAATATCTGCTTTTGAAAAAAAAAACGAAATAATAGACTAAGAATTTAACAAACAAAAATTAAAACAAGATAAAAAGAAGAGTAAAGGATACGAAAGATTTAAGTTTTCATTATTAGAAGAATTTCATTTCATATGTAATATACGAAATAAGGATTTTAAAATTGTCAATACAATGGCATTCTTGATAAGGAAAAGAAGGACGAGTAGGTGAACGCAATGCAGCCAGATGTCGGGAAGCAATACGATGTTATCAAATGTTTATAATCAACAGGAAATGCATGTGCTGCACATTTTCTTTTCATTTCTTTTCGTTTTATTTCGTTGTGTCTGCATTCAGTTCTTCTCATCTGTCCAGTAGTCTTATGATGGTATTTTTGGTAGGATAATAATTTTTTAATAAGATATCCTTATCATGAAAAATTAAAACACAACAGCAGACGTTTTATACTGGAATTTAAAAAAGAATTTTCTTCAATTTTTCCATCAGCAAAATATGTAAAAACTAACCACAGATAACGTTCGCCCTTAATATCAGCAGTGAAGGTCTGACCACCATCCACCCGCCTTGGGGTATTTTCACGTCATTTTCTTTTAATTTTAATGTCTTGAATTGGCTTTTACTCCCCAGCGAAAGACCGCGTTAAAAAGACGGTGTGAGTAAGATTTTGGATGTAAAGAAGCAAATGTTTATGGTTGACTGCTGGCTGGTAATTTTTTAATTTAAATATTACCCTTGGAAAAATCTTAATTTTCTTCAATTTTTACATTTTGTTAACGTTTGTTTTTGGTGGTCCTGTTGTTTTTGTATACGTTAATGCATGGATTTATTTTCCTTTAGTTTATATTCTTCAGCTGTTTGCCATTTTTCATATTCTAAGACATTTTTCTCATGTTCTTATTTCTTTATCTCATCTCCTTTTTTCTGTAGCCTTGACATTCAGTGTTTTTTCAGTGTTTTCTATTGATCTCAAATGTCGGAGTAAAAATGTAACCAACCAACCGCTTCAGAACTGTAATCTTAATACAGGATCTTTTTAAGAGCTTCCAATATTCAAATTTCAATAGAACAAAGTTTGTGTGAAACATCGAAATTTTATATTCGTTTAAAGTCCAGTTGATGCCATCATACCTAGAACATAACAGCCCCGTCTTCTCTGGGTGGAGCTCATCTGAAATGTCCAATTTTCCATGATTTTAAATAATCAGACGAAATTTGACTGATGGCCTGGGATATATTGTTTTTTAGGACTACTGTGGCTTGTGACCCATTCGCATACTGTGCCCCACAAGAAAAATGAAAGTCGAAACGAATCATGGCCTCATAATAAAATATTTTGAATTCAGGAGAAAACTCGTGATTATATTTAAACGGAAATCTATGCCATCGAAAAATGTATTCAATTCCACTTTAATAAGAAAGGTACCCAAAGGAATAACATATTGTTTTCAAGAGCTAATTAAATATTGTAAAAACCACAGCCGTAAATTACTTTCATCTTCGAAGAAGTAACATTCAAAGTAGGCGAATATAAAAAATCAAAATTTATAGCCATTTTTAAAAACTCACTCTATTTTGTTAACAATTTTCTCTTTCGAAAGTTTAGTTGGATCTCTGTCTACTTTCTACTGTCGCCCGTGTCAATGTAGTTAGTCGTATTATTCTATTGAATTATTGTATTTGACTTTCTTTGTTTTTTCTACTTTAAATCCAAATCTATCATGTTGGTTTAATGAATATTATGCTGTATTGGTTTCGTCTATTATGCGCATAATAAAAACAGTGAACTTGCTTTTCTGTACTTCGATTTTTTGCTTTCGCATTTACAATTCTTATTGTTTATGTATACGAAACTTTGCATATTTTAACACCTTTCTCACACGCAGGCTCTAAAATGCTGGCAAGCTTTCCTGCAACCCAGGCAAACGCGAGTGCAAAAAAATGCAAATGAAACGAATAAAAAAAATGGTGAAGTTTCATTTCTTGGTTGGCAAAAATGCCGATGCAAATGCATTCAATGCACTGGTGCTCGAATTGCCACTCTTACTTCCGTTTCCTTGTATATAAGTGCCTGCCTGTGTGTAGAGTGTTTATTTATTTGTATATGAAAATATGAATGAAGTTATAAGATGAGTACGAATGAGCACTGCAACGTTCATAGTCTTTAACTATTGCGGTTTTTTTAATTTTATGCTTTCCTTTCCTCCCTACCACCCATTTTTATTCTTTTTATTTTTTTTTTATTTTTTGACTTGACGTATAGTTTTACACGCCATAGTTTTTCTCGTAATGAAAAGATACACTCATTTCCTACCCCCACTCTCCGATTATATTACATTCACAATTTGCATGAATACTGCCATCATACCAAGCCATTTGGAGTATGAAATCGTCGTATATATGTTCGTGTATTTAAAATACAATGAATAAAAAAGCATAATTTAAGAAAAAATTACTACGAATTTACAATAGAAGTTCTCGTCTAACTTTTACTACATCATTGGGTGGGAGAAAAAGTAATTTCAATATTAATTGGAATCATCACCAGCGGTTAAAAATACAATTCTGTCTATAATCCTATTGGTATTAATGGAATCCCTATAATACTAGATTAGCATTGTAACTACAAAAAGTTTTGATGGATGACATCTAACTTTTTGCACATGAACCGTGAATTAAGAGAGTGGGTCAATGAGTACGTAACTGAAAGTGTACTACTTTGTCGGCAAAAACAACTGTCAGTTATTTGATATTCAGAAATTGTGTGACCTAGAATAACCTGGAATAATTTAATTATCTAGCCTGTGTCGATTTTCCAGGATTAGAGTTAGACTGGAATTCAATATGAGCTTCCAGCACCATCGTGTGTGATCTGTTTTGTGTTATCGTCTGGTTCAGTCTCCATACATCGGTTTTTCATACTTACAGAAGGCAACACCTACACCAAAATCTTTCGTTTGACGTTTTACTCTTTGATGAAATATTCAGACATCATTTCGACTACTAAGTGTGTAGATTACTCACACTCACGTCTTTCCATTTCTTTTATATGTTTAGAATGGAAAAAAAGTTTTACTTCTCAACATTTCTCACTATATATGCCTCACGCTCCTAGTGTTGCTATTGATAGGAGTGTTGACATGTATGGCTATTCGTCTCTACGATAACAAAGTTTTTGATCGAAGGTGTTATTGAAAACTCAGTGCAAATATTGCCAAATTAATCTGGGGGAGGGCAATACGTTGTTTATTTTTATTTATTTAAGTGTTTATTTATTTCAGTGCTAAGTCCTTCCGCTGAGTTTCATTAAAGAATCCTTGGTATTCTTATAATCGCCTCGTTGCACATCTCCTCTTTTTGCGTCGGAGAAAACGTTTCTGTTTTCTATCCTTTCCAAGCAACTCCCATTGAGTCGCCTTTTCTGCGGTAACGTTGCAATAGTTCTGGTCTGGATTGGTCGTAAAAGATTTTTAAAACGTTGGTACTGCTCTCTTCTAGCATTCGAAATTCGATTCTTTCCATTTCACGCTTTTTGCAGAGGAATAACTTTCCTTGTCATTAGCTTGTCCGATACCTTTAACCAAAACTTTGCACTGCTTTGACTCTAATGCTGTTACATTTGCAACATTTTTTTCTAAAGTATCACTGCGCCATTCCTGGTCATAGCCTGGACTTCTCAATGGTGGTTTCTGTAGCCTCAATATAACTCTTGCAAAATTTTCTTGGAATCGGGCAAAGTGCCTCTAATTGGCAATATTAGAAGTATGCGAAGCATGATGTCTATTCTAACGTTTGAGTTATTCTAAGGATGTGAACGATGGCGTTCGTACGGTATGAGTAATTCAAATCGAGTGTGTACCCTTAACATACTAAAATATTTGAATTTCTCGTGCACTGACCAGATGGCAACCATCCGTGTTTTGGTAGCCATATCACTTGCCTCTGATTATTGTTAATTCTTTTTGAAAAGAAACCTATTTAAGCCGCCATTATTGATTCGAATTGACAACGAATTACTTTTTCCCCAAAATATGCCTGTATCTAAGACTATTTATAACGCTCCACCAACCCTTAGGGAGAGATTCTGCTCATTCGTCTATGCTCACAGTTTGTCCTAAGACATTTTAGTTTTATTTCTCGGTTGGTTAGCCCTCTTTATTAATATCTATACTATACAGTTTTTTTCTTTATTTTCTGTTTTCTATTCACTATATTTCTACTTTCTTCTCTCCCCTCACTGTTCATTTTTCACTCTTTTACTGTATCTTAGGGTACACAAGTTGACTTCGTACCTGCTTTTCATGTGTCACGATGTAAATTTTTTGATTTTTGGGTCGAATTGAATGAACTTAATATCACGGTGATTTACACGTCATTCACACGACTTTTCTCAATAATTTTCCTAATAGGTTTACAGACCAGAGAACACATTCGCACATTACTTATGCCAGTGTAAACAGTTCAAGCTTTTTAAACTTGTGCAACAAATACGCTTGAAGAATTGTAATAAAAAACATCCGAAAAACATACCAACAGGCAAGAGTCGTTGCAAAAACAAATTCCTTCAGTCATTTCTAGTCAAACAGTCAGTTAGTCAGTCTGTCATAAACAGCCAATATAGAGAGATTTAACAACACATTTCGTCTACAATTTTGTTTACCGTTGTTTTTATCTCATTTCCATTTGGAAGCAGAGGATAAAGGACAAAGAGAGAGAGAGAGAGAGTAATAGAGACAACGTGTTATCGGAGGAAAAGAAATTACAATTCAGAGCAATGCTGTAAAAACAGATTCGAAATTTTAACAAAATTGTGAGAAAAACGATGCGAAAAGAATACAAAAAGAAATCCTCAATGAAATGTTGTGACTCTACACAGAGAAAACTGAGCCTAATAAATACATAGTAAATTAGAACAAAGTTTATAAGATTTCTCTATGGTTTTTTTTCAAGAAGAGATTCTTATTATTTTTATAAGGAAAACCTTTTTGAAAAAATCAAGAAGAAATCTTGGGGATTTTACTAGATAGTCTTCTTGATTTTTTTAAAAAGGTTTTCTCCTTAATTTTATTAAGCTTTCTTTTTGTTTTTTCAAAAAGGTTTTCTTCTTGATTTTATTAAACCCTCTTTGTGTTTTGTTTTTTTCAAAAAGATTTTCTTCTTAATTTTATAAGACTATCCCTTTATTTTTATAAATAATACTTATTGATTTTGCTTGAATTTATTATAGATTTTTTATTGATATATTTACTGAGAAACTAATTTAATATTTGATTTATTAATAATAATTTTGCACGAACAATATTTCTTCTCCATTCCCTTAGTCCTGCTTTGAATTTAATCAACTCCCCAGTATATTTTTGGTCCACTTTCTTGAATAAATTTTCAACGTCTTCGATTTCCATTTTTTTAATATATTTCTTGATGTAATTCTAAAACTTAAAAGAATGTCGCACATTTCATAACGGAGGATGCATCTTAGGATTTAAAAATTGGGTCATTACTCAAAATTGTATTTGTTTTTTATAACACTTTTTTTGAAATTAAAACAATTCAATTTTTTTCCTTAAGTTTACTTTGTTTTTTTAAGAAGGAATATTTTTATTACTTTTTTCCACTTCTTTACTTGCCACTTGTTCACTTTTTTAACAAGCCAGCTAATGTATTCAAGAAGACATTCTTATTGAAACATTAATAAGATAATTTACACATGATCAAATAGAAACCTAATGAAATCAATAAGGAATACTCCTTAAAAAAAAATTATTAAGTAGCCTTATGAAATCTAAAAGGAAAACCTTTTTGAAAAAATTGATTAGGTAGCCCAATGAAATTAATAAGAAATTCTTATTTTGTACAATTTAGAAGAAAAACCAATAGAATCAATAAGTTTTTCTCTATGGATTGTATTTTTTGTGGCAAAAATGACGGAATTTGAGTAAAAAAATGGTAAATAACAAGTTTTCTTCCTAAATGTATGTGTTTTACGTCTTGAAAAAATTAAAAAGATTTATCACATAAAAATAATAAGAAATCTCTACGAAAAAATCTTCGTTTCTTTCTGCTGTAATACTCCTCACTCCAAAAACGTTACGTAAAGAAAATCTTCTTGATTTTATTAGGCAGTTTTCCCTCTGTGTATTCAGTTCATTCACAAAACTAAACAAATACATGAAACAAAAACTATTTTCTCACTACAGCAGGGCTGATGCTCTCATTTCTTTTTACAAATCGTTTTCGCTATCAAAGATACGGGAGTCTGCTATATTGTTTCCAAAGGTTTGTAATTAGCGTTCTGGCTAGGCATTGTAGACTACAGAAATCAAGACATTGTACGAAACAGAAATCAAGGACAATACGTACATTCTGTGATGTTGACATCGAATTACTAGAACAAAGACTACGAACACATACGAAAATATGAGAGAATCACAATGACCCTAAATAGCACTCTAAGGTTCGCCACGACAGCAGGGTAGAAGAAGACTTTATACAGAAACTCTATATGGATCGTCTGGTTACAGTACTGTAATACTCCTTCAGAACAACAAATTACGATAACTGGACATTAATTTTACCACCGATTATATATCTGCGATCTTCCAAACATCTCTTCTCATCAGCTTTCAGTCTGTAGAGACTTGAATATAATATTACGATATAACAAAAATAATATCATGAAGGCTGGCACAACTAAAGATAAAGGGAAGACAATAGTCGATCCATAAAGTTTAACCATCCTTTAACCCTTCTTTCATTTGCGAATAGAAATTCAGGAATGCTTTTGGCCACTTAAACTGATTTATTATTTTTAAGGTGTAAACTAACCATATGAGATTACTGCAAGAGCAGTAGTGTAGTGGTTAAAGGGCTTGACTATTAACTCGAGCAAATAGTCCATCAATATAATTCCGTGACCATCCAGAGAGAAAAACATTAAAAACGAATCCTATTACAAGTTCGGACTGCACCACATCTTGGAAAAGAGCAAAAGTCAATTAACAATGTTCTTAATTACTACGCTCCACATAACAAGCCAATACATTTTCAAAGAGGGCTTGGTTTTCAGTCGCCATATTCTGGTAGGTTGGCTTATTAGTCGAACTTCAAACTCCAGCTCAGACATTTCAAATTAAACGAAATATGAAAATGAAAAAAATTTCTTTCGACGAATTCCTCTCAGTAGCCTTCAGCCAACAGCTCTGAGTGTAAAAATAGTTATGAAAAGTTTTTCAAATTTGGCGTTTAGAGATCACGTTGAACTGTTGGTCCCCGTCGCTTTTGGATATAATTAACACACAACATAAATTGTGTGAGAAACTGAGTTGCTTTCCTGACCCTATCCGCATAGAACCTAATTAGCTTCATTACCTGTTTAGCTTAATGAATTTGCAACAAAAGAAAAAATTAAGAACGGGAAATGCTTTGTGACAGGCCTATAGTCCTTAAAAAATCCAAAAAGGAGTAAAAATGAATATTTTACACCAATGACTGAAATGGAAAAACTATCTTTATATTTTACTCTAAAAAGTTCTAGCTTAGGGAATTGAAAATTCGTTTTTCATTGCCGCAAAGCCTATAAAATTGAAATCTATGGGAATTCTATTTGTAGAGCAAAAAAAGAACATTTTCTTCCATAATAATCTCGTCTATCATACCATTGTCCTAACCAGACAGAAAGAGACTCACAAACATGAAAAAAAAAAGAAAATGCCATACAAAGTTCATCTGTATTTATGGAAATTCATTCATCACTCCCATTCATCCCAGCCATTTCAACCATCGCATTCATACCAGTCAGACAGCATGCAACAAATATTTGTACGTGAAAAGGAAATAAAAAAATTTTAATTTTTTTCTAAAAAGAAGTCCAAAAATCTACGAAAAGTTTATTTTTTTTGTTCTGCAATTTCACGGCAGGAAAAAATCTCTGCGCTGAAACGGCGACTTTCTTTTTATGCCAACTAATAATCATCAGGTGTGAGCGTGGGTGCTGTACGTAAGCGAACTTATGGACGGAAGGACGACATATACACACACATACGCACACAGTTATACAAAATATAAAAATTCAAGCGTCTAATTTGAACCGAAATAAACAGCAAAAAAGAAAAAAATCTTCGTAATAGGTGTAGAGGAGTAGATGGAATAAAAATTTCAGGGATACGATATTGTTTAGCAAAAGGTGACCATGTGTATTAAATAAGGGATAAATTATAAAACTGTAAGTTTTATTGCAACTGTTCGATGAGGATAACTCCTGCATGCTCTAAAACACCTTATTCTGCGTTTTAAATGGGTCCATTGCAAACTCTTTACCCATGCAATAATATTGGGATTGGTAATAATTCCACTTGAGCTCAACATCATTTAACAATGCTCTGGGCAAGGTTTTTATATTGCCAGTCATTATTTGCTAGTAATTAATGGACTTCGAAGAGGTTACATCGCTTCGAATCTTTAACATTTCGATCCTATGCTTGCAGCTTGTGATTATTAGATCCAAAGACTGTGATTAGAGTTTAAACGCCCTATTCATCTTCTTTTAAAATAGTTGGGTGCCAATTGAGTGTTTTTCACTTGCACATCAGACGTGATATCATCGGTGAATATATACCATAATGTTAAAGCCACTCTGGAGCTAGGAGGCTAGGAGAATCTATCCTACAGTGGCACTAGGTGATCTGTTGGATTTAAGGTCACTGCTCTTGCTAGTGAGAACCACATCTATGAAAACTACGGTTAAGATATTGGGATACAATACAATACAAGAATCATCTGTAGGCATCCTAGTCTTCCCCTGGACAATACCAATATACTCTTCATTTTTACGAAATGCTTACCAATGAAGCTGATTAATAAGACAGGATGTACAAAGGATGGGTTAAGAACCGCGCACTCTGCTCCTATAAAATTGACTTGCGAATAAATTGGGATTGCCTGTGCAAGCTGAATCAGCTGCACAGGGGAAATAGAGTCACTATCTACTGAATCCCAGATCATGTGGAGGGGAGCTTACATGCCACTAAAAGGGTCAGAGTTGCAATGGAGAAATGCGAAGATGCTTCTTAAGACAAATGGGTTTGAGAAAATCTAAACTTTTGCTGTGTAATTACAATAGGAAGAGAACTGAGTTATGCATGAGACCTACATGAAGTAGCCTGAGTAGAATCAAATATCACTTGATAGGGATCTGTTTAATATGGATATTCTGTCATAATGATAACGAATCATCAGAGAATATATTTGAAATCTATGAAACCTAGATCGTATGGTCACAGTACTCTAGCTATTCTACACGTCGAAAGGACATTATCGGTGAAGTCCTTGATGTGTTGTTTTTAATTTTCCAGTCCTACAAGATCTGACACAATAACAGTTTTAAAACAGATAGATATGGTTACTGAAACATCCCCTATTACTGATATGTGAGCCAGCTGAGGTAGCAACATGCGAAGTAAAACACAGTTAAAGATGTTCCATTAAGAAGTCATCATCCTTCAATACTCCTTTGCATTGGTAAGCTAAGTATAAAGAAGCGTAAAGCACATATTTTTTGAAGTTTGAGAAATAACAGAGACTAATATTAAAGAGATGGCCTGCTACATAAGCGATGAAATGTAGTGGAGTTTAAAAAGTATATTGCAGTAAGAGTGAAAGAGGGAGTATAATGTACGACAAATAAGTGTTAATTTTTTTCCAGTGATCTTTTTTTGCAATGGAGTGTATGCCCATAGCATAAATATGTGTTCATTACCAACGGTACAGATTTTCCAAATATGGTCACCTTACCAATTACTATAACGTGTGCATGTTTTGAAGGCACGCAAACAGTTGCAAGACTAATACCATTACTACGAGCCCATTGATAGCACTCATTATAGTATTTTTTTACTACGAAATTATTATATTGTTGTCGTAATTGTTGTAGTTGTATTAATAGTAGTATTGTAGTAGTAGTATGTACTCGTAGCATAGTATTCATAAATATTCTGTGTAGCATTGCATTGCATGGATAATTACGACTTGAATGAAATTACAATAATTTACAATTACAATCCTTTCAAATGTTGTTACATTATCTTTTTTCATTTTTCATTGTTAATGCCAGTCTATGAGAATGCGATTTTTTATTTTTTTGTTCAGTAAAGCTGGTTGAGTAAAGCAGGAGAATAAACACGAGGTAACTTAGTCAGACTCCCCTTATATGCCCGCCTGCCTTCATTGGTTTTGTTTTCAGTGATTTTAACGTATTTTTCCTTGGGCTCAATAGAGAGAGTCATATGAGTCAGTATGAGTATTTGGATTTGAATTTGAATATGAGGGAGTATCACGTTTTTGTTTGTTATTCGTACGCTGAACTCTCTCCCACTAACGGCTGCTCTTACTGTCAGTCAGCTTGCAGGCTGACTGTTTATCTGCCTACTCGATGGTGTCCACGCCCAAATGCCTGTGGCACTATTTAGGTTTGGCTGAGGCAAATACCAAACAAATACTCATCTCTACTAGTTGGTTTTTTAGTAGTGGAATTGCGGTAACATTTGCTCAACCAAATTAAATTGAGTGTTAGAAGCTGTTGGGATTTTTTCATTCCAACCTCACTATTCTTGCTACTTGTGTCCTTGTGGCTATATGTTAAATGCAAGATTTAAGGCAGAAATCTGTTGTTCTTAGAATAACGAATTGCTGACAACTGGCTTTGGGGTATACGCCTTATTGTCTTAATAAAACACCAGACTGCGTCTTTTAATAACTTTTTTATTTGATTTGTGTTTGCAAACAGAGAAAGATTAAGGGAGCAAATTAATGAAATTAATTTTAAAAGAATTAATTAAAAAGAATATGATGCCGCATTCTAAGACTTTTTTTGTAAGCACCAATGGCTTGAGGCCATTTATCTCTTGATATTCTTGTTGACTCTGTCATAAATGTTAAAAACTGACTACAGCGTAATACTATACTCGATGAAGTATTACAAATTGAATTACTGTTACTACTTAAATGCTTTTTCTAATGATTTCACAACACTCTTCACATATCATCTGAACTTTTTTCACATATGAAATCCACTACCATAGAATATCCTTTTAAGTGTGACTATCAAAGTGTAATTTTGTAGCAACTAAATTATAAAGATTTTGAAGAAAAATTCCTTTAAATTTCGGGTACATCATCTTGTACAATCAATACCAATTTCCAAAGTTGTTGTAAAAATATCAGCCAGTCAAAGGAAATCCTTATAATAGCCTTTTATCCCATGACCAGACTATTAAAAAATTATGGCAAAATAAATGCGAAATAAGATCCACTAAAATAACGCAAAAAGCACAACAGAATTGTGTCACAAAATATTTTCCAGTCTTTAGCTCTCTATGATCTGAACCTATAGACCAGCTTAACTTTAAAAAAGGCGACTCTCTATTATCCCTCATAAGAACACTCATTCCTTTGCCAACAATTTAATATCTGCTTTTGAAAAAAAAAAAAACGAAATAATAGACTAAGAATGTAACAAACAAAAATTAAAACAAGATAAAAAGAAGAGTAAAGGATACGAAAGATTTAAGTTTTCATTATTAGAAGAATTTCATTTCATATGTAATATACGAAATAAGGATTTTAAAATTGTCAATACAATGGCATTCTTGATAAGGAAAAGAAGGACGAGTAGGTGAACGCAATGCAGCCAGATGTCGGGAAGCAATACGATGTTATCAAATGTTTATAATCAACAGGAAATGCATGTGCTGCACATTTTCTTTTCATTTCTTTTCGTTTTATTTCGTTGTGTCTGCATTCAGTTCTTCTCATCTGTCCAGTAGTCTTATGATGGTATTTTTGGTAGGATAATAATTTTTTAATAAGATATCCTTATCATGAAAAATTAAAACACAACAGCAGACGTTTTATACTGGAATTTAAAAAAGAATTTTCTTCAATTTTTCCATCAGCAAAATATGTAAAAACTAACCACAGATAACGTTCGCCCTTAATATCAGCAGTGAAGGTCTGACCACCATCCACCCGCCTTGGGGTATTTTCACGTCATTTTCTTTTAATTTTAATGTCTTGAATTGGCTTTTACTCCCCAGCGAAAGACCGCGATAAAAAGACGGTGTGAGTAAGATTTTGGATGTAAAGAAGCAAATGTTTATGGTTGACTGCTGGCTGGTAATTTTTTAATTTAAATATTACCCTTGGAAAAATCTTAATTTTCTTCAATTTTTACATTTTGTTAACGTTTGTTTTTGGTGGTCCTGTTGTTTTTGTATACGTTAATGCATGGATTTATTTTCCTTTAGTTTATATTCTTCAGCTGTTTGCCATTTTTCATATTCTAAGACATTTTTCTCATGTTCTTATTTCTTTATCTCATCTCCTTTTTTCTGTAGCCTTGACATTCAGTGTTTTTTCAGTGTTTTCTATTGATCTCAAATGTCGGAGTAAAAATGTAACCAACCAACCGCTTCAGAACTGTAATCTTAATACAGGATCTTTTTAAGAGCTTCCAATATTCAAATTTCAATAGAACAAAGTTTGTGTGAAACATCGAAATTTTATATTCGTTTAAAGTCCAGTTGATGCCATCATACCTAGAACATAACAGCCCCGTCTTCTCTGGGTGGAGCTCATCTGAAATGTCCAATTTTCCATGATTTTAAATAATCAGACGAAATTTGACTGATGGCCTGGGATATATTGTTTTTTAGGACTACTGTGGCTTGTGACCCATTCGCATACTGTGCCCCACAAGAAAAATGAAAGTCGAAACGAATCATGGCCTCATAATAAAATATTTTGAATTCAGGAGAAAACTCGTGATTATATTTAAACGGAAATCTATGCCATCGAAAAATGTATTCAATTCCACTTTAATAAGAAAGGTACCCAAAGGAATAACATATTGTTTTCAAGAGCTAATTAAATATTGTAAAAACCACAGCCGTAAATTACTTTCATCTTCGAAGAAGTAACATTCAAAGTAGGCGAATATAAAAAATCAAAATTTATAGCCATTTTTAAAAACTCACTCTATTTTGTTAACAATTTTCTCTTTCGAAAGTTTAGTTGGATCTCTGTCTACTTTCTACTGTCGCCCGTGTCAATGTAGTTGGTCGTATTATTCTATTGAATTATTGTATTTGACTTTCTTTGTTTTTTCTACTTTAAATCCAAATCTATCATGTTGGTTTAATGAATATTATGTTGTATTGGTTTCGTCGATTATGCGCATAATAAAAACAGTGAACTTGCTTTTCTGTACTTCGCTTTTTTGCTTTCGCATTTACAATTCTTATTGTTTATGTATACGAAACTTTGCATATTTTAACACCTTTCTCACACGCAGGCTCTAAAATGCTGGCAAGCTTTCCTGCAACCCAGGCAAACGCGAGTGCAAAAAAATGCAAATGAAACGAATAAAAAAAATGGTGAAGTTTCATTTCTTGGTTGGCAAAAATGCCGATGCAAATGCATTCAATGCACTGGTGCTCGAATTGCCACTCTTACTTCCGTTTCCTTGTATATAAGTGCCTGCCTGTGTGTAGAGTGTTTATTTATTTGTATACGAAATAATGTAACTACAAAAAGTTTTGATGGATGACATCTAACTTTTTGCACATGAACCGTGAATTAAGAGAGTGGGTCAATGAGTACGTAACTGAAAGTGTACTACTTTGTCGGCAAAAACAACTGTCAGTTATTTGATATTCAGAAATTGTGTGACCTAGAATAACCTGGAATAATTTAATTATCTAGCCTGTGTCGATTTTCCAGGATTAGAGTTAGACTGGAATTCAATATGAGCTTCCAGCACCATCGTGTGTGATCTGTTTTGTGTTATCGTCTGGTTCAGTCTCCATACATCGGTTTTTCATACTTACAGAAGGCAACACCTACACCAAAATCTTTCGTTTGACGTTTTACTCTTTGATGAAATATTCAGACATCATTTCGACTACTAAGTGTGTAGATTACTCACACTCACGTCTTTCCATTTCTTTTATATGTTTAGAATGGAAAAAAAGTTTTACTTCTCAACATTTCTCACTATATATGCCTCACGCTCCTAGTGTTGCTATTGATAGGAGTGTTGACATGTATGGCTATTCGTCTCTACGATAACAAAGTTTTTGATCGAAGGTGTTATTGAAAACTCAGTGCAAATATTGCCAAATTAATCTGGGGGAGGGCAATACGTTGTTTATTTTTATTTATTTAAGTGTTTATTTATTTCAGTGCTAAGTCCTTCCGCTGAGTTTCATTAAAGAATCCTTGGTATTCTTATAATCGCCTCGTTGCACATCTCCTCTTTTTGCGTCGGAGAAAACGTTTCTGTTTTCTATCCTTTCCAAGCAACTCCCATTGAGTCGCCTTTTCTGCGGTAACGTTGCAATAGTTCTGGTCTGGATTGGTCGTAAAAGATTTTTAAAACGTTGGTACTGCTCTCTTCTAGCATTCGAAATTCGATTCTTTCCATTTCACGCTTTTTGCAGAGGAATAACTTTCCTTGTCATTAGCTTGTCCGATACCTTTAACCAAAACTTTGCACTGCTTTGACTCTAATGCTGTTACATTTGCAACATTTTTTTCTAAAGTATCACTGCGCCATTCCTGGTCATAGCCTGGACTTCTCAATGGTGGTTTCTGTAGCCTCAATATAACTCTTGCAAAATTTTCTTGGAATCGGGCAAAGTGCCTCTAATTGGCAATATTAGAAGTATGCGAAGCATGATGTCTATTCTAACATTTGAGTTATTCTAAGGATGTGAACGATGGCGTTCGTACGGTATGAGTAATTCAAATCGAGTGTGTACCCTTAACATACTAAAATATTTGAATTTCTCGTGCACTGACCAGATGGCAACCATCCGTGTTTTGGTAGCCATATCACTTGCCTCTGATTATTGTTAATTCTTTTTGAAAAGAAACCTATTTAAGCCATTATTGATTAGAATTGACAACGAATTACTTTTTCCCCAAAATTTCTACAGGAATTACTGACATTGCCAATGTTGTACTCTAGACTTAGTGTATTGTTTTTGTAGGATTTACATTTTACTGTCTCTCAGACCCTCCCCTCCTCTACTCCCTCCTTGTGTTTGCCTGGTAATTGCAATATAAAACAGAAGTCCTATGTTTTTTGTTTGCAGTCAGATTCACTCTCTCTTCCAATTGTTCATTTTCAGTTACAATTTTATTTCAGTTTCTTTTTGGTTTTTCTTTTTCCTTTTTCGAACTATAACGAGTTTTTTACACAGTTTATTTAAATTTCATTCTCCATTTCTATTTCTCTAGTTGTGATAATATTTTCGTAATTATTACAGTCAGCTCAACTCGACTTCACTCTCTTCGCTACTCATTCTTTATTTCATTTTTTCATTGTTTTTATAGTTGTATCATTTTTATTTTATTTTATTTTAATTTTTATTTTTTTTTTCTTTTTTTTTCTTCTTATAATTTCTTTTTCCACATGGCAATTATTGTTCTTGTCACTTACGCTTCTTTATTTGCATTCGCCGCCGGTTGCTGAAAGTTAACAACCTTTAATTGTCAACAACAACTCAGTCGTTGTTTTGTTTTTGTTCGAGCCACAAGCACAAACAGACTTAAAAAAAGTGAAGTTACGCAACTTGTTTATAAAAAAGGAATCAAAAGAGAATTTTTTATGTCGGAAAATTATTATCACTATTCATAACAGAATAGTTTGTAATCCTTGACAGATTTTGTTTCCCTACAAGAAAAAAAGATGAAGAAAAACAGTGACGGTATGTGAGACTTGATTAAATCTGAGTGTAAATAATTTTTAATTATAAAGGATTTCCTTGATTATTAGGGATTTATAACTTTTATATCCAAGCCGCTTACTCTGAAATAGGAATTGAAATCAATAAAGAAGCATGAAGCCTTGTTTATTATACCGCGATTGGAGCCGCAATAATTGTCCCTCTTACCCTTAAATATGTACAACACCAAAGGATTAAGTCATTTGAAACGGCAGCATTGGAATTAATAAAGCATTGGATTAGGAGCGTTCTAACTGACAGGATCAAATAAACACAATAAACCACCTGGTGGATTTATACCAATGGTTTGGCAAGGCTGTCAGCTGTTAAATATCCTTCAATTATTTAAGGGGTACTTAAGACCGAGTCACATGCATATATTAAACTCTGGCATTTCAAAAACGTAATGGAATCAAATAGTCCATGTTTGGAAGTGTTTTAAGCGGTTTTATCTTTAAATTTAAATAAAACAAAGTGTGGGTGAGATATCATAGACATTTTTTAAATGTTTGAGAGAAATATGCCCTAATCAAACAATCTATATTCTACGTACTAGACTATGGTGACTATTAGATAGTACTGTTTTAACGCTTAATGTTAATTGGTCCACTCTTCTTTGAACCTGTTATTATCATTATCATTATCAACACAGAATTAAAAGTAAAACTGCAAATTATAATTTTTATATCCTTTCGATTTTATTTAAATGATTTTATTTCTGGAAAAAAATCTTTCGTTATCGATCTCTAGTTGTTATTGTCTATATTTCTATACTTTACGAATTTTCTTAATTCGATTCTTTTCAAATTCATACTCTTTGTGTTTGTATTTTTCGATTTTCTAACGCTCCCTTTATTAATTTCGTTGGTGTTGTTTAAATTTTTATTTGTTTGTTTCACTGCCTTTTGTCCTTTGAGGATAAACTTTTGTTGAGTTTTTTTTTAGAAAAATTTCATTATTTTGCAATCTCGAAGGTCCAATTAAAAAACATAAAAGCGAACTTTTCATTTCATTCCCTTTCCCAATGTGTATACTTAACATTTAATGGTAATGGGGTAGACGTTAATGGCAGAGGATATGTTACAAACAATTTTTTGGATTCTGGATTTCCTTTGTTTTTGTAAAATACCACACTAATAAAATTCTTGAGTGTAATTAAACAAATAAAGTTTCCTTTGGTTTATTTTTTCTAAAAGAAATATTATCTCCTTTTCCTTTTTACTGGATTGCACTTCAATGCAATTGCAAGGAGAAGTTTTTAATTTAAAATTGCAACTTTGTATTTTCAATATCAAAAGCTATAGAGGGAATTATGAGAGAATTATTTCTATTACTGACAACTTCGCCTACCAAAAGCTAAAGTCGATTACGCTAATACATATGGGCTACAGCTGCGCTTAAGGACTTATTATCATTTTAAAGTGAGAATGATTCTGCAAAGAAAGTTTTCTGAAAATATTGGGTTTCCAACAGCGACTTCCAGACTTTGACGCTTTTACACTTGACGAGTGGGTACATAAACAAACAAAATTTTAGAATTTGGGACAATCGAAAACCACATGAGATCCAAGAGGATCCAATTCATCCCGGAAAATTCCCTGTTTGTTGTGGATTTTGGGCTGGTGAGGCTGTCGTTCTATATTTCGTTGAGAACAACTATAGGTTGACTATAGATTCATGATTACCAATTTCTTTTGGCTTAAATTCGTTCAGCAGTATGTGGGAGACGCTACGTGCCACACAGTGCATGGTCTGCTCAAAACCATCAATCAAATTCAATCTGATTTATGCGTCCGAGTCACAAAAAAAATTGTACATTTCCTATGCCCTGCGCCCAGAGGATCCGTGCCAGATAATTGAGCGATGTCATATGCATCAGACATAATGACATCAGTAGGTCTCTTAAACGAATAAAAAATGTCGCTGATATCTCACACTTAATTTATTTCATTTAAAACAGGAATGTCAACTCCATACTTTGGTAATGAATGCCTGTCTGTTTACTGGTTTTTAATGTTGTAAGACTTTGGCATTGTCCTAAGACCATGCCGAACCATGAAATGATGGAAATTTGCAACGAATGAGGATATCGCAATGTCTGAGAGTGCTCAATGTTATACAAAACATTGCTTTAAGGATCGGTGAGCAATACGTGAATTATATCTTCGAAAGGGATGCAATACATATTAAATCAGCCAGTTGGCTTTCTTTTACTACTCACTATATTTTGTAACGATGCAGCATAATCATCATCAGCATGTTATATTGTGTCAACTTAAATGCAGTTTTATTGTTAGGAAAAAAATACTTTTTTTTTTTATCATGTTGATGCAGTTTCATTTGTATGCCACACAACAGTAGCAGGAATATTAAGTTGTATATTAAACGGCTTGTTATTCTTATTGTTATAGTAGTAAGAATAGTATCGTTGTAAAACTGTTGTAGTTTTTTTTATCATTTATGTTACATGCTACAAGCATCAAGTCAATGATACACTCATTCAGAATGAATAGAGTTTGTATCTGCATGATTTAGTCTTCATCTGCATCATAAGTTGATAGAAGAAACACGAGTACATATTAGAGAGAAAATTCAAAAATCCTTGAATATTTTCTTCTTCCGCTGCTACTCGATAACTGCTTCATATTTTCTATATTCTCTGATGAGCTCATGCCGCATTATACGCATTTGCTTCAATATTGCGTTGTTACTTGCGTTTCGTATTCCTTTCGTTCCCATTTATTGGTACATATTTCGAAAGCGAAAGAAAATTTCAATGAAATACAATTTACGTGTGTAATTTTGACAGAAATTGTTTTCGCATTAATTTTGATTTGACATAGGAGTTGTGTTGGCTCAAGTTGAATACCTTTTTCAAAATTTTCATCGCTGTATAAGGAAAACATGAACATTACTGTCCTTTACGAGTAGAATTTCATTACTCAGGTCAGTAATCTAATCGAATTAGAAACTGTAGAGGCAATTGAAAGATAGTTATTAATTAAAAAGAATTTAAAATTCAAAAATAGTTTGTTTGCAACCCTTTTCTTGAAAAACAAAAACACAAACAGGCATAAAAAGAAAATTAAGAAAAACAATAGAAGACCTCGACATAAACCCCTTATTTGTTAAGACACTTCAAGTGCAACAAATCACCAGCTCTGCAACTTGTTTACATAGATACAGACAAACGGACTTGATGATGTCTGTGCCACATTTACTTCTACTATTTATTATTATTATTATTGCAATTGTTGTTGTTCAACCATTAAATAAGTTTGCATCACATTGTCCTTCCATGCTGCTGGTAATATTGTTTGCTTACATGTATGAATGTATGTGTACGTGAACCGAAAACTGTGTAAATGCTTCTGATTTTGTATGGGAGCATCTCACAATCTTATGATATAGACCACAATAAAGCCTAGATGCTAACCAAATCATAAAGCATTTACATGTATGCATTGTATGTGTGTGCGTATATTAAGATGCAAATGTTGTCTGTGTAATGTTGCCTTGTATAATTACTTGTAAAATATCCTTAAGGACCAGGCACGTGTATAATATCCTTATTTTTGTTGTTGTTGTTTTCATGTTGGGAACATACACAAAAGGCCTTAAAGTGCAGCTTAATATTGTGGCAGATTTCAAGCAAATACAAAATAACCAGAGAGACCATACTCCATAAATAAGTCAGTGCTGCATTAATATGAAAAGGCCAAAACAATTCTAAACAAATCGTTGTAATGGGACGAACCACTGGAAATCAAAAAATTCCCATCAGGAATCATTTTTTTGTTTCTAATTTCGTAAAACTCGCTTAAAATTCAATTTTAGGTTCAAGCAAACAAGGCAAACATATTAAGTTGTGGAATCATTATTCTAAATATCAACACCTTTGGGATTGCAGCTGAATGTCTCAAGATGTGGAACCATAAGCAAACGAGACCATTAGAGTGATTACAAGCTGTAAGGAGTGGTGGATGACATACATACATCGATGTTTTAAGCACATTCGATTTAATTTACCGATACACCAATTATATCGACGTTATTTACTTGATGCATCGATGTTGAAAACTTGATACAAATGCTTACACATTGTACACACATTGTGTGTGTTTGCCATGCTTGGAGGCAGCTCTGGAGAAGTTAGATAATATGCAGATACAAGCTTGGCTGGATATAACCGAGCAATGAAAAATTGTCCTTTAATTGCGTTGCAGTCTAGTCCATTCGCTACTTCTCCGTCAACAATTCATAAAGTTGGACAACTTCTGATTTCCTTTGAGACAGATGTTTTTCATGTTTTATAATTCGTTATTTAATTTAGCGAAATACAAGTTTATATTTGTGTTACACCAACAAAGCCTTATCACTTTTATTTAAATTGTATGGTGGCTCTGAAAAGAACCGACACTTTATATTGGCTGTTATATTCTTCTGTTGCTATTGTTGCACCTGAGGAAAAAACATGTAAAATGTATTCCAACATTGTTTACAAAATTTTATTCGTCTTACATTTTAAACACCAGAGGATTACAACTGTCGGTATGGTGTTACCATTAAGTCACTTCTAGTTGAACGCAGCTAATTCAGCAATTTACGGTTTGTTGTACCCATGAGTGCTTCATGAATTCTATTAATGTTGATAGAATTCCCCTTCATACATATCGCCTTATAAATTCTTTCCTTTACAAATGATTGTACGCTCTCAGGCCAGATGCATGCAAACAAATGGTATTGCAGATATCATTCCAGCTCCAATATACATTTCTGGGAAACGTTAAATTTCTTATTAGGCCCATCTATAAAAATGTTCAGCATTTCTTCTATGACAAGACTGGCTTGGGCGAGTTGGCATTTTTCGGCTGCAACTGTTCATTTTGACATTATTATAGGTGGTAAAGCAATCATTTATATACATATATATATATATATATATATATATATATATATATATATTTATAGCAATATATCCATTGCTCGGAAGGAATATACATTTCTGCTGTTTAGAACACATATACGTATATACATAGATATATATAGAAATCTATAACGATAATTTATGAGATGAACTTACTCTGTAGATTACTTCATGTTGCTAAAAAGGGCAGCTTGATAGGCATCCTAATTACTTCTTTATTGCGAATACCTCTTCCAAATTTCAAACCCTGTTTTATATACTGCATACGCCATAAAATTAGCAACTATTCTGCCAATAATTTGTGATTTGTTTTTAAGTTCTTAAATCGAAATTTATATGCATGTACGTCAGCAAATTATACTTACTTTGCCAATCCAAACGATACTGTGTTTTTGGCCCAGACAGCATCATAATGATACGATACCCGATTATGTCTGATGGGCTGAAATGGTCGGCCGGGGAATTCGGTGTAAATACCATTTGACATATATTTGTCCCAGTTTTGTCTTCTGTTTTCGTTCGTCCTTTGACACACAAAAAAAGAAGGTCCATTACCACCTTCATTTTTTATTTATTTATTTTAACCTAAGTTTTCATGCAATATTAATTTGAATTATTGTTTAAGAAGAATTTTCGCTCAATAAATATATTTTTTATAAGTTGTTTCGTAATTAAATTCGAATTTAAATTTCACTCATCAGTATCAGATTTACACTTTGTTTTAAAACAAAGCATCACTGACACCACGCAACTAACAAAATATGAAATTGATTGCAAAAACAAAATACAACAAAAACGCAATTAGAAAATGCGAAAGTGTTGTGATCATAAAATAAAGCCCAATAACAAACTATTGACAAGTCGAGTACTATCACAGCTAACTTTTTAAGGCTACCTTCTAAAATAAACCAACCTTAACTCAGTGATTTAGAGAGAAATATTCCGACCTCATGTAGAAACTCTCACGTCTCTATCAAGAAAGAGCCTATGGCATCCAAAGATGTCCTCAATTCAACTTGGATAGGAGGTACAAAAGACAGGTCTTGGCAATATCATCTGTCAGTCAGGCCAACATTCGAGCACTTGACTCTTATGAGATTAAATCCAAGAGAATATGGGACCGCCGTTTGAAGAAGCTGAGTCGGTTAAGTAGGGAAAATAAGGACACTATTGAGCACTGATGCAGCAGTCTTGAGGGTATTTAAGAGAATAGTCCTACCTAAGATCTTCAGTCCAGTACGAGTTGGCAATGATTTCCGCATGCGATCCAACAATGAGCTGTATAAGCTGCTCAACGACATGAAACTAAACTCTTGTATGAGTGTATGTGTAGTAAATGCACTGTGCCACATATACCACCTTCTGTTTCTTCCAATTTGAAATATTTGTGCAGGATATTTATAAAATTTAATGCGCAACACATGAGAGGGCTTTTAAGTTTTTTTTTCATTGTTATTGCAACAATAAGTGTCAATGTGGGTTGTACAATATTTTATGATGATTTTCTTTCTCTGGGCGATTTTTTTTGAAAAAAAAAAACTATATCGAGTTGAATGATTGACTGGGTGTTGTGTTTTAAGTGACTTTTTTATTGTTTTTGAATTTGTTCGTGTTTTTTTCTTTCATTCTTTTTGTACAACAAAACCACACATAAATTAAAATAAATGCAATAGAATTCATAAAAAGTAAAATAAAAAACAACCAGAAATAAACAGCAATTGGTCGCAATCATAACACAAGAACGGCTTGCTTAGCTTAAAGCGACGGCCCAGCATGAGTGAGGAGGAAAATGGCCGGACGGCTGTGTGTGGCTGGCTGGCGGGCCATCCAAGTCAAAGTGATAGATGTCGTAGGATGGACAAAATTGTGTTTTCTACAGAGAATTTTCTTCTTTCTCAGTTTTATTTTTTACGGTGGAATTCTGATGGATGGCTATAAGGCGACGTACAAAATCCCTTCACCCTTCACCCTTATTTTATAACCGATTCAATTTTTAATCCTCCTTTTGTTTTAATTTTCTGAAAACCAAAAACAAGAAAAAAACAACAGAATTTTTCCGCATGATGGAATGTTTAACATGTAGTCGCCTTTACTGCATGGTTTAGAGAGGACAATGACTCCCTTTCATACTGTTATTGTCCGTACGTTTGCACGCTATTATGTAATTTATTTTGGGATTATTTATTTTAGTTTGGCTTAAAACTGACAGTTTGTTTGGTATTTTTAATGAATTTAACAACAGAAATGCAACAGAACTAAACTATAAAAAATTCCCTTTAAACTGTCATCACCAACTAGGAAAACATTCCATCACTGCAGTGCATACTTGTCCAAAATGATTTGCGACGCTCTTTAAAAGCAAGCTGGCAACATTAATCCTTCGAAATAATTTCTTTAGAAAACAGAAAATATTTGTCGTACGCTGAAGTAAGAAGCAGGGAGGCACAACTCGCATTTTCATATAGAATATGGGAATTACATCGTGCCAGAATTCGATAGGAATTATTGTATTGTATCTATGGTATATAATGTCGCTTTTAATCCTGGTGTCCTGACAGCCGCTAAGGATAGTGTCGTGCCTAGTATTTGATACGTTTCCAGACGTTTCTTTCTGACATTCATTGATGCCGCACGGTATCCAATATGTGTTTTAACGATTATTCTCCTCATCGATGAACCTACATATTCGGATTGAGGCGATCTGTATGGGATTGAACACCTCTCCTCTTATTCTACTATCGGCCCTCATCCATATTCTGCACAACGATCTCTCTCTTTAAAGGGTATATAGCCATAAATTGCTCCATTCACTCTGTACAGGCAACAGTTAAGGAGGAAGCTGTCAACAACTTGATTTTTCGTAAGCTGTCACAACCTAGGTTAAAGAAGCAACTGTTTAGAATTTTTAGAAACAAATGAACTTGTGAAATGGACTCGAAGACAAACATTAATTTAAAAATCGCGTAGCGACTGTACAGGAGCATATTTACTGATAATAAAGCAGCGTCTGAATGCCACACCTAAGATTGTTCGAGAATACAGTGTCATATTCAATATCATAGTCGGCGTAGTCTAGTAGGTAGTGTGTTGGCTTATTAGACGTAAAGCCAAGGTTCAAACCACAGACATTGAAACGAAATATGAAAAAAAATATTTCTTCGGCGACTGCCTCTCAGCAGATTTCTGGCAAAAACTCTGAGAGTACAATAAAATTGCCATGAAAAGTTTCTCAAAAAGCTGTCGTTAGTAATCTATTTTAAACTGTAGGTCCCGCCACCCATGTATAAATTTAACACACACAACATGAGTGGTGTGAGAAGTAATTCTGACTGAAGGGTTGTAATGGCCAATTATGTATGTATATTCAATAATGGCAGAAAGTTTATCCAATTGTGCGGGAGATGGAACTTAACTGTCCGTAATACAATTGAATATAATCTAGTAAGTAGTGTGTTGGATTATTAAACTTCAGCTCAGACATATCGAACAGAATAAAATATAAAAAATAGTCCTTTCGATGACCAGCAAATAAAATTGGCATGATAAATTCCTCAAAAAATTGTCGTTCGGAGTTGATCTTAAAATATAGGATCCCACCAGTCATGGATAAGAATAACACACACAATATGGCTGGTAAGACAAGCTAGTTTGTATTCCTGACTAAAGGGTTGTAATGGCCAATTAAGTAAGAAATACGAATGCACTTTAATTATTTGGATCATGAAAATCTTTAGGTCAAGTGGCCACAAATCAAACATGACTGAGTATCAAAATTTTATGATGAAGGTGGAACTGGCTATGACTCACACTACAAAAAACGGCAGACATAACATAAATATAGGCTAGGTTAGGTTAGCGTGGCAGCTTTAATTTGCCAAAAAGCTCACTTGAGCGGCCCGTTGTGATGCCACAGGCGAACGCAGCCTCTGTACTGACCAAATTCCTCCGATCCAAGGAGGGGGAAATTAGTCAGCGCAAGGGTTGCACTAACATAGACATGCATTGAATATAATCCACTCTAACACGTGATGTAGAAAATGGAATTGCGAAGTAGTTATGAAGAGGAAGACTTGGAATAAAATAAAACTAAAAGCTTGTAATGAATGTGAATTAAAAACATTTATATTGGAAGGAGAAAAATAAATAAAATAATCATATTAAACAGAGTAGGGTGCCCTGGTAGACTAGTGGGTAGTGTACTAGACTATTAGCGTGAGGGTCGTGGGTTCGATTCCCACCAGAGCTAGTATATAATTAAAATATAATTTGTAATTGTATTGTAATTAATAAATAAATAAAAAGAGTATTGATTTTCTAATTTATTGATGATCAATAAATTAAATCATCAATCATAACCTTATGCAATGCACTGACATACAATGTGTGTTTACAGTAGGCAGTATTGATAACCTTATTGTGGATAGAGAATCTGTACAATATGATTAGAAGTGTTGAACTTGTATTATAATAACACTGATTGTTTACAATCTTCCCTTTTATTTATTTTATTTTATCAAGTTATTGCAAAATTATATAATAATTGTAATAAAACTAATCAGATATATTTTTGTGTTGTGTTGTATTGTATTGTGTGTCTACATGTTACAATTTTACAAATGTTGTTCACAAGTTTAGTTGAGTTTCTTTTAGTTTTTTCAGTAAATTTTCCATTAAATTAGCTGCAGACAACCATGACGTGTCAATCAATAGTTTAAAAACCATATACAGACAGTAACATATGATGCTGAATAGTCAATTAGATTTTGGAAAAAAAGGTGAGCCAAGGGAGAAGGAGCAAATGTACTACAGCAGACACAGCAATCATCAACCATTAATACTAACAATAACAGCAACAATCAAATGAAAATTTAAGCAATAACTTTAAACTTTTTAGATATCAACGATGTACATACTACTACTCTCCTCATCACAATAATTATAATGATGATGATGATTTCAACAATTGTTATAAGCAATTGCCACTGCACATACAGATATGATGATAATAATAATGACAGTGATGCTGCACTGTATATGCGGTCGATATATTGTTTGAAAAATTAAGTATTGTTGCATTCACCACATCATAATGCAGTTGCTTTATTCACATAAAATAAAATGATTTTTCTACTAGGTAATCCTTTTCTCACAAACATAAATGCCAATAAATGGAATTTAATTTTAAATTTGAAACGAATTTTATAAAAAATACGAAATATTTACAAATAAAACATTTTTTGTTACATTAAATAAATAAACTGTATATGCATGTGCTTTTTTATTGTTATGAAATACATACAAATGTACGTGGATGTAAAATCACTTCTAATTAGTGGTTTAAACATCGTTTTCTCTCATTTTTTTTTTGTTACAGCAACGAAATTAGTTTGAAAACCCTCAATGGAATTATTTGAGTTAAAAACAAAAAAAGCTTTTGAAAATAGTTTCAAATTGTATTAACGAATGAGCCCAGCTAGACAAACTATTGGACGCAAGTTATGAAAAATTGACCATGGTCGGATAAAAAGATTGATGTTGCTAACATTGTCCATGTCAATTGTCAATGTTCCTGAGTCCCATTATGAAAGCATACATACATAATTTTCAGGCGAGTGTTCCAGGGTTATTAAAGTCATCGGACAACTCAGAAAACATAATTCGAACAGTTTAAGAATTGCAATTTATGTGAATCAGGCAACAAGGAAGTCGCAGTAGTTTAGTAGGCAGCGCATTGGCTTATTAAGCGTGAGGATACTGTACAAACACCAGGTTAGACATCTGACATATGAAAAAATATTTCTTCGGCGGCTTTCTCTCTTCTTTCTGAGAGTAAATAAAAAATTGCCATGAAAAGTTTCTCAAAGAAGTCTATCGTTCGGAGTCGACATTAAACTGTAGGTTCCCCCACTCATATATAAAAATAAGTGGTTTGATAAGCTACAATGTAGCTTCCATTGTACAATGTACAATGAAGGGTTGTAATGATTAATAGTTGGTATGTATGCATGTAACTAGGCAATACTGAAAGTTTTGAAAGGACATGGGAGTGTAAATGGCTAAAACTAGGCTAAAAACTATGCCTATTGCTTTAATGAAATGAGCATCGTTTTCAAAATGAACTCCTTTCGATTAAAATAATTTTGATTAACTGGTTACTTTTATTGGTTTGGTGTATTGGTCCACCAAAACAATTCATTCGAATTGATGGCTCTAATTTAACCGCATCTATAACACCGGTTTGTACACACGCTCGACTAAACATTTTGGTGATGGCTACTTTGCCTGAATGGATGATGTTTGATGTGTAATCCTATATTTTACCAACCAAATCCATAAATAAATAGAATTCAAACGGAATTGTTTTTACATTTTCCGGAGGGGTGGGGCGACACGAATGGTAAAGTTATTTAGCAATTTATTTTAAATTTAATTGAGATTTTGTTATTGTTATTTTTGTTGTTTGAGTGTTGCTTTCGATTTCATTTTTTAAATTTTTTACTGATCCCACAATTGGGTATGAATTGGATTTTTATTGTTCGATGGGATTTTTAGAAGCAAATTTTTTTTTTTTTTTTTGCTTTTCATTTTCAAATATTTTTTTGTGTTCCTTTGTTTATTTTAATCCTATAAAACCTATAACAACAACAATAATATGATTACTATTTGTATTTACTAGGCACCAAAAAATATTTATTTGGACAACTTCACATATTTAAATACTGCTCCTCGCCCTTTAAACAGACATTTATTGGTTTTGAACTTTTAGAAGATTTTTCCACCTTTTTTCAGTGGCTGGTTGGATGATACCGTCACATCACAAGTGGGAATTTTAAGCGAAAATATTTATTTTTTCAATGAACTCTAGCGAGAGTACGAGAACAGGAGTAATTGCATTTCAGTATAGAATGTCAATACAAATTTAAAGCAATTAAATTTTTATTTATTTTACCCGGAATTGAATTCGAATTTAAAATATTTTTTTTTGCATTTTCGCGTGATTCAGTAATTCCACTGAGTAGTTGAACGTACAGGTTTATGCCTTAAATTGGAGTGGGAGAGTTATTGGCAGGAAATAAAGTCATCAAAAAATATTAAAAAAAATACTGAAGGGAAGCACAGCTTATATCAACTGAATGGTGTATTGAATACATTACGATTTAATAAGGTACCATCCGAGTTATATTATTTTAAGGACGTCAGGCGGAAAGTTCAAGGAATGAGCCCATTTTAATGTACATACATAATTGGTCGTTACAACTCTTCAGTCAGGATTAAGACCTAGGTAGTGGGCTTAAGGATCACTCTGTCTACTAGTTCTCGTATCTATATTATTTTCATTTCTAGGTGCAGAGAGACAGAAGGTATTTCTTCTTTAATAAAATTAATTAATGATACTAAAATTGCTGATGGAATTCGAGAGACAAAATTCTGTAGTTGTTATCGTTTCCCTAAAGCCTTTCGTATTAAGAATAGTGAAGCCTAGAAGAATATTTAATCGACCACCTATCATTCTGAATAAGCGGGGTATTATATCGGGTATAGGCAGTTTGAGAGTTTTAGCAGTGAGTTGAGTCTCCTGAATAACGGCTTATTCATTATGGCAGGATTAAGATACCTCTGTTCTATACTGTAGTATATTTTTATCATATACTGACTGTGATATCACTCCGTTTGTTATGAGTTACAACTGGAGGATTTCTATTGCTGAACGAAAGTAATCTAACAACCTTGTTAACCTTATTTTGCTACAAAAATCCAATTGTAATGAATTCTGTCAGTCCGGTAATCTATTATGCACAAATTTTTATTAAACAAACAAAAAAAATTAATTTTAAATTTTACAAATAATGGCCGCCATTAAAAGCAATTATGTATCTGAGTGCGTATTTAAATTTTATTGATCCAATGGAGCGCTACATATGAACAGTAAATACAACACACTGAATATGAAGCAACCCCAAATATTATCGACTAAAATATTGGCTGAGGAAGCATTAATTATGCCAGACAACAGGCAACAATAATTGGGTTAATGGGATTAAAACTGTTGTCATGATTTATTGACAACAGCGCCATTGACAACGATAAAATAGCAGTAAAAACGTATTGAAAAAAACAACACAAATAAACAAGAAATGTCCAAAGATAAGAATTTCAAAATCAAAGTGAAATTGAGAGAGAAAAAAGAAAAACACTCACCAGTTAATTAACCCGGATCGTTAATGTTTGAAGTTGATGTTGCGAAGCCGGGTAGTTTGCACCAACCTTTGCGATTCCAAAAGCTACGCGCTTTAGATTCAATGGGTTGGGCATTTAGAACAACAGGATCGGGATCTTCCGCGGCTCTTATCTTGGCACAATTTAAAATACGGCAACCACAAGAGGCACGCGTAAAAAAGCTTGAAGAACTTTGCAAGACATCGTTAATGTGCTGTGATTGCTGATGTTGTTGATGTGGATGTTGCTTTTGTTGTTGAAGATGATGATGATGGTGGTGTAGGTGTGAGTGATGATGCTGATGGTGTTGATGTTGCACATGCAATTGTTTTTGTTGGTGTAGTTGTTGCTGTTTTGTATAGTGATGTATTTGAGATAAATGTTTAATAGTGCACGATGACGTTGCTGCTGACGCTGGTACCGTTGCTGATGGTGAGGGTGCAGATGCAGATGTTGCTGTTGCATTTGTATTATTCCGGTTGGTTCTTTGAAATGAACAACAACTTCTTGTAGCATTAGCAAAAGCACTTTGTTGACTTTTTGCTGCTGGATTGCTGCCAGCTGCAGCACTTGCTGTACTGGACAGGTTATTTGAACGTGAACTCATGAGGGCTTTGGTCTTCTGCAGACGCAGAGAACCAATGTAACTAGCACCACTGGAACCACTAAAACCACTATCGAAATCAGCTGCTAAACAAGAGGATTGCAAAATACCAGCACTTACCGTTGCCGCATTGGGTATGGGCGAGATAAAGTCATCTGCTGGTCCTCCCACGAGAGCCGTATCACATAGGTTATCAGCAGACGAAGAAGTCAGCAGCAAATGCTGACCTGAAGCTGTGGTGACACTAACCGCGGGCGGTGGCGGCTCTTTGGCTGTGGGACTACTATTGAGCGGACTTTCTGGCATAAGCAAGGTCTCTATGGACAAATTAAGCTCGCCTAATATCTTATGATGTCTATTTTGTACTCTTCTCAGTTCCTGCTCTACAAGAGTTCGGGTCAGTGGGCAAGCCGAATGGGATGTGGCCCTCAGCTGGTGGGGACTGGTCATGGAATTGGAGGAGGATGATGTAGATGTAGTGGAAATTTCTTCGTAGAAGTTTTCCGTTGTGGAAACATTACTACAGTCAGCTGAGGCCATCGCGCCAGCTACATTATGGCTTTGTTGTTGGGTAAGTCTTGTCTGATATGATTGCCGTGTAGTTGGTGATACCAACAATTTGTTCTTTTTGCCTTTCAAGAGGAGAGCTCTTATGGAATTAGGTGGCGGGGGAATGAGATCTTCCTCTTCTTTTGCTCGTGCCACAAGCTCAGCGTGAGGTATGTTGGTATGTTTCATAACATCACCTGGTTCATAGTACGCATATGAATATTCGTGTTGTTCTTGTTGTTGTTGTTGTTGCTGCTGCAGTTGCAACAGTTGTAAAGAGGTTATCTGTGACATGTTATTCCATCGATCATGCTGATGCTCAATACTGTGATGATGTTGATGCTGACGATTAAAACGTCCCAAAGTCTTGCTTTGTCTTAACAGACCTCCACCACCCTTAAAAGACACATGGGGTTCTGGGTCCATATACACGTCTATGGCATCTAAATCAGCTTCAAATTGTTGCTGCTGTTGTTGGTGATATTTATGTTGTTGTTGCTGCTGCTGTGGTTGCCTGTTTATCTTACGAAATGTTTTGACATTCGCATTGGTCACGATATCAGGTGTGTTGGCGGGACTTACGGTGGAGGGCATAGTAGGAGTAACCTCTACCGTTACCGTATTCTTTTGAAATGAAGTCGTTTGAGGCTGTGGCTGTTGTTGAACAACACTGCCAACACCAACTGCACTGTCATTTGTTGTAGATAAAGACGGTTGTTGCATATTGAGTTGTATATTTTGTTCTCCTTGTCGCAACAAAAGACTTTCCTCGTTGTGCTGCTGTTGCTGCAGCTCTAATTTCAGTGCCCCAACATTTGTGGTTTCCACGTGCTACCAGATGACGTTGATTTTGAGGTTGCTGTTGTGTCGTGTAATAATTTTGATTCGTTATAATCGCCTGTGTTTGTTGTTTCTGCTGTTGTTGGTTGCTTGTTTAGATTGCGTTGACTGCGGCCTAAACCCAAACAAGCCGCCATGGCACATGTTGTTGACTTTAATTGATGAGTTTTTTCAACTTACAACAATAAAAATACTGGGTTTCTTTCGATTTTCTCTGTTACAACCTGTTGAATTTATTAGAGGGGGATGCTGCGTGATTAAATGCTTCGTATTGACCAGATGATCGTTATCAGTTGATGGCTGTAATTGAAAGATTGAAAGAAATGCTTCATCAATGCAGTGTTTAAAGGAGAAATATAACTTTTTGAAACTAAATTGTCTGAAACTTAAATGTGATCTCTTGTACGGAAAATTAGTTTGAATTCATTTAGAAGTGCTTAAGCAATAGCCATCAATCGAAGAGGCCATAGAGGACAACTATTTTAAGATATAACTGAGGGCAATTATTTTGGTAAAATTTAAATGTTATTGCAGCACACATACTTCGAGTTTACAATATTTCTAGAACCCTCTAAGTGCATGTAATAAATATAAAATTGTCGGTTTGTTAACACATTTCAACAGATTTCTTGTGATAAATCATGGCAACTAAAATTTTGAAAATTGAAGAAAAAATTCCAAAAGAAAAGGATTATGCATACGCTACACTCATCATGCTCGATTCGGGCATATGATACTAGTGCTCGTATTTTCATTACACTCATTCGATTAAAATGAAAACAACGTTATTACGAGTATTTTTCAATTTCCTGTCGTCAACTGTACTCCAACAATTGGATAATAAAAATGTTGCAAGTAAAATATTTCAACAAATTGCTTGTTGCAGCAATTGAAACGCACACGCTTAGGCACAAATGTCTTCAAATTCGATTCTGATTTTAATGACCACAACACAATACAACACAGCGTAACAGAACCCAAGCAAAGTAAGATGCGATAACAAGAGTTGGGTGACAATTGCAGGTCATAGTCATTGCAGACAATACAGCAACCATGACGACTATTACGGCAACGTTGGTGAACTCGCGTATAATGGTAGGCCATTTTTTGCTTCTTGTTGTTGCTGTAGTTGTTTGGCTAAAAATTCCGTTAATAAGCAGCAATTAATCTGTAGTGTGGCTGTAATTCATACTTGTCAACGACAATATGACACAAAGAAGAGATGCAATACAACAACAACGAAAAAGAATGACAGTATAACAAAGGCTACAACATACTGAAAAGAAGCACGAACCAGCAGCAGCAAATCATGTTGTAATTATGATGGCGATGTTGCCGCCGCCTGTTAAAAAGAAGAAGAAAATCGAATAGAACAATGCAACAGAAAACGCATGAAGCACACGCATTCGAACGCAGGTACTTACAGTATTTGCCGCATATATGTATGAGTCAAATTGTTGGTTGAAGTATATCTCCTGCTCCTCTGGTGGGTTATTGTGTGGCAAGCAAATATATTTTTTAACTGCTCTTTGGTTCTTCTTGTTCTTCTGTTTATTCTGTTCATCCGTTGGTTTTGTTTTTATTGTTTCGCATATTTATGGAAAACAAAATGACCGTGTTGTTGCTGTTGCTGTACGAGGCATATTGGCGTGTGCTGCAAACATGGTAAACGTTTGAATTAACGATACAATGATGAAGCCTAACACTTGCAACATACAAATATACTTCAAACAGTATTATTATTGTTCTTGTTCTTGACATGTTGCACAAGTCAGCTACTGTTAGTTCTGTTTGTTGTTCATTGCTTTGGCCATTGTACATTACGTGCGTATGTGTGCATTCTAGAATGTGAGAAAACTATTGTTTGGTGACAACAATTTGTTTCCATACATTCATTCCCTTTATGGGTTTATAGCATGTTGTTGGTAGCTTTTACTATTGTTTACTCTAGGCTCATCATCAACATCATTTCTTTAGGAATTGTTGGTATTTGTTGTTGGTCTCGCTGTGAAAAGTGATAGTGTCAACATTCGAAACAAGAATATGAGATTATGAAACCAACTAAGAACCAGAAAAGTCCCTGATAAGCTGAAAAAGTATGTCAGTGCTTTTTCGGAATAATCTGGAGTTGTGGTAAAATTCATCCACCCAATGATCTGTATTTAAGGAGATATGACGTAATTCACATTTTGTTTCTCTGCTGAACAAACTAAACTATGTTAAGGCAGCTCAAAGCTGGCCAATTAATCAAAGCCTAAGATTTCCAAATGTTAAACCACAATGAATAGTTCCATATCACTTTACGGCAATCATATCCGCTCCAACGATTTGGTGACAATGTTGCTTTGAATGTTCTAACCTGTGTGGATTTATTGTAGTTGGTCACATGACTAGCTCAATCACAATTTTAGCACAGATTTAAAATATATAACATCTGATCGACAGACACATGAACACATGTGCTGTTAACTTGTCAATATTTTGCCTTCACATTACAAGCAATAAACACAACTGCTCTGAACTAAGAGTAGAGGGTGTCTCTTTAAACTTTTATTTCAACTCCATACAGTTGGTTGTTCTTTGGTTTCCTGTTTTCCTCCAAAACTAATAAAGAATTCAACAGATGACAGAGAGAACATACGTAAGAGAGGGACCAGAGGGAACAATTTTTTTTAAAAAAATTTGAACCGCATTTATGAAATTCTTGTGTTACGCAAGATTTGTTTAGTCTTCTAAGCGGCACTACACGTGCTACGACTACTACTCCTCATCACTTGTGGATTCAATTCACTGGAAACAGTTTTTCTAGTTTAGAATGCTATGGTTGCTACTCATTCTGATTCTGCAGCTGTTGCAGCTATCGCAAGTATTTCACAGTCTAGCGAAAAAATTCAAAGAATTTTTATACGAGAATACAATTGAAAAGCCTTTTCACAAGTAAAGCCTTTAAGTAGTAACACAAGTATATGATGAATGAAAAATAAATTCCTATAAATTGTTAATGCTCCTGGTTGTTGTTGAAGCAAATATTTTTTATAAAATTTCTTTGAAAATTTTTCTAAAATCATCAACAATTTGTGATGATTAATTGTAATGATCAGGAAGGAAGGGCGATAACGATCTGTGTATGAAGAGGCTTTAAATATGATTAAAAAATATTCAGAATTTTAGTTAAATTTCCATGTTGAGCTTAATTGCCGCTAGTCTTCAAATAGATTCAATACATAATAATTGCCACTGAATTAGACCAACGTCTCAGTAAATTTAAAATTTTTTCTGACACTGTGAACAACTACGATAAATTATTGAAGTATACTCCCGGCATTCCTTGCAATACAGTACAATACAAATAGTTTGAGCAGACAGAATGAAGCTGAAAACTGTTCAATTGACGTTGGACTAGATACAGAGGCTAGAGTGTCTTACTAAACAGGAGTAATAAGAACCTTTCTAGCAGCGGTGATGGAGACTCTGCACATGCTAGTGAAGGCCAAAGCTTCTAAAATGAAATTTATTTTATTAAGGAATTTCGTAAACTAAAGCTTCGATTGGCTGTCAGCTCTGTCCATAATTGTCCCATTGACGGGACCTATGATTTCGGGGAGTACCTTCCAACGAGATTTAGTAACAAAAATAAATGGAGTAATATGGAAGCTGCATACTTTCTTAAATATTGCTCCAAATAGAAGTTTATGTCATCGAAAGATGTGCTCAATTTAACTTGGATAAGAAGTACAAAAGACAAGACATAGCAACAGTCACTCCACCATTCGAGCGCTCTTATGAGGATAAATCGAAGGTAGTATGGGACCATCAGGGCTCCGCTTTGAATTCACGAAAATGAGTTAATAGATGAGCTGGCGAGGAGGGGAGCTTAGATGGCACTGTTACCACCAGAACCTTTCTTGAAGTACGGCTTATATTTTGAAAGGTATACTTAATGAAAATGAATATAAAGAGAGGCACAAACTCTTCTGAAACTAAGTGGTTTTAAAGCAATTAAAACTTTTGTTGAGAAATTACAACAAAAGAACATCTGAGTCATGCATCAGACCATCAATTATTTATGAATGAGTGCTTTCTCGAGCTCTATGATAGTAAGAAATAATAATCGGAATATATGCTTCGAACCTGTAAGGCATTGATGAATAGAGATACCCTCGACAATACCACAATACTATGCATTTGCTCAGTGTAGAAAGACATTCTTTTTTTTTTTGTAGATTTGATTAAATCATTTTTGGATAAAGAATTTAACAAAATTCTATTTGTGTGTCTCTGCAAGTGATGGGGGCGCCAAAGTTATTTTCATTTAGGTTTGAAAAGTTAGCAGTTCTGATTCTCAGTTCGTTGATAATCCCTTATAAATCGTAAATACGATTTATGCCGGCCACAGCTTGCATCGTAATTCGTGAAATTCTACTGCGCTGGTTCATTTTTAAAGGGCAATGCGTTGCGTTTTAGTATGCTGTGGTTTGGTATTTCATGTGGGACATGATAGTTTAAAATTTTCTACAAACATAGGCACAATAATTAGCTAACAAGCCAATTAAGTCAATTAAAGTTTAAGCTGTGATTAAGTAAACGATCACAGAATAAAGAATGTTTTAACGGCAAGTAAAATACATTATTTTCTTAATGACTTCCTTTAAATCCTATATAAATAAACATACAAAATTTAATAAATTTCTTGAATAAAAATTTCAAACCAAAAAACTATTTGTAATCAATGCTCTGCGATTCACAAACGAAAAACCATGGATAAAAAATTTTGATCAAATTTTATGCTTGCCTTGGCACTAACGAAGTGTGTGCAGCAGCAAGCAAAACATTTCAATTATAATTAACAGAGCAGTTTTATGGTCCGCTTTAATAAACAACACGTTTAGTGCAACACAATAAAATTTAAAATAGAATTTCACTTCCAATTTATTGATCGTTGAAGCTTTAACTAACATTAAAGGCTCTCCATCCTCTTTACCCCCTTTTTTGTTCCCTGTAGCAGTGACGATCCTATTTTCAAAGAAAATTCCATGCAAATTAACATGAGAGGGGTCCGTAATGAAATTTAAAATGACCAACATCAAGAGTTTCTTTATAACAGTAAGCTGGAGTTGTAATAGGATGTCCATATTGGTTATTATTGTGGTTGTTATACAGCATTTAAATTATAAATTGATGTCTGCAACATTTTGTTATAGTTAAAGCCGCATCCACACATTGAAAAGATATCTGAACACGCACAACCATAGATTTACTTTGTTAATGTTTAAATGAGTTTTATTGTTTATGGGTATTAATAAAGGACATTGAGTGGAACTGAGAAGGAGCGACAATAACAGGAATAAAGTAGAAAACAGTCGAAGTATTATGTGTTTTGTTCAATTTTGTTGTTAGTGATACAGCCTTATGGCCTCTATTGTATTTCGAATTTCTATTTGATAGAAATTATTAAAACAGAAAAGTGAATTATAAAAGTAGTTAATGTGCACACAAACTAGAATTAGCTTCAAGTTATTCAAAAAAAAAACTTGGAAACTTTAAGTCAGTCTAAGTCCGACTTTTTCCAAATTTTAAACCACAATAAAACACTCTAAAGAGTTTCATTTAAGTTAGACAGTCGCCTTATACATAACTCACTTGGAAATGGTAGGAATTTCTCAGTTAACCTTATAATGTCATAAAAACTCTTTTCTTTTTTGGTTAAAATTCGATCCCATTGTCGATTCTATGGTTTTCTACCCAGGAAGGGATAAAAATATCCCCTAATTCCCATACGATAGTTGAGGAAACGTTAGGTTGAAAATTTTTTCATTGGCTGTTGAGAACATCTTTAGTAGACATAAAAAAAGTATTCTTACAGAAATGACCGTCTTATTCCTTTTATTTCTTAAAAAGTTTTAATTTAAGTATCCATTCACTAAAAATTAACTCACAGACTTTTAATTAAACTGGAGCAAAGGAAATAGCGATTGATATTCAATTCTGGTATAAATTATGAAAGAGCATGAGGCATAACAAATAGTTTACATTTAGTTGTTGTATTCAATATACATTGAAAAGTTAAAACAAATTAAAGAAATTCGAACGATATTCGAATGTTTACAACAAATGTTAACAAGAGTTCTGATTACAAGAAAAATAATATAAAATATGCTCCCCTTGCATATACGGATACAAGGGAACAGGTACAACACACGACATTGACAAGGGGACACAACTAAACAACATTTGTAAATTATTGATGAGGTTGTTGTTTTTTTTATAAACATGGCAAATTTGTACAAACTACAATACACTTTTTAATCAAATAAAGGATAAGCAAAAAAAAATGTTATGAAAAAAATTAAAAAAGTAACAAAAAACTGAAACACACTATAAAGATAACATTTAGGCCTTTTAGACCATTTAAAACAAGGGTTTACAGAGACTAAAGAAAGGAGACACATTAGTGAGTAGCCTTGGCTTAGCTTTTTTATGTAATAAAAAGAAAACAAACATATATTAAAAATTGCGGTTTAAGAAATTTAAAAAGATAAAATAATTAAATTATCACTTTCGGCAATACTGCCAGCCATACGATTGCTGGCTTTTTTTGATTGTTAACCAAAGACAAATAGCTGCAAAAAAAGAATCTTGTAATGAAATAAATGCATAAAATTAAAGAAAAATTATTCATAAAATAAAGAACTGAACCAAGATAGTTTCAAATCGTGTAGAAAGTTGTAACAGTGTTAATAACTTTATCGATAATTTATTCCAGAACAATATTTTATTGACCACTTTAAAATTAGAAAAAGAAATACAAGGACATTCTGAAGTTCCCAGATAACTCAGAGTTTAAATGCGCAGTTTTACTCATAGTTTTTTTTATTAGAGGAAATGACGGTATATTTAGTAATAAGACTGGATAGTAAATTAAAGTGGAGGGAACAAGTACAAAGTATATCAGAAAAGGCCAGACAGGCCATTATAGCTTGCAGGAATTATGCACTTAATTATGTACTGTGACTAAATTTGAAAACAGCTCAAATGGAGTTGGACAAGATACAGAGATTAGCATTTGTCGGCAAAACAGGAGCAGCCAGCACCTGTCCTACAGCGACGCTAGGGTCTATAGTTGGGCGACAAGTCAAATATGAAATTCATAAGATTTTGGGATTTAATAAATCGATGGACTAACAGTTCCCTGCTAAATAGTCCCCTGGAAATAAGGAACAGACTTTATGATTTTGGAAAAATCCTTGCTACGAGAGTAAGTAACAAAAATGAATGGAGTAATCTCGGAGCTGAATGGTTTTCTCAAAGAGGGACTATTTTGTGGTAAACAGATGAGACAAGAACTGATCTTGGAACAGAAGCAAGAGTTTTTGTTCCCAGAGAGAAATACTCCGAGCCCATGGGGAAACTCGTCCGTATCTTCTAAACCGAAATCTATGCCGTCGCATGATGTGCTCAATACAACTTGGTTAGAAAGTACCAAATATAGTACTATATAACAATATTATCCGCATTCGGTTCATATGAGGTTAAGTCGAACATAATATGAACAACCCCAAACGGTTAGGTAGGGAAAATAGGGCTACCATGCTAGGTCCAAAGAAAGGGGCGATAGGAAATTATAATAAGGGGACATCTGAGTCATGCATCAGACTATTAATTAAAATCTTGTCGGTGGTAAACCGTGTTTTAATACTGAACTGTGGACTCAGGGTGCACTTATTTAGAATCAGTCCCGTTTCGAGCCGAACATGTAAATTCTGAGACAATGAGAATAAGTCATCAAAATATATTCTTGGAAACTGCTGAGCATTAATGCTTACCAGAAGGAAACACCTGGGAGCATATCAGGTGCTATGCAAGGAACTGTCATTATTTATCTGCTCACACTATGCCATAGGATTTTACATAAATCCGGGTACCATTTAGGTGAAACATCTAATTGAGAGTAGCATTAATACACCATAAACTTATCTTTTAACCAGTTGAAAACAAATGAAATATTATTGATGAACTTTTAAGTCCGTTTTGAATTTTAGTTTTCAATACTTCATTTACCATATTTGCATAGACATGGGCTCAGGCCAATCAATTGGATTTTAATGGAAAACAAGAAAATAAAATTACAAACAAAAGTTGGCTTTTATTTTCTACAATGTCAACAATACGATTACTAACACAAATCGTCATTAAAATATTAACATTGCACGAGAGAATGTAAAGTGGCTGTCTGCACAACCGTTCGTATGTTCAACTGTTTGTGCAATGGCAATATGTTTTTTGTTGCCCCCTGTATTTTTTATTGTGTTTAAAACAATTAATTTTATATGATTGAAACGGTTATACTTGTACAATGGGACCCTATTGTCGCTATATGATTGTCTGCTTTGGCATTCCAGCAAAATATCGGGCAATTTGATTGAAGTCCTTAATGTCCTTAATGTGTTGTGTATGTGGTCACTCATTTTATACTCACTTGTACATTAATTAATTGAATTTAAATTATTTAAGGATTAAATATTCATAAGGATTTTATGAACTGTGGAAAAGTATTAAGCAACGGGAGCAAAAGGAAAAACGATTTATTACAGTGTAGACATAAATTAAATGTACTCTTCATAAAAGTGTGATAAATATATTACTTTTTTGTTTCTGGTATTGTATTAGCATTTGCATTGCATGGATAATAACCATTTATAAGTCTGGTTTATCTCTTCTCCGTTCAATCATATTATAAATGATAAGCATGAAGATGTTAGTGTCGTAATGGCTACTAAATAAAAATCGATTTCTATGCTTATTTTAATTTAATTTCGTTTCTCTCTATCCTCTCTTTGTTAAAATTTCCATAAATATTATGCAAATACAATAAAAAGTAACTCAAAACCAAAGTTTTTACAAAAGTATAAAATAATCATAAATAGCAGATGTTTTAAACAATTTTATTGACAATAATCATGAGATTATGATGAAATATTTTAATGCCGAAAATACAGTCCTTTTTTAAAACAAAACTTGCCTAAAATTGGTGCATTAAGTTTTTCTTTTTAGAAACATAAAATAGGAGAAGGATGATCAAAATTATATTTTAATACACTACGAAGCCGGCTTAATAAGCTCATGATATTTTGAATTTGCCATTTCCTAACTGTAATGGCAATATTATTGCGAATAAAAGGTATCTGTCAGTTGTCTCTTGTAAAAATTTAAATAAGTTGGGTCATTTAGTTTGTGTTTAACAGCCATTCCCATTGGAAAAAAGGAAGAAATTGAATTTCCCATTATGCGGAAAAAAATCTTCAATCACTCTAAGAAGGATTAAAAGTGATAAGTACTGTTAAAACTGTGCACCAACAATTTCAATGATAACAAATTGCTTTAATTTGTTGCCTTGTAGCCGGAAGATGTCGAACGTTTTGAACGTAGAGTTGAGGACTGTTTCTGCACCTGAAAAATTTACTGTTGCCCGATAGAAAATTAAAAGTGCAAAGTGTGGTTTCAGTTTTAAATGTTCAGTTAAGTATGAAAAAGATTTCTCCACAATAAATAACGCCTACACACAAATGTAATCGGGTGATAACTTTGAAGGAGTTCTATTATGGTCGTGCACAAGTTTTTCAACCGCCCCGTGTACAAGTTTTTGCGTAGTTTCTTAACAACTTGCCAAAAATGGGCTCTTTCACAACACAGCACAGACTAAGCAGCAGTGTGGGAGTTGCAGAGCGAACCAGTACTAAGAAGAATAAAAAGCGATTTTGTCAACCAATATAAAACTAGGGATGCAAGGTTAAGAATTGACAACTCCTTCAAAGAAGTAAATAAATCAATGACGAAGCGTATACCAAATGGATTGCATCGATTTAATGAGAATTTGAAAGAGCAAAAATGGAGATATTGAACCAAGAGAGCGGTTCAATCATACTTGGACAATGCAAATGTGCGTATGTGTTCAGTTTCCATTTCGAAAATTCATGAATTACTAGGCTGCCTGCCTATTATACCTTCGTACCCATTATTCAACGGATTTCAGCCCGAAGTGCTAATTACTTATTTTCAAACTAAAGAAATGGCTCAGCGAATCCAAAACTACACTCATTTCGCACTATGGCCGCTCTGTGCTCAAGTGTAGTTTGGTATTAAAACTACCATTCCAACCAATCAACCAAGTTATCTTAAGATAAATGTTTGATGAACAAATTGAACAAACGTTGGTTAAAGTGTAGTGAAAAAAAATTATGCGAAAACCTGTGTTTCTTCCAAAAACGCATTATGTTACCATCTTCTCATTTGAATATTATGAGTGAAAGCAAAGATAGTATTAAGTCAGGGGCAACATCCCATCCTACATACTTATGATAGCCCATTGCGCAATTGGTGATCCAGAGAATGCGGCCGTTTTCTTTCAACTCTTCAACAACATATGTTCCAGTCATTTCTATAAAATAGCTGGCACATATGGGATGAATCAAACGACCAGATTGAAACTCACTGAATAGATTTTCTAACATTAAAGCAGCCGTTATAGTTACTGATGGTGTAGTCTATTTCAAAAATTTTATTAAACAGAAACAAATTCTGATATTAGACCGCAAAACATTTTTTGTTTGTCCATTTCATAAATCATTTGCCATCTAATTTTCATTTCAGTTTGAATTTTAAGTTACAAGTCTTTGAAATAAATTTGGTAATAAAAAATAAAAAAAAAGGAAAAAATCCGTGAAAAGAAGTCAGCAGCCAACCAATACTTATTAACGAACTGGTGTTTTGACACTAGTCTTTATAATTTGTTTTTAAAATCGAATTCAAAGAAACGATAATAAACCGAAAAACTACATTTAAATTTCAGATATTGACTGCGATAGTGTAGTGGCAATAACATGAGTTCACATTGAGCTCCAGAATAACCAAAATTATAATCAAAAATGCACCGAAAAAAGCAAAGAAATAATTGTGATCATAAAACAGCAATAAATTCAACGAAAAAGCCTATCCATTTCAACGTAATTTTTAACAGACAAGATAATGAAAGCGAAATGAAAGTAAAAAAAAAATACATGAATTTACTGTGACGTTTTCAAAGTCGTCAACATGTTGTTGGAGGAGAATGAACCACAATAGTGAGTTGAGAGTATTATTTCATGTTTTATTTTCGTATTCAAATTAGGTGAACAAATTGGCAAATTTCTGCTGTTGAGCTAATATTTGGACATACTTTGGCGAATCAAAATAAACAAAAGTTTACAGAAACAAATCTGGCCGTTACTAAAAAAATTTATGAATTTATGACACGTTAGCAAAGGAACAAGGATTTTGGAGGAAAATATCATGTTAAACATTCAATTTCAAACTAGAGACACATTACTTCTACAATACATTGGATTCATTCATTGAATCCAAGGCTGAAACCATTAACTTGAATAATAACTACCACCTTAAAGCTAACGAAGTCCTTATCTCTGTGACCAATTAACTTACTTGGACTTCTAATAAGATTACTTATCTTCCGAAAAAGGTAGATTGAGTTTCTGTCTCCACGCTTAATAGTAATTTTCCTGGGGAGCAATTGATGACGACCAGACGCCCATACTAAAAGCCACATCAAGAAGACTATTTATAATTCTGGCACAGTTTTTTTAAAAGCCAAAGTTAATATGCATAAAGCATGTGTCAAGTACATGTGAACCTGAAACCTGGACAGAAAAACCAACAAATCTTAAGCAAATACATGCCTTTATAACATTTTCAAAATCTAGTTGTTAAGGAGAATTATGAATGAATAACTTCCCCAAATGCCTTAGTAAGACGGTATTAATACACAAATAATACGGAGAATACACAAATACTCGGTAAATCTTTTGACAAAACATCACTACAATGGAATCCAAAGAAAACACGCATCAGGGAAAAACCCAATTATTCTCCGAAGAAAAACCATTGACTGTAGCAGGTCCTAGAATGATAGGATTTTTAACTGTCAAGGCTCATAAGTACGGCAAATATACTTAACGAAACGGAAGATGAGCAAAAACTCTTCTGATCTCAAATGGATCTGAGACTATCAAAGCTATTGGTGGTGAGTATACTAAAAAGATATTAGACTATCAAGAAATTACCTGAGGTTGATAATCAGCATTTGAGTGGGCATTGCAGACTCAGAGTACACTTATTCAGCAAGAGGGCGATTTTTGAGCCCAACACACTGATTCTGATCATTTTAATGGTTGTTACATTCACCCTTTCTGGAGATTGGCATTACGCTAGTAACCTAACCATTCGACAAGAAAAGGGTATGAGGCACTTCAGAGATTTTTTAAAGGACGGGATTGTTAATAATGGAACCTGGAGGAACTCTCTGAAGGGAAGGCATACTGATTACACTCTGTCATATTCGCAATGGATTACTGTTTTACGAAACATGGCACATTCAACACATTTTTCGGAATCTTATAAGTTTTAAGAAAACATTTTTGTCACATCGAGTTTGGGTCTCTTTTTGTTTGAAATACAAAATTTTCCACTTCTTTTAATTGACCGCGCTACTAGACCAAATAAGAGGGTTTCTATTTTAATCGGAAACATAATTGCCAAATACAGAATTTATTTTAACAATTTAAATAAAAGTGTGATTCGCCAATAAATTGAACGTTTTTATGTATTGCCGCCCCTAAAAAATTAAAGCCTTTCAGTACCAATTTCTTGTTTTTGTTGCTACTGTTGTTATTGTTGTTAATGTTGATGTTGTTTGTTAAAAGAAATGAAATAAAAATAAACAAGATTTTGAAAATATGTTTTAAAACGTAATTTTTTTTCGGAACGCTGGACTCTATGCTCATTATTTTGCCGCGTTTTAATTTCACATGTGAGTGATATTGCAAACGAAAGACGAACGAAAAAAAGACAAAAAACAACATTATTTTAGTTTTATTGTGTAGAAGTGAAAAAACGTTCTGTGTCTCATCTAGTTGAGCAGTTAAAACAAAAAATGTTTGTGTTTGTAAAACAACATGGAAATATCAAACGACAAAAACTGGGAGAAAATTCTGGACACACATGCTGCTTTTTTAGTCGTTAAGCTAACAGATAGACAGAAGGGACAGCCATACGTCGCACCGAGAAGGGCCATAATATTTCATTTGCCGATATACATAAGTGTCGTAGAGTAACTAAAACAAGAATAATGTATGAATTTACAGGGTACCGAATCCACAACCAATCAGCTAAGCGTTTCAAAAGAACTGGTCGGTGCAGTCCGAGGACTAACACATGTTAAAGTGAGCACGGGTTTTTCCACTTTTTAATCATTTTCTAGTAATAAATTTAGTTTTCATAATGAAATATTCGTGCACATTACTTCCTGCCTTTTTGAAATATATGGAGTATAATCAAAAAGTTTTTGAGGATTATGTCTCCTTTAATTTCTCTTTTTATAGTATCAAGACTGTGTTTGTTTTTCTATGTCAGATTTTCCTCGTTGTAGTTGTTATTGCTATATATTCTTTTTTCTGGATTTTTTAGTTTTGAATTGTAAATTGTAGGTGTAAATAATGACAGCATAAATGAACATGTAAATCAGGGTTCGTCAAAAAATTTTTGGTTATGTGTTAGTGAGTAAGAGAGAGAAAATAAGTTGAGAGAATTTATTTATTTACAGCCATAGAAAAGTGTTAGTAATATACGCTGTTTTTATTTTCATTTCATCAGCATACATATGTAAAGCTATATAACTTTGGCTTAATAATTTTAGATAAATAAAAATAAAATAAAAAAATCCATTTTTTATTAAAAGAACATAAAGCTATACATCTTTGGCTTAGAAATTATGCCATGTTTTTTTAGAAAAATAAAAATAAAAGGAATAAAAAATCCATTTTTTATTAAAAGAAAAAAAGCGAGCATTCCAAAGCATTTAAAAAATTTATACTACGCGACAAAATAAAAAAAAATGAAATACGCATAGCTAATAACATAGAACATTTTTAACATAAAATATTTTTTGAGTGTTATGCTGAAATAAAATGATAACGCATCCGCCACACATGTGTTCTTGTCGCAGTCTGATCGACAACTAAATGAAAAAACACAAGAATGCGTGTGAGTTCTCTTTGCACAACTGTGCTATGAAATGGTAAACTATGATGTAAATTGTTTATGATGTTCATTATTAAAGCAATAATGGCAACAACAACAGCTACAACATTTAATAAAAACATTTAAAAATATAATAACAACAATATGTTGTAACAAAAAATCAGAAAGAAGGGAAAAAATTAAGTGAAGTGTGTAAAAAACACAAGAGATTTGTAGGAAATAATATTTAAAATAAATTATTTACAGCAACAAAAAAGGAACAAAAACGAAATTTAAATTTTTAATAATTCGTTTTAGGAAAAAGTAAAAAATTAAAAATTTTTTAAATAATTTTCCATTCAATGATTAGGATGCGAAGGTGTTCCTGCATTTACACCAAACAGATCTGCTTTCAATGGAGGCTGTTGTAAATAATTACAAAAAAAACACATCAAAAAAATTACTAAATTAAAAAAACCACAAAGATTCAATTACACAAACAACACCGCATATACCTTGAAATAAAGAAGCAAAAAAGGTTTGTCTGAAAATACCGAATGACTACACGATGCTTGAACCTGTTTTCGATCCTGGTTTTACAACGGATAAATCCTTTTATGATACTTACACTTACCAGAAAACGTCATTGGAATATTTACTAATGCATCCAGATCGTGCAATAAAGTTGGATGTGGAATCTTTTCGTCTCTTTCACTATCAGATTATTGTAGCACTCTTCAGGTTTAAATAAGGGCTATAAAAAATGCCATCGAATTCCGTATCAAAGTACATTTACGGACAATAAAGGGGTCATAGACATTTACCCGAATTTGGATTCCTGGACACAAAGGTAACAGCAAAGTCAAACACTTGCAAAAGTTGGCACAACAGAAAATTCCATCTGAGGAACCTTAGACTGGATATTCACGCATAGCGACTGGAAATATCTCAATGACTTCTGCAAGAGCTGCCAACGGCGTGGAAGAAGACGAAACCACAGAATTTATTCTCTGTCATAGTCTGGCATTTGGAAACTTAAGAGCAACCAGACTTCATCTTTCAAACAGTCATGATCAAAGTATCGTTATTATTAATATTGTTTGCTACAGTCTGCTGATTGAAATGCTTCCATAGTCCTTTGTTCCATGATTACTAATATTGTCGATGATTGTGAGGTTGTGGTATAGAAGCCCTCTTTTTCTTTACCAGCGCTGGTGCTATCTTATTTGAAATTCATTTGTACATCATTTGGGCAATGACCTTAATAATTAATTATTAATTAATGAACTTTATAATGACCATTTAAATATAAATATTTCATGTTGTAATCATCTAATCAGATGTCTGCATCTGAAGCAACCAATACACACATAATTGGTCATTACAACCCTTCAGTCAGGATTACAACCTAGTTTTTCACACCACTTATGTTGTGTGTGTTAATTTTATACATGAGTGGTGGGACATACAGTTTAAAGTCGACTCCGAACGATAGATTTTTGAGAAACTTTTCATGTCAATTTTATTTACTCTCCGAGTTTTTGCCAGAAATCTGCTGAGAGAAAGTCGCCGAAGAAATACTTTTTGTATTTTGTTCTGATGTCTGATCTGGGGCTCGAACCCTGGCTTGTCGTCTAATAAGCCAACACACTACCTACTACACTACGGCGACTTCTGAGCAACTCATTACTTGATATTCTCATCTTATTTAATTACGATTTCATTTCGCTTGTATTCTAATAGGAAAGTCAAGCGTTTAATTGAAATTTCTTTTAACTCTGAGACCACACACATGCACACTCGGATTGTTGCAAAGAATGTTTTGCATTGCTTGTATTATAATTTGAAATTATTTGCAACTTATGTGTGTATCGCCGTCGTTGTTGTCGTCGTCTTCGTATTTGGATCTTCATTCTGCTGCTTGTCAGAAGCTATCATTTCTTTCTATCCTTTTCTTTCTCTTTTTTTCATATTTCTTTCGTATCATAATTTGGGTATGATGAAATATTTAATTTATTTTTTATTAATTTTCTTTTAGTTTTTTTATTAGACTGTAAGCATGACGAAGTAGTTTTGTCAGATGATGACGATATGATGATGTTTTTCAGAAGACATGTTCATGAACCAACAAAAAAGAAGAAAAAATCAAAAAAAGACTGTGCTTTTTAGTGTTGCCTCCTTAATATTCTTGTTTTTTGTGTTAATTATTCTTTTTGTTTTAAAGAAACATAAAAGAATTTATCACGGGGGTTAATGTCTTGCTTTACGGTGTTGCCTGAACCTCAATAAATAATTATCTTGCAAAAGCAGAAAAAACAATTTTTTATCTTTTCATTCATTATTTTGTTCAATTAAAAACAAAATAATTTTTATTAAAATTCATAATATTTTTGAGGTGGTATAACTATTATTTGTGTCAGGTCAATCTCCCCTTGTGTTTGCATACTTTAAACAGTTTTTATTCCAGGTCCCTCAAATACTGATTTTTTAAACTCCGTGTATGGTCTAGGATGCTGCCAAAATTAGCTAACTCAAGTATAGATGGCACATCATAGGATAGATTAGGTGGCTAATATTTCTTGGATGGTAAGGTCCCGCCTTAGGCCCAGATGTGAGCCCCATTCATTTGGGCCAATACCAGTCTTTATGGTTCCAAAATAAATAATGCGGTATTTATTTTGGAGAAATGAGTCAAAGATGACCAGAAGTGAGAGGGCTGAACGATAGCCTCCTCATCCTCAGAGTTCGAAATGGAATTCGGAAAAGAACTTTCAATTTGCCAAAGTGGATTCCCTCACGAACATCGCCTTAAACTCCATCTTCGTTCACGACTGCTGAATATTTCATAGAAAAATTTCGGATCCTTTAAAGGTAACTCTTATATGGGTTCTAGGACAGCGATACCTCTGCAAATCGTTTTGCTGATGTACTGATTAGGGCTGGTGAAGATCTTACAATCTCTGATATGTTAAAGTTTACAGGTGTTCTGATTGCCCCAGTTAAACTAGATATTCTCTTATAGTTGTACAGAAGATTTAATTTCGTTGGACTGATATGATATGATATATGAAGAAAAGGACTGATTACATTCTTTCCTCAAATTATATGGCAATCCATCGCAATAATGCGGTTCTAATAGGGCTTGAAATGCATGTCTATCTACTTGGCATTGCATCGCATGTGGCAATGCCCGGGTTTTGCTATGAAGAAACAGATGTTCGTTTTCTGCTATCTTTGGCTGATTTATTTTGGAGTCAGGATGGTTTATTAAAATATTTGATCCCTTTGTTGCATATTGATTTTTGGTACCGCAATGAATCTAAGTCGATTAACTCATGATAACTAAAATATAAGTTACATGATGACCGCCTTATTATACTCTATGAGCTAACATATTGCATTAATAAACTGCAGAGAACAACCTAAATTTAAGCGCGTAATTCAGACATAAAAGAACAACTTAACCCACTAATGCTTGTATACGAAGGCATTAAATTATTCACAATTTTCTTAAAGCCCTTTAAAATACTTCATTTTTTTTATTTTTATCTTTTTTTAAAAATTAAAAACATGAAGAAAAAAAAACTTTATTTAACAGGAAATTGTTGATTTAGTTTTTTTTTATTACACGATGACTTTGTTTTAAATTTTTTTTGGTTGCTCATCTTTACCGTTTTTCATCTTGGCTCCCTTAGCACACAACGCAACACTGTACAGCACAACTGTTCCGTTTCGTTGAAAAAGAAAACATAACCCACAGGAAAAATGCAACCAGTTCAGCACAAAGTTGCAACAACGACAATGCATAATAAGGCAGCGAAGAGTGTGCGTGTGCAACAGACGAAATGTAAAGCATTTGGATTTGATTGCAATATCTCCGCATCACCTCAAATTATAAGGAATTAGAAGAAGAAATGCACTTCTCTATTTTCGTTTTTTCCTCTTATTTTTCTTTTTTATGCCTGTGTGTTGCAAACACTAATATTTACCGACTCCTTTCACTTTAGTAGGTGACACTTTTATAAGCAGGTTACGTGAACAACAATTACTTCTACTGCAATTTGGCTTAAATAAAGCAACAAGAAAAAAAAAACAACAACAGCAACAACTTTTCTATTAAATTTTAAACAAAAATGTTTTGTTTTTTCATTTTTCTGTGGCAAGTAGCATGAATGCATAGAATGAACAAAAAAAATACTGTGATGGTAGTTACCATGAGCCACCCAAGTCGTTTTCTTCAATTCACAACTGCAGTAGTTTGTGGGGCATGTTGTTTTTGTTTTTATTCTTGTTCATTAAATAAAGATGTTTTAGAATTATTTGGCTCGAATACTAAAGATTTGTTGCAACTACAATCTCAGTGGCATTACATTAAATTGCCTTTGAATTACGGATTTCGTTACATATTGTAAAGACTCCAACCAGTCAATTGCATGGCAAGAAATTGTACGACATTGTGTTGTAATATATGGTAGGCTGTTGCAACGTTTCATTTCATTTTCGAAATTAAGAAAATGAAAAGGGGAGAGAAGATCCCAGGGCAAACTTACATCATAATTCCTAACGAGCACACTTCTTTCATTGGCGAACAATCTTATTCTAAGGGGTTAATACGCGAGACGATACACTGAAGATAAAAATTAAAATTGGATCTAAAACTATCGATTTGGTAATCAAACTATTTGTAGGAAGAAATACTAATCAAGCGTGTGCATACACTATATCCGTCGAACAATGTTAAGGAAAGAAACGCAATCAAGAAAGTGGTCATAAGTTTCGAATTGGCTACAACAAAGTTCCAGAACTGGATGGTATCCATGACAAAGCTGTGAAGATTTTATACAGAAAGGATTCTGGAAGCGTTGGTTACCTTTTAACTGCTTGAAATAGAGTGTATTTTATGGCTTGATTCTTCAGAAATTAAACTGAATTCTTGCAGATCCCAAAACCTGGTATAACAGAAAGAAAAATACAACTGCCTGCTGAAATCGTTCCTACTATAGTCAACAGACTTTGGAGTGCCTATAACACAGCTGACATTCGTTGAAAAGGCCAAGGAAATCCTCAGTAATTAGTACCGTATTTTAAAAGCGACTTTGACGGTTCGTACAATTGATACGGTTACGTATATTATCAGAAGGCCAGCCAAAGAAATAGATAATGTCAGGAATTAATGCACTCTGGATACAAAAAATGATTTCAATTTTGGACAATTGAAGTAATTGAACAATAGAATTGTTGATGTAGAGGATGAAGTCTGAGTATTTCATGCAAATGGTCATGTGTCATTGGCTTTCAGGCCACTAAACAGATGTTTTCTAGGGCCACTAAAATAAAGGGTGGCTCAGTAAGAGTGAGCTGGCAAACTTCGGAGAATTCTCTGTTGAGAAAGTGTACCTAATGTATCAACCATTAGAAGAGTAGCCAACAAAATTTAATATTTTCTATAGTCCTTCTTCTCTATAGCGGTAGAACAGACTTGTTGATGCTGTTATTGATTCTTCTTCCTATTGGCGTGTAATTATGAAACACTTACAAAGTGCTGCAGACTGTTTCTTTATAATTATTTTATGTATTTCCTTCCGTTACTCTTGTTATTTTCATTGGTTTCTTTCACTTAATGATGCAACCAGATGTTGCTATTGCTTGTTGCCAACTTACAGGTAGCCAAACACACACATACACAAACCTTGTAAGTTAAATAAGGCTAGTGAAACGTGAAACATTGTTGGGGAAAGTGTGTATGAGTATAGGAGAGTTTTTGTGGCAAGTAATATAATGTAAACAGGCAAGTCATCATCATCAGCAACAACTACAGTTATAACTACCAACTAATATGCAGCAACATTCAAGGCAGTGGAGAAGCAATTACTTTACTTTCCGCTAATGCTTTCATTACATCAGTTTGTTAGAAAACTAAAGGGATACAAACTAAGCAATCAACCAACCAAGCCAAGTAGTCGCAAACTTCTTACGTATTAAATAAGTTTATCCTGCTTTGGTTCTTTCGTTCGTTCGCTCAATGTATTTGTTCGATTGTTTGTTGAGTTGCAGAACGAATTTATTGTCCAACTCTGGCAAAAGTAACAGAGGCGACATGAGTCATTTTTTTCAAAGTGCAACTTCAAAAACAAAAACAAAATAATCGGAATAAAATTGAAAAAAGGATTTAAATGAATTCAATAGTGTTTTAGAAAAAATGTGGCAGTAGTTTGATTCGCCACATTTTGTAAGTTTACCGATGCCCCTTTTTCGCCGTGCCACCTCTGCTTGCAGTAATTAATTTTTACATTCGCTTTCTATCTGTGCCATACCAAACACCACAGCCATATGACGAATTCTGAAATTCGAAAATCCCTCATGTTGCATGTGGTAGAGGATTAGCAGTCATTATTATTACCCTACAACACTTCTTAGGCAAAATTCAGTTTATGTTTGTAACACAGAAAGAGAGACTTATGTAATCGCCATCATGTAAGTCGATTGTGTTGATAGCACGTTTTAAGTCGAATGGTGTGCGTAAATTTTATTCACAAATAATGGAACGACCTACAGTTTATCGTTGACTACGAACGGCAGAAATACTTCTCATGGTAATTTTATTTAATCTCACAGTTTGCCAGAAGACTGTTGAGTGAAAGTCGCCGAGAGAAATATATTTTTCTCCCGTTTGTTTATTCCGTTTCGTTGGAAATGTGTGAGCCAGGGTTTGAACCATGGTCTAATATTCTGCATATTCTAATAATTCTCTAAGCGATTAGAGTTCCCATTTAATGTTTTTCAAAGACACCGGATTTTTTAGAAATTTGTATATGCTGTATCGTAGAGCAACAAATAGTCCAGCTCGACGTAAGCCAAGTTTTTGTTTTTCAAGGTTTTCTATTTTATTGCTGGCATTTAATTTATTTCTTTTGATATCCTGTAATCCAAGGATTTTCTCTTTAAAACTGTTTATTGTTGCATGATAGGATAACAAAATTGTAATAAAGACACATGAACGGACGAACTTCATTTTAAAATTTGCCAAGGCAAAGAAGTGAAAAACGATATCACTACTAAGGCAATATGTAATACGTTAAAAAAGGCAATTTCGAAAAGAGAACATCAAACATCAACGTTATTAAAATCTTATTGGAATACCAAAAGGCACTTCTATGACTTCTGAGTGGACTTTAATGACGTAATCTTACTTGGCATGAAAAATAATGTTAATGGACAGATAAATAAATGGAAATAAGTAAATTTAAATAATTATACGATTAAAGTCTTTACGTGAAACAAAAGCGAATAATTTCAGCTAACGAGATTCATAGAAAGTGGTAAGAAATTTATAATTTATGTTTGGAGTTTCAAAATTAAAAGGCTTTAGTGCAGAATTAAACAAACTTGCTTCTGTTCGACTGACAGTTTCTTCTGCTTATTCTATTAGCTCAGAATATTTTTCAAATCTAGACTTTTAGATCTTTACCCGAATATTCCAGAATTGCGTCCACATAACGCTATAAAATTAGAATTTGAAGGATATACTTGGGCTAATGTAAAAGGTATCAATCGACTAAATGAGAAGGCGAAAGGACTCCTGGTTTGTTATTTTAAGTTTGAAGTTGTAATCTATGTTCTTCGGTTGTCATAGCCTAGAGAGAAGGGTGATGGCCATCTACTCAAAAAATTTACATTTCGAACCCCATTTCTGACATGTTGAAAAAAAAAGAGAAAAATATCCTTTGACGACAATCTCACTGCTGTCTTCTGCCAAAATCTCGGAAATCTATCGTTCGAAATCGATATTAAATTTTAAGTGCCGATATTCATAACCTAGGCCAAGAACAACAAGAAGAAAAGGCTTTAACGCCATCAATTCGTATGGTCTTGATTGTCAATTGACATCGCCAAAATCGATTGAGTTGTGTGGTTTGTAGCGCAATCTTGTCGAAATCGCATACAGAGCAGTTCCTAAATTTGAAATTCGGATCAAAGGAATTCGGTTAACATACGGTCATAACACTCCAATTATACCTACATGCCCTAATGCTCAACCAAATAGTGACCTTTTCCGGATGCAATCGTTTTTCCGTAATGACTGTTGTTCTCTGAGACCAATGTTAGACAATTTTACATGATAATATAATCAGAGAGTTAAAATTGAGTTCCATCTGTGAAAACAACTTTTTTTTAAGATCAGCATTGCAAGTCTATTGATCTAGCATCCAATCAAAATATCTTATGTAGCTAGCTAAAATTGTTGCATGAGTTGGACTTTGTATTGATGGAGGAGCAAATTCTAAGGCAAATTATGATATACTGAGCCGAAAGATAGGCCCAATTACTGAAAGCGGACTTGAAAATTTTTCTTGAAATGGATTAAATTAATTCATTTTCGCTATGATTTATAGTTTTTCAGTAATTACTTTCCCTGACTTATCTATTCATATTACGTACTTGTTATGCAGCTAACCACTTTTATTTCTACAAATTGTTGTTCATTAACAATTTCCTTCCTTTTTTTTATTAAAAAAATATTTCATTTAAAAACTACTGTCGTCTTTGCTGGTGTTTAAATAATTTATTATTTTTATGTGTAACTTTGAATATTAAGCTGCATTTAATAAATGCCACAAACTGCAGTTCAGTCTGTTAAACATCTGATTTAATGACATTGTGCTGATCTGGTCTGTAAAGACACACAGATAAAAACAAATAACTTGACTGAAATAGCAGCAACAGAAAATTAAAATAAAGACACAATTTAATTAGAATTTATTTTATTTTCCAACACTTTAGCAGCAGCACTTTATTCGTACAGCACAATGGAATGATAAGCGCAAAAATCAGTTAAAATAGCACTAAAAGAGCAACCGAGACGGGTGGTAATTTAAAATGGGTGGTATCTCTATAATATCACTGTATATAAATAAAACTTGTTTAAGCTTTCGATTGGAGACTAATTTTGTTTGAGATTCTGAAATACAAGTCAACTGATCAGTAATTTTCTGCGATTTGAAAAACATGATCAAGAATTTGGTTTCAAATCCTAATTGAGGGCCTATTTATATTAAAAGTTCAGTTTCCATGTTTGAAAAGTAAATTTTGTGGAGAAGAGTACAACTGCAGTTTTATCTTATTTTTTTCTTTCCTTTTAAAAACATGTGAAGATTAGGTTAAGTTAGGTTGCAACACCGATATTTCCAATTCCGTCAACTACTTCCAATACCTCCTAGTTGCCGTCTCACCGCCTTCCCGAGGTTTTATGAAGGCGTGAATTTTATTCAAATAGTCTTTGGGAAGTCACCGCAGTCTAGTAGGTGGTGTGTTAGCTTATTAGACGTGAGGCCACGGTTTAAACGCGGGGTCTCCAATAAAACGAAATATGAAAAAAAATTTCTTCGTCGACTTCCTCCCAACAGATATCTGGCAACAACTTTAAGAGTAAATTAAACTGGCACGAAAAGTCTCTCAAAAATTTGTTATTCGGAATCGACTTTAAACTGTAGGTCTCGACACTCATGGATAAAGTTAGCACAGACCAGCAAGAACGACATTAACAGCTAGTAGGACAGATTGACGATAACCGTAGAGAGATAATTGAACTATAATGGACATAATGTTTGAGCTTAGCGTTCTGCATTTCCCTCTGTTGCAGTAATTAATCTGGGATTTTGATAGGATCGCACCGTACGACTCTGTAGTGATGCAATGGGTAGAGTTTCCGCACTGAATGAGGTGCTCGGTTACATAAGCATAAGACCTTAGATGAAAGGCTTTGTATTTGTATTGTAAGAAATAAAATAAATAATTGAATAATAACATTCCTTTGTGCTAAACGCTGTTAAATAAAACTTTATTGGTACTAAAACTACAGATTTTAATTCATTCAATTTGAAACTTTGAAACATTTGTGCTTTTTTGTTTTTGTTGTTTTTGTTACTGTCGTTGTTGTTAGTCTAACAAAACAACATGTTGTCGACAAGGTTGTCCTACCATTGTTATTGCCATTGAATGTTTTAACATGTCTGTCTGGGTGTAGTAAAGACGGAGGAATTGTTACTCACAATCGCTATTAAAATATTGGTTGAATTGGTGTGGTTGGCTTGCTTGCATTGGAATGGATTGGATTGGTATTGTCAAAAACCAGAGACAGTCAAAGCAAAAATTTCAAAAATGTTGATTTTACGTAAATTGCATTGTTTTGAGACACTGTTGGCTGATTTTTGAAAGAGACAGAAACAAAAACAAAAAACTGTAAAATTTGCATTCATTTTCTGTGCCAAGAAAAACATATTCTTGCTAATAAAAGTAATAAAACCGACATCAACGAAAATGTTTCTACAGATTTTTTTCGCAGTTCATTTACAATGTTTAGAGACACAAAACCTAAGTTTTTTTTCTTATTTTTGGTGTTCAAAAATATTTTTTTTAATAATTTTGCCAATTGCCACTGGAGACTTGTTTCAGATGATTGTTGGTATGTTCTTGGCCTAGAGTCGCACACTATTGGCAGTAATGGTAGCAGACAGCCAAATAAACAACCATTAGACGAAAGTTACGGTGGAAATAGTGGTAATTCGTCTTTTTTGTTTTGTGGTGACAATAAGTCGTGCATTCTAAGTTATGCTAATGCTAACGTTTTAACTTGAAATATCCAGTCTCATCCGTCGGTATCTTTTTTTTTGGTGTCCGGAATAGAGTCATTATAATTTTCCTTTTTCCTTGTAACAACAACACCATTTTGCCACTTTCAAATACAAACTTACTGACGGTAAGTAAAACTAATAAAAATTTCTAGGGATCCCTTACATTTTCTTTATGATTGTTGTCATTGTCATGGTTGTTGTTGTAAGTTTTACATTAATTTAAATATTACATGAAATTTCTTTTTTTTTAATTTTGTTGCAGTTTGTTACACAGCATGACAGTTTTTTTTTGTGTTTTTATTTATTTTTGGTTTGATGTTGTTACTTTTGACAGTAGAAAACATGGCATGCAACGGCAACACAAGGACATCAACCAATCGGTTTGACATGATACAATACAACGTTAAAATATGCAACGAAAACGAATTTGTTTTGAACAGAAATAAATTATTTTTATTGTTTTATTGTATGATTGTTATTTATGTAGTTGTCGTTGTTCCCCGTTCTTGCATTATTTAAAATTAAATTAATTAATCAAATGGTTTTAGGAGAAAAGGGATATTTCAGTTGTAATTATTAGTACTCTCACACACATGATAGTGTTTTTCAGGGAAATGTGCATTCACATGGAGATCTTTAATGAGTTACATTCTATAGATTCAGAATCTCAATGTGATACAATATTATTAATAAACAAAAAATTTATTAGAAAACCATAAGATTATAAAAAAAATTATTTTAAAATTGATTATGTTCACTTTGTACTCGTGCAAGAAGTCTGGGTAATTCAAATATTTTTAAAATATTTTTTCATTTGTTTAGTTTTCAATCAGCTGAGTTTATTAAACAAAACAAAAAAGTGGTCGTAAATTATATAAAAAAATAGAAGAAAAAGAAAAATCGAAATCTATAAAAAAAAAACGTGGGAAAGAGGTTGTAATCGGCAAACACCGACAGTTTATACTACGGAGTCGCTGTTTTTTAGAATTAAAAGGGACATTCAAATACTAGTGGTTTTTTTGACGTAAGAAGTGTGAAGGTTGATCGAGTGCGCTAAACCATCGGCTTTATAAAAAGACGGATATGTGGTAAAATGACGGATTTTGAAAAAAAAAACATCTTATGATGCTTTATCACTACGAAGAAGTAACACATACATACATGAATTCATACAAAACTGGTCATTACAACCCTCCAATCTGGATTACGCCCTAGCTTCTCACACCACTTATGTTGTGTGTGTTAATTTCTATACTTGAGTGGCGAGACCTGCAGTTTTAAGGTCTTCTCCGAACGACAGATTTTTGAGAAGCTTTTTTCCCCTTGTCTAAATCGGGTATAATTCTACTGAAGGGTTATAATAACAAATTATGATTGTATTATATGTATGTAATATAAAACGAGTATATTAAAAAATACTTTTAAGCTTGGCTTGGCTTGTATGGTAGGATGACAATGAAATTATAACTGGTGAAACAGTCCATACTGACCTCAATTAGTCAGCAGAGAAGTGAATTATTCCATTATGACAATGCCAGGCGACACATATGTACATATCTTTAATGAACTATCACATTCAATAAAACTGGCAGAAAACTTGTAATACATTCACTGTAATATCCGAAAACCATTGGTTTTGATGTATGATTTGAAATCGACCATCTTCCTTTTAAAATTCGCTATAGCATTGTCTGTTCCGAATTTCAGTTCAAAAACCTCGGCAGGGTATGAAGTAATTGTTTAAAAGCAATAATATTTTAGCACAAAGTCTAAAGTTTCGAATAAAAACTTAGGCCAACAACAGTATTGAATCCAATCAAGTAACCCATATTCATATAAACTTCTATTTCAGCTAACATGGCAATTAATTTTAAAGTTTAAAAATTTAACATATTTCTTTTGACTAAAGAAATGAACAGATTCTAAAAGGGCAGCGAGTCTTAAACTTTAGTTTCCAATTCGCCATTTTTGGTTTTTAGAATTGTAAAGATGCACTCAGTACAAGTGTTAATCAAACATAAGCTATCGCCGTAGTCTGTTGAACAAGATTCAAGATTTCGACAATAAATATCACGATTATAAATAAAGAGCAAGCAGAATTTAATTAAAAATCTCTAATTTGTTTTGGTTGGGTATCTCTTACTAATTTCTCGCCAGACGATATTAAACATGAAACTTTTTTTTATTATTTTGTTTAACAAAATTTGTTTAATTTCTATGGAAAACATGCATATAACACGTACCCCCATCACCTATGGAACGGAAGACAGTAACCGTTTCTTTCATTTTTTCGAAATCTTTCTCAGTGGTTGGTGGTCGGCATTTTATAAAAAAAAGGTCTCTTTTGTATTACGGAATAATTTGTTTTTTCGTTTTGTTAGTTTTTTAAGTATCATAATAGATCTTAAACTAATAAAAAGGCAACAACAACACACAAAAAGCAGTAAAATCTGTTTTATGTTGAGACCCAAAGGAGAGCCAAATTACCAAAGCCACATTAAAAGAAACTTAGTGAACAAAAGATGTGTTGCACAAAAGAAAGCGAAAATTGCAGCACATACTGCACATACGGGGACAAGTATAAGAGTATGTCTACAGATAATATAATTTAACCTCATATCTTGTCGACTTCCGTTTAGTGTCCTATTTTCTTGGTGGAGCAAAGATGAGAAAAAATATAATAGACTGGGTATAGTTTGAGTAAATAGAAGATCCGAGAATATTACAAACATTTACAATTAATTTCAAATTCTAAGGAAATATTTAATTTAAAAAAGATTTCTTAACACAAATTAATTGGCCAGAAGTTTTTCACGCTAAGATTCATGCAATTTTAATGTGCATTAGAGGTATGCACAAATTCTATGCTCGCATAATCAAGCTGCACTGATAGCACGGACATTGTTTTCAGTGGAATCTCAGCTGGTTGAGTTGGTGGTTTCCAATGGTGGATATTATTTTCTGTGGGAGATGTGCCAAAGTAAGAAGCAAAAGAATTTTCTAGATCAAAGAGTCTGCTGTGAAATTGCCGTAGTCTAGCAGGTAGTGCTTTGGCTTATTGGACAAGAGCCAAAAGTTCAAACATCTCGAACAAAGCGAAATATGAAAAAATATTTCTTCGACTTCCAGCAGACTTCTGAAAAAAAGTCTGAGAGTTAATAAAATTGCCAAGAAGAGTTTGTTAAAAATCTGCCATCCGAAGTCGAAACTCACCCGTCATGGATAAAGTTAACACAAACAACGTGCGTGGTTTGAAAAATTAGGTTGTAATCCGGACTAATTGGGTTGCAAAGCCTGCCTATTGAGTATGAAAGTACATAATAACGATATCACTGAGGAATATTTATATGAATCGAAGTGAGAAAGTTGTAGTTATTATCCTACATTTGCCTATCATAACTAATATGCAGTACAGTTCTTTTGCATAGGTTGGTGCTTAGAAGATTTTGAAGCTTCTAATCTCATACAGGAAAGGTGCTTATTAATCGTATTTCAGCGCTCTATACAGCAATATATCAACTTTTTTATAGCCAATACAACGGAATGTTTGTTAACGATATAAACAGATTTGCTTCGCGGAATCGTATATTTTATTTACTCCTAGACTTTCAAAAAGCAAATCTAATCGTGATACGTCGTGAATTGACCGGTGGATCCCATAAGACGTTACAGACAGAATTTTTTAATTTATCTGCACTATTCCTTCCGAAGTTACCCATCTTTTTTTTTATTACGTTAGCACATACAAGTTTAACTGCCATGAACACTGCCTATATTTTCTCTTCCACCAGGAATTATTTTTCCAGTTCCCATAGACTGTCCTACTCATCATAGGGGTCTTAGAAATTTAGTATAAAAACTTTGCCAAAAATTTGTAATTATTTGCCTTAAAAGAACAATAACTCTAGTTATAGGTTCCAAAATTGATTTTTATGATGGTCTTGTGTAAAAAGAATTTTTGAATTTTGAAATTTACTGTATGGTCCTGCCTTTGGCGTAAAATCTTTCGATTTTAAAGGCAAGACCGTTCATTACATCGCTTTCTGGTTCTTAAATGATTAGCATTTAACAATGGAAATTCTGTTTCTAAGATTGCAACATGAAAGATGATTGTGTTCAATATATGATTTGCAATTGCAACTGAAGTAGAGTCGAAATCATGGTAAACCCAGCTGCCTGTATTTTCCTTTAGGAAGCCTATCTAAATAACTAAAATAGGACATATGCACGACTATTAGAGGAAATCAAGACAAATCGAAAATGCTGTAACGAAATTGGAATCTTAAAATATTCCATTAAATAAATCAGCAGCATATTTATGATGCAACATTTTCGGTCACTTAAGAATGCCTTTCGCTTTCATTCCCATACTATTTGCAGATTCTCTTCCCTGTTGCTTTACATTATAATAATAAATGAAAGGCCTACAAAACTCTTTTAAAAAATCGTGAAAATCTTGTTTCCTTATCTTTCTCTCTGTTAGAAAGTGGTTGTATAAATACATAAACGTTTCGTGTCCTCTGCTGTTACTGTGTATATCCTTTGCATTCCAGTCCTGTGCAAGCTTCAAGATCCAAAGGAGCTTGATTTTATTTGTCAACGTACGTGTTTAAGTGTTAATGTTTTATGTTTAAGAAAACGTAGGAAATGGAAAGTTTCAAGAAAATCGAAAACAAAATCACAATTTATTTAAGTTTTAATTCAAAATTTTTAATGAATTTATGCAAGAAGTATTCAGGCACTTGTTGTGTTAATTTGTGTATTTTTTCCTTTTTTCGTTTTGTAAAGTTGTAAACTTAACTAAACTGTTGTAAACTTAACTAAACGACATTTATGGCAAAAAGGCAAACAAATTGAGAAATTTTTCATAATAATTTGGGCAGAGTATTAAAGAACTCAAATCTTTATCATGTTTAAAACTAAGTTGACTATCAATAGATCAATGGATGATTAAGGGAAACAAATATAATTGACTACCACTGCCCGGCAGTGAAAAAGAATGCAGAAATTGTAGATCCAATTCTGAGTATAAAGGAGGTTGATACTTAGCATTCTCTGGACTTAAATTCAACTAGAAAGGCTTGACGTTCGATTTTTTTATCTGTATCTGAATCCACTGGCACATTCTTTGTCTACGCCCTGTGACAGCATTACACTGCACTTTTCAGTTGTTTCCTTTTTAAACACTGAAAATCTATTGACGAATAAGAAGCTATTCAGTCGTTCCTAGATGATCGTTATAAGGAAAACAAACTATGGCCCTGTACAGCCATAACAGTTTTCTTATAAGCGACAAGTAAAAGATTAGTTTCTATACTTCTCAACGTAGAGGAGCTAAGAAATCAAAATATAGAAAAAGTTCTGTACCAACCAATGGGAAAATTAATAAACTATGAAAGAATCTGCGTATTTATCTGATATCAAATAGTTAGGTTGCTAGGTTGCATTGACTTCATTGAATGTTTGCAATGACTTACGAGGGAACGTGTTTCAAACCACTGCTCAGGGGTAAAAATATTTCTTCGGCCGTTTTCTGGCAAAACTCAGGAAGTAAATAAAATTGCAATAAAAACTTCCTCACAAATCAGTCGGTTGGAGTCAACGTAAAAAGAGTTGATCTCGTCATTTGTACAAAAAATTAACACGAACAAAATAGGTGGTGTGAGAAGCTAGGTCGTAAACTTCAATAAAATTCTCAAGTAAGCAACATTCTAACGACGAAACGAACCATTCAAACATTCCTATCTTGGGTATCTTGGCTGTATACCGACAACGTTGAGGGCTCATAGGCTGATGCAAATAGTTGGTTTCACAAAACGAACATTGTTCGCAGAGCAACAATCAGTAGGATATCTCAGAAGCATATGCATGATATTTCGGTCCAGCCAATAAGGAATGTATACTCAAAGAAGTTAGACAAAGAAAGAGGCGGTGATATCGGCATACTGTCAGGAGGAAGCTTTAGAGTATAATAATATAGAGTAATATAATATAATAATAGCGCTAGAGTGGAATCTCAAGGCTTAAAAAGTTGAGGTTGACCAAAGAACATTCGAAGACATACAATACGCATAGAACTACGACGGCGAGAACTAACATGGCAAGGAACAAACAGAACTGCAGTAAATAATGGGTACAGGGGAATAGAGGTTATGGAAAAGAAATAAGTGAGAAAGAAAACTTTTAATTCTGCAGTCCTTTAAATCGCTGGCCAATTTATTAACATGTAATCGCTAGTTATTATGCGTATTTTTCTTTTCTTTGGATTTTTTGCATGCAAAGTGTACTCGTATATTTGTTGGCACATGTTTTTTATTCGGATTTTGTTGATTTTTTAGTCATTAACAAACATTTTATTCGTTATTCCTTATTCATTTTTAAAAATATTTTTTGGTTCTCGTAATTTTTTTTATTTTTTGGGTGTTTTTTTAATGTGTTTGGCAAAACTGAAATTAAACTGTTAATGGTAATTTAATGTAGTTGTTGTTTTTGTTGCAGTCTTTTCATAGTCGCATGTGACTCTCGTTCCATGTTCATGTTGAAAATGTCACTTAACGGAACACATGCATAAATTAAAACTGAGACGTGCGCGCTACACACACTTGACTAAAAAAAGTGTGATCGAGTGGAAATGATGTGACGATAGCTGCTATAAGATTGTAAAAACTTGGTTAGGAGAGTGGGCAGTGGTTCAATGATTGGGGTAATAAATTTATAATGGTTTTAACAGTTAATTAAAATATTGAAAGAAAAATTGAAAAAAATTGTGATTTCTTAATTAATATTGCCATCATAAAATTAAGAAAAGATTGAAAAAAGGTAAACTCACCGTTAACATTAGAATCTGGAAATAAAAAACAAAATTAATTAAAGAAAATTTATTTATTTTCTGTAATTAAAATAAATATTATTACAGGAGTTATCGCTTTTGGAACAAATAAAAAGCAAGCAAATTATATCCACAAATGTTACATACTATGGGAAGAGTAAGAGAGTGGTAATCTAATCACAGATGACCATCATACATATGTAATATAATGTGTTGTTTTGGAGATTAATAACTTTTATTTGCCAAGTCTATTGAATTTGACAATCCATTGAATAATATAATTTTGTTAAATATGTTTTGGCATCTCTCATCGTTCTGTTTGTCATGCAATTCATGCGTTTTATGGCGTTCGTTATCGTCCTTTAGAGGGGTTAATTCGAATAACAATGAATCGTTTTTTCTGAACACGTTCATACCGAAGAAACTGTAATCGCAGTACAGAGAAGCATTGAAGAATCATTCAATTATACGTCGTTCTCTGCAACTGGAGTGGCGTGAATTCAATGCAATCAAAGGAATTGCAAGCATTTGATTATATTGATAATATAAGTACGCAGTGCCTCAAATCCGGTTCCACAACCACATAGAGAATCAGCAATCTCTTCCCACTCAATTTATCCTCAGCTTCGTTTCCTAGTACTCTGTGGTCTCCTATTATCGAATACAACTGGATTCAAATCTCAAGTGATAGTTTCTGCAACTTTCTATATCAAAATTTGTCAAGAATCTTTAAGATATTCCTGCAGTTTAAGAAAATATAAATGGCTTTACCTTTTGAGCCCACTACTCACTTCATCAAATATTGCAATGGTTATGGTCTTAGTCTGAAGAAGACTTTTCCTAGTTAAATCGTTACATTTTGGTGGAGTCCGTGAACAGCAGCACTGATGCCGTCGCTGTACTAATTTAAATCCAACTCGCTCTAGACGAATCTCTCAACAGGCAAAGCTTTCCGTTCAGGTAGCTTAAACTGCCAGAGGATATCTTCAAATACGTGATAGAAGTTGGGGTATCAATATTCCCTTGTATTATACCCTAACCTACCAATGTATATCAGGGAATTTTGCCAAATAGATTTGCCATCGAAACCACTGCCACCCTCATAATATAGACATGAAGTAATGTTCAAGTCGTTATTAGACATCTTTTCGTTTCCCTAATTATGGTCATAGCTGGGGTTCCGATTAATAAGAACCATTAGATATGATGCCATAAGAACATTCATGTAAATGTTGTAAAATCAAATCTTTTCCCAGCGCCCAAAAACTTAATCACTTGTGTTGAAAGTTTACACCTGTTAATGTCTCAAATTGTAACCTCATTATAAGCTTAGGCAACAACAACTTTAACATTCGAATTGCCTTTAAGCAGCAGCAACGAAAGTTTTAACTTTAAATCATAGGAAAGCCACCCAACCCTAAAGTATTTGTAAACAATCAGAACAATATAGACCAGAACAGAAGAAGAATTTGTAAACAATCAGAACAATATAGACCAGAACAGAAGAAGAAGTGGTAAGAGCGTGTTGCATTAATATTTAAATGCCACCAAAAATTGAGTAAGAAAATTTTGTAGTTGTAAACTGCCCAGTCCATGGTTGACTGCTGCATAAGTAACGCATGTTTTTTACAAAATGATCGTAATTGTGGTTTGCAGTTGAGTTGTTTGAACAGAGTACCCTGCTTGCAACAGATTCTTTACAGAGTTTGTGGATATTTTATAATGAACTTGCTTCGGTGGCTTTCTGAAGTAAATCAATGTTTGTGTACGAGTGTGTATCAAGAAGTTCCTCATCATAAAAACAAAAAGAAAGCAATGAAAGAAGCAAATAGGAGAAGAACAGAAGAAGGGAGAGGTAGCGATGATAATATACGAGTGCATACGTAAACAATTGGCTACTGACAGTTTAGTGGCACAATAACTGTGCCATGACATGTATTGAGATTTAGAGAATAACCCACTGAGGACCTATTTTGGAGCATTAACGGGCTCATTATAGGTTTTTGTGGTCTGCAATAAATTTCTGCAGTGCAAAAAATAACTGGAAGGTGAAATAAAAAATTGTAGCGATCACTACTTTATGGCTTTGAAAGTATTGCAGGTTTTGCTTTGTAAAAGCACGATTGAACTAAATATTCCTAGTATTGGAAATAACGCCCCTAAATTAATTTCTTCTACCCGTATGCCCTTCATTATAAAAGAAAATTAATTGATTTTAGATGTTCAAGAGCACATTTAAATGCTGGTTATCATGGTTTTTCACATTATGCCGCACTACATTGAATATAGATACATATCAGAATATGGCGGCATCCTTTTATTCCAATCTGTCAACTATGTAATCCATCTTGAAAATAGTGATCCTGTAAGGCTTACAGTAGTGAGCATGGATACTCCCGACTATCTTCACGACAATTCAAATATACATATTAATGGCTCTCCTAATGCGGATGATTAACGACAAAAGACGGTTTTGGAAGTATTTTTTACGAGATGAAGAAACTTTTTTAAACCGAATTCTGCTTAATTAAATGCACTAAAAGCACATGTCACGATACTGTCGTATGATATCGCTTAGTAGTGTTGTTAAGCATCTTATAGCATTTGCCACATCTGTTTCATTTTCAATAGATCGCATGCCATTTGGTTTACCTAGTATTGAGCGTACCAATGTTGTCTTCAACTTGATTTACCAGTGGTGAATGTGCCTTCATTGCTTATAGTTCCTTTCCTTCCTACTGATTTACCTTCCAAGTTAGTTGCCTTTGAACCCAACAAGTTGTATACTTCCTTCACTTGTTATCAGTCAGAGCGGGGCATTAGGGGGCTTCCGTTGCCTTCTTACAAACATTGTTCATACGACTCTTAAACTTCAGGCTATTGCTGTTCATAATGTTGTTTTAGTTCAAGAGTTTTCAAGGGTTTCTTTCCTTCCCATCAAATTCCAAACGGTTCTCTCTTCTATGTCTGGTTTATAAAGATAGACTCTGTCTGCGGTCTCCTATAGTTTTTTGAGGTGTAGAATTCATATTAAGTCTTGAAATGTTGTCTTTCTGCGAGAAAAAAAGTAAAATTCCTCTCCTCACTATCGTAAATATTATGCCTTGATGTTAGCCTTGTAGTAGGCTTGATGTGCTATTGGGTCTTTTCTCAGAATTACTGAAGTGAACATTTCTTATGTACTTACCCTACTCCGCTGTTCATAGAATATCACCCTGAATGAATGAAGTATTGCGAAAGTTAGTTTGAAAAGCCATGTGGTGCGATAAGATAATTCGTATTAAGCAGACTATAAAGAAATAACACAGGTTGATACCTGAATTTTAGACAGAGTACTGTAAACTTAGAGTATATTTTTTAGAATGGGTGTCTTTTCGAGTCCAACAAGTAAATTCTGTAACGATGAGAATGAATCATCAGAACATATACTTGGTACCTGTGGGAAAGTAATGCATACCAGGTAGAAACACCACGTGATGGACGGGCAATTGACATTGTTGGTGTCGAACAGCATTCTGAGGTTTGTCAAGGCAATAGGTTTGGAGGAAACATTATGGGGATACTCAATAATATGAGGAGAGTACAATAGATCATTTGGCCGCTGTACAAAAACGAATTTCAAATTTATGGAATGTCAATAAAGAAGAAAAGGATTGTGTCCCATGCAAAGCATAAAACCGAAAACGAAACATCAAGTAGAAATAATTTTTGTGTTATCCTTAAAAAAAAAAATAAATGCAAATATGTTTAGAGAAGCTTTAGAAATGAGATAGTTCCGCCTTGTTAGAACCAACTGTAGGTCGTTCCTGTACCGAGGAAATAAGTTATTGCAAACTGTATCTACTTATAGAGATACATAAGCCTATTTGAATACTTGGTGGTTTAACAGATTAGAAGAGAATTATCCAACCTTTTTATTTTCACGTTGGGATTTGAAATATTGAATCTCACTACAGCACATCGTTGTCCTTAATTAAAATAAACGACAATATTTATGCCTTAAGGTGTTAATGATGAAATTTTCACTCACATTTTAACTCATAAAAAATTATCTATATCCTCCGCTCAACGTCTTGGTCTTTTTTGAATTTTAAATTATTTTTAAAGGATTTTCTCTTTTTCTCATTCCTGAATGCACAGACTGTCTGTCTGTGGGTCTGCTTCATTGCTTCATTGCTTCTTTTCTTACGCTTTTTTGTATTGAATTTAAAGAAATCAATCATTGGCATGAAATTGTTGTCACCTGTTGGGCATAAATTATACACGCCAATACGTGGCCAGTTGAAATTGGGCGTAACTAGTAGCTTCACAGACTTAGTGGCGGTAGATGGATGAAAAGTATGGGTGGAGAGTGCAATAAAAGATACTTCAGTTGTATAATTATGTATAATTTACCCTTAACTGTAAATTTTTTATTTTATTGGGCCTAATTACTATGTTAATTTATGCATTACAAACCTATATTTTGTCTCTCTTTAAACTCATTTGTAAGTACTTAAAATACTTCAATAGTTTTTGTGATTCAATCCATTATAGGCCTCCTACTTTAAACATCAGCTCATTGCGGAATTTCATCTAAATTTCCTAGAAAAACCATAAGAAAACTTCAAATATTTCCAACCGAATTTGTCAAGTGTATGCTTCAAAGAACGAAATCAGAATGAAAGAAGAAGAAAGTAAAAAAGTTTGTTAAAGACACGTTACATGTTACGTCAATTAAACGCTGCCGCCGAATTGTAAATGTAGCAAGCCAACACGAGTCACAGCTACAAGCAGGCAAATGCTTAGAAAAATGCCAAAAACGGCTATTCATCAATGAGGGAGGTTTCCAGTGGTTGAAGCAATTGTAAATACCAGACAAGAGCACATTTTTACCAACATATGTTATGACAAGACTTTGCGGTTTTCAATGCTGAGAAGAGAAGGCACATCTTGTGTTTAACTAGAAGCAAAACCGATTGGAAACACCAGCAACATCATCATCCTCATCAGCAGCATCATCAGCATTTTCATTACAGAAATACCAGCATTCAAATCAAGTGCCAATGAAGATGATGTTGGTGATGGCGATGATGTTGCCAATAGAATGAATGTTTATTATGCACATGTCACAAACAGTTTTCAGGTTTTATTTTTCTTTAGTTTGTGATTATTTTTTCCAATCGAAACATTTGCAGGCGAGTAATCTAGAGGACAGATTTGATAAGAATCTCTTTGAATAATTGATCACACCGACAGATGGCTACAAATTGTTGATTCAAAGGCCAATAAATACTGTGAGTAGTTTTAGTGCCAAACACTTATTTCTGTGGATTTCGTTAAAGCATTTGAAGAAGTATATTGAAATATATCAATTTCCTCGATAAGAGAAGTGTGTTGAAGTGTGTTTGTTAAATTTTCGTAGCAAATTAATTGCTAATCTGATGATTTTCGGCCTAACCCACATTTATTTCATTGCATCTTATATGTGCTAATTTCTCAGACATTTTCCGCAATAGCCTGTAGTCTTTAACGCTATTTGTGAGATGAATTGGGTTGCCTACTAACAGTCCTTTACAAAATTGTTAATATGTGCTCCTCTTTTGGTTGCTTTCTTTTCCATACTGGTGACGCATACAGTAGTGGGAATTAGCTACTCTAGTCCAAAGTCGCGTTTGGTAGTACTCACACTCATGACATCTCATTTGTGAGAAGTTCTGCTTAAATTCTGAGTTAGTCTCGATACATCTGCAATAAGAGATAAACAGCAAACAAATTGCTCATCTCAGGGTAAAATGGGTTAATCGTTCATTCTTAATGTTTCAAATATTTTAAAATTTACACAATTTGGCCAATTGGGTTACATTTTCAAAATTGATTAGAAATTTGTATTACAACCACATCACCAAATATCCAAATGATGCCGGTTTGTCTCATTCAAAATTCATATTTTTGATTTGATGAATTGATTTGCCAACAACAGCAAGAACAGCAACAATAAATCAAAACCCCAAATAGTCACATCGCGGTTGTACAATTTGTAGAGCAACATACAGTGGCAAAGCAACACTTTTGAAACTTTGTTTTTGAAGTAATTCAAACAAAATCATAAATATTCCACGATAACCGCAGTAACAAGACAAAAACTGACAAGAAAACTGAAGTAGAAAAAGAATACAACGGCGATGGTGACCGCAACGGTGAATATTGGCAGCCAGAAGAGCTAGGAACTCCACAAGTCAAATAGTTTTCTGTACAAAAAAAATTCTGACAATGTAAAGGCATAACAACTATTGCTGATGTTGTACGAACGAGAATACAAATATTGTTGTAACACATGCTATACATGTTAGCAACATGAGGTAAATACATGGGAATACTAAATATGTGCTGCAGTTGTTCTTGTGTACAATAAAACGGCGCAGCAAGTGTCTTTAGACAATTCAAAATAGTAGCAATAGGTTGCTGGAAGAAGACTTACAAATAATTTCAACTGACTTAAGCTCCATATTTTAATGTTGCAACTTTACACTACAAACAAACAGACAATAAAAGGAAAATCCTTTTGAGAACTGACATGCCATGCAATTTCATTTCTATTGCATGTGGTTGTGTTCAGCGGAACATCAGCATCATCTGTAACCGTAACGGCTTCAGTTGTTTAATGTTGTTGTTCCTATTTTATAATATCAGTAACTTATTTGGCAACCGTATTATAAAGCTATTATAAAGAGCTTCTGTATTGTTAGTTTAATTCTGACAAAACGCGTGCGGCAAATATGTTCAATATTGTCGAGAGTTAAAGTTTTATAAACATCACCAAAATTATTATCATCGCCATCATCATCATCAACAGCATCGTGCATGTATGTTCATGTCTCAACGAATATTTACTTTTCCTTTATACATTTCTAAATTTTTTTTTGAGTTCTCTTTCACCACTAAACTCTTGAACTTTGAAGCTCAAACCGTGCAAAAACCGCTGTGTTTTACATTCAGTGGCTTTGAAGGGTTTCCCAAAAACTTTTGGCTGTTATTCGATTACTAAGTTGCAGTAGTCTAGTAGGTAGTGTGTTGGCTTATTAAACTGTTCAAACCCCACGTCAGACATCAAAACGAAATATGAAAAAATATATCTTCGGCGACTTCCTCTCAGCAGATTTCTGTCAAAAACTCTGAGAGTAAATAAAATTGCAATGAAAAGTTTCTTAAAAATCTGTTGATCGGAGTCGACTTTAAACTGTATAAAATTAACACACACAACATGAGTGGTGTGAGAAGCTAGACCGTAATGCTGATTGAAGGGTTGTAATGGCCAATTATATATGTATGTATGTAAGTTGCAGTTACGTATACTGCTTAGGTTATAGTCCCACACTGCAAGCAGGTGGGGCTCTGCTGCAGTTTATCTGAAGCAATTAAATAACTGGTGTGAGCCTAACCATCCATCTTGGTGTCCCAATAAAAATGGATTGTACGCATTAGATAGTCAATTAATTTGGATGTATTGAAACTAGGCCTAAATTTCCATTGATACCTGCAGTAACGACGTCTGTAGGACAGCCTAAGGCATACGTCTTAAATGTTCGCTGTGTTTTTTTTTTGGTAAACGGAATTGTCCGATACATTTGAGTGTGGTTGTAGCAAGAAAGCCGTCTCAAACGAATGCTGAAAAACGTGATGAGATTCCCTGCTTTCATTGTCATCAGTATGTTAGGCACATTCCTGCTGATATTGACATTGAACTGTGTTACCAATTGAAGTAATTGTTTTCCAACAAGTCCCAATTTGAGGTCGAGTTTCGCAGGAATATAAGGTGATAGAGCATACTGTCCTCCTGATCATGTTCAGATTTATACCGATACGACGAATAGAGGCAATCTATTTGAGAGTGACTCCTACGTTAGGAGGAATAAATGAAAACAATATTCTCTGGAGATATAAATTAAAAAATCTTACATAAATCACTTACTCAATCAGTCATTGCGCAACCCTTTAGTCTGGCTTAGTGGTGGTTTCTCACACTACTCATTTTGAGTGTGATAATTGTAAACATGGGTGGCAGGACATACAGTTTCACATCGACTTCGAACGACAGTTTTGAAAAATTTTGCATTTTGTTCACCCTCTGAGTTTTTGCAAGACGCCTACCTAAACGTCCCGTATGAAAATATTGATCGATATCTTACGTCGAACTTCTATTCATAGTACCCTTAGATTTTTAATTCTGGGTAAAAACGGACTAGATAACCACAAATCAATATCTTCGGAAATAGTTTTCCCGCCTGCTAATATTGTAGTTTGAAAAAACGTTTTTCAACCCACTTCGCTGTAAAATTTTCCGTTTTCTTATTGAATTTGTAGTCAGCTTCTTGGGTAATAGAACTACGGGTTATCAATTCAATAGTATGCATAGTGCTTTAACTGAAGTAGTCTTAAACACGTCCCTAACTAGTGTTTTTTCTAGCATTCGACAATTTGCAAGGATTAACGCGAGACGGGTCTCAAAGAACAATGAACGTAAACACATACGGTGTAGCGTTTCACTAGAAAGTCTATTTTTTTCAAAATGATAGAGCTGAGGTTTGAACCAAATGTCTCGTCTCGCAAGCCAACATATGTCCCAGTAAATGAGAAATTATAGATGGGTTTGGGACTACGTCTACTGATAAAAACAGCACTTTAGAATCCGTAGCTGTATTTGCTTAATTTTAAGTACCAAACATGAAAATTAAAACAAATTTGACTCAAAATTTTTACTCAAATACAAATGGAAACTGGCAAAATTTGAAAATGTTTAAAAGGGCCAACTACTCTCTAACATGCAAACCCTGTAATGAGAATACATGTATCACTATAGCAACATGTTAACTCATATGTTTTTTCTGTTATAACTTGTCTTTTTGTTAGTACGTGCGGTGAAAGTAAATTAGTTGGCGAAAATAAACATCAAATAAAGGAAGAATACAAAGAAGTCGAAAACTTATAATGCTACTGTTGGCATAACATTGGGTGTTTCTAGAGACATATACACCCAACTCGCCCGCCACGATGGGCTGTAATAGACATTAAATTTTCGTTTTCTTCAGGCACAAGAGGTTTCCAATTACAATTCGTTCATGGCTCATTCGACGCCTTTACTCAATTTGATATTATTATTCCAGCCTTACTTTTCTCATTTAATAAAAGGCTTAAGCGGTAAAAGCAAAGTAAAAGCAGAATACCATGCAACATTACAAGTAGCAAATGCAACAAAAATAACAAAAACATAAAGAAACAAAATAGAAAACTTTAGCAATATCTCAAGTTAACACCAGAGCCTGTATGTTTGACTTCCAAAGAATTATTGGTAGAAGGCGATGGTGATAGTAGTGTTCGTATTCGATGGATGATGGTATTGGAAAAGTGAGAATTAGCAAAAACTGTCAAAGATTACCATAATGGTAGTGTTAAAGAAAATGATTAAATAAGCTCAAAGAAACATTAACAACACATTATTTAGCGCAAAATATTGAAGAAACAGACGTACAGACATCATTTCTTAACGTTTTTCATACAAAAATGAGAAGTGTTGTAACCTGAAACCTTTTATTCACCAATGAGGCCAGTAGAGTATTGCACGTTTTCTAACACGCTAGAAAATAAGCTTGACCTTTTCTAATGGAAATGTCAAGCAGAAGCAGATTTTTTAAATAGTTTTCGTTCGTTTCCTTTGCTCTTTAATTTGAAAGCTTTAATAGAGAAAAACTTTTATATCAATTGACGAAGACAAAAATTTATTTAAGCGAAACGAAATCATACATCTTTTAAACGCAAACCTAAGCCGAGTTTTATTATGAGAACTTGGAGGTTCAAGTTGGGTGAAAATGTATCTTAACAAAAACTATGGTTACAAATTTCCTTGCCTAGCGAATGTTCTTAGGAAATAAATCTTAATATTGCAGAGTTCCATCAAGCACGACAGGAAATGGGATATTAAGAACCTCCATATTTTCATAGCAAAAGCAGGGCACTGACACATGAGATGAAAGCGTGTCTATTCTTCCTACTTAGATTCACAGCTTCCACAGGAGTGATTAGACGAAGTGGTAAATTTGTCGACATGCCTTAAATAAGAAAGTAAGTGAGAATAACAATTGCTTGACAGATGGTCATGTGATTTAAGGACAGAACTAAATCAGTTCTTTTGTTGTCCATACAAGTCCAGCAGATATTCTTGATATTCATTAAAGACATTTGTTAGAGACTTTATCGCAGATTGACTCTCCGACTAAATCAAGAGATTCTCAGAGAAAGTCCCACCACCCAATAAATATTGCGCCCCCTGTAAAATGGCAAAATACTGTAGTAGTTTGGCAGTCCATTCAGAAACATATAATGAAACATATAATCTATCTGGATGCATCGGTGTCTTCCCAAAATTGGTGTCTGTATACCGTCCACTAAACGTATGCAACGTTTGTTCTACAAGTATGTCATGGTGGGGCTAATCCCCTATGGCCCATTCAGAGGTGCGAAGCGGTATGGTCGCTTCTTTAACCTCCCATTTATGTTGTCCATCCATAAGGGTTTCGGATGGAGGACGCTTCAATACGAGGTTTTCTGTAGTTTCGTTGTCACGACCAATACATTGTTTGGAACAATATTGACGGAATAGCTTTATAGCCACCAATAGAACTGTTTTGGTGTTTCACAATTTTTACTCCTGTTATCTGAATCGAGGCTTCAATAAAAAGTACTTAGGGTTGTGGCTGTTGACTAGCCCATAAATGCAAATGGTAGTTGATATACTTCTAGAATTGTTTTCACAATCACTCATACACAAAAATTGATGCAAAGGATCAACGACTTTAAAACCAGTCCGCTAAAAACAGCGATAATTAAAATGAAAAACTTGTCAAAAATTAGAAAATCATGTTGAAAACTAAATTGACCACATGTTCGAAAAGGGATTAATGCTGCCTCAAGCCACAAGCTACTTAAGAAGTCAAGTTAACACAATTTAAATCCAATTAATAATCATAGAGTAGCACAACTACAAATACAACGACTACAACAAACAACAACATTTGCAAAGAAATCAAATAACAGGAGTAACATACGGATTGGCTAGAAATTACAAAAATGACTGAATGACTGAAGGAATAAATGATAAAAAGTTCTGACTGCACGCTGGAACGTGGGTATCATTATGACAAACTTAAAACGTCGTGAGTGCGTAAAGAGTGAAGGAAAATTCTAAACAAAACTAAACGCATTGCGTTCAAACTGAAATAGAATGGAGGGCTTTTTAAAGATTTATTCTGCCATTATTTTCGAATACGAACGCACAACATTGCCTGCCTGCCTTTATCAGCAAAGTTAAAACACTTATGTATCCAGCGTTTGACTAAAAGCATGCGTTGAAGTGGGGCTTTAATTAACATTAACGTACGCACCAATAATCTACGCAACTTATCTCCCCTCTTCCCCACCATTGCCCCTATTTCCGCGGAAATATGAATGCATTCCATCTGAGTTTTTGCTTCCCTATGAAGTTCTAAAAAGGTTGTGTGCATATGATGTAGTGAAGGAAAAGCATTAATTTTTATGGCGTTTTACTGCTGCTTTGGTCTGATTGCAAACCGGTAACCGGTATTATTCAGTAGCTGCACTGCTGTTATTTTTTACTGACGTTATTAAATAATGACAATATCAGGCTACATGAGCATTTAATGCAGCTTTAAGTTCAAAAGGAAATATTCTGTGATTTGATTGAATATCTTGAATGATTGCAGCAAATAACCGCTGCGTTCCTCCGTGAATTGTGAAAATTATTGAGAATTCTTAAAGAGATTTGCGTTGATTGTAAGCCTAATAGTAAGAATTGATTGGGATTTAATAAACGGAAGTTCGGAGAGATCGTTTCTTTCTACTTTTCTACTTAACGACACAGTTTACCGTGTTTTGCAACCGCAGCGGTGACAGTGCGTAATAACTCGAAAAGAATTGTCGCCATAGGCTAGTAAGTAGTGTCTTGGTTTTCTAGAGGAGAACCCCGTGGTTTAAGCCCCAGCTCAGATATCTGGAACAAAATGAAATATGAACTAATTTCTTCGTCTCAGCCATCTTCTGGCAAAAACTATGACAAAAAATAGAATTTCCATGAAAAGTTTCTCTGTTTCTATTTCTGCCAATCAAGGATAAAATAACCCCCACAACATGGGTTGTGTGTGAAACTAGGATTACAAATTCAAAAAGTAAGATTGTTTACAAAAATTTTATTTTAAACTAACAAAAAGTAAAACAGAGTGTCACACTTTATCCACTAGGCATCTGATACAAACATCTTTCCTGCAATTAGTCTTTAACAAATCAAAAACACAGCACCGATTCACATGACAGTTTATCAGTTTATCTAAAGCCATAATAAATGAGATGTAACCCAAAAACAACTCAAAAACCTTTTTCTGACAATCAGAAATCATGGCCCTTATTCAGAACAATTATACAGTAGCCTCATTGGTTCACAGTGTTTGAAAATAAATAGGGATATAGATTGGATTATAAATAAAGAAAAATAAATATAGAAGGAAAATGCTGCATTCATGAAAGAAATTGTTTTGGAATTTGCATAACTAAACCGTTACAAGAACCAGCATAACTGATGATACCCACAGTAACTACCACATTTCTACTCAATCACTTGATTAGTTCAATGTAATCATTGATCTGCATGGTATGGCAGCACTTAAACATCGTTATCATAAACATCATCATCACGGTAATCGCCTTATACAAATCGAATCATCTTTTAAAATCATGTTCAACTGTCACTTATCGATAACCAAATGGGCAGTGAAGTGATATGCATGACAACAATTACGGAATAAATTGAAAGCAACGAAATTGGCCATGGAACAGTCAGTGTATGTAGCAACAAGCACTTGTTAATTGTGGCATACATTTTATTATGGAAAAATGAAATACAAAACTGGAAAAATGACTTCACACATGTTTGGGCGTTTATGTAGTGGAACACTACAAAAAAAAAGAGAAAACTAAATTGAGAGAGACAGAGATACTCCGGTAGTACTTGAGCATAGAATTTATAACAATATTTGTCAATTACAACAGCCGTTTTGCTTCCATTTTGCGAATTACATTTCCTGTCATGTCATTGAGCCTTGGTTATCAGCACTACACTCTCTATTCGCACTTGCTTTTCTCTCTGGTGGAGTATCAAACAGAAGTTAAAACGGTAGAAAATTGTTTTCAATTTCCCTTTTATTGTGCCTATTAAAGTTGATATTTTTTGTCTCATTTTTGTCTTTGCCTAGACTACAATCCGCGGCACCAGATTGCCTCAACTTGGTTAGTTGTCAAGGTGGTAGTTTGGTGGCGTATGTTCATTTCATTTTTTGTTCTCATTCTAGTGGTAATTGAAATGGAATTAAACTCTTATATGTTGCTTTTCTAATGTGTTTATGTCCGTTCTTTCGTGCGTTGTTTAGAACTTGCAATCCTTTTTTGTTTTCCTTTTTTTCATTTCTTTTTTATGCTGCTTCTGCTTCAACTTCTTCATTGTGGTCAAGTATTTAACAGCTGTTACCCATAGCTATTAGTATCACTTTTTATACCCCGCGAAAGACAGAGATATTTCAGAATGACGTGATACATGATGTTTTCAAGTAGATATTTTACATTTCTATTCATATTAACGTTGGAAAGATTGTTGCTAGCGAAGGGATAACAGCTAGCTTGAAATGCATTTATAGTAGCAAGAAGACGTTAGCGAATCGTTTCTGCCAACAGGAACTTCCGGATTTTGACAGTTGAGAACGGGCGACTTGTTGTAGCTATATCTGTTAAATTAGCTGCAATTTATTCTGTCTGTTGTGTCAAATCACAGGCGATGGATAAAGTATTTAACAACATTGTGCAAATAAGAATTGTTTTATCAAAATGCGTGGTCTGTTCGAACAAAGCACCACATGCTTTGCCCGTTTTACGATCGGCATAATCGTCCTACCAACAGGACTCTTCGAAATGTGGAGGATAAATTCGAGTCTACTGGTTCAGTAAACGATCGACCAACTATATCCGTATTTCGACAAAATGCAAGATCTGCAGAAAATATCAGCACTGTCCATTAAGACTGTGTAGGAGTATCCAACGCAGTCGATAACGTATTGCTCAACGAATTCGGCTTTTGCAAACTGGTGAAATTTTCGTTGGGACTTGGACCTGTACCTGTACAAAATGGAACTGACCCAGGAACTGAAAGTAGACGACAGCAGAAAACGATGTGATTTTATTGAATGGGAGCTAGGGAAAGTTGGGAACCGATCTTAATTTTAATCGAAAAATCATTTCAGCGATGAAGTCCATTTCTGAATGCATTGGTGCGTTAACAAACTTGAAAAAATTTTGACGATTCTTATTCACATGACAACAAAGAGCATCTAATGCATCTAGGTAAAGTCACTGTTTAGTGTGGATTTTGGGCGGACGAAGTCATCGGTGCATATTTCTTTGAAAACGACGTTGGCCAGGTCAATATTGCCAACGGCTAGCACTATAGGTTGATTATTATCAACTTTTTCCGAACACTAACGACTCGTGGTATAGTATGAATTGGATGACCGGATACCAACGACATGTGGGGTTATGGACCACACAGCTTTTGTCACATTGGTGATGTGAACTGGTCAGCGAGGTGGTGCGATTTGACTTGTGCTATTAGGGTTTTCTTAGGGCGCAGATTCATACGAACCACAGTAGTCCTTAAGCCATTTAAAGCAGTTTATATCCTCGGGTGTAGAAGATCCGTCCATATCAGTCTCATTTAGCTCTGCATCGAATTTCAACAACAAACTCCCTGGGTAAAAGGAACGAGTCCCCGACTGATCTGCTTTGAATGCTATGAAGAACTATCAATACCAACAAAGTCTCCAATATATCTGTAAATATTTTTCATGTTTTTAAAGGATTTTTAATGATTTAATTCTTTTGTTGTTCTGTCTAAACTGGATTCGTTTAGAAGAATATAAATTCCGTGCCATTACTAATAAATTATTGTGTGTGTACCTCATTTAGCTTTAACCACAGTCCAGAAAATGTTTTTTATTCCCCCTACAAGCAATACAATGTTGCATGCTGCATGCAGAGATAAGGAGAGAAAACAAACTCTCATATGGAGTTGATGCAAGCTCAGACCCATAAACGGAGTGGCAAAAAATAAACGACTGGTGTACATGCACTCAAACAGAAACAAACAAAAACAAAAAAGAAAAGAAAATCTGAAGTGTATATTTAAACCACAATTAGTTGCCGTTGTTGTTGTTGTTCCACACATAATAGAGCTTCAGTTTCCGAGTGAAAACAAACTAATGTTAGTCCAGGGTTAAAATGTATACCAAACGCTAGGAGCAGCAGCAGCATCATCATCACTACACAACAATTGTATAACAATAGAAGAGCAGATATACTCCTCTCCTCTCACCTATAGTCTCTGATGCGTTCCGGCTTGAACGTTCGTTCATATCCCAGCCCAGCTATTTCTGTTGTGAATTTTTGCTGTTGCATCATATCTAACCAGCAACTGCAACTTTTTTTCATTTGCTCTGTTTAGTATTGTAAAAAAGAGTTAATAATTACATTTATGGGAAGGAGTTAAAGAACTGCAAGGACTGTTTGTGTTGCAGTTGGCAGTTTTTGATTTTGTGGGGGATTATTATTGCAGTTTTTAATGAAACTATGAAAAGCAATTAGTTGTTCGTAATAAACATTAAAATAAACAATATGTACCAAATAACTATTTTAAATTGTTCCCTTCACCCTTTTTGTAATAGACTCCCCCCCTTTAGCCTTGGTTTGTTGAGAACTTAAAACATTTTTTCTCTCTTTTTGACTTGCATTTACTCGACTACAAATTCTGCAAACAGAACCAAAAGTTTTAAGAGGATTATGTGGCATTTTAATTGCAGGGAATCAATTTGTTTATGACCAAATATTGCAGCCTTAATCTTGAGTAATCAAATCACCTCTCAGATGGCATTTTAATAAAAAAAATTCTTAAGCTTGTTGCTAAAGTATAATTGCTCATAAGAAACACCGCAGCTAAGAGTTTTTTTATATTCTACCTATATTCAGAAAAACCTATCTCAGCCCGACTTCTTATATGTGCAGGACTTCTTGAACGAAGCACAAGTTCGGAAAGTTTCTTAAATTTTTTGGCTTCTTTCCAAAAGATTTGTATACGTTTTGGTTGTTAGAAGATGTCATCATAAAGTAGTAGTAGAGAGATTTTTAGCTTATGACATGAGAGTCCGTTGTTCAAACCCCATCTCAAACATCTCGAACACACCGCAACGTTTTTTCTTCAATAGTCTTCTGAGAGTAAATAAAATTGTAATGTAGTTTCTCAAATCTGTCGTTCGGAGTCAACATTAACACTTATGAATAAAATTAACTCACACAACTTGGATTAAGTAAGAAGTTAGGTTGTATTCTTTTCTAAAGGGTTGTAATAACCAATTAAGTAAGCAATACCGATTTCCTTGTGTAACCTTTAAATGTTTGGTGTTTCTTAATAACGTATCAGCAGTTATGGCACAAGTCTTGCGAACTAAAGTATTGACTCTCGATTTATTTGTGAAGGAAAAATATACTTTGAAGGTAGCACTGACCTATACCACTGCTTTTGCTTTTAAATGGGAACCTCAATTGCCACAAATTAATGACTTTCCTTTAGTCTCCCCACTCTATACTTAAAGTGCGTGCAGCATAATCGTACACGGCCATGAAAACAAACAGCAAATGATTCTGTTATTCCTGGTAAAGATAACATTTTTCAAAAAAGATTTCAATTCTTAGCACCACAACTTGCAGCTGTTGTTTCTGGCGAAAAACGAATAAAAATAAGGAGAAGAAGAGAGAATAATATTTAAGTTCATTAACACTATGTAAAATACAAAATGAAAAGGAATGAATTCTAAAATATGGCACAATATGCGAGCGATAATAAAAGTTCATTAGATCATGACTTTTCGTACACACATAAACATGTATGTACGTGGTACACTAATAAACCATAAATTTAATGAAATATTAGGATCACCACGTAAATGTACAAATGGCCCTACATGAGGTAATAAAAACATATTGCTTGTGTGGCGTTTTTTTTTTTATTCTGTAAAGAATCAAATCAATTTTCACTCCCGCCGTAAAGAATCCCATCAACGCCAGTCAAAACTTGACAAAAAGCAAACCGTGCAGAGATTCAGTCACTTATCTACAACTAGCCTGCCAGCCAACCAACCAGCCAGCATCTTTCTTCGATGGAGCACATCATTATCATCAAGTAATGGATAATAAAGTAATGGAATGCAGTTGTAGACAGCGCGTTTTTTCTCATAGAGTGTCTCAGACAAAAATAAAAGAATTGGAAACTAAAATAGGAATTCTTAAAGCAGTCAAGATAGACTATGAGAACACTTTATACTTTAAGGTTAGATTAAATGCGGCGAGCATGAATCCTATCCCATAAATGCATCTCCTCTGAATGTCCAACATCTATTCCATTAGTAGACAGTGCCGATCGGACGTGTCGTAGCGTATACTGTCCTTATAAGTGTATTCGCAATAGGCAAAGGGACAGTCGCATTTTGCATCAAGTAAGCATTCTGCCAAGTGTTATTGCTACTCCATATCACATTAAGAGTTATTTACCATTCCAGTGAAGGATTTCATTTCTTCAACTACTTCTTCTTCTTCTTATTTTTTGCCTTTAAAATTCAATTCTAGACTGATCCCTAATAAATGTGAATTTATAAGGTTACCATAGAAAAGTGCACTTATTTACACAGGTTCTTCATTAAAGCGCAATTTGTTATTCTCTTAAAAGTCCTATTGATGCCATTCGATAGGTAGAGAGCATACGTAAAGTAAGATTTTCCATGACTCTGGCTCATAAATGCGTTTGTGGCTTATTTTCATACACCCGCGACTTAAGAAACCGTCAAAAGAAAAAGTCTAACATTGTCAAATCGCACGATAGCGATGGCTTGGCTAACGTCGTTCTCAGAGAAATATCGACAGATGACGTCGTAAATGACATAAACATAAACCTATTGACCACTTTACAAAAATCTAAACCGACAGGAACTACAGAAGACCAATTACCTGCTTAGCCAAAAAAACTTACTTAGAATAACTGAGACAAAGGAAAAAAGTGATGATAGCGGACGGCACTGCACAAATTCATAAAAATAAAACGGTCTAAATACATAAGATATTTTGGTCATATTAGTGTATACAAAAGGTTTTCAAAATTATTGCTCAAAAATAAGACATCCGTTGCTGGAGTAAAATTAATCAAAATAACTTCAATTCCAATTCGATCGGTATAATTAATGCCAAAGCCAGGAGGTTCACCTTTTTAATGTGTTGCCAGCATCAACAAAAATACAAGTGATAGCGTAGGGTACTACACAAAAAAAAAAAACTAAAACAACAAATATTTTTAAAGGTTTCACATTTTACGTTTCTCTACAGCCACCAGATTTTACACCATTCGTCTTGAGACAATCTGCAGTAAAATCAGGAAAAAAAGATTTTCATTTTTTCTTCTTAAAGCTCAACAATGGCTGTCTAGAAATGATTAAAGAAAACCTACTGTCTATGAGGAGTACGATGAGAATATTGTGCAGTTCTTTGCGTTGACTGGCTCGTTCATTGTCTTCATTAGCCTACGGTGGTTTAGGAACAGATTCCTTTATTTATAACCACTTCTAAAAGAAAAAGGATGGGGAAGGGACGACAACACTATATTTCAAGTATATTTCAAAAGCTTCAAAAACTCTATTATTCTTCACAAAGGAATAAAGGAAAAAAGAGCAGAAAAAATAATTTCGTTAGTTTCTTATTTATTTGCCGGTCCATTCGCCTTTCCTTATGGTCAAATTTCTTTTCTTTGCAGTACAAAAAATTAAGTGTGGAAGAGATACTGGCAGATTTTGGCACTTTAACTTCAATGAGAATTAAAAGCAAAGGAAAGACAGGACTTGGGCACACCTTTCCAAAGACCAACGTGTGGAAGAAAATTAAATACCTTTGTTAACTTTTCACTGCGTTTTTTAAATCTTTCGCGATAGTTTTAAAATAATTAAAAAAAAAATTAAAAGAAAATAAGAAAAACTAAAATGAAATAAAATTTATTGATTTTAGAGAAGCAAATCTTAAGAAAAGTGATTCAAATTATATGCAACCATAATTCTTTTGCAAATAATTGCCATATTTTTCACTCCATAAAGGCTTCTTGACATCGCTCTGACAACAAGGAAATATCAGTTAAAGTTTAAACCTTATATTAATCTTCTAATTTTCGTAGATGATGTATGACGAGTAGAACATTGAAGTATTTACAAGGCCGCTGAGCAATAGAGCTGAATTCATTACGTAGTTCAGACATCGAACGATATACAATAAATGTTAGATCAGCCAGATCTTTCATTAAACTTTCGCTAGCCCTAGGATATGGAAGTTTTAATAGAGACATTCAAGTTCTGACTTTCGATTTAATAGAACAACAGGTTATACGTTAAAAAGATATTTGCAAGACCGAGAGCTTCAGACAACTTATTAGAACCACTACGTCATGCTTAGGTAATTTCAGAAGGTAATTTTGCAAAAAATGAAACTTGTCAAATGTAGGGTTTGGTTTTGTGATTAAAAAGATTGTCTGCAAATACAAATAACCAAGTTTTAATTTTAAATCTAACATAGTTACAAAAATGTAGTATAACCCCCTGCAAGTAACCTAAGCTGGAAGTCTTCTGATTCCCACAGATGACAAAATCAGTCGTGAACATACTAGGCCAAGGCGGCGTAATTTAGTAAGAATGATCAAGTGATGCATGAAGTCGCTTATTAGATGAGACCCCGAAAAAAATTAAAATGAATGAAAATCTCAGCTCTTACAACTTGAATAAAACGAAATAAAAATTGCAATGAAAAGTTTCACATATTAGTGGTTCGAACCAATTAAGTAAGTGCCAATGTTTTTCCCCACTATAAAGCGATAATCCTTATTATGTAGAGTTTAGTGAAAGACTTTAAGGAATGGGGTTCTAAGAACCTCCACCTTCCTTTTCTCCTGAATTTTGTAATTTAATATAAAGTATTTCATCTTATTATGATACAGCTTGGAAAATTGGGTTATTCGATATACGCATACAAATACAGAACAACAAAGTGTACAGAAACAAGGATTCTTTCAGGTAACAGTTAAAGACTACAGTTCTAGTTAGAATTTTAGATTCAGAACTGACTTCAAAGAGAATTAAAATTTAAAATATATTTAAAATGCTACAAACTAATCATTAAGCATCCTGTATTATTAGTCCACTTACCACAGTAGAATTGTTTTTTGAAATTTCGTTCTTTTCGTTTGTACAACAGTTACCAGTTTAGCAAAGTCGGACTTACCTATACAGGAAAAAGAAAAATGTGAAATAAGGTTAATTATGGAAATATGATAGCAATTACTGGTTAAAATTGAAAAGTACGCGTTACATTTCTACCCAAAAACTTTTAACCGAATTGGAAACCTTCATTCTCGATATTAAGCTACGTGAGCTAGTTGAAGCCATATATATTTAAAACACTTTTATGCTCCTTATATTAACAGAATATAATATGATAACAATAAGGCAAAAACGGTGTAGTGAAGATGTGAAGAACATTAATTTTGAGTCGATTCCAAAAAAGGATGGGACATGGTTGCACCACTATATATCTTAAATAAAGATACAGGACTGAAACAATTGACATAAGAGAATGCAAAGACAGTTCGAGCTGCAAGTGGGTTCGGTCAAGGCGTCTCTTCCCCCAGATATGTGTGGTATAATTTGTATTGATATTCAAAAAGAATAATTTGTCAAAGAGAGGTTCCCCGTTGTTTGGTTGAAGCACGTATCAGCTCAGTAAGAGCGTCAAGTAGAATAGTCAGAGACCGCCTAGATCATTCGTAACCTCAAGTCATTGCGAGTACCTCATATCTGGTTTGTTAACTTTAGGTACACACGATATCCTCGTGATATCCTACCGTGCTTACTTATTGCCCATTTTTAAAAGATTTGGCAACAATAAAGAAGTACAGTTGAAGACGCATACAGTTCCTATTCTCAGCAGAATACGGAGGTTATTCAACTTCACTTCAAAAGGTGTAAGAATGTCGGTTGAAAAGTAAATCGTTGAGGTTTATAAATCAATTGTTATTAATGGTTATGGCCAATAGTTATGGCCACAATTACAGTCTTAAATTGTATTAAAATAATTTAAAAATTGAATAGAGTCTTTAGTGTTAGGTCTTTAAACTTTTGATTTTTCATGCTTCATGCTCTTCCCTTCATTAAGACAAATGAAATTCTAGGCATTTAAATGCTTTTATACCTTCATTGAAGAGAAGAAATGAAGAAGAAATTTTCACATATACGGAAAAAAAAGATGAGGAAATAAGTTAAGTGCTTAAAAACAGCAAATCTCTGTTAAATGTGGTACTAAAAATTTATGACTTCTAAATGGAGCGTATGAAGCGCAAAATGTTCCAACAAAACAACACAGAGCTTATTACGACAAAAGAAAATTAATCTGTTGAATAATGAATAACAGTTTAGGAGTTCATAATGCCCTTTTTGGGCGTTAAATTTAAATTCAAATTAAAGTTAAAATGAAAAAATACAAAGAAAAGCGATAAAATAAATTTACTTTTTTTCTTTTCTGACTTTTCTGTAACCGTGATTCCTTTTTAAAAAAGGGCTACACTTCATTAATCCTCTTTATTTCTCCAAATAATTGTTTCGTGTTGTTGGAAAAGCTCCACAAATCATCATCGACAGTGTTTTAAGGCACACTTAAAAACCCATAAGAAAAATAAGAATCCAAACGAGTATATTTTCGTTCCTGTTTCTTTTTAAGAGAATACTAGACTTAAGTAACAAAAAAGAAGTAAAAGAGTACATACGTAACTTTCAACAATGCAGACATACAGTCAGCCATCGAGGCGGTAGAGAAAATAATGCGTAGGTTTGTAATAAACGCTCTAACAACGTATTTGTAAAGGAATAAAATCGACATCATGTCGTAATGGCATAGATTTCCAGTCGTTCGATCAACTGAGGGTATAATACTGATGAGTGCGTACGCAGTGGTCATCCCTTAGTATATATCTTCTACAGGGGAAAATGTGCGATAAATTTGGTAAACAATATGACGTTATGAAAGTTGGACCCCATTTGCATTAACATCACTACCTAAAGGTCCCCTGGATTATAATATCGTTCATATACTTCTTCAACTTCTTTGTGTAGAGCGCATTCGAAACCTCCCATTTTTCCTTACTCTAACACATAAACCATGCTGAATAAAATCGACGGTATGGGTTATGTTAACTTTGAGGATTGCTGTGATTTATGTGACGCATACACCTGCGTCTTGAAGAAAGCCAATATGTAACGTCTAACGAGGACGAATAAAATAATCTCGTTTCACATTACCTGAGATAACCAAGTCCTGAAATACCTCACTTCGGCGACTTCCTCTCAGCAGATTTCTGGCAAAAACTCTGAGAGTAAATAAAATTGCCATGAAAAGTTTCTCAAAAATCTGTTGTTCGGAGTCGACTTTAAACTGTAGGTCCCACCACTCATGTATAAAATTAACACACACAACATAAGTGGTGTGAGAAACTAGGACGTTGTACAATGGGTCAATTCGACCTCCGGGTACTGTACTTGTGTTAATTGACAAGTACACGTCCTCTAACCTAACCTAACCTAACTTTGGATGTTCCCTTTGCAAGACCCTATAGAACATTCAGAATCCTATTGTCTTCTCTGACAATGGAGATTGAATTGTATTGATCTCTGGTGGAGAATCAATACGGCCCATAACGGACATAATTAGTATGCACTGTATGTAAGAGCTGTCAATATGAAGACGAGAAAGAATAGAAACAAACTGGTCCAAGTCGCGGGTGTCGAGTATTAAACACTTTGGTGTTTGTCCCCTTTGGTGTTTGCATGATTTGTTCTTCTGCCTCAGAGATAAGTCACTAAAATATGGGTCCAATTTCATCAGTAATACCAGGCACATCGAGTGAGGGTCATGTAGTTTGCATTCAGATTTGGGGGAGCTTTTCGCTGAAATATCATATCTCAGGCTTTATGAATCTTTCATGAACGTCCGTGGAACGGATACCGCAACTTTGTTCGATAGATGGGTTTAAAAGGACTGACTGACCCCATAAGCTGGATTTATGCCAGTAATCCAATCGATAAAACGTTTATTTTTGGAAAATTTTAGATTTGTTTCACTTGGAGCCGAATTTTGTAGAAAATTATGATCAGAATAATCACCTTTTCGTGTGACGGCAGTGACCTCTCTTAATGTAGAACAAGCGAATATTAATACCTTTAGGTTCACTACAAGACTATTTGTGTTTTCATTTATAAGCTTTTACACAAAAATGTTTAGGCACTGTAGACAATAATAGTCGGGGAAGAAAGAAAATTACGCAGGACTTCCTTTGGAATATAAAATATTTATTTGATTTTTTATTCAATGAAGACAAAAAAATTTAGAAAATATTATTCGTTTTACATCAAAAAGAAAAAACCATTTGGAACGCATTTCATTGTTCGTCATTCCAGTAATTTCATTACTTTAAAGATCTGATAACGCGTATACACTTCAGAGTTTCTTAATACCACGAATAAAACTGGTTAGAAACACATTAACAAACATTTAGTTTAAGAGTGTATCAAATTAAATGGAACGACATCGACAACGACAATGACAACAATGATGGCAATAAGGAAAGAGATTTTAAAGTTAATAAAACGACGCCTCCGCTTTAAGCAACAACAAAAACAACAGCCATCGTCTTAACAACATACAAATTGTTTCTTGTATTTATTTAATGCTTTCAAGGATTATGTCTCCCGCTTTGCCTTCTCTTCCAAAACCCCTCAATGTTGTTTTGTACACATTACGATGGCATGTGAAAGCGTGACAAGATATACGAATTATGAGAATATCTTTCAATGATATTGTGTTACTAAATAGAGGAGGATATTAATAATGAAAATAATGAACTAAAGGGAATAAGAGAACTAAAAAGAGAGAAAAGTATCATAAGATTTCGTAAGGAAAACTTGAGGGAAAAGGACAAGAAAATGTTTATGGGGAAGTAAAAAGTGTAAAGACCATGCGAAAAAATGCCGTTTGATATTTTTTCTCTTTTTGTGATAATCATGGTGTGTGATACCAATTCCTTTCGAATATGATGCTCTTGATTTTAAAAATATTCAGAAAACCGAGTCATTAAAGAAAAACTATTACGTTTTAAAATACAGACCTCCAGACAGTAAATACCTCGAAGTTTTTAGTGAGTTCGTGACGATTGCGAAATACTTGTTAGGCAGACATTCGTTTAAATTTATGTACGCTATACCACGAAGGTTCTTCTGTTTAAATTCGATACTAGAATCTCATTAGATTTGTAAGGACTATGAAGATTATTAAAATGAGGATCATGTTTGTTATTTTGCTGGCAGTCGAACTGTTCTCTTGGTGGAAGAATTCTAATACAAGACGTTCCCTCCCTTGACATTATTATTATCAAATCCAGCTGGTTGACTTACGGTGGACAATTTAAAGCAAAATATCATTTGATGCCACATTCCTCACGAATTATAAACCACCATTACGCATACACAGTTGTAACGCCTATTGAGCATTACGTCCAGTTAACCGCAATAGTTCACCATCAACATTCCAGGAGGAAAACCACATACAAATTATAACTTCTGTGCTGTCCGAATGTAGTCGAGTAAAGCTCCATAATTGATTGAAAACATGCAAATTGGTTCCACTCAGGACAATATAATTTACTTAATTGGTCATTACAACCTCTTAGTTAAGATTTCAACATGTTCCTCATATCACGAACATCGTATGTGTTAATTTTACAGGTTAACGCCGACTCCGAAAGACAGATTTAAGACAGTTTTCATGGCGTTTTTATTTCGTCTCAGAGTTTTTGCCAAGAGGCTGTTATATCGTCATATATTTTGTTCATACTTGGACTCGTTTCGGATGCCTGAGCCGGGGTTTGAACCACAGGCTTTGATCTAATAAGCCTATACACTACCTATTAGTTTACAGCAACTTCACATCGACATAGTACCACAAATTGTACCGTCACTTATTCTTACACAGGTGATATAACCCATTGAAATGATAACTCAGGTAGTAGCGCCTCGACAGAAAATTCATTTTTATCAATGTTTGTCTTCTGGAATTTCTAATGGTTGTATCTCTATAGGAGGAAGAACTTGTTAATCGTATAGCTCAAAGAGATCCTCGGTCACACTCCCAATGTGCGATACTGAAACACGCCTTGGAAGTATAAACGCAAATCCGTTGCCACTGACGTCGAACTAAAATGCAACCCAGGAAAGAAATACCTTCTTTGGCAAGTTGTTGAAGGTAATCAAAGCACTTTCCGCAAACCGTAATTTCAATAAAGATAAAGAGAGTGCTCCCAGTAGTACCTGACAATCTGTATATATTATTATGTGGGCACCTCTGAACCCCCACTATACTTTATTCAGGAAATACCGAAATTTATTAGCATTTTTCATTAAATTTCTTTAACTCGTTTGGAAACCCGTAAACCTCTGATAAAATATTCTTGTGGTATCCAAAAAATGAAAACAAACAGAAAAAACAAAAGATTTACTCATATTGACATGTCATTATCGTCTGTCTCTTTACCTACACAAAAAATGATATTTTTCTTGCCACAATTTGTTACCAATAAACAACAGTAAAAACAAAAACAAATAGAAAAAATGGTAATCATATCCTTACAAAAATTGCAAAAAAAAAACTGTGCCATGGAAGTGAAACCATTAATTGCCCCTTCTTACGTATTAAAGCTGTACGAGAGATAGAGAAGGATAGAAGAGAACAGGGCTCCTCTTGCAAGCTTGACAACAAGTGTCATTAAATTAATGGATACGATTTTTTAACACATTTATTTTCGGGAGTGTAAATGCAACTATGACAACACCAACAATATTCATGATAAAAAATAAGAAAATTTTTTTAACATCTTCCCTGTTTTTGACAGCGCCTTAAAATTTATGTGTTTGCTTGCTGCTACGTTTTTTGTCCTTATGAAGTCAATATTTAATTGTATGAATATTTGTTAGTGCTGTTGTTGGTATTGCTGCAGACATTGGTGTTGCATGACTCTTTTAAGCATCTTGTACTTCTGCTCTTTTTTATTCCTTTTGCTGCTTATTCTTTTGGTATCATTTGCTCGTTTATGCTCCTCCTTTCTCGTTTTCCTTATTTTCTTATACATTCACAACAAATTGATTTAAATTGTTGTTGTCATTGCTATTGTAGTTGCGGTGCTGTGGTAGTTGTGGGTCAAGTTTTCAAGTAAGCATGAGTGTATGTATGCAAGTGAGGCATTTTGTAGCATTCAATTTGTGTAATCTCTGCATTTATGCAACATCGGCAAAATCGACACCAACAATGGGAGTAACAACACTGGTTAAGTGACATGCAATTTATACCCTACACTGTCATCATACTGGGTTGTACTGTACGAAATACTAGGTATCTATGACATAAAAAGAATATGAAACTGATTTATGATGTTGCTTAGGGTGCAATTCAGATTGATATCTTGTTAGATAGTTTCGTATCATTTACATATAAGATTCGGACACAAGATCCGCTATATAGGGAAGGCGTAAATCTAGTTTAATTTCCCGCATCTAAATATAGCAATAAGAATAAAAGTTATGAAACTGACAGCACTTTCTATAGATCTCTGTTTAAATACGTACACATACATACATAATTGGTCATAACAACCCTTCAATTAGGATTGCGACCTAGCTTCTCACACTACTTATGTTTCGTGTGTTAATTTTATACAAGAGCTGAGGGACCTCCAGTTAAAAGTCGACTCCGAACAATAGATTTTTGAGAAACTTTTCATGTCAATTTTATTTACTTTCAGAGATTTTGCCAGAAATCTGCTGAGAGGAAGTCGCCGAAGAAATGCTTTTTGTATTTTGTTTTGATGTTTGGCCTGGGGTTTAAACCCTGGCTTTAAGCAACACACTACCTACTAGGCTACAGCGACTTCAATTTTCATTTATCGGATTAAATTTATATTAAAATGAGAAATGCATTCAATTCTTGGTGTATTTGCACGCCTTTGTAAAGAAATTTGTTCATTTGCAACAGAAATTCTGGCAGCAGTTCATAACACGTAAGTAAGGCGGCATGACATTTTAGTTTATAAGATATGATAATTACGAGACGTAAACTTGCTGAAGAAATAAGCAGTTATTAAGGACCTTATGGCAGGCAGGATGTGAAATATATTTTTATAATGCCTAAATGGTTTTTTATATCAATAAATAAAATATATGCCTAAGGTTCTCAGTGCTGGAATTGTGTTAAAGTTAAGCAAACCTCTGAAAACCTGAAAAGTTCCACTTAATAGCAAAATATTCTGCGATTCCTGACATGTTAATTTCTATACAGGTCGCACTTTTGGCGGCTCCCGGTTTACCATACAGAATCGTTTTGGCAGTGTCCGAAAATGATGTTTACTGTTTTGTAGATGTGCGAAGCTGAGCTGCTCCATGTCAAACACTTCATTTTTAATTTTTTCTATTTAATTTTACTTCTTTCTTGTGTTCATACAATATTTAATTAACAGATTTTTATTTGATTATTGATTTACTTTTATCACCACCACCAAAAAATTAAATAAAATAGTAATAAAAAACCACAAAATAAATGACAATTTGAGTAACCTAGACATTAATAAGAAACTAGGTATTCAAACACAAAGCAGCGCGATGTTTCAGTGCAACATGAATTGACAGTAAAAAATTTTATGGACAAACTTTTTGTTTACGATTTTCAACGAGAACTGACCCGAAATGACAACAGTCCACGAAAATTTAATCATGTCGGACGGATACACCAAAGTATAGCCTTGCAGTCGATGGATTGATGACCAAAAAAGGTCTGTGGTGATCGGTTTTGATCTCTAAATTGAGGAGATTAAAGCAAGCAATTCAATTAAAATTAGCAGGATTTAAGAGCGATAAAGATGTTATGGTCTATCATTACAACGCCAAACTACACACATCTTCAATGAATGACCTTATAGAAACTGAGAGACGAAGACGTGAACATTTTCATACATCCACCATATATAATTTATTTCGGTCTCTACAGAACTCCCATAATCTATAGCACGCTTACACCCGGAGACTCATTTGTCCATTGTGATCGGTCAGAAAAATTAAACAGGTCTCAAACTAGTGTTAATTTCCGCAGAAAGAAAAAGAGAAAAGAATTAACAAAGTAAAGGTAAGTGACAAAAGGAAATATAATAAGAACGGAAAAGAAAGTAGTAACATAAAACAGAGAACGAAAAGAAAGGTGAAATATCCCCTAACCCTTATGTTTAAAGGTGACATAATGTTACCCTGGATATCATCTATCCAGTCAATCCTGTTTACGAAACCTATTAGATTCTAAAGTTTTCAGTACTTCAGACTCTCCGGTTCCCCAAAAAATCGACCACCTCGACATAGACAGTTGCATAAAATAAGACCTACTATTACTTCTACCTCTTCACAGAATCAGAAATATTCCTATTCAATCTGATGAGAATCATCGTGCCTAAAGCGCTTATGTCTTATATACTTAAGACTAGTTTCATGCCCTTAAGGTTGAGATTTGGACACAAGACTCTTACAACCCTATGGTCTGATTTATATTGCCACGCACGATTGGTAAGTCGAATAAATCCAAAGAAACCTTCTGCCATTTATTTCAAGCTGATCCTGATGTTCATCTAGAAATTCGTTGCCAGTAACGACATAAGGTTGCTTAGTAGACCTTTACTCTTCCTACTGACGTAAAAACATGCCCTTTTAAAGCTTTCAGATTTGTTTGATTACTTATCTCTATAAATTGTTACCCTTAATTTGTTCGGTATAACAACCCCTAGAATTTAAGTTAACTTGACGCCAATGTAGTTCTATCAGTAATACCGAGTGTCTCATTCTATAGGAAACCATTCAGTCTAAATCACACATAAATACAACATTTTTTACAAAAATTGGAGCTTAGTCCCAGAATTTATGTTATTGACAAGTGAAGTGCTCTCGGTACAATATAAGGGATGGCTCCTTGTGGAACATTTCATTTTGGCTGTGGTTCTTGCAAAAGCAAGTAAAGTTTTATTACATTAAAAATTTGAAAAATAAACAGACTCTTAGTGAGAAAAAAATCCAGTTGGGAGGTATAATTATATTTATTACCGGGTAATGTAATTGGTAACGTGTTTGCTCACAAATTTAATTCAATAATAAATAATAATTTTCAATAAATTTCATTTAATTTTTTTTTCATTTCATGCGGCTCCGTTACTGTTAAACAGAATAATTAAGGCTAATTCTACCATATTTAGTTGTTGTTTGGTTATAAAACATTTTATAATTGCATTCGAATGATATTTTCGTTTCAATGTTTGCCTGCCATTTATATTATTACAGAGCATTTGGCTCGAGGGTAATAATATCCAAACAAGAAGATACCTTTTATGTGGCGAAATAAAACACAAAACTATCGTTTTAAATAAAAATAAATGAAAAAATTAAATGAAATAAAAACAAAAAAATAATAATAAAAATCGCGTGCATTCATTAACTGAATGAGTAGTAGTTATCGTCTTAGTCGTCGTCCTCATCAGCAGCCACTAACATGGGCCAAAGCAGTTGTGAATTCCGTCCGTCTTCATCAGTCATTGCGGCAGCAGCAAAACTTTGCTTATACATCATTATCGTCATGATGTAAGTAAAAGATAGAGAGAGAGAAAAACATTTGCATTTTTTAAATTTTCTTTTCCTTTGGATTTGTTTTGGGGCATGGATATCATTTCAGTTGGGCTCTACTTGTGCCATTTATTTTAAACATACATTATGACAAGTAAACATATTATTTATGTAAGTGTCTGTAGGTATGAAAATAATAATAACGATGATGACGTTGAATATATCATCTTCAAGTCCATTGCACTCCTTTACTGCAACTGTTGCAGGTCTAAATTGTTGAACAGTACAAAAGAATGAATGGGAACATAAAGAATGTGCTGCACATTTGGATTATAGCAGGGCATACAGCTGTCAGTATGATTTCATATTTACCTTTAAGACTGTCTAAACTAGTCTGTCTTCTGCTCCTACTACTGCTGCTGCTTAGCTATCCATTTATCCATTCTAGAATACCCAGTATCAGTCTCAGTTCCAGTCCCATTCATTTATTTAACAAAATAAATTAGAGATGACGTTGCATTCACAAAACAAAATTTAATTTTCTTGCATTAATTTTGTAATATAAACTAAACAAACCACAAGTAATTCGGTTATTTAGACCTTAAAATTACGAGAAAACAGACCACAAATCAACCTGGTCAAAAACCCTATGAATAAAAGCAACGCAAAACAACAAGTTTAACATGACATTTTACTTCTGATGCGCACGCGTGCATATTTTTATTACAACTGACAACGATGTCCGTTTACTATTAAGAGGGGGAAGATAAGCCATCAAGTCATTTAAAAGTGTTCGGAGTTTACATGCACAACAACTACAAGGCAAGGTCAAAAATAATTGTGAGTTTGGCAGCAAGAATTTTAAAATTAATTGACAATGAAATGAAATCAAAATGAACATCAACACACAAATGAAACAGCAGAAACAAAATTGAAGCAATTATGATTTTATTCACCTACACATACTATGTCTACAATTCAAATCAGCTTTGGGTCAGGTAGTAATTTTTTGTGGAAAGCCAACGTAAACAACAACAGTTTCCCAATGGCGATGCTGACCAGTTGAATCAAACTTTACTGGTGAATAAATATTGACCACCATTGGTAATAATTTACATTGTTTGTGATTTTTAGTTTTTCTTCTCTCCTGTTCGATTTTTATCAAGATATTTTATTTTCATTCATATGTTGTCAAAAAGTGAAAGTCAATACACAAATGGTCACCCCTCAAGTGATACATACGATTTACAACAGCAATAATAGCCACAACAAGAGTGAATAATAATAAATATTGGGTGATATAAAAAGTGTGTTCTATGTTTGGAAAGGAAAGTTTTTTCTCAAACAAAATGGATTTGAGTTGGAGCAGACTTATTCAAAATGAAGTTTGTTTCGTGCCTAAAATGTAAATCCTGTGACGATGAGAATGAATCATCGGAGCACGTGCTTGGAACCTGTGAGGCATTAAAGCATGCCAGAAGGAAATATCTGAGTGCAAACCAGTTGCTGGGAAAGGAATTTATGTCGTTAGCATCCTGAAATTAGTCGTGTTATTAGGTTATTATAAAGATTCTCCATAAAGAAAATATGTATGAGAGAAGTGCTATAGACCACATGGTGGCAGTAATAAAGTAGCTCTTCACCCCAATAACAATACTAACAGCCTGATGAGGCGATCACAATTGTATCGAAGCTGTGAAGGAAAGGCGATCAGAATTGTTCAACAGAAAAGGGAGATGCTGTATGATCTTAACACATGATCAAAAGAGGGAGAATATGTTTGGAAATGAATGGACAACGAAAAGGAAGATAAAGTCAACGACTCTTCTTAAACCAAGTGGCAATGAAAACTTTTGTTGGGAAATTACATAAAGAGGAGACCTGAGTCATTTCGGGAGTGCTTTAAACTACTCTTCAGTGATAGCTTTATTAGCTGCTTAGGGAAGGTCAAAAGGTTATAGAAAATAAGGGGAATTTTTTAGTTGATTTCAACTGAATGACGATGGAGAAGATTCAAGAACTAAAATTTGAAAAAACCTACTGCAAAGGAAACAAACACAATGACTTTCATGGTGTAGAATATGTTTTATGAAATATGTTTTAAAAAATACTCACATATCATGTACCATGCTTGAGCACATACACACGTGTATATGTGTTTTTATTTTCTGATTACATGATATTGAAGCGAATAGAAATCCTTCTCTGGGCTGCAATAGGAAACAACACAACAGAAAAAAGAAAATATTTTTAAACGGATTACGATTCTTGTGTGTGTACAAGAAATTTAAAAAGATAACATAATCAATAAATAAGACAAAAACAACAGCGACAATAACAATGGCAACAACAACCATAAACATCACCGAGAGCATAGCCTGGAGCAATGCCATGGATTGAGATACAAAAGCATTGAAAAGGATAACGGTTTATGGTAGTCTATTTTTGTTTTTGAAAAAATTGTATTCCTAATAGTTGGCATTGAAGATGAAATTGATTTTAAACTACGATTAAAACAAGTCAGGCAAACAGGCAGTTATGGCCGAATAAATAACTGGTGCTAAATAAAATACAGTGCTTTGCAAAAAAGTCGCCTTTTTGCACTTCCTACGCTACCAGTAAACAATTTTTAAAATTTTCACTTGCAATATTCTTCACGTCACAACGAGCCACTATGTGTACTTAAAGTTACCACTTCAAATATTCCACACTTTTACTGTAGATGGAATGAGGAATCTTGCTGCACTGCCAAGTGGCCCACGATGGATAGAAACCGCACCAACCAACTAATCAAGGTTGACCACAGTGGCATATCGATCACAGTGGCCAATTTTATTATGGGAAGACACGCGGAAAGACTGTAGACCTCAACAAACGTTTTTAGACGAGGTTGTGGGTCTGTTGAAGAGGAGGAAACAATGCCCATATCTTACGAGAAAGATTCAGGCTCTCCATTCCTTGTCAGCTTAACTGAGTTATGATCCATTGACTTCAAGGACATAGCTTCGTTTACTAAACTTTCAGGCTGGATTCCAGCATAGAGTAGATGTGCTTTTAATGTCCAGCAACTGCGCTGAGTTTGGGGGATTTCGGTCATGCGTTTACCTGAGGCTCCAACGGCCCGCTATGCGTGCTCAAGTTTGCTTTGGAAATCAAACCTACTACTTCGACCTAATGTAACCTATTGTAGATGGACCGAGTGAGGTGAATCTGTGATATTTTCATTTCAGCAAAACATTAAGTAAACCACGCTTGGATTCGGAGCATTCACAGCATTTTCATCGTATTCTTTAGAATTTTTGCGGCATAATTTTTAAGAATATTTACCAATATTTTCAAATATATTTTCTAATTTTTAAAATCTCAACACAACTTTAATTCGAGCGACAAATTAACGAATTGTCTTTAACGAAAATGTAGGCTTAAGTGTAATTTTGCAAACGCTTATATGTTAAAGAAATCGATCTGAGAACTTCAACTGCAATCCAGTGACAAAAGACCGGGTATATTTTTCTACAACAAAGAGATGCCATCATGAAGATATTTGGAAAGAAAAGAGAATAATAATGCGCGTATCATACTTAATATGTCACGATGTTTGAAAATTTGCCGAAATATGCAAATAAGTGGGAAATAAAAATACAAGCCGCTTCATATAAAATGTGCTGTGGTGTGTATTGAAGTTTTTGTTTTTTAATTCTAATCTATTAATAAAAAGAAAGCTTTTAATACGTATTCACCGCTTGTACATTATCAACTTAAAAATAAAAACTACTCAGTAACCATAACTACAGAGTTATATTTTTCATTTTTTACAATTTTTATTACAAATTATTGTTAATTTTCATATATTTTCATAAATTCATAAGAGAAAAATTATTGCATTTTATGGTTGAAAAAAAATTAATTTTAAATATTTTTATGTACGTTTTTAATTGTCATTTATTTATTTATTTTTAGCGTTTAAGCGTATTAATTAAATTTGTTTTAATTACTGCGGTTATTAATTTTTTTATGAAACAAACCCCAGCCATTGGCAATGATGGTTCATTACCAGCTATAGAAAATATAAGAGTGTAGTCTCACAAGCTCTAGGAAATGAAAACATTACAAACGTTGTATCCTTGTAGAAATAAAACAATGATAATATCTAATGAAATGCAGCAGTAGTTAATGAAAAACTGTGGGCAGCAGAGGTCCGCAAAGCCATATAAAAAAGAGCAAGGAAAAGAGAAGTATGAAAAACAATGAGGGGACTCACCTCGGTTCGTATTGATACCATAGTGGTATCATATTATTAAAGGAAGGAAAGAGGGCGGAGAAGGATGTCCAAATTGAATTATTTTTTACCATATCAGTCTGTTAATATCATGAGTTTTTTACCTTTGATATGAAAGTAAATTAATTAGAAATATTAATAGAGACAATAAGATACAAACTACCAATTTCTATCATCAACTTTTGTATCACAGTCATATTCATAAAGGTTGCAAGGGTCAGTGATTACTTTCTTATTGTGGCGCAATCATCAGCATGAAAATTATGTGTGATGATTTACTTCCAAGTGTTTTTTTAATGCAACAATTTGTTGAGCCAATCATCAAGCTGTTGACGATGAATAATTTTAACTCAAAACAAAATTAATTAAGAAACAGTATGCGAATGAAAATCGAAATTCATTTCTGGCGTAAATACAAAAACAAATGAAATATTTCTGATTTCGTTTTCATTTCTTTCATCTCTACAACTCTCTCATTCCACACCTCTACGTAGTTAAATAAACAACAAAAAGGCATTCAGGAAATAAAAATAGAAAAAGTGAAGACATTATTGCAGAAGAAGCAGCCAGAAAAAAGTGAAAAATAATGAGAAATTAATTTGCAAACGAACAGCAAATCCCCAGGTTAAATGCAAATCAAGCACTTGCAACTCCACACACACAGAGGACTGCACAAAGGGAAGATAATGAAAAACAATTCCATTAAATACTGAAGAATGCAATTCAGTATGAACAATTTAAATGAAAATAGCAAAAAAGAGTTGCCGGATTGAATTTAAAATAATTCGAATTATTTAAAAGGAGAATTGAGTAACGTAAGGGTTAAACTAAATAAGAAAAGTAGAATCAGCTTCCTCTTGTTCCCAAATTATGTGATAATACGGGTCAATGAACTCACCACTAAAGGTGTGTTCAAAAAAATGTGTACTTGGCGAAAAAAACGTCAGAGAGAAGAGAAGACTGTTCTCAATCCAAGCGACTTTAAGTCTATCTGAACTTATTCAATGATAATGATAAGAGCATTTAGACTTGCAGCACAATAGCCAGAAACTTTCTTGGAAGAGAGAGAAATAACTGCATCATGCATTTTATAGCAGTTTAGGTGTTAATCTCGGAAAGACAGAGGTGGAACTCTTCACTAGAAAGTACCAACCTTCGCCTTTTTGTCAATCAAAACTGCACTGGAAAGAATTGGAACTCAAGGAAGAGGTGAATTTTTTGTGCTTATTCTGGATAGAACGCTACCTGAATCGGATATGATACGATACAAACTTGATAGTGACACCTTTAGCACTGCACCTAAGTTAACACTGGAGATAATTGTATGTCCTCCCTTCTACATGATCTGTATTGTAGTGGGTTGGCGGCTAATATTAGTATCTCTGGAAGAATAGGTAGGGATTTGGATCAAATATTGATCACGCTAGGATTCTGAAAAATTTTGGACAATCGGGAACAGATATTGCGTGATACCGTGATACGATTTAGCAATGTAATTGAGGACATATTCACACGATTGATGAAATACAAAATAAAAATGAAATACAGTGAAATTACTGCCATTACATGTGTTCTAGGATCGTTTAAGAAGTTCACAAAACACTGCAAGCAGCAGAAGAAAGCCGTAAAGTCGCAATATAGGCGGACCAATTGAAAAACTGTTGAATAAGAGCAATACAGTGTGTTGCACGAAATTTACTGCCGACAAGAGTTTAGCTGTTGCTTCTTCCAATCGTTATAAAATACAATCGTTTTTAGACAGATGCACAAAGCCAACCAGCCATGACTTCAGTACAATATTCCGGATTTTTAGTGCAATTCCCAGAAGTTGTGAAACTCTGTTGTTAGAGCAGAGTAGATACTAGTGAGCTGTACTTCAATTGCTTCAACTTATTGCATTTATATCGTATTACCCACGGTTACTACTAAACATGATTGCTCATAAGTTACTTGCATAGTTCTCCTTTGTTTTATTCGGGAAATTGTCAGTCTCTTTGGTAGGCAACTTTAAACGCAAGCAAAGCAGGTCCTAACTTAGAAGGACAACAAATTCACATCACGGTTATCGAATTTAAAAAATTAAGAGGCTTAAATCTCTTAAACTCTCTATCTAGGAAGATCCCTAACTCCTGATAGAGGATATTATTAACAATCAACAACTCAGAAAGGTCTGACAATGCCACATCTAGAGCTAGCATAAGAGTTAACGTGAAAATTTTTTCTCCTCTTCATCGCATTCATGGTCATAAGCATAAGATCTTAGAATCTACCGCAGTAACTCAATCACCTTCGTAGCTGGAAAAGCAATAGAAACAATAAGAAGATTGAGGAGCCACAGCCCTTCAATTTATGAGGGATAATAACGAGTATAGTGTAGAGTGCGGTAGCATAAATAAAGTTAAGGAATGGTGGAAACTAGCACACTTGAATATAGAAGAACAGAGTGGCAGTAAAATAGTTTTTTCATAATTTAATGGCATCGCTATTACGAAAAATTGTTTCGACATGAACTGCTTCTGTCTTATCATTAACGTTCAACTTTAAAATTGACTTCAAATTGTTTTTGTTTTTGTTTTCTTTTGAATATTTCTCCTCTTTCTTATTAATTTTAACTGTGAATAATGGGTTCACTTAGTTATCATTTCTGTTGATGTTGCTGTTACTGTAGCTATTGAAGACAAACAAATTAAGCAAATTAAAAACGATTTAAACTACAAACATGTGCAAAGAAAAAATATTTTCAATTTTGTAAATCAAATAATTATGATGCTTTATAGAAATGTTTACAGCGTCTGCCACTTCTCTTACTGCTACTGCTGCTACGACTAGTGCTGTTGCAATTGCTTTTGCTTATGCCAGTGATGTTAACCCAGATGATGACATTCTCATTATGAAGTTGTCTGCAGTTAGGGAAGTCCCAGTTGTATTAAATATGCTGCCAAGATCACTTCTGTCTGTTTTTCATTTCTTTTTTAATTAAAAAGTTAACGATTTTATTAATGACATGGTATTTGAGGAACAATATTATATATACGAGGGTTGTTTGAATTTTATAAAACAAGCAAATTGCTTACTTGTTTGACTAGCCATTACAACGCTTTAATCAGGATTACGGCTTAGCCTTTCGTGCCACTCCTGTTGTATGAGGGGCGAGACCTACATCTCAACGTTGACTCCGAACGACAGATTTGAGAATATTTCAGCAAACTGCTGAGAGCAAGTCACCGAAGAAATATTTTTTTAAATTTCGTTTTGTTTGAGATGTCCGAGCTAGAATTTGAATCTTCTGGTATTATAAGCCAACAAGGTTAGGTTAGGTTAGGTTAGAGGACGTGTACTTGTCAATTAAGACAAGTACAGTACCCGGAGGTCGAATTGACCCTAGTTTCTCACACCACTTATGTTGTGTGTGTTAATTTTATACATGAGTGGTGGGACCTACAGTTTAAAGTCGACTCCGAACGACAGATTTTTATTTATTGAGAAACTTTTCATGGCAATTTTTATTTACTCTCAGAGATTTTGCCAGAAATCTACTGAGATGAAGTCGCCTAAAAAATACTTTTTGTATTTTGTCTTTGATGTCTGGCCTGGGGCTCGAACCCAGGCTTTTGCGTCTAATAAGCGAACACACTACCTAGTAGACTACGGCGACTTCAAAAGTACAATGGAGATGCCAGGGAATGAACCCAGGGCCTCTCACACGCAAAGCCAACAAACTATCTACTAGACTACGGCGACTTGGGATATGCCATTCGGAATATTGCGAATGTGGAACAGAAACTTGAGGAATTCTTAATTCTCATAATCATCCGGCATCATTATAATTATCCGATTCGCAAGTGTCCTGTTTGATAAATAATTGCTGACTGTTCAAATAAATTGCTCGGGTATATTCCGACGAAAGGGTGAGCTAATATTCTGCTGAATTAATTACATTTTTTAATATCCAAGGAAACAAAGCGGCAATGTATTCTGGTATAGTTTTATTTCAACGCTTTTCTGCCCATATTTGTGACGCAGATTTTCGGAAGCTATACAGTTTGTGCGAGTTCTCTACGCCTCACCCATGGCTTTCAAAAGTCCGGCATCGTATGGCATTTTCTCTGATAATTCTTACTTCTGAGATCAATGATGCAAATTGGCTTGGATTATTGTCCATTCCTCTGAAATAGAAGCCACACTTAACTCCAACATTAAACTTTATTAACAATCTTGCTCTTCGGAACTGAAATCGAATGTGTTAAACTACACGCTATAATAAAAAATATCGCTTAAATTTGTGAAAGTTTAGGCTGGTGAACCTTCCCCACTCGTTTTGATTCCTTCTCGCAACCTATGATTTCTACGACTACAATCGATAAGACACAGAAATTAAAATTTTTTACATGATAATGGACAACAACAGCAAACAAACAACGGTCGTTTAAAAATGAATTTTTAAAATGAAATCTTCTAACTTTGAATGAAAGAGCAAAGCAAAGTTCAGAGCTGTAAAGTTATGATTGCCAGTGCCCCCAAAAAAAGTGAAGCACAAATAAATGTCATTTAATGGAATATTTAAAACCTCTGGCCGCCACCCAATACTCCGTCCTCTAATTTTTTTTTCACTTCATGACACATAATCAAAATCGAGCCCATCAATCTTTAGCAATTGGTATTGGAATGCTATCACTGGCGAGGTATTCAAAAACCGCCCGAAACCAAAAGGCATTTCATACTGCTGACGACAAGTCAAATATTAAGTTTGTATGCCAAAAACGTTTAAGAATGTATGTATTCATTCAGGTTGTTGCATCAATAATAATAACAACAATAAGAGTACTACATGAAATCTTTTAAATAAAGAACATTCGAAAGAAATAACCAGAGTCCAATCAAACATCGAAATTTACACGATACTTGATACTCTATGAAAAGGTTGAATGTTGATGCAGCATCACCATGTTACACTGCATAGTTAAATGAGAAGGCATTCAGATGTATAGATATGTGCAACATTTGCCGTACCAGTTGTGCCGTTTTTTATTTTTTTCTTTCTCTCATCATTTATTTCTTTATATCCTTCCGTCATTCACTTTATTTACCATTTCTTTTTGCTTTGCCAGCGAGAAGAGCAACAGGGGGAGATCTTTAACTCTTTCTTTATTATTGGATTACCAAATGGCTGGCATTGTAAAGCTTTAAAGCGCGTCCAGTTTGGCATCAACAACAATAGAATGGTAAAGGAAAACATACAAACCAACGTAACGAACGAGTCATGTTAAATAAATAATCAACATGACTTTGTTGTTATTTTTTCAGCTTTTTTATTACTCATGTATAGTTATGTGGATGACTTAACAAGTACCGTTGTATCCACATGATGCATGTGTCAATACGTATTGTGGGCAACAGGTATGCTCAATTTATTGGCTGATTTGTAACTGTTGATGCAACGCAGGTAAACTTATAACCAAAAAGTTAATTGGGGCTCGTGTAGAGTTAACTGTAGCTCTTAACCTATTTCATTTAATTTTTTTAAATAAGAAACTTGTAAACTGAAAATTTAAATTGTTCTAGTTTATTTTTTTTTTATTTTTTTTTTTTATTTATTTATTTAGTAGTATTTGTAATACTTTTTTTAAAAACATTGTAAAATAATTTAACCGAATTAACAAAAGCTCTTATGAAATATTCCTAATATAATAAATACATTTTCTTTTAAAGACATTTATATTATTCTCATTTTTGACTTCACTTGGCAGCTCGTTAAACACTTGTAGACCCTTGTATAACAGACATCTCTTCATTGCGTTGTTTGTCGCTTTGTTTAATCTAAAATCGCTTGCATTCCTGAGGTAGTATGGCTGAATTTCGTTTACAAACGTTAATTGTTGTGTTAAATATTCCGGTGCATTTCCTGTTTTCATCTTGTATATATATAGATACGTATTTAGTTGTAGTCTCTGTTTAATGTTAAGCCATTGTAGCATATCCAGCATAAACTGTATTGGTGTATATCTATTACATTTTATTATTGTTCTCATAGCTTTATTTTGTAGTTTTTGTAGTCTTTCTATTTGACCATTAGTGCAGCACGTATATAATATTGTTGAACCGAATTCAAAATGTGGTTTAATGATTGAGTTATATATATTTATCGCAGTTAATGTTGATATTTTTTTCCTTATTCTTCGAAAGAAGTTAATTTTTTTAGCAATTTTTTTACAAATATAATCTATATGGTCTTTAAAATTCATCGCATTGTCTATTATAAAACCGAGATATTTAATTTTGTTCACTTTTTCTATAATTTTATTATTAATCTCCATATCTGAGTTGTTATTCATATTTATTTCCATAATTTTTGTTTTATCTTCGTTGAGTTTTAATTTATTCATTTTCAGCCACTTATTTACATTACCAAGATCATACTTTAAGTTTATTTGGCATTCTTCATCCGTTTCCGATATATTAAATATAAGAGTATCGTCCGCGTATAACACTATTTCACATTTTTGCAAGACATTAGGCATGTCATTAATATATATTATGAATAGCAAAGCACCTAGGATAGATCCTTGAGGAACCCCATATTCATTTGTTATTTCACTCGATTTTACGTTATTGACTCTTGTTATTTGTTTCCTATTTGTTAGATAAGACTTAAACCAATTCAATTCATTATCTCGTACTCCATAGTTGTATAATTTTTGTATCAGAATGTCTCTATCTATCGTTTCAAAAGCTCTTCGAAAATCCAGAAATATTGCCATTATCTTCTTATTTTTGCCAATGTTCTTCCATCTATTGATAATATAGTTCACCGCGGTTTCGCATGAATATCGTTTTCTAAACCCCGATTGATATTTAGATAAAATATTATTATTTTCCACGTATTGTTCGAGTTGTTTCTTTACTACCTTTTCAAGTATTTTTTCACATAATTTCAACGAGTTTATTGGCCGAAATTCTTCACATTTATTTGTTCCCGATACCTTCTCAATAGGTGTTACCATTGATGTCTTCCAATTCTCGGGGAAAATACCCGTTTCCATAGACTCATTTATAATTTTCAGTATTCTTTCACCAATTGTGTTCCAATTATCTAAAATCATTTTAATATTTACGCTGTTATAATCCGGTTTGTTTTTTATATCTTTGCAAATTGTTTTTAGTTCGTAGTTTGATATTGCACGGAATTTGAATCTCATATTTATCACATTTTGTTGATCAATATAACTCACATATTCTATTTTATCTCTAATTTCCTTAATACTATTTACAAAATATTCATTAAAATTATTTGCTATTTCGGCATTTGTTTTATATTCTACATCATTAAATATCACAGTCTTTATCACATTTCGGTTATTCTTTAGCACTAGATCTTTGATATTATTCCACATTATTATGAACCAACGAGTCTATGCTTTCAGGCATTTCTTTGTATAAATCAAAGGACAAACAATAAATTCTAACTCTTGATCTTCTAAACAAAATTTCACAAATTTACGGCTGCCAAGAGAAGTTAATCAGACCCAAAAATTCTTGTAAAAGTTGTAAGAACCGATCGCAACTATTTCAGATATTAAATAAAGTCTTGATTTGGCCAACAGTGACGGGCAATTACGCAACTAAAATGGAGTAAGTTAATGGTTAAATTGCTCGAGCAATTCATATTCGAGTTTTAATAACTAGTCCACCCAGAACGACTTCCGACTCCTAAGTTGTCTGAGAAAATAACATCAACAACGATTACCGTAGCAAGGTCAACTAGGATACCACTGGAGACACAGAATGGGTTAATACTAATTACAGTCAATGTAGCAACGCCAAATATATTCTGTGGCAATGACAACCCTATAACTCTAGAGTATGCTACAGGCGACTAAACGCCTAATTAGCTGGAAAAACTTGATTTATGGAGATAGAAAAGGAGATGGTGTTTCTTAAAGGAAACAAAAATGTTCAAAATTTATTAAGAAGGCTAGTTATGAAGTATATTTTTAATTAATGGGGTGATATGTTACTTAAATAAGGATCCCATAGACCGATTGTAGTCGCCGTAATCTAGGCTTAGTCGCGAGGCCCCAGACCAAACCTCAGGTCAGACATCGCCAGTAAAACTAAATATGAAAAGAAATATTTATTCGGCGATTTCCTCTCAGCAGATTTCAGACAAAAACTCTGAGAGTAAATAAAATTGACATCAAAAGTTCATCTAAGAATTTGTCATTCGGAATCGGCTTTAAATTGTAGGTCCCGCCACTTATCTATTAAAATTAACACACACACTCCTGACTGAATTACGGTTAATTATGTATGTATAGAACGATTGTTGTAGCAAAGAAACCTGAGCACTACTGCCTTAATAATGCGTCAACTTTAATCACTGTTGGACTCAATGCATTGAATTGTACTTAAGAAATACTTCCTAACTATTCAAATCACATATTCTTCTACAACCTCTATATGTGCCGGCGAATACCGGCTAAGTTAAAACCATTTGTTTCAAGATAAATCGGGATTAATGTGTTACTTTTTGTTAGAAATTCCTCTCGTACTTAATACCGTTTTTCTCACAGTAATTGCGGAAACTCACTTTAGGGGATATTACAAGACGGTGGTGCTGGCTTCTATCTATCCCTGTGAGCATATTTAACACACGAAAATCACATTTGCAATACGCGTAGTAATTGAAATACAAATTTTGTAATTTTCATTTCGTTTATAAATATTTATATACGTCACTCTTTCTGAATAATACATACATGTAAGTGAAATGAAATGAAACATAAAAGACAGAAAAACAAAACACAGGCAAAAACACTCCAAGGAATTGTTGATCCAATTTTTACGCTTATTTCAACGCAATGATGCTGCAAACGTAACATGACAGCCTGCTTGATTGACTTGGCTTGCTGACTGGCTGGTTGGCTGCCCATCCTGCTATGTTGACTTCCCATTTTTGTTGCACTTCGCCCTTTTTGGGGGGTTTAGCAAATAATATTTCAAAGATTTCCTTTCAACCAGACATGGAACCATAACATGTCCACAACTCATATACATATATATGTATCCTCATAACTATGGTGCATATGAAATTTTATTTGAACTTGTGAACTTACATGATGTCTCGTACAAATTGGCGAATGCATGCATAAATAGCGAGTTCGTTTGCTTTGTTTGTTTATATAAAATGTCGTTTGTACGCAAACGTTTCCTTGGCATTGTCCATCCAGAATCCATCATTCCTTGTCCATTTAAGTTCTCTTTACTTATTTTTTTCTTTTCTTTTTTGCTGTTATATTTTGACGTCGTTTGTTTGTTGCAATCAACATGGTCATCATCGACTGTTGCATCATCAAGCCAAATATTGAAACAAAAAAGAATCAAAACGTAGTTTGACAAGAAGTTTGTTGCGTTTAATTTTCTTGCTTTCGTGTGTATTTTTGTTTCTTATTTTGCACTTTGAATTTTTTTATATGTACGTATGATTGTTCGTTTCGTTACTTGTCTTGCTGTCATGGTCAATTCTGTTTGATTTTCAGTTTCGCAGTTTATCTCCCAGATTCATCAGTAACTTTAAAAACATTTTCGTTTAGTTTTCTTACACATCTGCTTGCAAATTCTGCAAGAATGAGCGATTTTACATGCAAATGTTAAAAAAATTAAAAAGAAAATGCGTTCCAAAAAAATGTAGAATAAGAAAAATAAGTAGAGAACTTTCAAATCATAAAAGAACGCATCAAAAATAAGATGTAAAATTTAGAATTGGTTACTTAAGTTTGGAGATAGAAAAAGGACCATAGATTAAGAACAGTACCCGGTTACTCTCATCCACAACAAGCCTGTTCTTCAAACACCTACTTTAGTATGGTGATAACTCACGACTAGGATTAGTTATGTTAATTTAAACTGCACAGTATTCACAAGTTGCTCGTAGCCACCAACTGCAGTAATTTTAACGCCAAGAATAACATCTAAAAATTGAATACAGACCGCCACCTTGGTTGAAGATAAATTTTCACATGGTATTAAATGTTTGCAAACTCAAGTAATCTATTTTCAAACGGATGAAATAGTTCATTAATGTATGCTAACTTAGTAATTATAGGGCTTCAACTCAATACGAATAAAACATCTAGGAAGTCCCAAGAACTATAGATACATACACTGGTGGCCAAACCTAAAGCAACTGACATTACACTTTGATATTTTAGCAAATTTGTTCCGCTAAAAAGATTAAAACTGGATGTTTTTGGTTTTTGTGTTTGATTATATAATAAAATATTTATTTTCTTTCAAAATAACGAAGTAACCATAAAATTATAGTGGTCAAAACTAAAGCAACGTTCGTATTTCTGTAACAAAACTTAAAAATTAAATTAATAGTCAATAACGTAACCGGTATTTTTAATAACAGCAGCACATCTACGGGGCATTGAATCAAATAGCCTCCCAATTTGATCTTTAGAAATGCTGTTCCATGCGTTCTGGATACGATTAAAAATGGTGTGTTTATTTGTCCCTAAATCTCTTTTTATTTTGCGGTCAACGATGCTTCAAAGGTTTCCAATAGGGTTAAGGTCTAGCGATTGAGCTGGCCACCCGAGAACACTTACTTTGGGGTCATCGTCATGTTGGAAACCCAAACTAGTGGCATGTTTTCTTCTGCTTATGGCAACATTTCGTTTTCCAACAGATTTTTGTAAACAAATCGATCCATTTTCTCAGTAATTTGGTAAATTGGTCCAACTCTATCGTATGAAAAACAGCCCCACACCATTATTGAGTCTCCACCATGTTTTACCGTTCCTTTACAATATTGCGCTTTAAGGCGTTCATTTTTTAGTCTCCTTACAGTGAAGTTCTTCATGTCTGAATTTTTTATGTTGAATTTGGATTCATCGGAGAACAATATGTTCTCGACTGAGCAGGACTCGAACCAATATGGGCCTTTTCAAAAGCTAACCTAGCTCTGCGCTTTTTCTGGGAAATAAATGGTTTCTTTGATGGCTTCAAAGCATTTAAATCTGCTTCTACAGCTGGTCCTTGAAACCAAAATATTTTCTTATAAGGGTCAGGACGTTGTTTTATAATCTTTTAAGATAAACAAATCAAGTGCTTAAAACATTTGTGAAACATGATATAATAATAAATAATAAACCAGGGCACTCAATATGACAAAAAGGAAGCGGATGCATTGGATCCACATGCCGACAATCTTTCCAACCATACTGTTAGTATTTTTCCTCTACGCTAGTTGGTTACATATGCAACTGAAATTCATAAAGCTTGGAAATAATTATAATACAATGCCGACTTTATAAGAAAATAAAGAACAATATGAGAGATGCACAGATAGGTTCACAAACAGCATAGATTAAGCCTACGCATTAAAATTGAACTCTCTATGACATTAGATGAACCTCTACATGGAAAATATTGAATTGAATTTCGGTCTGCCCGAAAATAATTCAAATCACCAAAATTGCGTATAATCTTACAAAATAGTCAATCCATTATAAATCTATAACCACTCAATCATTTGAGGCTGGATCAAAACAAGAATGACCTTTATTACCGTAACTGTTCTCGATTGTCCTGGATGTTATCATGAGCAAACTTTGTTCAATGCAAAGAGTTCATTTAGATATACTCTAGACCCATAGAACGGGTGTAGCATTGCAAATTCCCAGACGCCGCTTGTTGCCCTTTCGAAACTTTATTTCATTGAATTTTTAAAAATCAAACAAATTTAAATTAAATAAAATATTATACGGCTTAAGCATCCTTTCATAAGTAAAAAACTAATTAAACTAAAATTATAAACCACAGTCGCACCCTTCTCTGGTTTCTTAGTCCCCCTAAAGCAGTGTTTATTTTTTATATTAAAGACCCCAAATTGTTGACTCCCCATTGATGACTTTATCTTTATCTTCAAAGGAGGGGGAGAATGTTTCATAAGACCACCAGAAAATAAAATCAGTTTAATAAAGGAATACGTTAAAGGGATTGGAGAATAAAGGGTTTCACCTTGCAGCAGCCAAGGCTTGTATAATAATTTTGTATATAGCATGTAATAAAGCAAAACCGCCATGCGAATATTTTGGTTTTCATTCAGAATGGGTGTGAAGAAAAACGGTCTGTGCTGTTTGATTTTGAAGGGGCACATTTACAAATTGAATAAAAAATTCATTATTTAAGAGCAAGAATAACTCTTTATTTCGACAAGGATGTCCTTTGCCACAGCAAGTTTATTCATTGATTTTATTCTTCTCTTTCTATTTTTTTTTTGTGTTATTTTTTGTTTTAAATGTGCAGGAAATTTAATCTCCATAGATTTTTAGACAGAAGCCAGCACAAGCATTCAATTCCGAAAATTAAAAGGCAACGGCAACATGCACACACAGACACTTTCAGAGTAAGTAAAATTTATATTGTGGTTTTGTGATAGACTGTAAATGCCCACAAATGCTTAGCTAAAGGATTATATTTAGACAGACATGCAAATAAATACAGCAAAGAAAATAGTTAAAGGGTTAGTCAAGAAAAATGGCCCAAAATGGCACCGATTTTCATATTTCTCTCCACAAAAACATACATCCTTACAAATAAAAATCTATTATTAGAGGCAATTTACTCATTTTACTTAATTGGTCGTTATAACCCTTGGCCAGGATTACAACCTAGCTTTTCACACCACCCATGTTGTTAATTTTATAAATGAGTGGCGGGACCTAGAGCCTAAAGTCGACTCCGAAAGACAAATTTTTGAGAAACTTTTCGTGGTATTTTCTTCGCGAGTTCTTCCAGAAGTCTGCTGACTGGAATCGTCGATGAAATATTTTTCATTATTCATTTTGTTCGAGATATCTCAACTATGGGGTGCACCACATTGGTTCTTTAACGTCATGACCCTCTATTAGAAGTAACAAAGCACAACCCGATAATATAGCTAAATAAATAGTTTTTTGTTTTGTTTTTGTTCTTGAAACTGTAGCTGGATTTAAAACAAAAACAACAGCAACAACAAGAAGAAATCTTCCAAAAAAAATTACAAGTTTATCTTCTCTCATTCTCATCCATCCAGTCATTCATTCGTCCATCTATTGTAGTTCTAAAGTTTAGAATCTAAACTCTAAAACATGTCTAGACTACGAAGCTGTCTAAATTATACGAAAATTTTCTATTTCGTTTGACTTTCAAACTCCACACCAAAAAAAAAGGGATCAACTTGCATATACACCCACCTTTGTCTTCCTTACACAGGGTATAGAGTAATACAATTTGATGCACTTTATGCCTATACAAATGGCACACTTACGCCACCCTCCATTAGGGTACACTATGCCTCACTTTCATCTTGATTTTCTCTGTTTTTGGTTTCTTTTTTTTCTTGTGTGGGGAAAATGTAATTCAAGGATATTCTTTTTATCTATCTATTATCTATCTATTAACTATTTTTTTTTATCTAATATGCTAGAAAAAAAAAAAGAAAAATTAGAAAAACTGAGGGAACGAATCGAAATTGTTTAGAAGGTTATATATAAGATAGTTTTGAATTGCATTTTCCATAAAGAAAATTTTGATTAATGTTAAGAAATTTAAGCAAAAGTTTTAAGAAACACAGCTACACTAAGAGGATAAATGTTTTCACTTTCAGTCCATTAGTTATGTTCCTGTTCCATTAAATAAATAAGTCAAAGTTAATTTGATTAATGTTATTAACTGGTGAACGGAAAAAAACAGGAAAAAAACTACGTAAAAACGACTTATAAAAAACAACAAAACAAACACTTTAACTCGGTGAAATTCTCATTATTTGCGCCAGAGAACACAAGACAAGGCAATACATGTAACATAAACAGACAACAGCAACACAACTCTTGTTTCTGAGAGTTGGATGGGAAAAGAGAGTGGGGCCACAGGGAGAATAAAGAGAAGAAAAAATTCAACAACAACAACAAATAACTGCACTGTTGTTTGACCATAGACTACAAAATGATGATGATGACAATTATTATAACGGTACACAAGTGAATTGTATTCTGATAAGGAGACTGTTTTCGGATGAATATTAATTTTTTTAACACACGCAAATTCACGATTCTCGAAATGACAACAGAAAAAAACAACACAAAGAGAAAAAGAATTCAATTAAAAAATAAAATACGATGCAAATACACAAGTGACAAAATGAAAACAAAAAACCAAAACTATGCACAATGGAAAGCACAGAAAAGGAGAAAAAACACTAACTACGGTTATGATTAATAATTATGAAATACTCGTCATACAGGGTGTTTAAAACTCGAGCTTATATGAACAAATTTTTCCCCCATAAACAGTGACTTAGCATAACATAATCGAAATCAATTTTAACCCATAGGAATATTTTTTAAATTCAAAATTTTGTACAAGTGTAACCTTTTCACTTGATTGGTTATCACAAACGTAGTTTTACATTGTCCACATGTTGTGTGTGTTAATTTTATTTAGAGCGGCAGGACTACACTACGCCTCTGACTCTGAAAGACAAATTTGAGAAAATTTTCATGGCAATTTTTATTTTTCACAGGTTTCCTCCTCCATCAGAAGAAATATTTTAATCATATTTCGTTTGATTCGAGATGTTTGAGATGAGTTTGTACGACGGGCGTATAATAAGTCAGCACACTATCTACTGAACTACGAAGAATTCGAGGTAGGTTAATGGATATAAATATTTAACATTTTTGGTGAGTTGAGTCACCAATTCAAAATATAAAAATAGGCATTTCGATTCTCTGATGCTTCTAATAACGTTCCTTCTAAAAGACTGAAATATTTCCCTAAGCTTGGGGGTTCGCAATCTCCAGAATTCAGAATGTGTTCCCTAATAGAGAACCAGGATTCTTCTTAGGGATAAATACGTTTTGTCTTTAAAAAATTTAGGTTAACTTGTAGAAAAAACATAAGGATGCATACATACACACGCTAATGCTTTCTCTGATTTGCGTTGAAGACAGGACTAGACATCAAGAACTACTCTGTTCAAGTATACGTGATAACTGTAAATTTTATAAAGAAAAAGCCTCAGCAGACAAATCTGCGTACAAACAAATTTGTGCCTTTTATCACTCGAAATTTTTATATACATAGATCTAAAACCTTGAACACATTGATAATACAGAAGGAATGGCAATTGAATGGAATCCACAAGGCAGCATAAAATCTGCCAGCATTTTAAGAAGACTGAATTGGTTAGATTAAAGTTATGGGATCATAACAGATCCCGATGGAACAATTCCGTTGCGGCACTTTGTTGCACTGCGGAATCATAAGAAACAATGTTTCTATTCACGCAGTTGTCAGAAGGTGAAATCTGTAAGAGGCATTTGATATAACACACGTAGTGAAAGACCGTGTACTTATATAGAAGATAACTGGAGAAGAGGTAACACGTCGTCTGAACGTAGATGATTTAAATCAAACAAAATGCTGGTAATATCTTGAAACGGATCTATGTTCCGTTAATACTAATGTAGGTAGTCATGCATCGAAGTGTTTAAATCTTTTAAATTGTTTCTTACAAAATATCTGACAAGCCCATGTAAAAGCTTAAATTTGAAATTGAAATTTTAAAATGCAATTGAAGAAAAAAATTGTCAAAATGTCCTCTGGTAAAATGAAGAAAAAACAAATTCTTAAAACACAAGCAACAACAATAATGACAATGAAAAATAAAAAAATAGTTGTTGTGGACAAAGTGCCATAAATTTAGTTTTATCCCGTTTCGTAACCACGTAACCACCGGCGGCCGTAAACAATAACAAACACAATATGAAATAAAATCCAATGAAAAATTTTTAGTTTGACAGGATCTACATTTTTTAGGAGTCATTTTCTAACAGAAAGTGAAAATTATAAAACTTACCTGGTATTTCCAACAGAAAAAATATCCAACTGGTGGTTCTTTGATGAAAGGGAACCAGTGCATTACTATTACACCGCTTTTTAATGAAAACACAATGGCGGCAAACAAATTTAAGCCAGCAACAGCAGCATTTGAAAATTATTTAAAACACGCACTTCTATCAATTTTTTTTAATAAATTTAAATGTAAAAAAAAATAATTTTTAAAAATTTTCTTTTTTATACACTTTTCTGTTTTCTTTCTATAGAATATCACTTTACCATTCTTATTTTACTCTTTCCTTCTTTTTTGGTTTTGTACTCTTTTTATCTCTTCTTTATATTTTTGGCCATTAAAGATATTTTCTAAGCTTTTTTTATTAACCGGTTTTGTATATGTGTTTGGGACAATTTTTTTTCTTCTTGTTACGATTTTTTTTCTATTTAACCACGATCTTTCACATATAACCAGAATCCTAGCTTGGCCTTTTCTATTTGTATTTATTTTTTCACATTTCTAAAGTGATGTTTTTATTTTTAACACACCGTTTAGTTTAAAACAATATAAGAACGTACGCGAGAGACACAATAAAGAAAAAAAATATTGCAAAAACACATCCTTATATCAACATGGCAAAACTTACACTGAATAGCACAATGTAACATTGTGCTGAACAACATGAATAAAGCACAGGCAACATGTTAGCGGGTAAACATAACGAGAAATGCATGCCAAAAGCACCTACAAATACTCAACCACACATAGTTCTTTTACGTTTTTCTTATGATTTCTTTTGCTCTTTCAAAAAACACAAAACTACAAAAAAACAATAAAAGTACATGCAGTGTTTTACACTGGACACACACGCACCCTCGCATACATATGCTCTCATAAATAAAAAGAGAATTGAAATTTGTTGCCTTTGCAGAGCTTATATGAATCTAAGTTCATTTAATAATATTATGACTTTACAAGAACAACATCGACATTATAAATTATAATAATTATAATACAAATACTTATACAACAACAATCATAACGAGTAGTACTTTTACACTCTTTACACTCCTCTCTTTCAGAAACACTTTTCCATAATAAGTAGACGTAAGTGTGCTTTTGTTGCTGTAAGAATAATAAAATTTAATCGCCTGGTTAATAACGAGCCCCATTCGTGTACTATTTATTAAGTTCTCGTTAATTGCATCGGGCAAAGTAGAAATATTGAGAGAGAGAATGCAAAATTTTTAAAGAGAACTTATCATGAAAGTCTCTTTTTACATACACTCATTTACATATATCGGCTTTTCGTTCCTTTTTTCTTCCTAATGCCAGCTATTATTGAATCAAACATGTGCATGTTGTTTTTTATTTTGTGTTTTGGGACATAGTAATTGTTGTTTACATTTATCTGTCTCTCTGTGTTTATTATTTTTTGCAAATAAACTTGTTCTGTAAATTTTTTCGTGTGTGTGTTTAAAAACGTTTGGTGTGTTGCTTGTCTCCCCGTTATTTAAATGGCTCATGTTATTTACAGTCCTTAAGGTTGCTTTTTCCCACTGATGTTGTAATGGTTCATGTTATTTACAGTACTTAAGACATTTGTTTGTTTTAGTGTGGGCTATTTTAAAGGCACAGTACTAAAATGTGTAGCACAAAAGGTACCAAATAAGGAAGTTAATAATTGGGAACGGCGAAAAAATGAAGCTGTTCAATAGGAATTTTTTATAAGAGAGGCTTTAAGCACCACAAAGGCTCTGAAATATAACAATATTTCCTTTTTGTAATTCGTGTAAATTTTTGCATTGTATCATAAATAAAAAAATGTTTTCTTCTGATTCTTTACTCTATTAAGATACTAAATAATAATTAAGCGGTATTATTCCACACTATAACCATAATGTACAAGCGCAGCGTGTACAGCAATAGTATTTCATTTCCAATGTGTTTCGATTTGTAAAACATTCAATCCCTCTCTAGTGCTCTCTTGCATTTTATTAATCTCTTTTGTCGATTCTACTATCGCTTGCATGTGCGAATGTACATATGTTTTACTTTTTTGGGGGATTTGTTTCTATGGTTGATATGCCGTTATATTTTTCTTGTCTTCAGTTATTATTTTTTATTTTTTTTATTTCTTGTACTTATTCCTATTTTTGTCCTTTACGTTTTTGCCTTCGTACTCATTGTTGTTTATTTGCAACTCTAGAGAGTTGATTTGCATTTCGTTTAATTTTTGCATGAGACAGAGCTGCCGTGAATTTAAAAAAATTCCAAAAAGTAAGTATTTCAGGTATTTTGGGAGGAAATTAAAGTAGTAAATAAATTGTTCAAACATCTATTTTTTTTTTAAAGAAACTAAAAATTATTTTTCATTTATACTAACAGAGAATACACAATAATAAAGGCTCTGTCTGTGTATAGACAATTGTATATAAAAGCGACCAAATGCAACAGTTTGCTAACGGGTAACTGAAAAAGATACTTGTAACTTTCTACTGATGAAGTTGTCATAATAAACCAAAAGTGACTGCATCCCCAACAATGTTAAACAACATCCACGTATGGACTGAGGGGAGATACTCTTTATCAACCTCCAATGTGAGTCTATGTTTTGAAAAAGCAAAATTCACAAAAGCTAAGTCGAAAAGTGGGTAAAACTCAGTCAACACACATACATAATTATATAACCCCTTAGTCAGGCTTACGACCTAGTTTCTCTGTCAAACAAGCCTAATATTATTTCATTAATATTATGGGGAAGCATAGTGAGAAAGAAAAACAAGACTGCCAGCAGACGATGAAGATCGAAGGCATCTCACCTAGCAATTATTCACGTCGTAGTATTTCACAATTTCAAAATAGAACCTTGAGAAACTGCAGTCGTGATGATAAGTAGGAGTTTGTCCGCATTGAAGCCTAAAAGTTCTTACAATCTAATCCATTCTAAAAATATTTATTGGAACCAGTGCAGTAATGATTAAGAACACCTAAGTCTTGTAGGTAAGGCATTAAACGTCAGGCCACGTTTCAAACCACAGATCAGACGTCACCAACAAAACGTATTAAAAACAATATTACTTCGGCGACTGCCTCTCAGCACGTTTCTGGTAAAAACCCTGAGTAAATAAAATTTAGTAAGAAAAGCGGCCATTAGGTCTCTAGCAGTGTATTATAACAAGACACTGGACCATGGTTGCATATTCCGAAGGTTGGGAATACCTCACAAAAACTTTTTCCGACACGTGGGCATTTAAAACACAAGATTTTTATTCATCTTGAACTTATAGACAGCACGTGCGTCTATCCAAAGTTGATTTTAATAGAGCCCCTACTTATTATAAGCCAGGACTTACAGTTGAATGATAAAATAGGCGCTATCGGTATTATAACGGGATCTTAACGCTGGCAATTTAACCTACTAATGCACCTATCTTTTGCATAAACATTCAATTTTAATTGAATCCAATCACTGTAGAGCGTGTTTTCATAGCATTCGTACTTCTAAATGCCATAAAATTTTAGATTCCTAAGGACATTACCTTGTTTAAGTCAAAAGTCTATTTACAAATCAAATTACTTCGGCGTTTTGCATAGTCAACCACAGAAGAACTGCAACGAAAACGAAAAAAAAAATTTCATTCACATGGAAAAGCTCTACAATTAAACCAATTCGGCTTTAGGACTGTCTGTCTGTCTATTGGAGAAACAGCATGAACTTTTATGCTTAAAAATTTGCTGCTGTTGTTGTAGCTGGTGTTCATTATATGGGCAATTTAAGATGTTCTTGTTAATTTTATCTCATTTACTGTTCATTACCTTTGATTACCTTCAAAATGCATACGCACACGTGTACACATTTGCACACACACCTGCAACATAATCTGCATCCTTAATTTCATCTTCATACCATTGAAAGAGAGATTAAAAAAACTATTTCATCATCATCACACATGCAACGTTAATGCCGATGATCAGGATGATGTCGTTAAGCACGGGAGTGCAGTTAAAGAATTCAATCACTGGCTTTTAAAAACATAATTTTTCTTCATATTATTTTCTTGCCCAGGACTAAAAGAGTCGCATTTTTGTTTTTTTCTTCAATATATTGTTGTGGCTTCCTTTTCAGTTTTCAATTTCGAATTGACTGAACAAAACGAAATTCATGTCACATGAAATGCATTTTTACCAACAACATCTAAAAATTTCAGACGGCAAGGAGACGCCAACAAAAACTACAATAACCTCAACAGCAACTACTACCACCACCACATTAACAAGAAACTACAACAAGAAAAGCACTGGCCGTGAATGTTATGCAATTTTATACTCAAACCTCCTGACACTGACTCTGTCTGACTCTTTTGTATCGCTCACACAGCAACAGCATAACTTCATTACAACCAACAACAAAAGACCAACAACAAAAATAGCAACAATTGTGAAGAATGTCCTGCATTTAATTTTAAGTGTGAGTCCTGTTGATTGTCGACAATAGCTACTTGCTTACCTACTCATGCTGCACTCTTTATAGGCTGAACACAATGTTGTGTTTGTGGATGTCTGTTGCAAGTGCTGATGGTGTGTGTGACATGTTTGGTAGACAATTATTTAAGGATATTTGCTAACGTTGCAGACACTGACACATCCACAATACAGAGCACTTAAATGGATGTGCTATATAAACATGATTATTTCGAAATCCCCCGCCCATTACATGTATATGGGGTTTATAGGGAACCTTTCTAAGGAATTCAATATTATTTTTAAAGCATTTTTAAAATGCAAATTTCATTATAAAATCTTTAAGGTTATTACTTCTCTTGGGAGCAAAGGGTTTCAAAGGTCTGCCCTGAATTATTAATAAACTGTTCTGTAGGAGGTTCCATCCCAACACTTGGTCGTAGTCACTGCCAGTTTCCTTTCGATATTAGCTTTTGCCTCTAGAATTACAAATAGTTAGTTAAAGGACTAATAATTTCCGACATATTACAGGTCAACGGTGGCCTCAGTTAAATTGATTATCGTCCGATAAGGACTGTTTCTCTACTCTCCCTAAATGACTTGCTTATCCACCGCACACTGCTCTATTGGATGTTATGCTGAATGACCTGATATTCCGTCGCTAGTTTTTTCAAGCAGTAGCAGTAGTTTTTTCCACCAGCACGCCTAATCGTTTTAAGCGTGTACTTTGGGTAATGCTCTGGCAGATATAATGTTTTCCATCAGAACTGAAGAGGCATAACTTTGAATCTTAGTTCCAAAGTATGTTTTTCCTGAATGTCGTTGGTTTATTGCGTTGTTCTCTCGAAAACGCTACACAAGATTTAATATTTGTTTTGATCCACCCACGTAAGTTCTTCTGATTTAGTCGCCTTATCGTCTTGGAAGGTTATACATATGTATGTATGTACATACCAGAGAACTGAAACCGGTGATTGAAAAACAATCATGATTTAATTCACTCAACTGATCATACATGCCTTAACACTCGTTCTCAATCGGTACAATAGCTTTTATGTGAGTTCCCTGCCCTTTAAAACAGACACGTCATCAGTTCCCAGAGTGACAGAACGTTTGAAGATCTGGGCATGGTGGTAAGCATGCCCCAAGGCAACCGGCTGGTTTCATACGGATCTCGGGGTGATTCAAACCCACCACTAACGAATCATAACAAGGGGCTTACTCAACACTGGGTAATAAAATGGGCCATATAGGCCACCAAGTGCAATTGCTGTGAACGTTAAGCTACCTGCTAACTCAAATCGATGCGATGAATTCGACTGTATAAAGTCCGGCTGTAGCTAATACTAATTTAATATCAAGACCTAACGACATTTGCAACGCTTGCAGTCCTTGCTTAAACTTCTTTAAAATCGAGTCAATAATTTTTTGTTCATAAATTCCTTGTCGTTTGAATCATAACTTTGAGTAGAGTAGATTTTACGTACATTTTGTACGTGTTCCTCGGTTGCCAGACCAGTGGTTTTAAAACCATTACACGGATAACCCGATACAAGTCTAGAAATAGATCTGTTGCCAGCATAATATTAATGAATTTGATCAAATTTCTTATATACGTTTATTTGAGAAGTTACGCCACTAACGTTGTTTCAAATAACACGGTATTGTTGTTATTTGTTGCATCAAATATTTTTGTAGCATAACTTAACGATTTTGTCCAACGTTGGGATCCACGTTATACATGCATATATAAGTCTCTTTCTTTCTCTTTCTGTCTTCTATTTCTCTAGGACAAGCCACTCAATTCATTATCATTTCGTTTATATGAAATGCCACTCACTCAAAAGAGTTTATAAATTATTTTCCTATTTGTTTGATTCCCTTCTTTATATTTTGAAAACACTCAATTTGAAAAAACTTAATTTTGAAAACACTCAATTGCTTAAACATTTTTGAATTCCGCACTCATTTATATGAAGAGTCACTAATCACGCATATATTGAAATATATTTGGGGTATTTTCATATAAATTTTCGTAGGCCATTTAAGTTTAACCTCCCAATTTTACGAAAAGCACTCCACTCAATTCCTCAAATATTTTTGAATTATGTCACTCGCTTATATGAAAAGTCACTCATTTACTCATTGAAATATTTTTGGGATATTTTCGTACAAACTTTCGATCGCCTTTTAAGTTTAACCCCCTGATTTACGAAAAACTCTCACCCAATTGCTCAAATATTTTCGAATTACGTTCGTACGAATCTCGTCTGAAATCATCAAACAAAAACAGGATACATGAAAAAAAAAGTTGCCAGAGATCCTGAAGTCCTATTTTTGTAAGACGAGCGATTGAACACACGTTCGTCTGTTTATACGGAAAACACAAACAAAAACAATAAAAAAACACTGTGCAATAATATAGAATATATGGAACGCAATATGGTCGCTAAAAATTGTTCAAAAACTATGAATTGCAGAGCTACTCTAGGAGATGGAATGTTTATTAACACGTTGATCGCCATGTCAGTCATATGTGTCTGGCGCTAAAAAGTTCTACATGAGCCATGTCAGTCATATGTTTCTGACGTACGCGATTTGGTAAATCACAAATGTCCGACGCAAATGACGCTGTGTTCAAAACTACAGGTTAATACTTGTTGTATCTTATTTGGATGCGTCAGACATATAAGACTGACACGGCTTGTCGAAAAAAAAAGTTTAAATATAGGGCTATGTCAGCTATATATGTCTGACATAAAAAATAGTGTTTTTCCGGGAATTTTGGCAAAAAAAAATTTTTTTCAGTGATACATTAAGTTTCCTTGATACATTTTTAACTACATTATCTAATAAAGTCACCGTGGCCCATGTTTTTGATATTTATTAAACGAATACTGATGACTGAGACAATTTTTTCAATTACAAATTGTAACTCAATGCATAACATGTACCATCTAAATATTACATACGGTAGGGTACACACATCACATTTTTTAAAAACAGTTATTTTGGATCGACCAATGAACAAACGGAAAAATATTTAAATTCTGTATTTCTTTCTCTTTGTGGTCATTCATTTAAATATTCTGATTGCCTGTTACAACTACTCGGTAAGACAATCGTTAGATGAATGATAAAAGGAGCGCAGCGAGTATAAAGGACACGAACGTGTATATTAAGTACATCATATCTACATACCTAAAAGAAAACGTGACAAAAAACCGTTTAATAATCTCATTACAAACATAATTTAATCAACGATTCTGAAAACCCGAGAAATTTAATATCGTCTTATTTTTCTCTCAATGTTTTTCAATGTAATGTAGCTTCGGTAAGCATTTGTATTGCTCTTCATATGCTGAAAACGTACGTTCCGTTCCTTTACGTTCCGTGGACGTTCCGCCAACGACCACTTTACAAAAGCGGACTTCGACAGCAAACACGACTTGATATGAGAAAGAGAGAGAGAGAGTGAGTTATAGTATTTTTGTATTTAAGTTTGCCTTCTGTTATTTTGGTTGCAACGCTTTAAAGTCAACGACGTTTCTTTCCAGTGTTAAGAACGCTGCTAATGTTCCCTACTTTCTCTTCTTAGCTCCTGCCCATGTATGAAGAATGAAAATTAACATAAAAAAATCAATCACTCACACCTTATACTGAAATATTTTAAAGCTATTTTTATAAAAAATTTCGATCATCGCTTGGCTTTCTAGTTTAACACCCTGTTTTATGAAAATTGCTTAAATATTTTTAAAATAAATTCATATGAATCTCGACTGAAATCACATGAGACAAGAAATTGTAAAATGTCGCCAAAGATCTACATAACAAGTAGGTTGTAAAAATTGCATACGGTACACACATCACATTTTTTAGAAACAGTTATTTCGGATCGACCAATGAACAAACAGAAAAATATTTAAATTCTGTATTTTTGTCTCTTTGTGGTCATTCATTTAATTATTCTGATTGCCTGGTATTAACCCTTTGCACTCGGCACCGTTTCGGACTTTACCTACCAGCAACTCGACGCCACTTTTTAACGAAAACGTACACCCTTGAAACTTGATAATTATATAATTATAATTATATAATACAGTATAATTTTAGAACCAAGTAAGAATTGTGATGAAATTTGTTTTATATGAATTTGTGGACATTGAAGAACACATATTTCCATCAAAATATCAAAAATTTTTTCTATTCGACGATTAAGTACGAACTGATATCTTGTAGATTTTTCTTCTCTCGGTTATCGGATTTCTTTATTATCGTATCAAGTTTCCCACTTCATTGAGCCACACCCTCGTAGCTTTGGACCCCTAATCCACTATATCTACAAAACCCTCAACGGATCAGAGAAGTGTACAGTCCGTCATGAACGCACTTCACACGTTCCTTTTCGACGTGTACAACGGTTGATTTATTTATCATGTATCTTGTTAATTTTATCACATTTCGATAAATTTTTTTGTTCCATTTTAACAGAAAACTACAGGAGAACACGTGTTTCTTAAAAAATTGCGGTGGAATAATTTCATTGTCCGTAATCGCTAACAAACTATCATGGCCCCTCAGAGGGGACAACCGAGTGATATGCTAGACTTACATTGTCCCCTCAGAGGGGACAGCCGAGTGCAAAGGGTTAATCGTGTTGGGTAAAAATCATCATAAGGCTGGTGCAGCAGCTATACAGGCTGTGCACATCTGCGCCCCATAATACATCATACATCGGCTATTACGATTCTTCCTATATAACTTAGCAAATCGTTGTTAGTAAACGAGTGCTGTTCACGAAAAATATTTATACTACAAATTATATCTGAGTTAGGTTGCGAATATTGCATACAATAGGATACACATATTACATTTTTTAGAAAGAGTTATTTGGGATCGACCAATGAAGAAATAGAAAAATATTTAAATTCTGACATCTTTCTCTTTGTGGTCATTCATTTAATTATTCTGATTGCCTATTACAACTCGGTAAGACAATCATTAGATGAAGGAGCGGAGGAGGGAGTATAAAGGACATGAATGAACGCGTATACTAAGAACATCATGTCTACATACATACATATATCTAAAAGAAAACATCTGATAATTAATAATAAATAATGTTTGATTACAAACAAAATGGATATTTTAGTCACAAGAAAAAGTCAACAGAGATCATCTAACAAACTATTCTGATAACCCGTGAACAAATTTAAATAGTTTTATTCCTTCAACACATATCGCTGCCCTATGGCGTCATATACAGAATATAGGAACAAAATAGAATATATGGGGAACATAATATGGCCGTTTCAATTTAATTAAAAACACTAAATTGCTGAGTTACTCTAGAAAATAATTTGTTATTAAACAAGCGCTGGATTAGACATTTTTTAACTTGATTACATATCATTACAATAAGCCTGTAAATATTACATACGGTAGGGTACACACATTACATTTTATAGATACAGTTATTTGGGATCGACCAATGAACAACCAGAAAAATATTTAAATTCTGACTTTCTTTCTCTTTGTGGTCATTCATTTAGTTATTCTAATTGCCTGGTATTATTAGTCGCCTATTGTCTTTGTAAAAGCGAACTTCGACAACAAAAAACGACGGGAGAAAGAGATTTTTTTAACAATTTGTATTTAAGGTTGCCTTCTGTCATTTTGGTTTCAACGCATTTAACTCAACGGGTTTTCTAATGCTGGGAATTCTGCTAATGTCCTGTACTTTCTCTCCTTATCTTCTGTTCCTATACGACAGTTGTGTTATTTCAGAAGAAGGAAACTTTCAATGTAACATCACATACTCTCTGATTAAATATTTTTGTACTATTTTTATAAAATTTTTCGATCATCTTAGCTTTCTAGTGTAATTCCCCCTGTTTTATGAAATACACTCAATTGCTGAAATAATTTCAAATTCTGTTCGTTCATATGAATTTCGTCTTAAATCGTTGCAAGAATAGGGGACAAGAAATTGTAAAAAGTCGCCAGAGGTCTACATAATTGACACATAACAAGTATGCCGTCAAAATTGCATATAATAGCGTACTCGCATTTTTTTGGAAACAGTTATTTGCGATCGACCAATGAACAATCAGAAAAATATTTAATCTCATTCTCTTCCTATTTTTGTGGTCATTCATTTAATTATTCTGATCGCCTGGTATTAATCGTGTTTGGTAAAAATCGTCATAAGAGTGGCGCAGCGCTATACAGGGTAAGCTTGGCAAACTCCTTATTACATCAGACACCTAATTGGCAAGTACGATAAATTTTTTCGATATACTTAAGGAAATTAAACGAGTGCTGGTCACGAAAAATTTTTATTTTACAATTTATATCTGAGTTAGGTTCCGAATATTGCATACTGTAGGGTATTCACATTTTTTGGAAACAGTTATTTTGGATCGACCAATGAAAAATCAGAAAAATATTTAAATTCTGTATTTCTTTCTCTTTGTGGTCACTCATTTAAGTATTCTGATCGCCTGGTATAAATCGTGTCTGGTAAAAATCGTCATAAGAGTGGCGAAGCAGCTATACAGGGTGTGCACCTGGTAAACCCCTTATTAATCAAACATCTGATCGGCTATTACAAAAAATTTGTTCGATAAACTTTAGTAAACAATTTTTATTAAACCGGTGCTGGTCACGAAGAATTTTTATATTACAAGTTGTATCTGAGTTACCTCCGAATACTGCGTAGGGCACTCATATCAAATTTTTTTGAAACGGTTACGAATATTTGGAATCGACCAATGAAAGAACAGAAAAATATTTAAATTCTGTGTTTTTCTGCATTTGTGGTCATTCATTTAATTATTCTGATCGCCTGGTAATAATCCTTGTTTGGTAAAATCGTCAAAAGAGTGTAGAAGCAGCTATACAGGGTGTGCACCTGGTAAACCCCTTATTAATCAGACATCTGATCGGCTATTACGATAAATTTTTTCGATGTATATATTTAGTAAACAATTTCTATTAAACGAGTGCTGGTCACGAAAAAATTTTATATTGAAATTTATATCTGAGTTGGGTAGAATATTGCATAAGGTAGGGTACTCACAATTTTTAGGAACAGTTATTTGGGATTGACCAATGAAAAAATAGAAAAATATTTAATCTTTCTCTCTTCCTATTTTTGTGGTCATTCATTTAATTATTCTGATCGCCTGGTATTAATCGTGTTTGGTAAAATCGTCATAAAACTTGCACAACTCAGACTCATACAGGGTGTGCAAGTAAGTGCAAAAAGTAAAACAAGTAAACTTATTGAAGAATATAGTGAATGAAGGAAGTGCCATCTATTAGGCGATAGCTGATCGCTGAGGTCATTGCAGTAGTTATGAGTGAAACAATGTATTTTTTTATTTTTATAATCATTTTATTCATATTTATTTATAAATTGTATAACAAATAACAAATATATATGTATGTATATAACAAATAACAATATTGTTTAACAAATAACAAATTAAAAGTATTAGTAGTACAATATATGTATACAGTGGCCAGCAAAAGCCTTAGTACCCCAATATATTTTTGGACAATTTCATGAATTTTAACCAACAGTTTGTATAAAAGCTTGAAGTTTTTATATTTGTTTTATTAACTTATTTCTGTTTTATTGTAAAACAAAAACATTTTTTAACGTTTTCCACAAAACAAAAGAAAAATAAAGAAAAGTTTCTGATGACGAAGAAGAACTCAGAGTAAATTAAAGATTCAAAGGATTAACATATGAAAATGCTGTCCCATATTTTTAGTAGGATATCCGTTAAGGTCAAGCCGTCCATTTAACCCATTTGAAATTGAATGTACCAGTTTTGTTTCGTGTTTTTTGGTGATATTTGCCGCCATGCACTCCCATGAGGAAGTTTTTCGGTTGACTTTTGGTTGAGGTTTAGCGGGTACGTAAGCTTTCTTTCAAATGATCTCCTAAATACTCTCTTCATAGTCATATCGGGACTTTGTGCAAGAGTATTAAGCGTGTGGCGACCTTGGTGGGCAAATCAAATCTTCACATTAGGAGCAGTATGATTGGGGGTGAATTTGTTCTTTCGAATGTTTTCTCAATAAATTGTAAACTGTCTACACCTGATGCCACAGTATTGAACTTCTGCGTCCATGCTTCAATGTTTCATGCAATTTCTATGGATTGGGTTCCATATTTTTCTTTCTCCATACTATGTGTGTGCCTTTAGATGAGACAAAATATGTCATTTTAACTCGCACGGATGTGCTTCATTCTAATGGAGGAAGAAAAAAAATGCCGAGCTCGATCTCAAGAAACGGTTAAACATCGTGGTGGTACTATAATGAGTATCGGCACTAGACGTGGGCAGTTTGCAATTTATTAAGGAAATAGTTAATAAGAGAGACTGTTTTATACAAACTGCTGGTTAAAATTCATGAATGTTCTAAAATTGTATTGGGGTACTAAGACTTTTGCTGTTCACTGTATGTATACTTTGTTTAAACATTCATTATTGGCTATGAATGGTTAAATTTTACAAGTGTTTACATTCACATACCTATAAAACTCTTTAAATAAAAATAAAGATATTACAGTCATAGAAAAAAGTATTCATACACCACTCTATGCAGTCTGTTTTCCTGATGATTTTTATCAAATTAAATAAGGTGTTCTAACGTTTTTTAAGGCAGTTAGAATTAAGAATGTTTGAAGACAAAAAAGGAATATAAAAAAGAAAATATAACATAGAAATGATTAGAAAACCACAAAAAAATTAGCAGCGAAAAAATCTACATACACCGCTGTAGACTTTTTTCTATGACTGTATATCGTATATGTAAAAAACAAAATCTTTAAAGAAAGCAATCAAATGCAATTTTTGAAAAAGATATCCTTCTTTCAATGTACAGTTAAAGAAAAAATTTTACGTACAGTGGTGTACTTGCAGTGGGGAGCAAAAGTCTTAGTATCCCAATATATTTTGATAATTTGAAATAATGTGTGTGTCTTTAGACGAGTCAAAATATGTCATTTTAGTTCGTACGAATGTATGGAGGAAAAACAAATGAAGAGTACGATCTCAAGAAACGGTTAAACATGGTTAAACTGTTGGTTAAAATTCATGACTTTGCTAAAATGTATTCGGGATAGTAAGACTTTTGCTGTCCACTGTATTTAGACCATTTTTTTTTGGCTGTATTACAGAAATGGTTTGAATTTTTTGTGTTTTCAGGTACTTTTTTTTAAATGTTTTTAACAATGTTAAGTCGCTTTAAAATTAAATTCAGTCTACTGTTGGTTTTTCTTAATTGTGCACTCCACGGTATAATATCTTCTTCGGATCATCTTCTCCGTTTTGTTGCTACTGCTATTGTTGCTGTTGTTGTTGCTGATGCTGGCATAATTGCTGCTGCTGCTGCTGTAGTTGTTGCAGTTGTTGAGTATCCCACATTATTGTTTGCGTGATAGTTATTGTCATCCATTTACTGACTTACTGTCCATGTTGTCCACGGCATGATATCCATTATATGAACCATTTTGTACATAACCATTGGTATTTTCTTTATTAATATGACTGGATGATAGAATTTCAATAGCACAGAAATTGCCGTTAATATGTTATCGATATACACGATATGGCACGATTTTTCTTTCAAGCGCCATGTACCGGCTAAACGATTGATTGTTCTCTTCCACTTGGGTTGCATAAATTGGTGTGGCTCTATAAAGAGATAAAAAAAAAAACAAATGAATATTGATAAAATATTTTCAAATTTAATATGCACATACAGTCAAAGAATAAAGTCTACATACGGCGCTGTATGAAGACTTTTTCCCGTAGATTTTTATCAAAATAAATAACTTGTGTATAAAAAAGCTGTGTATTTACAACGCTGTATGTAGACTTTTTTCAGTGACTGTACATATATAAATAATTATCTATTGTAATAAAAATGAATGTAGATGATCTGAAAACATAATCTATATTGACTAGCATTCCAAGAAGTTAAGTTCGTGTCTGGTCTTAGCTCTGTTGAGTGAAGAATGGCTCGTCTATCAATATAGTATGTATTCATACGTTTACGTACGTACAAAATATACTTCCAGATAGTGATCATTATACGATAATTGTTCCTTGAGGCATTCAATTCCATATATTTTCAATACACAGCCAAGAAAATTAATTAATTAATTAATTAATTAATTTTTTCGAATTAAAAAAGGTTTTATAGCGTTCTTCATGGCAGTCAAAATTAAGAATTTTTGAAGACAAAATCGAATATAAAAAATATAACCTAGCACTTATTAGGAAAAGAAGAAAACAAAAAATTATCGGGAAGAAAACTGTATGCTTGCCAAGTCAGACATGTCCTAGAAAATTTTAAAATAAATATTTTAATCGTAATAAACGTAATCGTATTTAATTGTTAAAGACCAGATAGGATATTAACGATGTTCACTGGTGTATTGGAGGTGAGGATAAACGCATACATGTACACGACGTAATGTTTGCTCGTTTGTCTTTCCCAAAGTGGGCCAAAAATCCAGCAGATTGCTGACTAAAACTTATTCTTATCAATATATCTGATAGGATTTCAATTTGCGAAAAACAGTTTATCGATAAAATGATGAATTCAACGAATTATTGCATGAAGGTTTTTATCGATCTTAAGTTTCAGTCAAAATTGTCAGGACTTACTTCCTACTTAAGCAGCAATTCAAAATGTTTGCAGGAAGTAGGATTCATCAAAAGCCAACGACGAATTTCATCAAAACTCAGGTTTATGTAGAGAGACGTTAAAAGATTATTATTCATGCCCACAATGAAATAGAAATGTCATATCTTTTCTAGCGATAGAATATGATGAATCCATTACAACAATTTAAAGTGCAGAAATTGTAGATGGAATCCAGCGCAAAAGCTGAACGTTAAAACTGAGAGTCCATGTCACCAAGATAATGATCCATATTTGATGTGAATACAAGACCCCTATAAGTTTGAGATGAAATAAAGCTAGAAGACTATAGGATAAACCCTTTCCGAACATAATTTATTCGTTTGAAGGAAACATTAGACGAAAATCATTCATAGATGTGATCCTTCCTCACCCGCTTTATAGGTTCACGCTCTCATTTCTTTCGAACGATGCGGAACACTTTCACTTGGCATTCGAAAATGACTTTCTTCTTTCTTAACTTTGCAAAAACCTTCTTTAGAGTTCAATACAAAAAGGTGGCAAACCAATGAATTTCAAGAAATATAATAACACTCCAAGAACATTAAAAACCAACAAAAAAGTTGTTACCATTGACAAATTGCTTCCATTTATAATGCATTGTTCGGTACACGATAATTATAGTGTATCGTTAATTAAATGAAACAAACATGTTTTCTTTGGAATGAAAACCTAAAAAATGATCACCATTATCGCCTTCGAAATCAGCAACTCGCAATTGCCATCATTTAATAATTGGTTGTAGATTCTTCTTCCATTTCGAATTCTTATTAATCGTAGCAATTGGAAAAATATTTTTTAAATACAAAAAATAAAAAAAGGAAAAAAGAGGAGAAACAATTCCGAATACATTAGTTTTTACACTTAGGAGTGTGCAGGTGTAAACACAAGAAAATGTTCGTAAATGATTGTGTTCGAGTACAAATACGTGTATTGTACTGTGTATGGGGGTATAAGAGTCTTAACAGTTGAGAACAAAAATATAGTAGTAATGGAAATAAATGATTTATAAAATTCATATACAGCCAAGGAAGAAATTATATGGTACATGTGTTTTTTCTAAAAATCTCTTTGGTTTTAAAGCTAATTTATAAGTTTATGTATTTTTTATATTTGGTAAAGAGAAACAAAAAATTAAATTAAAAAAATTTCAGAGTTTGTTTATTTTATTAAATATTTTTTATAGCTAATTCAAATTCTTAAAGGAAATATTTATATGGTACAAAATAAGAAAAAATTCAAAACTTAAAGCTAATTAAATATATTCAAATAAGAAATTAATTTTAATAATGCGTGTGTCCTCCTCGATTTTAAATTACATCATTTAACCGAATTGGCATAGAGTTTATTAATTTTTGTAACTCATCTTGGGGAATTTCGTCATATTTTTTTATTAAAGCTTCTTTCAGCTCTTTTAATGAGTTATAAGTCATCCCACTCTTGTATATTTCGGCACTTAAAATTCCCCAGAGGTTTTCAACAAGATTTAGATCGCGACTAAGTGGTGGCCAGTCCAAAACAGTTATATCTTTTTCTTCAAAAATTGCTTTGGTCCTTTTGGCTACATGTATAGGGACGTTATCTTGCTGAAAAGTAAAATTATTTCCATAATATTCTTCAGCAAATTCAACGAAAACATTGTCCACAAAAAATGATACCCAAAAATGAAAAAATTATACAAAAAATGATACCCAAACCACGATTGACCCCTAGACATAAGGCAGCCAGATTGGCCAAATTGGACTGCTACAGATGATTTGTCTCATATTTTGAACTACGGGTCAAAAGATAAACAAAACTAAGTTTCTGCTAATGTCTAATGACAGCTTTTGCTTTAACCGAATATTGAATAATACTTGTTCAATTAAGCCTCAAGATAGTTACTGATTGAAATTAAAAAAAATTTTTGGTATGCAAATCCTTTCTTGCAGCAGCATCAGAGCTAAGTACATGCTATAACAGACATGGTTGAACATAAAACACAAGTCAGACAACAAATTTTATTGGACTTGATACAACGTAGCACAGATAACAACATACCTTCTACCAATATTAAGAAAGCTTATAGATTGGGCAGAAATTTGATTTGTGCATCATAGGTTTGCTAAGGATAGATGACGGGTCCTCCTTTGGGGACAAGATCCCACATTAGACTAACAGTTAGGCCCATTGTAATACCACAATTAATATTTAACCCAGGCATACAACATTACCTAAAAGAAACCAATCCCACTGCAGAATAAGAATATATTGCAGCATTCTTAATAGTGGAGAGTTCTATTACAGATGGCAAAAAATGGGAGGTCCCCTCTTCATAACATAAGATAACAGACTGTCTCATCCTTCTACTCAGACCCAAAACTCCTGCAGATGTTATTTTATATATATTGAGAACTGCAATTATGCGATAGTTGACCATGTGATTTAAGGACAGAAGACTATAGGCCCCTTTTTTGATCCATAAAAGTCCAGCGTTGTCTTATCTTCAACGAAAGACAACGAAACTGAGCCTTCCCATAAAACGAATGGAAATTAGCTAGTCTAACTGAGACAATCGGAACACCTAGACCCTGTCGGAGATTATTAGCTCTGATCCGGCTGTGGTCCAGAATTTCGGCATATTCAGAGTCCAGGTTGGGCTAGAATTTAATTGTGTTGAACCTTATGGCCACTAGCTCAGTTCTCTATTTATTAAGAGGTCAGAGGGAAGCCAATTGTGTGTGACAAATGAGCACTTACTTCGAGTGAAACAAAGAGGGTTCAGTAGTTCACTTTTCATCTACCTTTCAGTTGTCTCGGTAGAACTTTTTTGATTCTGGGTCTCAAATTGAATGAACGTTATTTTGGTATTACATATCCACCGAGTGACTTTTTACAATAATTTTCCTTATTAACCAATTGTGGTGTAAAATAACATTTTGGCATCATACTTGTTTAGATCAGTTTAGGAAACCATTCTCACTATACTCCCACAATTACTTCCCCCAGTGTAAACAGGTTAAGCATTTTAAACTTATGCAACAACTGCGCTTAAAGAATTTTAATTAAAAAGTACTAGAAAAACATACCAACAAGCAAGAATCGTAACAAAAACAAATTCCTCCACTCACTCACAACATAGTCAGGCAGTCAGTTAGTCCATCACAAACAGCCAATATAGAGAGATTCAAAAACACATTTCGTCTACGGATTTGTTTTCAGTCTATTTTATAGCATTTCCATATGGAAACAAAAAACACAGGATAAATAAGAGAGGGAGAATGAGAGAGTGAGATACAATGTCATATGGGATGAGGAAAATCTACAATTCAGAGTAATGCTGTAAAAAAGATTTGGAATTATAACAAAAAATGGGGGGAAAAAACTAGAAAAATAAATCTTTAATGAAATGTTGTGACTCTATTCGGTTCATTCATAAAACTAAACAAAATCGTGAAATGAAAACGAGCTTTACTTTACAACATGACTGATGCTATCTTTTTTGTTTAAAAATTGCTTTCGCTATCAAGGATGCGGGAGTTTACTTTATTGGGAATAAAGTCTGTTTATGAAAACCGCGGAAAGATGGCATTATTTTTGGAATTTGAAAAGTTTACTCGCTTTACAGTTAAGTAAGATAGTTAGATTGATAACGCCGTCAACCCAAAATCCACACCAAACAGTAACTTTTTCGGGATGGATTGGACGCTTTTGAATTTTATGTGGATTGTATCGCCCTAAAGTCGACAATTTAGTATGTTCACGTACCCATTCATGTAGAAATTAATCTGAAGATAATTTTCAACTATCAACTACTTCAAAAAGATGGCTGTTAACCAACAGTCAAAGGTTGGAAGTCCCTGTGAGAAGCCGTTATATGCGATGCTACTAGCTCTAGTGCGCAACGGAGACAAAATAAGTACAAACTTCTGTTCGCATACTGTTTTAAAAACTTTGTTAGAATTTAACATGATGACTGAGCAGACAATCCAGTCATTCCTGACGAGCAGTAACACTTCTAACAATTTAACAAAAAAGAATTAAAGAGAAGCAATTTATGCTTTCTTAGGTCAGAAAGTCAATTTCAATTCGTTAAGAACTTTCTGAAATAAAGTAAAAAAAAAGAGGATGGGGTAATGTTTTGTGAGAGTCTCTTAATGATTTAATGATGCCAACAGGAATAAACAAAATTATAAAAGGTCGAAGACTGGTAAGGAAACACTGTCAGCATATTACACTAAAAAGTTCTATTTTAGGGAATTCAAAATTCGCTTTTCATTGCTGTAAACCCTATAGACGCGAAATCATATAAAATTCTAGTTGTAGAAAAAAAAACCAAAAAAAGATTTTCATCCGTAATATTCTCGTCTATCATACCACTGTCCGTACCAGACAGAGAGACTAACAAACAGAAAAAATAGAAGCAAAAATGCCATCATATTCACACTCACCAGTAAGCTAGCTAGCAACGAATATTTGTAAACGAAAAACGAATCAAAAAAATTTAATTCATTTCTAAACAAAAAGTAAAACATCTACGACAACTTTTTTTTAGCCATTTCACGGTTGAAAACAAATGTCTCCATGTTGAAAAGGCTACTTTCTTGTTCTATGTCATCTAATATTGCTCGGCTGTGAGCATGTCTTATGTAAATAAAGGAACATATGAACGGAAGGACGACACATACAAACACATTGAAATACAATACAAAAACTCAAGCTTTTATAAGCCTGTAATTTGTACCGAAATAAAAAGCAAAAAATGAAAAAAAAGAAGCAATAGAATGTTGTGCAGGCAAATAGTGAAATGAATTCTCGTAACACGAGTAGAAGAGTAGATGGAGTAAAAATTTCTAGTGTTACGATATTCCTTTAGAAAGGGTGACCATAACTATACAAAAAATCGTTCTGTAGCTACTACATATCGAAACATGCTTTTAATCACTCCCTTTTTGACTAGATATCTTCCAAATGGAAATTATCAACATAGAAATATGTGCTTAATTCAACGTGCACAGGATGACAATATAGCTATACTATGGCTGCCTTCCAAAATGTTAGTTGCTTTGTGTTTGAACAAAGTATCGTGTTTCATAATGCCGCTGTACAAAATATATACAATGTATTCTATTTCAAAACGTCGTCAACGTGTATTTTTAACGTAGCCAAAAAGCAATCAGGTACTGGATTTATAGTTGATGCATTGTTTGGTTACTTTGCATACCTACATAGTTTATATACAGTAGTAGAACTGCATACAAACTTTGTATTGATACATTTTGGGAGGCAGCCTATCTGACAGTCAGGCTACCATCCAAGCACTCGGCTCATATAAGGTTGACTCGCAAATACTATGGGATTGCCTGTGCAAGCTGTATGAGCTGGAATGGAATCTTTCTGTGAAGTGGAAAGAGAAGTTTGGAAGAATAAGTACGTGTGAGGAAGAATGGCGAAAGGCGAAGCCAAATTGACTTTAAAAAATTAAACTTTTGCTGGGTAATTGCAATAGGAAGAGAATTGAGTTATACATTAGATCATCCAGAAGTAGCCCAAATAGGCTCAAAGACAAATTTTCATGGTAAAGATCGCTTTAATATATAGAATCTATGATATCTATTCTGAATCATCAGAACACATATTGGGTAACAAATATGTGCGGAGTTAATAAACTTGTGGTTTCAAGTACTAAGCAGGGAAACGAGGCAGCATTCTATAGTTCGTCATGGTACCAGGATTAGCGGAGAAATTTTAGCACTATATGGTAAAACAGTGGATCGTATGGTCACAGTACTTTAGCTACTCAACACGGAGTAGCAATATATTGTACAACACATTATCGCTGAAGTCCATTGTTTGTGATTGCATATGAAATCTACAGCCCTACAATACCTTTTACAATAGCGGCTTTGAAACAGACAGATATGGTTACTGAAAGGCCACTGATTACTGATATGTCAGACAGCTGAAGAACTAACTGCTAAAGCAGAACACAGCTAAAGCAGTTGCAATAAGATTGATCTGCTTCCACTACTGTTTTACATTGCCAAGGTAAAAAGAAGCATAAATACCGTATTTCTCTTCAAAGAAATGGGCTTTTATTTCTTACCAAAGGCTAACCCTCAAGAGATGTTTCCGCAACGCATACGGTGAAATACAGTGGACTTTAGCAAAAAACAGAAGGAGCAGAGCGAGTAGCGTGAGATAAATTAGTGTTGAATTCTTGTTTTCTGATTGCAAGGGATCCTTTTCTTTATAATTTCCAATTGCATGAACATGTTTCTGTTACCAGTGTAAAAGATTTTCCAAATACCTATGGCCACCTTATCCAATTACTATAACGTGTGACACGCAAATAGGTACAAGAGTAATACCATCACTACGAGATTATTGATGGCAGTCATTATAATATTTCTCTACTATTAAAATAGTTCTATATTTGTAGTATAAATAGTATGTTGTTGTTGTTGTCGTTGTCGTTTTAATCGTAGTATTGTAGTATTAGTATGTACTCGTAGTATAGTATTAAAAAAGTTTTTCTGTAGCATTGCACTGCATTTGGTGATGACGATTTGAATGAAATTGCAATCATTTACATTGCATTTTTTTGTTGCAAATTCCCTTGTTAATTTAAGTCTGTGAAGACGAGACTTTTATATTTTTTTGTTGAGTAAAGCTAAATAGAATTTAGGAGAATAAAACACGAGGTAACTTAGTCAGACTCTTATTATTATTAGAGCACTAGGCTGCTGCTATTTATTTAGCCAGCCTGCCTGACTGCTTGTCTGGCCTTTCATTGGCTTTGTTTTCAGTGATTTCAACATATTTTTTCTTTGGTTTAATAGTGAGGCAGTCATACTTACATAACTTACATAATTGGTCATTACAACCCTTCAGTCAGGATTACGACCTAGTTTCTCACACCACTTATGTTGTGTGTGTTAATTTTATACATGAGTGGCGGGACCTACAATTTAAAGTCGACTCCGAACGACAGATTTTTGAGAAACTTTTCATGGCAATTTTATTTACTCTCAGAGTTTTTGCCAGAAATCTGCTGAGAGGAAGTCGCCGAAGAAATACTTTTTGTATTTTATTTTGATGTCTGGCCTGGGGCTCGAACCCTGGCTTTTCGTCAAATAAGCCAACACACTACCTACTAGACCACGGCGACTTCAGTCATACTTGTAGCAGTTAATGTCTGTTGTACGGGTATTAGTATTTGGGTTTGAATTTAAATATGAGGAAGTATTACGTTTATATTTGTTGTTCGTACACTGAACTTTCTCCCACTTACGCCTGCTGATTCTGGTTTGTTTGTACGTATGGTTGACTGACTGGCTGTTTAGCTCCTTGCTTGTCTATGTCCTGTCACTATTTAGATTTAGCTGAGACAAATAACAAGCAAATATAGTACTCGTCGTTGGCTGTATATCTCGACCTTCATTAGTTGATTGGTTAGTAGTGGAATTGCAGTAACATTTGCTCAACCAAATTAAATTGAGTGTTGGAAACTGTTGTGATATTTTCCTTTCTTCCTTTCGTTTCCTGCTACTTGTATTATTATGGTTGCCTTTTAAATGCTAGTTTTAAGATAGAAATCTATCGTTGTTCTTAATTGGCTTTGGGGGATACGTTTTATTGTGTTAATACAATACAATTCAAACACCAGACGAAATCTTTTAAAAACTTTTTATTTGATCTGCGTTTTCAACTAATTAATAAAATTAATTTTAAAAGAAAATAATGCCGGTCTGAGGGCCAATCATCTTTAGACATTCAGAGGAGACATAATTTCAGCAATGTCAACAAGACTATTAAGGCGTTTTATAAAAGTTTGGTCAAATATGGAGTTAAAGCCAAGTGCATTTGAAACTCAAATAAATAAACAATGACTAACCATAGAGTGTTTAAGTCTTTTAAAAATCCCATAAAACTTTCCAAAACCGGACTACAAAGATGCACTATCGATTGAGAATCGTGCACACTTATGGTGAAACTTAAGTGTCTTTTTAAAATTCCCAACTACGATTCAGTATAAAAATAAAAAAATAGTTGGGTGACATGGCATGTTTTTCATAAATGCTTCAGTTGAGTTCTCTCTTTATTAAGTAGAAGTACATAAGCGTTAAAAACTACTTGCAGTGTAGTGAATTACTCGATGAGTTACTTCAAATTGAATTACTTTTGCTACTTTAATGGCTCTTCTAATGATTTCAAAACAATCTTCTTGAATTTAATAATAATCTCCACATATCATTTGAACTTATTTTCCATGAAATTCTCCGTTTAATAGAAACTAATAATCCGTCATCGAAAATCCATTTAATAGTAGGCCCTAATTTTTAAAAAAAATTTATGAAGAAATTTTTTTCAATTTTAAGTACAATTATCTGCACAATCAATTCGAATTTTCTTAGCCTCTGTAAAAATATTAGCCAGCCAAAGAAAATCATTATCAAAGTCTTTTATCCCATGCCCAGACTATTAAAAATGTTTGGCAAAGTTAATGCGAAATAAATTCCTGCAAAATATAGCAGAAAGCACAACCGAATTGTGTCGCACACAATATTTTCCAGTCTTTAGCTCTCTATGATCTGAATCCATAGATCAGCTTAAATCTACTGAAGACGACAATTTATTATCTCCCATATGAGCAATCATTCCTTTTCCAGCAATTCAATGTCTTCTTTTCGAAAGAAGACGAAATAATGACAAAAGTTACATTCTTTTGTCATTTGTTTGAAAATTGAAAAAAACGGAATAAAAACCCGGTAAAAAGAGTAGAGAAAATGATATGAAGGATTTAAATTTTCATTCTTAGAATTTCATTTCTTATGTAATCTACGAAATAAGGATTTTAAATTGCCCATACATTGGCATCCATGGTAAGAAAACGAAGGACGAGTAGGTGAACGGAATGCAGCCGGATGCCGTGAAGCAATTCGACAGTATCAGTATATTTTTTATGATCAACAGGAAATGCATGTGCTGCACATTTCCATTTCATTTTCGCTTTGGTTTTATTTCTTTCTGTCTGCATTCAGTCTTTCTGTGCAGTGGTCTTATGATGGTATTTTTGGTATTAAAAACAGGGATAACGATTTTTTAATAAGAAATCCTTATCAATTACAGTAAGACAAAATACAAATTCAACAGCAGACGTTTCATACTGGCATTTAAAAAAGAATTTTCTTAAAATTTTGCTTCAGCAAAATATGAAAAAACTAACCACTGACGGTCTGACCACCATCCCACACACCGTATAGTATTTCCATATCATTTTGTTTTAATTTTAACAGATTGAATTGACTTTTACTATCCGGGGTGCGATAGAGTAATAGTATTCGTTTATGGTCGACTGCTGGCTGGTAATTTTTAATTTAAATGTCCTTGAAAAAATCTTAACTTTCTTCATTTTCTGTATTGTGTGAGCTTTTGTTGTCGTTGCTCATAATGTTGTTGTATATATTAATGTATGGCTTTATTTTCCTTCACATTATATTCTTCAGCAGTTTCCTATTTTTCATTTTCTACTCCATTATTCTCATGTTTTTTTTCTTTTGAATCTTCTCTTTTTTCACATTGGCCCTGACATTCAATGTTGTTTTCGCCGTCTTTAAATGTAATGTTAGAGTGAAAATGTAACCAACTATAAAACTACACATTAATTAAAACTTTAAACCCAAGAGAGGGTCCTTAGTTAAGTGCTTCCTATTTTTTAATTAGAAATAAAACAAACTGTGAAATTTTTTGTTCTGCTGAATGATCGTATGGATGCCATTGCATGTGGAATGTAACATCAAATGTCAATCATAACTTCTTTTGGAGGACCACATCTGAAATGTATAGTATTCCATGACTCTGAACCATAAATCAGGTCGAATATAACCGATGGTAAGCGTTATGTCAGCTTTGTTGTGGTTTGTGGTTTATTCATTTACACCAGCCACCGCTGTATCTGCTCGGTGGCTAGTTCATATCATCTCACCGTGAGATGACCATGCCCTCAAATCGCTCATAAAGAATTTCAGATAAGGCTTAAGCTACACGGCAAATTATTCACAGAATTGCAAAATTTAATCTCTGCAACATCATAAAAAGAATACTGCCATAGAAGAGCTGCTGGATTTAAATCCTTTGCACATTGTAGTGAAGACCAAAGCTTTAGAGACTAATACAAGTCTAATATGAACTTTATCATGGCATTCATTACCTAAGGAGCCGATTGTCTTACAGCCTTCTATATAACTGTCCGCTGGGCAGAACCAATATACTCCATGATTTTGGGTATTGAATAGAGTACACTGGAAACTGCGTATTTTCTTAAAATAGGGATTACTTTAGTTCTACAGGCAGCTCAGAAACAGATGGCACAGGAACAGTAGTTTTTGATGGCGTAGACCATCGAAAAATCTGTTCAATTGAACTCAAACAGGACGTGCAAAAGACAAGACGTCGCAGTACTATCTCACAATCAGGAAACCATTCGAGCTATTCGACTATTATGAGGTAAAATAGAAGATAGCTGAAGCCGTTAGATGGGAAAAATAAGGTTAGCCCCAACTAGGCTAAGGCCGTGTGTGAATTCCCGGTAATGAGCAAACAGGCGAACCTGCGAGGACCAAAACCCTTCTGTGGAGACTCTTCTCAAACCAAGTGGGTTCGAGGTTGTCAGAACGTTTGTTGGGAAATTACAATAAGACAACTGAGTTATGAATCAGTCTATCTAGGAATAACTTAAGGGTGGCAACCGTTCTTATAACAGAACACTGCAGAATCAAAGTACACTTACTCAGAATGGGAGTTGCATCGAGCCCAACAAGTTGATTCTGTAACAATGAGAATCAATCATCGGGGGAATATCTCTGAAAGAAACACCCGTATATATATCTAATGCTAGGCTGGAAATTTTTCATTTTCGACACCAAACGGAATCCTGAAATTTGTCGAGGCAAAAGGCTTAGAGAAGACATGTTGTGTTTGTTTATTCAGCTGCCTGTTGCAGTAGGTGGTACCATTATTCCACTGAAATATAGTGTTTGATTTTCTTTGTTTTTCAGTGTTTTTTTTTTCTTCTTTAAATTTACATACACTGCGTTGCACTTGAATAGCACACCTACTACGTCAAAAATGTCAAGCTTTTGAATTGGCCACCATACTCGCCGGACGTAAACATAATACAAAATGTTTGGGGATGGCTGGCCAGAAAAGTTTACGAGTCTAAAAAACAATTTTCAACCAAAACAGAACTGAGGCCATTCAACGGGCATCGACTTAAATTTTTCCCGACTATTTGAAAAATTTGTACGAGTCAATGGCTAATAGGATATACGAGGTTATTCTGAACAACTCAACTACTAGAAACCCATATTTAAATTTTGGTTTTTATAAAAAAACAAATAAAAAATAAGAAAAAAATTAAAAACCTTTATAAAAAGTAATTTTTCTACATTTATTAAAATATGTGCTATTCTAGTGTAACAGAATTTGCTTGTTATTTTTGAGTATTTTTCTTTTTATGTTGTATTTTAAAAACAATTTAATAAATCGAAATATTTTTTATTTTATAATAAAAGCTATAAATAACACTACAATTGCAATCCAAAATCAATTCGCTATCTTTATTTTTTACAAAGATATAAGGGGGAGAATTTCAATGTGTACGGTATGCTATTCAAGTGAAACGCAGTGTACATCATGTCGGTTTAATGAATATTACGCTGTGTTGGTTTTGTTGATTATACTCATAATAAAGATAGTGAACTTGTTTTTCCCAACTTTTCCTCGTTCCCTTTTTGTTTTTAATTTTTATTATTAGCAAACAAAACTTTTCAAATAAAACGAAAAAAATATGCTGGAGTTTCACTTCTTGGTTGGCATGAATGCCGATGCAAATGTATTTAACGCATTGCCACTCCTACTTCCGTTTCCTATTCCTCTAGGCTTACACAGATACATATGTAAGTGTGTATGTACATATGTATGGCTGTGTATGTACATAAATAAGTATTTTTTATTTTTATATGAAAACATGAATGAAGTTGTAAGATGAGTCTTTTACTATTGCCGTTTTTTTAAATTTTATACTTTCCTTTCCTCCCCATCACCCATTTTTATTCTTTTTATTTTGTTTATTTTTTGACTTGACGTATACTTTTACGCGCTATAGTTTTTCTCGTAATGAAAACAGACAGCCATTTTCTACCCCCATTCTCCGATTACATTACATTCATAATTTACATGAATATTGCTATCAGACCGAGCCGTTTGCTGATGTATGAAATCAGCGTATGTATGTATCTGTGTCTAAATTACTATGAATCGAAAAAACCATAATTTAAGGAAAAATTACGACGATTTCACAATAAAAGTGCATGACTAACTTTTACTAAATGAATGGGTGGGAGGAAAAGTAATTTCGATTTTAACTGGAAATAAAATTCTAAACAGCGATTCCACTATACCCATTCCAGGGAATCAAAAGAAAAAGAAGCTTTGGTAGATGACATCTAATAAGCATTCATTTACGATAGAATGACATTTGAAATTTTCCGCCTCTTGACAGAAAGGACAACACTGTGCCTGCTCTTGTCAAAATTTGAACAAGCTATGTCGCTTTGCTTGTGTTTGACAGCCATTGAGAGCACATTATTAAGTGACTTAAGCTCAAAATAACAACTATGAACTTCTCCCTCATAATAATTACAGTCTAAATCCGGACCATAATTAATCTTAAACTTACGGACTTATTTACCCAACTTCGTTGGTAGAGCGTAAAGCTTGTACATTCAAAACAATTTTTATGTGGTGATCGATGACTTTTTGTTCTTCCTTGGAGTAAAACTATTATTAGAACAGCGTAAAATTTGTGAGGTTTCTAAGCGAAAAACTAGTCCAATTGCATTGGCAGATTAAACAATTCTGCATAATTATTTGAATTTCTGGCCTTAGTCTCGTTAACTGTTGCCTGAAGAGATCAGTATCAAACGTTTGACCTAGTGAATAATTTAGACTATGTAGTTACTCGAGTGTATTTAATTTTTTGTATTTTGTCGCATAGTGTTTTTAGAGATTTATAACTGTTATTCCAAGCACTTGATCTGGAATAAGAATTTAAATCAATAAAGGAGCATTAAGCCTCTTTTATTATAACACGTGTGGAAGCCATAATAATTATCTCTCTTACCCACAATTATGTATAACACCAATAGGTTATTATAGCTGTAAAGGTATAGAAATGGTTGGGGATGCTTGGAATATATTTTTTTATTGTTTATATTTCAAAATATGAGGTCCTCTACATAGGATTGGCGCAAAGGGATTAATAACTCATTGGATAAGTACTCTAACTGACAGGATCAATTAAACACAACACACCAACGGCTTGGCAAGGCTGTCACCTATTAAATATCCTTCATTTATTTAATTGGTACTTAAGACCGAGTCAAACTTCATATATTAAACGTTGACATTTCAAAAAGGTAATTGAACCATATCGTCTATGTTTGGAAGTGTTTTTAAGCGTTTTTATCTTTAAATTTAAATAAAACAAAGTGTGTGTGAGATATCATCGAAATTTTTTATTCGTTTCAGTCGAATATTTCTAATTAGTATTACAACCCAGCTTCTATCTACTAGACTACGGCGACTATCAGATAGTACGGTTCTAATGCTTAATGTTAATTGGTCCAGACTCTTCATTGAACCTTTTATTATGAACACAAAATTAAAAGTAAAACTACTAATGCAGTATACAAATTCTATTTTTTATATCCTTTCGAATTTATTTAAATGAAATTATTTCTGAAAAAAATTGTACGTTATCGATCTCTGGTTGTTAGTGTCTATATTTCCTATCCTTTACTATTTGGCTTAATTCGATTACTTTCAAATTTATACTCTTTGTCGTTTCATTTTTCGATTTTCTAACACTTCCTTTATTAATTTCGTTGGTGTTGTTTAAATTTTTATTTGATTGTTTCACTGCCTTTAGTCCTGAGGATAAACTTTTGTAGAGTTTCTTTAGAAAAATATCATTATTTTGCAATCTCGAAGGTCCAATTAAAAACCATTAAAACGAACTTTTTCATTTCGTTTTGCAATATGGACCATTAACATTTCATGGTAATGGAGTAGACGTTAATGGCAGAGGATATGTTATAAAGAATTTTTCGGTTTCTATTTTTGTATTTTTGTAAAATAAAATACTAATAAAACTCTTGAGTGTAATTAAATATATAAAGTTTCCTTTGCTTTTATGTTAACAAATCCTTTAGTTTTTGCTCTTTTTTCTGAAAGAAATAGTATCTCCTTTTCCTTTTAACTGGATTGCACTTCAATGCAATTGTAAGTGGAAGATTTTAATTTAAAATTGCAATTTTGTATTCTAAATATCAAAAGCTTTAGGGGGAATTATGAGGGAATTGTTTCTATTACTGACAACTTCGCCTACCAAAAGCTGAAGCCGATTACTCTTGTACATACGCTTAAGGACTTATTATCATTTTAAAGTGAGATTCATTTCTACAAAGAAAGCCTCATTAAAGCATTGGGTTTTCCATAAGGTACTTCTAAACTTTGACGTTTGATGAATAGGTACGTAAACGAACAAAATTTTCGCATTTGGGAGAGTCGAAACCCACATGAGATCCAAGAGGATCCAATGCATCCCGGAAAAATTCCCTGTTTTTTTGTAGATTTAGGACTGGTGAGGCTATCGTTCTATATTTCGCTTAGAAAAATGTTGTTCATACTAAGGCCGTCAACGGCGTGCACAATAGGTTCACGATTACCAATTTCTTTTCAATTAAATTCGAAGATCTGGACAACAACGCTATATGGGAGGCGCTACGCACCACACAGTTTATGCCACTTTGAACATTCTGAACTAGTGATTTGAGGGCAAGGTCTGCTCAAAACCATCAATCAAATTCAATCTAACTTATGCGTCCGAACCACAAAAAAATTGGACATTTCGGATATCCCGCACCCAGAGAATCCGTCACGGATATGTGAATGATGTCATATCCTGTCATATCATGTCTTTTAAAAGAATAAAGAATGTCGATGATATCTTACACTTAATTTGTTTCATTTAAAACAGGAATGAAAAACCCGATGTGTCACCTTCATAACCTGGTAGTCAAAGCCAACTTAGTTAGGTCTTTGATGTTGTAAGACTTTGGCATTGTTCTAGGACCATGCCGAACCATGAAATGATGGAAATTTGCAACGAATTAGGATACGGCAATCTCTGAGAGAGGTCAAGGTTATACAAAACATTGTTTTGAGGATCAATAAGCAATATCTGAATTATATCTTCGAAAGGAATGCAATACATACATATTAACCTATCCAGTTCACTTTCTTTCGCTACTCACTGTATTTTGTTAAGTATTTTAGATTTATCATAATGATGCAACATCATTGTCATAATGTTGCATTTTATCAGCTACACTTTGCGTAGTTTTACTATTCATAAATACTTTTTTATTACGCTCAATTGTATGCCACACACAAGTATATACATAGGCATACTCATATCTATTGTAGCAACAGTAGCAAAAATGTTAAGTTGTATGTCAAACTGCTTGTTATTCTTATATCACTAGCACTAGTAGTAAATTTGCTGTATTTTTTTTTTTGTTTTCACCATTTATGTTGCATGCTACAAGTATCGAGTCAATGATACACTTAAACAGAGTGAATAGAATTTGTATCTGCATGATTTAGTCTTCATCTTCATCACAAGTTGATAGAAGAAGCACGAATACATATTAGAGAGAAAATTTAAAAATCCTTAAAACGTTTCTCATTTCTTCTTCTTCTGGTGATACTCGTAATTCTGCTTCATCTTTTGTATATTCTCTCATAAACTCATTTTGCATTAAACGCATTTCCTTTAATATTGCATTGTTACTTGCTTTTAGTTTTTGGAGCAACAAGTATTTGTGTTCCTATGGTTGCCATTTACTGGTATTTCGAAAGAAAAAAAAATAAATAAAATGAAATATAGTTTAAGAGTGTAATTTTGCCAGAAATCGTTTTGGCATTCATTTTGATTTGAATCAGATTGAATACCTTTTTCAAAATTTGCATCGCTGTGTAAGGAAGACATGAACATTTTTGTCCTTTACGAGTATTATTTCATTACTCAAGTCAGTAATCTAATCGAATTAGAAACTGTAGAGGCGATTTAAAGATAGTTATTAATTAAAATAATTTTTTCATCTTCGGAGCAATCAAACTTATTTGCACATACCATACCTTTATTTTGACTTGAGCTATATTAGTGTTGTGGTCATTATCTCCTCAATAATTCACAATATCCAATATCAACAGCTATAGTACAACCAGTATTGACGTTCCAATTCCTGTCATGGTCATCGTGAGGGTTTAGCAAACAATAAGAAATTTTGTACGTTTTGAGGCGTTTAAAGTTACAAAAACACGGAATAAGAAGGGAAAACAGAAGGCATGAGATGTAAGAAAACAATTTGCCACTTAACAACGGAGACTAACTTTTGTAACATTTAGTCAATAAAATTGATATTCAACAAAATGTGACTGTTTAACTGGTAAATGGTTCCCTTTTTACATGTTTTCCTCATTACATGTATTTCTGCTTCCTTGGTTTTTTTAGCGATCGTAGATAAGCAGTATCTTACAAATGAAACAAATAATGGTATGTAAGAAAAGCTGGGAACTAAAAGCGTAGACAGAGACTTGATGTGACCAATTCATGGGTAACTTTTTTAAAAGTCATGTCAAACCAATCGTTGTGACTCCATGTAACATATTGTACTGAGAAGTCTGTCAAATTACTACTGGTTTCTTTACATTGTGGTTTCAGCTCACTGAAGAATCTGGAACAAAACTCAACCAGAATTCTGCAGAGATCAGAGAAAGTTGGAGGCAGTAAAGAAAATTAAGTGTAATTTGGAAGTTTTCATAAGACATATATCCCATGATATGAAATTTATTCTTGGTAAGGAGGAAAGAAAGTTTTCTTGAATATACGGTGAAATTAACACAAGCCACTCTTTTACATTCTGAGTTTTTAGAGGATCAAAATTCGTTCTTCTTTAAAAGTTTAAAACTTCAACTCAACAGTAAATTGTAGGGCCTACATTCGAGAGTCATCAATCTTTCTCTTCGAAATTTGTTGTGATCGCTTCAATCGAATATAAATAACGACGACGACAAATTGCTCAAAAATAATAGCTGATGAAATTTTAATTGCATTTTAATTAATTGTTTAATCACATAATAATAGAGTAAATAAATGTAATTGACAGTAGTTGAATGACGAATACACCACGAATTGCGACCCTCCAATGCATATGTTGCTGTGAATGCTGGTATGTTGCACCACACACTGCTCCACAGCACAATTTGAGAGTGGGTGAATCGAATACGATTGATTCGATTTTTCAAAAATACTTAAGTGGCTGTGTATGTATATGCAGCACTCGCAGATACAGTAACGGTGTCATGTTCGAGATACAAAAGAAAACAATACAACGGCAGTGTATGGGAATTGAAATGAATTGACGTACAAATTAGTGTACATGCAACATTGAAAATCGTATTGTATTGTGATCTCAGCAGTCTTATACACGCACATCGACAAAGTCCTAAAAAGGGCCAAATCCAAATAGCCGTAAACTTTATAAAAATCAAAAATGTAGCACGTCTTTCTGTCAAGCTCCGTTTACAAATTCTTCTTCATGAATTGTTGGAATTTTACTCAGCATAACAGGCGTCAAATGATATCAAAACTTTATGAATTTCAAAATAAAAAAGAAACAAAAATGGGAGGTAATATTTCAATTGCATTACACGCTGCGAAATATTAATATTTTTGTTTATAAAACTGAGATTCGGGCAACACTTGTTTTAAAACCTTTTTTAGATTATTTAAACATATTTACACGGCAACAGGATACTTAGCCAAGGGGCACGATATTCAACTCAAATGTAAACTCCTGTTGTGTGAAACCTGATTAGCCTGGTGTAAGATTTAGAAATTGAATTTTTTGTAGAAATTTCAGAATCTTCTGTCCAAGGATTATATTCAACAGACGATAGCCATTGAAATACAAAAATGTTAACGGCTGTGGATTCACCACGAGATAGCAGCATATACAACAAATTTTTTTTTGAGAACTTGGCCTTCTAATGCCTATTCCGAAAGCACAAAGTATATGGATCGTCATCGCACTAAGAATATTTATGTAACACTAAGTGTAGTATGTTAGGTTAGGAAGAAGGGGTAGTGGATCCAATTCGACATACTTAGACTCTCAGGTCCATTGTGATACCACAAGACTCTAATTAATCATTGTTGCAGATCTGTGATATCAGACAGATCTTCAAAAGCAGTATATCTCATTAACGGTAGCAGGGCAGTAAAATAGGAGATGTTCTGTACACTCCTCTTCAATTTCATACCCACATCTGCGGCGCCTTATGCACAAAACGTCCAACTTCCCGAACAAAGCGAAATATGATAAAACAGCAGTATTATAGCAAAAACCCTCAAAGTGAATAAAACTGCTATGAAAAGTTTATCACAAGTCTTTTGGTTATCACACTACATGGTTGGTATAAGAAAATAGGTTCTAATACTGATCACCAAAGCATTGTAATGACTAAATTAAGTAAGTAAGAACAGAGTTACTTTAAGCTCTGTAATCTAATAATCCTCTCAGAGTAAGATTTCTAACAAATAACGCGTTAACAAGAGTTGAAAATTTTCAAGCGTTTTAAGTGAAATCAGGTTGGACAGTTGTTATTAAAATTTTTATTTATAAATTGCTTAGATTATTCGCATATATTTCACTAAGTGTAAAGTTTCATAAATTGTTTGTATTTTTAGTTGTTGTATTTTTACATTTTAATTTCAATTCATTACACAAAACGTCAATAAAAAAATGGAATCTTTGTCATTATCATCCACCTCATCATTCTTTTTTCAATTTACTTAACGTTTCTCTTCATTAATTTTTTTGTCTTCCCATCGTGGTATTGTTGGTACTTAAAAGACATTTTTCTGTTTTCATTGTTCCAAATAATGTGAAAAAGAAAAATGAAAGAAATTTTAATAAACAGCCAAAAAGCTAAATAAACTTGATCAAAGGTACTTCCCAAACATTTTAAGTACTTTTTTATTTGAAAAATTATTTTTTTTATTTTGTTGGATTTAAAGTGGCTCCGAAATTTAAAACCGTTTTAGATTCTTTTTTTCGTTTTTCTTCCAGATATGTTGGCTTTTGTTATTTGTTGGAATCTAAGAGACCAAATAAAATATTTTATTGTGTATCATCCGTAGTTTCATACAGGCTGTCTACCATCATCATTCAATCCTTTTGAGGGCAAGAAAGAAAAAAAATGAGGACAGAAAGAAAACAATAGTAAATCGTGCTGTAATATTTGTCTGGCCATATCATCTAAATTTTATTGGTTCTTCGATTTGGTCATCACGCTTAGTTCCCTGTAGAAAAGGAGAAGAACGAAGAACTTCACACAATTCAGAAACCTCAAAACGATTTGAAGATAATGTATGAAAAACGATTCATTCGAAAGTTACCAGTTCAACTTGTACGAGAGCTTCACATAATTATGAAGGTCGAAAGGAGTTTATTTTGAACAGCAAAGAAGTTTTATTGTTGATACATTTAGTTCCTTTAAGATGTAAAAGGTTATCACAAAGAATAGCAGATTTAATGCATCGATCCTGCTGTCATCGTCAGATATCTCAATCTGACGAACTGGATATGACGGATATACAATGGCTTGTGGTTAATAGCGATGTGGTATTGATCAAAATGGTGTATATCGATTGATGTTTTTACAGAGCAACCACGTGAATTAATCAATATAGAGTCTTCTTTATACCCGCTGAGATGTGTACAAAAGAAATTGCATTAAAGTACAAGGGACAGAATACCTTTAAAGAAGCTTGGAAGACCTTTAGCAGTTGTATGTAACTCAATAGACAATGTCTTGCGGGGATATGATCAGGATTGCAATTGAACACTTTTTTTGAAGAATATAACGTTAGTGTCCGTCTAACCATCCTGCCATGGTTTACCGGTTAGTTATATTCACGACACATTTAGAAGCACTTAAAAGTCATCGACAACTAGCAGCAGCTAAACGTTGAGTCTCTTGAAAAACTTGAAACTGATTGTGAGATATTCAACCATCATTACCAGTTTAGAAAATATGTCTGGTTTTCGTTATTGTTGTTGTTGATGCTGCCGTTGTTGTTGTTTTTTGATGTATGAATGCAATAAAATATATTTTATTTTCGTTTTTATCCTTCAAATTGAAATTGTAGACGTTGACAAACGTGTCACAAGTTTCACACAAAACTTGTGGTTTGTTAACACGACCCTAAATACAAAAACAAGAGAAGGAATTGAATATTCAAAACTTGTTCACAAAATACCTTTCTGTTTTGTTTTCTTTTTTGTTTGAATTATAAGTAGTGGAAGTTTTAAATTGGCGAGATTTGATAAAAAGGTATTTTGAACTCAAAAGAAATGTCTGTCTGCATTTGAATGTTTTTTATATGAGGTGTTTATGGAACTATAACCTGAATTAATGGAGCTTTGCAATTTGAACTTCTAAACGAAGATTAATTTGATACAAAACAATGCATGAAATCCTTCAAAATCTTAAATCATAAAACATCATTTATTTCATTACATACATAATCGGTCATTACAACCCTTCAACCAGGATTACGACCTAGCTTCTCACACTACTTATATGGTGTCTGTTAATTTTATACATGAGTGGCGGGATCTAAGGTTTGAAGTTAACTCTGAACGACAGATTTTTTGAGAAACTTTTTCATTACAATTTTACTGACTTTCAGAGTTTTTGCCAGAAATCTACTGAGAGTAGTTGCCGACGAAATATTTTTTCATATTTCGTTTTGTTGCTTTCTGACCTGGTGTTTGAATCGTGGTCTCACGTCTAAGCCAACACACTATCTACTATTCCTAGATTTCCAACTGTATAGAAGCTTAGATTTAACATGATATCTACAGTCTCTGTATTGCTACAAATTGCCTGATGTGTGTTTCTTTATATGGTTCGTAATATATTTTCTTGAGACGCCGATTGTGGTTATTATGCTCTCCAGATAACAAAAAGATTTAACATCCTTGTATTCCGCATTCTTATTAGGTTTACAGGTGTTATTAAGTAGAACCGTCGTTTAGCTAACATTATAGCAGTTTGACATCGAACGATGTTTGATATATTTGATCCCTTAGGCAATTACCGTCGACAGTCTGGATTTTTACATCTACCATTCGTATCCCATTATCATGTTCATGTTCTAATGCGAGTATAAACGATTACTGAGGTATAAACGATTTGCGATTAAAATCGGCGATAAAATGCAACCTTAAAGAAGTCCCTTGCTGTAGCTGTAGCCTAATAGGTAGTATAGGTTTTAAGACCAGACCCCATGGTTTAAACCCGTGCTCAGATATCTCAAATAAAACGCAAATTGAAAAAAAATATTTCTTTCGGTGACTTCCTCTCAGCAGTTTTTTTTTTTAGTAAAAACTCTAAAAGTAAGTAAAATTGCAATTTAAAGTTTCTAAAGTCTATCATTCAGAGTGGAAGTCAAATTGTATAAACCAACACTAATGAATACTAACACATGTTGTCATGGGTGTGTGGAAATTGCGCAAATAATAGCACCACTCAGCAAGCTTTCGAGCAGTTCTCTGCTTACTGAGTTGCGATACAGGGCTTAAATGTAAGGGAGTTACATTTCATAACATCTCAAATGGCGGTATAATAGAGATATGACACTCGGCCTCAGTCTGTTGTTAAACAAATTCGTTGGAAAATTGAGTTTCGCCCACTTTTTGTCTAGATCTTAACGCATTCGCTTGGCATTTGTTTCTTAACACGTTGACTGCCGACTACGAGATAACTCGTAGATTACTTTCCCTTCACTAAACCTGCCATTTTTGTATAGCTACGAATAACATCGTATTATATTAGTGCTAGTATCGGTAAATGACTTCTGGGAAAAGAACAAGAAGTCAATGTTGGCTTACGTGGCCAGTTTTCTGAAAATTTCCGCGGCAGTCAACGCGTTAAGATACAGAAAATACAAATGCTAACAAGCCTTGTATTTTTAGACATGTTCATGCAACACAATATACATAGTTGTTTGAAGCCACTCCCATTGCCATTTTTAAATTAACAACAACAAAATCAGGAAGGACGCCATTTTATTTTAATTTATTTGAAAAATTTTATAAAAATTCAAAATTGGTTTGAAATCCTTTTCTTTAAAAAAAAAACAAACACACACTCACTTTAAAAAACATGAAGAAAAACAATTGAAGACCTCGGCATCATCCCTTCATTTGTAATGACACTCCAACTGCAGCTAATTACCAGCTCTGCTACATGTTTAGAACTCCTGCATGAGGCATAATGCCTGTATATACAGAGACACAGACAGACTTGCATACAGACATAATATGTTTGATGCCTCTGCTTATACACTGCGTTTCACTTGAATAGCACACCGTACAAATTGAAATTCTCCCCCCTATATCTTTGTAAAAAATAAAGATAGCGGATTGATTTTGGATTGCAGTTGTAGTATTATTTATAGCTTTTATCATAAAATAAAAAAATATTTCGATATATCAAATTGTTTTCAAAATACAACATAAAAAAGAAAAATACTCAAAAAATAACAATCAAATTCCGTTTCACTAGAATAGCACATATTTTAATAAATGTAGAAAAATTACTTTTTATTGAGGTTTTTAATATTTTTATTATTTTTTATTTGTTTTTATATAAAAACTAAGATTTAACTATGGATTTCTAGTAGTGTGTTGGGCCTCCCTTGTTCAGAATAACCTCGTATATCCTATTAGGCATTGACTCGTACAAATTTTTCAAATAGTCCAGAGAAATTGAAGTCCGTGCCCGTTGAATGGCTTCAATCAGTTCTGCTTTGGTGTAAAATTGTTTTTTAGACCCGTAAACTTTTCTGGCCAGCCATCCCCAAACATTCTCTATTATGTTTAGGTCCGGCGAGTATGGTGGCCAATTCAAAAAGTTGAAATTTTTGGACTCTGTGCGCGATTTGACCACACGGGAATTATGTATTAGGGCGTAGTCTTGCTGAAAAGTCGACGGCAATGGACCAAAAAGAATTTTTAAACTGTGGAAAGGCCTTTTCTAAAACACTCTGATATGTTTTAGCATTCATATTTGAACTTAGAAGCTGGAGCTCACAGGTGCCATAATAGGAAATCGCACCCCACACCATAACTTCTCCAACTCGACTGTGTAATCGATCCAACTGGTGAGTCTCCTTCCTCAAATCGTGAAAATAATAATTGTAGCCATCAGGGCCCTCCAAATTAAACTTCTTCTCGGCAGAAAAAACAACGCGCTTCCACTCGTTGCTCTATACCATATTATCTCGACAAAATTTCAACCGCATTTCTTTTCGTGCAGAGTTAAGTGGTAGTTTTTTCTTTAATTTCAGTCGTTTGAGTTGATTTGCTCCTGAAATAATACGCCACACAGTGGTCTTGCTAGAATGGACACCTACTTTAGCCTTAATTTTGTCAACAGAATCGTGCGAATTTGAAGCTTCTCTTAAAAAAGCCCTCTTATCTGTTTGGGGATGGTTGGCTAGAAAAGTTTACGGGCCTAAAAAACAATTTTACACCAAAGCAGAACTGATTGAAGCCATTCAACGGGCACGGACTTCAATTTCTCTGGACTATTTGAAAAATTTGTACGAGTCAATGCCTAATAGGATATACGAGGTTATTCTGAACAAGGGAGGCCCAACACACTACTAGAAATCCATAGTTAAATCTTAGTTTTTATATAAAAACAAATAAAAAATAATAAAAATATTAAAAACCTCAATAAAAAGTAATTTTTCTACATTTATTAAAATATGTGCTATTCTAGTGAAACGGAATTTGATTGTTATTTTTTGAGTATTTTTCTTTTTTATGTTGTATTTTGAAAATAATTTGATATATCGAAATATTTTTTTATTTTATGATAAAAGCTATAAATAATACTACAACTGCAATCCAAAATCAATCCGCTATCTTTATTTTTTACAAAGATATAGGGGGGAGAATTTCAATTTGTACGGTGTGCTATTCAAGTGAAACGCAGTGTATAGTTGATGATGCCTGTGCCACATTTACTTCTATTATTTGTTGTTATTACTGTAGTTGTTGTTTTAATTATTGTTGTTGTTTGTATAAGAAAAAGCATTCAACCATACAATTTTTTTGCACCATTGTCCTTCCATGCTGCTGGTGATATTGTTTACTTACACGTATGAATGTATGTATTTGAACCGAAAACTGTGTAAATCCTTCTGATTTTGTATGTGTGCATATGTATCTCATAATCTTATGTATCTCATAAACTTCAACAGTTCAAATAGTTCAAACGTCTTGTCTGCATGTATATTTATGTGTGGATGTTCTCTGTGTTTGTTAAAATATCAATGATCATGCACGTGTATAATATTGTTATCATGTCATGTTTATCATGTTTTCTGATTCGTTGTTTCATTCAATGAAATAAAAGTTGATATTTATGTTACACCAACAAACACTTATCACTTTTCTTTAAATTATTTGGTGGTTCTGAAAAGAACCGATTGTTATATTAGCTGTTACGTTCTACTTTTGCTGTATTGCACCTGAGGAAACAAGATGTAAAATATATGTCAAAATTTTTACAAAAGTTTTATCCTCCTTACATTTTAAATAAGCAGAAGATTACAACAATTCGATGAAACTTCAGCGGGAAAGGAGGTGGCTGGATGGATTTTGCTACGGCTAAGGTCGATTGGTGCTGAGGTAGAAAAAGCAAATTTGTCAAGGGATGACAATCGACATTCGATTTCCAGGACCCATATCAGCAACTATTACAGTAACGACAGTAAATATTACCGAGGACAGCTTTAATATTAGCGCGTACATAATTTTCTTCTGATATTTTGCAGTCGAAGTCCTATAATACAGGTTGCTGTCAAGATTTTCTCAACCTTCCAGCCTTACGTAGCTGGACGTAGTTAGCCGGCTTTCTGACAGTAGGTTAATCATACTCGTATGTTGCTCCTACCCCTACGTCGAATGCAAACACAAAAATTTTATATTTCGACATGTTTATCGTGCGTATGCCACATGTATTCTACTGATGTTGATACATTCCTTTCACGCATATCGATATCGATTATTTTCAGACACCAATTGCTTTATTTTGTCTCGGGATTGTATTAAACTATTTTCTTCTTACATATTTAATAAGCACAGGAATACGACAACTAGTATAATGTTATAATTTTAATTAAATCGAGTCGCACCCATTTTTTTTTTAGCAACTTACGGTTTGTTTCACCCATCATATTATATGTATACTACAGCAGCGACAGGAAATGCCGCCGTAAGCAACGTGTATAAAGGCTGGCTTGGACGGGCTGGCATTTTTCAGCTTCAATTGTTTTGTTTGTTTTATCTCGGTGTTGGAGACATAATTTAGAGGTTCAACAATATCACTTGAGCGGAAGGAATACACATTTATTCTGTTTAGAACACATATACGTATGTAAATAAAAATTTATAACGCAAATTGATTATCAGAACTTACTCTGTAGGCTACACTGCATGCTGTCAAAAGGGCAGCTTGTTAGATGTTCTAATTGTTAACGTGTTTTTAATGCCTCTTTCAACTTTCAAAACCTTTATATGCTGCATACACCAATAGATTAACACTCGCTCAATAATTTATGATTTGTTGTTAAGTTTTTAAATCGTAATTTATATGTCAGTAAATTATACGTACATTGCCAATCCTGCCGATTCTGTATTATTGTTGGCACAGCATTTGGCAACAAAACAAAACGGTACCCCGGCTGTAATTATGTCAGATCGGGTTATATAGTCGATCGGTGCACTTCCCAGAATTGGTTGCAAATACCATTTCACATATATTATCTCGCATTTGTCTTCTGATTTCTTTAATACTTGGACAAACCAAAAAAAAAAAGGATCTATTACAACACCTTCATTAATTTCTTTAAAGTTTTTTTTAATTCTTTTCTAAACTTAGTTCTCATGCATTTGAATATTAATTTGAATTATTTTTAAAAAGAATTTTCAATCAACAAATATATTTTTTTATGAATAGTTTTGTAATTAAATTTGAATCTCAAAAAATGCATCACATTACGAAATTAATTGCAAAACAAAATAAAAAAAAATACATTCTTTTGACTACTTAAAACGCACGTAGAAAATGCGAAAGTTTGACAATCATAAAATTGGCAAAAGAAAAACAACAAACTTTGACAAGTCGAATCGAGTTACACAATTTGGCTTTTTAAGTTCACCTTAAAAATTAAATCCCCTTTGATTCAGTGGTTTAGCCTATGCCAGCAAAAGATGTGTTCAATTCAACAAAGATAGGAGGTACAAAAACAGGATGTAGCAATACCATATGTTAGTCAGGAGACATAAATAAATCGAAGAGAGTATAGGACTGTTTGGAGAAGCTGAGTCGACTAGGTAAGGAAAATAAAGTTATCCTCTGCAGGGTTCCAGGACATGTAGGAATTCTCGACTACGAAAAAGCAGACTTACTTGTTATAAAATTAATTTCAACGCCGCTATTGGGACTAGAATTGTACTGAGAAGTAACAGAAGTTGTTTGAAAAGCTATGCACAAACCTCACTTAAATTTGACACTCAAAATGCATAGCTTACTGGAGTTATATTAGATTCTGGTAAAATAGCCATCCTTTGTCTCAGGTTTTGAAGATCCAGACAACGTCAATATACATACATACATAATTGGTCACTCTCACTCCACTTATGTTGTGCGTGTTAATTTTATGCATTAGTGGCGGGACCTACAGTTTAAAGTGGTGGCAATTTTATTTACTCTCAGAGCTTTTGTCAGAAATATGATGAGAGGTAGTTGCCGGAGAAATATTTTTTTATATTTCGTTCAAGATGTCTAACCTTGGAACCGTGGCCTTAGGTCTAATAAGCCAACAAGCTACCTAATAGACAAAGGCACACACTTTACTTAAATTTGAAGCTAAAAGCGAATAGCTTACTGGGATTCTATTAGGTATCGGTAAGATAGCCATCCTTTATCTCAGGTTTCGAAGAACCAGACAACGTTAAAACAACTTTTATTGAAGTCATTATGAATTATTTTCGCTTTTCATGGCAATTTTATTTACTCTGAGATTTTGCCAAAAATATGATGAGAGGCAGTGGCCGAAGAAACATTTTTTTCATATTTCGTTTTGCTGGAGGTGTCTGACCTGGAGTTTAAACCGTGGCCTCACGTCTCAGAAGCAAACACAACGACAACTTCTAGAGTAATATACAGCAAATAATTATGTCAGAAAAAATCATAACGAACCAGTTTAGAATTTCAACCAATCCATATCACTATCATCACTAAGTTACTAAGCCGCAGAGAAAAGACCTTCAGTTCAAAATACTTCGACTTGTTCAGGCAGTTATATACTGGACACATTTCACACCTATCAGTTCTAGTTTCTTCATAGAAACATCGGTAACCAAGAGAAGAGGCTGTGCCCTACCTAAAATGGTAGTTAGCAGGCCTCCTTAATGGGCAAGATCTTCGTCTGAAAGACGCTTGAGCAATTAGGAAGGCTTTGGTAATAATTGAGCATCACCTCGACTGAGAAGTCGACGGAGTTAATAATACTATCTGAGGAGAATGAGTGAATAGACAGCCGAGGAAGTACCGGACATTTTTGAAGATGGTCACAAAGTAATATCGTATGATAGTTTCACGAAGTGTGGTGATAACTGACTTACCTAATAAGGATTGCAACTTACATACATACATAATTGGCCATTACAACCCTTCAGTCAGGCCTAGCTTCTCACACCACTCATGTTGTGTGCGTTAATTTTATACGTGAGTGGCGGGACCTACAGTTTAACGTCGACTCCGAACGACAGAATTTTGAGAAACGTTTTCATGGCAGTTTATTTTACTCTCAGAGTTTTTGCCAGAAATCTGCTGAGAGGAAGTCGCCGAAGAAATATTGTTTTTTCATATTTCATTTTTGATGTCTGACCTGGGATACGAACCCGGGCTTTACGAATAGTAAGCCAACACACTACCTACTATACCACGGCGACTTCTAGATTGCAACTTATCGAAGTCTTTAACGTTTAAGCTTAAAAAAGCCTAAGCAGCAGGCTGTGTACTCGTTATTGATATTAATCTCATTTTGAGACTTTTGTTTCCTTGAAGACTTTTGTTTTTGTATACCAGAAACAAGTGCATGTAAATCGATGTCTACAATGTGACAAGATTAAGTATATTCCAGCCTAGAATAATATCGAATCAAAATTTATGGTGGTATCCGGAACACTAATCAGTAGAAATTCAAACCTGAAAGAGAGAGTGGAATTCAATTGGCCAACAATTGCAAAAAAAAGTTGTGGAATGGATTCCGATGGGATTCGACACAAAAATAGACCAACGTACTCGTGTGGTTCGAAACTGAATCGAGTGGAATCGAGAAAAGCTAGGAAAATTATCCTACATTAAGGAAGAATGCGGGTTTATTAGTTACTATCTTATTCATCTGAATGAGCGAGGTATATCGGGTACAGACATATTTTACAATAAGTTTTAAAGTTTTAGCAGATAGTTGAGTCTCCTTAATAACGGCTGTTACCATAATGATTAAGATAAGGAAAAGGGAGATATGGGGGCCTCTTTCACTGGCTCCTGTTCTTTATTGTAGTATATTTTTATCATTTACTGACTGTGATTCCACTCAGTTACAACTGGAGGTTTTTTTCTGGACGAAAGTAATCTGACAACCTTGTTGACATTATTTTACTACTAAAATCCAATTGTAATGAATTCTGTCAGTCTGGTAATCTATTACACAAACATTTTTATTAAACAAACAGATAAAATTAATAATTTTAAAATTTACAAATAATGGTGCCATTAAAAGCAATTATCTGAGTGTGTATTTTAATTTCATTGATCCATTGAGTGCCTTCACATAAACAGTAAATACAACATGAATATGAATTTGAAGCAACAAAAATAAAATATTGGCTTGAAGTCGCCGTGGTCTAGTAGGTAGTGTATTGGCTTATTAGACGAAAATCCAGGGTTCAAACCCCAGGCCACACATCAAAATAAAATACAAAAAGTATTTCTTCGGCGACTTCTTCTCAGCAGATTTCTGGCAAAAACTCTGAGAGTGAATAAAATTGCCATGAAAAGTTTCTCAAAAATCTGGCGTTCGGAGTCGACTTTAAACTGTAGATCCCGCTAATCATGTATAAAAATTAACACACACAATATAAGTGGTGTGAGAAACTAGGTCATAATCCTTACTGACCAATTATGTACGTATGTAAAATATTGGCTAAAAGGCTACATTATTTATAAATAGGCAAAATTAATTGGGTTATTGGGATTAAAGCTGTTGCCATGATTTATTAACAACAGCCTCGTTGAAAACGAAAAAAAGTAGGAAAAAGTTATTGAAAAAAACAACAACAAATAAACAAAAAATGGCTAATAGCTTAAGTTCATAAGAATTTCAAAAACAAAGGAGTGATTCAAAGAGAGAAAAAAAGAAAAACCACTCACCAGTTAATTAACCCGGATCGTGAATGCTTGATTCAAAGAGAGAAAAAAAGAAAAACCACTCACCAGTTAATTAACCCGGATCGTGAATGCTTGAACTTGATATTGAAAAGTTGGGTGGTTTGCGCCAACCTTTACGCTTCCAAAAACTGCTTGCTTTAGATTCAATGGGTTGGGCATTTAGAGCAACGTGACCGGGATTTTCGGCGGCTCTAATCTTATCACAATTTAAAATACGGCAACCGCAAGAGGCACGCGTAAAAAAGGCTGACGAATTATGCAAGTCGTCGTTAATGTGCTGTGATTGCTGATGTTGTTGATGTGGATGTTGCTTTTGTTGTTGAAGATGATGATGATGGTGGTGTAGGTGTGAGTGATGATGCTGATGGTGTTGATGTTGCACATGCAATTGTTGTTTTTGGCGTAGTCGTTGCTGTTTTGTATTGTGGTGTATTTGAGGTAAAAGTTTAATAGTGCACGATGACGTTGTTGCTGACGCTAGTGCCGCTGCGGATGATGAGGCTGCAGTTGCAGATGTTACTGTTGCTGTTGCATTTGTGTTATTACTGTTGGCTCTTTGAAATGAACGACAACATTGTGTGGCATATGCAAAGGTACTTTGTTGACTTTTTGCAGCTGCATTGCTGCCAGCTACTGCAGTTGTTGTACTTGACAGGTTATTTGAACGTGAACTCATGAGGACTTTGGTTTTGTGCAAACGCAGTGAACCAATGTAACTAGCACCACTGGAACCACTAAAACCACTATCTAGATCAGACGCTAGACAAGAGGATTGCAAAAGACCAGCACTTACCGTTGCTGAATTGGGTATGGGCGAGATGAAGTCATCTGCTGGTCCTCCCACGAGAGCCGTATCACATATGTTGCCAGCCGATGAAGAAGTCAGCCGCAAAGGCTGACCTGAAGCTGTGGTAACACTAACCACGGGCATTGGCGGCTTTTTGTCCGTGGGACTAATATTGGGTGGACTGTCTGGCATAAGCATGGCTTCTACGGACAAATTAAGCTCGCCTAATATCGTATAATGTCTATTTTGTACACTTATCAGTTCTTCCTCTACCAGAGTTTGGGTCAGTGCGCCATTCGAATGGGAAGAAGCCCTCCGCTGCTGGGGACTGGTCATGGAATTGGAGGAGGATGATGTAGATGAAGCGGAAATTTCTTCGTAGAAGTTTTCCGTTGTGGAAATATTAATACAGTTAGCTGAGGCCGTTGCACCAGCTACATTATGGCATTGTTGCTGTGTGAGTCTTATTTGATACGATTCCCGGGTAGTTGGTGATACTAGCAATTTGTTCTTTTTGCCTTTCAAGAGAAGAGCTCTTATGGAATTTGGTGGCGGGGGAATGAGATCTTCCTCTTCGTTTGTGCCCACCATAAGCTCAGCTTGCGGTATGTTGGTATGTCTCATGACGGCACCCGGTTCATAGTACGCATATGGATAGTCGTGTTGTTGCTGTTGCTGCAGTTGCAATAGTTGTAAAGAGGTTATCTCTGCCCATTGGCCATGCTGATCCTCAATACTGTGATGATGTTGATGCTGATGATTAAATCGTCCCAAAGTCTTGCTTTGCCTTAACAGATCACCACCACCCTTAAAAGACACATGGGGTTCTGGATCCACACACACTTCGATGGCATCTAAATCAGCTTCCAGTTGTTGTTGCTGTTGCTGGTCTAAAATATGGTGACGTTGGAGTTCTTGTTGTTGCTGTGCTTGCCTGTTAATCTTGCGAAATGTTTTGACATTCGCAGTGGTCACTATGCCAGGTGAGTTGGTGGGAATTACGGCGGAGGGTAACGTTGGGGTAACCTCTACTGTTACCGTATTCCTTTGAAATGAAGTCGTTTGAGGCTGTGGCTGTTGTTGAACAACACTGCCAACATCATATGGACAATCATTTGTTGTAGATAACGATGGTTGTTGCATATTAGTTGTTGTTGTTGCTGTTGTTGCCGCTGTATTCCGATAATTAGGTGCTGTCGTACATGGTGTTGATGTTGTATTGTGTTGCACATTTTGCTGTTGCTGTTGTTGTCTCACCAAACGACTTTCCTCGTTGAGCTACTGTTGCTGCAGCCCTCGTGCTACCAGATGACGTCGATTTTCGGATTGCTTTTGGGTCGTGTAATAATTTTGATTCGTTATAACGGCTTGTGTTTGTTGTTTCTGTTGTTGCAATAGTGTGGGTTGATGTTGATGTTGGTCTTGCAGCTTTAAATTATTTTGCTGTTGCTTGGTTAGATTGCGTTTACTGCGGTCTAAACCCAAACAAGCCGCCATGGCACATGTTGTTGATTTTAATTGATGACAGTTTTTCAAACTTACAACAACACAAATTCTTTGTTTTTTTTCGGTTTTCTCTGTTACATCCTGTTCAATTGATTAGAGGGGGGATGCTGTGTGATTAAATGCCAGATGATCGTTATCAATTGATGGCTGTAATTGGAAGATTGAAAGAAATGCTTAATCAATGCAGTGTTTAAAGGAAAAAAAACAACTTTTCGAAACTAAATTGTCTGAAACTTAAATGTGATCTCTTGTGGGGACAATTAGTTTGATTTCATTTAGACAATAGCCATCAATCGAAGAGGCCATGAGGGCAACTATTTTATGGTATAAATTCGAGCAATTATTTTGGTAGAGTTTAAGAGTTATTGCACCATACATACCACGAGTATATAATATTTCTAGAACCTTCTAATTGCATGTAATAAATATTAAACATTCGTTTTGTTAACACATTTCAACAGATTTCTTGTGATAAATCGTTGGAATTAAAATTTTGAAATTTGAAGACAAAGTCCCAAAAGAAAAGAATTCTTCATACGATATACCCATCATGCACAGTTAAGGCATATGTTGCTAGTACTCGTGTTTTCATTACACTCTTCCATACTAAATAAAAACTAAAATTGGGTTAATAATTTTAAGGAATGAAGTCCTATTTGGTTTCTAATGAGCCTGACAAAAATCGTTTCAAAACTAATTTCAGTCGCTACCAAAAACTTTGATGAAAACAAATTCGATAAATGCCAGTAAAATAATGGATAGAAAGCAGCTATATAGCCTAGAACTTTATTTATTTTATTTATTATGCTGATGTTTTCTTTTCACTCATGCATCCCAAATAAAAACGAAAATTGGTTCCTATGGAAAGAGGCCCCCATTGGTTTCCAATGAGCATAATATGTTTTCAAAAATCGCTTCAAAACTAATTCCAGTCACCACCAAAAAATTCTGACGAAAACAAACTTCGATAAATGTAAGAAAATTTGTGGCTCAACAGTCACTGTGTTCAATGTCGTGAATATCATGAGATCAATGACACTTTCCTCCAATAAAAATTTTATTCTAAACTCTAAAACTGTTTCATTAAGTGTTCTGTAGAGTAAAGTCTCCTTGTAGTTGCCATAATTTTCTAACATGTTTCTGCTTTAGTTTGTATTCTTATAAATGAAAGCAGCATTCATTATAAAATATTTGCACAATCAACTAATGAATCACAGTCGCTATTAGTCAAAGGACAGACATATAAATTGTTGAACGAAATATACAAGAGCGACATAGTCGACTAAAGAAATACAGTCAGAGAAAGAAAAATAACCCAACGGAATTGATTTTTAAAAAATGAATAAGAAATTGCAACTGATTATTCATCCTAATCTTGCAAAATAAGAAAGGTTCAAATCCTTTTTAAACAATTCATACAGAAGTGTCTTAACATCAGAAACGAACGTGTTAGGAAGATCAAGCAGTCATCTCTCATCCACTACAATAACTTAATAAATTTTCACGGAGCGCATTGTTTTTAGGTAACGACAGACGGCAACTCTATCAATTTAGAACCTGCTTCAGAAAATATTAATGAGAAACGAGGGCAGCCACATAAGAAGAGGCTCTATGATCCTTAAAGGCTTTCTGAAATATGTATTTATAAGTTGAAAAAGAGAAACGTGGAGCATTCTAGGTGGGGTATAAAATTTATAATTAAAAAAAACGAACACAACTTCTTCGCTGGAATCACGTACCGATGACGTCGCAAATTGAAATCCACACCAAATGTTGACTCTTTCAGTATATACTGGAAGCTCTTAGATCTCATGTGAAATAGTATCGCGCCAAACTCAATAAATTTGTTTCTTTATGAACCCATTCAAATACCATAAAGTTGACGTAGTCTAGTAGATAGTGTGTTGGCTTATTAGAAGTAATGCCACGGTTCATACCACAGATCAGACATCAAAATTGAATGCTTAGGCGGCTGCTGGATATTCGAACTCAATCCGTTGAGGCTAATCTAAGGTCTCTGACCTTTTCCTGTATTAGTCATGGACTGGGTGATAACTCTGGAATGAATTAGAAGGCCTAATTGCAAGATCTGATGCCAAATTAACAATAACCCTTCTACTTAGTAACAGACACACAAGTTCACAGTACCAGACTACTATTCGACATACATATGTATGTATCTCCAAGTTGTATCAGAAAAGTAAAGTTGTTTCCTCTTATTGATCAATAATTTTAGTCGGGTTAGACTTGGACCGAAAATGATATCAGTTTTATTATGAACTTAAGAACGTAGAGTAGAAGAAATGTAACCAGATAAGTGGAAGTCTTTAAAGGAAGCTGACCAATTAATTACTAGCACCCGTGGTTGGGAATACAGCATAATAAACGATCAGTGCTTTAGTTATAGTGATGCGTAAAAGGAGAGGACAGCGTCTTACACGTCTTGGACGATGTCTTCAGCTTGTTAACTAGTATATATAGAATATCACAGAGATATTGTGCGTAGATTGGGTTATGAGATTACGAATAAAGTGGTGTAAAGTGGTTAATCAAGACGGTGTCTTCCTGTTCTACTTGACTGAAGTTAGCCTGTAGAAACCTTTGACGGAACTGGAGGGATTATAAATAAAAATAAATTTGTATAAATGTCGACAACAAATTGAAAGTTGTATGCACTAAATGAACGACAAACGTTTTGTAAAACCAAAATGTAATGTTTGTTTGTAATGAATTATTTACATCCTTGTTGTTTTTGTTGTTTCTATTATTGTATTTTAAATAGTTGACATTCATTCAGTCATTTGTGTAACACGCATGTGGCTGTACAGCCACTGGCTGGCAGGATGTATAGCCGCCGGGGTGGCTGACTGACAAAGTTGTAAAGTGGCGGTATAGTTTGGTTTACATTTGTTCTTGTTAGTGTCATGGTAAATGATTTTTTTGATTATTTTGGTTGGAAACTGTGGTTTCTTTTTGTTGTTGGAAGCATTCAACAACCAACAGCATTCAGAAGTAACAACAGCAACCAGCAACATTTGAATTGCAGTGCAACAGAATTTGTGAAGGTGGCACAAACAACGCTATACAGCACACTTTTAAAAACCATAAAGCATGCAACGTTAATACGAATTGAGAAGTACTAACAGCGAGGACATGGGAAACAACATTGTGTTGTATTACATCCGAAAAGAGTTGTAATTTAAATGTAATTTTTGTTAAAGTACTTTGTCGTTCAACAATTCTGGCCCACTTCATCTCTTTTAACTTTTAGATGCACATCGAGTTTGAGGTTTCAACTTTAGTGTGGCATTGTTCGCTCCGTCAAACATTAATTAAAAATGTTGAATTTTAAATGTGCCACATAAAAACACATTTGAAAAAAAGAGAGTACAAGTTTTAATGCGACAATTTCATTACGTTTGTTTTATTTTTCTCCGCTTTCCTTATTTATTGTATTATAGAGGATTGTGCCGGGAAAAGAAGTTTGCCTAAGATGCCTTTGTTACATAATACAATGTTTATTGGTGATAAATTAACGCCACAGTGCAGATTCTAAAACAACTGACAACATTTGATGCCACAGAAAATATTTCAATTTTTTTGAGCATTCATACCAACGAGGGTAACAAACTCGACATAATTTAAAAAAATGAATAGGAAGGTTATTTAAGGTGTCATAGACTCTAGCAAAAGGCTTCATTTTCAGCAAGAGAATAATTTTAAATTAAGGGGCATAAGTCCCACTCACCTCAAACACCACATGTTTAAAGGAACAGAGACAAAATCAAATTATGGAATGAACGATGATGATGACCTTTTGAATGAAATATGGATCAGAAATGGAAGCGTATAATTTACAAGCACTCAACGAACTTTATAGCTTCGTCCAACTATAGAGAAGAAGAATTTCTTCTCGTATAAGCTTCTATGTGGTTAGAATTTTAGAATTCAGCCATTTCGGAAGTCCGCTGACCAGACGCCATAAAATTATTTGCTCCAAATAGGTTATAAATGCTATATTTTGTATTAATTAAAGAATAGAAAGCGACGTTGGTATACTGGCATCAAACGAACAAGGGAAGGAATGTCACGATTACTGGCTTGTCACGTATTTGAGAAAAATATTGCCTCCACAATATTGCATATATAGCCAACGGGGTTAATATTGTGAACTAGGACTCCCCTCACCTAGGAGAGGAAAAATATCAACGACAACATTATAGGATGACAAGGTAATGCCACTTATTGGGAAAGACTAGATTCCAAAGAGCTAAGTTCCTCACTCCAATCGAGCACATTGGGTATTTTGTTAAGCGTTTACCGCCATATACCTGCGATTTAAGAAAACCAAACAAAAAAGTCTAGCGGGCTTAAATCGCACGGTCTCGTTTACGATGACCATGCCTTCTAATAGTTCGAGAAGAATATTTAATTTGACAGTAACTGCGTGGCACGTAGTGTCGTGATATTAACACATGATATCATTGGTGTCCAGTTCATTAAATTCAGGCCAAAGGAGTTGTTGTAGTTATAGTGCTCGTCATTGACAGTAGCCAACGTTGTGCTCAACGAAATATGGATCGATGACTTCGCCTGCCCCATAATCCACAGTGAGTTTTTCGGGATGTAAAATTGCCATTTCATTACAGAATTTGCTTAGTACACAAACCAATGATAGGAGTACAAGGAGTAATTATAAAGGTTCTCCAAAAGGCAATTGTCTCGTTCAAAATTGTTTGCTGTACCCGTAGCAGGAATTCAATGCTCAACATCTCAGCAGTTGGATAGCTATCAACTATAATATATAAGCAGGAAAGTTGTCTGTTTCTTCCAGAGTAGCGAAAAAATATTTCCTTCCTTTTTTATTTTTCATTGGAGGCCTATTTATTAAGGCAGTTAGTTAAGTGACATAATTATTATTCCCATATTTTTATTGAAATTTTTATTTGAGAATACAAATCGAAATTCTATCACTCCAGTTTCAATTTCATTTCAATTCAGTAGTGGCATTTGATTTAAATTAAAACGACGTTATTACGAGTTTTTTTCAGTTTTCTGCAGTCAGTCAGTTATCAAATGATAAAAATGTTGCAAGTGAAATATTTCTACAAATTATTGATGCAGCAATTAAAACACATACGCTGAGGCACAAACGTTTTTCAAATGCGTTTTTGATTATAATGAACATAATACAACACAGAGCAACAGAACACAAGCAGAGTACGATGATGAGATAACAAGACTTGAGTGAGAATTGCAAGTCATAGCCATTGCAACATCAACAACGTTGGTGAACGTCCGTATAATGGCAGGCCAACAGAAACAAGGAAAATGTGTGAGTTCTTATGCTTCTTGTTGTTGTAGTTGTTGTTTGGCTAAAAATTCGTTTAATTAGCAGCAATTAATCTGTAGTATGGTTGTAATTTATACTTGTCAACGACAACATGGCAGATAGAAAAGAAAATACAACAACAAACAGAATGACTGCAAAACAAAGGCTACAACATGCAGCAAGCATGAATCAGTAATAACAAATCATGTTGTATGTAATTGTGATGTCGGTGTTGCTGCTCGGAATAATACAATGCAAGACAAACAGAACAGAAATAAAATTGTGGCTATACGCGCTCGCTCGCATTCTTATGCATGTAGTTAAAGTATTTGCCGCATATATGAGTCAAAGAGTTGGTTGAAGTGTATCTCTTGCTCCTCTGGTGTGTTATTGTGTGGCCAGCAAATACATTTTTTCAACTGTTCTTTGGTTATTGTTTATTTTGTTCATCCGTTGGTTTTTCTTCTTTATTGTTTCGCATATTTATGGGAAATAAATGCCGTTGTTGTTGTTTCTTTTGCGGGACGAGGCATATTGGCGTGTGCTGCAAACATGGTAACGTTTGACGGTACAATAATGGAGACTACCGCTTGCAACATAAAAATATGCTGAAAGTGGTATTTTTATTGTTGTTTTATAACTGCATGTTGTACCAGTCAGTTATTGTTGTTGTTTGCTTTGGCTATTTTGTATATTCCATGTTTATGTGTGCACTCTAGAATGTGAGAAAACTTTTGCTGAGTATCTAGGGATAGTGTTCCCAAACGCCTGTTAGACTGATATTGATATTCGTTCGATACACAAAATATTTATAATATTTTCATTAAAAGCCTATGATGTGAAGCTATGAATCAAATTTATACTCACTGAATACATTTTTACATTAATAGCCACAATAGCCTTTGCTATTGAAGGTCTACCTGAACAACCTTTTTAAAACAGAAACAAATTCATAAATCCAAATAATTAATTCTGATATTAGAATTCATTTCATAAATCGTTTGCCACTTAATTTTCATCTAATTTTGACATTTAAATAACAAAGACTATCACATAAATTTTGGTAATAAAAAAACAATAAAAGGAAGGTAAAAATACATGGAACCAACAGGTAACCAATACTTATTAACTACCAACTGGTGTTTTTGCCAAGTTTTTGCAATTTGTTTTCGAAATCGAATTCGAAATCAAAAGAAAAAAAAAAGAAAAAAATTCATTTAAATTTCAAATATTGACTGCGATAATGTAGTGGCAGTTAGTAACATGGGTTCACATTGAGCTCTAGAGTAACCAAAATTGTAATGAAAACTCCACGAAATAAAAGCCAAAAAGGTGTTCTGATCATAAAACAGTAACAAATTTTAACGAGTTTTTTCCTTGCTATCCACTTTGGCATGATTTTTAACAGACAAGATAATGGAAACGAAATGAAACTAGAAAAATAAAAAAAATTTAAAAAATACATGAATTTACTATAACATTTCCAAAGTCATCAGAATGTTGTTGGAGGAGGGAGAATGAACCACGAAAAAAGCAAAAAAAAAATGAATTGAACAGATAGTGAGTTGAGATTTTCATTTCATATTTTATTTTCGTATTCAAATTAGGTGAACAAATTTGCAAATTTCTGTTATTGTGTTAATATTTGGACACAAGTTGGCGTTTGAAAATAAACAAAAGTGCAGAAATATATCTGGCCGATGAAGTTACCGCCAATGCGGTGCCAAACGTTTCAAAAAAATGTACGAATATTTGACACGTTAGAAGTGAAGCATTTTTTTCTCCGTATTCATTGACCAGCCCAACACACAATTTTTTGCACATTATCGGTGTGAAGCGCATTTATTGGAACACAAAGCAGACGAAACATATTATTGACAGTACAAGAAATATAGACGCTAACAGTGCCATCGCTATTTTTATAATCAGCGGCTCAATCTAAATAGATTTGGGGGAGTTGAAAATTTCAGGCAACAGCATAAGAAATGGGGTAATGGTACAGTAGAAGAGAGAGAGAGAGAGAGAGAAGGCTATTACAAGAAAACTTACTTTTTGTCAGGCAGAAACATTGAAGACCCAGATGGATTATATAGGACCACTTATAATCGAGGGTGCCTCATTTCGAAGTAATGCTTCCCCTACCCCGGCGGAAAAAAAATTACTATCAACTGTGAAAGACTTGATAGGAATGGAATTTAAAGAAAGAACAAGCAAAATCCTTCAATTTAATTTGAGCTCGAATTGAGCTAAATCTGCAATAATTTTAAAAATTCTATTTGTGAAAAAACTCGATATTAGGCGAGAAAATCGTCGTAGTCCAGTAGGTAGTGTGTTGGCATAGTAGACGTGAGGACTCGGTTCAAACCCCAGGTCAGACAGCTCCAACAAAACGAAATATGAAGAAAAAATATTACTTCGGTGACTTCCACTCAGCAGATTTCGGGCAAAAACTCTGAGAGTAAATAAAATTGCCATGAAATGTTTCACAGAAATCTGTCTTTCGGAGTTGGAATTAAACTGTAGGTCCCGCCACTCATGTACCAAAATTAACGCACACAACATAAGTGGTGTGATAGGCCAGTTTGTAATTCTTATTGAAGGATTGTAATGACCAATTACTGTGAAGGCGTTAATAAACCTTCTAAAACTATCGTTTCATTTCCAATTTGATTGGAAACATAATTTGCAAATGCTTTACATTTTAAACTGGAATTTATTTCGACAATTTCAATGAACATTTGATCCGCCAATAAATTCTGTGTTTTTATGTATCGCCCCCACAAAAATATCGCAAGCCCTTAAAGCCGCTTTGTAGCATTTTTACGTATGTATTTATATTTGTTGCTATTGTTACTTTTTTATATGAAATGCAATACAAATAGACAAGAATTTAAAAATATGTTTTAAAACGAATCTCTTTTCGGCAGGCTAGACTCCTATACTTCTTTGTTGCATTTTAATTTCACATGTGAGTGAAATTGCAAACGATAGGCGAACAAAAAAAGACCAACAACCAAACGATTTTAGTTTTATTGTGTAGAAGTGAAAACATGCTTTGTGTCTCGACTAGTTGGGCAGTTACAACAAAAAAATGTTTGTGTTTGTAAAACAATATGGAAATAATCAAACGACAAAAAATTGGGGGAAAATTAGAGACATACAAGCTACTTTTTTAGTCGTTAAGACAACAGATAGATAGAAAGGACAACAATACGCCACACCGACAAGGGCTACAATATCCCATTTTAGGATATAGTAGTCGTAGTCACTCTATAAAACAAGAGTGTTCTATGAAATCGCAGACCTCATCCAATGCTTTAAATGATGCAATAAAACTGGTTGTCCAAGGGTTATCCCCTTGTTTAAGTAACCACAAGTTGTTCCACTTATTATTCATTTTCTATTATTAAACTTAGTTTTCATAAAACAAAGTTTTGAAAATTTTTTTCGTACACACTCCTTATTACCCTGTTGAAATATGGTACAGAGAGTATTCACCAAAAATGTTTCAGGATTATGTCTCCTTTAATTTCTCTTTTTATAGTATCCGGACTATGTTTGTTTTTCTTTGTTTTATTTTCCTTGTTGTAATTGTTATTACTCGCGTTTTTTATCGTTGTTGTTATAGTTTTGAATTGCAAATTGTAGGTGTAAATAATGACAACGTAAATGAACATGTAAAGTGTTTATGATATTCATTATTAAAACAATAATAGCAACAACAACAACTATAAACATTTAACAATAACATTTAACAAAAACAACAACAATATGTTTAATAAAAAACAAAAAAAGGGGAAAAAATTAAATGAAGTGCGTAAAAAAGTTGCAGATTAATTGAAAAAATATTTAAAAAAAAATTAGAAAAATAGGGAAAAACGAAATTGAAAGTTGTTTAAATAAAAAAGAAAACAGAACGAAAAATAAAGAATATTTTTTATTAATAATTTTAAATTAAATGATTGGAATGTAAAGGCTTTTCGGCACTTACAACCACCACATCTGTGAACAAAGAGTTTATGCTATTAGCAGAGCCGCAATAAGTTCACGAATAACTGGATTTTTTTATCGATTTAATTAACTTGTCCAGATATTGTAGGCGTATTGTAAGAGCGTGAAAGTATGAGAAATTTAAAATCGATACGTATATACAAGGCATTGTCAGCAGTCTTCTGGCAAATCAAGAGTAAATAAAATTGTCATGAATAGTTTTTCAATTCTGTCAATGAGTAGCAGTCGCCCTATTCATGGCAAAAATTAACACATACAACATGGATAATGCGAGAATCTTGATTGTAATTTTGACTAAAAAGGTTGTCATGATTAATTGGTCATAATTAAGTAATCAATGAGCATTGTTATTATTATTTTCAATTGGTACAGACTATTGATTGAAATGCTTCCATAGACATTTATTCGACGATTGCAAGGAGAATGGTTTTGGGATTTAAAACCTCCTTTTTCTATTAGCAGTGATGGTGCTTATCTGAAATTCTTTTGTCCATTAATTGGGCAATTAATAAAATAATTTTTAATTTAATTAACTTTATAATGATCATTTAAATATAAATATTTCATGTTGTAATCATGTATTCAGATGTCTGCATCTGAAGCAACTCATCTTATTTAATTACGATATCATTTCGCTTGTGTTCCAAATGAATAAGTCAAGCGTTCAATTGCAATTTCTTTTACCTCTTAGACCACACACACGCACACCCGGATTGTTGAAAAGTAGAATGTTTTGCATTGCTTGTGTTTTAATTTATTTGCAACTTATGTGTCGACGTCGTTGTCTTCGTCGTCATCTTATTTGGTTCTTCATTCTGTTGCTTGTCAGAAGCTGTCGTCAGTCTGCTAATATGTTGATTTAATTTCCTTTTCTTTTTCGTTTTTATTTTTCGTTTTTCTCACATTTTTTCCTAATAAATATTTGGGTATGATGCGAAATTTAATTTATTTTTTCATTAATTTTCTTTTAAGATTTTGAGCATGACGGAGTAGTTTTACCAGGCGATGATGATGTGATATTTTTTAGCAGACATGTTTGTAAACCAACAAAAAAGAAAAAAAACAAAAGATGAGTATTGCAGAAGCAAGTGTTTTATCCTTAACGTTCCAATTTTTGTATTTTAAAGATTGTTAAAAGATGTTATTATTACTGGGGGTTAGTGTCTTGCTTTATTGTCTGCACTTTAATAAATAATTATGATTCTCTATCTTTCAAAAGGAGACAAACAAAAAAAAAAACAATTTTTTATGTCTTAATTTCATTGTTGTGCTCAATGAAAAAATAAATTGAAATTCAGATAAGAAATTCAGAACACAGATTCAGTCATAACCCTTATCTGTCTCACTTCAATATTCACTTGTATTTGCATACATAAAATAGTGTTTATTCTGGCTCCTTATATACTGTTTTCAAAACTCCGCAGAACACACGGCGGCAGCAATTTAAATAAAAAGTAGCAAAAGAGTAGCACATCATAGGTTGGATTAGGTTAAATAAGGTGGCTAACATTCATTTCCCAGTAAGATCCCATCTTAGACCCCTTATGATACCACAAGACAATACTCACACCAGTTCTTAAAAGAACCAATATGGTTCCATAACAAATATTGCGGTATTCTTTATTTTGGGGAGTTGAGTCAAAGGTGACCGGTAGTGAAGGGCTAAAAATTTAGGCCTCTTCATGGCAAAAGCCAGGTACTGACACATAAACTGAATGATAGTCTCCTCCTCCTTCTCAGAATTCCAAATGGAATTTGAAATCGGACTTTCAATTTGTCCGAGTGGATTTCCTCAGGAAAGTCCCTTCAAACTCTACCTTTATTCTCGAATGCCGAATATTTTATAGGATAACTTCGGATCATTTAAAGGTACCTCTTATATGGGTTCTAGGACGTCGAAATACTGTTGCAAATTGTTTTGCTAATGTACTGCCTAAAGCTGATAAACAACTTACAATCACCGAGATGTTACAGGTCATAAGTGTTGTGATTGGCTGAGTTAAACTCGATATTCTCTTGTTGTTGTACAGTGATGTTTAATTTCATTGGAAGTGCGAGTGTACGTGCACTACTGCTAGGCTCTCCTTGACTGATATGAATAAGAAGAGGACTGATTGTCCTTATTTCATCTCACGGTTTCCCAAAATATTGATCCCCAAGTATGGCATTACCCAGGTATCTAACCTGAGTAGACAAGCTCATGATGACCGCCTTATTAAACACTATAAGGGAAACCATTGTATGTAATAAACTAAAGAGAACAACATAAACTTAAGCCTCTACTTCAGACACAAAAGAACAACTTGGCTTACTAATGCTTGCGTACGAAAGCATCAAATTATTCACAGTTTTCTTAAAGTCGTTCAAAATACTTTTTCAAACAGTTTTCCTTCATATTCTTTTTATAAAATTCAAAGTATGGAGGATAAAAAACTTTATTAAACAGGAAATTGTTGATTTCTTTTCTATTACACGATGACTTCGTTTTTAATGTTTTTGCTGTTGCCCATCTTACCCGTTTTTCACACCGGCTCCCTTAACACTATACAGCACAACTGTTCCGTTCCATTTAAAAAGAAGAAATAAAACACAGGAAAAAATGCAACATGTTGAACATAAAGTTGCATCAACGACAGTGCATAATAAGGCAGTGAAGAATGTGTGTGTGCAACAGACGAAATGTAAAGAATTAGAATTTAATGAGGATATTGCACCACCTCAAGTTATAAGAAAGTAGAGGAAGAAATGCACTTCTTCTTTTTCTTCCTCTTATTTTTCTTATTTATGCCTGTATGTTTACTGTGTTGCAAACACTAATATTTACAGGCTGCTTTCACTTTAGTAGGTGACACTTTTATAAGCAGGTAACGTGAACAGCTGCTTATAAAGGGTGTTTTTTATAGAGGTATAGAACTTTAAGTTGCAATAAAACAACGATGGATTATTCGATTGACATGAATTTTATTTATCCGAAAGATAATCTTGTGGCATTACATTTTAAATATGATCACTGGCATATTACCGCCACGGCTGGCGCGGATGTAGTCCAATCTGGACGTCCAATTTTCGATGACTTTTTCCAACATTTGTGGCCGTATATCGGCAATAATACGGCGAATGTTGTCTTCCAAATGGTCAAGCGTTTGTGGCTTTACCGCATAGACCAATGACTTTACATAGCCCCACAGAAAGTAGTCTAGCGGTGTTAAATCACAAGATCTTGGAGGCCAATTCACAGGTCAAAAACGTGAAATTAGGCGGTCACCAAACGTGTCTTTCAATAAATCTATTGTGGCACGAGCTGTGTGACATGTTGCGCCGTCTTATTGAAACCACATCTCCTGGACATCATGGTTATTCAATTCAGGAATGAAAAAGTTAGTAATCATGGCTCAATACCGATCACCATTGACTGTAACGTTCTGGCCACCATCGTTTTTGAAAAAGTCGGGTCTTCCTCAATGCTACGCTCTACAGCAGCAATAGCTTCTTCTGTACGCACCGTACAGCGTCTTTGGGGATGCGAGTTATCAATAAGAGTAAACGTGGTGCGAAAACGTTTCATGGTTAATCGAATTAACTGCTCTGATGGACGATTTTGTCGACGATAAAATGGACGTAGTGCGCGATACGTTTTCCGCACAGAACCATTATTTTCGAAATAAAATTGCACTATTTGCAAGCGTTGTTCAGGCGTGAGTCTATTCATGATGAATTGCCAAACCAAACTGAGAATAAATCACTTGAGAGCTGTTAAATCGGTCGCCATCTTGAAAAGTAATGCCAACTTAAAGTTCTATACTTCTATAAAAAACACCCTTTACTACCAATTTGGCAACTTGCATAAATGCAAAGAATGAATAACAAAAACACTGTGATGGTAAAGCTATAAGCCACCCAAGTCGTTTTCTTAAATACACAATTGCCCTGAATAGCGGGGTACGTTGTTTTTGTTCTTGTTCACTTAATAAAGATGTTTTAGAATTATTTGGCTCGAATATTAAAGATTTGTTGCAACTACAAATTCGGTGGCATTATATTAAATTGTCTTTGACTTACGGATTTCGTTACATATTGTAAAGACTCCAACTAGTCATTTGCATGGCAAAAAAGTGCATGACATTCTATTGTAATATATGGTAGGCTGTTGCAACGATTCATTTCACTTTGGAAATTAAGAAAATGGAAAGGGGAGCGAAGATCCCAAGACAAACTTACATCATAATTCATAACAGGTACACTTCTTTCATTGGCGAACGATCTTATTCTAAGTCGTTGACACGCGTAAACGATCGTACGCTGTAGCCATTCACATATTACATGTGACGTCGCCACATCCTACGCTGAAAATAAAAATTAAAATTGTATCTAAAACTATCGATTTGGTAAGAAAAAAAATCTAGAGAGTAGGAAAAAATACTAAGCAAGCGTGTGCATACACGACATCTATCGAACAAAGTTAAGGATAGATAGAAAGTGGTCATAATCTTCGAATTGGCGATAACAAAGTTCCGGGACTGGATGGCATCCATGACAAAGCTGTCAAGGTTCTGTAGAGAAGGAATCTGGACTGTTTGGTTACATTTTAACTGCTTGAAACATAGTATATTTTATGGTTTCATTTTTCAGAAATTAAACTGAATTCTTGCATATACCAAAACCAAAAACACAACTGACTGCTGAAATCGTTTCTACTACAGTCAACAGACTTTGTAGAGGCTATACCAGACAGCAGACATCCGTTGAAAAGGCCAAGGAAATCCTCAGTAATTAGTACCGTATCTTAAAAGCGACTTTGACGGTTCGTACAATTCATACGGTTACGTATTTTATTAGAAGCCCCGCCAAGGAAATAGATAATGTCAGGAATTAATGCACTCTGGATACAAAAAATTATTTAAATTTTGGACAATTGAAGTAATTGAACAATTGAATTGTTGATGTAGAGGATGAAGTCTGAGTATTTCATGCAAATGGTCATGTGTCATTGGCTTTCAGGCCACTAAACAGATGTTTTCTATGGCCACTAAAATAAAGGGTGGCTCAGTAAGAGTGCGCTGGCAAACTTCGGAGAATTCTCTGTTGAGAAAGTGTACCTAATGTATCAACCATTAGAAGAGTAGCCAACAAAATTTAATATTTACTATAGTCCTTCTTCTCTATAGCTTCAACCAGTCCTCCTCACTGAGACGAGCTATGTCTGGTATAGTGTTGTCCTTAAAATATTGGGATCTCGCTTATAAGGCTGTTGCCATTGCGTCCTATAAACGCAAAGGGAAAAGTGATCATTAGTGGCTTAACTGAGTGAAAAATAAGATGACCGCCCGAAGTAGTTAACGCAACTTAGCTTGTAGTCATTACGTCACAGGTAACATATATTTAAATAAACACCTGCGGAGTGTTTTCTAAGAAATTAATTTTCAATAAGATTTTTATTAATTTCACACACATACCCATAAATACATACAAACACACGTGTATTCTTCTTTGCCTTTAATGGAAAATTGAAATCCTTTAAAATCTATTATCGTTTAAATATAGAACAGACTGATGCTGATGTTGTTATTGATTTTTCTTCCTATTGGCGTGGAATTATGAAACACTTCAAAAGTGGTGAACACTGCGCTTTATAATTACTTTATATCCTTCTGTTGCTGTTGTTGTTGTTATTTTCATTGGTTTCTTTTACTTAATGATGGAACCATATGTTGCTATTGTTTTAGTAGCCTGTTGTTGCTGTAGCTTGTTTACTTAACTATAAATATTGCCAACATACACACAGCCACACACACGCATACACAAACGTTGTAAATTAAACCAAGCTAGAGAAACGTGCAACATTGTTGGGGAAAGTACGTACTATGAATGTAAGAGAATTTGTGTGGCAAGCACAAATATAAAGTAAAGAAATGTAGAGAATGAAAAGTAAACACTGCCTGTAAGCAAGTCATCATCATCACCATCAGCAACAACTACAGCTATAGCTACCAACTAATATGCAGCAACTGCAACCATTTGAGGCAATGAAGAAGCATTTACTTTACTTCCTGTTAATGCTTTCAATAGATCAATTTGTTAGAAAACTAAACGGAAAACAAACCAGCCAACCAACCAAGCCAAGCCAAGGAGTTGCAAACTTTTCTTGTATTAAATAAGTTTCCCTCGCTTTGGTTCGTTCGTTCGTTCGCTCAACTTATTTGTTCGATTGCTTGTTCAGATGCAGCACTGAAAAAAGGATTTCAATGTGCTCAATATTGTTTAAAGGAAAATGTGGCAAGTAGTTTAATTTGCAACATTGTGTAAATTTAACTTACCGATACCACAATTAGTTTTTTTCTTTCACTTTCTATCTGTGCCATACCAAACACCACAGCCATATGACGAATTCTAAAATTATCTTGTGTTAGTCGTTTGAAAAAGAAAAATTCCTCATGTTGTATGTGGAAGAGGATTAGCAGACATTTTTATTACCCTACAACACTTATTAGGAAAAATTCGGTTAATGTTTGTAAAACAGAAAGAGAGACTTATGCAATCGCCATCAAATAAGTCGATTGTGGTGGTAACACGTTTTAAGTAATGGGACGACCTACAGTTTATCGGCGACTACGAACGGCAGAAATATTTCTCATGGCAATTTTATTTACTCTGACAGTTTTTGCCAGAAGACTGTTGAATGGAAGTCGCCGTTTTTTATTCCGTTTCGTTCGCGATGTGTGAGCCAGGGTTTGAACCATGGGCTCTAGTCTAATACTCTGCATATTCTTATAATTCTCTAAGCGATTAAAGTCCTCACCTGATGTTTTTCTAGGAGTTGTCTAGTCAAAGATACCGGATTTCAAAAGTTATATATGCTGTATCGTAGAGCAACATTTAGTCTAGCTTGACGTAAGAAAAGTTTCTGTTTTTCACGGTTTTCTATTTTATTGCTGACATTTAATTTATTTCTTCTGATATCCTGTAATCTAAGGTTTTTCTCTTTTATTCTGTTTAATGTTGCATGATAGGATAACAAAATTGTTATGAAGACACACGAAAGGACGAACTTCATTTTAAAATTTGCCAAGGCAATGAAGTGAAAAATGATATCAAAACTAAATCAATATACGATAAAAAAGAAAAGAGGACATCAAACATCAACGTTATTAAAATCTTATTGGAAAACCAAAAGGCACTTCTATGACTTCCGAGTGGACATTAAAGACGTAATGATACTTGACATGAAAAATAATGTTAATGGACATACAAATAAATGGAAATAAGTAAGTTTAAATAATTATACGATTAAAGTCTTCACGTTTCCATCACAAAAGAGAATAATTTCAGCTAGTGAGATTCATAGAAAATTGTAAGAAATTTATAATTTATTTTATTGGAGTTTCAAAATTAAAAGGCTTTAGTGCAGAATTAAACAAACGTTCTGCTCCTGTTCGACTGACAGTTTCTTCTGCTTATTCTGTTAGCTCAGAATATTTTTGAAATCTAGGCTTTTAGCTCTTTACCCGAATATTTGCGTCCATATAACGCTACAAAATTAGAATTTGAAGGATGTACTTTGGCTAATGTAAAAGGTATCAGTCGACTAGATAAGAAGGCGAAAGCACTCCTTGTTGGTTAATTTAAGTTTGAAATAGTAATGCGTGTTCTTCGGTTGTCATAGCCTAGACAGAAGACTGTTGGCCATCTACCCAAGAAATTTACATTTCGAACCCCATTTCTGACATGTTGAAAAAAAAATCCTTTGACGACCATCTAACTGCTGTCTTATGGGAAAAGGTCGAAAAGAAAACTGCCATCATATCAAATCTATCGTTCGAAATCGATACTAAATTGTAAGTACGGATATTCATGGATAAAATGAACACATACAAAGAGGGAGCTGTGTTAACCTAGGCCAAAAAAGATACGGCTTTAACGGCATCAATTCGTATGGTGTTGATAGTCAGTTGACATGGCCAAAATCGATTCAGTTGTATGGCATGTGGCACAATAATACGCTTTTAGCATACAAATGGTGTGTTTTATTATTCTATTCTATCGATTAAATGTTTATTTGCGTTAATTTCTAATTCAAGTCTGGGTAATTTACGTATTAAGACGCATAATTTATGCGTGCACTTGAGGTTAAAATTATATATGACTTAATAGATTACCTTAAAAAAAAAAAACAACAATTTCGAATACTATTTCATTTAAAATGTAAATATTTGTTAATAGTTACTCTGCTTTTGTTTTAATGGACAAAACTAATGAAATAAATTTCACATTAAAATGCAAAGAATTGTTGCAACTACTTACCTTAAAATTATCCTTTAATTTGCCTGTCGTTGTAATAATTAATGAAAATCTGCAAGAGGAAATAAATTTACCGGAATGAAACAAACATGCAGTTTTGAAAACATATTAGTATACATATGAAGTGATGAGAATAGAAATGGTACAGGTTGGGTCACATCTACAGTATTTATAAATAATTAAACTAACTATTTCAATAGTACAAAGTTAATAGTCAGAGCTAGTGCCAGTTTTTATATACATTTAAATAATAAGTGAGTCGTACGAAATTAACGTTCATCACGTTTCCCTGACTTCAAGTTAAATAAAACACACAGAGAATCAATGAAACTTTCTTAATGCACAATAAAAAAAATGTCATTTAAAGCGTCCGCTGCAGTTATAACAGTCCTTCGTTTCAAGGTGGTTATTGAGGACTTTTAATTTGAACCTTGCATCCTGGTGACCAATTTCAACCAATTAATGCCCGAATTACTTTTTTTCTAACGGTGACCTTTTTGTTTTTTACACTCAATTTCCTCTCAGAGTATAAAAACTAAAGCAACTTCTGCTGGCAACTTAAATTGTCACTAGGCACTAATGGGTTAATTACTCTTCCTGGAAACTTCCATTGCGACAACTGTATTCGAAGAAATATGGCGCAATGACACCTCCAGACAATAGTGAGCTAAAAACATATTCCTGGATGCTATCCAAAAATATAGTCAAGGGAGTATCTGTGACACTTCTCTGTGAGTTTATATCAATGCATACAAAAATTGGAAAAAACTCATTTTGAAACGTGCCTGGTCCTTTGCTTATAGGTGTAGATAATGAAGCTTCACAGTGTGTTATTTATTGATTCGTTGTAAATTATGCTTAGTTGGTGACAATGGTTTTAGAAAATAATCATCAATACGGTTATTCTCTCTGCTCCCATATTTTTTATTCTTACTTGTTGTCAGGCTGTCAGTCACAAACTTAGAGAAAGATTTTTGATGGATTTTGGTTTATTAAATCGATAAGATGCTTCTCGTATGACCATGATGGCATTGAATCCTTTCGCTATAGCTTTTATAGGATAGTAGACACTGAATACGATTCGAAGCAAGTGTAGTACTAGTTTTTGTGATTCAATCTATTATAGGAAAATAGAAATACCCTAAGAAAACTTCAAATATTTCCAACCGAATTTCTCAAGTGCAGCTTTTGAAAAATAAATCGAAACGAAAAAATAATTTTCTCAACAGACACATTACACGTTAAGTCAATTAAATGTTGCAGCCGCAGTGCGAATGCAACAAGACAACGTCTATCACAGTTACAAGCTGCCATATGCTTAGAAAATAACCAAAAATGACGGAGAGTTAAAGTGGTTGCAATAATTGTAAATACCAGACGAGTGCACATTTTTACCAATATGTGCGTATATGTTTGCCTAACACATTGTATGATATTACAAGGCTTTGTGGCTTTCAATGTTGAGAAAGAAAGGCACATCTTATGTTTAACAGGAAGCAAACATGACAACTGTAACACCAATTGACGACACCAGCAACATCTTTATCCTCATCAGCAGCATCATCAGTATTTTCATTATAAAAATACCAGCAGTCAATAAGAAAACACAAATCAAGTGCCATTGAAGATGATGTTCGTGCTGGTGATCATGTTGCCAATAGAATGAGTGTTTATTACGCACATGTCACAAATAGTTTTAAATTTTTTTTTCTTTTGTCTGTCATTATTTTTTTCAATCGAAACATTTACAGACGACTATTCTAGAGGACAGATTTGACAAGAATCTCTTTGAATAATTGATCACGCCGACAGATGACTACAAATTGTTGGTTAAATAGCAACTAAATGTTGTGAGCAGTTTTAGTGCCAAGAATTTGTAGAACAGATTGCTAATTGCTGTATCAACAGGACCTTTCCTTTGACCAGTTAGAAGATAGAGGCGAACTGAACTGGACTGATTTCACTGACTTCCAGTCTGATATTATTTCTATCCAACCAACAACGCTACAATAGTCTTTCCAGTCTGATTTACCCATTTCGAAGTAGGAGTGGGAATAGTGAAATCCAAGTCAAGCATATCATGATCTTCGAGCATTGTTCAACCGCTTAAAGTCGGATCTCTATCCGAGAGACGACAGTTAGGAGTAATACTCTTGTGGAGTGTCAAAAAGCGTTCTAGAACCTCACCACTCAGAATAAAATTACTTTGCTTTAGAAGCAAGCACATAAGGAGCACAATGGAAATAAGATGGAAAAGTGGGGGATTTGCAAGAATTATATCTTTAGACTACAAAAGGAGTCACCTAAAAAACGAGGGCATTGGTCAACATTCATCATGGAGGAATAATAAAACGGCACTAGTAGTCTTGACGACTCCAAAAAGTTTTTCAACTTTAACGACACAAGAATGGAGTTTATCTTGCAACTAGACAGCAAAATATTGCGAACACTTTCGGGAAAACTTACATCTCACCATGTCAGGATGGGCGTAACCCCACACAAGTGCCTTGTAAAAACTGGAGTACTTGACGACTAACTTTGTAGCAATGGAGCATAATCAGTACAGGCTTGTTGATATTCCCATTGTGTTACCTTGAAGTACTAGGGCATTGCTTGATAAGCAGATGGACTAGCGAGAGCGTATAGTGTGAAAGGTAATTTTGGATTCTACGTTAATTGTTAATGAGATGTACAGTTGATTGTCGGTAACTGTAGTTGCAAAGATGATTTGCGGCCTGGCCCACATTTATTTGATTGCATCTTATATTTGCTAATTTTTCACACATTGTCCTCCTTAGTCTGTAGTTTTTTAAAGCTATTTGTACAATGAACAATAGTTATACTAACAATAGTTTACAAAATTATTAATTTGTGCTCCTCTTGGTTGCTTTCTTTTCCATACTGGGGGCGCATACAGCAACATGGATTAGCTACCCTAGTCCAAAGCCCATTTTGGAAGAACTCACCCTCATGAAATCTCACTTGTAGGAAGTTCTGCTTAAATTCTGAGTTCGTCTAAAGACATCTGCAATAAGAGATAAACAGCAAACAAATTTCTCATCTCAGAGTAAAATGGGTTAATCGTTCGTTCTTAATGTTTCAACATTTTAAAATTTACAATATTTGGCCAATTGGGTTACATTTTCAAGATTGATTAGAAAGGTGTATTGGAACCACAACGCCAAATATGCAATGATGCTGGTTTGTCTCATTCAAAATTCATATTTTTGATTTGATGAATTGATTTGCCAATAACTGAACAACACCAACAATAGCAATAATAAAGAAAAGCCCCAAATTGTCACGTCGTGGTTGCTCAATTCGTAAAGCAATAATCAGTGGCAAAGCAACACTTTTTAAATTTTGTTTTTAAAGCAATTCAAACAAAAAGTGGCAAAAATCATAAACATTCCATGATAACCGCAGAAACAAGACAAAAACTGACAAGAAAACTGAAGTAGAAGAAGATTACAACGACGATGGTGACGGCAACGGTGAATGTTGGCAACCAGAAGAGCTCGGAACTCTAGAAGCGAAATAGTTTCTTTAAAAAAAATTGTGGCAATGTAACAAATAGTGCTGATGTCGTACGAATGAATAGACAAATGTTGTTGTAACACATGCTATACATGCTGGCAACATGAGGTAAATACATGGGAATACTAAATATGTGCTGCAGTTATTCTTGTGTACAATAAAAGGGCGAAGCAGTGTCTTTAGACAATTAAAATAGTGTCAATAGCTGGCTGGAAGAAGATTTACAAGTAATTTTAATTGACTTAAACTCCATATTTTAATGCTGCAGTTTCACACTACAAACAAACAGACAATAAAAGGAAAAGAGAGCTGGTTGTGTGCAGCAGGAACAATAGCATCATCTATAACTGTAATGGCTGCAATTGTGTTTTACTTACTGTAGTTGTTGTTTTTGCAATTTCAGTGACTTATTTGGCACCACTAAAGCCGTCATAAAGAGCATTTGTGTTGTCAGTTTCATACTGACAAAACGATTGCGGCAAATATGTTCAATATTGTCGAGAGGTTAAGTTTTATAAACAAAACCAAAATCATTATCGTCGACATCAACAACATCATCACCATCACGGTGCATGTTTATTCATGCATCAACGTATGTTTACATTTCCTGTAGACATTGGGAAGGTTATTTTCTTTTCATTATTTTCTTTTTCACCACTAGACTCTTGAATTTTGAAGCTCAAACCGTGCAAAAACCAGAATGTTATATATTCAGTGGCTTTTAAGGGTTCCCCAAAAACTTTTGGCTGTTATTCGACTACTAAGCTGCAGTAGTCTAGTAGGTAGTGTGTTGCGTTATTTGACGTAAGGCTACGGTTCAAACCCCAGGTCAGACATCAAAACAAAATATGAAAAAATATTTCTTCGGCGATTTTCTCTCAGCAGATTTCTGGCAAAAACTCTGAGAGTAAATAAAATTGCCATGAAAATTTTCTCAAAAATCTGTCGATCGGAGTCGACTTTAAACGGTAGGTCCCAGCACTCATGTATAAAATTAACGCACACAAAAAATGAGTGGTGTGAGAAGCTAGGCCGTAATCCTGACTGAAGGGCTGTAATGGCCAATTATGTATGTATGTAAACTGCAGTTACGTATACTGCTAAAGTTATAGTCGTACACTGCAAGCATTTGAGTATCAAGTCCAGCTGGTGGGGATCTGCTGCAGTTTATCTGAATAAAATAAATAACTGGTGTGAGGCTAACCATCTTGGTGTCCCAATAAAAATGGATTGTACTCATTAGATAGTCAATTAATTTGGATGTATTGAAACTAGGCCTAAATTTCCATTGATACCTGCAGTACCGACGTCTGTGGGACAGCCTAAGGCATACGTCTTAAATGTTCGCTGTGTTTTTTTGGTAAACGGAATTGGCCGATACATTTGAGTGTGGTTGTAGCAAGAAAGCCGTCTCAAACGAATGCTGAAAAACGTGAAGAGATTCCATGCTTTCATTGTCATCAGTATGTTAGGCACATTGCTGCTGATATTGACATTGAACTGTGTTACCAATTGAAGTAATTACTGGAAAACAGTCCCAATTTGAGGTCGAGTTTCGCTGGAATATAAGGTGATAGAGCATACTGTCCTCCTGATCATGTTCAGATTTATACCGATACGACGAATAGAGGCAATCTATTTGAGAGTGACTCCTACGTTAGGAGGAATAAATGAAAACAATATTCTCTGGAGATATAAATTAAAAAATCTTACATAAATCACTTACTCAATCAGTCATTGCGCAACCCTTTAGTCAGGCTTAGTGGTGGTTTCTCACACCACTCATTTTGAGTGTGATATTTGTAAACATGGGTGGCAGCACATACAGTTTCACATCGACTTTGAACGGCAGATTGGAGAAACTTTGCATTTTGTTCACTCTCTGAGTTTTTGCAAGACGCCTACCTAAACGTCCCATATGAAAATATTGATCGATATCTTACGTCGAACTACTATTCATAATACCCTTAGATTTTTAATTCTGGGTAAAAACGGACTAGATAACCATAAATCAATATCTTCGGAAATAGTTTTCCCGCCTGCTAATATTGTAGATTGAAAAAACGTTTTTCAACCCACTTCGCTGTAAAATTCCGTTTTCCTATTGAATTTGTAGTCAGCTTCTTCGTTTTTAAAGTAATTCAACCAAAAAGTGGCAAAATGTAAGACATTCCACGATAATCGCAGAAACAAGACAAAAACTGACAAGAAAATTGCAATAGAAGAATACAACAACGATGGTGACGGCAACCAGAAGAGTTCGGAACTCCAGCAGCCAAATAGTTTTCTGTAAAAAAATCGTGGCAATGCGACTATGTAGTGATGATGTTGTACGAACGAATAGACAAATGTTGTTGTAACCTAGTAAGACTTACAAGTAATTTTAACTGACTTAAGCTCCATATTTTAACGTTGTCATTTCACACTGCAAACACAGACAATAAAAAGAAGATCATTTTGAGAACTGTTTTGAGAAGCAGTGCCATTTCTATTGGTTGTAGCTGCAGCAGGAACTTCAGCATCATCTCTACCCGTAATGGCAACCCTGTAGTTGTTGTGCCTGTTAACCACCCTATATCTGCAAATGGTAGTCGACCAAATTCCAGAATTGTGTTCACAATCACTTTAAGTGTGGCCCCTCATACACAAAAATTCATTCAAAGGATCAATGACTTTTAAACTAATCCGCTAAAAAAAAACAGCGATAATTAAAATGAAAAACTTGTCAGAAATTACAAAATCATGTTGAAAACTAAATTAACCACATGTTCGAAAAGGGATTAATGTTGCCTCTTGTTGTTGCAATGGCAACAATGTACACAGTATACACATGAACAAGATACTTAAGACGACAAGTTAACACAATTTAAATGCGATTAATAACCAGAGAGTAGCACAATTAATGAATGAATGATGAAAAGTTCTGACTGCAGTTTGTATGCACCGTGGAAAGTGGGCATCATTATGACAAACCTATAACGCCGTGAGTGCGTAAAGAGTGTGGAAATTCTAAAACTAAACGCATTACGTTCAAACTGAAGTGGAGTGGAAATATGAATGCATTTCATCTGAGTTACTGCTTCTCTATGCAATTCTTAAATGCTTGTATGCATAAGATAGAGTGAAGGAAAATCATTAATTTTTATAGCGTTTTTTCTACTGCTTTAGACCGATTGTCAAATCGGTAACCGGTATTAAGCAGTAGCATCACTGCTGGCATTTTTAATTGACGTTATAAAGTAATGACAACATCAGCGTTTTTATGTTTATATCCTGGAGATGTTTTGAAACCGCAGACTAGTGGGTAGTGTGTTGGCTTATTGGTGGCGAACTCCTTGGTTTAAATCCCAGCTCAGATATCTGGAACAAAACGAAACATGAAAAAGTGCCTTCTGTCAAAAGATCTGAGAATAAATAGAATAGCCCTGAAAAGTTTCTCCGTTTCTGTTTCTGCCACTCATGGATAAAATTGCGAAGCTAGGTTGTAGTCCTGACTAAAAGATTATAATGACAAATTCCATAGGTAAGTTATATTGTATGCAAAGAAATTGTTTTAAACCTTTCAAACGAAAACAAAAAGTAGAAGAGAGTGTCAGAATTTTCCCATTCGGCATATCATATGGGCCATCAGACACCAACATCTTTTTCTGTACTTAGTCCTTAACAACTCAAAAACACGGTATCGATTCACATTATAGTTTATCGGTTCATCTAAGGCCATAATAGGTGACATGTAATCCGTAAACTATTAACGGAATACTTAACTCATTTATTTAACAACCCTTCATCTAGGATAACAAACCAGATTCTCTTGCCACCCATGTCAACTGGATTAATTGTGTGAGCGAGTGGAGCAACCTACCGTTTAACGTTGACTCCGGGCGACAGACAGAAACTTTTAATGGCAAATTTATTTACTTTCAGAGTTTTTGCCAAAAGAGAGTGTCGTCCAAAAAAATATTTTTTCGAAATGTCTGAGCTGGGGTTTGAAACTCTATTAGACTGTGGCGACTCCAATCAGATTAACTTGCAGAATTAGAACGTACAAGCAGCAGCATAAACTGGTGATACCCATAAAAACTACGCATTAGTACACCATCCCTTAAATGTAATCATTGATATGCATGGAATGGCAGCATCTAAATATCGTCATCGTAAACATTGTCATCATCGTTACTTACTTATTTAGTCTTTTCAACCCTTCAGTCAGGATTACGACCTAGTTTCTCACACCACTTATGTTGTGTGTGTTAATTTTATACATAAGTGGTGGGACCTACAGTTTAAAGTCGACTCCGAACGACAGATTTTTGAGAAACTTTCATGGCAATTTTATTTACTCTCAGAGTTTTTGCCAGAAATCTTCTGAGAGGAAGTCGCCGAAGAAATACTTTTTGTATTTTGTGCTGATATCTGGCCTGGGGCTCAAACCCTTGCTTTACGTCTAATAAGCCAACACACTACCTACTAGACTACGGGGACTTCATGTCCGCACCCATCCAGTCGAAATTTTATAAGTTGGAGTGTCCTGATAAGACACTTAACCCTCTATTCAGTTCACTCTTTCTTAAATTAAACAAACTCACCTCCTTAGTTTTAAATAGACTGGCCGAAAGACCAGCTTCATATGCCTTCGCAGCTCTGTTGGTTGATGAGGTGGAATCATTTTCAATGTCCCAATGGCATCCTTGTCGCGCCGCTTATTCTTAATCTTCTTAATATTCTGACGTTGCATTTCCAATTCATTAATGTCCACTATTCTACTGAAGAGTATATTGATTAATTATTTCTCGTAGTGAATCATTCTTAGCAGATTTCTGGCAAAAACTCTGAGAATAAATAAAATTGCCCTGAAAAATTTCTTATAAAATCTGTCGTTCGGTGTCGACTTTAGTTCCCGCAACTCATGCGTAAAATTACTACACACAATATAAGTGGTGTGAGAAACTTGTTTGTAATCCTGCCTAACGGGTTGTAATGATCAATGTATGTATGAATCATTCTTGAATTCTTGGATTCTTGGCCATCCTACCTATACTCCAACATCAATGCTCCTTCACTGTCCTTCCGTCCAGGTGTTCTTTTCACCTCTGTTTCTCCTAGGTATTTTGCTTGGTTACATATCTTGATCTCTTTGTTAAGAAAACAGGAATCTTCATGAAGATCGATTTCACATTAACCCATTAGAAGTCTCCGTACTCAACTGAGTACAGTTGTATTTTTACGTGTATCCAAGCAAAACTAAAGAAAAAACAATCGTTGTACCGTTATTTAGTTTCGCAACAACAACATTAAGAGCTCCAGAAAAATAATTTGTATGTAGTTTCTGTTGCTTATGCAGAACTATCAGTCTGAATTGTGTCGAGAATAAAGAGTGTGGTTTAGCAAACTATTTTGAAAATATTTGAAACAATAATAAAATTTGTTTAGTAATTTTGCATTATTTTTATAAAAATAATAACAACGAAACATACAGGCTTCAAAAAATACTTAAAAATAAAAAAATACATAAAATAGGAAGGTATAAATTTGGCTGTACTCGTTTGAGTACAATGACAGCATCCATTAGTAAGAATGTTTTAGTTTTTTGTTAGATTTAAATATGAGTGGTATACGATTTAAGGGCCAGCAGAGTTTCAAAGGGCTCCAAGTGAAGATGAAGAAATTGATATCTCAATCATACCACCTAATCCGAGTGAACTAACTGACAAAGAGGAAGGTGTTGATGGTAAGAAGTTTTAGTGGGTGTTATTTACATACATGCATGATATGACAATTTCTAATGCTTGGAGGCTACATGTAATGAGCAGTGAGAGTCCCATGGATCAACTTTTGTTTCGCCGAAACATTGCGTGTTATTATTTAAGCCAAGGTGGACAAAACAAATCACGGCAATCTGGGTCAATAGTTGAAGGTTTACCTCAAGATAGAGTTTGGCACTATCCCGCAAAAATAGAAAAACAGTTACGGTGCGTAGTTTGCCATGCCCGAGTACGTTGGCAATGCAAGTAATGCTATAAAACACTTTTAGTCGAAAAAGAATGTTTCGAAAAATTGCATACTTAAAAAGTCGGTGTACTCATTTGAGTACACCCCTAAAACTCGTTTCCAAAACAAAAATTTATAATTTTTATTTCATTTTATGTTTTTTTATGCTTGTTTTTATTAATAAATACATCTGAAAACAAAAACTTAAAGCCGGTTTTCATTTGACCTCTAATGGGTTAAGTGAGAAAACTTTCGAAACTTGTGTTTCGTTCAAGAAGTCACGGGCTTATAAAGTAAGTAATCGGTCAGATACCATACGTACTTCTGATTAGGTAGGATATGAAAACCATCTTGGTTGCAGTATTGCTTATACTCGATTGTACTTCTGCAAAAAGCTTAAGAACACTTTTTTAAAATGCCATCACGTGATTGAATTACTCAAGTTTATGGCCACAATATTTGGTCACAAACAAATTGATTCCTTGCAATTAAAATGTCACATAATCCTCTCAAAAACTTTTGGCTCTGTTTGGAGCTGAATAAATGAATTTGGAGTCGAGTAAATGAAATCCAAAAAGAGAAAGAGAAAAAATGTTTTTAGTTCTCAATAAACCAAGACTAGTGAGGGGAGTGTATTACAAAAAGGGGAAAGGGAACAATTTAAAATAGTTATTTGGTACATATTGTTTATTTTAGTGTTTATTATGAACATCTAATTGCTTTTCATAGTTTCATTAAGAGCAACAATGACTTCAATAAACTCTTTAATAATCCCCCACAAAATCAGAAACTGTCAATTGCAAAGCAAACAGTCCTTGCAGTTCTTTAACTCCATCCCACAAGTATAACTTTTAACTCTTTGTACAATACTAAACAGAGCAAACGAAAAAAAGTTGCAGTTGCTGGTTTGATATGATGCAGCAGCAGCAAATTTATAACAAAAATAACGAGGCTGGGGCATGGCGAAACAAACAGTATAAAACTATTAAAAGTGGAGTACAGCTTAAATAATTTATATGAACGAACCGGCCAAACTGAATCGGACTGTGGATGAGAGAAGCGGAGTATATCCTCTTAGCCTGGTATGTTTGTTGTTGGCTCTTCTATTGTTATAGAATTGTTGTGTAGTGATGCTATTTTAACACTTGACCAACATAAGTTTGTTTTTACTCGGACTCTGAAGCTCTATTATATGTGGAACAACAACAACATCAGGAACAAATTGTGGTTTAAATATACACTCCGAATTTTTTGTTGTTGTGTATTTTATTTTCTATGGATTTATTTTTTCCTTTTATATACACCACACCAATTTTTTATTTTATGCCACTTCTTCTATGGATCTGAGACTATACCATCTCCATATGAGCGTTTGTTTTTTCTCCTTCGTTCTCTGTATCCATCATATATGCATGCAACATTGTAGTCGGTGTAGGGAGAATAGAAACAACAAAAGAAATTGGCTGGACTGTGGTTAAAGCTAAATGAGGCACACACACAATCATTTATTCGATATGGTATGGAATATGTATTCTTTTAAACGGATCCAGTTTAAACCGAACATTAAAAGAATTAAGTCATTAGGAATCATTTAAAAAGATGAAAAATATGTACGTATATACTGGAGACTCTGACAGAAATATCACATACCACTCACAAATATTCAAAGCCGATTTTTCTAGTTGATAGGGCTAGACTTATACTTATAAGCCTGAGAATCCTGGTAGATAAGATATAGTGAATCGTTGGGCTCTTTATAATATGCATTATCCATGTAATAAGCATTATCCATGCATAACTAGCAGAGTACTGAGCTCTGGATATACATAGCAATAGCAACGCCTGAGATAATCCAACAATAATTCAATGAACTGGCAAAGATGTAGAGTGGCTACTGCATTACTACACAGCCACAAAAGTATACGTACGGATAACAAATTTCAGAAATTTTTTAGCCAATCCGTTTTTTTTGAAAATATTTATAATTGTCTGACATCTTTCTTCGATTTTAAGACGGTCTTCTTTTGCTTTGGTTCAGAAATTTGTGAAATTTGTAAATCGGATGCATACCTTTGTGGGCCTGTGCAGGGCCACAATTCAGTTCAATTTCAGAAATTTTTTAACCAATGCAAAAGACCGTCTTAACATCAAGGAAACTATAAAGATTTTCAACGAAAACGGATTAGTTAAAAAATTTCGGCAATATTTTAACCGTACGTATAATTTAGTAACTGTGTGTACATGCAGTAGAAATTTCCCCCTTTTGAAAAATATAACGTTAAATTATCCACATTCAAATCAGATCGGTCGAAGAATTGTTCCTTTTGTTGGTGATTTTAGATGCGTGAGCAAAATGCGTGGGATATTAAAGGATCTTCGACAGCTAATTTGACAGATGTAGCTTCAACAAGACGGACTTTCTCAACTGTCAAGGTCCGCAATTTCCTGTTGATAGAACTAATTATTTAACGTCTTCTTGCTACCATAAAAACCTTTAAAACTATTTGTTATCCGTTCATTAGCAACAATCTTTCCATCGTCAATCTGAATAGAAGTCTACAGTGTCAGGCTGAAAACATCTTGGCATCATGTCATTCTGCAAAATCTCTGTTTTTCGCAGGATCTAAAAAGGAAACACTAATTGTGGTGGGTAACAACTGTTAAATACTTGACCACCACGAAGAGGCAAAATTTGAAGAAGTTGAAGCAGGAACAGAAAAAAACAAAATGAATTGGAAAAAATTTTTCGAGTTCTATACGCCGTACGAACGAACGGATACACATAACAAAAAGGCAACATATAAGAGTTTAATTGCATTTCAATTACATGACGAATGAGAACAAAAATTAAATGAAGAACAATTATGCAACATGCACCACCAAACCAGCTTGACACCTTGATAACTTACTAGGTTGATGTAGGTTGCTGCCGCTGCTTGTAGTTGAGCCAACGACTAAATTGAAAAAAAGATCAACTTTAACATACACAACAAAAGGACAATTTAAAACAATTTTCTAACGTTTTGACTTTTATTTGTTACTCAGCGTAGGAGCATCATGGAGAAGAGCAATTGCGGATAGAGAGTATGGAATTGAAAGCCAAGACACAAGCACAAGGCAGAAAATGCGGTTCATAGAATGGAAACAAAACGACTGTTTTAATTGAGAAATATTCTATTCTATTCTCTGGTACTACCGAAGTAACTTTGTCTCTCTCAGATTTTTCTCTTTTTTTTGTAGTGTTTGACCACTTAAACGCTTCAACATGTTTGAAAACAATTTTTCATTTTTTGCCAAGTGTACTGACTGCTCCATGGCCATCTTCTATGCTTCAATTTATTCCGTAATTGGTGAGCTGCATTTCAATTCGCTGCCCATTTGGTTATCGATAAGTGACAGTTGAACATGATTTTAAAAGATGATTCGATTTGTTTAAGGCGATTACGATGATGAAGTCGCCATAGTCTAGTAGGTAGTGTGTTGGCTTATTAGACGTAAAGCAAGGGTTCGAGCCCCAGGCCAGATATCAGCACAAAATACAAAAAGTATTTCTTCGGCGACTTACTCTCAGAAGATTTCTGGCAAAAACTCTGAGAGTAAATAAAATTGCCATGAAAAGTTTCTCAAAAATCTGTCGTTCGGAGTCGACTTTAAGCTGTAGGTCCCACCACTTATGTATAAAATTAACACACACAACATAAGTGGCGTGAGAAACTAGGTCGTAATCCTGACTGAAGGGTTGAAAAGACTAAATAAGTAAGTAAGTAAGATTACGATGATGACAATGTTTACGATGACGATATTTAGATGCTGCCATTCCATGCATATCAATTATTACATTTAAGGGATGGTGTACTAATGCGTCGTTTTTATGGGTATCACCAGTTTATGCTGCTGCTTGTACGTTCTAATTCTGCAAGTTAATCTGATTGGAGTCGCCACAGTCTAATAGAGTTTCAAACCCCAGCTCAGACATTTCGAAAAAATATTTTTTTGGACGACACTCTCTTTTGGCAAAAACTCTGAAAGTAAATAAATCTACCATTAAAAGTTTCTGTCTGTCGCCCGAAGTCAACGGTAAACGGTAGGTTGCTCCACTCGCTCACACAATTAATCCAGTTGACAACATGGGTGGCAAGAGAAGCTGGTTTGTTATCCTAGATGAAGGGTTGTTAAATAAATGAGTTAAGTATTCCGTTAACAGTTTACGGATTACATGTCACCTATTATGGCCTTAGATGAACCGATAAACTATAATGTGAATCGATACCGTGTTTTTGAGTTGTTAAGGACTAAGTACAGAAAAAGATGTTGGTGTCTGATGGCCCATATGATGTGCCGAATGGGAAAATTCTGACACTCTCTTCTACTTTTTGTTTTCGTTTGAAAGGTTTAAAACAATTTCTTTGCATACAATCTAACTTACCTATGGAATTTGTCATTATAATCTTTTAGTCAGGACTACAACCTAGCTTCGCAATTTTATCCATGAGTGGCAGAAACAGAAACGGAGAAACTTTTCAGGGCTATTCTATTTATTCTCAGATCTTTTGACAGAAGACACTTTTTCATGTTTCGTTTTGTTCCAGATATCTGAGCTGGGATTTAAACCAAGGAGTTCGCCACCAATAAGCCAACACACTACCCACTAGTCTGCGGTTTCAAAACATCTCCAGGATATAAACATAAAAACGCTTTTTCTAAACTTCCGTTTACTGAATCCCAATCAATTCTTACGATTACGATTCTAATCAAGCCAAATCTCTTTAAGAATTCGTAATAATTTTCACAATTCACTGCCTTCAAAGTGATTAATGCTGCAATTCAAAATATTCAATCACAATCGCAGAATATTTCCTTTTGGCCTGAAACCTGCGTTAAATGCTCATGTAGGCTGATGTTGTCATTACTTTATAACGTCAATTAAAAATGCCAGCAGTGGTGCTACTGCTTAATACCGGTTACCGATTTGCCAATCGGTCTAAAGCAGTAGAAAAAACGCTATAAAAATTAATGATTTTCCTTCACTCTATCTTATGCATACAAGCATTTAAGAATTGCATAGAGAAGCAGTAACTCAGATGAAATGCATTCATATTTCCATGGAAATATTGGCAATGATAGGGAAGAGCAGGGATAAGTTGCGTAGATTATTAGTGCGTACATTGATGTTAATTAAAGCCCACTTCAACGCATGCTTTAAGTCAAACGCTGGATGCATAAGTGTTTCGACTTTTCTTATAAAGGCAGGCAGACAGGCAATGTTGTGCGTTCGTATGCAAAAATAATGGCAGAATAAATCTTTAAAAAGCCATCCACTCCACTTCAGTTTGAACGTAATGCGTTTAGTTTTAGAATTTCCACACTCTACGCACTCACGGCGTTATAGGTTTGTCATAGTGATGCCCACTTTCCACGGTGCATACAAACTGCAGTCAGAACTTTTCATCATTCATTCGTTCGGAGTCGACTTTAAACTGTAGGTCCCACCAATCATGTATAAAATTAACACACACAACATAAGTGGTGGGAGAAACTAGGTCGTAATCCTGACTGAAGGGTTGTAATGACCAATTATGTGTATGTGGGTGCGGCAAATAATGCAGGACGATTGACTTTCTGCAATCCTCCTAGTTTGTGAGTGGATTGAAAGAAATTGAAGAAATACGTACGCGATATGTAATTCCGATGACATTAACGCGGTTTGTGAGAACGCTATCAGCTTACGCGACGGTTTAGGTATTTCGCCAACATGCGTGGGACTTTTCACTCCAACATTGATGTAAGACAACTGGCTTAGTTTTTGCAGTAGTATATGGTATACAGAAAATCATTTGCTTTAATAGAACACTAGTTCGATTTAATTTAAAATTTATAATATGCCCTCCCCCTATGCCTTTAAGTTTTCCTTTTGAATAAAAGGTTTTTGAATTTAGTTCTACTGATATGACCACTACTTATTTATAAATCTCTCAGATATACTTAAACCATAGAGGGTATTTCCTTTTCTGATCTACATCACTGCCATAGCTTTTAAATGCGAACTTCAATTGCCATAAATTAATGATTCTCCTTTAGTCTCCCCACTCCACACGCACTTTAAAGCGGTCAGATTGTACATGCTCATGTAAAAAAACGACAACAAACAACCCTGTTGTTCCTGGTTAAAAAAAACCGCTTAATTAAAAACATTTTCCAAAAAAGATTTCAATTCTTAGCACCACAACTTGCAGCTGTTGTTTCTGGCGAAAAGCGTATTAAAAACAAAATGAAGAACAAAAAATAAAATTTAATTTCATTATCACCCTATAAAATACAAAATGAAACGAAATGAATTCTAAAATATGGCACAATATGCGAGAGATAATATAAGTTCATTAGATCATGACTATTCGTACACACATAAATATGTATGTCTGTACGCGGTGCACTAATGAACCATAAAGTTAATGGAATATTTTAGGGTCACCATATAAATGTACAAATGGTCCTACATGAGGTAATAAAAACAGATTGTTTGGTTACAAAGATCAAATAGCCGTTGATTCTGCATACAAGGACTGGGTTCCGCAAAGAAGAATTATCCTCGGGATACCATTTTGCTGTTAAGTAAACTGTACGAGTAAACATGTGCAGTGTGTTCTGGTGCCAGTGTGGCGTTAAGACATCAGATACAATTCGATGTACCACCATTTCTAATATCCATCAAAAAAGAGGTGGTCATTGAACACAATTCTTTGGTTAAGGATTGAGGAGTATACAGAAGCGCTTAACCTTATGATTCAGAACCAAATAAAAGAGTGCAAAAGGTTTAAAAAAGTATTCTGGCAACTCAGTCAATATGTGACTCCTTTCGGTTTTGGTAGACAAATGTTCCCCAACAGAACTCAGACACTTTGTAAAGTGTCCTTAATTCGTTGTTTACCTCTATTGGCTCACCAATAGGTGATGAGCCCATAACATTGCTTTGCTGTTTATAACTTTGAACTTGAAAGGGATGTGAAGCATTCAACAGAGAGTAGATCTCGTAGCATAACTAAATGCCAACAAAAAGACAAAAAGTACAACGACACGTACTATTATCATAAATGCGTTTAAAATTTAAACGTTATGACGACACGTTGTGTGTAACTGCTACTAAAAGATTCAAATCGATGAGAGTAATAATGATAACGATGTGTATGTTAATGAAACTGAGACTGAGGGTGGTCGTAAATTAAGTTCGTTTAGTAAAATCCGCATCTTATTAGTGCAACACATTGTACACTCGTATATAACTTGTGTTGGCACAAACTTTGTCAATTACAAGTACGAGTCCATAATCCATAGCAGTGTTCTGTTGCATACTTGCTGAACTGGTTGTGGATTTTTTCTTCACCTTATTTCTCGACTTGTTGTGTGCTAAACAAGCACAAAACTTGGCACCTGGCACTACTCTTTACTTCATATTCACTTCAAATCAATTGTTTCTGTCCAATAATATTATGAGACTGTGCCGTATGAGCCAAGGCATGGTATGGGTTGCTGAGTGCGGAAGGCAAAAATTGGTTGCGGGGTAGAAAAAAATAAATAATGGAAGCAAAAATTGTGCAACACGCTCGTGAACTTGAAATTGTACTCACTTGGAAAATATTTTCCTGTGGTTCGCTATAAAAAACACAATTTATGGAGTTTTTCTTACCAGTTTATTGTTTCGTTGTTGGCTTTTTAGTGTTTTTGATTTTCTTGTTTATTTCCTTTCAAGGCATTACTAAATACTCCTCTTGGTCTTGAATAAAAAGTAAACGCAAAAGCAACAGTTTGCTCTTATGCATGGATTCATGGGACTTGTAGGAGATTTCATTTGTATTCTTATCGCAGATCCCATTTTTTAACACCATTTTTGCGTGTCTCTATTGGCGTCCCTATCTGAAGAAACTGCGATAGTCAATAGGTACAAAAAGAATTTTTCCGCACAAAAGCTCTTGTCCATAGCCAAAAACTGGTAGAGATTCTGGACTAAAAAGATGGGTTCACCAAGTGACTGTCGTCAAGCATGTGTTTTCAAACGAGTTCTTATGAGTTCTATGGACCTTGGAGTAGTATTAATAGATCGCAATGACTGTCTTGTTGGTCCAAGTTGACCGCTTGTGAGCAATTGTGTCAGATGGTCAAGTTGCAATCTGCATAGAGTCGCATAAAGAATTTTGGGAAAAAAGACTTATAAGCGATTATACTCCACAAGTCTCGTCAAGCAATTTTCCAGTTAAAAATCCCTGATTCGTCACTGTTTGCACTGACTTCCCACGCTGTACACCATGAAAACTTCGTGAGTCAGTTACCGCTGCAGTGGTTAGCAGTTGGGAATTTAACTCATAAGATTTATTGCTTTTAGCACGCCTAGAACCAACACATCGATCCCGTTTTGTAACCAACGGTTTTTTATGGAATTTTTCGATGGCCTTTGGTTGACTTAGCTGATAGGTTGCTTTCCTAGTGAAAGTAAACGTAAACTTTAATGATGGTGAGGTCCTCAATTTAGGCGCATTAGAGACATTAGGCGCCGTAGACAATTTTGTTGTCTTATTAGGCGTGAGGCCACGGTTTAGACTCCAGTTGAGACATCGCCAACAAACTGAAATGTGAAAAATATTTCTTCTGTGACTTTCTGTCAGCTGATTTCTGGCAAAAACTCTCAGAGTAAATAAAATATTTATGTAAAGTTTTTGAAAAAATCTGTAGTTTAAACTGTAGGTATCGCCAGTAATGGTCGTAATCCTCTCTGAAGGGTTGCAATTACCAATTATGTACGTATACATATATTTATTAGAGGATGTTTTTAGTTGCAGATCAATAATTGAAAAGTGAACTGCCGGCCAATAGGTCCCCAGACCAGATTTGCTCAGATTCTTCATAATAGAGAGAGAATACAGGGCGGTGCAGTAACAAAGATTGCAACAACATTGGCGACTGATCGAGGGGATGTTTCAAGAATACGATAATCGTATAGAAATTATTGAACTCTGGACGGCCTTATGTCGTAATACCAAATCGATGGTCCTGGGAAGAATTCATATTCAGACACCGGTGTAAAGTTAGTTGGTGGAAGACTCAAAAAAAAAAAAAACAATGGAAGGTAAATGATAAAATTTTCAAACATCTACCATGATAAATTACTACAACGGTTTTATTGAACATTCATTGATTCTAGCAAGAAATCGATCGGTCTACTGTAGCGCATCCTGGGATAAAACAAATTCATATATCGCTTCGTAAAACAACATTCTTCGAGGATACCCATCTAAAGTGACAAGAAACTTTTGCTGGTTGATCCCTTCTCTTTTCAAAACGCTAGTGCACGGTGATCTTGCCATGTCGTTTATTATGATCAACTATCCGAGCGTACTGATTGCTTTTTAGAGTCGCGAGGGCAAAACTAGCAGAAATACTACGAAAGTTTAAAATCCATCGTTCCGAGTGATGCCAAACGAAATAAAACCAAAAGAGAGTAAAGAACCACTACTGTCTGCGGGGAATTACACCGTATTAATATATACTTCAACGTTACAGGAAGGAAATTCGAAAATATAGCCTAGAGGAGCAGGTTTATGTGATAGCGGATAGTAATGGAGCAGGAAATAATATTGCAGATATTGCGGCAAGGATATGTGGATTTTGAAAACACAGAAGAACAAAGGAAAAATATACGGAAGAAAGAAAGAAGAAGACTTGTATGAAAACGGAAGCGGAGGTGTAAAAGAAGGTGCTAACTATTGTTGAATCCACATAGTAAAAGGTAAACTATAACATTATATCGGTTTTGAAAGAATATGGTGATTAGGGAATTTATTCGTATATATACCTCATGTCTGCAAAACGTGTTGTATTCTCATGCTCAAAATTTGATGAACATCAGAGGAAAATGGAATTCGCGTACGGTCCGTATCCGGTGAGAAACTATTCAATTGAGACAATAGTACGCACTGACATGCAGTGTAGAATTTTATGATTATAGTCAATGAAGCATAGTAAATAACTAGGAAGATCTGCAAGGCCATAACGCCTGCGTAGAAAAGCAGCCACAAGGTTAACCATACCGTGTGGCGCAAGAGATGAAAGTGGCTTTATTCCTTAAGCAGACCTACAATCCATAAAAACGATTTCTATGAAAATTTTACTCTATCCATACTGATCAGTCATTGACCGAATTTTATTTAATTTTTCTTTATTTGCAAAATCAATACATTGTGGCATAACTTTCATAAGCATGCTTGAGACTTTTCTACCAGAAATATAAAATGAACAATAAAACAGCTCTTCTAAGTAAACGAAGAAATAAATCGTAAAATAATATTAATTCGTGACGATCTTTTGTCTCCTTTTTTGGTTTTCGTTTTAAGAGTTTTTCCTTTTTCCCTCTTTAAAAATGTTTTTTTATTTTTATTGTAATTGTTGTTGTCTTCTTTATGATTTAAATTACTTGAGTATTTTACAGATTTTTATTATCATGATATTTATTTTTCATCCTTTTCTTCTTCTTTTCCTATTTATAGTTTGAATTTCCTATGCAGTTTAGACTTGACTGTAGCACTGCTTATACTTATACGTTGTATGCATTATGAGTACTGACAAGCAATACGGCAACTTTTCTTAACCACTTTGCATCGTATTTAATGCCAAACATTCATGCGATTATGGGTAGTACCACCTTGTTTTTCATCGTCATAGTCGGCATTGCATTATTCTTGTGGCATTCATTTGAGGCAAATCATAATTATCATCTGTTCTTTTAAAGTTTGTTTTAGTGTCGACAAACAAACGAACAAGAATAAACAAGGAACGGGAAACAAGCTCGATTTCATTACGTTGACTATTTTTTTCTTTTCTCTCTCATGTTCGTGTTAATGGCGATCGTTTATCGTCTTTAGAGTGGCTCAAATCTAGAGGATATGGGAAGTATAGCGAATAGTTTTACCAGCAAAACAAACGCGGCCACAATAGTTCGTTAAAATGAAAGGCCAAAAGTCTACAAGAACCAGTTTAAATAACGACTGTAGTTCTACGAAATGTTGTTACACAAATTGTACTAAAAAATTCTTGCTAAATGTGAGTTTGAACGACTCACGAAATAATCCATTAAATCTACTTAAGGACATAGGATCTTTATACATTTAATCCTACTGTTCGTATTTATTTATTCGGCCAACCGAAACTCCAATTGGAGACTTTGTCACCCACAGCAGTGTGGGTAGTTGCCATATATTCCAGATAAAAGTAACTTTTTTAATACAGTATAGGTCTGATTTCTGAGCGTAGATGTCTAATCGATGATTTGTACATGAAGCCGCTATAGTCTTATTAGACGACAGTCCGTGGCACAAATCCCAACTCAGGCGTTGCGAACAAAACGAAAATATAGAATAAAATGTTTTTCGACGACAATTTTACTTGCTCTAAGAGTTGGATCCACGGGCTCGCGTCCAAAACACTACCTACTATAATGTTGACTTCAATAGCCTCATTAGTATCCCAGACGTACAGGCTAATTCACCGAAAGTATTGAAATACAAACACAGGTGAAATTAATATAATCTTTCCAAGTAATCCGGCTAATGGCGACCTACACATCCAACCTATACGTGACCGCAAACTAATAATAATAATGCAGTAAAACTTACAAAATACATAATAATTCTACTAAACATCTGCCCCCAGTTAATCAATTACTCTGAGACAATTCACACACAAACAGCATTCAAACAAAAAATTTCGTGTAAAATTTTTAAAACATTTTGTAATTAATTACGAGCGTACTGCATGGTAAAATTCAATAAAACTTTCTTGAACAATTCCTTAAATCATAGGTACAAAGACAACAATAACAAAAAAGAAAACAGTGAATTAAAACCTTTTGTCTTTTTCTTTATTCTGTAAAAAATCAAATCAATTTTCACTCCCGCCGTGAAGAACCCCATTACCGCCAATCCAAACTTGATAAAAAGCTTTTCGACTAACAACAGTGCAGAGATTCAGTCACTCATCTACATATAACCAGTCTGCCAGCCAGGTAATGGATAATAAAGTAATGCAATGCAGTTGTAGACAGCGTCTATTATCTTATAGAGTGCTTCAAACAAAAATAAAAGACTGAAGAACTAAAATAAGAAATTTTGAGGCAGTCACGATAGACTGCGTGAGCACTGTCTTATTTTGGGTGAGGAAAGCAATCGTCATATGCAGGATGCTTCTCTGAATGTTAACCCATTAATGCCCGAATTATTTTTTTCTAACGGTTACCGTTTTGTTTTTACACTCAATTTCCTCTCAGAGCATAAAAACTAAGGCAACCTCTGCTGGCAACTTAAGTTGCCACTGGGCACTAATGGGTTAATCAATGCTCAAAATATTTACCATTAGTAGGCAGTGTCGATTTGACATTTTATTTACTCAGAGTTTTTTGGCAGAAAACTGTTGAGAGGATGTCAATGAAAGAACATTTTTATGCTTATTTCGCTTTGTTCGTGATATCTGAGCTGGGGTTTGAATCACACGGATCTGGACTAAAACACCAACAAACCACTAGCCAGACATCAGCGACTGAGTCAATCGTTACAATTAATGCCAAGGAGGATTACTTTACTAATGTGCCTCAAACGTCAGCAAAAATTTTTCTGATGGCGTAGGTGGAGGATGAGAACCAAAAAAACAAACGTTTTTAAAGGGAGTAGTTTCACGTTTCTCTTCAGCAACAAAATTTTCCATCATTCGTCTTTAGAAAAGCTGCAGCTGCTTTGCCATTAAAGCAAAGCAGGAGTAAAGTCGGGAAAATAAGATCATAGACAATGACAATGAATATAAGGAGTGTGATGATGTTGTGGAATACTTTTCATCGTTCGTTCTCTTTATTAGCCTACGGTGTTTTAGGACAAATACATTCATTTACAAACAATGCACATCTTCCATAAAAAAAGGATAGGAAGGAAACGACAACATTATGTTCAAGAACACTTCAAAAACTTAAAAAATTATATTTTTTTCCACAAAAAAGAAAAAAATTAGAAAAAATAATTTCGTTTCTTTTTCGTTTTGTGTTCTATTTAATTTTTCTTTCGTCTATTCTTTTCTTTCGACTAAATCTTTTTCTTACTTTGTCATTCCTGTATAAAAAAGTGTTGAAGAGATTATGGGAGATTTAGGCACTTTAACTTCAATGAGAATGAAGAAAAAAGGAAAGTCAACACATTGGCAAATATTTTCGAAACCCGAATGAAAGAAGAAAATTAAATACTTTTAAAACTTTTATGTTGAGCATTTTCCGAAGAGATGAAAAGAAAATACGAAAAATTTAAACCAAATAAAATTTATTTGTTTTAGAGGAGCAAATCTTAAGTAAAGTAAAGATATTTTTTGCGACCTTAATTTTTTTTTAAATATTTGCTCATATTCTTCATTCAAATGTAGAAAATAGAGATTTCTTGCTATATTTAAATAGCTTTTTCAAGAAGCCAGTCGTCTAACGATCGCAAATGTGTGCCGAGCGGGACATTAAAGTATTTAGAAAGCCCCTAAGCAATAAAGCTAAATTCATTACTTAGTTCTCATCAACAAGTCAAACTCAAACTAAAGTTTGCTTCTCCAAGGAAGCTTTCCCGAGTTCTAGATTCAGAAATCTTAGTGATAGTAAATTAAGTGAAATCCAAGACTGTATAATATTTAATATATAATATGCTATAGAGTAGTAACTAAGGCTTTAAAAACCTCCAAAGAAATAAAACAAACCTTACTAGTGAAATGATAAAATATCTGAACTCAAGATATAATGCCTGAAGGGAAAAATAATATACCATTGAAATCCAGTTCCCAGTCCAAAGTTTGAATTTAATACAGCAACATGTCGTGCGATAAAAATAAATTTGTAAAACTGCAAAGCAAAACTCTTGCAAGACGCATAGATAAAATGTATCCCAGGTTTTGAGATTTAAAAAATTGCATGAAAGCACAATCAATTCCGATTTTAGTCTGAATGAAGGCAAAAAAAAATATATGAAAGGCTTTATTCTTACCTCGATCAGCACAGAGGACACAACCAACAATAAATATATGAAGCTATGGCGGCGCCATATCTTTGGGAAGAATAATTGAGTATTCTAAGTACCTATTTAATGTCTCATATAAATCTATTGCCCTGACAATTTTCGGGATGCTGCTCAATGTCAACAGTGACAATCTTTTTCCTGGAAAGCATTAATGGCTCACAGGCATCAAGAATGTGTCCCGATGATTAATTCTAATCGTCACAGAATTCACATGTTGGGTTCAAGGCAACATCGGTACTGAATAAATGTACTCTGGGTTACTAGTGAGCTGTCATAGGACCAGTTATTATCCTCAGCTTATTCATAGATAGTGTTATGCGTGACTTGGATTTCCAGTTATTGTAATTTCACAAAAAAGTATGTATGATATCAATTCCATTTGGTTTGAGAAGCACCCTTGCCTCTTCTTATCTTCTAAGGGAAAAAGTTACTCACAGCTACAGTAAGAAATAAAAAATAACAGTTGACAAACCCATTATCTGGAAACTTACTGTTGTAGACCAACAGACCTATTTAACTATTAAGCAATGAAGAGTGGAAGATGCTTCTTTCGAATTGGCCAATAATGTTATGAAGGCTGCTCTACAGACAAGATCTGATGTTTCCGCCAAACATTTCACCTACTATCAAAGACTAAAGTTTATGACAAATGGAAGAAGCAAAAGTTAATACTGATTCTATTGCCCATCTTCTGCTGCAACTATATTGCCTAGTGAAAGCAATATAGTAAAAATCCTCGAATTAGACTACGAAATGCTTAAAATCTCTCGGGCATAAATCCAAAGAAGAGTGCATAAGAGGGCCTCGTATTACATTTTTGTGAAATCTGCAAAAAAATAATCTTGCTAAACAGTTTCTGGCAGTTTCTTTTAATTTTGATAAGACTCTCCTCAGAATTGACAAGAGTAGTGTTGTTGCTGCTTAAAAATTGTACCAAGCATTTTGGTCTATAAAATGTGTGCTCTAACTAAAACCTAAACGAAAAACATTTTATACGTCTGCTGCACTTTTTAGAGAATATTCGAAACAAGCTTGTTAAGCACTTTTTAGTACTTTTAATAAATATTTTTGTTCCCGTAAATGTATTTTTATTTTAGGGTCAACTAATTTGACAAAAGCTTATTTTGTTAATACGTTAAAGGGTCACAACGATGTCCTAATTGGAATCAAACTACGAAAATCATTGCGAACCAAGACTTTTCAAATAAGATTTTTCGAACAAATGTATGGACTATTTGATACATACAGTGTGTACAGAAGAAGGATTCTGTCATGTAACAGTTAAATACTTTAAATTTATCCCTTTCAGACCCGGAGTTTATTTAGCTCGTTAAAATCTTAAAACTAATGAGATAGCACAACTAATGAGATAGCACAAACGTGAGTGTGAAACAAAATGTCAAGTTATGCCTGACTGAAACAATTGTGCTATCTGTATTTCTACGACCGCTGACTAATTGTTGCTATTGCCCAATTCCACCATGTGATGAGTTGAATCGTTAATAGAACTCTTTTTACAGCTATTTCCAAAAAGTTTAAAAAATATTTTCAAACTATTTTTACAAAAACACTTACCTTTTGGACGCATGTCCACACTTGCTGAAAGACAAAATCAAACTGAAGCTGTTTTTTTTTTATCTGTTGTGTGTTTATTTTTTATTTTAATTTTTTGCAACAAGAACAAGACGGCACGATTACTGCTTGTCGGTTACTGGACGAAAAATTATTTTTTTATGCAATTTGAGGGCAAAAAAGGCAGATCGCACAATCGATTCAGCCAGGTCTGAAAGGGTTAAGATCCAGAAGAATCAAAAATTAAAATAAATTTAAAATTTTACAAACTAATCATTATTCTTCTAGTATTAGCAGTACACTTACCACTGTAGAATTACGTTTTAAGATTCTCTTGTTTTATTTGTACAAAGTCAACTTACCTGAAAAGAAAGGAAAAAGGAAAAAACATTGAATATTGAAAATATAATAGCGAGGAATAATTAAATTTGAAAAGCACGACTTAAATTTCTACGTTATAGGAGTTAGCAGAAATCTAATTACAGCAAATATAGTAAAGGCAATAATAACAGTAACAGTAACGGTCGAGGTTTATAAAAATTAATCAGATTTACTTGACCGCCATATTGGAGCCGCCATTTTGAATTTTTTAAATCTGAATGAAGATCTGTTATCAGCGACCCCAAAAACCCCTGAGTAACAATTTTCAAGTAAATCTGACTAATTTTTAAGGACTTCCGTAATGTGTTTCTTTTTCTTTTGCACCCCTTGTATGCAAACAATTTGGCTTTGGCCTCATTTTAAAGAGCCAAGATCAATTGTCATTTTCTAACAATAGCGATGGTTCTAGCACGTCAGTGTTGAGCTCTACAATGTTTCAAAAATGGCCAAAAACGCCCTTTTTCTCGAAAACCTGACGTGATGGAAAATGATTGAAACCAGATTCATGTTTAGCGCGCCAAATGCCTTCGAAAGCACCTGAAACCATCTTATTTGCACAAAAAAAAGTCCAAATTTGCAGAGCTGTGCAATTTATGCCATTGGACAGTACTTTGGCATGTTACAGTCTTATTTTTAGGTTCTCTTAAGACGTGTTATTCTTGAGGGCATTAGTGGTGTCTGGTGAAAGGAAAACGTTAGTATATCACGATAAATTTTTAACATCTTTTTATGGATATTTAAACTGTTGAATTCTTATTTAAGACATAGCGATCCTATTTTTCGGTCATAAAATTTTATTAAAAAAAGACAAAAAACTTTTTATAACGCCCTAAATAGGCTCTTTCCTTTTAACTGTAAACTTTCATTCTTAAAGTAATACTTTTCCCATCATTAAGATAAAAGAAATTCGTGGCATTCTTATGCTTTTAAAACTTTATTGAAGAGAAGAATTTTTCTTCGTTAATTATAAATACGGAAAAAAGCCAAAAAAAGATACCAAATCAAGTACAAGTACGACTGCTTAAAAACAGCAAATTTCTGTTAAATACGATACTAAAAATTTATAACTTCTAAATAGAGTGTGTGAAGCGTAAAAAAACAACAAAATATTTCGATATTTTTTATTTCATATTGCCCACAAAATCATCAAATTTAAGTTGAAGTGAAAGAATGTGGAAAAAAATGATGAAAAAGGTACTTTTTCTTTTCTGCCTTGTAATGTGTAACCGTATTTCCTTTTTAAAAATGAGCTTCACTTCACCAAATAATGGCTTCATGTTGTTGGCAAAGGGCAACAAATCAGCAATAACAGCGTTTTAAGGTATACTTAAAAACCCATAAGAAATTACAAATATTGTACGAATATTATGGCCCTCTGATGAAAAATAATAACCCAAACAAGTCCACGTTGGCCACTGTCTCTTCTTAGAACAACACAAGGCTAAAAAGCAATAAAAAAAATTTACTTTCCAAAAAGGCCGACAAACAGTCAACCATGGAGGCTATAGAGAAAATAATCCATTAGTTGTTAATAAGCACGCTAACAAGGTATATGTAAATAAATAAGATCATCAAGTCTACAGGGGTCGAGTGAAGAAAGTCGAAATTTGCGTGTCATCAAGTCGTACTGATACAGATTTCCAATCATTGGATCAAATGCGAAATTGCTATTATTGATAAGTGCGCTACAAAGTGGTCATCCCTTAATATATCTCTTCTGCAGGGGAAAATACATGTCCATTTAATTACGTTGGCGTCATTGATAAGCGATTTTATGTCATGGAAATTGAACCTCAGATGAATTAACATCACGACTTAAGTGCCCTTCATTATTTATTGGCGCCTAATTTTAATTTTAAATAAATTTCAACTGCTTGAAAAATTTTTGGCACCCTTAAAAATTCCATTAAATTTCTTCTACTTATTTAGAAAGTTGTAAAGCTCTGATAAATATTTTTGTTGTATCAACTATCTTTCCTTTTAATCCTTTGAATAAAACGATTCCCAAATAAAATAAAAACAAACAAAAGAAAACACAAGATTTACTCATATTCACAAGTCATTATCGTCTATGTCCCTAACTACTCGAAATATTATATTTTTCTTGCCACAATTTGCGTAAGTAAGAAGAAAAACAAATTTAAAAAATCAAAAGAAGTATACTTAATAATGTATGGTCAGGAATCATGAAGTAAAAGTTTATCATATCCTTACAAAAATCCCAAAAAAATCAATGCAACGGAAGTGAAACCTGTGACGCTTAATTACCCATCCTCCTGTATTAAACCTGTACGAGAGGTAGAGAAGGATAGAAGAGAGCAGAGCCTCTGTTGTAAACATGACAAGTTTCATTAGATTAATGGCGACGATTTTTTGTTGTCTTGTTTTTTAACACATTTATTTTCATGAGTGTAAATGGCAACGAAACAACAACACCAACAATATTCTAATAAAAAAAAGTACCATCTGCCCTGTTTTTAAAGCACCTTAAAATTTATGTGTCTTGCTGCAACGCTTCTTATCCTTAGGAAGTCAATATTGTATGAGTATTTGCCTTTGCTGGTGTTCGTCCTGGTATTGGCGTTGCATGCTTCTTATAAGCATCTTATACTTTTGCTCATTATTATTCCTTTTCTGCAGTATCATTTACTTTTTTCTGTTCTTCCATTCCTTATTTTTCAGTAAATTCACAACAAATTGATTTAAATTGTTGTTGTCATTGCTATTGTTCTTGCTGTGCTATGGTTGTTGTGGGTCAAGTTTTCAAGTATACATGAATATATGTGTGCCAGTGAGGTATTTTGTAGCATTTAGTTTGTGTGGTCTCTGCATTTGTGCAGCATCAGAAAAATCGATATCAACAATGGGGGTAACAACACTGGTTAAATGGCATTATATTGTGTTACGCAAAGCGATTCGTTTTATGGAGATTTTTTTACGAATTCTTTATATTTTCTTGTTATCTTTTTTCTACCATGTCTCGGTTTGGCAAAGAAATCAAAGTAATTTATGAAATTTTGGTTTGAAGTGAAACTATTTAAAATGTGAGATTGAATCACATAAGCTAAACTTGGTAAATTCAAGGCATTTCAGGGAACAAAAAACTGACTTGCAGGTGTGGGTTAAAGTTGCGCATGATACTTACGGGACAGCGACAATGTAGTCATAATTATTAAGACACTCCATATAGGGAAGATCATAAGCTTTTGTCCAGTCCTTGGCCGCACGAAATAACAATCTTCATGAATAGTATTTTAGTCCATATTACTGATTGAGGATTCAATTGAAATAAATTGGAGAAATACGTACACCACAGAGATTTCGTATTTACTTTATGTGGTTGGTATTTCTGAGTGGTAAAAGCGGAACATACATACATTCATATATAATTGGTCACTACAACACTTCAGTCAGAATTACGACCTAGTTTCTCACACCACTTACGTTGTGTGTGTTAATTTTATACATGAGTGGTGGGACCTACAGTTTAAAGTCGAATCTGAACGACAGATTTTTGGGAAACTTTTCATAGCAATCTTATTTACTCTCAGAGTTTTTGCCAGAAATCTGCTGAGAGGAAGTCGCCGAAGAAATACTTTTTGTATTTTATTTTGATATTTGGCCTGGGGCACGAACCCTGGCTTTTTTTTCTAGTCTACCTACTATTCCACGGCGACTTCAAAGTAAAAGCAGAACAGATTGACAAATATACAGATTTTAGTCTGGATAGTCCGTTTGGATGATAATTCCCTCCCTTCAACCTACTATATCTATCAAAATACCGCCTAGAGACTGGATAGGAGTCTTGGAGTCTCCCATGGTGCAAAGATAGTTACAAGATCGGAATCGGATATATTCTGTTACTGTTGTTCTGTTCTCCATATGGAAATTTATGCCTTGGAGAGATTAATATCTTTGTAAATAGTTTTGTATCATTTAAAACTTTGAATGCAGACACTAGATGGACTATATTGAAATAGGGTAAGTCTAGTTAGATGCCAGGCAACTAAATCTTACAATAAAAATTAGAATTTTAAAAATTACAGCAGTTTTTAAAGCTACATATGTATATAGAAGCCTTCAATTCAAACATAGTAAGTTACATGTCAAACACCATTTGTTTCATTTTTTCCTGTCTTTCATACAGTATTTAATTAACAGATTTATTTGTTTATTGATTTACTTTTACCACAAAATTAATAACCATTTGCGGTTTTTATATCAGAAATAGTCGTGCGAATATAATCAGAAGTCAGTGTAAATAAAGCGGGCAAAAGAAGTCAAAATTATTATTATCCGGTGAATAATATTATTGTGTGCTGATGATGTAAGCAATCACAATATAACACAATAAATAAACGAATAAAATTGATAAAAATATTTGCAATAATGATCCAGAAAAATTGAAAATGTATTCCATAGCTTATGGCCATCATATCAACACGAGAAAAATTTGATTTTCTTTACAATGCTTTTCATTACAAAGTTAGCTAAACTGTTGGTTGGTTGGTTTGGTACAAATTCATTTTGTTTAATTTATTTCGCTTAATATAAAATCAAAAAAAAGAGAACACATTTTAATTATTTTCAACATAATTATAATTATTAATATTCTGGTTATACTGACGTTTACTGTATACGATTAACTATGGCGAATCATGCATAGCGTAGGTATACGCAGGTGTAGTTTGCACATTACATCATCAGATTATCATTTTTTATCTCTGTGGAAATATTTTAGCGCCTTTCACAAGCAGATCTGTACGCTACGTACGCAGATCGATACAGATCTACTGATGCTCTGATGGCTATAAGGGATAATCTTTCCTACGTTCTCTGAATGATCATATTTTGTTATTTCGCTAATTGTCAGCAGAATGGAAGAATCTTTGTTACCCTGGTAACGTAATAAAAATATTTCCAGCTGGTTGCTGAAACTGGCAATAGAATCGAAGAAAACATGAGAACGAGATTTCTAGTATTCCGGCTCAATGCTTGAGATATCTCGTGACACGTAAGCAATGCTTAAATGCTGTAAGAAGCATCAGCATTTATGAACTCCCCATAAATATGCAAAGCTAAGTAAAATTTTATTATAAAAAAAATTTTAAATAAATGTACTAAAATATGCTTTCCGTTACTCGATTGGCAGGCATAATTATTTTAAATGCCTGGTAATTTAATTGGTAAATTGGTAAGGTGTTTGCTTTCCAAATTTAATTCAATCAAATTTTCAACAAATTTCCGCATAAAATTTTAAATTCATGTTGTTTCATTTCACGTTGCTCCGTCCGCTCTTTTTAATTTTATTGTGAAACAACACAATTAAGATTAATTTTGTTATAATTTTTATTATTATTATTATTATAGTTATTGTACTCAGTTGCTGTTGTTATTGCTATTGTTGGTGTTTATATTTTATAATACCATTTCAGATGTTATTTGGTTATAAAAAATTTCATAATTGAATTCGAAGGAGATGTTTTAGTTGCTATTTTTTGACTGCCAGTTATATTATTACAGAGCATTTGGCTCGAGGGCAATAAGATCCAAAAGAGGAGATGCCTTTATTGTGTGGCGGAATAAAACTCAAAACTCTTGTTTTAAATAAAAATAAATATATAAAAATATAATTATCGCGTGCACTCATTAACTGAATGAGTGGTAGTAGTCACCGTCGTCCTCATCAGCAGCCACTAACATGGGCATCAGCAATTTCAGCAGAAGCAAAACATTGCTTGTTGATGCATGTTAAGCAGTACAAATGAGTGAATGAATAAAGGCATAAGAGTATGTGCTGCACTTTTGCATTATAGAAGGGCATACAGCTGTCAGTGTGATTGCATATTTATCTTTAAGGCTGTCCAAAATGTCTATTCTAGTCTGTGTTGTGCTGCTACTCCTGCTGCTTAGCTGTCCACCTATCCATTCCAGAATTTTCAGTATAAAGTCTTAGTCTCAGTCCCATCCCCTGCCATTTATTTAACCAAATAAACTAAGAATACAAAAGAAATCCATTTTTCGCTTACATTTTGTAATAAAGACTAAACAAACCGCCAGTAATTCGTTATTCTAGACGCCAAAACGACGAACAAACAAAACACAAATCAACCTGGCCAAAAACCCTAAGAATGAAAACAATGCCAAACAACAAGTTTAACATGACATTTTACTTCTGATGCGCAAGCGTGTATGTTTTTAGTACAACTGACAACGTTGGATTGTTATATATACCCGGCACCAACAAACTGAGGAGAGCTGTCAACCCTACACCAGCCATAATGATATGAAAAAAAAAATGGAATTGGCGTTCACAACAGATACAAGTCAAGGTCAAAAATAATTGCGAGTTTGGCAGCAAGTATTTCAAAATTAATTGACAATGAAATGAAATCAGAATGAACATCAACACACAAATGAAGCAACAGAAATTAAACTGAAGTAATTATGATTTTATTCATCTACAATTCAATCAGCTATGGGTCAGGTGGTAAACAACAATAGTTCCTCATTGGCGAAGTTGACCAGTTGAATCAAACTTTACTGATGAACAAATACTGACCACCATTGGCAATAATTCACACTGTTTATGATTTTTAGTTTTTCTCCTCCCCTGTTCGATTTTTATTTTCATTCATTTGTTGTCAAAGAGTCAAAGTCAATACACAAATGGTCACCCCTCAAGTGATACACACGATTTATAACAGCAATAACAAGTGTTATATAAAAAAGAGTAGCATCTTGTTATTTAATAAATATTGGGTGATATAAAAAGTACGAGCGTCTTTTATGACAATGGGTTGCGTTGACACTTATTTAAGGGATAATAAATTATGTGACATACGAACACATATTTGGAAACTAACGGTTCAGGATACTTTTCTGATGAAGACCGCTCCTTTATTTGTCATCCAAGCTAAAAGTATTATTTTTTCGAAAAGTAAGTTAAGCATTTGAAGGCTGAGGAGAATTCTCTCGACAACATCCTTTATACCTAGTGTACTGCAAAGGGAGGATGGCTCATGGACCAACTCTGAGAAGGAAACTTTGGATCTTCTTGTGGACACCCACTTTCCACCGGGACAGGGTTCGGATGCGCGAACAACCGTCTCGGGGAGTGAATCACAGTGGGACTACTGCTCGATCATGTCTACGGACGCGATAAAATGGGCGATAGACGGATTTAGACCGTTTAAGTTTCCGGGGCGGACGGAATATATCCGGCCCTCTTGCAACGTCTGCAAATGAAACACATCGGAATGCTTGGGGCGATGTTTGTCGCCAGTATTCGGATGGGCCATATACCGTCGGAATGGTGTAAAGTGAGGGTAGTCTTCATACCGAAGGCTGGAAGAAACTCTCATACTACACCCAAGGACTTCAGACCCATAAGTCTATCCTCCTTCTTATTGAAGACTATAGAGAGACTCGTGGATGTGAATCTGCGTCAGACCTTGGATGGAAATCTCCTTTCCGGGGGACAACACACATACAATAAGGGGAGGTCTGTTGAGACTGCCCTACATAGCCTGGTGTGCAGGATAGAGAAATCACTGCCACAGAAGGAATACACAATAATGTGGAACTTTGCGCTATAACCAGGGCGCTGGATAGGCTGGGTGTACGATCCACTATGGTGAACTGGATAACTAAGTTACTTTGTGGGAGAACAATCTACCCCACACTTGGGGGCTCACAGACAACCAGGGCTATAGGGAGGGGAACTCCACAAGGCGGAGTACTCTCTCCTCTTTTGTGGAATGTGGTGATGAATGAGCTACTAGTGATACTGGAACAAAATGGATGTGAGGCAATTGCCTATGCGGATGACATTGTTCTTGTGATCTCCGGAAGATTTGTCGACACTATCAGAGATAGGATGCAACTGGCCCGAGGAGGGTCTACGTGTGGGCATCTGAGCGTGGTTTGGGTGTTAACCCGGTGAAAACGGAAGTAGTACTCTTCACGATAAGGTGCAAGCTACCGACATTTCGTCCATTGAAACTTAACGGGACGGAACTGAAACTCAAACAGGAGGCACACTTTCTAGGACTCATTCTGGATAGGAAGCTGTCTTGGAAATCGAATATCATCAACAGAATTAAAAAGGCTTCCATTGCCCTGTATGCTTGTAACAGAGTGTTGGGGTGAAAATGGGGCCTAGGACCTATGCTGACACACTGGATCTAAACAGCGGTGGTCAGACCTATCTTGACCTATGGATGCCTAGTTTGGTGGGAATCCCTTGAAAATAAAACAAATTCGAAACTAATACAGCGACTGCAGAGATCTGCCTGTATTATCATTAGTGGTGCCTTGCGCACTACACCTACGTCGGCACTGGAGATAATTTTGGGCCTCTTTCCGCTTGACCTTTTCTGTAGGGGAGTGGCTGCTAAAATAAGTAAACGTCTCTGGGCGACTGGACAGTGGCTTAACTCGGACATAGGCCACGCAAGGATCCTGAGGGAAGTTGGAGCTATCGGGAGCAGTGACTACAAGACACCGAGGTACGACTTCACGAAGAGATTCAGGACATCGGTTCCGGATAACGGGGCCTGGAAGGGTGGTGTGACCCACCTGTTTAGAGACTCCGTACAAATCTACACCGATGGCTCTAAGCTGAACGGAGCGGTTGGCAGTGGAATTTTTTCGGAATCGGTTGGAATAGCTCAGTCTATAAGACTACCAGACCACTGCAGTGTCTTTCAGGCGGAGGTGGTGGCCATACAGGCTGCGGCGAGTATTATTGGGGATGGAAGGGTCTCCAAGCGGAACGTTATCATACTTTCTGATAGCCAGGCAGCTATCAGGGCTTTGAGTTCTAACGTGATGAACTCCAAGACGGTGTACGGCTGTCGCAGATATCTCGACGAGATAGCGGAACGATATGACATCCATATCGTATGGGTACCGGGACACAGTGGTATTCCGGGCAACTGTAGAGCTGATGAACTTGCCAGGCGGGGCACGACCATCGAGCTAACCGCTGAGTTCTCGAATCTGGGCATACCAATGAGGACCTGCAAGCTCATAATTGATAATGCGATCGTCGATTCCGTCAACGACAGGTGGGCGGCCTCGGACACGGGTAGAACGGCTCGTAAAATCTGGCCAAGTCTGGATGAGGGGCGCACAATGAGTCTACTTAAACTCCAAAGAGGCACGCTCAGTGTAGTCGTCGGTGTCATTACGGGGCATTGTATTATGGGTACGCATGCGAGGCGCATTGGACTTGGACACCTTGCTAACGACTTCTGTAGAATCTGCAGAGATGAGGAAGAAGAGGAGACTGTACCTCACCTGCTGGGTACATGCCCGGCTCTATGCCAAAGGAGAAGGAAGTACTTGGGTACTTACTACATGGATGATCTGGAGGAGCTGTCAGAGATTGACATTGGCAACCTAAATCGCTTCATCAGGAGCTCCGAATGGTTTCGAGACTAGGGGACAACGGATGACTATGGTAGCACAATGGGCCCAATGCGGCCTAAGTGTGTCCATCACCAAGAAAAATTTTTTCTTGGATGGGCAGCCACCTCTACCTACCTACCTACCATGCAACAATAGGAAGCAACACAACGCAAAATAGGGAGAAATATTTTTAAACGGATTACTAAAGGATCAGAGCCGTGTGTTTGCAAAAAATTTATAAATACATAAAAGAACAAAGACAGTAACAATGTCAAATACAACCAATAAACATTACCCAGGGAATAGCCACAAGCAATGCCATGGCTGGAAATGCAAAAGGATTGAAAAGGATAACAATTTATGATTTTCTATTTTTGTTTTTGCAAAAATCGTATTCTTAATAGTTGGTATTGAAGATGAAATACAATTTAAAGTTAGACTGAAACCAGTCAGGAAAAAATTAATACTGAATAACAGGCTGCACTGTTATGAAAATAATTCCCTTTTTTGGATATCCAAGATACCTGTAAACATATTTCTATACTCCTTTTACTCTTCTTTTATATTCACACTTGAAGAAATAAGATAAGGATAAATTAGCACAGAAGTAAGCTAATACTAATTGAACATGTTATGAAAGGCAACGATGATAATTAAATTTCTTGGATCTCAGTTAAGTGGCGCATAATTTTTTTTTTTTGGTTAGACAGTCATAATTAAGTTATTCCGAATTTTCATGTGATTGATGTTTAAAAGCTGCTTTGCAATCTGCATTGGAATTGCATTGCATTTGCAAAAAAAAAATTTAATTCTAACACGCACGATAAATTGAAGATTTCTCTTCAACGAAAATGTAGCCTTAAGTATCAACACTCAAATGCTTGTACCTTGAAACAGTCAATCTGAAGACTTCAACTGCTTTCAGTGCAGTGTTGCAAAATTGAAATTTTAAAATTGTACTGAACTATAACTGAAAGCGTACTTTTTCGCATCAAATGGTAGTTTTGTAAAAAAAAAATACAAACATACATTATTGGTCATTATTTACTTTCAGAGTTCTTGAGGTCGCCGAAGGAATACTTTCTTCATTTTTCGTTTTGTTGGAGATGTCTGACATGGGGTTTGAACCGTGGGCTCACATCTAGTAAGCCAGCACACTACCTCCTAAACTATTTATTTATTTATATTTAATACACGTACGGAATGGAACAGAAAAATTTGCGACTAATAAGTGTTTTTCACATACAAAACAAAAATAACTAGTTCGGAACGTAACAAAACCTAGAAACCATCGTTTAGTCAAACGTAGATAGAACATAATGTAACATACGTTCGTTTTTAGCATATGAAGAGCAATGTATATGCTTACCGAAATTACATTACGGTTCGGCAAGCGTTCTCATTGGTTCTCGTATTCTAAAAACGAATATAAGTCCCGTGGACGTTTGGCTAACCGGGACTAAAGACTAATTCTACCGTTAGCATTACATTGTTAATGCATTAATAATTGAAAAGTGCAAGACATAAAATGTGTAATAATAAAAAAGTACTGAAAGAATCGCGGGGGTATTGCGGTATTTTTGAAATGGAAAAGTTCTGTAAAAAGTACTAAAGTACTGAATTTTTCAACATTGTTTCAGTGGCAAAAGACCGAATATATGTATGTATATATTCTTAATGCCATAAAAAATAAGGAAATTATGCGTTAAATTTGTGAATATTATTATGTACTAGCTGTACCCTGCGCGTGTTGCTGCGCCACCAACAAAAATAAATTTGAAACAAGGGCATTACACAAATGTCCAATTAATTTTTAATCATTTTATGGATTTTGTTTCCCGTTGTCCAGATGATTTAGCCGAACGGGCCTGAGTAGTACCCATTCGATCAGTTTCTAATCTCACTTGTCGTTGTTCAAGTGATTCATGCGAACGGGTCTCAGCGGCTTGTATTCGAAGATTTTTCCAGTCTCAATCCAATCTTGAGGTATAGGTCGACAAATGAGTTTAAATTTATTAGAATCTCACAATGTATCCAATCCAATTGAACCCAACAGCATTTTTAAAAAATTTTTATGCACAACAACTTTGCTAAAGTTTATATCATAATCAAATGCATAGTTTACGATTTTATTAATTTTTAGTAATTTTCAGGGGCGCCACCTGTCGGAAATTGGTCATACCAACTTAGAAACCTTCGTCGACTCATGCGCAATCACTTTGCTAAAGATCATAATATGATTAAATGCACAGTTTACGATTTAAATCATTTTTAGTAATTTTCAGTGGCGCCACCTGTCATACCAACTTAGGAACCTTCCACGGCTTATGCGCAACAACTTTGCTAAAGATCATAACATCATCAAATGCATAGTTTACGATTCTATTAATTACATACAAACAAACATTCATTTTTATATATATAGATTACAGCATAACGATTTAAAATGTCAAATATGCTGCCAAAATATGCTTTTGTCTATTAATTAAAAAAAGCTTTTCGTGTGTACACACCGGTTTTATATTTATAATCTTAAAACAGTAAAAAAAAACAGATCTTAAACCATAACTACAGTTGTGGTCTTTTTTTAAAATTTTATTACACATTATATTTAAATTGCATATTTTTATGAACTCATAATAAAAAATGGCTGCATATTATGGTTGAAATAAAATTAACTGTAAATATTTTGTATGTGCTTTCTTAATAGTCATTCGTTTATTTATTTATTTTTGCCATTTAACCGTATTAATGAAATTTTATTTTATTATTGCGGCCATTTATTTCTATAAAGCAAAAAACATGCAATGGGCAAGGACTGATAAATACCGACCATAGCATACCTCAGAGTACAATACGCAGCGTTTTAAAACAAATCTGTTTCTACAATAAGCGTACTTTAGATTATCGAAGCATAGCTTAAATCTAATACCGAATCAAACACATCAAATGGTTGAAATCGATTTTGAAGTTATCACATAAAAAACCTGCCTTTAAATTAAATCGCTTTTGTGCGATAAACGATAGTAAACCAGTACACGCTGCATACACGATCTGTACTACTGCATTTAGCATTAAGGTTAGGTTAGGTGTCACTAGATCAGTTATATTAACAAACTTTTGCATTGGGGAAGCAAACAGGCCCTTTTGCAATCGCTATGGTTTTCAAAAAGAATGGTGAGCAATTGTTGCAAGATTAGAAGTGTAGGAGATTGAAAGTAAAGATAATGGCACCAAATACTACGCTATTAAATCGGCGAATCGTTAACGAATTTGACTTCACAATACCAAGCCGAATTCAAGATATCGTTCTGTTCTTAAAATTTCACTCAAAACTATCCGATCACAGCAGTATTATTCAGACTGAAATCATACAGCCGTTGAACAAATTTATGAAGGCATATTGAATAGGAATCTATACTGACTTACGGATATTAAAGAGAGGTCAATAGGTGCAAATATCCACATTATCAAAGAATGTCGGTTGCCTCATGTGCACTCCAGTCACTTTAATAGAAGCCAAATATTAGCGAAAAAGGGTTTCTAAATTACTTAATCGGGATAGCTTGAACCCTAAAATTTAAGAAATCATATTTCTATTCAACCTTTTGAACAAAATTAGCATCACGATATTCTAGGAACACCAGCAAATTTACTGCAATTGCCTTAATATAGGACTAAACTCTATTGAAAAATCTTTTATTCAACTCCCTCGGACATACATACATACATACTTTGTAACCAAATGTTTATGTTTAATGCTGCTCTTTTAATTTATAAACATAAAAGAAATGAGAAAAAGGAATAGGTTTAATTTTTAATTTTTCTTTTTTTTCATAAAAAAGCTACAATAAATTGCGTTACAAGTCTAGATAAACAAAACAGCCATAAATTTATTTAAAATTAATTGAATCAATTAATCTTGTGGAATTAATTCATATTCACAACATGAGATAAAAATGAGGGTGCAGCCCCTAATTGAAAATGAATTGTTTCAGTAAGATTTATGAAAATATTCTGAAATTTAATTGAGAAAAATTAAACAAATGGGCTTCAGATCTGTTGTAAGTTGACTATGAAATATTGTTCAAAAAAGGTAACAAAAATTCTATGAGGCTTCACTTTATGATGCCCTACACCATCGGCATAATGGCGGCAAGGAATATCAGTTACATGGAAGAACGCAAAACCAATGCAAACGGCTGAAAATAGATGACAACTACAGAATATTCATGTCGGAAATCATAGCTGTGAGAGTGCAACGGCTTGGGCGTCCTGCATAGAGTCGACAACAGCATGCAAGACCAAAAAGGTGGTAAAAGTAAATTTTGCCTAAAAGAAATTCACAATTAATTTACCAAAATGAGACATTTAAAAGGAACAGTTTAAGAGGAAGTAAAATAAAGAGTCCTATATTTTTAGAACCAGCTAGTCGAACTATACCAATTGGTTAACGCAATCGATAGATCTATAAAATAGTGCCAGACGTATACAGATTTACAAATATAAAATCAACTACAGTTCAACCACAACTTATCAAGAGGCCTAAGGACGGACCACATTGTGTTCAAAGGCTAGAGATTTGTGGAATATCCTATGGAAATAGAGGCCGTAGCCTTACAGATTCTAACAGATGAAAATACTACAAAAGTGATACAGCTTTCATTGAAGAACTGAAATGTAGACAATATCTCATGGAATGTAGCAGTAGTTAACGTAGTTAATGTAGCAGTAGTCAGATGAAAAAGAAAAAAAAGGAAAGTATGAACAAACAACGAGGAGATTCGGAAAACATATTGTTGAAGGAATGAAAGACGGCGGAGTAGAGTATGCAAATTAAATTATTGAATTTTTTAAAAATTGTTACCATACCTATTTATATCAGATATCTTTCCAACTCTGATATGGAATATAATTAATTTTAAAATATTAATGGCGACCATAAGCATTTTGTATCACAGACAAATTTATAAAGATTGCAAGGGTGAGCGATTATTCTTTCTCACTGCGCCACAAGCATCAGCACAAAAATAACGTGTGATTATTTACCATCTCCCAACTATTTTGGTGCAACAATTTGTTGAGCCAATCAATGCTGTCGACGATGATAAATTTTAAATCAAGACATAATTATCAAGAAACGGTATGCGAATGAAAATTGAAATTCTTTTCAGATGCAAATACAAAAACAAATTTATTTATTTTTATTTCTTGCAACTCAATAACCATATTACTCCATCGCATCATCCCCCTCTCCACATAGGTAAATGAGCAACAGAATTGCGTTCAGGAAATAAATACAGAAGAACTGAAGACACCATTGCAGTAGAAGATGAGAAAATAATTTCGGAAAATCATGAGAAAAGAAGCAGCACAGAAAAAAGCATCATTCCCGGGTTAAATACAAATCAAGCACTTACAACTCCACGCGCACTGTGGCACTGCATAAAAGGAAGATAATGAGAAACAATTCCATTAAATACTGCAGCATGCAATTCAGTATGAAAAATTTAAATGAAAATGGCAGAATAGAGTTGCCAGACCACATTTAAAAGAAGGAAATTCTAATTATTTAAAAGGAGAATGGACTAACGTACAAAAGACATAAACGTAATAGAAAAAGATGGATCAGCTAAAAAAGGTAAATAGGGTTATCCTTCGGTGGCACCCAAATCATCTGATAATATCAAGCAATGATCAGGCAGATGAAATCATTGGCCAGATGTGAGTTCAAAAAAGGGTATACTTGGCGTAAGGGGAGACTCTTCTTAATCCAACCGGCTTTAAGATAATCTAAATTTATTCTGGGTAATGATAATGGTAAGAGCATTGAGTCTTGCAGCATAACATCCACAAACATTCTAGGAATAGACAAAAATTTCTTCAGAATGTGAAGTCATTGATTAGGCGGGTAATGTTGTTAAAAAGATAGAGAAGCAACAGCCCTTGATTTTATAAGGGAAGGGATAAAATAGACAAGTATTCTAAACATTTTAAGTCTACTCCAGTTATTGGGCATGCTGTGGTTAAATTTAGAAGAAAAGTTCTTATAAAAGAAAAAACGAATACAGTGTAGAGTAGGGGAACATAAATAAAGTGAAGAAAAGTTGAAAACGAACACACTTGAAATTAACCGAACAGCGTAGCAGTAAAATAGCTTTTCTTTTCATAATTTATTGGCATCCCTATTACAAACAAATGCTTCCACATGAGCATCTGCTCTCTTGTAATTAATGTTCAACTTTAAAATGGTTTTTGAATTGTTTTTGTTGTTGTTTCTCTTTTGAACATTTTTCCTCTTTCTTATTAATTTTAAGTGTGAATAATGGCTTCACTAAATTATCATTCTTGTTGTTGTTGTTGTTCTTGTTAATTTTGTTACAGCAGCTATTGAAGACGAGAAACAAATTAAAAACGATTTAAACTACAAACAAGTGCAGAAAAGAAAGATTTTCAATTTTTGTAAATCAAATGATTATGACGCCTGGTAGAAACGCTTACTATCACAGTCGCTTCAACCACTTCTCCTAGAGCTACTCCTGCAACCAGTGCTGTTGCTCATACCAGAGATGTTAACCCAGATCATGGCATATTCACAATGAAGTTGTCTGCATTTAAGGAAGTCTTATTTGCACTAAAAATGCTGCCAAGACGACAGTGAGGCAGATATTATCAATACTAGGAATAGGAGAATACTAGTGGTTCAGAGAAACACTTACTGTTTTTTCATTTCTTCTTTAATTAAAAACGTAGCTTTATTAATGATATTGTATTTAAGGAACAATATAGGAATATAGGAGGGTTGTTAGAATTTTATAAAGCAAGCAAATTGCTCACTTATTTTAATGATCATTACAATCCTTTAGTCAGGATTACGACTTAGCTTATCATATCACCCAAGTTGTGTGTGTTAATTTTATACATGAGTGGCGGGACTTGCAATTTAAAATCGACTACGAGAAGATTTTTCATGGCAATTTTATTTACTCTCAGAGTTTTTGTCAGAAATCTGCTGAAAGGAAGTTACCAAAGAAATATATTTTCAGATTTCGGTTTGCTCGAGATGTCTGAGCTTGGATTTGAGCCACGGACTCTCGTCAAATAATTCAATACATTACCTACCAGACTACGGCGACTTCTGCTTAGTTGGCTAGGCTTTATTAATGAAAACGAAAGAAACCAAAGAAACAATATAGTACGATGCGTTTTGACAATCTCAGAGGTGATGAACATATTCCAAGAATCATGTCTGCAATTATAAAAATTCAACGAGGAAATCTCTTCTAGAATATTATAAATGTAGAACAGAAACTTGTAGAATTCCTGCCGCAACTGCAAGTAACTCAATTTAATTATCCGATAAGGAAAAAAGTGCTCTGCTTGATAAGTAATTTGTGACTGTTCGAATAAATTACTCGGGTACATTCCGATAAAAATATTGTTCTAAATAAAATTGCCATGAAAAGTTTCTCAAAAATCTGTCGTTCGGAGTCGACTTTAAACTGTAGGTCCCACCACTCATGTATAATATTAACACAGACAACATAAGTGGTGTGAGAAACTAGGTCGTAATCCTGACTGAAGGGTTGTAATGATCAATTATGTATGTATGTATATTCCGACGTAGGGATAAGCCACCATTCTGCTGTATTAATAAACTTCTTTTAATAATATGTTCTGGCATAGTTTTATTTCAATGTCTTTCTGTTTATATTTATAACCCAGATTTTCGGGAGATAAACAGTTTGTGTGAGATTCGCTTGCTTACAAAAATCCGGCATCATATGTATCACACTCTCAAAATTATTTCTAATGGGATCAAAGACGCAAATGGCTCTGGATCATTGTCCATTCCTCTGAAATAAAATCCACACTTAACTTCAACATTCGACTTCATATTGTTATTATTTTAACATAAAAAAAGAAAATTGTCATCTAATTCTTCGGAAGTGTGTTTTATTGAATCGTTTAATTTAGAGAAATTTGAGTTGGTGTCCCTTCCCCACTTGGTTTGATTCCCCCTTAGTCCATGATGTGTGCAGCCCTTGCGCTGACCAACTTCTTCCTCTTCCCTGATTTTGATGGAACTTGGTCAGTACAGGGACTGCGTTCACCCGTGGCATCACAACGGGTCGCTATGTGTGCTCAAGTGAGCTTTGTGATATCAGAGCTACCACTCCGACCTAACCTAACCTAGCCCATGATCTCTAGAACTACAGCAGATAAGACATTTAAACTGATATTTTCCACACGATAATGGACATCGACGGTAAACAACTGATTTACGTTTAAAAAATAAATTTTAAAATGAAGCCTTCCAACTGTGAATGAAAGAGCAAAGCGAAGTTCAGAGCTGTATAGTTTTGATTGCCAACGCAAATGCCGCCTTTCTAAAGAACGTTAAACGTTATTTAATAGAATATTATAAATCTCTGGCTGCCTCACAATATTCTGGCCTCTAATTTCTTATTCATTTCATGAAACACAATCAAAGTCGAGCCTGTCAATCGTTAGCAATTCAATGAATGTTTATGCAACAATTGCTATAAGAATGCCATTATTGGCAACGAATTCATAGACCGTCCAAAGCTAAAAGCTATTCTACAGAGAGAGAGAATGACGAAGACAATACAAGTATTGTGTATAACCAAAAACGTTTAAGAATGTAAGCATGCATGTATGTTGTTGTATCAGTAATAACAACAACAACTACAGAAATCCTTTAAATAAACAACACCCGAAAGCAATAAACAGAGACCAACCAAACATCGAAATTTACGCGATACTTGAAGGATAGCTGGTTAACTCTGTGAAGAGGTTGAATGTTGATGCATTATCGTCATCACCACGTTGGACTGCACAGTTAAGTGCGAAGGCATTCAGATGTATAGATATGTGCAACATTTGCCTTGCCAGCTGAACCCTTTGTTTTATTTCCTTTTCTTTCTCTCATCGTTTATTTATTTTTCTAATCATTCCGTCATTCACTTTATTTACCATTCCTTGTTGCTTTTATCACCAGCGAGAAGAGCAAGAGGGGTTGAGACCTTTAACTTTTGTTTTATTACTTGTTGCGGCATTGGGTTACTAACTGGCTGGCATTGTGAAGCTTCAACGCGCGCCCAGTTTGGCATCAACAGCTATAGAATGGAAAAAGAAAACCAACAAACAAGCGTAATGAACGGATCCTGATAAATAAAGAATCAACATTATTTTGTTGTTAATTTATCAATTTTTCTTATTACTCATGTATAGTTATGTATGTGGATGACTTAAGAAAAACTGTTTTATCCACATGATGCATGTAGCATTACATATTGTTTGCAACAGGTATGCTCAGTTTATTAAGTGACAGCGACCTGTTGGTGCAACGCAGCTGAACTTTGAACCAGAAATTCAGTTGCAGCTCTTGTAGAGTCAGTTGTAACTCCTAACTCCTTTCATTTAATTTTTTTTAAATACGAAACTGGAAAATTTAATTTTTCTAGTTTATAAACCTACCAGTCTATAATTTCAGGCATTACTTTTTATAAATCAGAGGACAAACAATAGATTCCACCCCTTTATCTTGTAAACATAATTTCACAAATTTTTGGCTGCAAATGGAAGTTAATCAGATCCAAAAATTCTTGTAAAAGTTGTAAGAACCCATCATAATTATTTCAGATATTAAATAAAGTCTTGATTGAGCTGACAGTGACGGGTAATTACACAACTAAAATGACGTAAATTAGTGGTTAAATTACTCGAGCAATTCATATTCGACTTTTAAAAACTAGTCCACCCAGAACGACTTCCGACTCCTAAGTTGTCTGAGAAAATAACATCAACAACGATTACCGTAGCAAGGTCAACTAGGACACCACTGGAGAGGCAGAATGGCTTAATAATAATATACAGAAAATGCAACAACCCCAAATATATTCTATGGCAAAGGCAAATAACAACCCTTTAACTCTAGAGTATGCTGCAGTCGACTAAACGCCTAATTAACTGGAAAAACTTGATGTATGAAGACAGAGAAGAAGATGGTGTTCTTAAAGGAAACAAAAGTGTTCGAAACTTATTTGGAAGACTATTTATGAAGTACATTTTTAACCTCTTTGGCGAGAGGTGAACTGATCGCCTTTTAATATGATCATACGTTTGTGATGTTATCTTCTCTGAGCAGTCTGGGTCATCTGGATGGATCATACCGATATTGAAATTAAATTAGAAAAACCTTGTTTGATTTGCAGCCAAGTATCCTTAAGTATCATGTCACCATGCTTTACTAGCCGTTAATAATATGAGGGTTGTTGACGTATTTACATATGCAATATCCATCTATGGGATTAATGTGTTACTTTTTGTTAGAAATTCCTCTCGTATTTAATACCGTTTTTCTCCCACTGCGGAAACTCACTTTAAGGGATATTACAAGACGGTGATGCTGGCTTCTATCTTTCCCTGTGACCATATTTAACACACGAAAACCACATTTGCGATACGAGTAGTAATTGAAATACAAATTTTGTAATTTTCATTTCATTTATAAATATTTACATCTGAGTGTATGTACGTCACGCTTTTTGTATAATACATGTAAGTGAAGTGAAATGAAAAATAAAAGACAGAAAAACAAAACACAGGAAAAAACACATCAAGGAATTGTTGATCCAATTTTTACCATTATTTATAAGCATTTCAACGCAATGATGCTGCAAATGTAACATGACAGCCTGCTTGACTGACTGGCTAGCTGACTGGGTGGTTGGCTGCCCATCCTGCTATGTTGACTTCCCATTTTTGTTGCACTTCGCCCTTTTTTTTTTGGGGGGGGGTTTAGCAAATAATATTTCAAAGATTTCCTTTCAAGCAGACATGAAACCATAACATGTCCATAACTCATATACATATATATATTTATCCTCATAACTATGTGTATGAATAACTTTTGGTGCACATGAAATTTTATTTGAACTTGTGAACTTACATGATGTCTCGTGCAAAGTGGCGAATACATGCATAAATAGCGAATTCGTTTGCTTTGTTTGTTTATATAAAATGTCGTTTGTACGCAAACGTTTCCTTGGCATTGTCCATCCAGAATCCATCATTCTTTGTCCATTTTATTTCTCTTTTGTGTTTTTTTTTCTTTTTTGCTGTTATATTCTGATGTCATTTATTTGTTGCAATCAGCATGGTCATCATCGACTGTTGCATCATCAAGCTAAAGTACTAAGAAAAAAATACCAAAACGTAGTTTGACGAGAAGTTTGTTGCATTTAAGTTTCTTGTGTTTGTTTTTGTTGCTGTTTCTTGTTTTGCAGTTTGAAGTTTGTTTGTACGTTTGATTGTTCGTTTCGTTACTTGTCATGTTGTCATGATCGACTCTGTTTGATTTTCCGTTTCACAGTTCAGTTTTTTTTTCTCTCAGCTTCACCCGTAAATTTTATATATTTTTATATATTTTATATATTTTCGTTTAGCTCTCTTACACCCTAACATTTATCTTCATCACATGTGCGTGCAAATGCTAAAAGTATGTATGATTTTACATGTAAATGTTAAAAATTAAAAAAGGAACTGCGTTCAAAAAATTTGTGAAACCATCAAGCCCTTTATTTATGGGCAGTACTCTTGAAACTTTTAAAACACTCATCAAATATAGAAAAATCGAAAATGAAATATAGTCGCCGTAGTCTAGTAGGTAGTGTGTTGCCTTATTAGACGTAAGCCCATGGTTAAAACCACAGACAGACATCAAAACGAAATATGAAAACAAATATTTTTTCGGCCACTTCCGCTCAGCAGCTTTCTGGCAAAAAATCTGAGAGTAAATAAAATTGCCATGAAAATTTTCTCAAAACTCTGTCGTTCGGAGTCGACTTTAAACTGTAGGGCCCGACACTTATGTACATATGTATAAAATTAACACACACAACATTAGTGATGTGAGAAGCTAGGCCGTAATCCTGTAATCCTGACTGAAAGGTTGTAATGGCCAATTATGTATGTATGTAAAGGTGAAATTGTTTCCCGGTGGGTAGGCAGAAAAATGACAAGAAGTGAACAGTAACCGGTTTGTTTTCAACACTAAAAGCTTCTTGTTACGTGTACTTTAGCGATCGGAAATAATGTGGGAGTAGGATCACTTTAATTTAATTTGTTTACTAACCACAAGTCACTTGTAGCTACTAGATGCAGTAAATCTAACGAAAAAGAACTTCGTTCAAGACATCACCGCCTTTGCTGAATATCTGCTGCCTTATATCAGCTTAACATAACAAAATCTCAGACGATATTAAATGCTAATTCACAGAGGTTGCCGTGCTCGACTACAAGCTGGCAGTTTAGAAATTTAGAAAATTATGTGGGTTTAATCTCCTGCAAATAATCCGTCTAGAAAGCCCTAGCAACTGCACAGTCTAAAAAGGAAAACACCAATAATGAATATATGGTAATATGACGCGCCACCATCTTTTAAAAAATACTAGTAATCGTTTATAACTTGTCACCATTGCATCCAATATAGGAGACTGTGCAACGACAGATGACAATACGATTATTCTAGTCTCTAGATCATACCTGATTATTTAGAAACACTTTGTAAATGAAACTGAAACAAATCAACGAAATAATTAAGAAAACAGAGGATGGAGAGATAACATCCCTATGTTCTTCAAAGAAACGAAAAGGAATGGATATGATGAATGCAATTATCTGACAATAGTCTAGGCAGATAGAACAAATATGAAACAATGAAAAAGCAGAAAAAGAGAGGCAAAGATTCTTCTCAAACCAAGTGTATTTCAGATACTCAAAACTTTTGTTTGGAAAAAGAGAGGATCTGAGATATCCATCAAAATACTCCGGAACAACCTGAGTTTTATAACTTGTCTCTTGACAGGGAGCTGTAGACTCAGTCTATTTTCAGCGCCATAGGTTTGGATGAGACATTATAGGGATGCGCTATAAAGTATGAGGGAAGCGTAATAGATTGTCTGGGCGCTGAACTAATCTGCCAAGCTTCAGCATGATTCATCCATGGTCTTTATTGCACATTATTGAGGATCATATTTCACTTTTAAACATTTGCTTTAGAAATGGTTTGATTTCGAATATACGTCCTAATCCTGACTAAAGATTTGTTGTGTGCAATTGAGTTAATTGAGTTGCCTAATTCAGTTAATGCTACCTACGAAAGCTATTAAGAAAAAGACATTTTCGAACACCCAATATAAACTGAGTGCACATGAATAAAATCGTAGCTACGACTTGAAAAGTAAGACCAAAATATATTTTCAGTTTTAAGACGACGAAAAATCAAGACTTTGTTAAAGTCTCGAACAGAGATTCATTATCGGATGAATTTTCTTAAAGCATAATACGATCCAAAACAGCCATACTAACGGAGAATGCTAAAAGCGGTGAGTGATGACTGCGAAAAAATTTTTAAGGCATCGTGGAATAGACAGGATATACTGTAAATATTGGAGCATTGCAAGGCATTGACTCAGTCGTTAAAAAACAGGCATATCGCATTACTTAAGCTAATAGTGGAACTTATCTACCTACAACAGTAGAAGAGTTTCAACATTGACGAGATCTCTTCACTGCCTAACCAACACGCAGTTTGGCAGAATCTGAATACGCTGCTGACAGGTTTAAGGCCGGAGCTCTCTCATCTAGTGTGGTATTTCTATACCCTTGATTAATCACGAAAAATCTTCCCCTTTTTTCATTAAAGTTCCCTAAAAAATTTTCTTCAAAATGATGTAATACTACCATGTGAAATGGCTCCATGCAAGTATATGCGTATACGCGTATTAAGATTTTGCTGTAATTTTCTAAAGTTCTTAACCGAAAATGTGCTTTGATGAATATTTATTTACATGAAAAACTCAATTCAAATCTCAGCAAGGCAAGAAAAAATAAAAAAAATGTTTAAAAAACTGGTTATCAACTAAAAGTTTTGCCATAAAACTTGTACTAGAAATTTATGTTGCTTCGTTACAAAATAGAAAAACAACCAAAAATAAATTACGCACAGACGCAAATAATGATTATAAATTACACTTAAAGACAATTTTTTTGCATTTTAAAACGATAAGTTAGCTTTTCTAATCACAATAAACAAGTATTAAAACAGCTTTTCTTACAAATAAACTTCGTTTATTTAAGTCGTAATAAAATTAAATTTCCTTATAAGATTCCAAGAATAAGAATCCAACTAAAAATAGAAAACATCATAAACAGAGTCATTAAATTAAATCTCTGTAGGTGTTTAACTGCCATGTTTAGAGTTTTACATACTTAAATATTTACTGCCAGTAAAATTTTATTAACAGAAATGCTCCATAAAATTTTTCGAAAAAAGATTCATAAATTTCTTGCCAGTTTTATTCTAATTTCCTCAGAAATTGTGCAAAAAGAAATTCGATTAAATTTGATTGCAATCCAATTTTAAATTCTTTCTAGGAATAACTTCGTTTAAAGAAAAAAAAACAATTCATTCTTTGTAAAATAAATAAAGAAAAATTTTTCTCAAATATTCAAATAAATATGCTAGAAAAACCTATAAAAAATTAACGTAATAAATTTGAAAAAGATAAAATCCTTGAAACATAAAATATACTGTAATAGGCCTTGAAACATAAAATATGCTAAATAAAGGTAAAAAACCTTTTTAATAAATATTTTAAATAAGCTCTTAAAAGTAAAACGTACTGGTAATATCATTCTATTAAAGCTTAAAAAATAATAAATAAATAAAAGAAACTATGAAAATGTTCTCTTAAAAAGAAAATATAAAAAAGAAATATAAATGTATAATATTTTTAAATAATTCATTTAAAGTTACAAAAATATGCACTTTAAACAAAGTGTGAAAAAAAACAAATGAAATAAATTAGAAAAGTATGAAAAAAATAACTAAATATAAAATATGTTTTACAAAATAAAATATGCATCAAGGAACTACAAAAATTTATAAAAACTAACACATTGAAAGATAAATCCTTTTCAAATGTTCTTGAAAATAAAGTATTGTGAAATATGTCATTAAAATTTAAAAAAAGATCGTATTTAAATTGGAAAGCTAAGGGAAATCTTCTGAAAATTAAAATATATTAAAATAAGCAATTAAAAAGTTTTAAAATACTTCATTAAAAACTAAAACAAATAACTGTTTGAATACCAAAATAGAAAAAAATTTTATTTCGACATATTCCATAAAATGAAATATGCTCTAGAAAGCAATAAAAACTAACGTAAATAATCTAAAAAATATGGAAATATTTGAAAAGCAGAATGTATTAAACTATGCTTTAAAAAATCCACTAAAAATTCAAAAGACTATGACCAAAGTTATATAAATGCTGAAAAGGAATTTAAATATTATTGTAAAAATTATATATGCTTAAATATTAAATGTATGCAAAAGCCCTCTCAAACATTAAGCTGAACAAACAACAACAGTATTTGCTACAAACTCTGAAAATATGAAAGAAATATGTTTAAAAAGCTAATAAAACTACAAAATAAATTTGAAAATATGAAAAAAAATTTTACCGAAAATATCAAAATATGCCTACCAAATATTTTCTAACAAATAAAATAACCGAATATGCTGTTAAAACTAAAAAAGTGGTTAAGAAAATTTGGAAAATATAAAAATATGCAATAAAAAAACTATACAAAAAAATATGTTGAAGCTAGTTGGTTTTAATGGAAAATATGAGGAAAAAATGTGTGTATATGAATAAATGTTGAAATATATTATGCCATCAATTGCATATGCAAATAAGCCGCTAATTGCATAAGTATTAAAATAAGGAGATCAAACACCGTTCAAATATTCGTCTTTTCTGTGTGGATCGCATCTAAAATTTCCAATTTTCTGGCAAATAAATTAGGCTGACTTTGACCGATGGCATGAGCGACGTTGGCTGTGAGGACCCCTGTTGTTTGCGGCTTACTCTCTTGTACCTGCAACTTAAGAAAACCACACAAGAAAAAGTCTACCGCGAAAAGAAGGAAATTGGTGAAATAAAAAGATTTGTTTTCGAAACATATGTCCACATTTCTGTTGTCACCCACAATCGATATATTAAACTGATGGTAAAAGCAGAACAAAAGTCAAGTAAATGCTCTCAAACTAAAACCACAATGATAAAGATTTCATTGACACTATGAACCCATAGATAATTTCAAATTTCTATAATAGTTTCAAACAATGACTGTTGCAATAAAAAGATGTTGTGGGTAGGCTCTGGAAACTATTCCGATTAAAATTTTTTTCATAAAAACCAAAGTCAAGTTATAGTGTCATAAGTCTTGGTGTTTGTGGATGAAAATTTTTGTGGACTTTCTAGAGAAAAATCGTTGCTACTCTTTTCTCTCCATCATGCGAGAACGGTAAATAAAGAACGTTAGTAAAAATATATAACGTAGCGTTTGCAATGGGCAGGTCATCAATACGACGACTGGAAGACCTAATCACAGGAAAGTCAAAAATGTATAAACTAGACATGAAGTCTAGGTCCAATTTATAGGGCAAGCGGAATCTACGTATTGTTTTAGAGCTACAAAGGCAAGCAAAGTAAGTCAATATTGGAGAACGTTCTATTTTAAAGGACAATTGAACAGAATTTTTAAATATCATTAATTTTTAATCAAATTTAAAGGCAAACAAGCAACAAATATTGTTGTTTTGTTGCTCCAACATTTTTTCACAAACAAAGAAAAACAAATTTAATTTGGGGCGAAAAAATAAATAAAAATTGTTACTTACCCTTGTTCAATATGTTGTTGAAAATGTGTGGAGACAGCAACAAGTTGTTGTTTGTTGGGTATATTTCCAAATTATCAACCAGCAGCAATTGTTGCCAAAAAATATTGCATTTTTATGCTTCTGCTGCTGTTTGAATTTTCGTATTTAATATTCAAGTTTTCTTTGAAATTTTCTTTGTTAGCCACGTTTTTCTTACTCTTGTTCTTCTCTTCTCTTCTTTTTTTATTTTATTGTTTTATTTCGTTTTGATTTGTCGTTTTTTTATTGTTTAGAAAAGAAATATTTTTTTATTTATTTTTTCTTAAACTGTCTGTAAATTATTGCACTTTGTTCGCAGTTGGCTAGCTATGATGGCTCTGTTGTGTTCGGTTCGGCGAAATAAGTAAAAATAGAGGGAAAATATTTACTTCCGTTTCAGTTTGCTTTTGTTTCTTGGCTGCGCTTTTTTTTGGTTTATGACAACATGGCTAAGCAAACTTCCTGAAAAAAAATATAATAAAATTAAATAAAAACAACAACAGAATTGTAACCATAATTATGAATATTTGTGCACAGTGAGACAATAAAAAGTATTCATAATTATATTTATATAATTACATAGCTTGTCATAGTTTACGTTATGAAAGTTTTATTGCCAAAGTTTTCTTTATCTACCACTAGGGTCTGTCATTGTCTGGAACAAAGTCCATACTGGGAATATATTTGGTTTTTAAATTACGTGTAATGGTGTACAATATTGGCCATTAAATTATAGATCAAATCAAAGTTGTAATTCTAACTGAATGGTTGTAAGGCCTAAATAAGCAAGTATGGCGGCAATTCTGGCTTGCACGTGCTCCAAGAGCTAGAAATGAGCTTCGTCAGAAAACACAATTCTTTGGAAAAAATGTTCATTTTCGACCAACTTCAAATGAACCAAATCAACAAAAATACGACACAAGCGGTGTATGGATTAAATACTTTTACGACCTATATTTTATAAGAACGTAAGGCATACGTAAAATCTTTCACGTATTCGAAGGACAAAGACCAGCAAGTTGAAATGAAATTCGAAGTCTTCTTTAAGATTTCGCCCTACAGCAGGAAAACTCTGTTCCGTAAGTACGATTTTGTCTTGTAGCTGCTTTTGAATCTGACTGAGTAAAATTAGTACGAAAACAATTAATAACTGCGCGAATTGCTAGCGCATGATGCCGATTATTTTATTTATTTTTATTATTATTATTATTATTTTATTATTATTATTTCTTCATTTATTTTAGCTTTAAACCTTGCTGAAAATAATTAAATGTTTATAGTTTATATTATATAGTCCCACTGTACCTTTTATAATGTGATTTAAAATGGAAATGAATTGCAATACAAACCTTTAAATATTTCATGCAGCAATCCTTATGTTCTGCATATCATTAACCATCAACATTTGCCGGCGACAACATTCATTTGAAAGACAAGAAGACACAAAACATTTTTAATAATAATAATTTAATTTAAATAATATGTACACTCTTTATCACACATTTTTTACGCGTTACTACCCGGCACTTTTTCTTTTTATTTTTATCTTAAAATTTTTTTAATTCGAATGCAACCGATTTTAATTGACGTATTTACGATATTTTGAATGGTATCCGTAATTTTTTTTATAACTTTTTCAATTCTTTCAGAGATTATCGTGCTTCATTTTTAGAAAAATTAAAGAAAAACTTTTTTTAATTTAATTTTTAATTTTTTTATTTTTTTTAAATTTTTTTAACGTTCCAGCACTTGACAAATGATTGGAAAACTTGTAATTTTCGATCTTATAACCAATATTTATTTAATTTAAAATTTTTTTTTTTAATTTTTCTTTTTGAATTTTTATTTGATTTTTTACGGATTTTTTTTTCACTTGCAAGCCATTGAAAACATTTTTTTGTTTCGTTTCTTTATAACTATGCCTGTGGTTCGTTGCTGTTACACTGTGTTTGTCGAGGTAATGGTTGGTATTCCTTGCATATTTATGTATTTCTTAGTTTTTTCAGTTGGTATGTCAGTCAGTTGGTTGTTGGTGCCTGTCAGACGGTGTCAATCACTTTAATTTGATATTTTGATTATTTATTATTTATAGCTTGGCTCTCTAGTGGTAACATAACTTAGCTGGGATTTGAGTTCACATTTGAATTCGTTTTTTAATTTTTATCTTTCACTTCTTTTAAACCATTTTTATCCATTAAAACGTGCACTACTCGTACTCGTATTTGCATTTTTTATGTAAATTTTAAATATTTTTTTCTTATTCTTATTATTTAACAGCAATTCTGTGTATTTCTATCGAACGAACACTTCAATTCAATTTTAAGTGATTTTCAATTAGTTTTTTTTTTTTTTAATTTTTGTTCTATTTTTTCTTTCAAGTATTTTTGTTTTTGTTTTTGTTTTACCGTCAATTAATTGCTTTCGGTCGGTGTTTATTGTAATAACTGTGAGAATTGCATTTCATTTTGCCTCCTTTTTTAATTAATTGCCTGCTAAACAGGCTTGCTTGCTCGGCTCATAGACACCATTCTACACCTCATTTATCTGCAACTGCAAAGAGTGTTGTTTGTTACCAGAGAAACATTAATTGTGGCTTAAATATGCAAGTTTTTTAAATATTCTGTTTGTCAATTATTATTAAAAGTTATTCGTTTCGAACAGCACTTATGGTTAATTAACAGAATTACAGCCAGAACTTGCAAAAACAAAAAACAAAAAATGTGGACAGGCTGACATGGTGCTGACCTTATTAATAAATTGTTAAAATAATTAAATATACTGTTTAAGACATGAAATTTGAGCGTTTTTAATCTATTTTTGTTTTGTTTTGTTGTTAACACAGTTAACATTGCTTTTTTAAGTGCAAGTTGCAATCGTTGTTGTTGCTGTTATAACGATTTGCTATTGTGACCAAAGACTGTTATTGTTTGTAGATTTACTAATACAGTGAATATCCTTTTTTCCTTGTTTCTTAATATTTAAAGCACGTTTTCAAGTGTATGTACAAGGAATCATATTTATTAACTCCTTAACACACCCACAAATTATCCTTTAATAATAGAAAGTAATGTGAAAATGAATATGTATTAAGACATTACACACGCAGATACACACTCATACTGCCGCATACAAATATATGTATTAAGAAAAGAAAATTTTTACAAATTTCGAAACGAATATTAATAAACGAAATAGAGACAAGTAGTATACAGAAATATATAAAAACGTTATTTTTTATAAGATATATTAACAACAATTTTTCATTCTTCTCAAATGTTTTTCCTTGCTTTTATTGTTCTACTCATGTCCTGTTTGTGCTTGTGACGTGTTGTTTTTCTCTTTATTCCACTTTAAGAGGCACTTAAGCATTTTGCATTATTAATGTTACTTCTCCTTAACTTATCAGTACCAACGCAACTTTAAACCTTAAGGATAAACACTTACGGATAAACACATACATATTAAACGTATAATCATGCACACTTACAAAGCTTAGACTTTTTCTTGTCAGGGTTTTCTTAAGTTACAGGTATATGTGAATAAGTCTCAAACCATCATCGGTCAAATTAACCTGACTTATGTGCCAGATTCATGAAAATACTAAGCCGTATCACTCTCGTTTAGGTAAACTGTAAGGAAAACATGGCTCTGATCAAGAAGCAACGAGTCAGTTGAGTCCTGCGTTTGACAGTAATTTTAGCAGGCTATAGTGAAACTTAAAAAATACTTTACATTATAAATTTTAATGATTCATTAAATCGAGGTTCTCATCCCAAGCAAAGTCATGGCGATTATTTTTTGAAATGTAGACGCCACTATAGGTTGTTTCAATGGCTATAGGCTGCTGATTTGAATATTGTCATGCTATACATATAGCCTTTGGAAAGAAAACTCTAAAAATATTGGGAAGACTTGGTACTCTCAAAATATTGTGAAAGCGCCTTACATTTCTAGATGTTTTCGTATATATTTCGCAACCATAGGAAAGAGAGACTTTTACAAGCGCTTAACTGTCGTCTTCACTTAACCTGGGTTTTTCAGGCAGATATGGTTATTGATATGTGAAAATCCAAAGTACTATAGAGAGTACTATAGGCGACTATGACCTCATGACCAGGCTGTGTACCTGCATCATAAGAAGATAGCAGGGAGCAGGACTTATAATAGCAGTAATATTCACCTAAAAAATACTAGAGGTGGAGGGAAGCCTGTAAAGTTAAAATTAAATTTTTCCAAGTTTTCCGCTGGTCAGATAGCGGTTTAGTAAAGATACGTAAAGAGTTCATTTTACCTTTTTACAAACATAAACACTTCAAATGACGTCTTATCTTTGTTTAATTTGGCATATTTTGTGCATTACTGCACTTTCATAAACATATTCTTAGTTTGGTTCCGGTAGGCTGTATTTTATGTCTGTACTGTGTGTATTATATTCTAACAGCTGAAGCATTACCAATTGCTACTTCCCAGACGCTGTAGTTTGCCCTTTTAGAACTTTATTCCGTAGAATTTTCGTAGAACCTTAATTCCAGTCTAGAACGCTTGGCTGAGGGTTTCTCAACTTAAGATATTTTATGGCTTTAAAATCCTTTCACATGTACGGGAAAGGTCGAATCCGATTTCTAACTCTGCTACCAGCCTCTTCACAAAAACCTAATTAAACTAAAATTACAAGTCACAGTCACATAAATGTGAGTATTTAGTCCCTTTCAAATATTTTTTTCTGCTTTCTCATTCCCCTTAAAGCTGTGTTTATTTTATTTTATTTTTTGTTAAAGACCTCAACTTGTTAACCCACCCTGCCCCATTGACGATGCTATGAATTACAAACATGTGATAGCAAGCTATTACAACAAACAAAATTCACTCATTTCACCACATATTTCAAACGTGATTTAGAATCAAATGAAGTTCAATTTAATTTTAAAAGGCGGGGGAGAATATTACATAAAACCACTAAAAAACAAAATCAGTGTAAAAAAGGAATTCGTTGAAGGGCTTGGAGAATAAAGGATCCCTCATTGTACCAGCCATGGCTTGTATAATAATTTTGGGTGTAATAAAGCAAAACCGCCATACGAGTATTTTGTGGTTTTCGTTTAGAATGGGTGTGAAGAAAAACGTCCTGTGCTGTTTCGTTTTGAGTGGGTACTTTTATAAATTGAATAAAAATTCATTATTTGTACGATTTTAGAGCAAGAATAACTCTTCATTTCGACAAGGATGTCCTTTGCCACACAGCAACTTTATTCATTGATTTTATTTTTCTATTTTTTTCCTATTTTCTTGTTTTAAATCTAAATTTTAGACAGAAGCCGTAAATCCCAGCACAAACATTCAATTCCGAAAATTAAAAGGCAACACACACACACAAACTTTCAGAGTAAGTAAAATGTATGTTGTGGTTTTGTAAGTCGCCGTGGTGTAGTAGGTAGTGTGTTGGCTTACTATTCGTAAAGCCCGGGTTCGTATCCCAGGTCAGACATCAAAAAAATGAAATATGAAAAAAAAAATATTTCTTCGGCGACTTCCTCTCAGCAGATTTCTGGCAAAAACTCTGAGAGTAAAATAAACTGCCATGAAAAAGTTTCTCAAAATTCTGTCGTTCGGAGTCGACGTTAAACTGTAGGTCCCGCCACTCACGCATAAAATTAACGCACACAACATGAGTGGTGTGAGAAGCTAGGCCGTAATCCTAACTGAAGGGTTGTAATGGCCAATTATGTATGTATGTATGTGTGGTTTTGTAATAGACTATGAATGCTTATAAATGCTAAGCTAAAGAGTTATATTCAGACAAAGACATCTACATAGATACAGCAAAGAAAATAGTTAAAGGGTTAGACGAGAAAAATAATCAATGCAACCAGTGTTAGGGGTTCGATAAATGTATTTATTTTCCATTCAAATATTCCAAGCCTCTTAAAGCATTTTCATTTTGCTGTTGTTGTTATTGCATCCTGCCCATGCAAGATTGCATTGTCCTAGTTCTTGAGGTTTCATACGTTATCAGATGTTCTTTGTTTGAGTACAGTTTTTAAGGCTTCGAGTGTACCTGTTAAACTTACTATTAGAAACACTCCAGCCTGCCTTAAGCCAAATGAAAGCAATCATGCACACTCATACAACAACGCAAGCTTTGGTAATTAGTTATCCATTTATATGTATCTGCCTCGCAGGCCATAGCGAACTGGTATCAATATTTCTCATCCAGAAATTGTGCAACATTGGCCATAAAATCGATCAGGACAAACAAAATTCCAGGGATAATAATTATTGGGAAAACTCACAAGTAAAAGTTCCGTAATCAGAAAGTTTCCGAGACTAGTTTTTATAAGATAACATAGCCAAGGAAGAAGAGATAACAAATGTGGTAACAACTGTAGAGGGGTCTCACATTCTTATGCAAACATGAAAGGCTTGGAGTTAAGAATGCAATGTGTTGGACTTCACTCTAAAAATTATAGATTAAATTCATTACATTGACTCTCTGTGACTAATAGCTGCTCCGTACCTTGTATTCATTAACGTTGAGAAGACATTTGGCACGTTATCTTACAATGTTATTGACAGAAGCATGAAAAGAACACCGCATATAAAATATGCTAATTTTGATCCCCTAACCTGGACAATAAATTGAAATTACTTTTCAGGGCATCACTGAAAGCAATACTGCTTTGTACAAACTAATAATGAATTTCCAAAATTTTTTCATTTTGACCCTGTGGCCGTTTAATTGTTTCCATCACTGTTCAACTATCTATGCCATGCTGCCGTAATAGTTTAACTTGAAAAATAATTGAAATTAAAACTAATTGATGCCCCCAATATCAATAAGAAGTGGCAATAAGAAGTGTATTCGTTCTGTGGTACGTATTTAAATTATTTATTAAAATTTATAATTGAAATCAATTAGGACTTTGGGGAAAAAGCTTGTAACTTGTTGTGAGTCATAAAGTAACAGAGAAATCAATGAAGATAACGAAAGTATTTTAAAACGAAAATTTTTTTAAATTTAGGCTGTGTAGGTGTAGGGTTAAAAAATAAAAATTTTTACGTCAATTACAGGTTTGACAACTAAGCGTCAGACAGTTAGAGCTTAACTAATGGATTGAACTTCCTTTTCATTTATATTTACTTTGGTTGCTCGAGCACTGATACGCTGTCTTAGACAGTTCTATCCTAATTCAAGGTTGAGAACACACAGCAGTTCAAGTCATACATAACATGCGATAACTTTCTTGGTACTATGCGAGTATAGCAATGGACCCATTATTTTGACCTCTGACCTCATTAACTTTTTGTTACCAAACAAACAAAACTTAATACTGTTTGTTTTCATATACTTTTTCTTTTTTTTCTCTGCTTTAGAAGAAAAGAAAAAATATATGAAGACTACATTTCCCTCAAATGGTGGGTAAATACTTTGGTTTTACTCTTACGCTATACGTATTGTGTGGAGGGTGAAATGGATATGGGGAGATGAGTTGGTTGAATTTTATAGCAGGCTTGACCACTGCTTCCCTTGCTTAATATAACCAGCACAACACCCCTTTAGTTTTTAAACTATACATCAGTTTATAAAGCGAAAAAACCTTTAAAACTAAATAGAATACTTCAAATTTATAGAAATATCAACAACAATAACAACACCAAAAGAAAAATATAAACATAGCTATCAAAACTAAAACTTGGAACGGCAGGAGAGCAATGAGAAATAAAAAACGAAATCCAAAAACTGAAATAGAAGTGAATTTTTATGGACATACGACAGAATATCTAAACAAAATCATCGGGAACCCCATCATCATCAGCATTAGCATAAGCGTCAGCTATAAACAGTAGCATCAGCCGCAGTAGCATCAGCATACTGGTTGTATGAATATTTAAATGTGGTTTCACTCATACTATACGAGTAACGTTTCAAAACGAATTGTATTTTCGATTTAAAACTTTGTCTGTGTGTATGCTTTAGTTTCTATTTTTAATGCTTCTGGTTACGAAAAGGGATTCATTCTCATCCTGATTAACTTAATTTGCAGAAGCCACATTGTTATCATCATCATCGTCATCATCATGATTCTCATTATATTCCTCATAGTTAGTATGGCATGCAGCAAATGCTGGATGCCTATTTGGTTGGTGTTTTAACAACTTTTCGGTTCTTAGGGGAAAGTGGCCATTTGATGTTTTGATTTCCTTATCAAAATACTGTCTGTTTATTACTGTCGAAAATAGTCTATATACTATACTATAGTAGTTTAAATTAATAAGAACAAATGCTACACTTTTCTCCATCGTTTTCCCAATTGAAATTTTCTGACAAACTTTTGCCAGCTTGCTAGCCAGTTAGACATTTGAAGACATGTTTGGGTATTCTAGTTGCGATGTATGTTTTGGATTTTGATTAAACAACTGATTCTCACCTAAAGTGGAAGTTGATAGTCAAAAGAACTTAGCAAATTAGATTCCAGTATTATCACGAGAAATCTTATGCAGTGTTCAGTGTTCAATGAGCGCACATACTCTGCCTGTTAATAGTTTAGAAATTAAATCCAATGACCTCATTTAGCAGGTGTTTTTAACTTCCACAACAAATTTGCAGTCTTAAGAATTTAATGTAAAAAGAACAGACTAGAGTATGAGAGTGAGTATGAGTAAACCTTTACAATTTTACGCCCGATTAAATTTTAATTTGAATTTAATTTACAATTGTATTGTATTGAGACTTTATCTATATATCTTTATATTTATATTGTCGTTGTTGTTGTCGTTGCATTAGATTAAATATTTTCTTAATGAAATAAATCCTATCAAACTCAATAACTAAAAGAATCAATTAATTCATGGCAAATACATATACACACGCCAAATAACTAAACAGACTGTGAGATAGTGATAGCGTTGGACAGAGAAAGAGAGAGGAAAAAATAATTTTAATCTGCCGTCGCCATCAATAACAGTCAATTGGTTTTAGGGAAATAGTTCCCCAAAGAAAAATTGAAATTTAATGAATAATTAATTGCTGCGTTAGATTGTGCGAAAAAAGAGGCCTATTTAATGGTGAATTTAATAAATAATTAAAAGCGATCTTAAAAGCAATGAAATTCAAATACCAACTACAAACACGCGGTTTTTTTTTGCCATTTAAATAAGTGAAGTAAAGTGAGAGGGAATCCTTAATCAGTAATTGAATAATGGAAACAATTTGAAATGGGGGATCAAATTGGATATAATATAAAGAAACTATGGTATGCATTCTTTTCTATTTTTCATCTTTCAAATCAATGAAATTTAGATATACTTAATCATGGCAATATTTTCCTCACTTAACACCCTAAAAAAGTAGAATCAAGGTTCTTGCATCTCTCGGAAATTTGTGAATCATTGCACCATTACTGCCTCATTTTCGTTTCATAAACTGCAGAATATTGCAATAATATTCGAACTTCAGTCTGTAATGCTTGTAAATCTTTTACCATAAATTTAAACGAAAATAAATTAACAAATCATTGATTGATCTTCTGGAAAGAACATACACTAGCCTGTAAAAGAATCGTAGCTGCGGAAGCAACCGTCACCTCTCCTTTGTGGTACATTTTAATTGTTTTGGGCATTTCTTTAGCACTCTTAACAAAGCGTCTCCGGGAAGATTGTCTCATAGAGCAACGAACACTACACCACTAGCAACACAACATTTAATCGTCATCGATGACTACGAAACAGTGCAATGAAAAAAAACATTTTTTTTAATATAAAATGAGTTGGAGACCCAGTAGGAATAGTAACCGTTTAACTGATTGAACTAATCAGTTGAAGTGGTACAAGAGAACGTCCTTTAATGTACAGAACAGAAACGATGTTTTTTGTAACGATGTTTCACAACAATCTTTATTCAAGATTACACCCCAGGTTCTCATTCCCTAATGTTGCGTGTTTTTATCGATGAGTTTTTGAGAATCTTTTCATGGCATTTTATTTACTTTCAGAGTTTTTGTTTTAGAAGACTACTGGGAGGAAGTCGCCGAGAACCGAAGGTTCGAGCTAATAAGCTACAACAGTACCTACTACACTACGGCGAATTCTAAATGTCTTTACAATCTTGTCAAGTCCTTGTACAGTAGGTTATTTCAGAGTTCACGCGGGAAATACCACTTTTACTATACCTTTTAACTCTTCATACGCATTCTTCAGTTGTTAAACGTCATACTTGCGAATCGTCATTGTTATCAACCAGCAAATTGAGGCTCGTTAGGGCCACAATGTTTGGGAAGATATTATAGGGAGATCCTTTACTCATCCAGTTCTTTATAAAAGATGGCAGTAATTCAGTATCTCTCTTCAACAATGAATAACAATTGGCATGACCATGCAATTCAAATTTTGTTTAAACATGCGAGATGTAGAATTTAAAATTCTGTAAAGCATGGTTAACCCTATTGGGTTAACCTCGTAGTTTACTCTTCCAGTGCCTCGTTAAACTAAAAGAATAGTTGGTTGGTGCCAAAATATTACAACCTTAACTTTAAGGTTTTCATACACTTCAATAAAATTCCCGAAGGACCATATCAAATGACACTGACAATGGCAGCCATTATAAACGATGGATAGAATTATGGAACATTACGACCGAATATGCTATAAAAGCAACAGCAACAATAACAACATCATCAGCCATACCATCATATGATGATGGTACTTACAAATATCCAGCATAAAAAATGGCTGAAAAGCAAACGATAAAAAAGCGGTGAACGAAAAACTTTCAATTGACGTTGACTGTGCTTATATTTTAAAACTTTTTTGTCTTTCTTCCAAGCCCAGTTTACAAAGATAGACAAGGCCATAACAAACAGCTCTCAAGGAAGAGGTAAAGTGCTTAAAAGCATGGCAATGCATGGCACAAGAACAGTCAAAATAACAATGTCATGAAGGCAACAAAGTTTAGACACAATGTATTGCAACAATTGAAACAAAAAATAAGAATCAAACATCATCGCCATCTTCGAAGTGTGAGAAACGAATGCTTTGGGAGAAGTAGAAGAAAAATATTGCACAGCAACAAAAAGGCAACAACACCTACAACACAAATGGAACAATATCAACAAAGGATCTGATTCTTTAAGCGCTTGCAATTATAAAAATTCTTTGCAACAGAACAAACAAGCAGAATAAGGAAATTTAAGAAAAAAAATGTTCCTTCTTTTTTCATTTTTCCTTTTGTTGTTGTTTTTGTAACAAAAATGCATTTGTTTACAAGCCAAGACCAAGGCAATCTTTTCTGAAGTGGAATCGTAGAGAAAATTCTGTTAGATCTTCGTCAGATGCTGGATGGTCGTTTGGTTAGTCGTTTAAATGAAAGTATTAAGCAAAGTTACAATAACAGCAACAACCACAATAACAGAAGAAGAAAAACAACAAAACAAAAGTTATTTTGTACTTTTTCTAAATTCTATAAAATCTTACAAAAATATTGCAATTGTTGAGCTTTTGGGAACAAAAGTGCAGCAGAGACTGTCAATGATAAAAATTTTAAAAGTTTAAAAGTTATGGTGACCATATCACAAATATAGCACTGTAGTGGTGATATGATGTACACATGTAAAAAGCAAGATTTCGATCAACACAGGGGCAAGACAAACCTTTTTGAAGGTATTAAATGTACTAGAATTGTGCACAACAACTCCCAAGTCTAGCAGTGGCCTCGTGCTAAAGTGATATTGAATGATCTCCTCATAAGCAAGTGTCCTGAGCGGTACAATATGCCAACAATGGCCCTAAGCAGAACTCTTTGCTTATCCATTTACTAAGCTTTGCCTCATATTGGCTTCCACTCTTAATAGCAATCCCTAAAAAAGGTAAGACCCGCTATAGAGATTATCTGTTCTGGATTTACTCATCGAAACATTGAATGAATCCCTCATTATATTGGATACGCTGTGGTTATCCGTCTTTCGAAACATCTTTCTTTCTCTTTATGACTCGCCCCCACTTTCACATCTTTACTTCCTTAAATGTTTTGCTTTTTGATTCTTTTGTTGTGTTTTTCTCTCATTTATTATTTTTGTTTCATAGAGTAAATAAAGAGTCAGAAAAGAGTCGTTTATGCTAAGCTACTGGCTATTTTTTGGCTAAAAAAGATAAAGTGAAGTTAGAGCTTTATGTTGTTGTTTTTGTTGTATGCCTTTAGATTTCGATTTTTAAAAGCAGGAAAAAGTTATACAAGTTAATGAATCAACAACATTCATCTGGTTGTCGGCTTTTAAAATTTCCACTTTTTACCCGCTTGCTTTACTTTTCATATCAACGCCCTGATTGTGTTTTTTGTGTAGGAAACACTGCGCTGCTATTGAAGACAAGAAATTTAAACTTTAAAGTTTTCAAAAATATTTTCTATTTATTTCTTCTTTTGTTGTTTGTATTAGAGAATGACCACTAAAGAATTTTACTTGCTGGAAATACGTAGTAGCTGTTTTTGGTTTAAGTGCATTATGGTCGGACGAGTTCAAAAACTTTAAAATTTACAGTTCAAAACATGGTTAAAGTACATCAGACAGCATATGGTACGTATACAATCTCCTCTTGGTTTGCATCTTCGTCGTTTTATATAACATTTTGAAGGAAAAATGCTCAGTTGTTAATGCTCACTTAATCACAATCATTGAACTAAACAGAACGAATATATGTAGAATGAATCTATTAACACACCTCGTACTTATAGCTCTGCCAACTGTCAAATTAACTGCAAATCCGAATATTTGTAATACCAATACTTTTAAAATCGTCGCACAAATTGTATTACTTCTGATGATTCATTCTGTCCTGGACGCAATGAAGCGAGAATATGTTAGTCACTTGATTTATGATGCGTATCAGATTTCTCTTCCATTATCTTAGCCATAGTTTCCATAGGTTTAATACTCACAACCAAGTGGAAGGGCTGGATGTTTTACAGGAGGGCAAGACCAAAAAAATGCTCCTGGTTTGAATTGGTAACCTTTTTTAAAAATAACGGTAAATAGTGATGAATATTGGGCCACGTTGTCCATGTTAAATTCAAATAGCGACTCGCGATTACAAGCGAACTGTTTAGACAGTGCCTAAGCAATAAACAAGTGTGATGGCATTTTTGGTGGGATTGGTGGGACTATGAGTCATTCACCAGCTTTACCCAATAAGAGGGGATTTGTGATCCGCCATCAACCTACGCACTAAGCTTCAATTATGTATTCCTGGTTTAAATACGGAGTGACTACCAACCATTTTCTATCGATTGCAGACAATTTTTTTTTTTTCGAACGTCCCCGGCCTCTCACTAACCCACCCTCACCTGACCGCGGAGGGCTCGTCCCCATTACGTAGGGACACGTACACACTACAGTCCGGACTATAGCGGGTAAGGGAAAAGTAATGGCAACGAGAACATAAAACAGCTACAGAAATTAATCACAAGCTGAATAAAGTTACAATAAACATGAACCACGCATAACAAGAACGATAATACATTTTTATACAATAATTTACAAATTTATGTCAGCATATATGCTACGTTTTATATTACAAACACTACTATTAAAATCAATAAAATCATAATATATGTTAAAATTGTTACATAATCTACGAAAAGGAAAACTACATCCATAGTTCGTTCTATAAAAATCTAAAGAAAGAGGACGATAGTGTCGTGAAAATCTTGCTGGAATACTGAAATTCAGGTTATAAAGCAAAAACTCAGAATCGATATCACCTTTAATTAGATTAAAAACAAAACAAACCCCTAAAACAGTCCTTCTACGTTCCAAAGTTGGAAGTTTTATCAAACCTAATCTAGCCCCATATGACGGAAACCCATTGGCATAATCCTATCCTAAGCCACGTAAATAGAATAATAAAAACTGCTTCTGCACAGACTCTATTGAATCACTATGACAACGATAGTATGGATTCCAAATAATAGACGCATACTCCAAAATAGGTCTAACAAGTGAAATGTATAGCAGTCTCGTTATATAAGGATCAATGAATTCCCTAGCCCATCTTTTCACAAAACCAAGAACAGCCCGAGCCTTGCCAATCATCATACTAATATGATCAATAAAAGACAATTTCATATCCAATAATACTCCCAAATCAAGAAATGTAGTCACAGTTTCCAAGGGGCAAGAATTAATCACATAAGTGGACGAAATTACGCCCCCGCGAGAGAAAACCATGCATTTACATTTCTTCAAGTTAAGATCCATTAAATTAATTCTACACCAAGCTACAAACAAATCAATATTTCGCTGAAGAACAGCCTGACCATGATCATCATCAAAAGTATAAAATAATTTAACGTCGTCAGCATACATCAGAATATTACAATCAGAAATAGCACAAGGAAGATCATTAAGAAACAATAAGAACAGTAAAGGACCCAAATGGCTACCCTTCGGAACACCAGAAGTAACATATACTGTCTTAGACAATGCATTCCTAAACATTACCCTCTGAGTCCTAAGGGAGAGGTAGGAGTCTAGCCAACGATGAATAATATCAGGAATACCGATTAATGAAAGTTTAAGAAGCAAAATTCTATGATCAACCCTCTCAAAAGCTTTACTGAAATCAGTATAAATTACATCAGTAATTTTACATTCAGTAAATTCAAGAAGATTAGTGATTATTGGTAAGAAATTCAACGTAACAGAACTTAAAAAAAGCGATTGCCTCAGTTTCAAATAGGAAGACACAAACAATATCAGACAATATTAGAAATGGAATGCAATTACAGCAATTACGTAAGCAAACAAAACTATTTTTCTCCAATTTGGGCGCTATGCAGCCCATAGTGCTTTTAATCATATTTTAAGTAGTCGTCTTAATATCTTAAGTTTAAACCACAAATATGGCTGAAGATTGCAAAATGTTATTGGATGTAACTAAGAGACAACAATAACAACAACACGAACAACAACAACAACAAAAAATAAGCACATTTACATGGAAAAAATTATATCTTATGTTTAGGTTTTCTAAAACAGAAAATTAAATATGTTTTCTTGCCCAAACCCATAACAGGAAAGTAGAAGAAACCGAAAAATGGAAAAAATATGAAAGAATCTCATTTTCATCCACTTGAAATATTAGGCTTCATTTTAGTAGTCATCATCTTTCAAATACACAAAGCAACAAAAAACAAAAAGTGAATTTATTTCATTTTTTTTTTTTTGCTTTCGGCCCATTCATATACCCACTCTTGTTCTTTTTGGGCACTTCTTACACATACCAGAAACCATGGACATACACATACAAAATTTCATTCCATTCTTTTGCATCAGCATACCTTCTCCTCTATTCATTCTATTTTTCTTGTATTTTTTTGCTCCTTGTGTTATTCCTGTTGTGACATCTCATACTTTTCATTTTCAAATTCTATTCACTATGGCAACACATGTTTAACAATTTCTGTAATAATTTTTCTTTTTGTTGGATACCCTACACCATGCTTTGGAGAGTTATCTTGGAGGCCTTCTAGTTAATGTGACGAGTTTGTCCTTATCGAGACTTATATTTGAATGATACAGAACAAAATAGCGGTAGTCTGGTAGCTATTAAACGCGAGGCCACGGTTCAAATCAGGTCAGACATGTCAAACAAAGGGGCGGCTTCCTCTCAGCAGATTTCTGGCAAAACTCTCTAAGAGTAAATAAGATTGCCATGAAAAGTCTTTCAAAAATTTATCATTTGGAGTCGACTTCAAACTGCAGATCTTACGCCACTCATGTATAAAATTAACATACACAAAGCTAGGTCGTAATTCTGACTGAAGGGTTGTAATGACCAAGTATGTATGTATGCTTAATCAAAGATAATGTCATACAAACAATCAGAAAATCACTAACACCAAAATCTCTTGTGGGAATCAAACTCACGGTCTCAGCCATTTAAATTCTACACAGCGACTAGACCACTGAGCCACCTGATATAGAAAAAACGTTTCTTATAAGTAGACGATAGGAAAACAAGAAAATGAATTGGGAAGAAGAAATCTTTTCAGAAGCTATTGAACACGAATGAAATGGTTCGAAAAGAAAAAGAAGAAAATTGAAGTTCAAAAAAAGAGCTGATCGCACATAAACATGAACATGGACGCAAGATCTTGGGAGGATCATCCACAGTTTCTATTCGAAATAAAACACGTCGGGGAGTGGAGTCATCATATCCAAAAGAGTTGTCCTACCTCTACTAAAGCTTTTTTAACAACCATCTGACCTCAATAACCACAACCTAACATGTGGTTTGTTTTTAGTGCCTCTGACAGATGGAATATCATTAGCAAGATTTCATTCACTTCTTCATTGACTGGTCGACCAATAAAAGGTGATTCTTGGATGCAACAGAATCGAGCAAACTATATGTGGGTTCGATGTTTAATTACAGATTTTCCCTTCTTTATAGTAAAAAGCATTGTGTGTGAAGATAAATTTGGATTTAAAAATCCAAGACGCAATCCAAAAATTTTAGTAGAGCCACATTTTTCGTTTAGATTGCAAAATTTTCTCTTATTAGAATTTGTTCTAAACGGAACACTGTTGCTGTTTAACATTATCCATCTGAACTAGCCCACTAAGTTAGGAGCTAATTTTAGGTAATACTATGTCTATGAGTACCATACCACATTCGAAGGAAGGTTCCAAGGCCACTTAATACAATCAGCAATATAGCCGCAAATAAAGTGATATGGTATTGAGAAAATTGGCTTTGAAACTATCGATTGTTTGCTGGAAAGTTCTCTAGATAATCAGTGGACGCATATGGAGCCTCTTCTGTACCGTGGTAGTGGGTTATCTGTAATAATCGTGCAAATTGAGAAAATTACCTCTCTCCATCCCCCACTTGCTACAACACAACTAGTGTTGCTCCATGCAAATACTACACCATCCAAGATTAACTTTTGCTGGATCAATATTACGTTGAAAGGGTATAATGTAGTCGAACTTGACCTTCAAATAAATTTCCAATCCAAGCATTTTGGATTTTTTTTGTTTTTGTTCTTGAAACTGTAACTGGATTTAAAACAAAAACAACAGCAACGACAAGAAAAAATTCCCAAAAAATTACAAGTTTATCTTGTCTGTCGTCTTGCCATTCATCCATCCAGCCATTCATTTGTCCATCTATTGTAGTTCTAAAGTCTAAAACAAGTCTAGACTACGGGGCTGTATAAATTATACGAAATTTTTCTATTTCATTTGACTTTCAAACTCCACATAAAAAAAATGGGGTGTTTGAATTTGGTGCACATTTCGTCTGCACCAACAAATGAATGCCGCCTTAAATTACAAGAGCGCCATTCTCCATTGGGTTACACTATGCCTCATTTTCATCTAGATTTGGTCTGTTTTTCGTTTTATTTTTTACTCTTGTATGTGAGAAATGAAATTTCAAGGATATTCTTTTTATCTTTACTCCCGTACCCTTAGACAAAAAAAGAAAATTACAAAAAATGGGTAAAACTGAGAGAACGAAAAGTCTTGTTAAATGAACGAAAACAACGAAATTGTAACCCAGGCTATAATAACGTGATTATAGTTAAAAAATGTTGGAAAATTTTATTCATTTAAGACGCTATTTTACGAAGTAAGAGTACCTAATGGAATAAAACATAGAAATTACACAATGTTACATACATAAAAAAGAAGACATTGCATAGCTTATTTATGCCATTTCGATTTTCTCTTTTCTAATTTCCGATTTGTCAATAATTCCCTCAGCACCCAGAGAATTGTGTAATTCTTCGCGATGACATAATATAAGCAATCGACTCAAAACATAATCCAAAAACAGGTTTATAAAAGCATGACTCTGTAAAGCTATTAATTCACTTTCCCGTCATTTAAAGTATACTAATATAGGACACACAACTCGGAGACTCATAGATTTTTCAATTTGAATTCAGGAGTTTAACAAGGAAATTTGCATAATTTGTTGGAGTATTATGTCTAGATATAGAAAAACCGCAGAAAAAGAAGGTGTTCATTCCCCTACAAATAATCTACTGAATAAGATACCTCAACCGTAGAGGATAACTACAACCCGTAGAGGATAACTTCAATAACGAATGTCAGAAACTATCACCAATACAGTGTTTTTATACAGAGCGTAGTTTCTAAACAATTTCAATTGGAAATGATATTACTGTAGGACCTGCTGCATTGGACCAACTGCATGTATGTGTTTACAGATAAGTTCGAATTTATCTAGGAAATATAAAAACCAAAAATTTTGTCAGAGTCAATGTTAAATTAACAGACAAATATTAAATTGTCGTGGAATAATCATCGGAGCATGGAATTTTTATTCTACCCTTTAAAAATTGTACTCCAGCCGTTCATAAGTGTAACAGTTTCATTGATACTCATCAAATAGTTTTGAAATTTGAAAAACTTAGACAAACAAACTTACTTTTCTTAACCAATTCGTAGAGAGGATGCTCGATAACAAGGAAAAGAAAATTTGCTCCAGGTGTCTTACTATATGAAGATTATAACCTAAGGAGTCCATTATAAAACATAATGAGTTGTATAATCTAAATAATTTTTGGATTTGAGAATATCCGATATGAAAAATTTTTATTTGCTCATAATTCTTGAATTACTTCAGAATATATAATTCTCAGTTTGATCATTATTAGCTCTAAATATTTATGAATTTCCAAATATACTTTTAGATTTTAACATATTTTAGATATGAAAAGAATTATCAATTTTTCGATTTCTAATATTAAAGCTAAATAAAACACACATATATAGCTATGAATAGATTTTTTATTACTAAATCTTGTCAAAAAAAATTAAACGGTCTTTATTCGTAAATAGCAAACCCTATGATGAAATCTTTGAAGAGCTGACACAGCTACTTTAAAGGGAGTAAATTTATAAATCCACACAATATGTTTCCTTAGCACACAGGAATTTGTGCTACAGTTTTGTCTGAAATCTATGATACATAATCAGTTGTTAAGCTATGACGATAACAACTTGTATCAACTTTGACAAAAGAAATCCAGTGTCGATAAGTAATATGGCAGCTCGGTTCTATCACCTCTTCTTACTGACATTATGAATCAAACGTGAAATTAATGAAACTTTGTTATCTAAAATTTTCTAATAAAAACAACCATAAGAAGAAATATGTTTTCACTTTCAGTCCATTAGCCCTGTTCCTGTTCAAATTTTTTTAGTTTTCAAAAAGTACATAAATGAGTCAAGGTTAATTTGGTAACCATCGTCGTAATTAATTTTATTGTCTAGAAAGCAAAAAGAAAAATAAAAACAAACAAGAAGCAAAAATTTACGAAAAAAAATGATCACAAATAATAACAAAACAAACACTTTAACTCGGTGAAATTCTCATTATTTACGCGAGGGAAGACAAGACAACACAAGACAGTTAACTTAGGCAGACAATAGCAACACAAAACTCTTGCTTGTATCGAGAGCTGCATGGGAAATAGAGCGGGGCCACAGAGAGAATGTAGAGAAGAACACAAAACAACAACAAACAACTTCAGTGTTGTTTGACCATAGTCTATTAAGTGATGATGGTGACAATTATTATAACGGTGCACAACAAGTGATTCGTATTCTGACAAAGAAATTGTTTTCGGCTCAATATTATTTTTTTTGCACACGCAATTTCTCTAAAGGGCAACAGAAAAGGAACGGAAAGAAAAAACAATTTAATTTAAAAAAAGAATACGAAACAAATACACAAGTGACAAAATGAGAACAAAAAACTGAAACTATGAACAATGAAAATCAAGAAAAAGGAGAAGAAACACTAACTACGATCATGAGTCATGACTAACGGTTATGAAATATACTCGTCATACTGGGTGTTTAAAACTCGAGTTTGTACTTGAATTTTATTTTCCGAGTTTGTACTTGAATTTTAGGTATAGTGACCCCAATAGCATAATCGAAAACAATTTTGAGGCGATGGGAATATTTTTTTATTTATTAATTGGTAATTAGTAGTATGTTTTTGTATGTTCTAGGGCACTTATTCCATACAAAATTTGGCTCATGCATATCTGTAAAAGAGTAAGAACATTGCAGAATTGTAAAATGAATTGTGTGCGATCGGTCTTTAGGTTTGTAACATGTATTATGAAAAGGTAATGCTTTTTAATGTGTATGTGTGTTTGTGTGTGTTAAAATTTGGGAGAATGCATATCTGGAAAAGAATTAAATCATTTTTATTTCCAATTTTTCCCTACAAATTTGGGATCATACCTGCTTTTTGTTGATCCTTTCATTTGTATTGCTTTTCAAACGAATGGTTGGACGGACAGAATGAGTGTGTGTGTAACATGTAATGTGTATGATCGTTTTTTAATAGTAAATTCTTGGCACGTATTATCATACTCAATGCTGAAAAAATAGAAAAGGGATCTGCACCAATATAGTTGTTGTGTGTTTTTTATTTTTTTTTTGTATATTTAATTAGAAGGATCTTTAATGTTAAATGTGATAAGAAAGAGTAGGTTGGTTGTGCGGTTATTTTTTATTTTTTGTGTGATTTAATTTGAAGGATCTGTAATTTTAAGATGATAACAAATTCTTGGCACGTATTATCATTCCCAATACTTTTTTATTCATCAAGGGGAAATTATATGAATTTTCTCTTGAATAAGCAGATGTATCGAAATGTGTTGGAATATCATTTCTAATATCATCATACATATCATTTGTTTTCACATCATATATAAATGAATCGGTATCCATATAACAGAGATTAATATTATCAAGATATTTTGTCTTCATATAATCGTAATGAAAGTTATACATTTTCCATTTTGATAATTTTTTCATATTAATTTTGATCTGCTTTGTATCTGTTCCCGATCTGCTTTATATCTGGACACGATCTGCTATGTATCTGATCACGATCTGCTTCGTATCTGCTCACGATCTACTTGGTATCTGGTCACGATCTGCTTCGTATCTGCTCACGATCTGCTTTATGTCTGGTCACGATCTGCTTTGTATCAGCTCACGATCTGATTTATACCTGATCACGATCTGCTTGATGTCTTATGTCTATATCTTTTAAATTTGGGTACGCTATATCGTGCTTTCTACAAGCTGCATCCAATAAATTTATTCCTTTGCCTCCTCTTGCTAATCGTTTTTGAAGTTTTGTATCAGGTCCACAAAAATGATAACCAGGTGGATATAATTCAACATATAATTTGTTTATTAAGTTGTCTACAAATCTTCTTCCAATCTTACACTGATTAGGTGTTTTTCTTTTGACTGTAGTTTATAACCATTTTTTTCATTACTTTCATACCTCTTCGCATGAAACACTACACCAGCTATACCTGCTATACTAGCAAGCTGTACTAGCTATACTAGCAAGCTGTACACTCTGTACTAGCTATACTAGCAAGCTGTACTAGCTATACTAGCAAGCTGTACAATCTGTACTAGCTATACTAGCAAGCTGTACTAGCTATACTAGCAAGCTATACAATCTGTACTAGCTATACTAGCAAGCTGTAGTAGCTATATCAGCTATATCAGCTATACCTGCTATACCTGCTATACCTGCTATACCAGCTATACCAGCTATATCAGCTATACCAGCTATACCAGCTATACCAGCTACACCTGCTATACCAGCTATACCTGCTATACCTGCTATACCTGCTATACCTGCTATACCTGCTATACCTGCTATACCAGCTATACCTGCTATACCTGCTATACCAGCTATACCTGCTATACCTGCTATACCTGCTATATACCAGGTATACCAGGTATACCAGCTATACCTGCTATACCTGCTATATACCTGTTATACCTGGTATACCTGGTATACCTGGTATACCTGCTATACCAGCTATACCTGCTATACCAGGTATACCAGCTATACCAGGTATACCAGGTATATAGCAGGTATAGCTGGTATAGCTGATATAGCTGGTATAGCAGGTATAGCTGGTATAGCTGGTATAGCTGGTATAGCTGATATAGCTGATATAGCTGGTATAGCAGGTATATCAGGTATAGCTGGTATAGCAGGTATAGCAGGTATAGCTGGTATAGCAGGTATAGCAGGTATAGCAGGTATAGCAGGTATAGCTGGTATAGCAGGTATAGCTGGTATAGCTGGTATAGCTGGTATAGCTGATATAGCTGGTATAGCTGGTATAGCAGGTATAGCAGGTATAGCAGGTATAGCTGATATAGCTGATATAGCTACTACAGCTTGCTAGTATAGCTAGTACAGATTGTATAGCTTGCTAGTATAGCTAGTACAGCTTGCTAGTATAGCTAGTACAGATTGTACAGCTTGCTAGTATAGCTAGTACAGCTTGCTAGTATAGCTAGTACAGAGTGTACAGCTTGCTAGTATAGCTAGTACAGCTTGCTAGTATAGCAGGTATAGCTGGTGTAGTGTTTCATGCGAAGAGGTATGAAAGTAATGAAAAAAATGGTTATAAACTACAGTCAAAAGAAAAACACCTAATCAGTGTAAGATTGGAAGAAGATTTGTAGACAACTTAATAAACAAATTATATGTTGAATTATATCCACCTGGTTATCAGTTTTGTGGACCTGATACAAAACTTCAAAAACGATTAGCAAGAGGAGGCAAAGGAATAAATTTATTGGATGCAGCTTGTAGAAAGCACGATATAGCGTACCCAAATTTAAAAGATATAGACATAAGACATCAAGCAGATCGTGATCAGGTATAAATCAGATCGTGAGCTGATACAAAGCAGATCGTGACCAGACATAAAGCAGATCGTGAGCAGATACGAAGCAGATCGTGACCAGATACCAAGTAGATCGTGAGCAGATACGAAGCAGATCGTGATCAGATACATAGCAGATCGTGTCCAGATATAAAGCAGATCGGGAACAGATACAAAGCAGATCGGGAACAGATACAAAGCAGATCAAAATTAATATGAAAAAATTATCAAAATGGAAAATGTATAACTTTCATTACGATTATATGAAGACAAAATATCTTGATAATATTAATCTCTGTTATATGGATACCGATTCATTTATATATGATGTGAAAACAAATGATATGTATGATGATATTAGAAATGATATTCCAACACATTTCGATACATCTGCTTATTCAAGAGAAAATTCATATAATTTCCCCTTGATGAATAAAAAAGTATTGGGAATGATAATACGTGTCAAGAATTTGTTATCATCTTAAAATTACAGATCCTTCAAATTAAATCACACAAAAAATAAAAAATAACCGCACAACCAACCTACTCTTTCTTATCACATTTAACATTAAAGATCCTTCTAATTAAATATACAAAAAAAAAATAAAAAACACACAACAACTATATTGGTGCAGATCCCTTTTCTATTTTTTCAGCATTGAGTATGATAATACGTGCCAAGAATTTACTATTAAAAAACGATCATACACATTACATGTTACACACACACTCATTCTGTCCGTCCAACCATTCGTTTGAAAAGCAATACAAATGAAAGGATCAACAAAAAGCAGGTATGATCCCAAATTTGTAGGGAAAAATTGGAAATAAAAATGATTTAATTCTTTTCCAGATATGCATTCTCCCAAATTTTAACACACACAAACACACATACACATTAAAAAGCATTACCTTTTCATAATACATGTTACAAACCTAAAGACCGATCGCACACAATTCATTTTACAATTCTGCAATGTTCTTACTCTTTTACAGATATGCATGAGCCAAATTTTGTATGGAATAAGTGCCCTAGAACATACAAAAACATACTACTGTAATTTATTATTGTGTTAATTTTAGTGATGAGCGACGGGACTACACTACGCCTCGGACTCTGAAAGACAAATTTGAGACACTTTTTATGGCAATTTTTATTTTTTTTTTTCGAGAGGAAACCCCGCCGAAAGATATATTTTTTCATATTTCGTTCGTTTTCGAGATATCAATGCTGTTATTTGAACCCTTCTGCACACCAGAAATCGGCGATTTCATCTACATACTTATTCAATCAAGAAAAAGACCATTATCCTCGCGGATAATTGAAGAAATGTTGATTTTTAAATGCTCTAATGTTAGCCCATCAGAAATAAACTAACTACAGCAAATCCTTACAGTTTAGTGCCCAATTATGATTACCACCAAATAATTCCTTATGTTTTTCGATTTTTACCAAAGTTTTTGTCACAAGACAGCTGAAAGAAATTCCTTGCACATTTCGTTAGGTTCTCGATGTCTGAGCTGGAAATTGAACTATGGACTCGCATCTAATAAGCCAAAACACTACCTACTGAACTACGACGATTATGAGGAAGGTTTTTGGGTACAAATACTCAAAAATTTATGATTACATGCATAACACACATAATTGGTCAGTACAACCCATCAGTCAGGATTACGACCTAGTTTCTCACACCACTTATGTTGTGTGTGTTAATTTTAAACATTACTGATGGGACCTACAGCTTAAAGTCGACTCAGAACGACAGATTTTCGAAAAACTTTTCATGGCAATTTTATTTACTCTCAGAGTTTTTGCCAGAAATCTGCTGAGAGGAAGTTGCCGAAGAAATACTTTTTGTATTTTCTTTTGATGTCTGGCCTGGGTCTCGAACCCTGGATTATAGACGTAAATAAGCCAACACACTACCTACGGCGACTTCTTCAAAAAAAATTATGATTCCTGTAACCAATTTAACATCCATTTCGCTAGTAAAACTGCTGGGGAAAATTTTAGCCGACAAAATAGACATTCCAATTCCCTGATGCTTCTAACTACTTTTTTCCACAAGTTCTAAATATTTCCCTAAGCATGGGAGTTCGCAACCTCCTCCACTTCGGGCATTAGCACATAGCGTTCCCTAATTATCGTTCTAATTCATATAGAGATCCAGGATTTTTCTTAGGGATTAGTACGATTGGACTTTTTTCGCATGTAAGAAATTGACGTTAACGGCACATAACCTGCCAGCACTTGAAGACGACAGATAGAAACTGAATTGGTCAGTATTAAAGTTATTGGATCATGACAGATCTCGATGCAAGAATTTCGTTGCGCACTTTCATTGTGGAATCATAAGAAAAAAATTTTCTATTTACACGGTTCTTAAAAGGTGAAATCCGTCAGGAACATTTGATAGAGAACGTACGCTAAGACGTAGTTACAGATCGTGTACTTATATTGAAGACAACTGGAGAAGGGAGAACAAGTACTGAACATACTCTGTGAAGTAATAGAAGTGTTTTTTAAAAAGCTCTTGAAAATTTTAAAAATAAAATAATAATTGGTTATAAAAAAATAGATAGGACTATTTAAAAACCATAAAAATAAAAAGCAATTCGTAGAAATTGAATTGTATAAAAAAATAATTTGAAATTTGAAATAAAATCTAGTTTTATTAAAAATTAACAAAAAAAAACAAAAACAAAAGTAAATAAATAAACAAAAATGGCTGACTGCAGTAAATGCAGAACAGCAATAAGAGGAGAAAGTGGAATCAGGTGCAGTGGAGTGTGTGAGAAGGTGTATCACCTGTCAAAGAAATGCGCAGAATAGAACGACTGAAGGTAGCTGATTTAAAATCAAACAAATTGCTGGTGATAGGATTGTTTGGAATAAATTTAATACCGTGCTCTGTTCCTAAGTGGAATTTTAATAACAAAATATGTAGTCATGCATATTGAGAGTTTAAAACGCAACAAATTTTAAATAATTTCTTACAAAATAGTTGACAAGATCTTAAATTTGAAATTTTAAAAATCAATTGAAAAAATCACCAAAAAATTTTTAAATGCCCTCTAGTATCAAAATAAAATTCTTAAACCACAAACAACAACAATAATAGAAAATAAAGCAAAAAATATTTGTTGTGACTAGGCAAGGTGCCATAAATTCAATTTTACACTATTTTATAGTTTCCGGCGGCCATAAACAATATCAAAAACAATATTAAATAAAATTACATTAAACATTTTTGTTTTGCCAGGATCTATAATTTTTTAAGGGTTATTTTCCAACGGAAAGTAGAAATTATAACACTTACCTGGAATTTCCAACAGAAAAAATATCCAACTGGTGGTTCTTTGATGAACGGGAGGCAGCCAGCCTAATATTATTACAGTGCTTTTGAATGAAAACACAATGGCGGCAATAAATTTAAGACAGCAACAGCAACATTTAAAAATTGTTTAAAACACGCACTTCTATTATTATTTTTTTTCTACATAAATTGAAATTTTTAAATTTTAAATAAAAAAAATTAATTTTTAAAAATGTTCTTTTTTACAAACTCTTTTGATATCTTTCTATAGAATATCACTTCACCATTTTTTTGCATTCTTCTTTATTCTTTTTTTTATTTTTTGGTTTTGTACTCTTTTTATCTTATCCTTTTATTTTTGGCCATTAAAAATATTTTTTAAGCCATTTTTATTAACCGGTTTTGTATACGATTGGGACAATTTTTTTACGCTTTTATTTTCTATTTAACCAGAATCTTTCTTTCACTTATTACCAGAATCATTTTGGCTTTTTCTATTTGTATTTCTTGTTTTAACTTTGTTTGTAATTATTTTATTTTTTCACTTTTTTACATGCCGTAATTTAATTTAAACGATTTGAAGCTTTACGCGAGAGACACCACAAAGAAAAAAATATTGCGAACAGGACCCTATATTATCATGGCAAAACTTACACTGAACAGCATGACGACAGCCAAAGAAAATAAAGTAAATAATAAAGTAGTAAAGTAAAAGCACCTTCAAATACTCAACCATACATAGTTCTTTTACTTTTTTCTTTTGATTTCTTTTGCTTTTTCAAAAAACATAAAACTAAAAAAAGCAATAAATGTACATGCAGTGTTTTACACTCAACACACACACGCATTCGCATAATTATACTCTCATAAATAAAAAGTGAATTTTTATTACATTGTAGTAGTCTTTGCAGAGCTTAGGTGATTGTTCGCGCTGTGGCAGATATAGTGAGTCGAAGTTCCTTTCTTTAAATATTGAATAAATCGTGCAGACTGATACAACTATGACTTTAGCAGAATACAACAACATTATAATACTAATTCTTCTACAATAACAAAATTAAGTAGTACGCGTGTAGTACTTTTACACTCTTTAGCTGTTATTGCTCCCTTCTCCATAAGAGACTGCACAATAATAAGTAGACGTAAGTGTGCTTTTGTTGCTGTAATAATAATAAATTTAATCGTGTGCTTTATAACGAATCCCATTCGTTGAATATTTGTTAAGATCTCGTTAATTGCAAAGGTAAAGTAGAAATACTAAGAGAGAGTATGCTAATTTATTAAAGAGAGTTTATAATGCAAGTCTCTTTTTACTTACACTTATTTACATAAACCGGCTTTTCGTTCCTTTTTTTCTTCCTAATACCAACTGTTATTGAATGAAAACATGTGCACGTTGCTTTTTTATTTTGTGTTTTAGGACACAATAATTGTTGTTTATATTTAAGAGAAATTTATCTGTCTCTCGGTGTTATTTATTTTTTGCAAATATATTTGTTCAGAAAATTTTTTTGTGCGTGTGTTTTAAAAACGTTTTGTGTATTGCTTGTCCGCACTGTTATTTAAATGGCTCATGTTACTTACAGTTCTTAAGGTTGCTTATTCTCACTGTTGTTGTAATGGCTCATGTTATTTACAGTCGTTAAGACATTTGTTTATTTTAGTGTGGGACATTTTAATGAGACAATACCAAAATGTGTAGCATAAAAGGTACCAAATAAGGAAATAATAATAATAATAAAATATAATTGCTATAATATTAAGTAAATAATATTAGGCTTGTTTGACAGAGAAACTAGCTCGTAATCCTGACTGAAGGTTTGTAATGACCAATTATGTATGTACATTGAGAAAGAAAAACAAGACTGCCAGCAGACGATGAAGATATCGAAGGCATCTCATCTAGCAATTATTCACGTCGTAGTATTTCACAATTTTAAAACAGAACCCTGAGAAGCTGCTGTCGTAATGACAAGTAGGAGTTTCTCTGCATTGAAGCCTAGAAGTGCTTACAATCTAATCCGTTCTAAAAATATTTATTGGAACCAGTGTAGTAATGATTAAAAACACTATAGTCTGATAGGTAGGGCAAGGAATAAAACGTCAGGCCACCTTTCAAATCACAGATCAGACGTCTCCAACAAAACGTAATAAAAAGAATATTTCTTCGGCGACTGCCTCTCAGCACATTTCTAGTGACAACCCTGAGTAAATAAATTTCCATTTAAAGTCGTCTTTAAACTTTGAACTTGGCACTCATGTATAAAGTTAAGGCACATAACTTAAATTTTGGAAGAAACTAGGTCGTAATCTGACTAAAGATTATTTACACTGTTTTCTTCCACAATGATAGCCATGATAAGTTTTTCTATAAAATCTGTCGTTCGGATTCAACTTTGAGCTCTAGGTCCCGTCATTCATGTATAAAAAAAATATACGTGGTATGAAAAGTTAAGTTGTAATCCTAACTGAAAGATTGTAATGACCAATTTAGTAAGAAAAGCAGCCATTAGATCTCTAGACTGTGTATATAACAAGACAGTGGGCCATGGTTGCATATTACGAAGGTTCAGAATACCTTAAAACTTTTTCCGACACTTGGAAACTTAAAAGAAGAGATTTTTATTCGTCTTGAACTTATAGATAGCACGTGCGTTTAACCAAAGTTGATTTCAATAGAGCCTGTACTTATTATAAACCTGGACTTACAGTTGAATAATAAAATAGGCACTATCGGTATTATAACGGGATCTTAACGCTGGCAATTTAACCTACCATTGCACGAATCCTTTTGCATAAGCATTCAAGTTTAATTGAATCCAATCACTGTAGAGAGTATTCTCATAGCATTCATACTCCTAAATGCCATACAATTTTAGATTTTTAAGGACATTACCTCGTATAAGTCAACAGTCTATTTGCAAATCAAATTATTTCGGCTCTTTTCACAATCAACCACAAAAGAACTACTACGAATAAGAAAAAAAATTTACTCACATTGAAAAGCCCTGACAATTAATCCAATTCGGCAATTTTAAACTCCTTTAGGACTGTCTGTCCATTAGAGCAACGGCATGAATTTCTCTGCACAAAATATGTTTATTGCTTTTGTTGTTGTTGCCTTAAATTCACATTAAAACCCCTGAAAGACAGACAAACAATACTTATTTCATCATCATTACATATGCAACATTGATGCCGATGATAAGGATGATGTACGAGTACGATGAGTACGGAGGTGCAGTTAAAAGTTTCGCATTGTAAATGTCATTCTTTAAACAATCACTGGCTATTAAAAACATCCTTCTTATGTTATATCTAGAGAGTCTCATATTAACTACACTCCTCAATACATTGCTACTGTTCTCTGTAGTCTTCCTTTTCTGTGTACGTTTTCATATTGTGACCTGAAATACAATTTTACCAGCATTAAATGAAAATTTGAGACGGCTAGGAGACGGAAACAAAAACAACAGCGCCAGCAACAATTATTACTACCACTACATTAACAAGAAACTACAACAAGAACTGGCCATGAAAGTTATGAAATTGTATACTCCAACCACCTGACTGACTCTTTTGTATCGCCCATACAGCAACAGCACAACTTTATTACAACCAACAACAAAAGACCAACAAAAACAGCAACAAATGCGAGGAATGTCCAGCATTTAATTTTAAGTGGGAGTCCTCTTGAATGGCGACAATGTACACAATGTTGTGTGCAGGTGTGTTGCAAGTTAGAAGGTATGTGTGGCATGATAGGCAGACAATTATTTAAGGCCATTTGCAAACGTTTCAGGAGCTAACACACCCACAATATACGCAACTTAAATGGATGTGTCACAAAAACATAATTTTTTCGAAATCCCCAGCCCATTATGTACATGTATATGGTGTTTATAGGCGACCTTCTTAAACACTAAATATTATTTTTAAAGCACTTTTAAAATGCAATTTATCTTTAAGGATATCACTTCCCTTGGGACCAAAGGGTTTCCTTATTTCCCTTGAATTATGGAAAAGCTGTCACGATGTTTTTTTTGTGCGAGTTCTGTAGGAGGTTCCCCACACTTGATCGGAATCACTGCCAATATCCTTTCGATATAAGTCGCAGTAATGATTCTGTGTTAGTTGTTCGAACGTCAATTCGATGTCTGTTCCGTGAATTTCCTTGTCGACGTTTTCTCAGGGAGATTTCGATTCGGTCCAGAACGTAGAGATATCGTCGGATATTGAATTGCTGGCGAACAAGAATTCTGGTATAAGGATAATAATTTCCGACATATTACAGGTCAACGGTGACCTCAGTTAAGTTGATTATCGTTAGGTAAGCACTGATGGTCTTCTTTCCTTAAATGGCATGTTCATCCACCGAACTTTATTCGAATCTAATAGGTCCCACTGCTCTACTCGCACTACTGCACTGCTCCGTCGCTCGTTTTTTCAGGCAAGGAACAGTGTTCACACCTTAACATTACCACCAACATGCCTAATCGTTGGAGGGCATAATGTTTTCCATTAGAACTGAAGACGCAAAACTTTGAATCTTAGCTGCAAAGTATGTTTTTCCAAAATGTCTTCCGTTTATTGCGTTGTCCTCTCGAGAACGCTACACAAGATTTAATATTTTTTGATCCATCCACGTAAGTTATTCTAATTTAGTCATCTTCTTATTGTCTTGGACGGTATACATATGTTTGTACATACCAGAAAACTACAATCAGTGATTCCGTAGTCAAAAACATGATACTTTCACTCAACTGATCGCCTCCATTCTATAAAGTTCTAAGTGTACTTAGAACGTTTTTAATTTTCTTGCATATATACGTTCTCTAACTTATACTTATACTGTCAAAATTTGGTTAAGATCCGCCGATCCGTTCCGAAGTTATAGTGAAAAATCTACTTAGAATACACATATAGTCGTATATCGTGTACAACTTTGAGAGCTCATAACTCAAAACACACTTTTTCGACTTAGAATGTTATAGAACGGAGGCATGGATATATACATACATATGCCTTAATACTCTTTTTGATTATTCATTTGCAAATCAATCGGTACAGGACCTTTTATGTGAGTGACATGCACTTTAAAACAGACACGTCATCAATTTTCAGAATGACTGAACGTTTGAAGATCTGGGCGTGATGCTAAGCATGCCACTAAGGGGACCAGCCAGTTTCATACGGACCTTGGGTATTTTAAACCCACCACTAACGAATCATACACTGGGTAATACACTAATAGCCACCAAGAGAACTTGCGGTAAGCTACCTGCAAACCTAAACCGAATCGATGAATTCGACTGGATACAGTCCGAATGTAGCTAATAATAATTTTTGGCAATACGTATGCGATATTGCGATAATGTGAAGGCCTAACGACATCTACAACACTTCAAGTCTCCTTAAACTTCTTTTATTCCTTAATCAATAATTTTTATATTCATTATTCGTTTGTCGTTTGAGTCATAACTTTGAGTAGAGTAGATTTTAACTATCTTCTGTACATCCTCCTCGATTGTTAAGCGAGCTGACAGATTTGTTTTTAAAACCACTAAATGGAAAACCCGATACAACTCTTTAAATAGGCTATGTTGCGAACATAATATTAAGAAATTTGCTCGAATTACATGCATACGTTTATTTGAAAAGTAACGTTGCTTCAAATAACACGGTATTGTTGTTATTTGTTGCATCGAATATTTTTGTAGCATAACTAAACGATTTTTCCAATGTTAGGATCCACTTTATATGTAAGTCTCTTTCTTTTTCTTTTTGTCGTTCTTTTCTCTAAGACAAGCCACTCTTTTCATTTTCATTTCATTTATATTAAATGCCACTCACTCAAAAGTGTTTATAAATTATTTTCCTATTTGTTTGGTTACCCTCTTTATATTTTGAAAACACTCAATTGGTCAAATATTTTTGAATTACGTCCGTCATTTATGTGAAGGGTCACTAATCACGCATATATTGAAATATATTTGGGGTATTTTCATATAAATTTTTGTAGGCCTTTTAAGTTTAACCGCATAATTTTACGAAAAACATTCCAATCAATTGCTCAAATATTTTTGAATTACGTCACTCATTTATATAAAAAGTCACTCATTTACTCATTGAAATATTTTTGCGGTATTTTCATACAAGCTTTCGATCGTCTTTTAAGTATAACCCCCTGTTTTACCAAAAACACTCCACTCAATGGCACAAATATTTTGCCAGAGATCCTGAAGTCCTGTTTTTGTAAGACGAGCGATTAAAAACACGTTCGTCTGTTTATATGGAAAGCACAAACAAAAACACTCAAAAATAATACTGTGGGCACTAATCGGCTGTTGTGTCTGTTGTGTGCAATAATATAGAATATATGGAACGCAATATGGTCGTTAAAAATTATTCAAAAACTGTGAATTGCAGAGCTATTCTAGGAGATGGAAAGTTTATTAAACGAATGCTGATGGCTGAGATAATTTTTTCGATTACAAATTGTAACTCAAAGCATAACAAGTAACTTGTAAAAATAGCATACGATAGAGTACACATATCACATTTTATAGACACAGTTATTTGGGATTGACCAATGAACAAACAAAAAAATATTTAAATTCTGATTTTCTTTCCCTTTGTGGTCATTCATTTAACTATTCTGATTGCCTGTTACAACTCGGTAAGACAATCATTATATAAAAGGAGCGCAGCGAGTATGAAGGACATGAACGGGTATATTAAGAACATCATGTCTACATACCTAAAAGAAAACCACTGGTAAACCTTAATAATAAATAATGTTTGATTACAAACAAAATCTAACCAACGATTGTAATAACCCGAGAAATTTAAAATCGTCTTATTTTTTTCAATGTTCTTCAATGTAATGTAATTTCGGTAAGCATTTACGTTGTTGCTCTTCATGTGCCAAAAACGTACGTTCCGTTCCTTCACGTTCCGTTTCTTTACGTTGTGTGGACATTTCGCAATCTGATGGTTTATAAAAGCGGACTTCGACAGCAAACACGACGAGAGTGAGTTACGATATTTTTGTATTTAAGTTTGCCTTCTGTTATTTTGGTTGCAACGCTTTAAAGTCAACGACTTTTCTCTCCAATGTTAAGAACGCTGCTAATGTTCCCTACTTTCTCTTCTTGGCTCCTTCCTGCTCATGTATGAAGAATGAAAATTAACATAAAAAAAAATCAATCACTCACATCTTATACTGAAGTATTTTTAAGCGGTTTTTATAAAAAATTTCGATCATCGCTTGGCTTTCTAGTTTAACACCCTGTTTTATGAAAATTGCTTAAATATTTTTAAAATAAATTCATATGAATCTCGACTGAAATCACATGAGACAAGAAATTGTAAAATGTCGCCAAAGATCTACATAACAAGTAGGTTGTAAAAATTGCATACGGTACACACATCACATTTTTTAGAAACAGTTATTTCGGATCGACCAATGAACAAACAGAAAAATATTTAAATTCTGTATTTTTGTCTCTTTGTGGTCATTCATTTAATTATTCTGATTGCCTGGTATTAACCCTTTGCACTCGGCACCGTTTCGGACTTTACCTACCAGCAACTCGACGCCACTTTTTAACGAAAACGTACACCCTTGAAACTTGATAATTATATAATTATAATTATATAATACAGTATAATTTTAGAACCAAGTAAGAATTGTGATGAAATTTGTTTTATATGAACTTGTGGACATTGAAGAACACATACATGCATACATAATTGGTCATTACAACCCTTCAGTCAGGATTACGACCTAGTTTCGCACAGCATAAGTGGTGTATGTTGTGTGTGTTAATTTTATACATGAGTGGCAGGACCTACTGTTTAATGCGACTCCGAACGACAGATTTTTGAGAAACTTTTCATGGCAATTTTATTTACTCTCAGAATTTTTGCAAGAAATCTGCTGAGAGGACGTCGCCGAAGAAATACTTTTTGTATTTTATTTTGCTGTCTGGCATGGGGCTCGAACCCTGGCTTTTCGTCTAATAAGCCAACGCATTACCTACTAGACCACGGCGACTTCGAACATTGAAGAACACATATTTACAAAATGTATCAACAATTTTTTCTATTCGACGATTCAGTACGAATTGAGATCTCGTATATTTCTTCTCTCGGTTATCAGAATTCTTTATTATCGTATCAAGTTTCCCACTTCATTGAGCCACGCCCTTGTGGCTTTGGACGGCTAATCCACTGTATCTACAAATTGCTAAACGGATCAGAGAAGTGTACAGTCCGTCGTGAACGCATTTCGCACGTTCCTTTTCGGCGTCTATAACGGACGATTTATTTATCATGCATCTTGTTAATTTCATCACATTTCGATCAATTTTGTGTGCCATTTTAACAGAAAACAACAGGGGAACACGTGCTTCTTAAAAAATTGCAGTGAAATAATTTCACTGTCCGTAATCGCCAACAAACTATCATGTCCCCTCAGAGGGAACAATCGAGTGATATGCTAGAATTACGTTGTCCCCTCAGAGGGGACAGCCGAGTGCAAAGGGTTAACCGTGTTGGGTAAAAATCATCATAAGACTCTAGCACCATCTATACAGGGTGTGCACATCTGAGCCCCATAATACATCAGACATCGGCTATTACGATTTTTCCGATATACTTTAGCAAATCGTTGTTATTAAACTAGTGCTGTTCACGAAAAATATTTATACTACAAATTATATCTGAATTAGCTTCCGAATATTGCATAACGTAGGGTACTCACATCACATTTTTTAGAAACAGTTATTTGGGATCGACCAATGAACAAAGAAATAAATATTTAAATTCTGACTTTCTTTCTCTTTGTGGTCATTCATTTAATTATTCTGATTGCCTGTTACAACTCGGTAAGACAATCATTAGATGAAGCATCATAAAAGGAGCGTATCGAGTATAATGGACATGAAGGTGTATATTAAGAACATCTGATAATTAATAATAAATAATGTTTGATCACAAACAAAATGGATATTTTAGTCACAAGAAAAAGTCAACAGAGATCATCTAACAAACTATTCTGATAACCCGTGAACAATTTTAAATCGTCTTATTTTTTTCCAATGCATATCGCTGCCCCTATGGAGTCAAATACAGAATATAGAAACAATATAGAATGTTTGGGCAACGTAATATGCCCTTTTCTATTTAATTAAAAACTCTAAATTGCTGAGTTACTCTAGAATTTTTTTTTATTAAACAAGCGCTGGTTTAGACATTTTTGAACTTGTTTATATATCATATCGAATAGTCTGCAAAAGTTGCGTAATGTAGGGTATGGACATTTTTTATAAAACAGTTACTTGGGATCGACCAATGAGCAAACAGAAAAATAATTAAGTTCTGTCTCTTTGTGGTCATTCATTTAATTATTCTGATTGCCTGGTATTATTAATCTCCTATTGGCTTTATAAAAGCGAACTTCGACAACAAAATACGACCTTATGAGAGAGAGATTTTTTTTGCCATTTTTGTATTTAAGGTTGCCTTCGGTTAGTTTGATTGCAACGCCTTTAACTCAACAACTTTTCTAATGCTGGGAATTCTGCTAATGTCCTTTACTTTCTACTCTTATCTCCTGTTCCTATACGACAGTTGTGTTTATTTCAGAAGAAAGAAAATTTACATTAAAAATCACTCACTCACTGATTAAATATTTTTGAACTAATTTTATAAAAATTTTCGATCATCTTTTTATCGCTTAGCTTTCTAGTTTAATTCCCCCTGTTTTATGAAAAACACTCAATTGCTGCAGTATTTTCAAATTCTGTTCGTTCATATGAATTTCGTCTTAAATCGTTGCAAGAATAGGGGACAAGAAATTGTAAAAAGTCGCCAGAGGTCTACATAATTGACACATAACAAGTATGCCGTCAAAATTGCATATAATAGCGTACTCGCATTTTTTTGGAAACAGTTATTTGCGATCGACCAATGAACAATCAGAAAAATATTTAATCTCATTCTCTTCCTATTTTTGTGGTCATTCATTTAATTATTCTGATCGCCTGGTATTAATCGTGTTTGGTAAAAATCGTCATAAGAGTGGCGCAGCGCTATACAGGGTAAGCTTGGCAAACTCCTTATTACATCAGACACCTAATTGGCAAGTACGATAAATTTTTTCGATATACTTAAGGAAATTAAACGAGTGCTGGTCACGAAAAATTTTTATTTTACAATTTATATCTGAGTTAGGTTCCGAATATTGCATACTGTAGGGTATTCACATTTTTTGGAAACAGTTATTTTGGATCGACCAATGAAAAAAGAGAAAAATTTTTAATCTTTCTCTTCCTATTTTTGTGGTCATTCATTTAATTATTCTGATCGCCTGGTATTAATCATGTTTGGTAAAATCGTCATAAAACTTGCACAACTCATAATATACAGGGTGTGCAAGAGTAAGTTTTTTTTAGGAATATAGTGTATGAAGGAAGTGCCATCTATTAGGGGATAGATGATAGCTTAGGTCATAGCAGTAGTTATTGAGTGAAACAATGTATTTTTTATTTATTTTTATCAACATTTTATTCATATTTATTTATTTTTAAATTAATTGTATAACAAACAACAAATTAAAAGTAATAGTACTTCAATATACAATGTAGAGAAAAAGTCTTAGTACCTCAATATATTTTTGGACAATTTCATGAATTTTAAGCAACAGTTTATATAAAAGCTTGCAGTTTTTATATTTGTTTTATTAACTTATTTCTGTTTTATTATAAAACAAAAGAATCTTTTTAACGTATTCCACGAAACAAAAGAAAAATAAAGAAAAGTTTCAGATGACTTCATGTTTTTGCACCGCAAAAGTGTAGGTACCTCTAAGAAGAACTCAGATTAAATTAAAAATTCAAAGAAGGACTAACATATGAAAATGCTATCCCATATCTTTAGTAGGATATCCGTTAAGGTCAAGCCGTCCATTTAACCCATTTGAAATTGAATGGAACCAGTTTTGTTTCGTGTTTTCTGGTATAATTTGCCGTCATGCACTCCCATGAGTAAGCTTTTCTGTTGACTTTTGATTGAGGTTTAGCGACTATGTAAGCGTTCTTTTCAATGATCTCCTAAATACTCCCTTTATAGACATATCGGGACATTGTGCAAGAGTATTAAGCGTGTGGCGACTTTGGTGGGCAAATCAAATATTCACATTAGGATCAGTATGATTGGGGGTGAATTTGTTGTTTCGAATGTTTCCTCAATAAATTGTAAACTGTCCACACCTGGTACCACAGTATTGAACTTCCGCATCCATGCTTAAATGTTTCATGCAATTTCTACGCATTGGGTTCCATATTTTTCTTTCTCCATACTACAGCATATCGAATGAGATTTTCAATAATGTGTGTGTGTCTTTTGACCATTCAAAAAATGGATGTAGAAAAGAAATGACGAGCTCGATCTCATGAAACGGTTAAACAAGGTGGTGGTACTATAATGAGTATCTGCACTAGGCGTGGGCAGTTTGCAATTTGTTAATGAAATAGTTAATAGGAGGGACTGTTTTATACAAACTGCTGGTTAAAATTCATGAATGTTCTAAAATTGTATTGGGGTACTAAGACTTTTGCTGTCCATTGTATGTATATTTTGTTTAACCATTATTGGCTATGAATGGTTAAATTTTACAAGTGTTCACATTCACAAATAAAATTCTTTAATTAAAAATAAAGATATTACTGTCAAAGAAAAAAGTATTTATACACCACTCTATGTAGTCTTTTTCTTGATGATTTTTATCAGATTGAAAAAGGTGTTCTAGCGTTTTTAGGGTTACAATTAAGAATGTTTGAAAAAAAGGAATATAAAAAAGAAAATATAACATAGAAATTATTAGAAAACTACAAAAAAATTAGCAGCAAAAAAGTCAACATACACCGCTGTATGTGTGCACCGCTGTATGTAGACTTTTTTCTGTGATTGTACATCGTATATTAAAAAAAATGTTTAAAGAAAGCAATCAAATGCATTTTAAAAAGATATCCTTTCAATGTACAGTTAAAGAAAAAATTCTACGTGCAGTGGTGTACTTACTGTGGAGAGCAAAGGCCTTAGTACCACAATATATTCTGACAGTTTAAAATAATGTGTGTGCCTTTAGACGAGTCAAAATATATTATTTTAGTTCGTACGAATGTACTGTAGTATGGAGGAAAAGAAATGAAGATTTCGATCTCAAGAAACGGTTAAACTGTTGGTTAAAATGCATGACGTTGCTAAAATGTTTTCGGAATAGTCAGACTTTTGCTGTCCACTGTATGTAGACTATTTTTTCTTTGGCTGTATGCTAAAGTTACAGAAATGGTTTGAATTTTTTGTGTTTTTTAGGTATTTTTTCAAATGTTTTCAACAATTTTAGGCCGTCTTAAAATTAAATTCAGTCTACTGTTGGTTTTTCTTAATTCTGCACGCCATGGTACAATATCTTCTTCCGATCATCTTCTTCGTTTGGTTGCTGCTGGTATTGTTGCTGATGTTGTTACGGTTTATGGCATAACTGCTGCTGCTGCTGCTGTAGCTGTTGCAGTTGTTGAGCATCTCATATTATTGTTTGTATGATAATTATTGTCACCATTTACTGACTTACTCTGTCGCTGTCCATGGCATGATGTCCATTATATGTACCATTTTGTGCATAATCACGGGTATTCTCTCTTTGAGTATGACTCTATGATACAATTTCAGCAGGACAGGAATTGCCGTTGTTATGTTGTCGATAGACATGACACGATTTTTCTTTCAAGCGCCATGTATCGGCTACACAATTGAATGTTCTCTTCCACTTTGGTTGTATAAATTGGTGTGGCACTGTAAAGAGATATCAAAACAAACAAATATCGATCAAATATTTTCAAATTTCATATGCATATACAGTCAAAGCATAAAGTTTACATTCATCACTGTATGTAGAATTTTTTCCTGCTGGTTTTTATTAAATTGAAAAGGATATTATAGCGTTGTTAAAGCCATTCACAATTAAGAATGCTTGAAAAAAAGTGAATTTGAAAAAAATTTTACGTTGAAATTATTGGGAAATAAACATAAAAATTAGAGGGAAAAAGTCTACATATAACGGTGTATATACACTTTTTTCTGTGACTATATATAAAGAAGTCTCTATTGTAATAAAACAAAACAAGCAAGTCAAAGTTGTCGTTTTAAACTGTATGTATGTATGTGATCTTAAAACATAATCTGTATAGGTCTAGATTTCCAAGAAGTTAACAAAAGGCAACGACGAATTTGGTCAAAACTTCGGTTAATACAGAGAGACGTTAAAATATAATTATTCATGCCCACAATTAAATTGAAATGCCATATCATTTCTAGCGAAAAATTATGTTGAACAATTTGAAGTGCAGAAATCGTAGATGGCGCGAAAGCTACCTTAAAGCTAAGAGAGCATGTCACAAAAATAATGATCCGTATTTGGTGTGAAAACAAGACCCCTATAATTTTGAGATTAAATAAAGCTAGAAGATTACAGGAGAAACCCTTTCCGAAAATAATTTATTCGTTTTAAGCAAACATTGGCTGAAAATCGTTCATACATAGATATGATACCTCCTCACCCGCTTTATAGGTCCATGCTTTTATTTGTTTCGAACGATGCACAATACTTTCACTGGGCATTCGAAAATGACTTTCTTTTTTTCTTAACTTTATAAAAACATTCATTATAGTTCAATAAAAAAAGTGGCAAACTAATGGATTTCAAGAAATATTTTCAACACTCTAAGAACATTAAAAACCAACAAAAAAGTTGTTTTCAATTGAAAAATTGATGCCATTTACAATGCATTGTTCGGAACACGATAATTAAATGAAACGAACATTTATTCCTTGGTATGAAAACCTAAAAAATCATCATCAACATCGTCTTCGAAATCAGCAACTCACAACATTGGCAACATTTAATAACTGGTTGTAGATTATTAGTTCATTTCGAATTCTGATTAATAATGGCAAATGGAAAAATATTTCACAAGTAAAAAATACAAAAAATTGGCAAAAAAGAGGAGGAACAATTCCAAAAACATTTATTTTTACACTTTACGAGTGTGGTTTATCAAATAATCACTAAAATCAGATCACATGCCTCATAAAATCATTCCTTTTTTTGTTTTTTGTTTTTATTTTTGCTGTTGCAGTTGTTCTTATAACATCTCTTGATTAGGGAGAAAAGACAAATGGAACAGACAGACAGAAATATACACATTGGAGCCGTATAATCCCAGAGGAGTATGAAAATCATGGAACGGGATGTGCAAACACAAGAAAATATTCGTAAATGGTTGTGTTCGTTTACAAATACTTGTATTGTACCGTGTATGTGGGTATAGAGTTTTGACAATTGGGAGTAAAAATATAGCAGTAGTGGAAATAATTTCTTTAGAAGGAATTAGCAAATTTGCAGGGAAGGATAACACTGCTACAGATATTTTGTCTCATATTTTGAACTACGGGTCAAAAGATAAAGAAAATTTAGTTTTTGCTCATGTGTAATGACAGCTTTTGCGTTAACCGAATATTGAATAATATTTGTTCAACTAAGCCTCAAGACAGTTCCTGATCGAAATTAAAAAAATTTTTGTTTTACAAATCGTTTCTTGCAGTAGCATCAGAGCTAGGCATGCGCTATAACAGACGTGGTTGAATATAAAACACAAGGCCGCCTACAAATCTTATTGAACTTTATACAACATAGCACAGACGACAACATAGCTTCTACCAATATTAAGAAAGCTTATAGATTTGACAAAAATTCGATTTGGGCAGCATAGGTTAGCTTTGAATAAATGGCGGGTCCTCTTTTAGGGATAAAGTCCCACATTAGGCCATCAATTAGGCCCATTGTAATACCACAATTAATATTCAACTCAAGGATATAACACTACCTAAAAGAAACCAATCCCACTCCAGAATAAGAATATATTGCACCATTCTTAATGGTGGAGAGTTTTATCACAGATGACAAAAAATGAGAGGTTGCCTCTTCACGACAGACATCGCACATAAGATGACAGTCTCATCCTTCTACTCAGATCCAAAGCTCCTACAGATGTTATTTGAGAGAACTGCAATTTTGCGATAGTTGGTAATGTGAGTTAAGGATGGAAGGCAAACGGCCCCTTTTTTGATCCATACAAGTCCAGCATTGTCTTATCTTCAACGAAGGACAACGAAACTGAGCCTTTCCGTAAACGAGTGGAAATTAGCTAGTCTAACTGAGGCAATCGCAACACCTATGCCCTGGCGGAGATTATAAGCTCTGTTCCGGCTCTGGTCCAGAATTTCGGCCTGTTCAGAGTCCAGGTTGGGCTAGAATTTAATTGTATTGAACTTTATGGCCACTAGCTCAGTTCTCTGCTTTATTAAGAGGTCAGAGAGAAGGCAATTGTGTGTGGCAAACAAGCACTTACTTCGAGTGAAACAAAGAGGGTTCAGTAGTTCACTTTTCATCTACCTTTCAGTTGCCAAGGTAGAACTTTCTTGATTCTGGCTCTCAAATTGAATGAACATTACTTTTGTATTACATATCCACCGAGTGACTTTTAACAATAATTTTCCTTATTAACCAATTGTGGTGTAAAAGAACATTTTGGCATCATACTTCTTCAGATCAATTTAGAAAACCAATCTCACTATACTCCCACAATTACTTCCCCCAGTGTAAACAGGTTAAGCCTTTTAAACTTATGCAACATCTGCGCTTAAAGAATTTTAATAAAAAAAAATACTAGAAAAACATACACACCAACAGGCAAGAGTCGTAACAAAAACAAATTCCTCCACTCATTCCCAACATAGTCAGGCAGTCAGTTAGTCAATCACAAACAGCCAATATAGAGGGATTCAAAAACACATTTCGTCTACGGTTTTGTTTTCAGTCTATTTTATAGCATTTCCATACGGAAGCAAAAAATTCACAGGACAAATAAGAGAGGGAGAATGAGAGAGTGAGATACAATGTCATATGGGATGAGGAAAATCTACAATTCAGAGTAATGCTGTAAAAAAGATTTGAAATTATAACAAAAAATGGGGGAAAAAACTAGAAAAAGAAATCTTCAATGAAATGTTGTGACTGTATTCGGTTCATTCACAAAACTAAACAAAATCGTGAAACGAAAACGAGCTTTACACTACAACATGGCTGATGCTCTCTTTTCTGTTTAAAAATTGCTTTCGCTATCAAGGATGCGGGAGTTTAATTTATTGGGTATAAAGGCTGTTGTGAGTGCCGCGAAAAGAAGCCATTATTTTTGGAATTTGAAAAATTTACTCGCTTTACAGTTAAGTAAGATAGTTAGATTGATAACGCCGTCAACCCAAATTCCACACCAGTAACTTTTTCGGGATGGATTGGACGCTTTTAAATTAAATGTGGATTGTATCGCCCTAAAATCGACAATTTAGTATGTTCACGTACCCATTCATGTAGAAATTAATCTGAAGATAATTTTCAACTGTCAACTACTTCAAAAAGGTGGCTGTTAACCAACAGTCAAAGGTTGGAAGTCTCTGTGAGAAGCCGTTATATGCGATGCTACTAGGTCTAGTGCGCAACGGAGACAAAATAAGTACAAACTTCTGTTCGCATACTGTTTTAAAAACTTTGTTAGAATTTAACATGATGACTGAGCAGACAATCCAGTCATTCCTGAAGAGCAGTAACACTTCTAACAATTTAACAAAAAAAAATTAAAGAGAAGCAATTTATGCTTTCTTAGGTCAGAAAGTCAATTTCAATTCGTTAAGAACTTTCTGAAATAAAGTAAAAAAAAAAGAGGATGGGGTAATGTTTTGTGAGAGTCTCTTAATGATTTAATGATGCCAACAGGAATAAACAAAATTATAAGAGGTCGAAGACTGGCAAGGAAACACAGTCAGCATATTACACTAAAAAGTTCTATTTTAGGGAATTCAAAATTCGTTTTTCATTGCTGTAAAGCCTATAGACGCGAAATCATATAAAATTCTAGTTGTAGAAAAAAAAAACCAAAAAAAGATTTTCATCCGTAATATTCTCGTCTATCATACCACTGTCCGTACCAGACAGAGAGAAATAGAAGCAAGAATGCCATCATATTCACACTCACCAGTAAGCTAGCTAGCAACGAATATCTGTAAACAAAAAACGAATCAAAAAAATTTTATTCATTTCTAAACAAAAAGTAAAACATCCACGACAACTTTTTTTTAGCCATTTCACGGTTGAAAACAAATCTCTCCATGTTGAAAAGGCTACTTTCTTATTCTATGCCATCTAATATTGGCCGGTTGTAAGCATGTCTGATGTACATACGTAAAGGAACGTATGAATGGAAGGACGACATACACAAAGTATTTATACACAATACAAAAATTCAAGAAATAAACAGCAAAAAAGGAAAAAAGAAGAAGCATTAGAATGTAGCGCAGGCAAATAGTGAAATGAATTCTCGTAATACGAGTAGAGGAGTAGATGGAGTAAAACTGTCTAGTGTTACGATATTCTTTTAGAACGGGTGACCACATCTATGCATAAAATCGTTCTGTAGCTACTACATATCGAAATATGCTTCTAATCACTCCCCTTTTGATTAGATATCTCCCAAATGGATATTATCAACATAGAAATACGTGCTCAATCCCACGCGGACAGAATGACAAAATAGCTATACTATCTGACGGTCAGGCTAACATCCAAGCACTCGGCTCATATAAGATGGACTCGCGAATAATATGGGATTGTCTGTGCAAGCTGTATGAGCTGGAATGGAATCTTTCTGTGTTTGTTCTGTACGTGTGATTAAGAATGGGGAAAGGCGTAACAAAAAATAAATAAAAAAAATTATTAATTTTAAATTAAATAAAAAATTAAATAAATTAAACTTTTGCTGGGTAATTGCAATAGGAAGAGATTTGAGCTATGCGTAAGACCATCCAGAAGTAGCACAAATAGACTCAAAGAACACTTGTACATGGTAAAGATCGCTTTAATAATACATAATACATAATACATAATACACATAATAGAACACATCATCAGAAACTTGTGGCTTCAAGTACTAGGCAGGGAAACGAGGCAGCATTCTATAGTTCGTCATGGTACCAGGATTAGCGGAGGAATTTTAGCACTATATGGCAGAACAGTGGGTCGTATGGTCACAATACTTTAGCTACTTAATACGGTGCAGCAATATACTGTACAACACATTATCGGTGAAGTCCACTGTTTGTGATTGCATATGAAATCTATAGCCATACAATACCTTTTACAATAGCGGCTTTGAAACAGACAGATATGGTTACTGAAAGACCCCTGATTACTGATATATCAGACAGCTGAAGAACTAACAGCTAAAGCAGAACACAGCTAAAGCAGTTGCAATAAGATTGATCTTCTTCCACTACTGTTTTACATTGGCAAAATAAAAAGAAGCATAAATATCGTAGTTCTCTTCAGAGAAATGGGCTTTTATTTCTTATCAAAGGCTATCTTAAAGAGATGTTTCCGCTACGAATACGGTGAAATACAGTGGAGTTTAGCAAAAAGCAGAAAGAGCAGAGCGAGTAGTGTGAGATAAATTAGTGTTGAATTCTTGTTTTCTGATTTTATAATTTTTTATAATTTCCAATTGCATGAACATGTATTTTATAAATACCTATGGCCACCTTATCCAATTACTATAACGTGTGACACGCAAACAGTTGCAAGAGTAATACCATCACTACGAGCCCATTGATTGCAGTCATTATAGTATTTCTCTACTATTAAAATAGTTTTATATTCGTAGTATAAATAGTATGTTGTTGTTGTTGTCGTAGTTGTTTTAATAGTAGTATTGTTGTATTAGTATGTACTCGAAGTATAGTATTGATAAAGTTTTTCTGTAGCATTGCACTGCATTTGGCGATGACGATTTGAATGAAATTGCAATCATTTACAGGCTCTCCAATGTTGTTGCATTTTTTTCCAATTTCCTTGTTAACGTAAGTCTGTGAAGATGAGACTTTTTTTATTTTTTTGTTAAGTAAAGCTAAACAGAATTTAGGAGAATAAGACGCGAGGTAACTTAGTCAGACTCTTATTGTTATTAGAGCACCAGGCTTCTGCTATTTATTTAGCCAGCCTGCCTGTTTGCCTGTCCTTTCATTGGTTTTGTTTTCAGTGATTTCAACGTATTTTTTCTTTGGCTTAATAGTGAGACAGTCATAGTTGTAGTAGTTAATATCGCTGTATGAATATTTGTTTTTGGATTTGAAGTTGAAGATGACGGAGTATCACGTTTTTATTTGTTGTTCGTACTCTTAACTTTCTCCCACTAACGGCTGCTGTTACTGGTTTATTTTTATGCATGGTTGACTGGCTAGCTGTTTATCTCCTTGCTCGTCTATGTCCTGGCACTATTTAGATTTAGCTGAGGCAAATAACAAACAAATGCCCGTCATTGGCTGTATATCTCCACTAGAGTATTAAAAAACCCGAAACCAGGAACCGGTTAACCGGTTTCTTTACTTTTAAAAACCGACCGGTTTCGAATATTTCATATTTTAGAAGTATTCGAAAAACCGGTTTTTTTTTTGTTAAATAATCGGTTTTCTTATTTAACTTATCCCTTGAAACTGATGTCGTCGCTTCAACACATGATGGGGCAGCTGTTATGAAAAAATATGGTAGTAATATTTTACCAGAATCACAGCTTTGCATGAATCATGCCATTCATTTGTGCGTAGTGGATGTTATATATTCCAAAAATCGTTCCACTGAAGAAATTAATGAAAATGAGAAAGAAAATTCTGATGATAATGATGGAAATAAAGAAGGGGAAGGTGAAGAAGAAAACAATATTGGCATTGACATAGATAGTGCCCTTACTGTCTGCTCTGAAGTTGGAGAAGTTGTGGCAAACTTACGAAAAGGCGTAAAAATTTTCAATAAATATGAAAAGCAAAAACGACTTCAGTATTTTGTAAAAAACCAAGAAGGTAAAGAACTTAGATTGGTATGTGAAGATGGAATTCGTTTTTAAGAATATGGAAATGCGTGAATCATGTTTTGATGGACTTTTCTTTAATACCATTCTCACCTGTCGAAATTGAAGCTTTAGAAAATCTTTGGAAAACTTTGCAACCATTAGAAATAGCAATTAAACAATTATCTAAGGATTCTGTAACACTTATAGAAGGAGAAGCAATTCATCAACTTTTATTTAATAATTTATACAGAATTAACACACAATATGCGCAAGAATTATGCAACAGGCATAGACTTACTGAACGTAGAATTAAAGTATTTAACACCCTTATTGTGTACCTAAATTCAGGAAAGTGTCCAACTAATTTCCATATTTTGAATTATTCCACCAAAGCGGACTACAAGGAATTTGCTGTCGATTTGTATAACCGTTTATTTACTTGCAATGATACAGATGATGAAGTGGTAGATTCTGACCAAGATTTAAGTCTTGATACGGATAATCCCAGCAGCTTAATTTTTGATTTAAATAATACAAAATAAACAGTATACAAAATCTAAAAAAAATCATAAAACCACATTCATCATTATATGATGATTTCATATACCTCGACAAATGCAACAAAAGAACAGAAAAAATGGAAAATTTATATATGTATGTAACTGTCTTTTGATTATCTGCCCAACTTCAACTTTCAGCGAGCGGGTATTTTCAACATCCAATTTTATTAAAACTAAACAAAAAAACCGGTTTTTCTTTGCGGTTAACCGGGTTTTCTTTGCAAAACCGTATTCGAAACCGGTTTTTTTAAATGTCAAAATTTCGAATTATTCGAAAACCGGTTTTTGGAAAATGTCGGGTTTTTGAATACTCTAATCTCCACCTTCTTTAGTTGGTTGGTTAGTTGTGAAATTGCAGTAACATTTGCTCAACCAAATTAAATTGAGTGTTGGAAACTGTTGTGATTTTTTCCTTTCTTCCTTTCGATTCCTGCTACTTGTGTTCTTATGGCTGTGTTTTAAATGCCAAATTTAAGAAAGAAATCTGTTGTTGATCTTAATTGGCTTTGGCGGATACGTTTTATTGTGTTAATACAATACCATTCAAACAATAGTTTTCAACTAATTAATGAAATTAATTTTAAAAGAAAATAATGCCGGTCTGAGGGCCAATCATCTTTAGACATTCAGAGGGGACATAATTTCAGCAATGTCAACAAGACTATTAAGGCGTTTTATAAAAGTTTGGTCAAATATGGAGTTAAAGCCAAGTGCATTTGAAACTCAAATAAATAAACAATGACTAACCATAGAGTGTTTAAGTCTTTTAAAAATCCCATAAAACTTTCCATAAACCGGACTACAAAGATGCTCTATTGCATTTAACTATTCCCCAATCCGACTTACCATGCAAAAAAATGACAGAAAACTATTGAACACGCCCGTCAGTGACCTGTCACTACAACGTCTCTTAAGGACACCAGTTACAGGTTCTATTTTGTCTCATAACTTATTGAGTCCTAATATCAAACTTTCAATAGATTGCCAAAGGTTCCTACCTACATATCAATTCAACCTTTCTTACAATGTCTCTTCATCTTTGTCTGAATTATTATTGCATGATTAGCACATTACAGATTGGTACAGTCAGCCTATTGTTGAAGTTATACCGGAACTTTGAAGATTTAAGATACAGAGACTAGTAGGAAAGTATTCGGGATATAGGGGTTGGGTTTAGCATGTAAGCACTATCGATTGTGAATCGTGCACGCTTATGGTGAAACTTAAGGGTCTTTTAAAAATTCCCAAATACGGTTTAGTATAAAAATAAAAAAAGAGGTGGGTGACATGACATGTTTTTCATAAATGCTTCAGTTGAGTTTTCTCTTTATTAAGTAGAAGTACATAAGCGTCAAAAACTACTTGTAGTGTAGTGAATTACTCGATGAGTTACTTCAAATTGAATTACTTTTGCTCTTTAATGGCTCTTCTAATGATTTCAGAACAATCTTCTTGAATTTAATAATAATCTCCACATATCATTTGAACTTATTTTCCATGAAATCCTCCGTTTAATAGAAACTAATAATCCGTCATCGAAAATCCATTTAATAGTAGGAACTAAATTATAAAAAATTTTAATGAAGAAATTTTTCAATTTTAAGTACAATTATCTGCACAATCAAAATGAATTTTCCTAGCCTCTGTAAAAATATTAGCCAGCCATAGAAAATCCTTATCAAAGACCTTTATCACATGACCAGACTATTAAAAATGTTTGGCAAAGTTAATGCGAAATAAATTCCTGCAAAATATAGTAGAAAGCACAACCGAATTGTGTCGCACACAATATTTTCCAGTCTTTAGCTCTCTATGATCTGAATCCATAGACCAGCTTAAATCTAATGAAGCCGACAATCTATTATCCCCCATATGAGCAATCATTCCTTTTCCAGCAATTCAATGTCTTGTTTGCGAAAGAAGACCAAATAATGACAAAAGAATGTAACAAATGAAAATTGAAAAAACGGAATAAAAACCCGGTAAAAAGAGTAGAGAAAATGATATGAAGGATTTAAATTTTCATTCTTAGAATTTCATTTCATATGTAATGTACGAAATAAGGATTTTAAATTGTCCATACAGTGGCATCACGGTAAGAAAACGAAGGACGAGTAGGTGAACGCAATGCAGAAGGATGCCGTGAAGTAATTCGACAGTATCAGTATATTTTTTATAATCAACAGGAAATGCATGTGCTGCACATTTCCATTTCATTTTCGTTTTGGTTTTATTACTTTCCGTCTGCGTTCAGTCTTTATCGTCTGTCCAATGGTCTTATGATGGTATTGTAGTAGTATAAACAAGGATAATGATTTTTAATAAGAAATCCTTATCAATTGCAAGGAGAAAAAGAAAACACAACAGCAGATGTTTTCTACTGGCATTTAAAAAAAAATTCTTCAAATTTTCCATCAGCAAAATATGAAAAAAGTAACCAGAAATAATATTCTTTCTTAACAATAGCACTGGAGAACTGACCACCATCCCAAACCGCCATATGGTATTACCATATCATTTCCATTTAATTTTAATGGCTTGAGTTGACGTTTATTCTCCAGCATAAGACTGCGACAAAGAAAGTAGGAGTATGAGTGTGATTCTAAAGAAACTTTAATTTATGGTTAACTGCTGGCTAGTAATTTTTTAATTTAATTGTTATCCTTGAAAAATCTAAACATTTTTATTGTTCGTAATTTGTTAACGTTTTTTTTATTTGCTCTTGTTGTTTTTGTATACATTAATGCATGGCTTTACTTTCTTTTAGTTTATATTCTTCAGCTGTTTTCATATTTCATTTTCCACCTCATTTCCCTCATGTTCATATTACACTCAACTAAAGATGCTTCTCTTCACTTCTCGTTCTTTGTTTTTCTTGTTTTTTTCTATTTTTTAATATTTTCATTATTTTTATATTTTTATTATGTTTAGTTCCTTTTTTTGTTCTTTTTTATTTGCTCATGAATTCATATTCCACATGACATTTGTTATTTTTGTCACTTTGGCTTCATTACTTGCATTTGTCGTCAACTGCTGAAAGTTAACAACCTACAATTGTCAACAACAATTCAGCAACAATATTGTTGTTGTTCGAGCCACAAGTACAAAATGGCTTAAAAGGAAGGGAAATTACAGAACTTATTTGTAAAAAGGATAAAAAAATCCTTTTTCGGAAAATTATTATTTTTTCTAACAGAATAGTTTGTAGTCCTTGACAGATTTTATTTCACTTCGAAAATAGAAGAAGCATGGAGAGAGTAAGTAAGAGCATGCGAGACTTGATTGAATGGTTTTAAATAAGTTTTAATTATAAAGGATTTATTTTGATTATAGGGATTTGTAACTTTTATTCCACACCACTTACTCTGAAGTGCAGCCCCTGCGCTGACCAACTTCTTCTTCCCTGATTTTTGTGGAACTTGGTCAGTACAGAGACTGCATTCACTCGTGACATCATAACGGGCCGCTATGCGTGCTCAAGTGAGCCTAACGTAACTTACTCAGAAATATAAATTTAAATCAATAAAGAAGCATTAAGCCCTGTTTATTATACCGCGATTGGAGCCACAATAATTGTCCCTCTTACTCTTAATTATGCTAACTAAAGCGTTAAGTTATTTGTAAAGGCTTTACATGCGTTGGTCGGTGGGAAGCGGGTGTTGTAGTAATTTCTGTTTGTTTTTAGAAATATGAGGCGCTTTACATAGGACTGCAGCATTGGAATTAATAAAGAATTGGATAACGAGCATTCTAACTGACACAATCAATTAAACAGAATACACCAACTGGTGGATTTATAACAACGGCTTGGCTGTCAGCAGTTAAATATCCTTCATTTATTTAAAGGGTACTTAAGACCGAGTCACACTTCATATATTAAACTTTGACATTTCAAAAACATAATGGAACCGAAACGTCCATGTTTGGAAGTTTTTTATGCGTTTTTATCTTTAAATTTTAAAAACAAATTATATTTGTTATATTCTTTCGAATTTATTTAAATGAAATTATTTCTGAAAAAAATCTTTCGTTATCGATCTCTGGCTGTTTGTGTCTATATTTCCTATCCTTTACCATTTTGCTTAATTCGAATCTTTTCAAATTCATACTCTTTGGCTTTTAATTTTTTGATTTTCTAACACTTCCTTTATTAATTTCATTGGTGTTGTTGAAATTTTTATTTGTTTGTTTCACTTCCTTTAGTCCTTTGAGGATAAACTTTAGTAGAGTTTCCTTAAAAAAATTTCATTATTTTGCAGCCTCAAAGGTCCAATTAAAAATCATAAAAGCGAACTTTTCATTTCATTCCTTTTTCCAATGTGTACCATTAACATTTAATGGTCATGGGGTAGACGTTAATGGCAGAGGATATGATACAAAGAAATTTTCGGTTTCTATTATCTTTGTGTTTGTAAAATACCACACTAATAAAACTCTTGAGTGTAATTAAATAAATAAAGTTTACTTTGCTTTTACGTTAACAAATCCTTTAGTTTTTGTTCTTTTTTCTAAAAGAAACAGTAACTCCTATTACTTTTTTCAGGATTGCATTTCAATGCAATTGCAAGTGGAAGATTTTAATTTAAAATTGCAACTTTGTATTTTCAAAAAAAAAAAACGAAAAACTGAAGCCTATTACGCTAATGTAAATATGTTACAGCTACAGCCACACCTTAAGGACTTATTATCATTTCAAAGTTAGAATGATTTCTGCAAAGAAAGTCTTATGAAAATATTGGGTTTCTAACAGCGACTTCCAGACTTTGACGCTTTGACACTGGACGAATAGGTACGTAAACAAACAAAATTTTTGAATTTGGGAGAGTTGAAAACCAAATGAAATCCAAGAGGATTCAATGCATTCCGAAAAAGTTCCCTATTTGTTGTGGATTTTGGACTGGTGAGGCTCTATCGTTCTATATTTCGTTGAGAACAACGTTGGTCATACTATCGCCGTCAACGGCGTGCACTATAGATTCACGACTATCAATTTTTTTTGGCTTAAATTCGATGATATGGACATTAACAGTATGTGGGGGCGCTACGTGCCACACAGTTTATGGCATTTTGGACATTCTGAACGAGTGATGTGGCGGCATGGTCTGCTCAAAAACATCAATCAAATTCAATCTGACTTATGCGTTCGAGTCACAAAAAAAACTTATATTTCGGATGCCCTCCACTTAGAGAATCCATGGCAGATATTTAAACAATGTCATATACATCACACATAATAACATCAGTAGGTCTCTTAAACGAATAAAAAATATGGATGTTATCTCACACTTAATTTGTTTCATTTAAAACAGGAATGAAAAACCCGATGTGTCAACTCCATACTTTGGTAGTCAATGCCTGTCTGTTTACTGGTTTTTAATGTTGTAAAACTTTGTCGATATTCTAAGACCCTGTCAAAACATGAAATGACAATAATTTGCAACCAATGAGGATAAGACAGTCTCTCTGAGAGTTCAAGCTAATACAAACCATTAATGTCTGAATTATATTTTAGAAAAGGATATACTATACATTAACCCATTCAGTTGACCTTCTTCTGCTACTTACTGTAATTTTTTAAGCATTTTGACTTTAGCACCGTCAGCCAGCTATATTGTGTCAACCTAACTGTAGTTTTAATGTTAAGAATAAAATTCTTTTTTTTTACCATGCGGATGTACTCGTATATATGTATATTGTAGACGCCATGCCAGTAACAGTAGCAGGAATATTAAGTTGTATGTCAGTTGTATTAGTAGTAAGAGTAGTATCATACATACTCAGTGAATGAAGTTTCATGAGTAAGTTTTATAAAAGTCATGCCAAACCAATCTTTCGGACACCATGAAACATGCTGTATTAAGAAGTCTGTCGGATTACAACGTGGCGGCTTACTGCTGTTGAAACATAACAAGCCGAACAAGAGACTGATAACTGGTTTCCTTACATTGTGGTTTCAGGTCACTAACGGGGATCTGGGATAAAACTCAACCAGAATTATGCAGAGATCAGAGGAAGTTGGAGGCAGTACAGCAGTTCCACTCTTGGATAAAGATGATTGGAGATAGGGGATTCTTTGAATGTTTAAGCTTTCAATGAGAGGTGGTATTCAAGTTCTCCCGAAGTTCGTTATGAAAATACGTTGGCCGAAGACTGTGAATAGATTGTAATGTATGCTGATCCTTTAGCTTTTCTTTATTTTCCCCTCTTTCTATTTCCCCCATCTCCTTAACAATTCTTTTCTTTTTCAAGAATGAACTCGATGGGCGCTATTCTTCGGTAGAAAGTCCTGGATCTCAGTACATAATTGCCAGTAAGTTTCCATAAGATATCTACTCTATGATATGAAACTTATTCTTATTCAGCAGGAGAGGATATGCATTAGAATTAACACGAGTCAGATAATTAAGCCCATCTAAACATTTAACTCTTTAACATTCTGAGTCCTCAGAGCATTAAAATTCGCCCTCCTTTAAAAACTTAAAACTTCAACTCATTTGTAACTTATGGGGACAACACTCGAAAGTGATTAATCTTTCACTTTGTAATTTGTTGTAATCGCTTCAATTGAATATAAATAACGACGCCGACGACAAATTGCTCGCAAATAGTTGATGAAATTTTAATTTCATTTTAATTGATTGTTTAATCAAATAATAAGGAAAATAAAATATAATCGGCATTAATTGAATGACAAACACACAACGAATTGCGACCCTGCAATGCAGAATTTGCAATGAATATTGGTAAGTTGCACTGCAGCACAACACCACAACACATGTAACATCAATTGATAGGGAATTGAATACGATTGATACGATTTTTGAACAATACTTTAGTGAGCTGCACATACATTAACGAGGTCATGTTCGAAATACAAAAGAAAACAATACCAACAGTAGTGTATGGGAACTGATATGAATTGACATACAAATTCGTGTACGTGCAATATTGAAAATCGTATTGTATTGTGATCTTCATTCAAATCTGTTGAACTGCAGCAGTCTTACACACTCAAATCGATACTATCGTAAAAAGGGGCAAATCAAAATAACCGTAGACTGCACGACCTTCTTTCCTGCTTCGTGCACAAATTCTTCTTCATAGTTTCAAATTCTTCCTTTTGTTTAAATTTTACTCCAGCATGACAGTGGCGCCAAATGACATCAAAACTTTATGAATTTCAAAACACAAAAAAACCGCAATATTTTAGTGGTATTACACAGTTCGAAATTTACTGACAATTTATCCTTTCTTGTTAATGAGGATATTTGTGTTTACAAAACTAAAAAAATGAAATTTTTGTCATCATCATCCACCACCTCATCATTCTTTTTCTCAAGTTATTTAACGTGTTTTTTTTCTTTACAGTTTTTTGTCTGTCCTTCGTGTTATTGTTGGTACTTTTTTGTTTACATTGTCCCAATTAATATGAAACAGAAAAGAAAACCTGATAATCAAGAGTTACTTTTGTAAAATGCTAAATAAATTTCATCAAAAGGTACTTTTCGTTCGTTTTCAGCACTTTTTTATTTGAAAAGCAAAAATGTTTTTTTCTTTGTTTGGTTTTAAAGTGGCGCTGAAATTTTAAACCAGTTCAGATTCTTTTTTCTTTTTGTTTTTCTTTCATCAGATTTGTTGGCTTTTGTTATTTGTTGGAATCTAAGAAACCAAATTAAATATTTTATTGTGTATCATCAGTAGCTCCATACATACTTTCAATCTGCTTACGGTCGCTGTTCAATTCTTTTGAGGCCAACAAGAAAAAAATGGAGGGAGGAAAGAAAACAAAATAAAATCGTGCTAAAATATTTGTCTGACTATAAGATCATCTAGATTGTATAGTTTTTTCGATTTGGACATCATACTTAGTTCGCCGTAAGAGAGGAGACGAACGAACTTCACACAATTCAGAAAACTCAAACCGATTTGATAATGAAGTATGAAAAACGATTCATTCGGAAGTTTGCAGTTCAACTTGTACGAGTGGTTCACGTAATTGTGAAGCTCGAAAAGAGCTTTGAACAGCAAAGAGGCAATAATAATAATTATTACACATTTAGTTCCTTTAAGGAGTATAAGGTTATTACAAAGGATTTCTATTTTCTTATTTATTGCTTTATGCCAGTGTCATTAATCAAGTTTTTCCAGTTACGCTGGTGATTAGTACTTATACTGCAGCAGACTGTAGGATGTCAGGGTTGCTATAGGTCCATCGTTGCCCAGAAAGAACGCCCTTTAGCAACAGCTTTGGTTTACAAAATAAAATCATCACAAGAAATACCGCAGAGAGGAATCCTTAGATGGCAGAAAGTAGGAGCATCGCCTACACTTCTCCCTATGAATTCCTCTTTAAAGAATTTCTTGTGGTGATGATTAATTTATTCACTCATTCCTTTGAAAAGGTAAGGAAATATTTGTCTGGGATTAGGACTTATTTAGAATCCTAGACATTGAAATTTCTATGGGAACAAACGGACTAATAAAAGGGTAATTCGACGTCCACTCTAACACGACACATTTCAAATAAATCAATCGGCAACCGACTGCTGTAGGACCTCAAGGCAAACATAGCCTGCATTTGAGAACAGAACTGGACACTGAACGATTACTGACCATGCTAACTCAATGGAAATGACCGTCGAACAACAATCTCCAACTATGAGAACAGATGCACTCATAAGACAAAGTGGACGGAATGTCTCCAGAATATTGGATGAAAATACAGCATAGTAATCATTGCCACTAGTCGCCGTAGTCTAGTAGATAGCGTGGTGGAAAAAATATTTCTTCTGAGTAAATAAAATTACCATAAAAATTTTCTCAAATATCTGTCGTTCTGAGTCAATTTGAACTGTAGGTCACGCCACCCATGTATAAAATTAACGCACACAACATATGTGGTGTGAGAAACTTGGTCGTAATCCTGACAAAAGGGTTGTAATGACAAATTATGTATGTATGTATGTATGTAATCATTGCCATATTTATGGTAAACTGTCCTCTTAGTCTCCAATTAGGTTAGGTTAGGTTAGAGGACGTGTACTTGTCTATTAAGACAAGTACAGTACCCGGAGGTCGAATTGACCCATTGTACAACGTCCTCCAATTAGTGTCTTAGAAAGCAGATTTCATATGGTTATGAGGGATGTGGTATTATCTGGACCCTATTTGATGCTTTTACTGAGCGACACCGTGAATCAATCAATACAGAATCTCCTTTATAACTGATGAGATGTGAATGAAAGAAAATGAATGAAAGTACAAGGGAGAGAATAGAAATTGTACCTTTAAGGTAGCTTCGAAGATCTTTAGCAGTTGCCTTTGAAGTAAAGGCTGGTAACTTACTAGGCTGGCTTTTGAGAACAAGGGATTACTACTGAGCATTTTATTTCAAGAATATAATGTTAGCGGCAATCTAACCATTCTACTACTGAACAGAATAATTTAACGGTCGGTTATACCCATGACACAACTAAAGGCAGTCAAAAGTCGTTGACAACTGGCAACAGCAAAAGCTTTATTTTCTTATGAAACTTATAACTGATTGTGCGATATTCATCCATCATGATCCGTTTAGAAATTAGTGTGTTCTTTTATCGTTATCGTTGGTAACGTTGCTGCTTCTGTTGTTGTTATTGTTGTTGTTTAACATTTGACTGCAATAAAATATATTTAATTTTCATTTATTTCTTTTATATCTTTTTTATTTTAGTTTTTATCCTTCAAATAGAAATTTAATACGTTGATAAACGTGTCACAAGTTTCACACAAAACTTGTGAAGTACTTCGACAGAGAGAGGGAACGAGTTGTCCTTTGTCTCCCTATCAACTGCTGTGGTTAACACAACCCTAAGTATAAAAAAGAGAAGGAATTGGATATTCAAAATTTGTCCTCACAATTCCTTTTTTGTTGGTTTTCTGTTTTAGATTATAAGTAGCGGAAGTTTTAAATTGACAAGATTATTCAATTCAAACGAAATTTCTCTCTGTGTTAGAATATCTTTTTAAATGAAATGTTTATGGAACAATAAACTGTATTAGTGGTGCTTTGCAATTTGAAATTTTAAAAGAATACTTATTTAAAACATTTTAATACAATACATGATATCCTTCAAAATGTTGTAAATATATAACACCATATATTTCATTGTATTCATAATTGGTCACCCCTTCATTTATAAAGACACTGCAAGTACAGCAAATCACCAGCTCTGCTACATATTTAGAAATCCTGCATGAGGCTTAATACATACAGACAGACAGCCTTGCATACCATCATACAATATTTAATGCTTTTATCCAGAAATACGAGTACATGCACCTTTATTGCATGTTTCTCATATAGTTGAGGTCTATTTATTGTTATTGTCGATGTTGTTGTTGTTGTTTTTATAATAAAAATAATTCAACCATAAAACAGAATGCATTGTTCTTCCACGCTGCTGGTAATATTTTTTGTTTACATGTATGAATGTATGTATCTGAACCGAAAACTGTGTAAATCCTTGTGATTTTCTATGCGTGCATATGTGTGTATGTGTCTCATAATGAAAAATAGAGCCTAGATGCGAACGAAATCGTAGTGTTCAAATGTATGCGTGTACATTGCATGTGTGTGTATATTAAGATGGAAATATTGTCCGCATGTTTGCCTTGTATTATTACTTGTAAAATATCCTTAAGGATCATGCACATGTATAATATTATTATTATGGTTGTCGTTTTTTTCTTGAAGATGTGTTAAGGCAAATTTTAAAATGACTTTTTTAAAGTGGATTTTTATTCATCTTTATTAAATCGTTATTTAATTTAACGGAATGCAAGTTTATACTTGTGTTTCACCAACAAAGCCTTATCACTTTTTCTTAAGTTATATGGTGGTTCTGAAAAGAACCGTTTAGTTACGATATATTATATTGGAACATAACATTCTTCTGTTGCTGCACCTGAGGCAAAAATAAGTCAAATTTATGATTAGGTGTTACATTTTAGTTACCACGAGTCGAACTCAGCTCCTGCAACAACTTACGGTTTGCTGATCCCATATCAACAACGACATTATAGCAACGGCAGGAAATCTTGTCGAGTACAGCTTTGATATCAGCGCGTGCAAAAATTTCTTTTGACATTTTACGTAGTTAGCGGGCTTTCTAACGGCAGAAGTAGGTTAATCATAATCCTACGTTGCCTTCACTTCGTCGAATGCAATCAGATACATTTTGTCATTTGAAGACATGCCTGTAGAGCGTGTGCATGAATTCTATCGATGTTGATACATTTATTTTATGCAATGCATATCGATTTTTTCATCTCAACGTTGTGCGCCTTAAAATGAGTTGCAGGAAATTATTTCTTGTTCAAATGCGTGCAAACAAATGGCAATGCAGATATAATTTCGCCTACGGGCCATCTGTATAAACATTCAGCATTTTTTCTACGGTTGGCATGGGCTAGCTGGTATTTGAGGTCCTCATTTTCAGACTCCAATTGTTTTATTTTGTGTAGGTATTGTTGAAAATTCTTTTCTTCTTACATTTTGACTAAACACAGACTTACAAAAGTTAGTGTGGTGTTAATGTTTTAACTACAACTCGTTGAGCAACTTACGGTTTGTTGGACCCATCATATCCACTCCGCCTTAAGCAGTTCGCAGTCGAGGTCGTAAAATACACGCTGCTTTAAAGATGTCCTCAAACCTCTAGCCGTAACTACCTGGTCGTAGTTAGCTGGTTTTCTGACGATGTCAGTGGGGGAATCATATTCGTACATTTTCTCTACCCTTCATTTCGTCGAATATATATATATTTTGCAGTTTAACGTGCGCTGGGTAAATTCTGCTAATGTTGATAGGACCCCTCTTTATGCATATCACCTTAGAAAGAGGCGAAGGATTGCACGCTCGCGGTCCAGATGTGCACAAATAGCATTGGAGATATTATTCTACCACCCAATATACAGCGTTTTTTCTATGACAAGTTTGGCGGCTTGGATGAGAAGGCATTTTTCGCCTCCAATTCTTTATTTTGTCTCGATGGTAAAGTCAACATTCATGGGTTCAACAAAATCCATTGTACGGAAGGAATACACATTTATGCTGTTTAGAACACATATACGTATATACATACATATTTGTATATAAATCTATAACAAAAATTGATAAGATAAACTCACTATGTAGTCCACTCCATGTTGCTGAAAGGGCAACTTGATAGGCATTCGAATTGCTTTCTTTTTTGTAATGATATTCCAAATTTCAAAACATGCTGCATCGCCATAAAATTAACAACTATTCTCCCAATAATTTATGATTTACTTCTATTTTTTAAATCGTAATTTATACGTGAGTAAATTATAATTACTTTGCCAATCCTCACGATTCTGTTTTCTCGGTGGCATAGCATTTGGCATCCCAACATAACGATATACGGCGGTAATTATATGTGATCGGATGAAATGGTCGGTCGATGTACTTCTCAGAATTGAGTATAAATACCATTTGACATGCATTATCACACTTTTGTCTTCTGTTTTCATTTATCCTTTGACACAAAAAAAGAATGGTCCATAACTACACCTGCATTAATTTTTTTAAAGTTTTTTTTCTAATAATTTTTTAATCTAAGTTTTCATGCACTCGAATCTTAATTTTAATTATTTTTAAAAAGATTTTTCACTCCACCAATATATTTTTTCCTTGTTATATAATTAAATTTGAATTTAAGATTGACTATCAGCATCAGATTTAAAATTTAATTTTAAAATAACGCATCACCATTAAAACAAGCAATTAAAAATTCGGAATTGCAAAAACAAAATACAACACAAAAATTGCAATCTTTCGCTAACTTAAATCGCAATTAGAAAATAAGGAAGTTTGATCCTCATAAAATAAGACACAACAACAAAATCTTGGCAAGTCGGATACACCCACTGTAGCCGAATTTTAAAGTTCATCTAATAAAGTCAATCCACCTTGACTCAGTGGTTCAGAGAGAAATATTCCGAGTTCATGTGGAAACTCGGAGGTCTCTTTCAAGCAAAAGCCTATGTATGTTATCAAAAGATGTGCTGAATTCAACATGGATAGGAGGTATAAAAGACATGACATAGCAATACCGTCTGTTAGGCAGGCCACCATTCGAGCACTCAGCTTTTATGGAATTAAATGAAAGACAGTATTGGACTGCTTGGATTCCAGGTTATGTGGGAGTTGTTGGCAGCGAAAAAGCAGTTTTACTTGCTATGAATAGAACCTACACTCTGCTAATGGGACTATAATTGTACTGTGGAGTGGTAGAAAATGTTGGGAAAGACAAGCACAAACCTCACTTAAATTTTAAGCTCAAAACGCATAGCTCTGAGGTGCTTTTAGGTACCGGTAAGGTAACGATCCTTTGCCTCAGAATTCGAAGAGCAAGACAACGTCAAGTACAGCTTTCATTGAAATCATTATGAGTTATTTTCTGTCTCTAGGCATGATCGCTGTTATCTTCATAATTTGCTCAAACCTTGATTTGAAAAAGACAAAAAATGATTTTGAGATGAAATCCACCAGAGAGCTATTGAGAGGTTCGTGAATATCACCTGCGAAATGAATAAATAACTCGTGACGAGTTATTCATATGGAATTTAAACGTTAAACTGTCCCCAACTTAGACGAGCGAATTAACTTTAAAAATGTAACTCACTTGCGTTAACTAATCGTTTTCATAAATATTTCATTCACTTAAAACCAATTTAAATTTCGTGTGTCAGTCGTTATTAAAGAGCGAAAGCGATAAGACGTGCTATCTTTATGTTGACGAAATTTTCAAAACAATTTGTGCATTATTAAAAACAACAATTAAATCAGTAAAAAAAAACACTTGCATTGTGCATTGTTAAATGCAATTGCATTAAATAAAAACAATAACATTACATACGCAAGATCATTAAAAAAAAATAAAAGAAGAGTGTAAAGGAGAAAAAAAAAAGAAACAAGTATATAAACAATAACCAAAAACAAAAAATAAAAAACCGTAAAAATAAATTCCAAACATTGTTTTGATATTTTCAAACAAACAATAAATAAAAAACAGGCAGCTAGCATGAATACTGCTAGCACATCAAACATTGAAGATGATAGTGAAGACAGTGAATGTGAATGGCAAACGATTAATAATTCCAACAAACGTCGCCAAAGAAACTCACCAGGAACTTACAGAAATAAACGCCAAGCAAAAACAATAGAAACACCAACCTGTTCAACCAACAGATTTGCAGATCTAGATGATGAAAATGCTAGAACTAACAAAGGAGAAAGCTCTACTGAACCTAGACCTCCCCCCTTATACATTCCAAATGTTACCAACGTTAAAGACATGAATCGAACCTTTTCAAGCGTTATACCATCCACTCAGTACACCTACAAGGCACTAGGAGACAGTCAAATCAGAGTTATGGTTAAAACTATTACCTCTTATAGAACTCTTGTTTCTTACCTTAAAATTAAAAATATTAGTTTTCACACTTTCCAGATCAAACAAGATAGGGCTTACAGAGTAGTTATTAAAAATTTACATTACTCAACTAATACCGACGACATTAAGACTTTTATCGAAAAACATGAACATTAAGTACGGAATATTTCTAACATAACGAGTAACCTAACCAAAAAACCACTCTCAATGTTCTTTGTTGATCTTGAACCCAAAGACAACAATAAAGAAATTTATAATATAACACACATAAACAATGCGATTGTTACTATAGAACCTCCACGCAAAATCAAACATATTCCGCAATGTCATCGCTGCCAACAGTACGGCCACACCAAATCCTATTGCCACAAACCCTACAAATGCGTCAAATGCGGAGCAAACCACATCACTGCTGAGTGTACAAAAAATCAAGCTTCACCTCCCAAGTGTGCCAACTGCCAAGAATCTCACCCAGCTAGTTATAGAGGATGCATAGTCCATCAAGAATTAAAAAGAAAAATGCAAAACAAGGTATCTAATTACCACCATGGAAAACCAATACCAAATTCTCAAAATATTTTTTTTTTTTTTTTTTTTTTTTTTTTTTTAATTACAACTGAATAAAATTCATTTAGTAATATTACAATATGAGGCAAATAGTGTGATGAGTAATAATTCATTAATTATTCTCAAGAATGATAAACTATATATATACGAATATTTTTCTAGTTGACAGCTAAGTCCATTGGAAGAGTCCTATGCAGTCTTCTATAGGGGTTGTGAAAAAAAAATATTTCATTAAGATCTTCATTAGTATGAAGCTGAAGTTTTGTTGCGTGCTTTTGTGCATGATGTTTTGTTTCCTCAACTACGGTGTTTATCTTTAAATCTCTATGTAGATCATCGTTACGTATGAACCATGGAGCATTGACGATAGTACGTAAAATTTTGTTTTGTGTTTTTTGAATCATTTGTAGATTGGTTTTCTTTGAACAACCCCAGAGCTGTATTCCGTACGTCCATATTGGCTTAATTATTTGGTTGTACACCAGTAGTTTGTTACTTAGAGATACTTCAGAATTACTTCCAAGTAACCAGTATAATTGTCTGAATTTTAATTTCATTTCCTGAGTTTTTTTTTTTAATGTGTTCTTTCCACTTTATTTTTGTGTCAAGGGTCATGCCCAGGTATTTGGCAGTATTAGCATGTGGTATTTTCATATTGTTTATGTATAACGGTAGCTATTTTATTTTTTTGTTAGTGAAGTTCACATGAATAGATTTACTTTCATTGAGTTTCATCCTCCATTTCCTGATCCAAACTATGATATCTGAAAGTGCGTTTTGTACATTGTTAGTGGATTCTTTTTCGTGTTTGCCTGTTGCTAGAATTGCTGTGTCATCTGCAAACGTCGCTATTGTTACAGATGGGGTTATGGGAAGGTCTCTTGTGAACAGTAAGTATAATATAGGTCCAAGGACACTACCTTGCGGTACGCCGGCTTCTATCTTTTTTAGATTTGAATATTCATTTTCCAATTTTACTCGAAAATGGCGATCAGTGAGATATGACTTTAAAATTTTGTAGAACTCCTTTGGTAGATCTTTGTGCAATTTGTATAGAAGTCCTTGATGCCAAACTCGATCAAATGCTTGACCGACATCAAGAAATACGGCTGAACAAACTTGTTTATTTTCTAATGACTTTTCAGCAACATCTATAATTCGATGGACTTGCTCAACTGTGGAGTGACGCTCTCTGAATCCAAACTGATGTTTGGGGATCAAATTACGTTGTTCTATTATGGACTGTAGTCTTTTAACAAAAATTTTTTCAAATACCTTTGACATTACAGGAAGTAATGAAATGGGTCTATATGATGCAATTTCATTTGGTGGTTTACCCGGTTTTTGAATAACGATAACCTCTGCAACTTTCCATTGTAATGGAACATATTGAATGCGAAAACATGCATTTATAATGTATAATAACTTTTTTAAGGCTTTTTCAGGTAGTTTCTTCATAATTTTACCGGTTATTAAATCATAACCTGGTGCTTTTTTTGGGCTTAGGTCTTTATGTATAACGTTTTTTAACTCCTCTATGGTAGTTAGCTTTATACTTTTATTATCTATTTTAAAACTCTTCATAACATTTTCATCAGCTGTCTGTCTTGGCAAAGGTTTAAAAATTTCTTGAAAGTGATTAGCGAACAATTCAGATTTATCCTTGGCATCCTTAGACCAGTTGCCATTTGGCTTACGAATTGGTGGTATATGCGGTGATACTTGATTAAATTGGTTTGTGGCTTTCCACAAACTATAATTTGTATCTTTGTTTGCAGATAGGTTTTTCAGGTATCTAGACATGGTATTATTTTTTGACTCATTTATTAAGTGTTTAAGATCTGTACATAATTTATTAAAAATTTTTTTATTTTCTGAAGTGCGTTCAAGTTGCCACTTTTTTCTCGCCTTACGCTTCTTATTTACGAGGTCCCGTATTTCTTTGGGATATGTAGAGGTGTATGTAGATTTTTGTATTTCCGGAGAGCTTTCCCAAGCCGATGATTGAATAGAATCAATTAAGTTATCTAGCTCATCTTCAATATCGTATTTGGTCTTAAGAGGCGTTTGCAAATTAATTTTTTCATTTAACAAGGTAGTAAATAAACTCCAGTTTGTTTTATTATTTATTAAAGCTGGTGAAGCAGGTTTTTGTATGATATTATCACTAAGTGTCATAATGACGGGTGAATGGTCAGATGAAAGACCACAATAATTTTGTACACATACATAATTTTTAGAAATACCTTTAGCAATATAGAAATCGATCAGATCTGGGATTGAGTTTGGATTTGAAGGCCAGTATGTGGGTTCATTTCCTGAGAAAATTTCGCATTTAAACTTGCAGCATGCGTTGTATAATTCACTACCTTTGGGTGATGTGAGCCTGGATCCCCAAATTTTATTTTTGGCATTGTAATCGCCTCCAACTATGAAATGGGTTCCTAGGGATTGAAGCATATTTAAGTATTGGTGATACTTGATATTATGTTTTGGCGGAATATAGATTGCACATATTTTAAATGAATTGTGGTGTTTTAAATTAATTGAAATACAAGCCAATTGAAACATGTCAGTTTCAATTTTCGATTCTTCACAATGTTGTATGTTTTCTTTTATTATCACAGAGGATCCACCTCTTGCCCGTTCCGCAGGATGGATTGCGTTATAAAATTTATAGCCTTTGATGTTGGCATGTGATTGTTTTGTTAAATGACTTTCTGATATAAGAAGTATGTCAATTTGTTCTTCATTTAGGAAATATTCAAGTTCATGTAAACGGCTTAACAAACCGTTACAATTCCATATAGCTATTCGAAGTGTTGAATACATTTTGGTGGATTATTGATTGGTTTGAGATCTAAGCTCTATCGAATTGATTTTGTTAAAAATTTTTTCATTGGTATTATTTTGTTGATCTAACCTTTGATTAATTTTTTTCAATATTTTTCAAGATTTCGGCTAGGATTCCATTGTTATTTGGATCCTGCGTAGATTGGTTTCGAACTATTTGGGAAAATGTTCTTTTTTGAGAATTTGGCATCTGTGGTGTGGGTTGATATTGAACTATTTGGTTATGACGTTGTTGTGGTTGATATTGTTTTGTTTGCATTTCAAATTGATTTGTTTGAATCTGGGCTTCGATGTTTGGTAGCTCTGACCTTGAATATCGATTTTTATTTCTTATCTTTTGTAGTTCTTTGGCTATTTCGCATCCTCTATAGCTAGCGGGATGGTTTCCCTGGCAATTTACGCATTTGGGTGCTGTTTGGGTTGAATTAGAACATTCAGAAGTTAAATGTTTACCGGCACATTTTACGCACCTGGATTCTCTATTGCAATATTTTTTCGTATGATTAAAGCCTTGACATATTCTCAAAATATGGAATTTGTAAATAATTTAAGCCCACCAATGACACATAATATTTCTTATTCTGATGCAGTAAGAGGCAACAATATATCTAACAATACCAGCGAAAACTCACTTTTGCAAAACATTGAAACCCTCCTACAAAACAAATGGAGATGACAAACACCTTACTAAATATGATGTCATTAATATGTGGTAAACTATGCCAATAGATTTTAGAATTGGAACATGGAACGCTAACGGTCTGCTAAATCACATTCTAGAAGTAGAAACATTTTTGAAAACTAACTTTATAGATATTCTACTAATTTCAGAAACACATTTTACAAAAAAATCATTTCTTAAAATAAAAAATTTTGATTTAATAACTGCCAACCATCCCAACGATAGAGCACACGGAGGTTCAGCTATTCTTATAAAATCTAACAATCTTCTACTTGATAATCCCCTTATTGGACCAATGCTCTCACTTCACCTCAGCCCTGTAAATGCGTCAACACCTACACATTTCCACTCAACATCCAGTAGCTTGATAGACCTTATATTTGTGAATCACATTGACAGGGTATTGTTATATGACCAAATTTCTGCTTCCTGCTTCTCCAACCATGACCTTCTCTTCCTTAATTATAATTTATCCGTAACTCGTCCCGTGGACAAATATATTACGTATCGTGATTTTGGAAACATTGATTATGCAACTCTGAATATTGAACTGGATAGCGTATCTTGGGACCAGGTATACACACTGGGTAATGCGAATGACCAATTATCGTTTATTCAGGACAGAGTGCGTTTGCTCTATGACAGGTGCGTTCCTGTCAAAACCAAGCACATCAAACCTAAACAACAGCCCTGGTTTAATGCGGAAATAAAAGCACTCATTGAGAGGAGGGATAGTGCTTACAGGAGATGGAAGAGGTTTAGGACGGATGATTTGAAAGCTTTACATAGATTTACACGGATGGAAGTTACCAGGAGCATAAGAACTGCAAAAAGATTGTATTATGGCGGAAAGTTTTCTAATGCTATGGACAACAAGTCTAAATGGAATGTAATTCGTGAAATAGGAATAGGCCGAAAATGTCCAAAGGCTGATATTGATGTGGATGTGGATAAGCTTAATGACCAGTTCGTAAATTCTAGGGTCCCAAGGTCTAATGGTGACTTGTATGATGACCTCTGTTGTGTTCCACCACAGTATTCCTTTAGCTTTCGTTGCGTAAATCAGTTTGAGGTTTTGGAATGTATTTCAGAGGTAAAATCAAATGCAGTTGGTTCTGATGATTTGCATCCTTTATTCTTGAAGGCTCTGACTCCTAAACTTTTGCCTTACTACACTTACTTGTTCAATACAGTTCTGACTAAGTCTTCTTTTCCTGAAAGTTGGAAACTGGCTAAAATCCTTCCCATTCCCAAAACTAATTGTGAGTTCAGGCCAATTGCAATCCTTCCTTTTTTATCCAAGGTATTGGAGAATATCATGGCCAGACAAATCGATGAATATCTGAGGGGCCACAATTTCTTAACGGTTAATCAGTCGGGCTTCATGAAAGGTAGGAGTTGTACTACCGCTCTGGTAAATGTAGTTGAGGAACTTAGGTCGGAACTTGATGGGAATAGTGTGGCGTTCTTGGTTCTGCTTGATTACTCTAAGGCTTTTGATACAGTCGATCATGCGGTTCTATTGAAAAAGCTCCGAAAACTGTTTTATTTCTCCGAAACTGCCTGTAATCTAATTTATTCTTATTTGACGAACAGATTTCAGAAGGTTCATTTCAATGGCAATGTTTCGGATCCACTTACTATTAGTAGAGGTGTTCCCCAGGGGTCTATACTTGGACCTTTGCTGTTTTGCATGTACATAAATGATCTACCTGATGTTTTGGTTAACTGTAATGTTCACATGTATGCTGACGATGTGCAGCTTTACACATATACTCCAAGGGAGAATATTTATTCTTGTTTGGACTACCTTAATCGTGACTTAGCAAGGATTGACGGATGGGCCTCGGCCAATGGACTATGTATCAATCCTTCTAAGTCTAAATGTATTACACTTTCGAGAACAAACGGATCATTTGTCATACCTGAATTGAGTATCAGGGGAAATAAAATTGAATTTGTCAGGTCGGCTACTAATCTGGGTATTGTCTTTAATGACAAATTATCGTGGTCTACCCATATAAGTGTCATTGTTGGCAGAATTTATGGCATGCTTCGAAATTTGTGGGCTGTCATTGATTCAACTCCTTTTGTCATTCGCATGCAACTTGCTAAAACTTACTTGATTCCGGTACTTTTATATGGATGTGAGATATACGCAAATTGCAGTTATGATGACAACCAGAAACTTAACCTGGCGTACAATAACATAGCCAGGTATGTTTTCCTTAAGGGGCGTCGGGATCACACTTCTCATTTAGCTTACCTGATTCTTGGTATCAAATTTGATAATCTACTGAAAATTAGATGCCTCCTTCTACTTCATAAAATAATTTACACGAAACAGCCGAAGTATCTATATTGTAAAATTAAGTTTGCTAGATCCCACCGGGGTGTGGGGATTATACAGCAACGATTCAGGACTCTTCTGTCTCAGCGACAGTTCTTTATACACACCATTAGTCTTTGGAATTCCTTACCAAATAACATCCAAAATCTGAGCAATGCAAACGCGTTCAAAAAGGAGTTATTTAAATTATTTTCATAATTAAAATTTTACTCTCATATTTGTAAATTTTGTGATTTAATTTTTTAGGTCATCATTATTATTGTTATTATTATCATTATAATTATTATTATTATTCTTATTATTATTATTATTATTATTTTTATACTTTACCTTCTTAATTTAATTTAATATTTATATACATAAATTAACTTTCTCTAATTTTTTATATTTAATTAATGTTAATTTTGTATACCTTATTGATTGTAAACATAGCACTGTCACTTATAAGATTTAGTATCTTGTTGTGCTATGTAGATCATTATAAATCAAATAAATAAATAAATTTTGAATATAAATAAAAAAAAAAAAAAAAAAAAAAAAAAAAAAAAAAAAAAAATACCAAACGGAGGAACACATATCCACCGAATATTTACAAGCTACCTTTATTAAAATAATAAGTAACAATACATTGGTCTCAATTTGTGCAGTTTATTTTCCTCCCCGCCACAACTTAAAATGCTTGGATTTTGAAAATTTCTTCAATAAACTTGGTCCACGGTTCATAGCCGGTGGCGACTATAATGCAAAACACCCTTGATGGGGATCACGCCTAATTAACCCGAAAGGAAGAGAATTATATAAGTGCTTAATGAAGAATAATCTTTCTACGTTGTCCACAGGAACTCCAACTTATTGGCCTACTGACCCTAGAAAAATACCAGACCTTTTAGATTTTTTCATTTACTCTGGAATACCAAGCAATAGGTTTGATATTAAGGAAAACTACGAATTAAGTTCTGACCACTCACCAATAATAATCTCATATAACACTTCCATTAAAAAATTACCTAAATTTGGAAAATTAATCACATACAATACTGATATGGAATCTTTTTCATATTGGTTAGATGCAAACATTAACCTTAACACCACTATCACAAACGGTACTGAGTTAGATAATGCTGTCGAAAAATTCACAAACCTAATACATGATGCCGCTTTTAGGTCAACGCGAGAAAATAATGTAAGTAATATAAACAATTATGATATATCTTTTGAAACACGCGAACTCATTAGACAAAAAAGACGATTAAGGAAAAATTGGCAAAGAACAAGGAATCCGAATGACAAACGTTTACTTAACCAAGCAACTAAATCACTAAAACTACACTTAAGAGAACTTAAAAATGTCTCAATAAGTGAATTTTTCGATTCTATTAATACCAATAATGACAATGATCACAAACTGTGGAGAGCTACAAAATGCCTAAAACGTCCAACAAAAAGAAATCCGCCGTTCAAGGATCAAAATGGTATATGGTGTAGATCAGACTTAAGCAAAGCAGAAGCTTTTGCTAATCATCTCTACAATATATTTAATATACCTCTGAACTCAAATGTTCAACAATATGACGATGATGTGTTACAATATCTTGATGTTGCCTGTCAAATGAGCTTGCCCATTAGACCTATTTCACCCTCCGAAGTAAAGGATGAAATTAAGCTCCTTAATATCAAAAAATCGCCCGGTTACGATGGTATTGATGCGAAAGTACTAAAAAATCTGACTAAAAAAGCTATTATTCATCTCACTAATATTTTTAATACAATATTAAGAATAAATTACTTCCCATCACTATGGAAATGCGCAGAGATTATAATGATAAAAAAACCAAATAAGAATGAAAATGAAATATCGTCATATAGACCTATTAGCTTACTTAGCATATTCTCAAAAATATTTGAAAAATTAATTTTAATTCGTCTTGGACCCATATTAGAGGATTCTAAACTTATACCAGACTACCAATTTGGTTTCAGAAAAAAAACATGGAACTATAGAACAAATACATCGTGTTGTAAATACAATTAGGGCATCTTTTGAAGAGAAAAAATACTGTTCTGCAGTTTTTCTAGATATAGAAAAAGCTTTTGACAGAGTTTGGCACAATGGACTATTATATAAAATAAAAACTCTCCTTCCATCTAACTTTTACCTTTTTATTAAATCATATCTGCAAGATCGAACATTCTACGTAAAAATCAATGACGAAAGATCACATATTCATGACATCAGAGCCGGAGTTCCACAAGGTAGCGTGCTAAGTCCAGTTCTTTTTTCAATTTACACAGCCGATATGCCTATAATCGATCAAATACATGTGTCAACGTATGCTGATGACACCGCAATAATGGCGTCAAACGAATGTCAAATTACAGCTACAAATTTAGTGCAAAATCAGCTTAATATAATTAATACTTGGTCACAAAAATGGAAAATTTCGGTAAACGCAGAAAAATCGGCCCACATATTATTTACCCTAAGAAGAGATAGTTGTCCAAACGTGATGCTAAATAACACTATAATTCCTAATAAAGACTGCATTAAGTATCTTGGTATGCATCTAGACCGCCGGCTTACATGGAAACAACACATAAAATCGAAACAACAACAACTAAACATTAAAAACAGAACTCTTTACTGGTTACTATGTCAGAAATCAAAACTTAGCATTGAAAATAAACTCAAACTATATAAAGCAATTCTAAAACCTATCTGGACATATGGAATTGAACTTTGGGGGACTGCTAGTAATTCAAATTTAGAAATACTCCAAAGATACCAATCGAAAACTCTCAGGTTAATTACTCAAGCACCATGGTACATTATCAACGAATCTATCCACAAAGACCTCCGAATTCCCACAATTAAGGAGGTTATAAGAACTCATAGTGAAAGATACTTAAAAAGACTGGATAACCACGTCAATACATTAGCAATATGTTTATTAGATGACACGGAAGAAATAAAAAGGCTTAAAAGACATCACGTCTTAGATTTACCATTTCGTAGATAACGACTACAATTAAATTATTAACTTTGCATTTGTGTTGTAACTATGTTAAAAAGTTATGATATCATAAGGACAATATTGTACAATATTCTTCATTTATGTATAATTCATAACTCTAATGTAAATATGTAAATAATTGTAATAGTATAAATTGTTTAGAATATTAAGGTATTTGCTTTAAATGTTATGATATTGTTTGTTATTAATTATTGTTAAAAAGAAGATTGTATCTAAACTTATATTTGTACTTAATAGAGTACATCTACTAATGTAAATTTATAATTTCTCTCAAAATTGCTTATTATCTTTAGATTAGATAGATTGTAATTTTAAATAAACGTATAAAAAAAAAAAAAATTCGTGTGTAACAATAGCCTCAGGACAGCCATAAATTATAGGCAGTCGCCTTTAATTTACTTGGGATTTAAAAAACACTGAACAAATAAAAAAGTACCCAACATTTAAACGCTCTCTTAATGCAATGCAAACTCACTGCATTTAAACTACGGCAACGACATTCAATGGAATGTCTGTTGAGAGGATTATTTTGAAAAACTAAAGCAGGCTGTAAGTATGTACACTGAGCGCCAAAAGTGAGTAAAAACCACTGAAATAATTCATTTTTTAGGATAGCGAGAAAAGTTAATGAGAATAGTCGAATAAATTTCCAAAAATAAAAACCTTTATTTATTACTTATAAAATGTTAAAACAAAAACAACAATTCATGATAAAGGAACATTTTTTATACTTAAGAACAAAACTGTTGTATACTTAAGAACAAAAGTGTTGACTCACTTATGGCGCTCACTGTATATGTATGTTCCAGTATAGATATGTGACATGACTCGGAATTACTTGGCCGGCCAATAGTTCAACAATTACGGCAGAATATGTTTTAAACACGTATTGGCGGCATACGAAATACGATGTTAAATGCTTTCGTAAGCCTAACGGGTTTAATGCAAGCGGGTCAGTGAGCTGAGACTAAACTATTGAATGAGCGTATGTATAGTAAATGCACTATGCCACGTATACCACCTTCATTCCTTTTTTTTTTGTTTTTTGCAGGTCAATTTGAAATATTTGTGGAGAATATTTATAAAAATTATCGTGCAACACATGGGAAGTTTTATTCCATTGTTATTGCAACAATAAGTGGCAGTGTGGCTATATAATATTTTATGATGAATTTCCTTTTTCCAGAGATTTTTTTTGATTTCAATAAAAGAAAAATATAAAGCGAATTGAAAAACTGACTGTGTGTTGTGTTTCAAGTGACGCTTTTTTATTATTTCCGAATTTGTTGATATTTTTTATTTTTTCATTCTTTAGATACAACAAAATCTTACACAAATTAAAATAAATGGAACAGAATTCACGAAAAAATAAAGAAAAACCACCAGAAACAAGCAAAATTGGCTGCAATTGTAACATGACATGAATTGACTGCATGTGTGACAAGATGGAAAGTGGCCGGTAGGCTGTTTGGCTGGCTGACTAGCGGGCAATCCAAGTCAAAGTGACTGATGGCGTAGGGTGGACAAAATTAATGTGTTTTCTACAGAGATTTTCTTCTTTCTCAGTTTTAGTTTTTGCGCTTGAACTCTGATAGATGGCTATAAGGCGACATACAAAACCTTGTCGCCAATAGTTTTTTTACCGTCTTTTTGTTTTAGTTTTTTGAAAATCAACAACAAAAAAACAGAATTTTTCCATTCAATCCTGATGATGGAACGTTTAACATGTAGTTGCCTTTACTAACTACAGTTAGTAATTCAAAGTCCATTTTATTGTATGCTTTAGCGAGGACAATGGACATCCTTTCTTTTGTACTATACGATCGTTTGGTTTGCCCGTTGTTATGCAATTTATTTTGGGATTATTTATGTTATTTGGGCTTAAAACTGACATTTTGTTTTGTATTTTTAATGAACTTAAAACAAAATGCAACAGAACAGTACAGTGCAAAAACAAAAAAGCAATAAAAATCGCATTAAACTATACAAAATTCCCTTTAAGCTATCATCATCAACTACGGAAACATTCAGTCACTGCTGTGTACACATGTCCGAAATGAATTGCGACGCTCTATAAAAGCAAGTCCAGGGCATTAATGCTTCAAAATAATGTCATTGCAAAACAGAAAAAAATGTTTGATACGTTGCCGAAAGAAGCAGGGAGTTACAATTCACGTTTTCATATATGTATGTCTTCAACAAAAAGGGATAAGAATTCCTATCAGTTAAGAGGAGATATGACTGTCACCTATAGATGCCGTAGTCTACTAGGTAGTGTGTCGGTTTAATAGATGTACGGCCATGGCTCAAACCCCAGGTCAGACATCTCCAGCAAAACGAAATATGAAAACAAATTTTTCTCCGACGCCTTCCTCTTAGCAGAGTTCTGGGAAAAACTCTGAGAGTAAATAAAAAAATTTCAAAAACCTGTCGTTCGAAGCCTACTTTAAATTGTAAGTTCCGAGTTCTGTTCCTTAAGGATGTACTTTTAGAGATAGCAAGACATTCAAAACATACGAGTACATATTGGTTAAGTTAGAGAATTAAGACCTGGCTTCTCACACCACTTACGTAATTATTTTATTCATGAGTATCGGAACTTATAGTTTTAAGTAGACTCTGAACAACAAACTTTTGAGAAACTTGTATTTACTCTCAGAGTTTTTCCCAGAACTCTGCTAAGAGGAAGGCGCCGAAGAAATATTTCTTCATATTTCGTTTCGTGTATAAACTGAGAATCTGTACAACATTATTACTGTGACCAGTTTATATTGTAATAATATTGATTGTGTATGTGCTTCCTTTTGTTAGTATATTTTATCAAATTATAAAAAATTAAATAATAATTGCAATCATAATACTATTCATTCATATTTTTGTATTATATTGCATTGGGTGTCTAAACGCTGCAATATTACAAATTTTATTAGTTGAGTTTCGTTTAGTTTTTGGCAATAATTTTTCCATTAAATTAGCTGCAAACAATAATGAGAGTTAATCAATAGTTTAAGAGTCATTATTTAATATACAGGCAGCAGCATAAGGTGTTGAATAGTCAATAAGATTTTGGAAAAACAATGAGCCAAGGGAGGTAAAGCATACGTTACTACGACAGACATCAGTAGTCATCACCCATTAACAATAATCATATGAAAATTTAAACAAAAACTTTAAACTTTTAAAATGATAACGATGTACGTTATATTACTCATCATCATAATTATAACGGTAATGATGATTTCAATAATTATTATAATCAATTGCCATTATGACGATAATAATAATAATGATAGTGATACTGCACTATAAATGCTGTCGACATGTTGTTTGTTGTCTTGTTTGTTGTCTTGTTGCCACCACCACATTATGTGGCTAGTAGCGGCTGACGAACATAAAAGCACTTGCCATATTCAAATAAATTTAAAAGATATTTTCTTTCCGGCCAATAAATGGAATTTAATTTTAAATTTGAGGCCAATTTTACAAAAACCAAAAAAGAAAAAAATATTTACAAAATTAAGCATATTTTGTTAAATTAAATAAATAAACTAGATATGCATGTATGATTGTGTTTATTTGTTTATTGTTATAAAATACATAAATACTTGAATGTGGAATAACTTCTAATTAGTGGTTTAAGTTTCTTTTCATTTTTTTCTGCAGTCAGGCATCCCTCACAATATTGTTTTTGTTATTTCAGCAGCGAAATAAGTTGGAAATCCCACAATGGAATTTTGTGTATTAAAAACAACAAAAGTTTTTTAAAATAGTTTTAAATGTCAAAAAATGTTTGGGTCAATTCGACCTCCGGGTACTGTACTTGTCTTAATTGACAAGTACACGTCCTCTAACCTTTAAATATCATTAACGAGAAAGTTATCAAAATTTTAAACAGTGATAACAAATAATCGAGTTTTTTAGTTCAAACAATGCGTACAGTGAAAGTTTTTTCACAAGCTATTGGACGCTTATTATGAAATATTAACCACCGGACGGACAGAATGACTGGTGACCAATTAATTCTGCGTCTCTTTTTCAAAGCCTTTTGGAAAAATTCAGAGTTGCGACTTGATTTGGAAAAGAGAACAAATAAAAGCCTGTGGAGGCTATGCACTCCTAAGAGTGCTAATGGAAAACAATGCTTATTATTGTAATGGAATGTACATTTTCTGTTTTTTTTGTTTGTTTTAATTTTCAAATATTTTGTTTTGTTTTTCCTTTTTTGATTTTAATCCTATAAAATCTATAACAACAAAAATAATATGATTTCTATTTGTATTTACTAGGCACCATAAAATATTTATTTAGACTACTTCACATATTCATATTCATACTGCTCACCCTTAAAAAGGCATTTATTGGACTTGAATTTCTCTTTTTTCAGTGGCTGGCTGACGCAAGTGGGAATTTTGAGTGAACATATTTATTTTTTCCAACGAACACCAACGAGAGTATGAGAACAAGAGTAATTGCATTTCAGATTAGAATGTAAATACGAATAATTGCTTTAAATTTTTATTTATTTTAGCCGGAATTGAGTTTGAATTTAAAATAATTTTTTTTTGCATTTTCGCGTGACTCAGTAATGCTACTGAGTAGTTGAACGTACAGGTTTAAGCCTTAAATTAGAGTGGGGAGAGTATTGAAAGGAAATTAAGTCGTTACCGGTACCGGTTTAACAACAACAATTATAAAAACAGGGAAGGGAAGGGAAGCATAGCTTATATCAACTAAAAGGTGCATTGAATATATTGCTATTTAATACGTTACCATCCGAGTTATATTATTTTAAGAACGACAGGCAGGAAGATCAAACCGAAATATCATTGTTAAATACGGAAGGATTACTAGCAATTTACAGCAGCTAATTATGATGAAAAACCCGAAGCCATAGTGCCCATCATCTGCAAGTGACTAAGCCGCAGAGCAAAGAACTTAAATTATTTACGATTCTAATACGAATTATTACGAAATTATTGCGTTATGTCTTTAGTTGCTTTATTTGGTTGTGTTTTTTCAGTTTAATTTACCAAGTTTGTCAAGGTAAACGAGTGATCGGTCTAGTGTTGCATGTCGTAGTTACATTGAGAGAAGTGGTGAGTAATTTTGCTGATTTAATCCTACTCTACTATAAATAGAAAATACTTCGAACTGAAGGATACTGTAACCATCTAAAGTAATATAAACTATATTAATTCGTTTGATGCAGTTCTACAAGGGCGTGAAACAGCTTCAAAAACCCCCCAGTGGATTTCGAATTAAGTAACTCCCGCATTGCTAAAGTAAGTAAGTTCTTTGAACATTCATTGTTAGTTATAAAACTCAACCAAACAAAACTAACAAACCAAATTGCGGATCGCAGTTACAGCACCTATAACTTCTAGCAGCACGTTTATTGCCATAGATAATCCAGCAACCTGGAAGTAACCAAAGAAGAGGATGTGTTATCTAATGGAGAGTATATCGCCGTCTGACCTAAATTGGCAATCAGCAAGCCTCCATAATGGTCAAGATCTTCGTTTGAAAGATCTTCGGACGAATAGACAACAGATGAGTACCGGAACTTCCCAAGGCTTTTACGGTAAAACAACCTAAGGAAGAAGCCAAAAGAATATCGTATGATAGTTTCACGGAGTGTGGTGATATCTCACATACCTAATAAGAATTGGAACTTATAGAAGGCTTAACCTTAAAAAAGGCTAAGCATCAGGGTGTCTACAACACTCGTTATCTATACCACTTCCGTTCCAAGACGCAAATAGACAGAGTGTATTTGCAAAGACAACGAATTTTTCTTGTTAAATTCATTCAATTGACGGTTCGGTTTTATTGGAATTGCTGCTGTAGTTCGAGTTGCACTGTACTAAAGATCAGAATTCTGTAGAGACTATTGGTTATCTGAAGTCTTTTGTTTTTGTATACCAGAAACAAGTGCTTATAAACCGATATCTACAATCTGACAATATTAAGACTATCCTAACCTAGAAGAATATCGAATCAAGATATTAGATGACATCCTGAATGCTAATCAGTAGCAATGCAAACATGAAAGAGAGAGTTGAAATCAATTGGCCAACAATTGCAAAAAAGGTGTCGAATGGAATCGATACAAAAATAGACCAGCATACTCGTGCGGATCGAAACTAAAACGAGTCTACTGAGTTATGAGTTACACCTAGTGGAGTTTTATTCACGAAGAGTGTTCCGAAAAACATGTTAAACTTATTTTACTACTAAAATCCAATTGTAATGGATTTTTATTAAGCAAACGAAAAGGAAAAAAATGAATTTCAAAACCTTACTAATAATGGCTGCATATCAAAAGCAATTATCTGAGTATGTATTTCTGAGCATGTATTTCAATTCCATTGATCCATTGAATGCCTTCACTTCAGCACAACATGAATATGAATTTGAAGCAACAACAGCAAATATTATCGACTAAAATATTGGCTAAAAAGCTACATTATTTTGAACAGGCAAACTTAATTGCCTTAATGGGATTAAAACTGTTGCCATGAGCGTCATTGAGAACGAAAAAAGAGTAATAAAAAGGTATTGACAAAAAAAAAAAAAAATTGCCAAAACCTTAAGTTGGTAAGAATTTCAGAAACCAAAGAAATACTCAAAGAGAAAAAAAAAAGAAAAACACTCACTAGTCAATTAACCCGGATCGTTAATGCTTGAAGTTGATGTTGAAAAGCCGGCTAGTTTGCGCCAACCTTTGCGATTCCAAAAACTGCGTGCTTTCGATTCTTTGGGTTGGGCATTTAGACCAACAGGACCGGGATCTTCGACTGCTCTTATCTTGGCACAATTTAAAATTCGGCAACCGCAGGAGGCACCCGTAAAAAAACTCGAAGAATTATGCAAGTCGTCGTTAATTTGCTGCGACTGCTGATGTTGCTGTTGTTTATGAAGATGATGATGATGCAAGTGTTGTTGTTCATGTTTTGTATTCTGGTGTATTTGAAGTAAATGTTTAATAGAGCGTGATGAAGTTGTTGGTAACACTTCAGATGATGAGGATGCAGATGTTGCTGTTGCATATGCATCTGCACTATGACTGTCGACTCTTTGACAGGAACGACAACTTGGTATGGCATAAGCCAAGGCTCTTTGTTGACTTTTTGCAGCTGCATTGCTGCCAGCTGCTGCAGTTGTTATACTTGACAGTTTATTTGAACGTGAACTCATGAGGGCTTTGGTCTTGTGCTGACGAAGTGAACCAATGTAACTAGCACCACTGGAACCACTGAAACCACTATCGAATTCAGCCGCTAGACAAGAGGATTGTAAAAGACCAGCACTTACCATTGCAGAATTGGGTATGGGCGAGATAAAGTCATCTGCTGGTCCTGCCGCCAGAGCCGTATCACATATGTTGTCTACCAACGAAGATGTGAGTTGCAAACGCAGACCTGAAGCTGTGGTAACACTAACAGTGGGCATTGGCTGCTCTTTGTCCGTGGGACTTCTATTGGGTGGACTGTCTGGCATAAGCATGGCCTCTACGGACAAATTAAGCTCGCCTAATATCTTATGATATCTATTTTGTACTCTCCTCAGTTCCTCCTCTACCAGATCTCGGGTCAGTGAGCCAGCCGAATGGGAACTGGCCCTCAGCTGATGGGGACTGGTCATGGCATTGGAGGAGGATGATGTAGATGAAGCGGAAATTTCTTCGTAGCAATTTTCTGGTGTGGAAATATTACTACAGTTAGCTGAGGCCGTCGCACCAGCTACATTATGGCATTGTTGTTGTGTGAGTCTTATTTGATAAGATTCCCGGGTAGTTGGTGATACCAATAACTTGTTCTTTTTGCCTTTCAAGAGAAGAGCTCTTATTGAATTGGGTGGCGGGGGAATGAGATCTTCTTCCTCGTTTGCTCCCTCCATAAGCTCAGCATGTGGTATGTTGGTATGTTTCACAACGGCACCTGGTTCATAGTACGTATATGAATAGTCATTTTGTTGTTGTTGTTGCTGTTGCTGCAGTTGTAAAGAGGCTATCTCTGTCCATTGTCCATGCTGATCCTCAATACTGTGATGATGTTGATTCTTATGATTAGAGCGTCCCAAAGTCTTGGCTTGCCTTAACAGACCACCACCACCCTTAAAAGAGACATGGGGTTCTGGGTCCACGCACACTTCGATGGCATCTAAATTAGCTTCCAGTTGTTGTTGCTGGTCTAAAAGATGGTGATGTTGGTGTTTTTGTTGTTGAAATTGATGTTGTTGTTGCTGCTCCTGCTGTGATTGCCTGTTTATTTCGCGAAATGTTTTGACATTTTTCAAGCTACCAGGTGTGTTGGTGGGACTTACGGTGGAGGGTAAAGACGGTGTAACCTCTACCGTCACGGTATTCTTTTGAAATGATATCGTTTGAGGCTGTGGCCTTTGTTGAACAGTACTGCCAGCACCACCTGTACTGTCAGGTGCTGTCGATAACGCTGGTTGTTGCATATTAATTGTTGTTGTTGCTGTTGTTGCCACTGTATTTCGATATTTAGGTGTTGTAGTACATGATGTTGGTGTTGCATTGTGTTGAACATTTTGCTGTTATAGTTGTTGTCTCACAAAATTACTTTCCTCGTTGTGCTGCCGTTGCTCGTGCTGCAGCTCTGATTTCAGTGCCCCAAAATTTGTGGTTTGTCCACGTGCTGCCAGACGACGTTGATTTTGAGGTTGCTGTTGTCGCGTGTAGTAGTTTTGATACGTTATAATTGCTTGTGTTTGTGTTTGCTGGTTTTGGTCTTTCAGCTTTGAATCCTTTTGTTGTTGCTTGTTTGATTGCGTTGACTGCGGCTAAAACTCAAACAAGCCTCCATGTCACATGATATTAATTTGAATTGATGACAGTTTTTTCAAACTTACAACAACACAAATATAAATTCTCTGAGTTTTCTCCGGTTCAATCTGTGCAATCGATTAATCGATTAGAGGGGGGATGTTGCATGATTAAACGTTTCGTATTGGCCAGATGATCGTTATCAGTTGATCGCTGTAATTGAAAGATTGATAGAAATGCGTCATCAATAGAGTGTCTAACGACAGAGAGAAAAACAAATATTTTTTTGAAACTAAATTGACTGAAACTCAAAAGTAATTTTAGTGCAGAATGTTAGATCGATTAAATTGAAACGAACTTAAGTAACAGCCATCAATCAAAGAGGCAATTGGGGACAACTATTTTATTGTATACATACGGGCAACTATTTTGGTAAAATATAAGAGTTATTGTACTATTGTTACCATATACATACCGTATTCAATATTTCTAGAACTCTCTAATTGCATGCAATAAATATTAAACATTCGTTTTGTTTACACATTTCAACAGATTTCTTGTGATAAACCCTGGCAATTAAAATTTTGAAAATTGAAGACAAAGACTCAAAAGAAAAAAATTATTCATACGCTACACCAACATGTGCGGTTGAGGCGTACATATGTGCTCATGTTTTCTTTTCACTCATACATCCCAAATAAAAACGAAAATTGGTTTCTATGGAAAGAAGCCCCCATTGGTTTCTAATGAGCATAATACGTTTTGAAAAATCTCTTCAAAACTAATTCCAGTCCTCACCAAAAATTCTGACGAAAACAAACTTCCATAAATGTCAGAAAATTTGTGGCTCAGCAGTCACTGTGGTCAATGTCATGAAAATCATGAGATCAATGATCACTTATCTCCCATAAAAATTTTTATTCTAAACTCTAAAACTGTTTCATTACGTGTTCTGTAGAGTATCGCAAATTCTTCTTACAGTTGCCATAGTTTTCTAACATGTTTCTGCTTAAGTTTGTGTTCTTATAAATGAAAGCAGCATTCGTTGAAAAATATTTGTACAATCAACTAATGAATTACAGTCGCTATTAGTCAAAGGACAGACATATAAATTGTTAAGTGAAATACACAAGAGTCGACTTAAGAAATACAGCCAGAGAAAGAAAAATAACTCAACGGAATTGATTTTTAAAAAATTAAGAAATTGGGACTGATTAGGATGAATATTGGCTATTTGATCTTCAAAAATTAGAAAGGTTCAAATCCCCTTCAAACAATTCATACAGAAGTGTCTTAACATCAACGACGAACGTGTTAGGAAGATCAAGCAGTAATCTCTCATCCACTACAATAACTTAATAATTATTTTTTTTGGTTTTAGGCAACGACAGACGGCAACTCTATCATTTTAGAATCTTCTTCAGAAAATGCCATTAAAGAGAAACGAAGGCAGCCACATAAGAGAGATTCTATGATCCTTAAAGGCTTTTGAAATATGTAATTATAACAGCAAGTTGAATAAGAGAAAAGGGGAGCATTCTAGGTGGGGTTCAAAATTTATGATTAAAAAACGAACACAGCTTCTTTGATAGAATTACGTACCGATGACGTCGCCAACTTGAAATTCACACCAAATGGAGACTTTTTCGGTATATACTGGAAGCCTTTAGATATCATGCGAAGTAGTATCGCTCCAAATTCAATAACTATGTTTCTTTATGAACCCATTCCCATACCATGAAGTCGCCGTAGTCCAGTAGATAGTGTGTTGGTTTATTAGACGTAAGGCCACTGTTCACCCAGTTCAGACTTCAAAATTGGATACATAGGCGGCTCCTGACTATTCGAACTCATTCCGTTGAGGCTAATCTAAGATCTCTAACCTTTTTATGTATTAGTCATGGACTGGGTGACAACTCTGGAATGAATTAGAAGGCCTAATTGCAAGGTCTGGTGCAAAATTAACAATAACCCTTTTACTTGAGTAACAGAAGAGTCTAAACACACAAATTCACAGTACCAGACTACTATTTGACATACATAACATGTATCTCCAAGTTGTATCAGAAAAGTAAAGTTATTTCCCGCTATTGATGAATAATTTTAGTCGGGTTAGACTTGGACCGAAAATGATACCAATTTTATTATGAATTTAAGAACGTAGAGTAGAAGAAATGTAACCAGTTACATAAGTGGAGGTTTTTATAGGAAACTGAGCAATTGATGACAATGCATGCGTGGTTGGGAATACAGCATAATAAACGTTCAGTGCTTTAGCTATGGTGATGCGTAAAAGCAGAGGACAGCGTCTTACATGTCTTGGATGGTGTCTTCAGCTGGTTAACTAGTATATATAGAATATCACAGAGATATTGTGCGCAGATTCGGTTATGAGGTTACGAGGTATGAGGTTCTTGTTCTACTTGACTGAAGTTAGCCTGTAGCAACCTTTGACGGAACTAGAGGGATTTCTAACACTTTGACGAAAATAAATTTGTAAATAAAAATGTTATTTGTATACAACAAATTGAACGAACAAATATGCATTAAATGAACGACAAACGTTTTGTAGAACCAAAATTCCCATCATCTGGCATATGGGGTAGCGCAGTGAAACTAAAATTTGACGACAACATTTATTGTACGTCAACACAACTTGCAACGACACGAAAATTCTAATTAATTTCGCAAAAATAGAAAATTTCCCAGCAACAAAATAGAATAAAGTTCGCCAAAAAAAAAATTTCCAAACAAGCAACAATAACTACATAAAATACTAACAAGTTGGAGTAACTTTCCATAGTAGCCGCCTTTAAAAGCGGGTATTTAAATGCGCGTTGAACAGTATTTACACCAAAAAATTGGTTGCAAGTTTTCTGAGGGAGTCGTAATGTTTGTTTGTAATGAATGATTTACATCCTTGTTGTTTTTGTTGTTGCTATTGTTGTATTTTAAATGGTTGACATTCATTCAGTCATTCGTTTAACACGCATGCGGCTGTATAGCCACTGGTTGGCAGGATGGATAGCTGCCGGGATGGCTGACTGAAGTAAAGTTACTATGGTTATGCCATAGTTTTGTTTATAGTTGTTCTTGTTGGTGTCATGGTAAATGATTTCTTTTTTGTTATTTTGGGTGGAAACTGTGGTTTCTTCTTTTTGTTGAAAGGATTCAACAACTCACAGCTTTCAGCAGCAACGACAGAAACAAAACAGTTGACACTTAATCTTTTTATTATTGTTAATTGCAGAGCAACAGAATTCTGCAATGTGGCACAAACAACGCAGCACAATGCACTTCTAAAGGCCATGTAGTATGCATCGTTAATACGAATAGTTGTACCGGCAGCGAGGGCGTGGGAGATTACATTTTGTTGTATTACATCCGAAAAGAGTTGTAATTTAAATGTAATTTTCGTTATATTTTCCGAGTATTTTGTCATTCTCTTCTTCTGCCACATAAAGTGGGCAAACTTTTAACTCTTTGTTGTGTAACGTGTTATTTGAGGTTTCAATTTTAGTGTGGCACATTCGCTTCATCGAACATTAATTAAAAATATTGGATTTTAAATGTGCCCCGATAAACACATTCAATAGAATAAATAAGAATGCTGTGCTAGCCTTTAAATGCACCAATTTCATTGCGTTTGTTATTTATTCTCTGCCTCCTCTATCTATTGTGTTATAAAGGATTACGGTAGGAAAAAAATTTTTTTCAATTGCCTTTGTTGCACAATGCAATATTAATTGGCAATAAATAACGCAACAGTGCAGATACAATATTTGATGCCACAGAAAATATTCCAACGAGAGTAATAAAGTCAATTTAATTTAAAGGATTCTTTGAGGTGTCAGAGCTTCCAGAAGAGAAACCTTTCAAATTAAGAGGAATTGATTCGTTAACACTCAATCTTTTTAAACAGAAAATCCCCTCATAGACTTGGCTTCACCCTGTTTTCGCAACTAGGCTCTCTAAAGAAGGGGAGACAAAACGAAAATGAAATAAAGAAAATAATAATGACGATGATCTTTACTATGGAACATAGATCGCTAATTGAAGTGTTGAGCTTACAAGCACTTAACGAATTTTCTAGGATAGTTAAACTACGAAAAGTTTTCTGCACATATAAGCCACTTCTTCGTGTCTCAGAAGCCAGATGGCCAGATTTCAGGGTATTCTCTATTTCAGATGGATAAGAATTGCTGTTTTTAGAAAAACTAATCTATCAAGCAAGGGAATCGTCGTTTGTATATGGGTATTAATTGAGTCAACTACTAAAGCCAGGAGCGTTACGATTATACAATGTAATCCATCAACTGATTTCTCTTCGCTTTGGAGAAAAAAGAGGATTTCTACATCAGTTTCAATGTAGTCAACAGGGGCAAAACTGTTATCATTCTTAGCGATTTCGAGAGCAGCGATAACAGAAGCATGTAATCGATAATGCGTCAATAAGGAATCGAGAAATTTCTCGGATTAGTGGAATTACACAGCCCTGCAAATTTGGACTTTTTTATGCAAATAAGATGGCTCCAGGTGTTTCCGAAGGCATTTTGCGCGCTGAACACGAATCTGGTTTCAAAAACTTTCAATCACGTCAGGTTTTCGAGAAAAAGTAAATCTGATTAATTTTTATAAACCTCGACCGTCATATTGGATCCGCCATTTTGAATTTTTTAAATCTGAATGAAGATCTGTAATCAGCGACCCCAAAAACCCCTGAGTAACAATTTTCAAGTAAATCTGATTAATTTTTAAGGACCTCCGTAATGTGTTTCTTTTTCTCTTGCACCCCTTGACATAAACCCACCCCCTACTTTCAGGGTGCATGCAAACAATTTGGCTTTGGGCTCATTTTAAAGAGCAAAGATCAATTGTTAATTTCTGACAATAGCGATGGTTCTAGCACGTCAGTGTTTAGCTTTACAATGTTTCAAAAAAGGCCAAAAACGCTATTTTTAGGGGTTTCAACCCCCTTTTTCGTCTTATTTGCAAAACCCATACAGGGCTGTGTTACCTATTAACATTCTCAGTACTAAAGCTATAGGCCTGCCGACTTTGTTTTCTCAAAATAAATTCTATAATTTTGGTTAAAGAGACGTGAACACTATCCTCATATAACAGAATACTTTTCATATGGCCCAATATATTTAAAAGGTTGATTTAATGCAAGAGTCTATGTTGCTTCATTGGGGGATATATTGATACATAGTTTAAGTTCAAAATATCACTTTTTTTGGCACATCTCAATAACGAAGATCCTCAATAGCTCTCGTTACTGTTACCAAGATTTTTCTCAGGCTCTCTTGACCATCAAGAGGGGATATCATCGACGGCGGGAGGAGGTAATGTCCCTTTTTGAGAAAGACTAGGAATCAAAGAGATAAATTCGTCAGTATACTACATCCAATGCATATATTCATTATGTGTTGAATATAATATCAACAAAACGTGTAAGTTTTCTTAGCTCTGGCGCATAAGTTAGGCTAAATGTGATGGATCGCATGGGGCTTCAGAGCGCATTCAGCATATATATATAGTTGTTCATTGTAATGTGGCAAAATAGACTGAATAAATCACAACTAATTTGACATATGTTGCTTTAACAAAATGGCTATTAAAGTTGGAAAGTCTCTACCAATATTAAAACAGAGACCGTCGTTTCTAAGCAACGACAGAAACGCAAACAAATTTTAAGAATATGATAGAAAGAGATTGAGGTCGCCGTGGTCTAGTAGGTAGTGTGTTGGCTTATTAGACGAAAAGCCAGGGTTCGAGCCCCAGGCCAGATATCAAAATAAAATACAAGAAGTATTTTTTCGGCGACTTCCTCTCAGCAGATTTCTGGCAAAAACTCTGAGAGTGTATAAAATTGCCATCAAAATGTTCTCAAAAATCTGTCGTTCGGAGTCGACTTTAAACTGTAGGTCCCGCCGCTCATGTATAAAATTAACACACACAACATAAGTGGTGTGAGAAACTAGGTCGTAATCCTGACTGAAGGGTTGCAATGACAAATTATGTATGTATGTATGTGATAGAAAGAAAAAAGTACTCCTCTTCGGAATACAAAGAATATCCACAAAAGTTATTTGAACGGTCTTTATCCAATACAAAAATGTTGTCAATTGTCTTCTTGAAAAATTATTGATTTTATCCGTGGTTAGGGTTCAATGTTCAACATCTTTTGGGTAGCTACTAACTGTCGTGCCTAAGTAAGAAGAAAGCTTTCTGTATCTTCCAGAGTAGCGTAAAAATGTCTCCCAATTTCTTTTATTTTTAATTGGAAACTTATTTATTAAGGCATTTATTTAACCGACATAATTATTATTCCCATATTTTATTGAAATATTTCTGAGGATGCAAATTAAAATTCTACCACATCAGCTGCAACTTCATTTCAATTCATGTAAATCCGTCCTTAAGAATCGTGTCATTCGATTAAAATAAAAACAACGTTATTATGAATATTTTTCAATTTCCTGTCGTCAGTTGTACTCCACTGCTGCTGTCAGTCAATTATTGAATAATTAAAAAGGTTCAAGTAAAATATTTTTACAAATTGTTTGTTGCAGCAATTGAAACGCACACGCTGGGGCACAAATGTGTTTTAAATGCGTTTCTCATTTTAAAGAACGCAACACAGTGTAACAACATACAAGAAAAGTACAATGCGATTACAAGACTTGGGAGACAATTGCAAGTCATAGCAATTGCAGGCAATACAGCAACCAAGACAACGACGACAACAAGCTTGGTGAACGTACGTACAATGGCAGGGCAACAGAAACAAGGAAAATATGTGAGTTTTTTTACTTCTTGTTGTTGCTGTAATTGTTTGGCTAAATATTCGTTTAATTAGCAGCAATTAATCTGTAGTGTGGTTGTAATTCATACTTTTCAGTAACAATAAGGCAAAAATAAAAAAAATAAACAACAACAACAGCAAAAAGAATGACTTCAAAACAAAGGCAACAAAACATTGAAAAGAAGCACGAACCAACAGCAACAAATCACATTGTAATTGTGATGCCGGTGTTGCTGCCTGTTAAAAAGGAGAAGAAAATCGAATAAAAGAATGCAACAGAAAATGCATAAAACACATGCATTCGAAGGCATGGGCTTGCAGTATATGTCGCATATGAATTAAAGCGTACGAATGTTGGTTGAAGTACATCTCTTGCTCTCTGGTAGGGTATTACGTTCGTTGGTTTTGTTTATATTTGTTGTTGCTGGACGAGGCATATGGTCGTGTGCCGCAAGCATGGTAAACGTTTCAGTTAATGATACAATGATGAAGACTACCACTTGCAATATGAAAGTGCACTCCGAATGGTATTGTTGTTGTTTTATAAATGCATGTTGCACCAGCCACTTATTGTTGGTCCTGGTTGTTGATTACTTTGGCTATTGTACAGTCTAGTGTGTGATGTCTACAATCTAGAATGTGAGAAAACTATTGTTTGGTGACAACAAATTGCTTTCATACATTCCCTTTATGGATTTGTTGCTCATGTTGTGGAATCTTTTACTATTTTTTACTCTTAGTTCATTATCGACATCATCGCTTTAGAAATTGGTGGTAGTTGTTATTGCTCTTGCTGTGGAAAGTGATAGTGTCAGTATAAGAAGCAAAAGTACGAGAATATGGAACCAAGGAAACAATTTCTTAGTCAAGCAAGCATTAAGCCAACTATTTGTCGTTGTGCGTGTATTGGATACCTTTTAAAAAATTCTTCTATTAGCAAGCCTTTGGAGACCAAAGAATCCCAGTCTTTGACTGCTAAATGTGGAAGAACGAAGCTCAGGAATATTTCATATGAACAGTTTAATGCCAATTTCAGCAGAATTTTAAAATCTGTAGCAACCAACCCAAAGACACACAAACACATGTGCTGTGAGCCTAAAAATATTTTGCCTTCAGATTACAAGCAATTAACACAACTGCCCTTAAGTGTGAGCAGATGTTGAATCTTTAAACTTTTATTTCATCTCTCTAACAAGGCTCCCGCTCATTGATATTTTTAGTTGTTCTTTGGCTTTTTCTTCTAAAACTAATAAAGAAGTTAATTGAAGACAAAACAGAGCGAAAAATATTTTTTAAACATTTACTACCGCAGTTATGAAATTCCTGTGGAGTTTTTATTCGAAAGATTTGTTTATTCTTCCAAGCAGCACTACTCATGCTACGACTACGACTGCTCCTCATCACTTGTGGATTTAATTAATTGGAAAGAGTTCATTAGCTTAGATTGCTATGGTTGTGTTAATGCTCCTGCTGCAGTTTGTGTTTTTGCAGCTGTTGCTGCTATCGCAAGTATTTCACAGTCTAGAGAAAAAGCAATACAGTCTTCACAGGCAAAGTATTTAAGAGGCACAAGTATTTGTATGAATGAAAAAAAAAAAACAAATTCCTATAAATTGTTGATGAATAAATAAAGTAATACTGTTGGTAGTAGTTGAAGCAGATATTTTTGTAAAATTTATTTGAAAATTGTTGTAAATCAAATACAATTTGTGATGATTAATTATTACCATCAGGGAGGAAGGGCTTTTTATTGTATAATTAATAACCATCTGTTGTTGAGAAGAAAGACGACTGTTTCAGTTCAATGCTATAGAAAATTTTTAAATTTCATCAACACTGTGAACTGTGGACAACTACTTGTATAATACACATACATAATCGGCCATTACAACCCTTCAGTCAGGATTACGGCCTAGCTTCTCACACCACTTATGTTGTGTGTGTTAATTTTATACAAGAGTGGCGGAACCTACAGTTTTGATGTCTGACCTGGGGTTTGAATCGCGGCCTTACGTCTAATAGACCAACACACTACCTACTGGACTACGGACAACTACAATTGCCGGCAATTGGCAATTTCGCTGACAGCATCGGTCTGTCCTACCCAGAATACTGCAGAAGTTGCCATGATGTGGAGGAAAGGGAATCGGTAAAACACCTTTTATATGAGAGGCCTGCACTTCAGAACAGACGTTATTTGTTTTTGAATGACAGAACGTTTGAAAAGCTGGGCATGCCTGGCGAACTTGCCACAAAAGGGAACTGGTCAGTTTCATCCGGAGCTAGGGGTGGTCCAAACCCACTACTAGCGGATCATGACATGGGTTTACCACACTCTGGATAACACAATAGACCATATAGCCCACCGATTAAACTATCGGGTGTACGATAAGCTACCCGCTAACCTAACCTACCTTAACCTTCACTGTGAACAACTACGATATCATTGTAACAAATAATCATTTCTGCTAGAGAAAATATACTATTGTACATGGTTCATGATTTTTGTCCCATGATGAAATACTTAAAACCCATGGGGAAATCACGGGTATCTTTCAAGCGGAATAATTTTTCAAATTAACCTGGACAAGAGATAGGATATAGGAATACTGTACTATACAGCTAGGCCTCCATTTCAGTACTCGGCTCTTATAAAATTAAACCGAAGATAGTCTGGGGGTCATCGCCTAAGTAAACAAGCCGGAACCCAACATGTGGAAATTATCGGTAATAGACAAACTGATAGAATAGAGCTGGCGAGGCGCCGAAAGGACCAGAACCCTTCTGTGGAAAGAGGTGGATATTTAGAACGGCATGCTGAACGAAATTTTAGATAAAGATTAAGGATTTTGAAGTAATCAACATTTTGTTTGGGAGAATATAATAAGAGGAGTTATGAGTCATGCATCAGACTAATAAAATCAGTTTTCAGTCATGCATTGAGCTAGCAAGAAACGACCTGAAGTTGATAACCGATTTTTTGACATGGCACATGGAATGTACTTGTCTAAAATGGGGGTTGTCTCTAGCCCAACATATAGATTCTATGACGATGAGAATGAATCATCGGAACGTATGTATTCTTGAAACCCGTGGGGCATTAATGCAACGCAGAATGTATTGGGCATTATTGCCACCGAACAGTTTGTCTGGGAAATAAGCTTGGAGAAGGCTATAAAAGACCTCCAAAGTATAAGGGGAGTACAATAGATCGTATGACCACAGTACTCAGGCACTTTTACACGGTAATACCACAATACTACACATATAATGCAGTGCAGACAAAAGATTTCAGTAAAACATTTTGAGATAATGTACTGAATAAGATTCTATTTGTGTGTCTTTGGTAGTGACGAGTATGCCTCATTTCCTTGAGAATACCTTATAAATAGGAACAACGATTTGTGCCAGCCACACTTCGCTTTTTGAGTCGTGAAATTCATCTTTGCTGATTCATTTTTAAAGAACGATTCCTTGCGACGTAGTATGCTATAGTTTGGTAATTCATGTGAGACATGATAATTAAACATGTTCTAAAAACGTAAGTCCAATAATTAGCTAACAAGCCAACCCGCATTCAATTACAGCTTCAGATGTGATTAAGAAAGCATTCACATTAAAGAATGTTTCAAAGGTAAGAAAAACACAATATTTTTAAAATGTGTACCATAAAATCCCAATAAAATAGGTAAAAAGTATACAAAATAAAATATTTTTCTTCAATAACAGTTTCAAACCAAACAACGTTTTCTAATCCACGCTCTTCGACTCACTGTTTTAGCACTAAAAAATGAAAAACCATTGATACTAGATATCAAAATTTTAATTAAATTTGTGAATAAATTTTTATTGCTTGGCTTAGCATTTTTACTTTAAAAACTCAATAATGAAGTGTGTGTGTACAGTATGCCACACAGTTTAATTGTAACAACACATAAGTTTTATGATCCATTATTAACATGCAGCAACACATGTTTAGTGTAACACAATCAAATTTAAATTAGAATTCCATCTTTAATTTATCGATTATCGAAGGTTTAACTAAAATTAAATGGTCTTCCCGCTTTCTGTCCTTCTTTCTGTTCCCTGTAGCAATAATGATTCTGTTTTTAAACAAAATTCCATACAAATTAACATGATATGGGTTCGTAATGAAGTTTAAGAAGACATTAAGAGCTTCGTTATTATAACAGGCTGCAGTTGTAATAGGATTTTCATATTTTTGATTATTGTTGTGGTTGTTATACAGCATTTAACTTATAAATTTATGTCTGCAACATTTTGTTGCATTTACAGCCATATACGCACATTTAAAATGTGTTTGAAGATTACACGCACAACAGCTCATAGCTTTACTCTTTCAATGTTTTAATGAGTTTTAGTTTTTATGGGTGACAATGAAGAACCATTCGTGGACTTTAGCGGGCAGTAGAGGACAACAGCAAGAACAGTACAGGATAGAGTAGAAGAATAAGTGTTTTATTAAATTTGCTATTAATAATACAGTCTCATAGCCGCTATTGCATTTCGAATTTCAATTTGTTAGAAATTATTAAAGAGGGGAAGAATTGTGACAGTAGGAGAACGGAACGATGTATTATTGGACTTTCACCAATAGTTTAAGTCCATTTAAGTCGGATTTTTTGCAAATTTTAAATTACAATATTCTAAAGCGTTTTATTGATTTAACTTAGGCAGTCGTCTTAAACATAGCTTACTTGAAAATGGTACGAATTTCTCAATCTTCATCATGTAGCCATTTTGTGACACATTCTACCTACACCCTATCACGCTATATTTTACTCGCGAAACTGAGCACAGGATCGATGCATTCGTTCGGAGATGCAAAGATTCCAATCAAAACCATGAGGTTAACAGAAAGTGTTTCTTTACTTTGATTGCAGATTACTTAAAAAGTAACTTTCCATAATATACCCATACTAAGCGCCATTAGATTCAGAAAAATCTTCATGTGAATAAGCCTTAAATTTTTAAACCTGCTCACAAAATGCTCATCAATTTCGCACTTATTGTACTGCCTGTTAGTGGCATACCATCTATTCCAAAAGCCATGTTTATATTAATATCCGTAAGAACCTGATTACATAATTGAGAGCAGCATTAATGCTACATAAATTTTTTTTCTAAAAAGCTATAAACAGGGGCAACATTTTTAATTCACTTTTAATCCTTTTTTGAATTTTAATTTTCCATATAATTGCATAGACACTATTTAACATTTATAATTTATGACATTCGCCAGGGCTCAGACCAATCAATTGGCTTTTAATCATAAAAAATTGGCTTTTATTTTATACAACGTTCAATAGTACAATTGCAAATACAAACCGGCATTAAATTATCAACATTGTACGAGTGACTGTCTGTCTAACCGTACGTAAATTTAACTGTCGATGCAATGGAAATACATATGTTTTTTGTTGCCTCCCTGTATTTTTTTATCGTGTTTAAAACAATTGATTTTTTTTTTTCAATTGAAACGATAATATTTGTCAATGGTCTGTGGGTAAAACATGTGTACAGTAGGAGTCTGTTTTGGCATTCCGGAAGTGTCGGGATTTTGTATTGAGGCACCTTAATGTATTGTGGGTTACTCATGTACTCACTTGTACAATAATTAATTGAGTTTAAAATTACAAAAGGATTAAATATTCATAAGGATTTTATGAACTGAGGAAAAGTTTGATGAAAGGAATTAAAATAACAAAAATAAAAAACAATTTATTACAGTGCAGACATAAAGTAGTAAGCTTACACTTCTAACAAGTTTTGTAAATAGATCGCTTCTTTTCTTCTGGTATTGTATTAATGTTTACATACCAGGGATCATAACCATTTATATGATTGGTTTATCCTTTTCGTTCAACAATATTATAAATGATGTGTATGCAGTACATAAGAGGATGTTGTATGTGTCCTTATTTACACAACGCTACAAAATAAAATGGAAAAAATTGAGTTTCTTCTTTTATCAATTTGTTGCTTGCTTTTTCTATTTGGTTAGTGGCAAAATTTCCATAAAAATTATGCATTACTTTAACGATAGGATGATCCTACATTAAAAATTATTTCAAAATAATATATTCTTCTACAAAGTACACATAAATAGCAGATGTTTCTAACTATTTAATTGACAATATTTATGAGATTATGATGACAATTTAAAGGCAATTTTTTATAACAATACTTAGAACAGAATGATCACAACTGTTGGAAAAAAATGTATTTATTTTTTGTAAGAGGTTTAGCTTTGAAAGCCACAACAGAAAAGATATTGGTCAGACTACCAATGGGCTTCCCTTTTGAATTTGTTGAGGAAAAGTTCGATTCACTCGTCAATCGTGTATGGGTATGTAGAACTGACTGTAGGGTTGCAAGAGCTTTATAGCCGAAACTCAATCCTAGGGGAACGAAATTAGTCCTAAGCATGAGTAGGCAGGAGCTAAGAGCTGTTTTAGAAATACTAACAGGGCATGACGCCTTTAGACAAAGAACTAGCAGGTGAAATAGGGATATCTCTAATTTCTGGAGTCTAGTGGGAAGAATTCATTTCACTTAATTTTCATTTAATTTTGACCTTTAAATAAAAAGACTATCAAATATATTTAGGTAATAAAAAAACAACATAAAAGAAGTACTTCCAGTACTTCCTAACCAGCAACTGGTTTTTGGCCAAATTTTTACAATTTGTTTTTAAAATAAAATTCAAAGAAACAAGAAGAAGAAAAACGACAAAAGTCATTTCAATTTCAAATATTAAGTGCGATAATGTAGTGGCAGTAACATGGGTTCACATTGAGCTCTGGAGGAATGAAAATTGTACTAAAAACTGCACAAAGAAAGGAACACAAAATAATTCTGATCATAAAACAGATAAGATAATGGTAACAAAATGAAAACAAAAACGCAAAAAATACATGAATTTACTGTGAGATTTTCTAAATCGACAACATGTTGTTGGTGGAGAATGAACCACAAAAAAGACAAAAAGAAAATCGAATTGAACAGGTAGTGAGTGAATTGAAATTTTCATTTCATGTTTTATTTTCGTATACAAATTAGGTGAAAAAATTTTCAAATTTCTGTTGTTGAGTTCATATTTGGACACATGTTTGCGTTTCGAAATAAACAAAAGTTTTAAAATATTGCCGAAACGCTTAAAGCCAATGCGGTGCCAAATGTTACAATAAAATTAACGAATTTTTGACACGTTAACAGAGAATCAATGCATTTTAAAGGAAAATACCACGTTAAACATTTAATTTCAGAATAGAGACACTTCTTTCTACAATTCATTAGATTTCTTCATTTAATCCAAGACTGAAACTACCATACTACCAGCTAATGAAGTCCTTATGGCTGTAATCAATTAGGTTTCTTTTGGACTCATAATAAAATGAATACTCATCTTCGGAAAACGGTAAATTGAGTTCCTGCATCTACGCTTAACAATAATTTTCCTGGGGAACAATTAATGACGCCTAAATGCCCTCTTTAAAAGCCAGTACAACGTTCTGCTGCTGCAAGAACATTTTGAATTCTGGCACAGTTTCTCTAAAAACTAAACTTAATATTCATAAAGCCTGTAACAAATACACGTGTATCTGAAACCTGGACAAACAAATGAACAAATCTTACGCAAATATGTGCCTACGTAAAATTTTAAAAACCTAGTTTATAAGGCGAATTATGAACGAATGACTTCTACAAAAGCCTTAACAGCACGGTATTAACACACAAATAATATGGCGAAACACACATGGGGACATAGCAAAACGTTGTAAATCTTTTGAAAAAACATGTCACCACGAAGCACTATAAAGGAATGCGAAGAAGACCTGCATCAGGGAAAAGCCAAAAATTCTCTGCAGAAAAGCCACTCTAAGTCCGGTTTATATATAAATTTCTTCCAGGTAAACTAATCATCCTCCGAATATGATAGAATTTTTATCTCTCATGCTCATAAACAACGCCAAAAATGCTAAACCAAATTGAAGCAAATCATGTGGATGTGAGACAATTATAGCTTTTGTTGGGAACTTCCCAAAGAGTCATGAATCATAAGATATCAAGAAATAACCTGATAACCGGTATTTTGAGAGAGCACTGTAGACTTAGAATACACTTATTTAGAATGGAGGCTACACCTCAAACTCAAAACACAATTTCTGTGAAGATGAGAATGAATCATCGTAACACTATTTTGCTGTAGCTTTCAGGGTTGTTAGCTTCACACTTTCTGAAGATTGGCATTACACAAGTAGCCACTCGACAAGAAAGGATAATACAGTTGGGTATGAGGCACTAAAAGGATTTTGTAAAAGACGGGGTTGGTATCGATGTTACCCGGAGGAATACTCTGAAAAGAATACTTTAAGCATACTAACTACACTCTTTCGGAATTGCACTAAGTTACTGTTTTACGAAATATGGAAAATTCAACACACTTTTCGGAATCTTAAGTCTTAAGATTTAAACTGCAATTTTTGTCAAATCGAATTTGGCCCTTTTTTTATAAAAATAAAATGTTTCCCCCTTGTTTAGTTCACCAAGTTATTGGACCTAAAAGAACTAATAGGTTAATAATTATCCTCGGCTTTCTATTTTGATTAGAAACGTAATTTTCAAATGCTCAACATTTTAAACTGGAATTTATTTCAACAATTTAAATGAAAATTTCATCCGCCAATAAAATGAACGTTTTTATGTATTGCCCCCCCCCCTCTCAAGCAAGTCTTTAAAGCCGTTTTGTAGCATTTTTATGTATTTATATTTGTTGCTATTGTTTAAGTTTAAGGTTTTAGGTTTTTTAAAATGAAATACAATACAAATAAACAAGAATTTAAAAATCTGTTTTAAAATGGAAATCTTTTCGGCAGACCAGACTCCTATACTTTTTTGTTGCATTTTAATTTCACATGTGAATGAAACTGCGAACGAAAGGCGAACAAAAACAGACCAACAACCAAACGATTTGAGTTTTATTGTGTAGAAGTGAAAACATGCTTTAAGTCTCGACTAGTTGGGCAGTTACAACAAAAAATGTTTGTGTTTGTAAAACAATATGGAAATAATCAAATAAAAAAAAAATTGGGGGAATATTAGGGACACACAAGCTACTTTTTCAGTCGTTAAGACAACAGGTAGATAGAAAGGACAACAATACTCCACACCGAGAAGGGCTACAATCTTCCATTTTAGGATATAGTAGTCACTCTATAAAATAAGAGTGTTCTATGAAATCGCACACCTCATCCAATGCTTTAAGTGATACAATAAAACTGTCCCCTTGTTTAAGTAACCACATGTTGTTCCACTTAATAATCATTTTCTAATATTAAACTTAGTTTTCAAAAAACAAAGTTTCGAAAATTTTTTTCGTACACACTCCTTATTGCCCTGTTGAAATATGGTACAGAGAGTATTCACCAAAAATTTTTCAGGATTATGTTTCCTTAAATTCCTCTCCCAGAGTATATTGTTTTTCTATGTTTAATTTTTCTTGTTGTAGTTGTTACTGTTAAGGTTTTTTGTCGTTGTTGTTTTAGTTTTGAATTGCAAATTGTAAGTGTAAATAATGACAGCATAAATGAACATGTAAATTGTTTATGATATTCATTATTAAAACAATAATAGCAACAACAACAACTGTAAACAGGTAACAATAAGATTTAAAAAACAACAACAATATTTTTAATAAAAAACAAAAAAGGGGAAAAAATTAAATGAAGTGCGTAAAAAACGTTGCAGATTAATTGAAAAAATATTTAAAATAAATTATTTACAGCAAAAAAATTAGAAAAATAGGGAAAAACGAAATTGAAATTTGTTTAAATAAAAAAAAGCAAATAAAACGGGAAAAAGAAAGAATATTTTTTATTAATAATTTTAAATTAAATGATTACGATGTGAAGGTGTTTCGGAATTTACAACCACCACATTTGTTTTAAAAGGGTCTACGGAATTAATACTAATGCTCAAATAAGTTCATGCCGCACTGAATTATATGACTTTTATCGATTTGATCAACCAGGTATTGGCGGCGAATATCAAAGGCGTGTATGGCATTGTTTGTTCAACAAAACCCGAAATCAAAAGGATACGTATTGTTACGAAGACAGAATAAACACTTAACACTGAAGTATTTCTTTCATAACAAAAATTTAATAACAACAAAAAGCTTACGACGCAAAGAATTACAAAAACAAAACCTTGTGAAATGACTTATAATCAGCTCCTAAATCTGTGGGCTTTCTCCGATTGGTTCTATTTAATAGTTATCAGTGCTCTGTTAATAGAAAATTTTGCTCTGTTGACGTCAAAAGTGCCACTGCTGAAATTGTGGGTTTGCGTCTTTGGTTTTTAAATTCAAATTTGTCTTCACACACATGACTGTTTGGTGGTAGGATCTGTAACTCCCAATACTGGTGCTGCAAACTTATTTGAAATTCTTTTGTCCATTAGTCGGGCAGTGACCTTAATTAACTTCATAATGACCATTTAAATACACATTATTTCATATTGTTACCAGATGTCTTCATCTGTAGCACCTCATTCCTTGATATTCTCTTCTGATTTAATTACAATTTCAACTCGCTTGTATTCCACCAAATAAAAAAGTCTGGCACTTAATTGTAATTTCTTTTACCTCTGAGATCACATACACACTCGGATTGTTGCAAAGTAGAATTGTTGACATTGCTTGTGTTATAATTTATTTTCAACTTATGTGTCGACGTCGTTGTCTTCGTAGTTATCTAATTGCTTATTTGGGTCTTCATTTTGTTGCTTGTCAGAAGCTGTCTTCAGTTTGTTAATTTGTTTATTTAATTTCCTATTCTTTTTTGTTTTTACTTTTTTCATATTCCTTTCGTGATATAATTTGGGTATGATGCGATATTTAATTTATTTTTTATTCATTATCTTTTAATTTTTCATTAGACTGTAAGCATGACGAAGTTGCTCTGCCGGGAGATGATGATTTGATGATATTCATCAGCAGACATGTTTGTAACTCAATGAAAAAGAAGAAAACGAAGGACGACTGCTGGAAAACAAGGGTTTGTTGTTGCTGTACACTTATATTATTGTTTTTTGTGTTAATGATTCTTAAAAGAAGTTATCGTCACTAGGGGTTAATGTCTTGTTTTATGATATCTTACAATTACAAAAGCAGAAAAAAAAAAAAAAAATGCCTACGTTTCATTGTTTTGTTCTATTAAAAAAAAAATTTGTATTGAAATTCATATTATTTTTGGGAGTGACATAACTTTTGTCCGTGTCAGGTCAATCTTCACTTGTGTTTGCTTACAAACAGCTTTTATTCTGGTTCCCCAAATACCGTTTTTTTTCTAAACTCTGTATATGGTCTATCTAGGAGGACGCTTCCAAAATAAGCTAAACTAAACTTAGACGGGCGGTAGAAATTTAAATAAAAAGTAGCGAAGGAATAGCACATCATAAGTTAAATTAGATTAACTAAGTTGGATAACATTTCTTGGAAGTTAAAATCCCAACTTAGGTCTAGACATTTGGCCCATTGTGATACCACAATTCAATATTCATCCCAGTCCTTATAGGTGCTAATATAGTTTCAAAATAAATGCTGCGTTATTACTTACTGTGGAGAACTGAATCAAAGGTGATCGGAAGTGAGAGGCTAAAAATATAGGCCTCTTTATGCCAGAAGCTAGGCACTGACACACAAAGTGAACGATAGTCTCCTCCTCCTTCTCAGAATTCGAAATGGAATTTGAAAACGGACTTTCAATTTGTCAGAGTGGATTCCCTCACGAAAGTCCATTCAAACTCTACCTTTATTCACGAATGCCAAATATTTCATAGGATAATTTCGGATCATTTAAAAGTAACTCTTATATGAGTTCTAGGACATCCGTTGGAAATTGTTTTGCTAATGTACTGACTAAAGCTGATAAAGACCTTACAATCTCCGAGATGTTACAGGTCATAAGTGTCAGTTAAACTCGATATTCTCTTGTTGTTGTACAGTGGGATTTAATTTCATTGGAAGTGTGAGGGTACGTGCACTACGGTTACGCTCTCCTGGGCTGATATGAATAAGAAGAGGGCTGATTGTCGTTTTTCCTCAAATTGCAAGGTCATTCATCGCAATACGGCGGTTCTCATAGGATATGAAAGATATGATAATAGAGTTGGCATTACTTTAAACGATTTCTGGAGAAGCTGTGAATCTTAAGAGGGGAGTGCATATTTCATCGCACGGTTTTCTAAAATATTTGATCCCTGTATTGCATACTGATTTTTGGTAACACAATCAACCTCATGCCTGGACTAAGTACGACCTTACCGAGGTATCTAACCTCAGTAGACTAGCTCATGATGACCGCCTTATTAAATACTAAAAGCGTAACCATTGTATGTAATAAATTAAAGAGAAGAACATAAACTTAAGCCCCTACTTCAGACACAAAAGAACAACAAAGTCTTTTTAAAGCTTCTTTAAACAGTTTTCCACCATTTTTTTGAGAAAATTAAAAACAGAAAAAACTTTATTTAACAGGAAATTGGTGATTTCTTTTTTATTACACGATGACTTTGGTTTTAATTTATTTTTTGTTGCCCATCTTTCTTTTTATTCATGCTGGCTCCCTTAAAACACAGCACAACACTGTATAGCACAACGGTTCTGTTCCATTTAAAAAGAAGAAATAACACACAGGAAAAAATGCAACATGTTGAACATAAAGTTGCAACAACGACAGTGCATAAGGCAGTGAAGAATGTGTGTGCGTGCTTCAGACGAAATGTAAAGGATTAGAATTTTATGAGGATATCACCTCAAGTTATAAGAAAATAAAACAAGCAATGCACTTCTTTTTCTTCCTCTTGTTTTTCTTATTTATGTCTATGTGTTTACTGTGTTGCAAACACTAATATTTACCGACCCCTTTCACTTTAGTAGGTTACACTTTTATAAGCAGCAATTGCTTCCTCTGCAATTTGGTTTTAATAAAGTAACAAGAAAAATAACAACAACAGCAACAACTTTTCTATAAATTTTTTCCCGTTTATTCTTCTGTGGCAAGTTGCATGAACGCAAAGAATGAACAACAAAAACACTGTGATGGTAGCTGCCATAGGCCAACCAAGGCGTTTTCTTAAATTCACAATTTACCACCACCAGTTTGCGGGGCATGTTGTTATTGTTCATTAAATAAAGATGTTTTAAAATTATTTGGCTCGAATACTAATGATTTGTTGCAACTACAAACTCTGTGGTATTATATTCAATAGTCTTTTGATTTAAATTTTTGTTACAGATTGCAACGGCTCCACCTAGTCTATTGCATTGCATGAACGATAACGATGTTGTGTCGTTTGTAGTATGGGCTGTTGCAACGATTCATGTTGCAACGCTTTATTTCACTTTCAAAATTAAGAAAATGATATTTAGACGGCTAAAACAGACCTCGAATTTCTGGCTCACTATCATTGAAGATATTTAAATCTCTGTATGACATGTTTATCCAATTATCACAAGGCGAAGACATTGTTTGGGTGTATAGACCATACTATCTCCTTGTTTAGAGCAATACATGCAGCAACAAGTCGCCAAGGGCATCTGTGCCGTTTGACCCAGACAGTTGATTGGAAATCGGAGTGACGCGTTAAGCAAGTATTCTCATTATTTTCTGGTAAATCGACATGCGACTATGTGGCCCCACATAACCTGTTGAAGATATACAGCAAGCGTCGCCTCATATCGAATCCGTATAACCAGCACAAAGTTTCCATTGCTCTTGTAGTTGATGTTCTCATCACACCACTTATTTCCTAAGTAATAAATTCATAGAACTCTCAGAACTATTCGGAAGCAGCATCTCCTTTCTTCTTGTGGCATCATACTGCTGAAGCGTTGGTTACAATATGTATAACTACGCTTGTGTGTCATTATCGGAGTGAGTTTCTATTTAGAACGTGTGCCGGGTCTATAATCAAGGGACAAGCCCTTGTATACTCTAACGTCTTGGAAATATGTCCAAGACCAAGAAGACAACCGCATGTGGTAGTTAACCGAACTTAACTTGCAGTCACTACGTCACAGGCTACAGTTCTAAATAAAGACTTGCGGTGTGCTTGTTAAGGCATTAATTTTTAATTTATAAGGATTTTATTGAACACCAAACCCATATCCTTTAAATACAAAACAGAGCTTCTGCTGTTGTTGTTGATTCTTTCTTCCTATTGACGTATAATTATGAAACACTTAAAAAGTTCTGCACACTCAGTTGCTTTATTTTATTATTTTATTTCCTTCAGATTGTTTTCAGTTGCTAGTGTTATTGTTATTTTCATTGGGTTTTCTGTCCTTAATGATGCAACCATATGTTGCTATTATTTTTTTGGTTTCTGTTGCTCCTGTTGTTTGTTTACTTAACTATAAATATTGCAAACATCTACACAGTCACACACACAAATACACAAAAGTTGTAAGTTTAATAAAGCTAGTGAAACGTGCAGTACTGTTTTGGAAATTGTGTGTGTATGTACATATGAGTGTAATAGAGTTTGTGTGGCAAGTAAAAATATAAAGAAAAGAAATGTAGAGAATGAAAAGTAAACACTGCCTGTAAGCAAGTCATCATCATCAGCAACAACTACACTGCAATTAATATGCAGTACCTGCAACAATTTGAGGCAATGAAGAAGCAATTACCTTACTTCCTGCTAATGCTTTCAATAAATCAATTTGTTAGAAAACTAAACGGAAACAAAACAACCAATCGAAGGAGTTGGAAACTGTGCTCGTATTAATGATTTGTTTGTTCGTTCACTTGTTCGATCGCTCAACTTATTCGTACGATTGTTTGTTCTGTTGCAGCACGAATTTATTATGCAACTCCGGCAAAAGTAACAGAGGGGATAAGAGGTAGTTTTTAAAAACAAAAACAAACAAGGAAGCAGAGTAAATTTAAAAAGAAGGATTTAAATGTACTCGATAGTGTTTAAGGGCAAATGTGACAAATCGTTTAATTTGCCACACTTTGTAAATTTATCTTAACGTTGTCCCCTTTTTCCCGTGCCACCATTTTTGCCACAATTATACTTTCACTACCACAACCATTTCATTTTTTCTTAAGTTCTTCTGGGTGAGTTGTTTTGAAAAACAAATCCCTTATGCTACATGTAATAGAGGATTGTCCGTCCTTTTTTCTATCCTACAACACTTCTTAGAAGAATTGTAATTGATGTTTGTAACACAAAAAGGGCGAGTCTTGCAATCACCATCAAATAAGGCGACTGTGTTGGTAGTTCTAATCGGAAGGAGCAAATTAAACCGCGTCTATGGATGAAAATATTGAAATTAAGGGTTGTATTGCAATTCTAAATAGAATTTCGGTTGTCCACTTCTGAAACAAATTTAAGATCACAAGAAGTGAAATATCCAATTAGGGAAATGTATTAACTGTCTGAGAAACTTTCCACTTAGAATGTGTTCCTATTGCTCCTGCAGTGAAAGCATGAGGGTAAAACCTTCCTTTTAAGCGTACTAACCGCTTGTCCAATGACCCATGTAATTCGCATTGTGTTTAGAAAGAGAGAGAGACGAGGATCTTCAGAAGCTTCAGTGTACTGCGCTTTAAAATAGCACAAGAAATGGAACTCCACCACTATAGGTAGGTAAGTCGAGGTGGTAGCGTTGATTACCAAAGCTCACCTGAGCACAGGTAAGCGTAGTCCCTGTACTAACTGAATTCCAACAAATTCCGAGCAAGTTAGTCAGCGCAAGTACTGCAACCATAACAACTCCGATAAAAACTTTGTAAATTTCTTTTTTGGACAGTCAATATCAGAGAAGGAAGTGAAGAAACCATATCCAACAAGAATCTCGTTTCTGTTCATACTTGGCTTGAAAAAGTGGTTAATAAACGACTGACAACCTTCATCTCCCACCCCAATCGCAAAAGTAGAATCAAGGCTACTAGGCAACAACTAAGCTCTGGAAGGATTCGTTTCGATTTTAAGTCAAATTATGATTTAAATATTATAAATTAAATACAATAAATTCATAATTAATTCTTTTAATTATAATACATTAATAATTAATTCTGCATATACAAGTACATATAAATTAAACAAAAACTTATACTGAGATATGTACATGCAACGTATGAGTGATATTCAATTCTATTAATTCCGTATACGACAAAATTGAAAATTATTTTATTGCATACTTTTCTGAGTAATTATGGCAGCACTGACAGTATGGCCGCATAATATGTATATCCCATATTGAATTCAATACTAAGTATACGTATAAGTGATAATAAATTCCAGTAATTCAGTATACGACAAAATTAAATTCATATTTTATTGCATACTTTTCAGGGACATTAATCTACTACTGGTAATATGGGTATGTGTGCGTATAAGCAATATATTTGAAATTAAATTCAATATTAAGTATACTGTCAATATGAAGTTAGTCAATGCCAACAGTAGTGGATATTCAAAAATTTTAACTTTTTTTAAAATTTTTTTTAATCAGTATAAGAGGCATGTCATGTAAACGAAAACTTAATTCCTACACCGTTTAAGCAGTTAGTTAGCGTTTTTTTTATAAGACCAAGACTTAGGGGAGGACACCTACTCATACAGTGCTTTGTGCTGGAATAAGGAAAGTATGTTGTGGTTTTTGGACATAAGATTTGAATCTTTTTATATTATAAGTGACAGTGTGAGTTCGACACAGGAATAGTCCGTCTAAAGAAAGAATACTGTCTGCAGTTTGGAATTGCCTTGCAAGAAAGACGAGTACTACGTAAGAATTCACAATTTTCGGAGATAAATCCCTTTATTTCGCTAGAGCAAAATCCATTGTAGTAGCGATAGAACAGTGAAACACAAGCCACATTGCGACGATAATCCACCAAATCAATAGAGGTGGATGCCCTACCGTCATTATGGAGCACATTCGCTCCGTCCTACTTAACATAAGTGGTGTGAGAAGCTAGGTCGTAAACCTGACTGAAGGGCCAATTACGTATGTATGACAAGAAAAAAGTCCCCACAGGATAATACTCTTGCACAAAGTCCCGATATACATAACTTCAAGAGAGTATTTAGAAGATCATTTGAAAGAACGATTACTTAATCCCTAAACCTCAAACAAAAGTCAACCGAAAAACTTGCTCATGGTGCCACCATAAAAGTTAGGTTAGGTTACGTTAAATGAAGTGTACTTGTCAATTAAGACAAGTACAGTACCCGGAGGTCGAATTGACCCATTGTACTACGGCAACTTTATTGACTCTCAGAGTTTTTGCCAGAAATCTGCTGAGAGGAAGTCGCCGAAGAAATACCTTTTGTATTTTATTTTGATGTCTGGCCTGGGGCTCGAACCCTGGCTTTTCGTCTAATAAGCCAACACACTACCTACTAGACCACGGCGACTTCAGGTAGGATATTTTGGTCCAACGAATAAGTTAGCGATAGAAAGGGGTGATGTCATCGGATACTATCAGGAGAAAGCTTTATAAATAGTACAACAGGAATAGCGTTAGTATGAAATTTCAAAGCTTAAAAAGTCGAGATCGACTCAAGAATATCTACAAACATACAACCACGCATAGAACTATAACTGTGCTAACAAACCTGGCAAGGAGCAAAAAGAAGTGCAGTAAATCATATGTACGAGGAGTCCCCTGGTAAATCGTAGACGCTCCATAGAGTTTATGGAAAATAAATATTTGGGAAAATCTTTTCAAATGATTCTATATCAAGGGAAACTTTTAAACCTGCAGTCCTTTAAAATGCTGTACAATTTATTAACAAATAATCAGCGTTTGTCCTTTTTTCTTGCAAGGTGTACTTGTACATTTATTTCTACATGTTTATGGTTCGGTTTTTTTTTATTTTTCAAACATTAACAAATGTTTTATTCGTTATACGTTTTTCATTTTCTTTTTAATATTTTTCAATTTTCGTAAGCATTTTCGTTATTTTTTTCTAATCATTGAATGTATGTTCTGGCAAAATCGAAATTAAATTGTTAATGATAATTTACTGTAGTTAACAAACATGGCAAGGAGAAAAAGAACTGCAGTAAATCATGTGTACAGGGGACTCTTTTGATGAATCGTATATGTTCAATAGAGATTATTGAAAATAAATATTTGAAAAAGTCTTTCCAAATGATTCTATATCAAGGGGAAACTTATAAATCTGCAGTCCTTTAAATCGGTGTACAATTTATTAACTCTCCTCTATTGTTTCTGGCAAGGTGTACTCGTACATTTATTTGTACATGTTTATGATTCGGTTTTTTTTATTTTTCAATCATTAACAAATGTTTTATTCGTTATACGTTTTTAATTTTTTTTTTTTGTAAGTTTTCAGTTCTAAGCATTTTAGTTTTTTTTTTTTTGCAATTTTTGAATGTTTTTTTCTCAAAATCGAAATTAAATTGTTAATGATAATTTACTGTAGGTTTTTCTTTTTGTAGCCTTTTTATGGTCGCATGTGACTCTCGTTCCATGTTCATGTTGAAAATGTCACTTAACGGAACACATGCATAAATTAAAACTGAGACGTGTTCACTCCATTCCACAAACACTTGCTGAAAAAAGCATGTTTTTTCATAAGGATTGAATAGACAGAGTGTAAATGGTGTGACGATAACAGCTAAAACACTTGGTTAGCAGGAGTGGAGGGTTTTGATGATTAAGTTAACGAATTTATAATGGTTTTAACAATTAATTAAAATATTCAGAGAAGAAACAAAATTGTTTTTCTCATGTAAAATTGCCAACATAAAGTTGATGATGTAAAAAAATTAAGAAAAACGAAAAAAACACTTACGGTCGCTTAGTTTGGATGTTAACATGACTGGAAATAAAAAAGAAAAATTAATTAACAAATATTGATTTATTTTGTGTAATTAAAATAAGTATTTGCAATTATCGCTTTTATTTAACAAGCACAACAAATTTTACCCACTACTCGGAGAATAAAAGAATGAGAATCCTGTCATACGCAATGGGTGTTTTTAGAACTTCGAGTTGGGAGCATTACTTTTTTGTCAAACGTTTTAACAGCTTTTAAGCACAGGTTAGCCAAACGTCCACGAAACATACATACGTTCATTTTTAGCATATGAAGACCAATTTAAATGCTTAGCGAAATTACATTACAGTTCGGTAATCGTTCTCATTGCTTTCCGTGGACGTTTGATTAACCGGGGCTTTATTTGTTTTTTTTTTTTTTGTTTAATTTGGTTTAACATTTCAGATACACTTGCGTCTGAGCAATCCATGCAAATTGTTGAAATTTCAATAAAATTAACAGTTTTGTTCGTTATCGTGCACTTCGTCCGTTTAATAGTGTACATAATCGTCCGTTTAATAGTGTAAATACTCATCCTCCAGAGCAACCAAATGATGTTGATATTGAATTTCCATTTAAAATTTTGTATCCGATAATGCCCATTTTTTGTTGAATAGGTGCGTCAATATTCAGATAATCCACAAGCATTTGTTCACCATTATAGCCTAGTGTGGGCTGGTGGAGCCATTGGTCAATATGTGTTGAGAAACGTGAGATACTGATGAATGGTTTACGGAAATGATTGGAAATTTTTTCAGTAACACTGCCACAATTGGTTTCGATGAGAAGTGGCTACATGCTACAATCTACTCAAAGAAACTTGTTAATGAAAAAGCAAATTCACGTATTGGTCCAATTAATTGGCCACCAAGATTGAGTGATTTCAAAACGGTCTGAAGCTGTCGCGAACATCCTAACAATATGACAATCATATCATGATGATATTCCAGGTAACGGCAGAACCATCAAACTCTGAGATGAATCCTCTACTTTAGGAAACCTTTTAAAGACCTGCAGGCTCATTATTGACAAAACAGTTTTTGACTCTGGCTAAAGCTGGCTCACAGACATCTGCTAAAATTCCAAAGGAGCTTGATGTATTATTGGCTCTCATGTAATGCTCATAGGGCTTAGACACATGGCGAATAACTTCTACAGAAGCTGCACATACCCGACACTATCCCAAAGAAGAAAAAGGCAGGTTGGTGTCTATTCTTTATATAAAACTTAAAGGAACTATCAATATAAAGCAATTGTATTCTAAGATGCTTCATCAGAAACTACGGTTAGTTTAGTTTAGGTGAAATGGAACGTTGTAGTATCACAATGAACTGTATACAGTCTTAGTCTGTCTATCCAAACTCTATGGGGAGACACCTACCTGGCAACGATATTCTTTCCAACTGATTATAACAAACTTGTCCGCAAACAGAGCCGCTTTTTTCAGACCAAAATTCAACATTTTCGGAAGAATAAACTTTCCTTTAATACTTATAAGTGAGGATAAATTACGGATTTTAATAATCGAAAATACCATTTTTAAGTTATAAACCCCAATTTGTATGGCTTGAAGACATTCTCCTTATTGCAATAAAATTTGATTAATATTTCTGTTGGAAACTTATTTACTGTGATAGAAATATTATAGATATTATCCAGAAATGTATATTCTTGGAAAGGAAAATTTTGATATTTTTGTCATTGCATGCTTATTTTCCGATTAATAAGAATCTCAAGATATGATGTCGTAAGAACATTTATGTTCTCTATTGTAAAATCAAATATTTTCCCAGCGCATAAAAATTTAATCAATTGTGTTGAAAGTTCACATTTGTTAATGCCTCAAATTAAAACCTCATTATAAGCTTAGGCAGCAACAACTTAAACATTTTAAACATGAGCAGCAACTAAAGCTTTAACTTTAAATCGTAGAAAAGCTAACTAAACCGAAGTGGAGGTATGAACCATCAGAATAGAGCCTTTGCGGTAAAAAAAGTGTGTTGCATTAACATTTGAATGCTACTAAAATTGAGTATGATAATGCTGCAATTTGCAACGCGCTTAAATACAAAAGCTTTTAGGCACTAACAACCCATTATTCCTGCTTGAATATTTAAACAGGAATTTCAGCAGTAACACACTACAACATTCAGTTTACCCAAAGGACATACATACTGACATACACACATGTGTATAGTTGCAACCTTCCACCTTCCGCTTGGCGATAGTGATACCTTTAAAATTGCAACATTACATATATGGACCCATTCTGTACATGTAAGCCACATACCGATGATAATGGGTTTGCATTTTAACCCGGGACTTATGGTCTACGGACAGTAAAATATTCGCTTTGAGTGTATGCATGCCTGTGTGGTTGTAGACTTGTAGGAACAAATCTCTCACTTTCTCTTTCGAAGAAAACAAAAACAAAAGCATTAACGTTGTAAACAAAAAAATGAGATCTAAGTCAATGTTGTTACTGAGGAATGGTACGGAGGAGAGTAGAAAAAATTCCATTTATTGCACTGTAAGGGTTTATAAATGTTCTATTAGGCGCCAAATTGTTATGTTGCCCACATGCATGTTTTAAAAACTTCATACAAAAAATAAAACAAAAATTATTAAAAGGCAACAACATGCACAACTTAAGCCCAAGTAGGCTGTTACTAGTTGAGCAATTCAGTTGGGTAGGCAGCCAGTTTACTGCACAATTAATACTGGTTGGCCACTCAGGATTTTATGTTGCCCGTGTGTTTCTGTTACTTTGTTCCTTTGCCTGGCATAAATGATTCAAAAACTGATTTTAGCAGAAAATTATATTTTGGAACACCGTTGAGCTTCAAAAAGAAAAAAGAAAAACAATTCGTACAAAAATAGAGTTACCAGATATTGTAAATTTAAATCTGGAATAGGAATAGACTTATTCTTATTTACTTTCTAATCGCAGTCGAATGTAAGAGATTGTTTACGGTATTCAAAAATATGTAAGTTAAAACTTAAGACCCTTTCCACAATGACCTATCTTTATACTTCAGAGCCATGGCAGCTACTTATGTTTCAACTCCTACGTCGCAGTATTAGATTCAGCATCATTTATGATAACTATTATTTTGCCCGGATCAAACTTATTTCATGACTTGGTGAAAAAGTTTTATTCTACATTTAAAAAAACTCAGATCGGACTATTTGAAAATTACCTTATTTCTATAGAGGCGTACCAGTTTTTATTTCGTATTTAAATTTGTTCACACACTTTGTCGGAGCATTGTTAATTAAAAACTATATAATATCAGGTAAATGACCAGACACAACAACGTGTGTTGAGGAGGATCTGGATCAGTTGGAAAATAATCATAATTTTCATCGAAGAATGATACACATTTCTAGATGTATGGGTGCGTCAGCAAATAAAAAAATTAAGAATGACATTCCCAAAAATCGCTGTTTGGTGTGGATTTTAGGTTGGCGGTGTCATCGATTCATATTTCTTCAAGAGCGATTTCTGGCAAAATTTCTGAGAGCAAATAAAATTACTATGAAAAGTTTCTCAACAATCTGTCGTTCGGAGTCGACTTTAAACTGTAGGACCCGCCACTCATGTATAAAAATTAACACACACAAGATAATTGGTCTGAGAAGCTAGGTCGTAATTCTGACTAAAGAGTTTTATAAACAATTTTATTTACTTTTAGAGTAGTTGCCAGAAATCTGCTGAGAGGAAATCGCCAAAGAAATATTTTTCACATTTCGTTCTGTTGGTGATGTCTGACCTGAGTTTTGAAAAGTGGCCTCACGTCTAAATAAGACCTACTAGTCTACGGCTACTCGTTTTCCTGCGTTACAACCATAATTGAAGTCATTGCTGTCTACTTTCCAAAGTAATATTTTAAACTTGGCAACACTGACACATTTGTTCAAAAATAAACCGAAAATCATTCTTTAAACTTAAAACAATTAAACCGGCTTGTCCATTAGCTACGCTAACAGAGTAAAGATAATAGACAGAATAGCTTTAAAACACAAAAAAAATCACAAATTGCCTCCATTGGCAGCTGTTCCACTAAAACTACCTTCATGTGCACAAAATCCACTTAAACATGTATGTGCACGAAATCTTGAACGTATCCAAACTGGCTACAGCACAGGGTATACTAGTTGTATGTATGGTTATGGAGACTCCATTCAAAAGCTAACGTTTGTTACTGGCTGGTGAGTAGGTGGGTTGGTGTGAGGGTATGTTGCAAACATGGCTTTTTGTTTTTTTTTTTTTTTTTGTTTTTTGTTAGACAATATATGTGTAGCACCTGTTTTAACACACCAAAAAAACCTAATTATTGTTATTAAATTATGGGTAATAAGCGGTATTTCGTCGTGGAGCTGCAACATTGAAAGATAAGTGCGCAGCATACATTCTCATAAAATGTAATTTTCCTTATTAGGCGCCAAAATAATCACTATTTGAATAAGACATGAAGGGAATTAATTACTCCACATAATACTCTTTAGTAGCTATAGCTAAGCCCTATGGGACAGCATGGCTGTGTGTCAAAGCGGCAAATAGGCAGGCTGACTGAATGAGAGCATTTAACGTAATTTAATCAATTTTTCATTAACATTTCACAGCACGTTGACGAGTTAGTTGTGAATTTTTACCACAATATTTTGGAAATGTATAAAATCAGTCTCAAAAAGAAATCGAACAAATTCGCTTAGGTCCATCCTGGATTTGCAAGAGGCAATCATACCAATTTTTTTGCGTATCCTGTGATACGATATCAGATTCATTGTTTTAAAACCAGAGCTGGGATCTGAGTATTATTGCATTTTGTCTAAAAATTTACTGTTAAAAGCTAGGTTAGACACTCTTATTAAGTGCGAGACGCCTCTGTCAGGTACTTCGCACAAAAGAAAGTTTATGAGTCTGTCTGACTTCAGTTAGAGATTCGAAAGGGCAAGCAAATTGAGTCTTAGCCCATGACAGCTCATATCACAGGGATAAAACCTTTGTAGTCTTTCGGAATTAGGTCGCCTCTGAAAAAAACGTTTTATTGCTTTTACCTGTACAACAAACTACATTATTGTGGAATGTTATCTAGAGAAGCTGCATCGACTGACAACACTTTTTATCCAGCAACTTGTAGTTAATGTTCCCGGTTTATGACAAAGTGACATTTACATATTGCTTATCTGTTTATGTATATGCTATGTTGGTGGCGTGATCTTTTTGCCAACAGTGCCACACCAGTTCACAATTCTTCAAAGTGACCCCATCCATTAAGGGTTTAACTAGCCGCTGCATCAGCAAATTTAAACTTTTAGACATTAATGGAAATTACGGACAAGACAAGAAAAAAGAAATACGAAAATTATTTGCAACAATTCCCACACGAACACCATCAACGACACACCAACAACATGTTCTGTATTGCAATTTGATATGACAGGGACAACATTAAAAATATTTCTTTAAGTGATCATGTGCTGTTAGGGGACAACGAGAGTAGATAATAATTAAAAATTTAAAGTCATTTTCGCTTTTGATTTCCTTTTCTTTTTGTTGTTGTTATTGTACAATATGTGTTAGAGAACTTTGTTCAAAAAGCTAAAGTGTAAGCTGACACAGTTTACCAACTATTTTGGGAGCATAATTCCATTGAAAAGTTGACAACAAAATTATGGTTGTGGCAACATAGTTTTTCTTCCTTAAAAGGACTTCCATAGAGTTTTGTGTCTACCCACAGACAGTTTGTGCCATACGAAAATGGTCAGACGGAAGTGGCAACTATTTCTTCGTTTCGTTTCGGTTCTGAATTTGTTGAAAAGTTTAATTAATTAAATGCAGTAGTGGGGGGAATATTAATTTTTTGTATAAAAAAATCAGGAAGTGAAACTTGAAAAAAGAGAAACAAATTTAAGCAGAATTTTAAACCATAAACGTAAAAATAAATAAACATACATACATACATAATTGGTCATTACAACCCTTCAGTCAGGATTACGACCTAGTTTCTCACACCACTTATGTTGTGTGTGTTAATTTTATACATGAGTGGCGGGACCTACAGTTTAAAGTCGACTCCGAACGACAGATTTTTGAGAAACTTTTCATGGCAATTTTATTTACTCCCAGAGTTTTTGCCAGAAATCTGCTGAGAGGAAGTCGCCGAAGAAATACTTTTTGTATTTTATTTTGATGTCTGGCCTGGGGCTCGAACCCTGACTTTTCGTCTAATAAGCCAACACACTACCTACTAGACCACGGTGACTTCATATAAATATATAAAAATAAATAAAACGAGATTTTAATTAATCTACGCAGTTCAACAAAAATGGCGATCAACATCATAATGTGGGTAACTATGTCGGTAGTGAAAATCGAAACAACTTCCATATGCAATACATCGGCATGACTGTTTTCCACAAATATGTTGTGATAAATTTAAATGAACGCATTGAGAAAATGTTAAAAATATTTGATATGTTTTTGGATTGGTAGTGAATGTCTCCTACGAGTTAGTGCTGTAACATTCTACTACTTTTCACTACTCGATACTACTCAATACTTTTCATTTGGGTACTTAATACTACTCGATACTTTTAACGGCTTTTTAAATTTAAAAAACGTGGTATTTATCTGTTTATTTGCCTTTTATTATAAAAAATAAATAAATTAGAAAAGTTAACTTTTATTTCAACGTTAACGAATTAAAAAAATAAATTAAATAAAAAATTTGTACTTTGAGTGTGTGCTAAACGGTAGCAATTTACTAATTTTTTGACATTTATAAGTTAATACAATTTCACCAGCTCATTGGGCGACATATATTTTTGACAAATTAAATGAAAATTTTGAAAACTAAAAAATAAAATATTTGACAAATGAAGTTACAAATTCAAAATTTGTTTTAGAATTACATGTAAAAAATCAATATAGCGTACACAAAGTGTTTCTTTTGTTAAAAATGCAGAAGTTCTTGAATGATTAGTGGTATATGTCAAAATTTACTACAGGTAAGAAAGATTTCATTTGGCAAAGAAGAATTGAACATTTTCGTCACGATAAGAAAAAATTGATTGAAAAAGCTTTGTGTTTGTTAGAAAACATTGAAATGCAAAAATAATAATTTTTCAATATTTTCACTTTTTAGTAAATTGCGCCTTTCTGTCAGGATCTGACCAGATTTTGAAAACACTCTTTCACTAGGGACTGACGTTGCCACAATAGCCAAATATTTGTTAGCAAGTTTAGCTAAAAAGGGATATTTATTTTCATTCATTTCCACCATTCTAAAGCGCACTTCTTTCTTTCAAGTGTGTGCCCGTTTATATATTGTTCCAATTCAGCAAATGAATTTTTGATATTATTCTTATTTGCATTTGATTCTTTGTCAAAGTGATCCCAAATAGATTTTTCACTTAAAACCTCTTCCAATAAATTGTCTAATTCAATTTCTACATTTCTCTTCCAAAAGGATATTAATTTTAGGTTTACTAATATTTGAAGCATTTTCATCACTAAATGATTTTAATTTGAATCGAGGATCTAGAAAGCTTGAAATTGAATATATTTCATAAGTTTCACACATATGAAAACGTGTGTTTATATAAATTTAAACAAATTATGTTGTGCTTATTTAACTCAAAAGTATTGAGTACTTACTTTTTAGTATCGAGTATCCAAAAAATTTGGTAAATACTCGATACTCGATACCCACTAATCAATACTTTAACAACACTACTACGAGTAGAGGTAGCAATTGGGAATGTGGAAAATAACACCATCTTCATCGTTAGAAACCCAAAGAGTTTATATGCAATGCAATTAACCTCACTATAGAAAAAAAAGACCTCTTATAAGTGAGATCTCAAAATAGGTTGAATATATCATATTGGAGCAGATAGGTTTTCACTAGTCAGAAATATAATTGAGCTGCAGATGTAAACTTCGATGGGTCTATCCGACTGATGGCAATCTGTAATTTAGACAGCGTTTTCTTTTGATGATTTTCGTAAACAATTTACACAATTTGGAAGATTATCATTAAATGGTAGCTTAAAAAATTGCAATAGCTAAGCCTAGTCCTTGATTCTGTGTTTGAAATACACGTGTAGCATTAAATTCTTCTTAAAAAAGCCCTTCTCACCTTGAAGTTCCAAGATAATTTTGTTCTTTAAGAAAAATTAATTCGAAAGCAATTAAAATTAATTTTTTCGTCATAGTTTTACGCCCCCTTTTGTTGCTTTTCCATAATTTTGTGTTTTCTGCTCGTATGCCTGATAGCGCCTGGGTAAATGAACTACAGATACGATCTGGGCGATAAGGAATCACATGAAAATAACAACAATAAAAAAGAAAGAAAAAACTAAAAGTATACAAAACAAATTCTCCCCCATTTGAGAGAACAAATATGACCAAATAGAGCAACAAAACTTGTACAGAAATGCACAGAACTTGAAGCAAATAATAAACAAAAACAAAATAAAATGAAATAAAATGGAATGGAAAATGGAATAGAAAAACACAAAAAGAAGAAAAATTAAAAGAAAAATGAAAAGAAAATTAAAAAAAAATTGAATTCGCTATGAAACCTTTTTCCTTTCGAAGAATCAAAAGCCAACAAGTCCCAAACAACCAGAGCATCCTACTATCAAACATCCAACCAACAAAGTGTAAATAAAAATCATGTTCTAAACACGTGTTAAACTCAGCTGGCTTAGAATGTTGCAAGCAACAACCAAATATCTATGGTAGGAGCAGCAACAGCAACACTAGTAAGCAAAGAAGACAAAAGAAAGTTAAAAATCTTTGAGAGTCAGTATAGAGTGGAGAACTAATTGCAGCTTCAGAAAGTAAAAAAATATCAAGAAATGAAATTTATGCTACCACATACCACATACTCGTCTGAAAGAAAGTGGGAAACTATAGATTCCTACGATTACATCCAAAAGCTGTGTGCAGCTGCCACTACTTGTTTATACTGTAGTAATGGGCATTTTGTATATTAAGTTTGCATCTTTTACTCTGGGATTCCTCTTTTCTATTTTTTCCCCTCGACATATAGTGAAAGTCGAAGATAGGCAACATCACTTCCACATCGTCATCATCATCTATGTATGTTAGCGGATGAGCATCATATTAAACAATTCATTTTTGATTTTATTTTTTCCTGAGCTTGATGACAAGCGAAAACGTTACAGAAAAAGTAGTAAGAGATTGGAAAAAATATGTTTAATTCAATGGCATACAAGTGGCAAGAAGCAAATATACGAGCAAATCATAAAGCAAACACAAAAACAGGAAAACACACATTTTCTCGCATAAAAATAGAGAGAAACGAGTTGTTGTATCCTTTTAGAATTGTTGATGTGAGATTATAACGCCATAACCATCTCGATTTTCTCTTGATGTTGTCATGGATGAGGTAACAAACGTCGTAAAAAATATGGCAGCCACTCTGTAGGCCGACAGTAAGGTGGGAATACCACATCTAAGGTCGTCTAAGAATGCTGGTTGACTTTAGAGGAGATATCAAGACGTTCGACGTTCACTCTCATATGAGTTCCTGAACACGAGAAAATTGAAAGTAATAACAGAGCATTCATACTTGCATATGTTGATACAACAGAAAATTGTCATATCTCTAAAGAGCTCCAAACAAATTTCATTCGTTTGCAAGAGAAAGGCACGAATCCACTGGATATGGATATACGATAAAGTTGCGTTAATCATGTCCAACGTCTAGCTTAAAAACAGTGTCAATTATAGCAACTTTAAAGGGATAACGGCCATTGGGTGATTACGCCCGGGATCTTAAATCTTCTGCAACCACGGGGAAAATGAGGAAACTACAGTACAGGCATCCAGAACTTTTGGCAGAACGCCGCTATTCAAAGGCGATTTAAACAGAATTCACATTCTCATACGAGCTGTATGAGAGACGCCAGCCAGGAATTATAACTATAAGATAGCTGCCAATGTAGCCTAGGCTAACCTATCTAAGCAGGCATTTGAAAACTCCGAAATGGTGCTTGAAACAAACTTAATGAAAAGTGCAGATTTTATTACGCCCCGAGGCGAAATTTATATGAAATCTGGACACCTGGGAGAATGAGGAGGATAACTTGCCAAGAGAAATTTCACAATTTGGTGTACCTTTGAAAGATATCGAAAATATCGCTACATTAACACATTGGCCACAGCTGATTGCTTTTTATTTTTAAAACGCTTTTTGCATTCAAACATCACACGTTGTTTGCCAAGTGCAGGAATTCTAACCAGGGTAAACAAAATGCAAAAAAGCTAAGATTTCTCGCTGTTTTATATTTCATTTTCTCAATTTCCAGGTGAATTTCATTATAACTTTTGTTGTTTCTGTACGGAAATGTTTGTGTAGTATTAAGTCATGTATCAAGGCTATCTGTATAGGCTTTTGTGCAGGGAGTAATGTACATGCATACATACATAATTGGTCAGTACAACCCTTCAGTCAGGATTACGACCTAGTTTCTCACACCACTTATGTTGTGTGTGTTAATTTTATACATGAGTGGCGGGACCTACAGTTTAAAGTCGACTCCGAACGACAGATTTTTTGAGAAACTTTTCATGGCAATTTTTATTTACTCTCAGAGTTTTTGCCAGAAATCTGCTGAGAGGAAGGCGCCGAAAAAATGCTTTTTGTATTTTATTTTGATGTCTGGCCTGGGGCTCGAACCCTGGCTTTTCGTCTAATAAGCCAACACACTACCTACTAGACCACGGCGACTTCAGGGAGTAATGTCCTGTACAGAAACTTGAGTTGATTTTTTTTCAGTTCTGCTTTTATATTTTTATGTTCCAATAGTAGTAAGAGTGCCATCTGCATCAGCATCATTGCCAGCATCGCTATACAATCGCTATACAATGTAAGGCTCCGCTATCGTGTAAAGTGTTTAAATGCCACGTTAGGAAAGAGCAAAAGGATTTCGTATCACAAGGAATGATGATGACTTTCGTTGCTAAATAAAGCAACATACAGTAGAAAAAAAGAAAGAAGCAGAAGTGAATGATTGTAGTTTGAGAAAGGAAAAAGGAAAGCAAAATTTAAGCAAGCAAAAAAAGCAGCTCAAAACAAATCCAACACATATTCAAACAAATAATTTCAACAGAAAAGTGTACTTCAAAATAGCGGTGAGCGATGATCACCATCATCGTCGTCGATATGCTCAATTACTAGTAGCTAAGGTGCTCCCCTAGCGCAGTAAACCATTGAGTAGAGAAATGGAAAAAAACTGTTACAAAAGAAGAATTCAGAAATTATTTGCAAGAATTTTTATGTTTTGCACCCTATTTGCAACAACACCAACAATACAAGAATACACATACAAATGTATAGACATATGTAGGCAGCGTAATCTATAATTTTATTTTTTACTCGTAAGTGGTGCAATTGATAAGTTACTTAATGACAAACTTTTGTTACCAAAACTAAAAATCCTGAGGTTCCCAATGACACACTTGAAGTTAATACTGATGACTCAAAGATGTGTGAGGGTTAAAATTGTTAATTATTATAAAGCACCTGACTACTGCAGTATTATCCATACAGAAGACATGGGTATTTTGGAAGCTGTGAGATGATTATTGGAAGGCGGAATTTTTCAGCCAGGCTGCGATTAAGACCCTAATAAACGTAGGATTTCACAGAGCAATTATGGATCATTCAAAAATAACTCTTTTATGGATTACGGGACCTAGGGATATCGGCATTGGTGATGAACTGCCGAGAATGGGTACGAAGCTCGCGATTTCCGACAATTCACAGGGCATAGATATTCCGATTGCCTCAGTGAGGCCCAATTCCGTTGGCAGCAGAAGGGAACGTGTAATATCGCTAAACTCTGATGGACACTATGATGGCAGACTCACTTTTGTCCTTAAATCTCATGGCCATCCATCGTGCATTAGCATACCTACCGCTGTACTTTTGGTAGGCATGCCAAAAGATTTGGCATTCCGAATTAAAAAAAATTACTTCTGCACGAGCTGTGCTTCTACGAAGGCGAAAGAGTCCACATTTTAATTTATATGTCAGTTCCCTGATATTGTCATGAAAAGATGGAGATTTTTGACCTCTCACTGTCTGACATCATTAACTGAGTTCTCTTATAGAAAGATTGCTGCAATAGCAAGATTTAATTTGGATTCGGATTGGTTTCCTCTTGAGAACTCCGTATTGAATATTGTATATGATATCGCAATGCGGGTTTAAGTGGAGGGTCCGCAGCCATACCTAACCTAAATTAACTTACTGCAGCAACACGAAATTTTACAAAAAAAGGTTATGATTTTTAAACAGTAAGAGCAAATCTGAATTCTTCTTAGTTGTCTTAGTGCGTTTAAAACAATGATTGTGTTGAACAAGGTTTATCTACATTTGACACTAAAGGAGATGCTTGTATGGCTTTTTCATGGCAGTTTATTTTACTCTCAGAGTTTTTGCCAGAAATCTGCTGAGAGGAAGTCGCCGAAGAAATATTTTTTTTTTCATATTTCATTTTTGATGTCTGACCTGGGATACGAACTCGGGCTTTACGAATAGTAAGCCAACACACTACCTACTACACCACGGCGACTTCAGGTGGGTATCCCTTATATCATAATGACCGAGGGGGGTTTGAGGTGACCACTTAACTATTTCATAAATTAAAAGTGAAACAAGTGAAAACAAATGCAAAACATCATACCAAACGACAGGTAAAAGCGCACAACAATCCGAAACAAGCAAAGTTAACTTGGCAACCATCTACAAGAAATCCATCCACTCACCTAGCCATCCATACATTTTCTGGCTTTTTTCATTTTTTTTTTGTTTGTTTTTCCTACGCATTTTTATACTTGTTTTATTAATATTCTCTGTTTTCCTTATACTTGTAGTTATTACTCCTTTCTTTGGTTCTTCTTCTGCAGTGTATACGCGTATATTCTCGTATTTCTTTAGCTCTTCACTTCTATTTACTCTCTGTCTTCTGTATCGTTTCCATTCTTTCCTTGCACCGTAAACAGGAAATTCCTTTTTTTGTAAATAAAATCTACACATAAATGCTAGAGAAGTAGAAGAGACATTGGGTGTCACTCCTGCGAATGACTCCAAAGATATGTGCATGTAACAAATAGTCGGAGGGTTTTGGGTTGAAGATGGTGAAATGCATGCGTCAGTACCCTCTTCTTTCAATGCAATGACATTTGAATTTTTTCCCAACCAATGTAACTAACACTCCTTTTAAGAACATATGAAATGATTCGTTTGCATATTTTATAACATTTTAATATTCATTCTGTTGCATGGTGTTAATAAAATATTTTAAAGTTACGCTTTTCCTGCAAAAGTATTTTAAACCAAATTTTCTGTTGCAAATATCATGACGAGGGTTATTCAAGACTAAGCAAAATCGCCGTAGTCGAGTAAGCAGTGCGTTGGATCAGACAACTCAAACAAAGCGAAATATGAAACATATTTCTTTCGGCAACTTCCTCTCAGTAATCTTCTTATAAAAACTCTGAAAGTAAAATAAAGTAGCCATGAAAAGTTTTCCACATTTTTCGTTTGGAGTCGGAATTAAACAGTAAGTCCCGCCACTCATAGACAAAGTTAAAACACACAACATGAGTGATGCGGCACGCTAGGTCTTAATCCTGACTAAAGGGTTGTAATGTTGTAATGACCAATTACGAATGTATGTATATCCATATAGAGTCAAATCTGTCTGATCGCTAAGTAAGTGAACAAATTTTCTCATCTTTCTTCTGCAAATGAATGAAATATTAGTAAATATTCCAGGGAATGGCTCTTCACATCTGTGAGTCGTAAAGCCTTCGTTCTAAATGGCTGTATAGGACATGTACTAGATACACTATTATCATTATCAGAAGGATATGTCAAGTACAGTGTTTTCTATCGAAAACATACTGAAATGCGACTACAGCATTGCTACACGAGCTACAGTTATCACTCGTTTAGAAAAACCGACCACATAGGTTTCTGTAGAGTTTGTCTATAGAGCTTTGGTCTGCCACTTAATATCGATTAAACGAACTACTATTCTAGGCGACTAAAGGGATTCCTTCAGCGACAACAAAAAATACTCCTTCAGGTTTTCAGAGAATATTGAAATATGAACCCTTTATGGGGAGCTACAGAATTATTATGAGCTAAAGTGGTGTGATTATTTAAATAAGTTAGAAGCCCAGAGAAGACAGACAATCGTTATAATAATTTCTCTCCAGGCAACTTTCACTATTCCCGGTCGCACCAGAGAGACTGACATCAAAAAACAACATCACAAGAATACCTGGACCACTATTTGTTATTATTACATGCAACACAACATGTAAGAGATTACTTTTGTTCAATGATTTATGGGAACCTTAGCATTCCGGAAACAATGCAGAGAAACGATGATGGACAAAAAGGAACAAAAAGGAACAAAACAAAATAACTTCTCGATTCGTGCATCATTCTTCAGAGATGGTTAGAAGTTCGGCATTCATAGGATGTCTTAACTTGTGAGCAATAAGAATTGTAATGAGCGATTGGGGTTGAGAATTATTTAGATATCGAAATGCTCGAGCAATCATGAGTCTGAAATACGTTGAGATTTATCGTATTCTTCTGTATAAAACTTTGAGCACGAGTGCCAATTGCGTCTCAAAGTAGAAGTAGTCTGCGGGAATATTTAAGGGAGATTTTCCTGTTGTTTTATGAGCTTATGTGAATTGAAAGGAAGACAAAACGAACAGAGTACTGCAGACTTTGCTTTAGAAGGGATAGTTAATCTCTTATTTTCCAAATGGACACAGAGCACCATTGTCAACGCGAGTTTATGTAACTCATCTATTGAGGGGTCCATTGTTACTATGCCTCAAAGTTAACTACGCCTACCTGTCTGACCCTGTCAGCGTTTAAAGGTTGGTTTTTGCCTCACAAAGTACATTTCTTTTATATAAAACACCCCAATTTTTAAAAGACATTAAAAAAGGAGCATAAGAGTTACAATGGCAATTGATTTTCTTTCTACAAAGCCGCTTTCATTATACAACAACCCACTTATAGCGTTTGTAATTCCGTAATACTTCATAAAGAAAATAAATTCATTTGTTTTCCATACTTCGGTAAAATGATTTCCAAATATTTGATAAAGCATATCAACAAATAATTTAAAAAAAACAAAAATTGCAAGAAGAAGACATTAAAGCAATCAATAAGAAGTCCCAACCGCTGACGACGATGCTGATGGCGATGTCATAAAACGAAATTATTGGCTTCAAAGAAATCTTAACAAAATTAAAGGAAACAGAGAAAGATATACAGAGAGAGGAAAAAATAATCCAAAGAACGAACCCTTAATGGATAAACTTAAGCGGGAAAATCAATTAGAACAAAAACACGTTTAAAGCCACTAGCCCCGCAGCATTATTAAGGAAAGAGAACCAGATTGAGAAGCTCAACAGCAGCTTAGGCTTTGGCCGGTCTTGTCTGTTCTGCTATGGAAACCACAATTTACTGCAACACAAATGGACTACTAACATAAGTAACGCATGTTTTTTTTACAAAATGATCGTAATTGTGGTTTGCAGTTGATTTGTTTGAAGAGAGTACCCTGCTTGCAACAGATTGTTTGCAGAGATTATGGATATTTTATAATGAACTTGCTACGCTGGCCTTTTGAAGTAAATCGATGTTTGTGTACGAGTGTGTATTCATGAATGTGGTACGCAGTTCCTCATCATAAAATCAAAAAAAGCAATAAAAGAAGCAAATAGGAGAAGAAGAGCAAAAGAAGGGAGAGGTAGAGATAATAATATGCGAGTACGTACGTAAACAACTGGCTACTGACAGGTATAATAACTATGCCATGCCATGTATTAAGATTTACACAATAACCCACTGGGGACCTATGTTGGAGCATTAACGGTCTCATTATAGATTTTTGTGTTCTGCAATAAATTTCTACAGCGCAAAATATAACTGTAGGGTGAAATCAAAAATTGCGGAGATCACTACTTTATGGCTTTGAAAGTATTGCAGATTTTGTTTTGTAAAATCACGAGAGGACTTCATAAAGGAGGCATAGTTTCCTAGTATTGGAAATAACACCCCTAAATTAATTTCTTCCACCTGAATGCCCTTTCATTATAAATGAAAATTAATTGATTGAAGCCAATGTTCAAGAGCAGATTTAAATGCTGGTTATCATGGTTTTTCATCCAACAAGTTGCGCTTGGGGCACATTATGTCGACTATGTAGTCCATCTTGAAAATAGTGATCCTGTAAGGCTATCTGTCCGACTATCTACACAACAATTCGAGTCTACGTAATACTGGATCTCCTCAGGGGGATGATTAACGACTAAAACGGTTTTGGAAGCATTTTTTTTTTGGGATGAAGAAACTTTTTTAAAACGAATGCATTAAAAGCACATGTCACGATACTGCCGTATGATATCACTTAGTAGTGTTGTTAAACTTCTTATAGCATTCGCCACATCTGTTTCATTTTCGTTGGATCGCATGCCATTGGTTTACCTACTATTGAGAGCACCAATGTTGTCTTCAACTTGATTTATCAGTGGTGAATGTGTTTTCATTGCTTATGGTTCCTCTCCTTCCTACTGATTAACCTTTGCCTTTGAACCCAACAAGTTGTGCACTTCCTTCACATCTCATCAGTCTGGGCGGGGAATTAGGGGGCTTTCGTTGCCTTGTTACAAACATAGTTCATACGACCCTCAAACTTCAGGCTACTGCTGTTCATAATGTTTTTTCATTTCAAGAGTTTTCAAGGATTTCTTTCCTTCCCATCAAATCAAATCCCAAACGGTTCTCTTAGCTATGTCTGGTTTACAAAGATAGACTCTGTCTGCGGTCTCCAATAGTTTTTTTAGGTTTAGAATTCATATTAAGTCTTGAAATGTTGTCTTTCTGCGAGTAAAAAGTAAAATACTTCTAGTCACTATCGTAAATAATATGCCTTGATGTTAGCCCTGTAGTGGGCTTGATGTGCTATTGGGTCTTTTCTCAGCATTACTGAAGTGAACAATTCGTATGTGCTTACCCTACTCCGCTGTTCATAGAATACCACCCTGAATCAATGAAGTATTGTGAAAGTAACTTTGAAAAGCCTTGTGGTGCGATAAGATAATTCGTGTTAAAAGCACGACGATTTTTTTGGGAAATTACTATGAAATGAGATCTGAATTTTCGACAGAGTACAGTATACTTAGGGTATAGTTTTTAGAATGAGACTTTTCTGAAGTCCAACATGTAAATTCTGAAACGATAAGAAGGAATCATCAACACACTTAACCTGTAGGGAATTAATGCATACCAGGCAGAAGCACCACGTGCTGGGCAGGCAATTGGCATTGTTGATGTCGAGCAGCATTCTGAGGTTTGTCAAGGCAATAGGCTTGGAGGATACCCAATAATATGAGGAGAGAATAATAGATCGTTTGGCCGCAGTACTAAGACGAACATTAAAATTTATGGAATGTCAAAAAAGAAGAAAGGGATTGAGACGCAGGCAAAGCATAAAACCGAAAATGAAACATCAAGTAGAAGTAATGTGTTTATCCTTAAAAAATGCAAATATGTTTAGAGAAGCTTTAAATATGGGAGTTTTTGAGTTCTTCCTTGTTCGAACCAACTGTAGGTCGTTCCTGTACCGATCAAATAAGGTCTTGCAAACTGTATCTACTTATAGAGATACATAAGCCTATTTGAATACTTGCTGGTTCCTGGTCGTTCCTGTACCGATCAAATAAGGTCTTGCAAACTGTATCTACTTATAGAGATACATAAGCCTATTTGAATACTTGCTGGTTCAACAGATTAGAAGGTAAATAGCCAAACTCTTTTATTTACCTGCTGATATTTGAAATATTGAATCTCATTGCAGTGCATCATTGTCTTTAATTGAAATAAACGACAATTTTTATGCCTTAAGGTGTTAATGTTGAAAAAATTTTCTTTCACTCACTTTTTTGCTCATAAAAAATATTCTGCGTCTCCCCTTCAAGGACTTGGCCTTTTTTGAATTTTAAATTATTTTTAAAGGATTTTCTCTTTTTCTCAATCCTGAATGCACTGACTGTCGGTCTGTTTTATTGCTTCTTTCCTTAGGTTTTTTTTTTATTGAATTTAAAGAAATCAATCATTGGCGTGTAATTGTTGTCACCTGTTGGTCATAAATTATACATAAATTATATAATTGAAATTGGGCGTAACTAATAACTTCACAGGCTTAGTGGTGGTAGATGGATGGACAGTATAGATGGAGAGTGCAATAAAAGATACTTCAGTTGTATAATTATGTATAATTTACCTTAAACTATAAATTTTTTTATTTTATTGGGAATAATTACTATGTTAATTTATGCATTACAATAGCGAAAGCTACACTTTGCTTAAATACTTCAATAGGTAGTGTAGTACTAGTTTTTGTGATTCAATCCTTTATAGGCCTCCTACTTTAAACATCAGCTCATAATTTCATCTCAATTTCCTTGGAATACCCTAAAAAAAAACTTCAAATATTTCCAACCGAATTTCTAAAGTGTATGCTTCAAAGAACGAAATCAGAATGAAAGAAGAAAAAAGTAAAACAGTTTGTTAAAGACACGTTACATGTTACGTCAATTAAATGTTGCCGCCGCAGTGTAAATGCAGCAAGCCAACACGAGTCACAGTTACAAGCAGGCAAATGCTTAGAAAGTAGCCAAAAACGGCTATTCATCAATGGAGGAGGTTTCAAGTGGTTGCAACAATTGTAAATACCAGATAAGAGCACATTTTTATTAACATGTGCTTATATGTTTGTCTAATAGATGGAATGTTATGAGAAGACTTTGTGGCTTTCAACGGTGAGAAGGGGAGATATATCGTATGATTAACAAGAAGAACACATGACAACTGTAACTCCGATTTACGACACCAGCACATCATCATCGTTATCAGCAGCATCATCAACATTTTCATTATAGAAATACCAGCAATCAATAAGAAACCCATACAGAGCAACTTATAAATCAAGTGCCATTGAATATGATTTTGGTAATGGCGATGATGTTGCCAATAGAATGAGTGTTTATTACGCACATGTCACAAACAGTTTTCAGGTTTAATTTTTCTTTAGTTTGTGATTATTTTTTTCAATCGAAACGAATCTCTTTGAACAATTGATCACGGCGACAGGAGGTTACAAATTGTTAGTTAAATGGCAAATAAATGTTGTGAGCAGTTTTATTTCTGTAGATTTCGTTAAAGCATTTGAAGAAGTATATTGAAAAATATCAATTTCCTAGGTAGAAGAAGTGTGTTTAAGTATGTTTGTCGAATTTTTGTAGCAAAGTTGTGAGTCACTCTGGTCTTTTTTCTTTTCGTTGACTGACTACAAGAATTTGTAGAGCAGTTTGCTAATTGCTGAATCAACAAGACCTTTTTTTGGCCGTTACAAAATAGAGGCGAACTGAACTGACTTCACTGACTTCCAGTCTGATATTATTTCTATCTCACCAACAACGCTACAAAAGTCTTTCCAGTCTGATTTACCTATTTAGAAGATTAGATTAGAAGTAGGAGTGGGTATAGTGAAATCCAAGTCAAGCATATTATGATCTTCGAACATTGTTCAACCGCTAACTGTTTCGGATTTCTATCCGAGAGACGACAGTTAGGAGTAATACTCTTGGATGTTCAATTTGACCTTAAGTTACTTAGCCAGAGCCTCACTTTGGTTACTGTGGAGTGTCAAAAAGCGTTCTAGAACCTCACCACTCAGAATAAAAGTACTTTGCTTTGGCAGTAAGCACATAAGGGTCACAATGGAAAGAAGATGGAAAAGAGGGGGTCTGCAAGAATTATATCTTTAGACTACAAAAGGAGTCACCTAAAAGACGACAGAATTCGTTAACATTCGTCATGGAGGAATATTAAAACAGCCCTAGTAGTCTTGACGATTCCAAAAAGTTTTTCAAATTTAACGATAGAAGAATGGAGTTTCTCTCGAAACTAAACAGCAAAATATTGCGAACACTTTCGGGAGCACTTACAGCACACCGTGCCAGATGTTACATCTGTTCAGGATGCGCGTATCCCACACAAGTACAAGTACAAGTACTGTAGTTGCAAATATGATTTTCGGCCTGACCCACATTTATTTCACTGCATCTTATATTTGCTAATTTCTCACACATTTTCCCCTTTAGTCTCTAGTCTTTTAAGGCTATTTGTACGATGAAAAGGGTTGCCTACTAACAATATTTTACAAAATTATTAATTTGTGCTCCTCTTGGTTGCTGTCTTTTCCATACTGGTGGCGCATACAGTAACAGGGATTAGCCACCCTAGTCCAAAGTCCCGTTTGAGAGTACTCACACTCATGACTTCTCACTTGTGGGAAGTTCTCGATATATCTGCAATAAGAGATAAACAGCAAACAAATTTCTCATCTCAGACTAAAATCGGTTAATCGTTCCTTCTTAATATTTCAAACTATTAAAATTCATACTATTTGGCCAATTGGGTTACATTTTCTGTATTGATTAGAAAGTTGTATTAGAAACACATCATCAAATATGCAATGATGCCTGTTTGTCTCATTCAAAATTCATATTTTTGATTTGATGAATTGATTTGCCAATTACTACGAAAACAACAATAACAGGGGCGAAGCAAAACCCCAAATTGTCAAATCGCGGTTACACAATTCGTAGAGCAATATACAGCGGCGTCAAAGCAACACTTTAAAAACTTTGTTGTTAAAGTAATTTAAACAAAACGTGGCAAAAATCTAAGACACTCCATGATAACCGCAAAAACAAGACAAAAACTCACAAGAAAACTGAAATAGAAGAAGAATACAACGACGATGGTGACGGCAACGGTGATTGTTGGCAACCAGAAGAGCTCGGAACTCCACAAGCCAAAGAGTTTTCTGTAAAAAAATCGTAGCAATGTAAAACCATAACAACTAGTGCTGATGTTGTACGAACGAATAGACAAATGTTGTTGTAACACATGCTATACATGCTAGCAACATGAGGTAAATACATGTGAATAATAAATATGTGCTGCAGTTGCTCTTTTGTACAATAAAGTGGCGAAGCAGTGTCTTTAGACAATTCAAAATAGTGACAATAGCTGGCTGGAAGAAGAATTACAAGTAATTTTAACTGACTTAGACTCCATATTTTACTGTTGCAACTTCACACTACAAACAAACAAACAATAAAAGGAAATTTCTTTTGAGAACTGACATGCCAATCAATGCCATTTCTATTGGATGTGGTTGTATGCAGCAGGAACATCAGTATCATCTGTAACTGTAATGGTTACAGTTGTTTTCTACACACTGTTGTTGCTCTCTTTATTTCGGTAATATCAGTGACATATTTGACACCACTAAAGCTATCATAAAGAAAATTCGTATTGTTAGTTTCATACTGACGAAACGAGTACGGCAAATATGTTCAATATAGTCGGGAGTTAAAGTTTTATAAACATCATCACAATCGTTATCATCAGCATCATCATCATCAACGGAATCGTGCATGTTTGTTCATTTCTCAACGTATATTTACTTTTCCTTTATACATTTCGAAGTTTTTTTTTTGTAGTTCTCTTTCACCACTAAACTCTTGAACTTTGAAGCTCAAACCGTACAAAAACCGATGTGTTTCACATTTAGTGGCTTTTAAGATTTTCCCAAAAAGTATTTAGTATTCGAATACTGCTCTGCTGTTACTTACACTGCTACGGTTGCAGTCACACACTACAAGCATTTGAGTATCATGGCCAGAAGGTGGGGATCTGCAGTAATTAATCTGAAGCGATTAAATAACTGAAGTGAGATAAACCATCTTGGTGTAAATTCCGTTAAAAATGGATTGTACTCTCTAGACACTCCATTAATTTATACTACCTAGGTTTAGTGGAGGTGTAACTAGGCGTCGCATCCAATATTTGCTTAAATTTCAATTGCTACGTGTGCTACAATGTCTGCAGAAGAACAGTCTTAGGTCTACGTGTTCTACGTTCGCTGTCCTTTTTTGATAAGCGGAATCGGCCGATACATTTAAGTGTGGCTGTATAGTAAGAAAGTCTCAAGTCTCATTACGGAAAGTGATAAGATTGCCTGCTTCCATTGTCACCCGTGTGTGGTGCTGATGGCTTTGAACTGCGCTCAAATGAAGTAACGAAAAAACATCTGGTGGAAAAAGTCCGGCTTTGAGATAAGTATCACTGGAATATTAGGTGATAAAGCATACAACCACACCAGCAGAATGAAATTTACATTTTATAATGTCTTCCTGTTCAGACTAATACCAATACCGATGAATACAAGCGTCCTATGTGAGAGCGACTAGTAAATTAGGGGGAATGAATGAAAAATAGTCCTATAGGGCTATAATTAGTAAAAAATTTGCAGAGTTTACAAACTTAATCGATCATTGCAACCTTTTAGTCGTGATTACAACCTAGTTTCTCCATTTAGTGTGTGTTAATTTTTTCGTGGTATTTTGTTGACTCTCTGAGTCTTCGCAATACGCATAGCTAAACGCCCCATATGAAAATATTGATCGATTTATTATACCGAATTGCTATGTATAGTACCCTTAGGTTATTCTGGGTAAAAACGGACTAGATATCCATAAATCAATATTCGAACATAGTTTTCCGTCTTGCTAATATTGTAGTTTGAAAAAACGTCTTTCAACCCACTTAGCTTTAAAATTCAGTTTTCTTATTGAATTTGTAGTCAGCTTCTTGAGTAATAGAACTACGGGTTATAAATTCAAAAGTATGCATAGTGCTTTAACTGAAGTAGTCCTAAACACGTCAGTAACTAGTCCTTTTTTTAGCATTCGACGATTTGCTAGGATTGAGATTTGAAACGAAATTCTTGTCTCAGAAGCAACGCACTACCCAGTTAACTCCGGCAACCACAGAGTAGTATGGAGTGAATTAATATATGGAAAAGTATGAATGGGTTTGGCCACACCTACTGAGAGAAACAGCATTGTAGAATCCGTGACTGTTCCCGTTTAGTTTTAAGCATCAAACATGACAATTAAAATAAAATTTGACCCGAAATTTTTATTCAAATAGAAATGGAAACTGGGGAAATTTGAAAATGTTTAAAAGGGCCAACTATTTGCCAACATGCAAACCCTGTAATGAGTACGAATATCACTATAACACCGTGTTTACTCGTATGTTTTCTCTGTTATAACTTGTCTTTTCATTAGTACGTGCGGTGAAAGTGAATTAGTTGGCGAAAATAAACAGCAAATAAAAGAAGAATAAAAAGAAGCCCAGAACTTTTAACGCTACTCTTGGCGTTGGGTGTTTTTAGAGCCATACACACCCAACTCGTGTGGCACCATAAACTGTAACAATCATTAAATTTTTGTTTTCTTCTTGCAAATTTCTCAAGTATTTTCAATAACAATTCTTTCGTCATTCATTCGACGCCTTTGCTCCAATCGATATTATTATTGCAGCCTTAATTTGTCATGCAAGAAAACTTGTTCGCATTTAATAAAAGGCTTAAGCGGTAGACAAGAGTAAAACGAAAGCAAAACAACTTGCAACATTACAAGTAGCAAACACAACAAAAAGAAAGTAAAGAGAAAACTTTGGCAATATTTCAAGTAAACACAAGGGCATGTGTGTTTGACTTCCAAAGAGTTATTGTTAGAGGGTAAAAGTGAGTTTCATAAGAGTTTCGGATGGAAGATACTTCAATACGACCTTTCCTATAGATTCGTTGTCACGACCAATAAATTATTCGGAACAATATTGACGGAATAGCTTTGTAACTTCAATTAGAACTGTTGTGGTGTTTCACAATTTTTAATCCTGTTATCTGAATCGAGATTTCAATAAAAACTGCTTAAGGTTGTGCCTGTTGATCAGCCTGTATCTGCAAAGTCCATTCAAATGTAAGAATCAAGACTTTTAAACTAATCCGCTAAAAACAACGGTAATTAAAATTGAAAACTTTTCAAAAATTACAAAATCATGTTGCAAACTAAATTAACCACAAAAATGTACACAATATGCACACAATGTACTTAAGATGTCAAGTTAACACAATTTAAATCCAATTAATAACCAAAGAGTAGCACAACTACAAACACAGCAACCGCAACAAACAAAGACCATATGCAAGGGAATCAAATAACAGGAGTAACTCACAGAAATGACTGAATAACTAAAAGAATAAATGACGAAACATATTAACTGCAGTTTGTATGCAGTGTGGGAAGAGGGCCTCATTATAACAAACCTAAAACGCCGTAAGTGCGTAAAGAGTGAAGGAAAATTATAAACAAAACTAAATGCATTGCGTGCAAACTAAGGTGGAGTGGAAGGCTTTTTAAAAATTTATTCTGCTATTATTTTTGCATATTTTTCTATTAGAAAAGTTAAAACTCTTATGCATTCAGCGTTTGACTAAAACATGCGTTAAAGTGGGGCTTTAATTAACATAAAGGTACACACTAATAAATTGCGCGACTTCCCTCCCCCGTCTGAGTTACTGCTTCCCTATGAAATACTGAAATGCTTGTGTGCATACGATAGAGAAAAGGAAAATCATTAATTTTTATGGCGTTTTTAATGCTGCTTTGGACTGGTTAATAAACCGGTAACCGGTCGCAATCAGTAGCAGCACTGCTGTCATTTTTAACTGACGTTATTAAGTAATGAAAGCACCAGCAGGTTTCAGGCCCAGAGGAAATACCCTGTGATTGTGATTGAATATCTTGAATGATTGCAGCAAATAGCCACTTTGGAGGAAGTTAATTGTGAAAATTATTACGAATTCTTAAAGAGATTTGCATTGATTAGAATCGCAATCGTAAGAATTGATTGGGATTCAGTAAACGGAATTGAAAATAAGCGTTTTTTGTTTATATCCTTGAAACGTTTTGAAACCGAAGCAGTGTGTTATACTCGAAAACGATTGTCACCGCAGACTAGTGGTTAGTTGTTATTCTTAAAATAAATAGAATTTTCATGAAAAGTTTCCGTATCCGCCACTCATGAATAAAATTAGCACACACAACATGGTTGACGTGAGGAGATGTCGTAATCTTTACTAAAGGAATAAAATGATAAATTGAGTAAGTAAGATTGTCCAAAAAAATTTTTTTAAACCTTTCAAACAAACAAAAAGTTGAAAAGATGTCATATTTTTCCAACTCGGCACTTCATATAGACATCTGACACCAGATGCATTTAGTCTTTAACAAATCAAGAACACATTATCAATTCACATGATAGTTTATTGGTTTGTCGAAGGCAATAATAGGTGGGACGTAATCCGAACACAACTCAAAATCCTTTTTCTAACTTTCAGAAATCATGACCCTTATTCAGAGCAATTATATAGCAGCTTACCTGATACGCAGTGATTCAGAATAAATAGGGATATAGATTGGATTTCGTCATAAATAAAGGAAAAGTATCAAAGGAAACTGCTGCATTTATCACAAAAATTATTTTAGAATCAATCTGCCTCTTTAAAACGTTACAAGCACCATCCTAAACTCATGATACCCATACAAACTAATGCATTGAAATTCTTCATTTGATTACTTCAATGTAATCATTGATCTGCATGATATGGCAGCATCTAAACATCGTCATAATAAACGTCATCATCATCGCAATCGCCTTAAACAAATCGAATCATCTTTTAAAATCATGTTTAACTGTCGATAACCAAATGGGCAGTGAAGTGTAATACAGCTCAACAATTACGGAATAAATTGTAAGTATAGAAATTGGCCATGAAACGGACAGTGTAGCAGCAAGCACTCCGCAATTGTGGCATAAATTTTATTACGGAAAAATAAAGTAAAAAAATTGAAAAATGATTTCAAGCATGTTTCGGCGTTTACGTGGTGTACTACAATAAAAAAGTGTAAAAAAAAATTGGGAGAGACATGGATACTCCGGTAGTACTAGAAAATAGAATTTATAACAAAATTTATCAATTACAACAGCCGTTTTGTTTCCATTTTATGAACCACATTTCCTGTCTTGTGCTCGAACCTTGGCTTTCAATGCCACGCTCTCTATTCGCTTTTGCTCTTTTTCTTGATGATGCACTATGTACAAGCAACGGCAGTAGCTTGCCTCAACTAGGTTAATTGTCAAGATGACAAGGTAGTTTGGTCGCGTATGTTGCATAATTGTTCTTCATTTAATTTTTTTGTTCTCATTCTCGTTGTAATTGAAACGCAATTAAACTTTTACTTGTTGCTTTTTTGCTGCGTGTATCCGTTCGTTACGGCGTTTTATCCTTTTTTCGTTTTCATTTTGTTTTTTTTTATCTTATTCATATTTTGCCTCTTCATGGTGGTCAAGTATTTAACAGTTGTTAACCACCACTATTAGTGTCAGTTTTTTATACCTTGCGAAAGACAGAGCTATTGCAGAGTGACATTATGCAAGATGTTTTCAGCCTGAAACTTTACACTTCCATTCAGATTAACGTTTTAAAGATTGTTGCTAATGAACGGATAACAAATAGCTTTAAAGGCTTTTATGGTAGCAAGAAGACGTGAGAGAATCAGTTCTATCAACATGAAATTCCGGAGAACGGCTACATAAATTAGCTGACGTCTATTAAATCTGTTCTGCCAAATCAAAGGAGATGGATAAAGCATTCCACAACACGCTCAAATAATAAAATTATTTCATCAAAACGTATGTTTTGTTCGGAAAACATACCGAGAGAACTCTTCTCAATGTGGTGGATAAATTCCGGTCTACTGGTTCAGTAAACGATCGACCGACACTCGCCTTTCGTTAAAAGGCAAGATTTGCATTAAATATCGCCGCTATCCGTTAGAGTGGCCTTTCCTATCCTAAACTGCAACTTGGCGAATTTTGCGTCGGTATTTGGGCCTGTACCCATACAAAATTCAACTGACCCAACCACTGAAGATGGGCGACCGTATACAATAACGTGTTTTTGCAGCAGTTGGAAAGTGATTCTAATTTTCATCGAAAAAACATTTCAGCGATGAGGTCCATTCCTGACAAACAAAATTGTCCAATGAGATGCAACAGCAACTAGCGTATCCAGATCAAAGAACATCTAATGCATCCGGATACCAACGACATGTGGTTTCAACAGAACGGAGTTACGAGCCACCCAGCTTCTTCCACATTGGTGATGTGAACTGGCCATCGAGATCAGCCTATTAGACTTGTTCTAGTAGGACTTTCTTAGGTCGCAGCTCTATACCAACTATAGTAGTTCTTAAAGCCATTTGAGGCAGTTTATATGTTCAGTTATCGAAGATCCGTCGATATCCGTCGCATTTAGCTCATGCATCGAAATTCACCAACAAACTCTTTGGGTAAAAGGAACGAGTCTTCGACTGATCTGCTTTGAATGCGGATAATTTAACGATATTTCTTCGGAATGGGGAAACTTCTACTGCAAACCACCCTGCATTTTTGCCAGTTTATTGAATTATTGTTCGATTATTGACTCTTTATCATCTCTGGCGTTGCTATTGATCTGCATGTCGAAGGCTCAGTACTTTGCTAGTTATGCGTAGACACTTATTTTCATGTTAAAGTAGAATTCCTATTACAAAGCGCCTAACGATTCAATTTACCTTATCGAACAGGATTCTCAGCCTTATACATAAGTATAAGTCTAGCCTTACCGACTAGATGAATTGACTTTATTTGGGACTAGAGCGTGATATTTATGTCTATACCATTAAGACTTAATTTTTAAGGACGCTTGGAATCAAAGACTATCAATACCAACACAGTCTCCAAACAATTTTTCTTGTCTATAAATAATGATTTAATTCTTTTAATGCTCTGCCTAAACTGGATCCATTTGGAAGAATACATATTTCATAGCATATCGTATAAATGATTGTGTGTGTACCTCATTTAGCTTCAACCACAGTCCAGACAAGTTTTTTTGTTTTCATTTCCCCTACACCGAATACATGTTGCATACATATGCTGTATACAGGGAGAGGATAGAAAACGCTCGTATGGAGTTAGTGCAATCTCAGACCTATAGACGAAATAACCAAATATAAACGAATGGCGTGGCGTACAGAAAAGAAAAAAACAAATCCATAGAAAATAAAATAAACAACAACAAAAAATCCTGAATGTATATTTAAACCGCAATTTGTTGCTGCTGTCGTTATTGTTGTTCCACATATAATGGAGCTTCAGATTCCTAGAAAAACAAACCAATGTTGATCAAGTGTTAAAATATGTACCAAACGACCATAAACGGTGGGAGCAGTAGCAGCATTATCACTACATAACAATTCTATAACAGTAGAAGAGCAGGCAGAGCAAACAACTAACATACCAGGCTAAGAGGACTTACTTCTGTTCTCTCATCTATAGTCCGATTCAGTTTGGCCAGTTCGTTCATATAAACTATTTAAGCTGTACTCCACTTATAATAGTTTTATGCTGTTTGTTTTGCTATGCCCCAGCCTGGTTATTTTTGCTATAAATTTGCTGCTGCCGCATCATATCCAACCAGCAGCTGCAATTTTTTTTTCATTATTTCTCTTTTGCTTCGTTTAGTATTGTATAAAGAGTTAAGTCAAAGTCATTATCAAGTAGAAGTAGACAGCCTCTTGCTTTATTAACGGAGAGTCAGTTGTTCAAACACCAGCTCAAATGCCTCAAACAGAGCGAAATGGAAATAAATATTTCTTTCTGCAACAGAGTTCTTAGGGTAAATAAATTTGATATGAAAAGTTTCTCAAATCTGTTGCTCGAAGTTGACATTAAACTGTAGACATCTCCAATGAATCGAAATATGAAAAAATATTTGTTCGGAGATTTCCAGTCAGCAGATTTCTGGCAAAAACTCTGAGCGTAAATAAAATTTACATGAAAAGGTTCTCAACAATCTGTCTTTCGAAATCGACTTTAAACTGTAGTTTCCGCCACTCTTGTATAAAATTAACACACACAACATAAGTGGTGTGAGAGACTTGGTCGTAATCCTGACTGAAGAGTTGTATTGGTCAGCCACGTATGTATGTGTACATGATTTGAAATTTATAAAATCTCCTCCTCCCCCTATACTTTTTAGTTTTTCTTATGAAAAATAATTTTTGCGTTTCGTTCTACTGTTAGTGGTCGTAAGTTCTTTATAAATTTCTCATATGAGTATCTACTAAAAACAAACGAGTATATTTTCTTTTCTGACCACTGCCTTTGCTTTTAAATGGGAGCCTCAATTGCCACAAATTAATGACTTTCTTTAGTCTCCCCACGCTATATTTAAAGAGCGTGCAGCCAAATCGTACGTGGCCATGACAACAAACAACGAATGATTCTGTTATTCCTGGTAAAGATAACCCCCTTAATTAAAAAACAGTTTTAAAAAGATTTCAGTCCTTAGCACCACAACTTGCAGCTGTTGTTTCTAGAGAAAAGCGTATGAAAAACAAGATGAAGAAGAAGAGAAAATAAAATTAAATTTCTTTATCACTCTATAAAATACAAAATGAAATGAAATGAATTCTAAAATATGGTATAATATGCGAAAGATAATAATAGTTTATTAGATCACGACTGTTCGTACACACTAGGGATGCCAATCGGGAAATCCCGAATTACAAAATCCCTGTATTTTCGGGATTCCTAAATCCCGAATCCCGGGACTTTTTAAAACTAATCCCGGGAATTTTCGGGATTGTAAATTCATACATATACACTTTATAAAGTAAGAAAAAAATTGAGACTACTGCATTGTTTTTTATTTAATATTACATTAAATAACACTCATGTAGTTTTTCAAGTGTATCATGCAACATTTAAGTGAATATTCTATATCACTCGACATCGAACTGAACAAGAACCCAACTTCCATTGTTAAAAAGTTGAACGTTGCCCTCGAAATCCAATAAAATCTCTTAATACAGCTGATGGTTTAGACAATCAACTTTCTAAAGAAATAGGTTTGATTGATTATTTTGGACACTAAATAGTGTTCTTAAAAGGGTTGGTATTTGTTTCTTCTTCAAAAAAGTTGACGACCACGGCAAACGTATAAAGGACTATGATTTACGTATTGGCGCATGGAACGTCCGCACCCTTAACAGGGTAGGCGCTTCCGGCCAGCTGGCGGATGCCCTCATTAAATGTAGGACTGACATCACTGCCATTCAGGAAATGCGATGGACAGGACAAGGATGCAAAAGGCTTGCATCTTGCGATGTATACTACAGCTGCCATGAAAACAAGCACGAATTTGGATGCGGATTTGTGGTTAATAAGAGACTTCGTCACCTTGTCTCTGGGTTCACACCTGTGAACGAAAGAATAGCCACAATCCGCATCAAGGCAAAATTTTACAACATCAGCCTAATATGTGCTCACGCCCCGACGGAAGAAAAGGACGATGTGGTTAAGGATGCCTTCTATGCTAAACTCGAGGAGGTATACGATAAGTGCCCGGCCCATGACGCAAAATCGTCCTCGGGGATTTTAATGCAAAGGTCGGGCGGGAAGGTATCTTTGACCCCATTGTCGGACAGTTCAGCCTCCACGCAAACACTACCTCCAATGGTATGAGGCTGATCGATTTCGCCGCGGCGCGTAACATGATAGTATGTAGCACTAAGTTTCAATATCTCGACATTCACAAGGCCACATGGATGTCCCCTGATCGCTCAACATCTGACCAGATCGATCATATTGTGATAGACGGAAGGCACGTATCCAGTGTACTAGATGTGCGCACATTCAGAGGTCCAAACATCGACTCGGACCACTACCTTGTCGCAGCCAAGTTTCGATTGCGCATTAGCGCTTCGAGGTCTGCGCACTCTAGTGCATTGCGAAAGCTGGACGTTAAGAAGCTGCGATCACAAAGGATAGCTGAGGCGTTCTCCGCTCAACTCTCGGATAAGCTCCGTCGTTCCCCATCTAATCTCAACGACATTGGCGGACTGTGGGCCAACATCTCCCACTCCTTGCGCACTACTGCGGAAACAGTCCTTGGTTTCGAACGCCCACCCCAACGAAATCAATGGTACGATGAGGAGTGTCGCGAGGCAACTGCAGCGAAAAACGCCGCATACAAGAAAACGTTGCAGGCAGCCGCTACGCGAGCCATTGTCGAGAACTATAGAGAGAAGAGAAGGGATGAGAGACGCCTTTTCAGACGCAAGAAGAGGGAGCAGGAAAGGCGTGAGCGTGAGGAAGTCGAGATGTATAGATGTAGGAATGACGCTCGAAAATTCTATCAAAAGGTTAAGCGTCTAACCGAGGGTAATAAACCCGGAGCGTCTTCCTGCAAGGATGAAAATGGAAACTTAGTAACAGATCCGCAGGGAGTACTGAGGTTATGGAGGAAACACTTCTCTACTCTGCTACAAGGCGATGACGACACCAATACCGCCTTTAGAGATGATGTTCCGAACCCGATCGATGATGACGGCGTGGAGTTTCCGCCGCCTAGCCATGAAGAGGTCAAAGTCGCGATTATGCGCCTTAAAAACAATAAAGCGGCAGGTCCTGATGGCCTCCCCGCTGAATTGTTTAAGTCCGGATGTAATGAGTTGGTAGGGCGCATGCACCAGCTTATTTACAAAATATGGCTAGAGGAAAGTATGCCCAACGATTGGAACCTCCGTGTCCTCTGTCCTGTCCTGAAAAAGGGAGACCCTACTATATGCGCCAACTATAGGGGTATAAGCCTTCTCCCTATCGCATATAAGGTTCTTACAGGCGTATTGTGTGAACGACTGAAGCCACTCGTCAATAAATGAGGGCAAAACAAAGTATATGTTATCGACGAGTCGAGACGCGCGGCGTATTGATTCTCAGATTACGGCCGATAACTATACTTTTGATACGGTCAAGGAATTCATCTATCTTGGCTCCGCCGTTACCACCAGAAATGATGTCAGTCTGGAGATCAAGCGCAGGATCACTCTTGCCAACAGGTGCTACTATGGTCTCAATACGCAATTGAGTAGCAGATACCTCTCTCGTACGACAAAACTAACACTCTACAAGACACTCATCCTCCCCGTGCATCTTTATGGCGCAGAGGCATGGACCCTATTAAGTACAGATGCAGCGGCCTTGAGAGTGTTCGAGAGAAAAGTACTGCGCAAGATCTTCGGTCCAATGCGAGTTGGCGATGATTTCCGTATCCGATACAACATTGAGCTGTATGAGCTCCTCAACGACATGGACGTTGTACAGCGTATTAATATCCAGCGGCTGCGCTGGCTCGGCCATGTCGTTCGAATGGAGGAGGATGCGCCGGCGAGACGGGTATTTGATGCGGGAATCTGCGGAAGTCGGCGAAGAGGACTACCTTGCATCCAAATCGAGGAAGCCCTGTCATCGATTGGTGTGACCAACTGGCGTGGGCCCGCACGAAGCAGAGGCGCCTGGAAGGATGTGTTGCGGCAGGCCGAAATCCGATAAACGGGTTGTTATGGCCAATTAAGTAAGTAAGTAATTTGTTTCTTCACTAATGGGTTTATACATTCATATATGCATGTGTGGAGCCACAGATGAATTATTTTTATTTTTGTTATATTTTGTTCTGTTTTTTATTTTATAACATGTGTATTCTGCTAAAGATCAACAATTAATGTAATTTTTAATAAAACAATTGTTTTTAGCTTTTTTTATTAAGAAAAAATCCCGAAATCCCAGGATATTTCGGGATTTTTCGATCCCGAATTGTCCCGAAAAATCCCGGGATTTCGGGATCGGGATTTCGAAATCCCGATTCCCGGGATTTTTAAAAATCAATCCCGTTTGGCATCCCTAGTACACACATAAACATGTACATATGTACGTGGTGCACTAATAAACCATAAACTTAATGAAATATTAGGATCACAACATAAATGTACAAGTGGCCCTACATGAGGTAATAAAAACAGATTGTTTGGTTACAAACATCAACTAGGCGTTGATTCTGCATACAATGAGTTGATTCCGCAAAGAAAAATTATCCTTGGGATACCATTTTGCTGTTAAGTATACTGTACGAGTAAACGTGTGCCATGTGTTCTGGTGCTAGTGTGGCGTTAAGACATCAGATACAATTCGATGCACCACCATTTCTAATATCAATCGCAAAAAAGAGAGGTGCTCCATTGGACATAAATCTTTGGCTAAGAATTGGGGGATATACCAAGGGGCTTCACCATGATTCAGACCCTAAACATAATAGAGTGCAAAAGCGTAAAAAAGTATTCTGGCAAATCAGCAAAAATATGTGACTCCTTTCGTTTTTGGTAGACGAATGTTCCCCAACAGAATTCAGACACTTTGTAAAGTGTCCTTAATTCGTTGTTCACCTCTATTGGCTTACTAATGGGTGATGAGCCCATGACATCGCTTTGCTGTTTATAATTTTGTACTTGAAAGGGTTGTGAAGCATTCAACAGAGACTAGATCTCGTAGACTAACTAAATACCCACAAAAAGACAAAAAAGAACAACGACACACACTATGATCATAAATGCGTTTAAAATTTAAACGTTATTACGACACGTTGTGTGTAACTGCTATTAAAATATTCACAATGAAGAGAATAATAAGGATGACGATGTGAAGGTGGATGTGACTGAGTCTGAGGGTGGTCGTAAATTAAGTTAATTTAGTAAAATCTGCATCTTGTTAGTGTAACTGATTGTGCACTCGTCTATGGCTTGTGCTGCCACAAATGTTGTCAAGCACATGTAAGAGTATGCAGCAGTGTTCTGCTTCATATTGGCTGAAACTGGTTCTGAATTTTTTCTTCACTTTCCTTTTCGACTTGTTGTGTGCTAAACAAGCACAAAACCTGGCACCTGGCGCTACACGTTACTTCATATTCACTTCAAAACAATTGTTCGTGTCCAATAATATTATGAGACTGTTCCGTATGAGCAAACGCATGGTATGACTAAAGGCCGGTGTGTGGAAGGTTGCGGAGTAGAAAAAATAAAAAATGTAAACAAAAATCGTGCAACACGATCGTGAACTTGAAATTGTATTCACTTGGAAAATATTTTCCTGTGGTTCGCTATTAAAAACACAATTTATGGAGTTTTTTTATACCAGTTTATTTTTTCGTTGTTGGCTTTTTTAATGTTTTTGATTTTCTTTTTTAATTCTTTTCAAGGCGTTACTAAATACTCCTCTTGGTCTTGAATAAAAGGCAATCGCAAAAGCAACATTGCTTTTATGCATGGATCCATGGGACTTGTAGGAGATTTCATTTATATTCTTATTTTGATTAGGCGCAGATCCCATTTTTTAACACCATTTTTTCGTGTCTCTATTGTCCCTATATGAAGAAACTGCGATAGTCGATTGGTACAAAAAGAATTTTTCCGCAACAAAAGCTCTTCTCCACAGCTAAGAACTGGTAGAGATTCTGGACTAAAAAGATGGGTTCACCAAGTGAGTGACTTCAATAATAGCGGCGTTCAGTGTTCAGTGCAAATGGCATTGTAAAAGTGCAAATGGAAAACATCGTAGCTATTTATTGCAATCCAACAACAAAATACACACAATTGCATTTATCAAAACATTGCATTCGTGCAATACTAAAATGATATAGTTTTTTCGTTGCGTACATTGCGTTTGCAACCCTGATATTTAAACAGCTGACAGAAGTAAACACTAATAAAATAAATAAAATTAAAGCAATGGAACAAACAATTCCACAGAAGTAAATAAAAAGATAAAAACCAAACAAAAAGTGGACGCCTGAAGAAATAAAAATAGTTTTAAATTATTTGGAAGAGGCTATTAATATAGAGGTAAGTTTTTTAATCAAATAAGTTTGTTTGTTTCCAAAATATTTTCATTTTATTCTTAGGTACCAACAGAAGTTTAGGAATTGTTTATGAGTCACGAGCCTCATCAAACACATTTCCAGTTTTATTACCAACGGCTTTTTATGGAATTTTTCGGTGGCTTTTGGTTGATTTAGTTGATATGTTGCTTTCCTAGTGAAAGTAATCGGAAACTTTAATGGTAACGTCTTCAATTTAGTCGCATTAGAGAATGAAGTCGCCGTAGACAGGTTTGTTTTTTATTTGGCGTGAGGCCACGGTTTAGACTCCAGTTGAGACATCGCAAACAAACTGAAATGTGAAAAATATTTCTTCAGTGAGTTTCTCTCAGCTGATTTTTGGCAAAAACTCTCAGAGTAAATAAAATATTTATGCAAAGTTTTTGAAAAAATCTGTAGTTTAAACTGTAGGTATAGCCAGTAATGGTCGTAATCCTCTCTGAAGGGTAATAATTACCAATTATGTACGTATATATTTATTAGAGGATGTTTTTAGTTGCAGATCAATCGTTGAAAAGTGAACTGCCGGCCAATAGCTCCCCACACCAGATTTGCTCAGATTCTTCATAACAGATAGAGAATAGAGGGCGGTGCAGTAACAAAGGTTGCAACAACATTGGCGACTGATCGAGGGGATGTTTCAAGAATACGATAATCGTATAGAAATTATTGAACTCTGGACGACCTTATGTCGTAATACCAAATCGATGGTCCTGGGAAGAATTCATATTCAGACACCGGTGTAAATTTACTTCGTGGAAGACTCAAAAAAAAGAAAACAATGGAAGGAAAATTATAAAATTTTCAAACATCTACCATGATAAATTACTACAACGGTTTTAATGAACATTCATTGATTCTAGCAAGAAATCAATCGATCTACTGTAACGCATCCTGGGATAAAACAAATTCATATGTCGCTCCGTAAAACAACAGTCTTCGAGGATACCCATCTAAAGTGACAATAAACTTTTGCTGGTTGATACCTTCTCTTTTCAAAACGCTAGTGCACGGTGATCTTGCCATGTTGTTCATTATGATCAACTATCCGAGCGTACTGATTGCTTTTTAGAGTCGCGTGGGCAAAATTAGCAGAAAGACAACGAAATTTTAAATCCATCGTTCCGAATGTTGCCAAACGAAATAAAACGAAAATAGAGTAAAGAACCCCTACTGTTTGCGGGGAATTACACCGTATTAATATATAATTCAACGTTATAGGAAGGAAATTTGAAAATATAGCCTAGAGGAGCAGGTTTATGTGATAGCGGATAGTAATGGAGCATCAAATAATATCACAGATATTGCGGCAAGGATATGTGGATTTTGAAAACACAGAAGTACAAAGGAAAAATATACGGGCATTTGCAAGAAGTAGAATTGTATGAAAATGGCAGCGGAGATGTTAAAGAATGCGCTAACTATTGTTGAATACACACACTAAAAGGTAAACTATAACATACATAATCTCGGTTTTGATGGAATAATATGGTCCATACCATGTCTGCGAAAAGTGTTGTGTTCTCATGCTCAAAATTTGATGAATATCAAAGGAAAAGGGAATTCGCGTTTAGTCCGTATCCGATGAGAAACTATTCAATTGAGACAATAGTAAACACTGGCATGCAGTGTAGAATTTTATGAATACAGTCAATAAAGCATAGAAAATCTGCAAGGCCATAAAGCCTGTGTAGAAAAGCAGCCGCAAGGCTAACCATACCGAGGTGAAAGTGGCTTTATTCCTTAAGCAGACCTAAAATCCATAAAAAAGTTGCTATGAAACTTTTGGCTCTATCCATACTGATCAGTCATTGACCGAATTTTATTTAATATTTTTTACATGCAAAATCAATATATTGTGGCATAACTTTCATAAGCATGTTTGAGACTTTTCTACCAAAAATATAAAATGAACAATAAAACAGATCTTGCAAGTAAACGAAGAAATAAATCATAAAATATTATTAATTCGTGAAGACCTTTTGTCTCTTTTTTTTATTTTTCGTTTTAAAGGGTGAAATCCATTGCCATACTGAATCGTGTTGGGAATACACTAAAGTGATGTTTACGGTTTTATAGAAATGCTAAGCTGACCTGTTCCATTACAAACACTTAATTTTTTTCCTGTTTAATTTTACCTTTTTTTTTTGCTGTCATACAGTATTTAATTAAAATATTTTTATTTGATTATTGCTTTACTTTCATCATCACCAATAAAAACTAATAACAATTTGCGGTTTTCATATCAGAAATATTCGTGCGTATATAATTACACGGCAGTGTAAATAAAACGGGCAAAAGAAGTCAAGTTGTGGCTAATAATTATGATGATGTAACCCGTACAACAGAATATTGAGTCAGAGCACAACACAGTAAAAAAAAATTAATAAAAATATTTCCAACATAATCGAATAAATTTTAAAATATATTCCATCGCTTAAGGCCATCAGTAAATGAATAAAAATATAGTTTTTCTGTTAATAAAAATGTTGGTCAATTTGCTGGAAATTCATAAAATTCTAATTATTTGGCTTAAAATAAAATCACATGGATGTAAAAAAAGAAAGGAAAAACTCATTTTGTTTAATTTTAATAATTTTAATTAGAATCAAAATAATCATTGAAAATATTTCAAATATTTTTGGATTTACTTTTGATCCTTTTTAATTATTTTGTACTTATCGCCCATGGTATAATATTTCTTATACCATGTTATCGCCTGTAGTCTTGATTATTGTTTGATTTTTTATAATTGTAATCAATTAGTAATTATGAAAACCAAAAACAAACGTAATTGAAATCATTGCTTCACAATTCAAAAAATGTAACATAATTACTAATCAATGCGATTATTAGTCATTGGATAACATACATAGCTGAAGGCCTATTTACCTATTAAATAGAGAGATACAAATTTCATTAGACTTGGTTGAGTGTTCGAGTTTACTTTAGTTACAAATCTAAACAAGTCAGAAAGTATTTCAGTTTACAATCCCGATATCCTTCTTAAGGTTAAAACGAATATGCCGTTAGAATGGAAATAACCGTTAGAATTTAGGCTATTATAACAACTTTTGTTCTAATATTTGCCCAATCTTCTGGAGAAAATAATGTCCCATACATTACAATATCCTAAGGAATATCCGGAACATCATTAAAACGAATTTTGTAAACTGAGGCCCTAATTTAATCAAGACCCAAGCAATAACTGATAACGTATATGTATGTATAGCCGAGATACACAAAGCAGCTAGATTTTTCGGTGCTACATGAAAAATTTTATGAACAGTGTTTCTATTTAGCTATCGACGATTCTTGGCTCAATTTCTCTTCAGGTATTACCATAATCGGTGAATTACAGAACTAAACTTTTTTGGCCATGTAATCCGTCATTTCGTCCTGCAGGAAATCATTCGGTCTAAATCATAATAGGACCCACATTTTTGCTAATTTCTAAATTGGAAATTATGTGATTGACGATTCAATTGCTTCCGGTGCAATCTAAGGGATGGAGTAGAGTATTTCATGTTGGCCGTGGCTCTTAAGATATGTCCTTAATCACAAAAGCAGATCAAATTTTATTGCATTGTAAATTTGAAAAATAAACAGACTGTTATTGAGAAACAAAAAAAAACAGACATAACCCACATAGATTCTGTGCTAAAATACGCTCTTCTATTCCTTAATTAGGGGGCATAATTATTTTTATTACAGGGTAATGTAATTGATAATGTGTCTGCTCACAAATTTATTTCAATAATAATTTTCAATAATTTTTATTTCATTTCATGCGGCTCCGTCCATTCCTTTTAATTTCAGTGTTAAAAAACATAATTAAAGTTAATTTTACATATTTTTTATTGTTATTATAGTTATTGTAGTTCCTGTTTACATTTTACAATAACGTTTCAGTTATTGTTTGGTTATAAAACATTTCATAATTGAATTCGAAGGAGATGGTTTCGTTGCTGCTTTTGGTCTGATATTTGTATTGTTTGGCTCGAGAGTAATAAGATCCAAACGAAGAGATACCTTTTTATGTGGCGGAAAAAAACTCAAAACTATCGTTTTAAATGAAAATAAATACACAACAAAAAAAATTAAATGAAATGAAAATAAAATAATAATCGCGGTAATTCATTAACTCACTGAGCAGAAGTAGTCGACGTCGTCCTCTTCAGCAGCCACTAACGTGGGTCAGAACAATTGTGGTCCCCGTCATTCTTCCAAAACTTTGCTTCTTCATCATTATCGTTCATGATGAAAGAAAAGGAAAGAGAGAAAAAAACTTGGCATTATTAAAACCGCAAATTATTTAATTTCTTCGTTTTATTCGTTGCCAGTTTCATTTTTTGGTTTATTTTTAACCCACAGAATGGATGAATATCATTGCAGTTGGATTTTACTTGTGCCATTTATTTAAAATATTCATTATGACAAGTAAACATATTACTTGAGCTTCTGAAGATGTAAAAATAAGAAAAATGATGACGTTGTAGATATCATCTACAATTCCATAGCATTGCACTTCTCTTCTGTGGTGTTCAACAGTACAAATGAGTGAATGAATGAGGGCAAAAGAGTATGTGCTGCACTTTTGAATTATAGAAAGGCATACAGCTGTCAGTATGATTGCGTATTTATCTGTAAGGCTGTCCAAAATGTCTGTTCTAGTCTGTATTTTGCTGCTACTACTGCTGTTAGCCATCAATCTATCTATTCTAGAATTCTTACTATCAAGTCTTAGTCTCAGTCCCATCCCCTGCCATTTATTTAACCAAATAGACTAACAATAAACAAAAAAACCTTCATTTTTCGCATACATTTTGTAATTCGCCAGTAATTCGTTGTTCTAGACGCCAAAACGACGAACAAACAAAACACAAATCAACCTGGACAAAAACGCTAAGAATGAAAACAATGCCGAACAACAAGTTTAACATGAAATTTTACTTCTGATGCGCAAGCGCGCATGTTTTTATTACAATTGACAACGCTGGTTTGTTATATATACCCGGCACCAACAAACTGAGGAGAGCTATCAGCCATACACCAGCCATAATGATATAAAAAAAAGACGGAATTTGCATTCAGAACAGCTACAAGTCAAGGTCAAAAATAATTGTGAGTCTGGCAGGAAGAATTTCAAAATTAATTGACAATGAAATGAAATCAAAATGAACATCAACACACAAATGAAACGGCAGAAATAAAACTGAAGCAATTTTGATTTTATTCATCTACACATACTATGTCTACAATTCAAATCAGATTTGGGTCAGGTGGTAATTTTTTGTGGAAAGCCAACGTAAACAAAAATAGTTCCCCATTGGCGATGCTGACCAATTGAATTAAACTTTCCTGGTGAATAAATACTGACCAACCACCATTGGTAATAATTCACTGTTTGTGATTTTTAGGTTTTCTTCTCTCCTGATCGATTTTTATCAGGATATTTTATTTTCATTCATTTGTTGTCAAAGCGTCAAAGTCAATACACAAATGGTTCACCCCGTGATACACACGATTTATAACAGTAATAATAGCAACAAATAGTGTGATATAAAAAGAATAGAATCGTGTTATTTAATAAATATTGGTTGATATAAAAACTGTGCTCTATGTTTGGAAAGGGATGCTCAACGAAAAGGAAGATAAAGAGAGTCAAAGATTCTTCTCAAACCAAGTGGGTTTGAGTCGGATACTTATGCAAAATGAAGTTTGTCTCGTGGCTGTAAATTCTGTGACGGCGAGAATGCATCATTGGAGCATGTCCTTGGAACCTGTGAGGCATTAATGCATGCCAGAAGGAAATATCTCAGTGCAAACCAGTTGCTGGAAAAGGAATTGATATTGTTAGTATACTGAAATTAGTCGGGGTATTAGGGCTGGAGGAGATATTATAGAGATACTCTATAAAGTATGTATGTATGAGAGAAGTGCAATAGATCGTATGGTAATAAAGTAGCTTACCCCACCAATAATAATAACACGGCATGATGAGACGAAAAACTCTACTATCCACAATTCGACTATTGCATCGAAGCTGTGAAGAAAGGCGATCAGAATTGGGAGATGCTGTATGTCGGAACACATATTTTTAATGCCCCAAAAGAGGGAGAACATGTTTGGAAAGGAATGGCCAACGAAAAGGAAGATAAATTCAAAGACTCTTCTTAAACCAAGTGGCAATCAAAACTTTTTTTGGGAAATTACATCAAGAAAAAACCTGCCTCATTTAAACTGTTCTTCAGTGATAACTAACAAATGTTGCCTTTTTTGAATTTCCCTCAATACATACCTGTAAACAATATTCAAAATTTTTACACGCAATATTCTTCACATTTTTACTGTAGATGGAAAGAGCGAGGTGAATCTCTAATATTGTCATTTCAAAATAAGAATCGAGCAAAGCACCCTTGGATTCGGCGTTTACGCATAACTTTTTCAATTTATTGTTTAAATTTTTAAAAAATATTCTAAGTTTTTTTTTTTAATTTCTGGAGGGGATCTGGAAACAGTTCGAAAGAATATGGAAGTATCCCACTATATAGAAATAGTAGTCTAAGGGGTCTACGCTATAAGTGGTATATCTCAAGTAATCGTGGAACTCAAGAAACCTAACCATTTGTTTAATGAAATTTATGGAGAGATTCAGTAGTCATTTCTCAAAAATATGGAAGTGCACCCATATCATCCCACCATATAAAAACGATGGTCCGGAGGGTCCTCTTTTCAAGTGAGGTAGTGGGATATCTGGGATAATCGTGCAACTCGAGAAAGTTGGACATAAAAAATCAATTTTTTGCTAACATTTTTTAAAAATCTAGAGAAGATTAGTGGCCATTTTCGGACAGATGGGACTTACTTACTGTATGGGATCCTACCAAATACAAATGGTGGTCCGGAGGGTCCTCTTTCCAACCCTGCTAGTGGGTTATTTGGGATGATCGTGCAACTCGAGAAATTTGTAATCGGCACAGCATTTTCAACGTATTCTTTATACTTTTTGCGTCCTGTTTTTTAAGGTATTTATCACATTTTAAAACATTTTTTCTAATTTTTAAATCTCAACTTAACGTTAACGGGAGCGACAAATTAATTAAATTTCACGAAAATGTAGGCTTAAATGTAATTTTTCAAATCCTTATTTCTCGAAATAATCGATCTGAGGACTACAGTTGAAGTCAAGCGGCAAAAGACCGGGGGTATATTTTTTGTACAACAAAGTGATCCATTATTCCATCAAGAAAATGTTTGTGAAGAAAACAGGATAATAATGTGCGTATATTTAATATGTCATAATGATACAAAACTTGACAAAATAAGCTGTTTAAATAAAATATGCTGATAAAAAAGAGTGGAAAAATGTGTTCTACAGCACAAGCCATTTTATATAAAATATGCTGTTGTGTCTATTAAATGTTTGCTTTTTAATCTGTTAATTTTACAAACAAAAAACTTTTAATACATATTTACTACTTGTATGTATATTTATTAAATTGAAATAAAAATAAAAGCCTATCAGTAACCATAACTACAGTGTGTTGTATTTTTCTCTTTTTTACAATGTTTATTACAAATTATTATTAAATTTCATTTATTTTTTATAAATTTATAGGAGAAAAATAATGCATTTTATGGTTAATAAAAAATTAATTGTAAATATGTTTATGTACGTTTTTAATAGTCATTCGTTTATTTATTTATTTTTGCCATTTAACCGTATTAATGAAATTTATTTTTATTACTGCGGTTAATTAATTTTTTTTTTATAAAAAAAATCCAGCCATTGACATTGATTGTTCAATACTGACTATAGAACACCTCAGAACGCAATACATAACATTTTAAAATTAATTTGAACACAGTGGAATCGAATTATTAAAGCCTAGTTTGAATCTAAATAGTCGTTAAGAGATTTTGTAGTCATCTAATAAATGGATTATGAATATGACGACTACTCAAATTCAGTCGTCTTGAACCCAGGGTATAGAATGTGTGCGCTAAACACTCATAATCCCTTATACACAGAATGTTAAATTTATTTTGATGCAGTCAGTATTTCGGTTAGGTTGGGTGGCACAAGATCAATTAGGTTTGATTAGGTTTAATTGGCAACTACCTCTATAGGTAAATCCTAATTGAACCCTATAATGAGTCCTATAAATCTAACTCTTCATTGACATGTTTCACCTATGTATTCCGTGAGTTTCAAAATGGTGTGGATAGGTTAGGTGTGGTTAGGTGGCCGACCTTCTGGAGGTGGTCCCTCTTAGGCGAGCATTAAGGCCAATTGTAATAGTCAAGATCTGAGGCTGTGAATTCCAATATATTAAATTTAGTAGAAATATTTTTAGAAAAGACGAATATAGTGTGGAGTATGGCAGCATAAATAAAGTTAAGAAATGTTGAAAACTAGCACATTTGAATTGAAAAGAACAGAGTGGCTGTAAAATGGAATTTTCATAATTTATTGGCATCCCTATTACAAAAAATTACATCCACATGCGCGTCTGCTCTCTTGTCATTAACGTTCAACTTTAAAATTGACTTGAAATTGTTTTGGTTGTTGTTGCCTTTCGAATATTTCTCCTCTTTCTTATTAATTTTAACTGTAAATAATGGTTTCACTAAATTATCATTGTTGATGTTGTTGTTATTCTTTATATTATCGTCACTGCAACTACTGAAGACGAGAAACAAATTAAAAACAATTTCAACTACACACAAGTGCAGAAAAGAAAGATTATCAATTTTTGTGAATCAAATAATTATGATGTCTTATAGAAACACTTACTACCACTGCCGCTTCTGCCACTTCTCCTAGTGCTACAGCTACGACTAGTACTGCTTAAATTGCTGTTGCTCTACCAGTGATGTTAAGCCAAATGATTACATTCTTATAATGAAGTTGTCTACAGTTAAGGAAGTGTCAGTTGCACTAGATATGTTGCCAAGACAACAGTGAAGCAAATATAAGCAATCGTTTAATTTAGAGAAATTTGTGGTTGGTGTCCCTTCCCCACTTGGTTTGATCCCTTCTTGTCCATGATGTGTGCAGCCCTTGCGCTGACCAACTTCTTCATCTTCCCTGATTTTGGTGGAACTTGGTCAGTACAGGGACTGCGTTCACCCGTGGCATCACAACAGGCCGCTATGTGTGCTCAAGTGAGCTTTGTGATATCAGAGCTACCACTCCGACCTAACCTAACCTATCGCATTTTCTCTAGAGCTACAGCAGATAAGATATTTAAACTGAAATTTTTCATACGATATGGACATCGACGGCAAACAAATGATGAACGTTTAAAAAATAAAACTTAAAATAATGACTTCCAAATATGGATGAAAGAGTAAAACGAAGTCCAAAGCTGTAAAGTTATGATTGCCAAAACAAATGCCTCCTTTCGAAAGAACGTTAAACGTTATTTAATGGAATATTATAAATCTCTGGCTGCCTCCCAATATTCTGGCCTCTAATTTCTTATTCATTTCATGAAACACAATCCAAATTGATGTCCATCGTTAGCAATTCAATTGCTATATGAATGCCATTGTTGGCGACGAATTCATAAATCGTCCAAAACCAAAAGGCATTTTATTTTATTGAGAGAGAGGGAGAATGACGACGGCAATACAAATATTAAATGTGTATAACCAAAAACGTTTAAGATTGTATGTATGCATGCATGTTGTTGTATCAGTAATAACAACAACAATTACAAGAAATCCTTTAAATAAACAACATTCGAAAGAAATAACCAGAGTCCAACGAAACAACGAAATGTACACGATACTTGAAGGATAGGTGGCTAACTCTATGAAAACATTGAATGTTGATGCATCATCATCATCATCATCACCATTTTGCACTGCAGAGTTAAATGAGAAGGCATTCAGATGTATAGATATTATTTTTTTCTTTCATTCTTTCATCATTTGTTTTTTTATATCCTTCCATCATTTATTTACCATTCTTTGTTGCTTTTATTGCCAGCGAGAAGAGCAAGAGGGAGTGAGATCTTTAACTCTTTTTTTATTACTTGTTGCAGCATGGGGTTACCAACTGGCTAGCATTGTCATGCTTTAACGCACGTCCAGTTTGACATCAATAACAATAGAATGGAAAAAGAAATTAACAAACACACGAAACGAACGAATCCAGTTAAATAAAGAATCAACATGATTTTCCTGTTATTTTTCAGTTTTTTATTATTACTCATGTACAGTTATGTGGATGACTTAACAAGTACCGTTGTATCCACATGATGCATGTAGCAATACGTATTGCGTGGCATCAGGCATGCTCATTTTATTGACATTATGACCTGTTGATGCAACTCAGGAAAACTTAGAACCAGAAAGTAGAGTTAACTGTACCTGTTAACCCCTTTCGTTTAATTTTTTTAAATACGAAAATTTAATTTTTCTATTTTATAAACCTATGACTCTATGATTTCAGGCATTACTTTGTATAAATCAAAGGACAAACAATATGTTCTACCTCTTGATCTTGTAAATATAATTTCCCAATACCAATAGATGTTAATCAGATCCACGAATTCTTGTATAAGTTGTAAGAACCGATCATAATTATTTCAGATATTAAATGAAGTCTTGATTTGGTCAATAGGTACGGGTAATTCCGCAACCAAAATGGCGAAAATTATTGGTTAAATTGCTCGAGCAATTCATGTTCGAGTTTTAAAAACTAGTACACCGAGAACGACTTCCGACTCCTGAGTTGTCTGAGAAAATAACGTCAACAGCGATTACCGTAGCAAGGCCCTAGTTGGCACCACTGGAGAGACAGAATGGGTTAATAATAATATACAGACAATGCAACAACCCCAAATATATTCTGTGGCAATGGCAAATGACAATCCTATAACTCTAGAGTGCGCTACAGTTGATTAAACGCCTAATTAGCTGGAAAAATTTAATGTGTATGGAGATAGAAAAGGAGATGATGTTCCTTAAAAGAAACAAAAATGTTCAAAATTTATTGGGAAGACTAGTTATAGTACTAGTACTAGTTATATATTTTTAATCAATGGGATGATATGTTACTTAAATAAGGATCCCATAGACCGATTGTAGTCGCCGTAGTCTAGGCTTAGTCGCCGCAGGTTTATTAGTCGTTAGGCCACAGGTCAAACCTCAGGTCAGATATCGGCAACAAAACGAAACTTGAAAAATTGTTTCTTTCGCGAATTCCTCATCAGATTTCTGGCAAAAACTTTGAGAGAATATAAAATTGACATGAGAAGTTCCTCTAAGAATTTTTCATTCGGATTCGACTTTAAATTGTAGGGCCCGCCCTAATGTATAAAATTAACACACACACTCCCTGGCTGAATTCCTGTAATGACCAATTAAAAAAGTGACGGTTAATTATGTATGTAACGATTATTGTAGCACAAAAACCTGAGCACTACTGCCTTAATAATGCGTCAACTTTAATCATTGGATCCTGTTTAATAATCACATATTCCTCTACGAGTTTCCGTCTGTATTTTCTTATATTAAGTTGCCGTGTTCTATATATTGGTGAATAGTGACTAGTCTTGCTCAGTGAGTTCTACTCTTTGGCGAGATCTCCGGATCTCCTTTTGATAGGATCAAACGTTTGTGATGTTATCTTCTATGAGTAGTCTGGGGCATCTAGATGGATCATACGGATATTGAAATTAATTTAAAAAAACCTTGTTTGATTTGCAGCCAAGTATTCTTAAGTATCATGTCACCATGCTTGACTAGCCGTTAATAATATGAGGGTTTGTTGACGTATTTGCATATGCAATATCCATCTATGGGACTAATGTGTTACTTTTTGTTAGAAATTCCTCTCTGGTATTAAATAATACCATTTTCCGTTACCGTTTCACGCTAATTGTGGAAACTCACTTTAAGGGATAATAAGACGGTGATGATCTTCTATCTTTCCTTGTGAGCATGTTTAACACACGAATATTACAGTTAAGTTGTGCGTATTAATTGAAATATGAATTTTTTAATTTTCATTTCATTCATTATCTGAGTGTATGTACGTCACTATGTTTGTATAATACATACATGTAAGTGAAATGAAATGAAATAAAAAATAAAAGACAAAAAAACAAAACACAGGAAAAAACACATCAAGGAATGTATATCCAATTTTTACGTTCATTTATGCGCATTTCAACGCAATGATGCTGCAAATGTAACATGACAGTATGCTTGACTGAATGGCTTGCTGACTGGCAAGTTGGCTGCCCATCCTGCTATGTTGACTTCCCATTTTTGCTACACTTAGCAAATAATTTTTCAAAGATTTACTTTCAATCAGACATGGAACCATAACATACCCATAACATGCATTCCTCATAACTATGTGTGTGTGCATTCGTTTATAAGGATTGGTGCACATGAAATTTTATTTGAAATTCTGAATTTATATGACGTCTCGTATAAAGCGAATGGATGCATGAATAGCGAATTCGTTTGTTTGTTTGTTTGTATAAAATTTCGTTGTACGCAAATATTTCGTTTGTATTATCCATCCAGAATCCACCATTCGTTGTCCATTTCATTTCTCTTTATTTATTTTTGTTATATTCTGATGTCATTTGTTTGTTGCAATCAACATGGTCATCATCAGTTGTTGCATCATCAAGCCAAAGAACTAAGAAAAAAAATACCAAAACGTAGTTTGACAAGAAGTTTGTTGCATTTAATTTTCCTGTTTTTGTTATTGTTTCTTGTTTTGCAGTTTGAAGTTTGTTTGTACGTTTGATTGATCGTTTTGTTACTTGCTTCGTTGTCATGGTCGATTCTGTTTAATTTTCCATTTCGCAGTTTTTCTTCCAGCTTCATCAGAAAGTTTTAAAACATTTTCGTTAATTCTTTTACACACTAGCATTTATCTTCGTCACATGTGCGTACAAATGCTTAAAATATGGACGATTTTACAAACAGGTGTTAAAAATTTTAAAAGTTGTGTAATCATAAAAGCACCCTACTCACCAAAAATAAGAAAACTGAAGTTGAAATTGTTTCCCGCTAACCAAATAGTAATGGACCAAAAATTGTGTACAATAACCTGGTTTTTTATTACACTAAGTGCCTTTTGTTACGTGTACTTCACTCATCTAAAATAATATGGGAATAGGATCACTTTAATTTAATTTGATCACTGACCACAAGTCAGTCGTAGCTACTAACTGCAGCAATTCTAGCGAAGAAGAACATCAAAAATTTAAATACGAACCACCTACGTGACTTTGCTGAACATTAGCTGCCGTATATCAAACTAACAAACAACATTTCACAAGATGTTAAATGCTGATGGAAAGTGATTGAGTAAGCCTGGTCAAACCACGTTTAAGGCGAAGAAAAAGTTTAAAAATATAGAAAATCATAAGGCTTTAATCCCCTGCAAATAATCCGTTTAGAAAGCCCCAGGAGCTGTAGTGTCGAGGAAGGAAAACCGTCTAGTCTAAACTAGAACTCAGTCGCCAAAAACTTCTCACCACTACATCCAGTACATACCTACAAGGGACTCTGCTTCTATGCAAAGACAGGTGACAGCACTATTATTTTATCAGCTGCCGCAGTAGGTCATATCTGACTATCTAGAAACACTTTGGAAATGAAACTGAAACAAATCAGCAAAATAATTGAAAACGTCAGCGGCATACAGAAAGGAAAAGCCTATGCTAAAGCCCAATTTATATAATGAATGCAATTATCTGACAATGAGCTGGGCACATAGAACAGAGCTCACATGGAGTTGGACATGATACAACGACTAGCGTGTATTGGCCTAACAGAGGCAATGAAAACCTGTTCTACAGCGACACTGAAAGCTCTGATGGATAAATGAAGAAAAATCAAAACTTGAAACGGGATTCGATATCGGATGAATTTTGTTAATGCATAAATCGTACAGCTATACTAACGAAGTAGGCAAAAAGCAAATAATTCGCTCGAAAGCGTACTTATACGGTGCGTTCTAAACGCGAAAAATAGTTTTGAAGGCTCTGCGGAATAGACGAAAGAAAATGTAAATATTGGAACATCCGTTTTTTCATTGGTGGTGTACTAAAAATTCCCTCAAAAACATTATTTTTAATTAACGTAACCCTTCCCTTTGAAATGCAGGAATGTGAGTTTAGTTTAGTTCAGTTTTTTTGTTGTTATTTTTTAAGTTCTTAACGGAAAATGTGGTTCGATGAATATTTATTTACATGAAAAACTAAATTCAAATCTCAGCAAAAGAAATCAGAGGAAAAAATTGTAAAAAAAAGCAACCAAAAGTTTTGCCATAAAACTTGTACTAAAAACTTATGCTGCTTCGTCATTGAATAGAAGCCACAAACGAAAATAAATTGCGCACAGATACAAATATTGATTATAAATTACACTTTAAGAAAATTATTACAAAGAAAAGTAATAAAAATTTATTTTTTGCATTTTAAAACATAAAAAATAATCATGGAAGACTGTGTGACCACACACAGAAGAGACGGCAATTGTAAGTCTTTCTAATCACAACAAACAGATGAAAAATGCTTTTCTCAGAAATAAACTTTTGCTTTCCAAATCATAATAAAATTAAATGTTCTTAGAAGTTTCCAGGAGTAAGAATCCAAATAAAAATAAAAATCATCGTAAACAGAGTCATTAAATTAAATCTATGTAGGTTTTTAACTACATGTCTAGTGTGTAGGTAGCATCGTTTGACTGGTTATTAAAACCCTCAAATATTTATTGCAAGCAAAACTTTATTTACAGAAATCCTCAACAAAACTCATAAAAAAAATTCATAAATTTATTGTTTTCTTCTAATTTTCTACGTAATTGTGTAAAAAGAAATTCGATTGGATTTGGTTGGAATTTAAATTTTTGCTAGAGATAACTTTGTTTAAAGAATTATAAACATTAATTGTGAAATAAAAAAATATACTTTTAAAAACTGTAATAAAAAATAATGTAAAAAATCGCAAAAATATCGAAATACTATTTAAAAACTAAAAAATACCACTAAAAACCCAATAAACTATAACCAAAGTAATAAAAATGATGAAAACGAATTAAAATATGCGTGTAAATATTAAATATGCTTAAATATGCCACTAAAAACAAAGTATGCTATTTTACTAAATATTGCAAGAAAATAAAAGAATATACAAAAATCCTACTTAAGGACTGTCTTACAGAAATCTGTTGTTGGGCAGAAATAAATATTCAATAAAAATATGTAAAAATCCTCTCTATGCTGTAATATGATATTAACAATTATGTATGCGTACCCAAGCCACATTATTAAAAACAAATACCTATAAAAAATAAAAAGTACCTTTAAAAAATACACTTCTAACAATGAAAATATGCTTAAAAATGCTATTAAAATTACAAAACAAGTTTGAAAATATGAAATATTACATATGCAGAAATGTGCTGTAATAAAATCAGATATATTATCAAGGCCTATTAAAAAATGAAGCAAAAATATTTATTAAAAATGTGAAAATATGCCTAAAAATATATTCTAACAAATAAACAAGTCGAAATATGTTGTTAAAAATATAAAAGAAAAATTATTAAGAAAATTGGAAAAATACGAAAATATGCAATCAAAAAAATTATAAAAAATAATATGCCGAAATATGTTGTTCAAATGGACAAAAGTATGTGCCAAATGTTTGCTTTTAATGGAAATGAAGAACTGAATTGAATATTAAAATACAGTATGCCAGCGATTGAAATATGCAAATATGCCGTCAAATGTTTTCTTTTATTAAAATAAGATCAAAATTTAAAAATATATTCTTAAAAATGTATTGTCTATTAGTGAAATATTTATGGTAACAATGTCGAACAACGTTATCATCGATTCTTTTAGGGTATCTATCGGTTCTTTCATTCAGTGCTTCCTATTTTTATATATATACATTATTGTATTCGAAACTTTGTAGTCGTCTAAGAGACAATTTGATGTAATTACCTGTGAAATATAACATCGTTTAAATTTTAGCCTGCTCCACGACACTGACGCATAAATCAGGCTGAATTGTAGTGAATAACAATGGTGTGCTTAGAAGTGATTGGCGAAAGCCTGCCTGGAGCCGCCATTGGTATAGATCTTGGTGGTAGTAGCAAATAATCGACTGAGATCTTGGAGGACTGAAGTGGAGAAGTTTTTCGTGTAACCAGTAGTTGATCACGATTTATTCGTTCTTAAGTTCAAGGCGAAAGCCGAAAATTTTGAAGTTATAGTGAAAAATAATTTAATTTAATTATTCAGTAATTGAACACTCGAATAACTTTGAACGAAAGGGAATACAGTTCAAATTCCGTAACCTGTTGAGTATCCGTTTGTTAATAAATACGGGCTTTGAGCTCATCCTGAAGTGGGTTTATTTGGCGTTGAGGATAGCTGTGGTTTATGGCTCCGTCGCAAATACCAGTGTCTTAAGAAAAACCCACCAGAAACAGTCTAACAGAATCAAAACGCACGATCTTGGCGGCCAGTTCACATCACCTCCACGTGAGATCACAATATCCTCAATTGTCATGCTCGTACACAATATCCAATCTAGCATGAACTGAGTGGTATGTAGCGATGTCCTATTGAAACCACATGTCGTTGGTGACCATATCGTCCAAACAAGCCAAAAGAAGTTTCTCGTCGATCATTGATTCTCTCCCTTGATAGTGACGGTCTGGATACACCAAACAGTAACTTTTTCGATACGCATTGGACGCTCTTGGATCTCGTGTGAATTGCTATGGCTTTAATTCGCCAATATTGTTTGTTCACGCACTCATTCATATAGAAAAGGGCCATGTTTTGTTTAATGAATATTTGGATAATACTGTTGATGTTGAGAGAGTTTTGAATCACACACATGTTTTTCTAACACAAAAAGACGAGATTTATGGGTCGCTTATATGTGGAAATGACAGTACAGTTAAGCTGTTAGTTGTTGCGGTATTACAAATAACAACCCAAGTTCGATCCATAATCGACCTATCAGTCTGATGGTAAATGCAGAAAAACTAAGTTGATGCTCTTAACATAAAAGCACATCGAATAAGATTCCATTCCCATCATGAGCCCATATACCATTGAGGTGGTCGCAAATTGAATTTCTCTGGGAACTGTAATAATTTCAAACAAATATGGTAGAGAACAGACATACCTAAAGTTACTAAAAGACATTCAGCCTAATGTTTGCGATAAACTAATAAAAAACTAAAAATAATGCTTTAAAATAGAAAAAAACAGGGATAAATCTGTAGACCAAACGAGCGCATATTTAGCGCCAAAGGCAATCAAAGTAAGCCAACTCTGAAGAACGTTCTATTTTAAGCGACAACTGAACGGGATTTTTAAATTTCATTAATTTTTAATCATATTTAAAGGCAGTCAAGTAACTAATACTGAAGTTTTGTTGCTCGATTTCCTTCCAGAAATAAAGAAAAACAAATTTACTTTGGGACGAAAAAAATAAATATAAATATTCCACTTATCCTTGTTTAATATGTTGTTGAAAATGTGTGGAGACAGCAACTAATTGTTGTTAATTGGGTATATTTCCAAATTATCAACCAGCAGCAATTGTTGCCAAAAAATATTGGCCTGTTGAAAACGCGATTCGCAGAAAAAAATCGGTCCTTTAACATTAACTGGGCCACAACACTCACATCCAACACCGTCTGGTAAACTGTTGCATAAACTTGCACGTAATAGCGTTGTCTGTGACTGTTTTACATATTTCAGTTAAGTTTTCCTTAGATCACAATAGCGAAAGAAGATATGAACAGTACATACAGTCGCTTACAAAAGTAATTTGCAATCATTAACAATTTATAGACAATTTCCGCAATTACATTGAATTGTTGGTGTTGCTGTTCGTATTGTTGTTATAGGACAGAACGTAAGCCGAGACAAGACGTTTGGGAATGTTGTCAAACAATGCCCTTTAAATATAGCATTGACAAAACAGGAACAAACCAAAGAGAGAGAAGGAGAGAGGGGCAGGAAAATCCTTGCCAAGGATTTCATTACCCTTCCTTTCCAGTTCTTCGCCTTCAGTCTGGTAAGGGACAACAACAACAATTGTATTTTGTTTTGTTGTTGTTGTTATTTAAATTTCTATGTAAATTTTAAATATTTTTTTATTCTTATTATTTAACAGCAATTCTGTGTATTTCCATCGAACCAACACTTCACTTGATTTTCAATTGATTTTTAATTTTTTTTTCCATTTTTTAATTTATTTTTTTCCTTAAGTAGTTTGGTTTTTGGATTTTGTTTTGTTTTACCATCAATTAATTGCTTTTAGTCGTTGTTAATTGTAACGGTGGTGAGAATTTAATTTAATTTTGCCACCTTTTTTAATTAATCGCCTGCTAAACGTAGCTTGTTTGCTTGGCTCATATATACACCACCGTTGTACACCGTATTTATCTGCAAAGATAAAAGTGTTGTTTAGAAAAAATGTAATAAAAATAACATTAATTGTTGATTAAATATTCAAGTTTTTTAAATATTCTGCTTGTCAATTATTATTAAAAGTTATTCGTTTCGAACAGCACTTATTGTTAATTAAAGGCATTAAGGGCCAAAACTACACCAAACAGAAAAACGAAAAAATTCTTCCAAATCATTAGACATGCAGTGTAAATTGTTTAAAGAAAAAAAATTATTTCAATTCAGTTTAATCTAGTTCTTCATTAACTTTCTCTAAGAGAAGACGTGTTGAAAACTTTTTGCAAGTTAAGTTATAAAATAAAATTGAAAAGAAGTTAAAAACAAAAATAAAAATAAAACAAAAAACTTGTTTTTACAAAACAGGTTTTTACAAAACAAAGGGATTAACAAAAATTCTACTGAATTTTTGTCCCCAAAAACAATTATATTCATTAAAAAAAAGAAAAAAAAGAATAATAAAAAGAAATAAAATAATAACAACAAAATTAAAAACATAAATTGTTAACTACTTGTTGCTATAACAAGTGTAAGTGATGATAGCGATGAATCTGATGATGCTTGGCAGCAAGTATCAGATACAAAAACAAATAAACGGCGCTTAACAAAACCATTAAGCATTCAGAAAAACAAAAAAGTTATAACAAGTGATGAATCCAGAACAAATAAATTTTATTTACTTGGGGAAAACGAATCTGCTAAGGAAAAAATAGATTGTGAAGATGACCAAGAAGAAGATGATGAAGTCAATAATGCACCGAAGCCTCCACCAATTTATATTCCTGGCGTTAAAAATATTTCCAAAATGCTTAAAACAATAAACGATGAAATAAAAGACTTTAATTATAAGTGTTTGAGGGAAAATGAAGTCAGATTAATGATAAAAAGTGTTGATTCCTATAGAAAAATTGTTAAACTTTTTGAGTCCAAAAATATTAATTATCACACTTTTCAACTTAAACAGGAACGAGCTTATAGAGTAGTAATAAAAGGTCTTCATAGTTCCACCCCAGTCAGAGATATAAAGGCAGATCTTTTATTTTTAGGTCATTCGGTTAGAAATGTCGCTAATGTCAGAAGTAGGGTATCAAAGTTGCCATTGCCAATGTTCTTTGTAGACCTTGATTCGAGTCCAACAAATAAAGACATTTTTAAGGTTAAACATATTAATAATGCAATCGTCACTATTGAAGCTCCAAAGAAAATCAACGACTTAATTCAATGCCACCGATGCCAACAATTTGGCCATACCAAATCCTACTGCAAACGGCCATTTAAATGCGTGAAGTGCGGATTCGATCATCCTACCATAGAGTGTAAAAAAAAAACGTAGAAACTCCACCAAAATGTGTCAATTGTCTGCAAAATCATACAGCAAATTATAAAGGTTGTCCTTTTTACCAAAGAATGCAACAAATACACAACAATAACAACAATCAACAACGTACATATGTACAACCACGGAATGTTCAATCTGCTCCAGAAAATCATAATTCAAACTACCACAGCACTAGTGAAGGAATCAGTTACGCTCAAGCAGTAAAAGGTAATACAACTAGTCCCGAAATGAGGTTTTTAGAGAGATTAGAACGTATGATGGACAAAATGTTTGACATGATGACAAAAATTATGGATAAATTATGCAAATAGATCTTCGAATTGCAACATGGAATGCTAATGGAGCATCCAATCACACAAAGGAGATAGAAATTTTCCTTATAACCAAATGAAATGTTCCTGTTATGAAATTAGATGGCACCTGGTGCAGAAACAGTAAGAGCAAAGCAGAAGCCTTTTCTGAATACTTGCAACAAATTTATCAATCTTTTCCATCAACAAATACCGTACATGAAAGTAACGTACATACGTTTTTGGAATCTCCATACCAAATGGATTTACCAATAAAACCTATCTCTCCGAGGGAAGTACAAAATGTTATTTCTAAACTTAACAATAAAAAGTCTCCAGGACATGATAAAATCGACTCGATGGTTGCGAAATCACTTTCAAAGAAAGGCATTCTATTTTTAACTTTAATTTATAACTCTATTATGAGATTATCATATTTTCCCGCCATCTGGAAAAGAGCTGAAATTATAATGATCCAAAAGCCGAATAAACCAGAAAACCAGATTACATCCTACAGACCAATAAGTCTATTAACTACATTTTCAAAGATATTTGAAAAGTTGTATGCATCAAGGCTATTACCTATTTTAGAGAAAGAAAACGTAATACCTGACCACCAGTTTGGATTTCGTCGACAATATGGAACTCCAGAACAATGTCACAGAGTAGTAAAGGTAATATCCGATTCACTAGAGCAAAAAATGTATTGCTCGGCAGCATTTCTTGACATAAAACAGGCATTCGACAGAGTGTGGCACGAAGGTCTGCTATTCAAACTTAAAAAAATTCTGCCCGCCCCACACTTTTCATTGATAAATTCCTACATCCGCAATCGAACTTTTTATGTGAAGGTGAATGGCGAAACATCAAATATATTCAATATATTCAGCGGAGTCCCACAAGGCAGTGTTTTAGGTCCAATATTATATACTATATACACTTCCGACATGACTACTTCTGATAATGTCGTAGTTGCTACATATGCAGACGATACCGCTATAATCTCCACCAATAAATGTCACATTGAAGCTTCTTCTGTAATGCAAAGAGAGCTAAACACACTGCAGCAATGGTTAAACAATTGGAAAATAACTATAAATGTAGAAAAATGTAATCATGTTACATTTAGTTTACGGAAAGAAGAATGCCCTCCAATATATGTAAATAACTTACAAATACCAAAGTCTAACTGCGTAAAGTATTTGGGAATGTATATAGACAAACGCCTCACATGGAAAGAACACATCAGAAATAAAAGAAAACATCTAAATATGAAAACAAAGAAAATGAACTGGTTACTTGGAAGCAGTTCACAACTTAGTCTAGAGAACAAAATAACATTATATAAAGTTATTTTAAAACCTGTGTGGACATATGGGATAGAGCTTTGGGGAACGGCCAGTAATTCAAATATTGAAATATTGCAACGATATCAGTCTAAAACCTTAAGGAATATTTCTGGCGGTCCATGGTTTATGACCAACATTCAAATTCACAGGGATCTAAATGTACCTTTTGTTTTAAGTGAAATTAATAGATTTAGTTCTAAGTATTTAAACAGACTAAGTAACCACCAAAACCCTTTAGCGATAGCGTTATTAGATGAAACAAATGAAATTAGAAGACTGAATAGGTTTCATGTATTAGATCTACAATATAGAAAATGAAGAACTTTTTACCTTAAGCAAATAATCTTTTTTTATATCTAACAAACATACATGTATATGTATATATAGTTTATTAAACTTACTGTAGTTTAAAAACATATGTGATATTTTCATTGTTTTATCAAATTTGCTAAATATTGTAAAATAGATTGTAAATAAAAGTAAATTTAAAAAAAAAAAAAAAAAAAGAAAATCAGTTTAATATTGAAAGCTTTTAGGAGCTGATTAACCAGCTTATTGACAACGGGTTGCATCAAGAAGTTTGTCAGCGCATTATGCTTAGAAGGGAGATTATAGGGATATCCTATAAAGATTGAGGGGAGTACATTAAAACATATGTTCGCATAACTATGGCACGTCTTCACGATAACAGTCAGTATTACGTATTTACAAGAGATAACGAATCACTCAACGATTACCTTTGAGTGGGTTCGTAGACAAGGGCTTGTAGAAGGTAACAACATTGCTGACAAAATTGCGACGACTGCCACAACTAACAATTCAAACGAAATCAGACAAAAGAAAGAACTTCAACTGGATTCACATATTCACAAAGAAATGAGAAGGCTCGACAATGTTTGCTCTTTCAAAGTACACGAAGAACATGTTTTGTTTTGAAAGAATTTACTTAGAATTCAACTTAGCCCTGTACGGTTACTGTTCGTCGTATCGAATAAGGTCATTTACTCTTTATCATATAACTCTTTTATTTTTTTCGCTCTTCTTTTCAACAACGTTAGTTGATAATTAAAGCTTGCAGACCGTAGACGAAAAAAATGAAGCTCAATTTTATTTTTAATGGTGGGGGAGAATATTTCATAAAACCACAAAAAAAAAAATCAGTGTAAAAAAGGAATCTGTTCCAGGGATTGGAGAATAAAGTTTCCCCCAGTTATAGCAGCCATGACTTGCATAATAATTTTGGGTGTAATAAAGCAAATCCGCCATACGAGTTTTTTTTTGGTTTTCATTTAGAATGGGTGTGAAGAAAAAAGTCCTGTGCTGTTTCATTTTGAGGGAGTACTTTTATAAATTGAATAAAATTCATTATTTGTACCATTTTAGAGTGAAGTAAGAGCAAGAATAACTCTTTATTTCGACAAGGATGTCCTTTGCCACAGCAACTTTATTCATTGATTTCATTCTTCTTTTTGCTATACTTTTGTGCTATTTTGTCCGTTTTATTTTAAATATGCAGGATATTTAATCTCCATAGATTTTTAGACAGGAACTGTAAATACCAGCACAAACATTCAATTCCGAAAATTAAAAGGCAATGGCAACATAAACACACACAGTTTCTGTGTAAGTAAAATTTATGTATGTGTGGTTTTGTAATAGACTGTAAATGTTTATAAATGCGTAGCTGAAGTCTTATATTCAGACAGAGACATGCAAATAAATACAGTAAAGAAAATAGTTAAAGGGTTAGTCGAGAAAAATGGCTAAAAATGGAAACGAGTGTTAGGGGTTCAAGAGTTTATTTCGTTTTCAATCAAAAATTGTCACACATCGTTACTAGAAAAAAATCAATTAGTAGAGGAAGTTCGTCCTCATCGTAAAAATTATAAATTAAATTGATTACATTAACTTGCCATAATATCTGCTACATACTTTGAATTCCTTGACTTTGAGCAGACATTTAGCACCTTGCCCCACAATGTGTTTGATAGTAGCGTGAAAAAATGCACTCAATACCGCATATAAACTTTATAAGATCAAGGTGCGTTTAATTTTGGTTCTCTGACCTGGTCAATAAACTTAAGGCGCTTTTCGGCGTATAATCGAAAATAGAACAACATAATCTTCAAACTAATAAATAAAAATTAAATTTTTTAAATTTCCCAAATTTTTTGTTGAGCTTTGTGGCACTTTAATTATTTGTTCGACCATTTACTTCATGCTGTCGTAATAGTTTAACTTGATAAATAATTTAAATAAAAACTAATTGATGCTAACCAATACCAATAACAAATGGCAATAAGAAGTGCATTTGTACTGTGGTAATTGAAATCAATTAGGACGACTTTTTTTAATTTTGAAAATTTTAATTTTTTTAAAATAAAAATTTCTGTAAATTTAGGCTGCGTATGCTGTGTAGGATAAAGTCGCCGTAGTCTAGTAGGTAGTGTATTGGCTTATAAGACGTGAGGCCTCAAGTCAGACATCAACACGAAAATATGAAAAATATATTTCTTCGGCGGCTTCCTCTCAGCAGATTTCTGGCAAAAACTATGAGAGTAAATAAAATTGCCATGAAAAGTTTCTCTAAAATCTGTGGTTTAGAGTCTACTTCAAACCGAAGGTCCCGCCACTCATGTATAGAGTTACGACACACAGCATAACTGTTATGAGAAGCTAGGTCGTAATCGCGACTAAAGGGTTATAATGACCAATTATGTATGTATGTGTGGAGTTAATAGTCGTTATTAAAAAATAAATAAATTTTGACGTTAATTATATTGATAACTAAGCGTCAGACAGCTAGAGCTTAACTACTGGATTGAAATCTGAGGTCCTTTAAATTTACTTTGGTTGCTCGGGTATTCACATACTGTCTTCAGGATTTCTATTCCGATTCATGGATATATCTATTAGAGCTGTCCATGCACTACATGTACCACTATTTAGACTGAAGTAGCGACGGCAGAGTTACTAACTTCCTTCTACGCGCTGTACCTAAACTAATCTAAAACAAGTGACCTTTCATTGACCTTTGACCTCATTGGCTCCTTGTTACCAAACAAAACAAAACTTAATATGTGTGTTTCCATATTTTTCTTCTTTTAGTTATTTATCTCTACTGCATCACAACTGCTTCAAAGGAAGGATTTTTTTTTTATACGTTTATTTAAAATTACAATCTATCTAATCTAAAGATAATAAGCAATTTTGAGAGAAATTATAAATTTACATTAGTAGATGTACTCTATTAAGTACAAATATAAGTTTAGATACAATCTTCTTTTTAACAATAATTAATAACAAACAATATCATAACATTTAAAGCAAATACCTTAATATTCTAAACAATTTATACTATTACAATTATTTACATATTTACATTAGAGTTATGAATTATACATAAATGAAGAATATTGTACAATATTGTCCTTATGATATCATAACTTTTTAACATAGTTACAACACAAATGCAAAGTTAATAATTTAATTGTAGTCGTTATCTACGAAATGGTAAATCTAAGACGTGATGTCTTTTAAGTCTTTTTATTTCTTCCGTGTCATCTAATAAACATATTGCTAATGTATTGACGTGGTTATCCAGTCTTTTTAAGTATCTTTCACTATGAGTTCTTATAACCTCCTTAATTGTGGGAATTCGGAGGTCTTTGTGGATAGATTCGTTGGTAATGTACCATGGTGCTTGAGTAATTAACCTGAGAGTTTTCGATTGGTATCTTTGGAGTATTTCTAAATTTGAATTACTAGCAGTCCCCCAAAGTTCAATTCCATATGTCCAGATAGGTTTTAGAATTGCTTTATATAGTTTGAGTTTATTTTCAATGCTAAGTTTTGATTTCTGACATAGTAACCAGTAAAGAGTTCTGTTTTTAATGTTTAGTTGTTGTTGTTTCGATTTTATGTGTTGTTTCCATGTAAGCCGGCGGTCTAGATGCATACCAAGATACTTAATGCAGTCTTTATTAGGAATTATAGTGTTATTTAGCATCACGTTTGGACAACTACCTCTTCTTAGGGTAAATAATATGTGGGCCGATTTTTCTGCGTTTACCGAAATTTTCCATTTTTGTGACCAAGTATTAATTATATTAAGCTGATTTTGCACTAAATTTGTAGCTGTAATTTGACATTCGTTTGACGCCATTATTGCGGTGTCATCAGCATACGTTGACACATGTATTTGATCGATTATAGGCATATCGGCTGTGTAAATTGAAAAAAGAACTGGACTTAGCACGTTACCTTGTGGAACTCCGGCTCTGATGTCATGAATATGTGATCTTTCGTCATTGATTTTTACGTAGAATGTTCGATCTTGCAGATATGATTTAATAAAAAGGTAAAAGTTAGATGGAAGGAGAGTTTTTATTTTATATAATAGTCCATTGTGCCAAACTCTGTCAAAAGCTTTTTCTATATCTAGAAAAACTGCAGAACAGTATTTTTTCTCTTCAAAAGATGCCCTAATTGTATTTACAACACGATGTATTTGTTCTATAGTTCCATGTTTTTTTCTGAAACCAAATTGGTAGTCTGGTATAAGTTTAGAATCCTCTAATATGGGTCCAAGACGAATTAAAATTAATTTTTCAAATATTTTTGAGAATATGCTAAGTAAGCTAATAGGTCTATATGACGATATTTCATTTTCATTCTTATTTGGTTTTTTTTATCATTATAATCTCTGCGCATTTCCATAGTGATGGGAAGTAATTTATTCTTAATATTGTATTAAAAATATTAGTGAGATGAATAATAGCTTTTTTAGTCAGATTTTTTAGTACTTTCGCATCAATACCATCGTAACCGGGCGATTTTTTGATATTAAGGAGTTTAATTTCATCCTTTACTTCGGAGGGTGAAATAGGTCTAATGGGCAAGCTCATTTGACAGGCAACATCAAGATATTGTAACACATCATCGTCATATTGTTGAACATTTGAGTTCAGAGGTATATTAAATATATTGTAGAGATGATTAGCAAAAGCTTCTGCTTTGCTTAAGTCTGATCTACACCATATACCATTTTGATCCTTGAACGGCGGATTTCTTTTTGTTGGACGTTTTAGGCATTTTGTAGCTCTCCACAGTTTGTGATCATTGTCATTATTGGTATTAATAGAATCGAAAAATTCACTTATTGAGACATTTTTAAGTTCTCTTAAGTGTAGTTTTAGTGATTTAGTTGCATGGTTAAGTAAACGTTTGTCATTCGGATTCCTTGTTCTTTGCCAATTTTTCCTTAATCGTCTTTTTTGTCTAATGAGTTCGCGTGTTTCAAAAGATATATCATAATTGTTTATATTACTTACATTATTTTCTCGCGTTGACCTAAAAGCGGCATCCTGTATTAGGTTTGTGAATTTTTCGACAGCATTATCTAACTCAGTACCGTTTGTGATAGTGGTGTTAAGGTTAATGTTTGCATCTAACCAATATGAAAAAGATTCCATATCAGTATTGTATGTGATTAATTTTCCAAATTTAGATAATTTTTTAATGGAAGTGTTATATGAGATTATTATTGGTGAGTGGTCAGAACTTAATTCGTAGTTTTCCTTAATATCAAACCTATTGCTTGGTATTCCAGAGTAAATGAAAAAATCTAAAAGGTCTGGTATTTTTCTAGGGTCAGTAGGCCAATAAGTTGGAGTTCCTGTGGACAACGTAGAAAGATTATTCTTCATTAAGCACTTATATAATTCTCTTCCTTTCGGGTTAATTAGGCGTGATCCCCACCAAGGGTGTTTTGCATTATAGTCGCCACCGGCTATGAACCGTGGACCAAGTTTATTGAAGAAATTTTCAAAATCCAAGCATTTTAAGTTGTGGCGGGGAGGAAAATAAACTGCACAAATTGAGACCAATGTATTGTTACTTATTATTTTAATAAAGGTAGCTTGTAAATATTCGGTGGATATGTGTTCCTCCGTTTGGTATTTAATGTTAGATTTTATAAGAATAGCTAAACCTCCGTGTGCTCTATCGTTGGGATGGTTGGCAGTTATTAAATCAAAATTTTTTATTTTAAGAAATGATTTTTTTGTAAAATGTGTTTCTGAAATTAGTAGAATATCTATAAAGTTAGTTTTCAAAAATGTTTCTACTTCTAGAATGTGATTTAGCAGACCGTTAGCGTTCCATGTTGCAATTCTAAAATCTATTGGCATAGTTTACCACATATTAATGACATCATATTTAGTAAGGTGTTTGTCATCTCCATTTGTTTTGTAAGGAGGGTTTCAATTTTTTGCAAAAGTGAGTTTTCGCTGGTATTGTTAGATATATTGTTGCCTCTTACTGCATCAGAATAAGAAATATTATGTGTCATTGATGGGCTTACATTATTTACAAATTCCATATTTTGAGAATTTGGTATTGGTTTTCCATGGTGGTAATTAGATACCTTGTTTTGCATTTTTCTTTTTAATTCTTGATGGACTATGCATCCTCTATAACTAGCTGGGTGAGATTCTTGGCAGTTGGCACACTTGGGAGGTGAAGCTTGATTTTTTGTACACTCAGCAGTGATGTGGTTTGCTCCGCATTTGACGCATTTGTAGGGTTTGTGGCAATAGGATTTGGTGTGGCCGTACTGTTGGCAGCGATGACATTGCGGAATATTTTTGATTTTGCGTGGAGGTTCTATAGTAACAATCGCATTGTTTATGTGTGTTATATTATAAATTTCTTTATTGTTGTCTTTGGGTTCAAGATCAACAAAGAACATTGAGAGTGGTTTTTTGGTTAGGTTACTCGTTATGTTAGAAATATTCCGTACTTAATGTTCATGTTTTTCGATAAAAGTCTTAATGTCGTCGGTATTAGTTGAGTAATGTAAATTTTTAATAACTACTCTGTAAGCCCTATCTTGTTTGATCTGGAAAGTGTGAAAACTAATATTTTTAATTTTAAGGTAAGAAACAAGAGTTCTATAAGAGGTAATAGTTTTAACCATAACTCTGATTTGACTGTCTCCTAGTGCCTTGTAGGTGTACTGAGTGGATGGTATAACGCTTGAAAAGGTTCGATTCATGTCTTTAACGTTGGTAACATTTGGAATGTATAAGGGGGGAGGTCTAGGTTCAGTAGAGCTTTCTCCTTTGTTAGTTCTAGCATTTTCATCATCTAGATCTGCAAATCTGTTGGTTGAACAGGTTGGTGTTTCTATTGTTTTTGCTTGGCGTTTATTTCTGTAAATTCCTGGTGAGTTTCTTTGGCGACGTTTGTTGGAATTATTAATCGTTTGCCATTCACATTCACTGTCTTCACTATCATCTTCAATGTTTGATGTGCTAGCAGTATTCATGCTAGCTGCCTGTTTTTTATTTATTGTTTGTTTGAAAATATCAAAACAATGTTTGGAATTTATTTTTACGGTTTTTTATTTTTTGTTTTTGGTTATTGTTTATATACTTGTTTCTTTTTTTTTTTCTCCTTTACACTCTTCTTTTATTTTTTTTAATGATCTTGCGTATGTAATGTTATTGTTTTTATTTAATGCAATTGCATTTAACAATGCACAATGCAAGTGTTTTTTTTTTTTTACTGATTTAATTGTTGTTTTTAATAATGCACAAATTGTTTTGAAAATTTCGTCAACATAAAGATAGCACGTATTATCGCTTTCGCTCTTTAATAACGACTGGCAAAGGAAGGATGAAAAAAAATTTTTTTTTAAAAAAATATTTAATTTCCACCGGCATATTCTATCTCTAAGGAAATGTTGTTCAAAGTGTATTCAATATGTAGAATTAATATATAAATATTTTATTTCTACTACTCTGAGCTGGTTTTCAATTGAATTTTACTTTCTGCTGTGCTGTACACAAAATCAATTTCCCTGAAAACCACACAACACATCATTCTAAATAAGTTATTCAAGTTATTCTGCCGACTGTCGCCTGGCAGGCTATGCTACAGTTGAAATGAAATAAAAATCTTTTAACACTACATTTCCCTCAATCGTTGGGTAAATACTTTAGTTTTATTCTTACGCTATATGTATTGTGTGGAGGGTGAAATGGATATGGGGAGATGAGCTGATTGAATTTTATAGCAGGCTTGACCACTGCTTCCATTGCTTAATATAACCACCATCACACCCCTTTAGTTTTTAAACTATACATAAGTTTATAAAGCAGAAAAAAACCTTTTAAACTAAATAGAATACTTCAAGTTTATGGAAATATTAGCGACAATAACAATAACAAGCGAAATATAAACAAAGATATCAAAACCAAAACTTGGAACGACTGTAGAGCAATGAGAAATAAAAAACGAAATCCAAAAACTGAAATAGAAGAGAATTTTTATGGACATACCAACGACAGAATATCGCAACAAAATCATCAGGAACCCAATCAACATCATCATCAGCATTAGCATAAGCGTCAGCTGTAAACAGTAGCATCAACCGCAGTAGCATCAACATACCGGTTGCATGAATATTTCAACGTGGTTTTACTCATACTATACGACGTTCCAAAAGGAGTTGTATTTTCAATTCAAAACTGTGTCTGTGTGTTTGTTTTTGTTTCTATTTTTAATATTTCTGGTTACGAAAAGGAATTCATTCTCATCTTGATTAACTTCAGTAGCAGAAACCACATTGCCATCATCGTTATCATCATGATTATCATTCTATATCACATGAAATGCAGCAATTGCTGTGTGCCTATTTGGTTGGTGTTTTAACAACTTTTCGGTTCTTAAAGAAAAATTTCCATTTGATGTTTTAATTTTCTTCTCAAAATACTGTTGAAGATAGGGTTACCATAGTCGTTTAATTTAATAAGAACAAACGCTACAATTTTCTCCATCGTTCACCCAAATGAAATTTTCTGACAAACTTTTGCCCGCTTGCTAGCTAGTTAGCCATTCGAACTCATGTCTGGGTTTTAAATTTTTCGGGTATTCTAGTTGCGAATTGTCTAACAAAGGCAGACCCCAGATGTACATACATACATACATAATTGGCCATTACAACCCTTCAGTCAGGATTACGGCCTAGCTTCTCACACCACTCATGTTGTGTGCGTTAATTTTATACGTGAGTGGCGGGACCTACAGTTTAACGTCGACTCCGAACGACAGAATTTTGAGAAACTTTTTCATGGCAGTTTATTTTACTCTCAGTGTTTTTGCCAGAAATCTGCTGAGAGGAAGTCGCCGAAGAAATATTTTTTTTTTTCATATTTCATTTTTGATGTCTGACCTGGGATACGAACCCGGGCTTTTTAAGAATAGTAAGCCAACACACTACCTACTACACCACGGCGACTTCAGATGTACATATGTTTCGGATTTTGATTAAACAACTGATCCTCGTCTAAAGTGGAGGTGGATGTTCCAAAGAAGTTGGCAAATTAGATTCCAGTATTATCACGAGAAACTTGTGCAGTGTTCAGAGTTCAATGGGCACACATACTCTGCCTGTCAAAAGTTTAGAAATTAAATCCAATGACCTCATTTAGCATGTGTTTTTAAATTCCCTAACAAATTTGCAGTCTTACGAATTTAATGTAAAAAGAAAAGAGTAGAGTATGAGCGTGAGTATGAGTAGAGCTTTACGATTTTACGCCCGATTAAATATTAATACGAATTTTAATTACAATTGTATTGTATTGAGACTTTATCTATGTATATATCTTTGTATTTAGATTGTCGTTGTTGTTGTCGTTGCATTAGATTAAATATTTTATTCCTGAAAAAAATTCTATCAAACTCAACAACAAAGAGAATCAACTAATTCAAGGCAAATACTTAAAACACAGGTACACACATATACTCCCAAAATAACTAAAGAGACTGCGAGATAGTGATAGCTTTGGACAGAGACAGGGAGAGGAAAAAATTATTTTAATCTGTCATCGCCATCAATAACAGTCTATTGGTTTTAGGGAAATAGTTTCCCAAAGAAAAATTGAATTTTCATAAATAAATGCTGCCTTAGATTGCGGGAAAAAGAGGCCTATTTAATGGTGAATTTAAAGAATAATTAAAAGTGATTAAAAGCCTATTTAATGGTGAATTTAAAGAATAATTAAAAGCGATCTCAAAAGCAATGAAATTCAAATACAAATTATATACACGCGGTTTCTTTGCCATTTAAATAAGTGAAGTAAAGTGAGAGGGAATCCTTAATGATTAATTGAATATGGAAACCATTTAAATTGGGGGACCAAATTGGATATAATGTAGGGAAACTATGATATGCATTGTTTTTTATTTTTTATCTTTGAAATCAAGGAAATTTAGGAATACTCAACCATGTCAATATTTTCCTCACCTCACACCCCCCAAAAAAAATTAAATGAAGGTCATTGCACCTCTCGGAAATTTGTGAATCATTGCACCATTACTGCCTCATTTTCATTCCATAAACTGCAGAATAATACAATAATTTTCGAACTTCAGCCTGTTAGGCCTGAAAATCTTTTACCATAAATTTAAACAAAATGAATTCACAAATCATTGGTTGATCTTCTGGAAAGAACACACACTAGACTGTAAACATCAACCGTCATCTCTTCTTTGTGGTACATTTTAATATTATTGGCCATTTCTTTAGCATTCTTAACAAAGTGTTAGAGCAACGAACATACATCAGCTCCAGCAACATAACATTTAATCATCATCGATGACTACGAAACAGTGCAAGCGAGACAAAAAAAAAATTGTTTCAATATAAAATGAGTTGCAGACCCAGTGGGAATAACAACCGTTTAACTGATTGAACTAATCAGTTGAAGTGGAACAAGAGAACGTCTTTTAATGGATAGAACAGAAAAGATATTTTCTGTAACGATGTTTCACACCAATCTTTAGTCAAGATTACAACACAGGTTGTTATTCCCAAATGTTGCGTGTTTTAATTTTATCCATGAGTTTTTGACATTTTATTTACTTTCAGAGTTTTTGTGTTAAAAGACTACTGAGAGGAAGTCGTCGAGAACCACAGGCTCGAGCTAATAAGGTACAACTAAGGCCAACTACACTATGGCGACTTCGAAATGTCTTTACAATCTTGCCAAGGCCTTGCACAGAGGCCACGTTTGAAACACCACTTTTACTATACGCTTTAACTCTTCATACGCATTCTTCAGTTGTTAAAAGTTGTCATACTCGCGAATCGTTCCTGTTATCAACAAGCAACTAGAGGCTCGTCAGGGCCACAAGGTTTGGGAAAATATTATAGGGAGATCCTTTACTCATCCAAAGCTTTATAAAAGAGTGTATGGTGGCAATAATTCAGTATCTCTCTTCAGCAATGAATAAAAATTGGAATGGTCATGCAATTTAAATTTTGTTTAGACATGCGAGATGTAAAATTTAAAATCCTGTAGAGCATGAATTTCCTATTGGGTTAACCTTGTGTTTTACTCTTCCACTGCCTCGTTAAACTAAAAGAATAGTTGTTTGGTGCCAAAATATTACAACCTTAACTTAAGGGTTTCGAGACACTTTAAAAAAAAATCCCGAAGGACAATATCATATGACACTGACAATGGCTGTCAATACAAACGATGGATAGAATTATGGAAAATTACGAGCAACAACAGCAACATCATCAAGTCTATACCAAATGACGATGGTACTTGAAAAAATACCAGCATAAAAAAATTTGTGAAAAGCATATGCTAAAAAGCGTTGAACGAAAAACCTTCACATGACGTTGACTTGTGCTTATATTTTTAAACTTATTTTTTTTTCTCCAAAGATTGGTTTACAAAGATAGAGAGACACAGCCATTGCAAACGGCTTTAAGGAAGAGGTAAAGGGCGTAAAACCATGGCAAGCCATGAATGAAGGACTGCCAAAACAGCAAAGCCATGAAGTCAACATAGTTGATGCACGTGTGTTGCAACAACTGAAACAAAAAGTAAGAATCAAACTTCATCGACATCTTCGAAGAGCAACAAACGAATGCTTTGGGAGAAGCAGTAGAAAAATATTGCACAGCAGCAAAAACCCAACAACACCTTTAACAAATTAAACAGTAACAACAAAGAATCTGATTCCTTAAGCGTTTGCGACTACAAAAATTCACTGCAACCGAACAAACAAACAAACAGAAAAAGGAAAAATTTTTCCTTTTGCTATTGTTTTCTTAGTTGTTGTTATATTTTTGTAAAAGAAAATGCATTTGATTATAAGCCAAGACCAAGGGAATCTTTTCTGAAGCGGAATCGAAGAAAAAATTCTTTTAAGCACACACACTGAAATACATAGATATGTCCCTCTCATCTTCATCAGATGCTGGATGGTCATTTGGGTAGCCGTTTACTTGGGAGTATTAAACTAAGTTACAATAACAGCAACAACAAAAATAACAGGAAAGCAAAAGTTTTTTGTAGTTTTCTTAAATTCTATAAAAACTTACAAAAATATTTCAAAAGTGTTTGCAATTGTTGATCGTTTGAGAGCAAAAAAAGCAGCAGAGACTGTCAATGATAAAAATTTGAAAAATTTAAAAACTAGGGTGACCATATCACAAATATAATAATGCAGCAAGGCTGGGAGAAGACATGATGACTTACATACATTCCTTTGTCTTTGGCTTTAATTTTTTTGGATGATGGCATGCATTTTTTGGTCAATGACTTGCATTTTTTAGAATTTTAGTGATAAGGAAAATATTAACTTGGTTCTCCGTATAAGTTTCGACGCCTATATCTCCAGTCCCAACTAACGTCCGGCGATAAGGAAAACTATTTTGGAATCCTTTCAAGTCCATTTCTTATCCGATTCCCAGACACTGTTAAAACAATAATTTCTTTCTTCAAAATTTTTTTAATTTTTAAAACAATTTGTGAATAACCACAGAAGCTGTTCCACTCAGGAATGTGTGGGGTATAATTCTTAAGGAATGGAATAGATATTACAACTCAAGTTCTACTCAATAAGGCAAAGACCATAAGTTATCTTGTATAATGTGAGATTAGGTTAGGTTAGGTTAGAGGACGTGTACTTGTCAATTAAGTACAACGTCCTAATTTCTCACACCACTTATGTTGTGGGTGTTAATTTTATGCATGAGTGTGATTAAATGTGAGATTAAAAGTGCAAAAATTCATAAATTGGGCCAACTTTATGGTCGGAAGAAACAAAAACAAATCATAAATTAAAACTGAGAGCAATCAAATACGAGTGATATGATTATACTGATTTAAATAAAAAAATACAAAAAAATATTTTAAAAAATTTTTTACAATAAAAACAACAACAATAAGAATAAAAGATAATTTAAATTGAAATTGCAATTCCAAAATTTATTCATAATATTTGACTTTTTGACAAACATAAGCATACAGTAGAACCTCAGTAGAGAGAACAATTCAAATATTATGGATATGATGTGCACACTGCGTACAAAAGTCCTTTGGAAGACATGTAGTAAAGATATTGCTGTTAGAAGCAAGCTTTGACTACCTTTGATAACTATTTCTGTTGAAGCTAATTTTACGAGAGATAATTTTTAGAGCGGCCCAGCTCTAGAAGCAAGAGTCAAAGGTATCTGAGTGATTGAACTAGCCGTGGCAGGATGGAATGTTAATTGTTCCACTGAAAGGCTTGAATCGAGAATCTTGAATATATATTGTATATATTACCGCTTTTGTTACAAAGGCCATATAACATATCTATCAGCCTCAAAATGAACTCTGCATCGCAACATCGAAATAAAATTGTAAACCATTGAAAATCATGTAGTTTTTGTTTACACGAAAATATCTGGCAAAAAATAGAGTTTTTACTATAATTCGTAAAGGATGATTAAAAGTGAAGAACTACTAAGATACAAGCATATAAAAGCCATTTTGGGCACCTCAAATATTTCCAAACTTGTGGTTTGTGGCACACCATAAGGAATACACCACCTCACTTTAGCTAAGGAACCTCAATCTTAAAACTTTTCTGAAGGAAAGAAATTTAGAAATTTGGGCTGAGATTCCTATAGAAATGGTACAAAGAATGTGGACCAGAAGTTAACCCAACCAAACGAGAGTTAATATTAGACGCACTAGCTTTCCCTCTACAGCATAACTCAAAATATCTTAGGATGATATTGGATAACAAACTGAACTTATTTTCGTGAGAAAGCAACGGGCCTACACTTGAAATATGTATACTGAATATACGACTTTGTAAGCAAACCAACATTCGGCCTCTCAACTAAGCTATGCCTATTAAGACGACTGCCAATTCAACCTTACTATCCAAGTGCATTAAATTTCCGTAGGTTCTATTTTCATCACATTTAACTTTAAGAATAAAATGAATTATATGAAGGTAACATAAATGGACCACAATTATCTGCTATGAAGGTGTATCTATCACATATCTTTGTAACTTCCCCGGGTAAATAAATGTTAGGAAGAAATAATGGATAATCGCTTCCACTCTATTCTAATTAAACTTTAGAAACATTTTTCTTTGAGTTCACCTCAAATCTAAAATTTATAGGACAAAACCATCGCCTTTATCGTTTTTAGAAGCAAATTTCTATTACAAAATAACAGCCCTCACAGTGTCTACGCTCAAAGTGATGTCGGTTTACATTTCCTATAATCCACTGTATTTTTTGTAACAACAATTCTATTTTATCCATTTCTCCCTCTCTTTCTTTATTTGCTTAAATTTTTCCTTTTTGATTCTTTTGTTGTGTTGTTTTTGACACTTTTTTGTTTTTGTTTTATAGATTATATAAGACTAAAAACAGAGTCTGGCTATTTTTTTTTTTTTTTGCTAAAAAGGATAAAGTTAAGTCTCAAAGCTATATGCTGTTGTTATAATTCTTTTTGTTTATGCCTTTACGTTTCGATTTTTTAAAAACAGAAAATTTCAAACAAAAAATAGGAAACTGAAGCAACAACATTCATCTGGTTGTTGGCTTTAAAAAAGTTTTGTGAGTGGTCATAGTTTAAGTCCACTATGGTGGGAAGAGCTCAAAAAAATTTTAAATTTACAGTTCAAAGTATTTACTGGTTCAAGCACACCACACAGCGTTTGGTACATATGTACATATACGATCTTCTTGCTTCATTAATAACTTATAAGTATGGGATAAACAATAGTCGGTGGTTCTTCATTTGGTTTGCGTCTTCGATGAATTATATGACATTTTGAAGGTAAAAGCTTTATCTTTTATACGCATTTAGTCACATTCATTTTACTAAACAGGACGAATAAATTAAGAATGAATCTACTACGTACAACTCGTATATAAAGCTCGGCCAACTAGGCAAATTAACTGCAAATCCAAATATTTGTAACACCAAGACAATACTCTGATTCTCCCATTTGCTAACGTCACTACGGTCTTGTCTACTATATTAAGGATTATAACCTAGCTTATCACACACTCCATGCTGTGGCTGTTAATTTAATCCACAAGTGGCAGGACCTGAACTTCTCATGCTAATTTTAATTACCCTTAGAGTTTTTGCCAAAATAGTGCTGAAAGCAAATCGCCAAATCTCTATGTGAAGGTAGATTTTAAACCAAGTCAGTTACCTCTGATATGTTAGCTAACGTTAGCTAGCGTAATATCCATTGAAAACAATTCACTTTGTCCGCCCATGTTGTTCTGTTTTCCCACAAAAGGGCACTTAGTGGGTTTTAAAGTCTAACATGTTGGAAAATTGCAAAATCTACTATCAAAACCCGCTCTCTTAGGGTTCTGGCGACTTTTCTTCTATTATTCTAACCATAGTCTCCATAAGTTTAGTACTCACTACCAAATGCAATTGGTCAATAGTGACACGTTAAGTGAAAACAGTGATTTTCAATTAGAAACAAACCGTTCAGACAGTAGCCAAACAGGTCAGATGTTAGTTTTGGTGGTATTGAGGGGAGATTATGTACTATGAGTTATTCACCAGCTATATCCAATAAAAGAGGATTTGTCCGCCATCCACCTACGCACTACGATTGCCACTACTCCTAAGCTCATTTGGTATTGGTAACAACTTAGGCTTCCATTATATATTCCTGCCTTAAATACCTGCCTTGACTACCAATCATTTCCTATCAATGGCGGACAAGTTTGATGGGAAGATATTTGCTTCAAAATTACTAATGAAAATCAATTGCTTCAGTTTAATTAAGAAGACACAAGCAATAACAGACGATATTAGAAATGCAATGCAATTACAGTACATTTTTATTATTAAACAAAACTATTTTTCGAATTTAGTTGGCATGCAGCCCATAGTGCTTTTGATCATGTTTTAAGTAATCGCCTTAATATCTTAAGCTTAAACCACAAATGTGACTGGAGATTGCAAAAATAATTTATGGACTCAAAGAGTTATTGGATGTAACCAATAGCCAATAATAATAACAACAACAGCTATAACAAGCACATCTAAATACAAAAAATGTAGATCTTACGTTTATGTTTCCTAATACAGAAAATTGAATCTTTTTCTTGTCCAAAGCAATAACTGAAAAGTAATAGGAATCAAAAAAAGTAGACAGAAAAAGATGAAAGAATCTCGTTTTCATCCACTTGAGATATTAGACTTCATTTCAGTAGCCATCATCTTTCAAATAAACGAGGAAACGGCTATGAAAAGTGAATTTATTTCTTCTCTTTGGGCACTTCTTACACATGCCAGAAACTATGGACACACACATACAAAATTTCATAAAATTCTTTTGCATCAGCATACCTTCTCCTCTATTCATTCTATTTTTCTTGTATTTTTTGCTCCTTTTGTTATTCCTGTTGTTTCATTTCATACTTTTCATTTTCAGCTTCTATTCACTATGGCAACACATGTTTAACAATTTCTGTAATAATTTTTCTTTTTGTTTGATACCCTACACCATGCTTAGTATGTTAATGTGACGAGTTTGTCTGCACAGCGACTTATGTTTGAATAATACAGAACATAGCAGCCGTAGTCTAGTAGGTAGTGTGTTGTACTATTAAACGCGAGGCCACGGTTCAAATCAGGTCAGATATGTCGTACATAAAACGCCGGCTTTCTTTCAGCAGATTTCTGGAGAAAAACTCTAAAAGTAAATAAGATTGCCATGAAGTCTTTCAAAAATGTATCGTTTGGAGTCGACTTTAAACTGTAGGTTCCGTCACTCATGTATAAAATTAACACACACAATGGTCGATCAATAAAAGGCTCGTCTTGGATGAATTGAGATTTTTCCTCTTTTTATAATAAAACGATAAAAAAAGATGAAATTTAACTTCCTTAAAAGAGTTAGGAGCTAATTTTAGGTAATACTATGTCTACGAGTACCATACAATATTCGAAGGAAGGTGCCAAGGCCACTTAATATAATCAGCAATATAGGTTAGGTTAGGTTAGAGGACGTGTACTTGTCAATTAAGACAAGTACAGTACCCGGAGGTCGAATTGACCCATTGTACAACGTCCTAGTTCCTCACACCGCTTATGTTGTGTGTGTTAATTTTATACATGGGTGGCGGGACCTACAATTTAAAGTCGACTCCGGACGACAGATTTTTGAGAAACTTTTTTATGGCGATTTTATTTACTCACAGAGTTTTTGCCAGAAATCTGCTGAGAGGAAGTCGCCGAAGAAATAATTTTTGTATTTTGTCTTGATGCCTGGTCTGGGGCTCGAACCATGACTTTACGTCTAATAAGCCAGCACACTACCTACTAGACTACGACGACTTCAAAAATCACATATAAAGTGATATGGAATTGAGAAAATTAGCTTTGAAAATATCAATTGTTTGCTTGAAAATTCTCTAGAAAATCAATGGTCACATATGGAACCTCTTCCGTACCGTGGTTGTGGGTTATCTATGATAATCGTGCAAATCGAGAAAATTAACTCGCTCCATCCCCCACTTGCTACAATACAATCACTATTGCTGAATGTAAATACTAAACCATCCAAGATTAACTTTTGCTGGATCCATATTACGTTAAAGGGGTATAATGTAGTTGAACTTGACCAACAAATAAATTTCTAATTGGATTTTTGTTTTTGTTTTTGTTCTTGCAACTGTAGCTGGATTTAAAACATAAACAACAACAACAAGATAAAATCTCCAAAAAAAAAATAACAAGTTTATCTTCTCTGTCGTCTTGCCATTCCTCCATCCAGCCATTTATTCGTTCATCTATTGTAGTTCTAAACTCTAAAACATGTCTAGACTACGAGGCTGTATAAATTATATGAAATTTTTCTAGTTTGGTTGACTTTCAAACTCTACACAAAAAAATGGGAACAACTTGCATATGCACTTTTGTCTTCCTTTCACAGTGTGCAGGGTGATGCAATTTACTGCACTTTCTGTCTACACAAGAGCGCCACTCCCCATTGGGTTACGCTATGCCTCACTTTTATTTTGATTTTTTCTAGATATGAAAATTCAAGGATATTCTTTTTATCTTTACTCTCATACTCTTAGCCAAAAAAAAGAAAATTGCAAAAAGTTGGGAAAACTGAGAGAACGAAAAATTTTGTTAAATGAACGAAAATAATCGAAATTATAACACCAGCTATAAGAACGGGATTAATGTTAAGAAATTCAAGCATTTACGAAGTATATTTTGAAAATAGTATCTAATGAAATTAAACATGGAAATTCCACAGGGTTATATAAAAGAAAAGGCATTGCATAGGTTATTTATACCATTTGGATCTTCGCTTTTTTAATTTCAGATTAATAAATAATTCCCTCAGAACCCAGACAATTTTCTAATTCTCCGCGATGACATAATATAAGCAATCGATTCAAGACATAATCAAAGAACAGGTTTATAAAAGCATAACTCTGTAAAGCAATTAATACACTTGTCCGTCACTTAAAGTATACTAATATAGGACACACGACTCAGAAACTCATAGATTCCTAAATTTAAACCCAGGAGTTTAATAAGAAAAATTGCATAATTCCTTGGAGTATTATGTCTAGAGATAGAATTCGCGCCATGTGTTTTTAGGGCTTTCTAATTGCCTGATACATATGGGTTTCAGTCTTGGATAATTTAGATGATGCTATCCGAAATCTTTCACTTAAAGTCTTCCCGATAAATCACATAAAATGTGAGACAATAAAACTCCAGAAAATCTAAAGAAGGTCTTCATACCCTTACAAATAATCTACTTAACAAGATTCCTCAACATCCCCGTAAAAGATAACTGCAATAACGAATATCAGAAACTATCGCCAATACAGTATTTTTACACAGAGCGTAGTATCTAAACAATATCAATTGGAAATGATATTACTGAAGGACATGCTGCATTTGACCAACTGCGTGTATGTGTTTACAGATAAGTTTGAATATATCCAAAAATTTTTTACCATTCCAGTCGTATATCTGCTCTCAGACACCAAATCTATATTACCGATCAAGGTGTATGTCTGCTCTCAATCGATAAGCTTTCGAAATTCAAAATTAATTCCGACCAGCATGACACCAATATATAACATTAATACGGTCGCAAAGGGAACGAAACGAAAATTAATACCGACCAGCATGACACCCACATATAAAATTAATACGGTCGCAAAGCTTGATAAAGAATTATCAATATTTCGATTTCTAATATTAAAGTTCAATAAAACACACACATAAAGCTATGAATAGAACATTTATTACTAAATCTTGCCAAAAAGATCAAACGATTTATATTCGTAAATGGCAAAACCTTCACGAAATAAATTATAAAATATTTCAAGAGCTGACAGCTACTTTAAAGCCAGTAAATTAATAAATGCATACAATATGTTTCCTTAGCGCACAGGAATTTGTGCTACAGTTTTGGCTGATATCATATGATGCATAATCAGTTGATAAGCTACGACGATAATAACATGTATCAAGTTTGTCAAAAGAAATCCAATATCGATAATTAATACAGCATCTCGGTTCTATCACCTCTTCTTACTGACATTATAAATCAAACCAGACAGTAATGAAACTTTATTTTCTAATATTTCCTAATAAAAACAGCCATAACAAGAAAAAGGTTTTACTTTTAGCGATTAGTTCTGTTCCTGTTCAAATTCGTTTTCAAAAACTAAATAAATGAGTCAAGGTGAAATTGGTAACCATCATCGTAATTAATTTTATTAACTGGAGAGAAAAATACAAGCAAAAACCGACAAAAAAAAAGACGCACAAATAATAACAAAACAAACATTTTAACTCGGTGAAATTCGCATTATTTACGCCAAAGAAGACAATACAACACAAGACAGTTGCTTGTAACGAGAGCTGCATGGGAAATAGACCGGGGCCACAGAGAGAATGTAAAGAACACAAAACAACAACAGACAACTGCATTGTTGTATGACCATAGTCTATTAAATGATGATGATGACAATTATTATAACGGTGCACAACAAGTGATTCGTATTCTGACAAAGAAATTGTTTTCGGCTCAATATTATTTTTTTTGCACACGCAATTTCTCTAAAGGGCAACAGAAAAGGAACGGAAAGAAAAAACAATTTAATTTAAAAAAAGAATACGAAACAAATACACAAGTGACAAAATGAGAACAAAAAACTGAAACTATGAACAATGAAAATCAAGAAAAAGGAGAAGAAACACTAACTACGATCATGAGTCATGACTAACGGTTATGAAATATACTCGTCATACTGGGTGTTTAAAACTCGAGTTTGTACTTGAATTTTATTTTCCGAGTTTGTACTTGAATTTTATATATAGTGACCACAATAACATAATCGAAAACAATATTGAGGTGCATGGGAATATTTTTTTAATCCAAATTTTATAGCAATGCATGCTGAAATTTAACTTCATTAATTGGTTATTTATTAATTGGTAATTTATTATTGGTTATTTATTATTGTGTTAATTTTATTGATGAGCGACGGGACTACACTACGCCTCTAACTCTGAAAGACAAATTTGAGAAACTTTTTATGGCAATTTTTATTTTTTTTTTTTTTTGAGAGGAAACCCCGCCGAAAGAAATATTTTTTCATATTTCGTTCGTTTTCGAGATATCAATGCTGTTATTTGAACCCTTCTGCACACCAGAAATCGGCGACTTCAGCGACATACTTATTCAATCAAGAAAAAAACCAAGCACTTCGAACACTTTTTCGCACATTTTGTTTTGGTAACTCGCGGATAATTGAAGAAATGTTGATTTTTTAATTCTCCAATGTTAGCCCATCAGAAATAAACTAACTACAGCAAATCCTTACAGTTTAGTGCCCAATTATGATTACCACCAAATAATTCCTTATGTTTTTCGACTTTTACCACAGTTTTTGTCACAAGACAGCTGAAAGAAATTCCTTGCACATTTCGTTTGGTTCTCAATGTCTGAGCTGGAAATTGAACTATAGACTTGCATCTAATAAGCCAACATACTACCTACTGAACTACGACGATTTTGAGAAAGGTTTATGGGTACAAATGCTCAAAAATTTATGATTACATACATAACACACATAATTGGTCATTACAACCCATCAGTCAGGATTACGACCTAGTTTCTCACACCACTTATGTTGTGTGTGTTAATTTTATACATGAGTGATGGGACCTACAGCTTAAAGTCGACTCAGAGCGACAGATTTTCGAAAAACTTTTCATGGCAATTTTATTTATTCTCAGAGGTTTTGCCAGAAATCTGCTGAGAGAAAGACGCCGAAGAAATACTTTTTGTATTTTGTTTTGATGTCTGGGCTGGGGCCCGAACCCTGGCTTTACGTCTAATAAGCCAACACACTACCTACTACACTACGGCGACTTCTTCAAAAAAATTTATGATTCCTGTCACCAATTTAACATGCATTTCGCTAGTAAAACTGCTGGGGATAATTTTAGCCGACATAATAGACATTCCAATTCCCTGATGCTTCTAACTACTTGTTTTCCACAAGTTCTAAATATTTCCCTAAGCATGGGAGTTCGCAACCTTCTCCTCTTCGGGCATAAGCACATAGCGTTCCCTAATTATCGTTCTAAATCATATAGAGATCCAGGATTTTTCTTAGGGATTAGTACGATTGGACTTTTTTCGCATGTAAGAAATTGACGTTAACGGCACATAAAATTTCGTTGCGGCACTTTCATTGTGGAATCATAAGAAACTATTTTTCTATTTACACGGTTCTTAAAAGGTGAAATCCGTCAGAAACATTTAATAGAGAACGTACGCTAAGACGTAGTTGCAGATCTTGGACTTATATTGAAGACAACTGGAGAAGGGAGAATAGAACGACTGAAGGTAGCTGATTTAAAATCAAACAAATTGCTGGTGATAGGATTGTTTGGAATAAATTTAAAACCGTGCTCTGTTCCTAAGTGGAATTTTAGTAACAAAATATGTAGTCATGCATATAAGAGTTTAAAACGCAAAAATTTTTAAATCATTTCTTACAAAATAGTTGACAAGATCTTAAATTTCAAATTTTAAAAATCAATTGAAAAAATCACCAAAAAAATTTTAAATGCCCTCTAGCTACGGTATCAAAATAAAATTCTTAAACCACAAACAACAACAATAATAGAAAATAAAGCAAAAAATATTTGTTGTGACTAGACAAGGTGCCATAAATTCAATTTTACACTATTTTATGGTTTCCGGCGGCCATAAACAATATCAAAAACAATATTAAATAAAATTAAATGAAACATTTTTGTTTTGCCAGGATCTAAAATTTTTTAAGGGTTATTTTCCAACGGAAAGTATAAATTATAACACTTACCTGATATTTCCAACAGAAAAAATATCCAACTGGTGGTTCTTTGATGAACGGGAGGCTGCCAGCCTATTATTATTACAGTGCTTTTGAATGAAAACACAATGGCGGCAATAAATTTAAGACAGCAACAGCAACATTTAAAAATTGTTCAAAACACGCACTTCTATTATTTTTTTTTTCTAAATAAATTGAAATTTTTAAATTTTAAATAAAAAAAATTTATTTTTAAAAATGTTCTTTTTTACAAACTCTTTTGTTATCTTTCTATAGAATATCACTTCACCATTTAATTTTGTATTCTTCTTTATTCTTTTTTTTATTTTTTGGTTTTGTACTCTTATCTTATCCTTTTATTTTTGGCCATTAAAAATATTTTTTAAGCCATTTTTATTAACCGGTTTTGTATACGATTGGGACAATTTTTTTTACGCTTTTATTTTCTATTTAACCAGAATCTTTCTTTCACTTATTACCAGAATCCTTTTGGCTTTTTCTATTTGTATTTATTGTTTTAACTTTGTAATTATTTTATTTTTTCACTTTTTTACATTCCGTAGTTTAATTTAAACGATTTGAAGCCTTACGCGAGAGACACAACAAAGAAAAAAATATTGCGTACAAGACCCTACGTTATCATGGCAAAACGTACACTGAACAGCATGACTACAGCCAATGAAAATAAAGTAAATAATAAAGTAAAGTATATCTATATTCTTTGCTACAGCACAGACAACATGTTAGCGGGTAAACATAACGAGAAATGCATGCAAAAAGCACCTTCAAATATTCAACCATACATAGTTCCTTATACTTTTTTCTTTTGATTTCTTTTGCTTTTTCAAAAACATAAAACTAAAAAAGCAATAAATGTACATGCAGTGTTTTACACTCAACACACACACGCATTCGCATAATTATACTCTCATAAATAAAAAGAGAATTTGTATTACATTGTAGTTGGCTTTGCAGTCGAAGTTCCTTTCTTTAAATATTGAATAAATCGTGCAGCCTGATGCAACTATGACTTTAGCAGAATACAACAACATTATAATACTAATGCTTCTACAATAACAAAATTAAGTAGTACGCGTGTAGAACTTTTACACTCTTTTGCTGTTATTGCTCCCTTCTCTATAAGAGGCTGCACAATAATAAGTAGACGTAAATGTGCTTTTGTTGCTGTAATAATAATAAATGTAATCGTGTGCTTTATAACGAATCCCATTCGTTGAATATTTGTTAAGATCTCGTTAATTACATCAGGCAAAGTAGAAATACTAAGAGAGAGTATGCTAATTTATTAAAGAGAGTTTATCATGCAAGTCTCTTTTTACTTGCACTTAATAACATAAACCGGCTTTTCGTTCCTTTTTTTCTTCCTAATAGGACATAATAATTGTTGTTTATATTTAAGAGAAATTTATCTGTCTCTCGGTGTTTTTTATTTTTTGCAAATATACTTGTTCGGTAAATTTTTTTCTGCGTGTGTTTTAAAAACGTTTTGTGTATTGCTTGTCCGCACTGTTATTTAAATGGCTCATGTTATTTACAGTTCTTAAAGTTGCTTATTCTCACTGTCGTTGTAATTGCTCATGTTATTTACAGTCGTTAAGACATTTGTTTATTTTAGTGTGGGACATTTTAATGAGACAGTACCAAAATGTGTAGCATAAAAGGTACCAAATAAGGAAATAATAATAATAATAAAATATAATTGCTATAATATTAAGTAAATAATATTAGGCTTGCTTGACAGAGAAACTAGCTCGTAATCCTGACTGAAGGTTTGTAATGACCAATTATGTATGTACAGTGAGTAAGAAAAACAAGACTGCCAGCAGACGATGAAGATATCGAAGGCATCTCACCTAGCAATTATTCACATCGTATTTCACAATTTCAAAACAGAACCTTGAGAAACTGCGGTCGTGATGACAAGTAGGAGTTTCTCTGCATTGAAGCCTAAAGGTGCTTACAATCGAATCCGTTCTAAAAATATTTATTGGAACCAGTGCAGTAATGATTAAGAACACTATAGTCTAGTAGGTTAGGTTTTAAATGTCAGGCCACGTTTCAAACCACAGATCAGATGTCTCCAACAAAACGTAATAAAAAGAATATTTCTTCGGCGACTGCCTCTCAGCACGTTTCTGGTAAAAGCCCTGAGTAAATAAAATTGTCATAAAAAGTCGTCTGTAAACTTTAAACTTTACACTCATATACATATAAAGTTAAGATTATTTACACTGTTTCCTTCCACGATGATAGCCATGATAAGTTTCTCAATAAAATCTGACGTTCAGATTCAACCTCAATTTGTAGGTCCCGCCACTCATGTATATAAATAACCACAGACAACACGATTGGTGTGAGAAGTTAAGTTGTAATCCTGACTGAAGGGTTTTTCAGTAAGAAAAGCGGCCATTTGATCTCTAGACAGTGTTTATGGTTGTATATTCCGAAGGTTGGGAATACCTTACAACAACTTTTTCCTACACTTGGAAATTTAAAACAAGAGATTTTTATTCGTCTTGAACTTATAGACAGTACGTGCGTATAAATAAAATTGATTTCAATAGAGCCTGTACTTATTATAAGCCAGGACTTACAGTTGAATGATAAAATAGGCACTATCGGTATTATAACGGGAACTTAAAGCTGGCAATTTAACCTAGCATTGCACGAATGCTTTTGCATAAGCATTCCACCTTAATTGAATCCAATCACTGTCCTTGTAGAGAGTATTCTAATAGCATTCGTACTTCTAAATGCCATACAATTTTAGATTTTTAAGGACATTACCTTGCATAAGTCAAAAGTCTATTTGCAAATGAAATTACTTCGGCTCTTTTCATAATCGACCACAAAAGAAAAGCTACGAATACGAAAAATATTGTCATTCACATTGAAAAGCCCTGACAATTAAATCAATTTGGCAATTTTAAACTGCTAACTGGCTTTAGGACTGTCTGTCTATTGGTGCAACAACATGTATTTTATGCTTAAAAATTTCTATTGCTGCTGGTGTTCATTATATGGGCAATTTAAGATGTTCTTGTTAATTTTATCTTATTTAATGTTCATTACCTCTGATTACCTTGAAATTGCATACGTACACATGTACACACTTGCACACACACTGATACAACATAATATGCATTCATAACTTCACCTGAATATCATTGCAAGAGAGACAAACAAAACCTATTTCGTCATCATCACACATGCAACATTAATGCCGATGATAAGGATGATGTCATTGAGCACGAGAGTGCAGTTAAGAGATTCGCATTGTAAATGTCATTCTTTAAACAATCATTGGCTTTTAAAAACACCATTTTTCTTCATCTTCTTTTCTTGCCCATGACTAAAAGAGTCGCATTTTTGTTTTATTCAATATATTGTGCTGTGCAAAACGAAATTCTTGTAACATGAAATGCATTTTTACCAACGTCTACTGAAAATTTCAGACGTCTAGGAGACATCAACAAAAACAAAAATAAAACCAACAGCAACTACTACTACCACTATATTAACAAAAACTACAACAAGAACTGGTCATGAAGGTAATGCAATTTTATACTCAAACCACCGGACTCTTTTGTATCGCTCACACAGCAACAGCAAAACTTCATTACAACCAACAACAAAAGACCAACAAAAACACCAACAAATGCGAAGAATGTCCTGCATTTAATTTCAAGTGTGAGTCCTCTTGAATGGTGACAATACGAGAGCTACTCGCTTACCTACTACTCATACTGCACTCTTTAAGGTATGTGTGGCATGTATAGCAGACAATTATTTAAGGCAATTTGCAAACGTTGCAAACATTGACACACCCACAATTCATTCAACTTAAATGGATATCCCACAAAAACATGATTATTTCGAAAACCGCACCCCGTGGGAGTTATAGGGGACCTTCTTAAGCATTAAATATAATTTTTAAAGCACTTTTAAGATGCAAATTTTACTAAAAAAAACTGCTTAAGGTTAGCACTTCGTTTGGGAGCAAAGGATTTCAAAGGTCTCCCCTGAGTTATTGAAAACCTGTCACGATGTTTTGTTGTGCGACTCCTGTAGGAGGTTCCATCTCCACACATCTCGTAGCCACTGCCAGTTTCCTTTCGATATTTGTCGCCCAAATGCTTCTGTATTAGCTGTTCTCCATAGAAGTAATGATAGTTCGCCGCGTTCAGTCTGTGCTCAAGTCATTCATACATAATACATACATAATTGGTCATTACAACCCTTCAGTCAGGATTACTTCCTAGTTTCTCACACCGCTTATGTTGTGTGTGTTAATTTTATACATGAGCGGTGGGACCTACAGTTTAAAGTCGACTCCGAACGACAGATTTTTGAGAAACTTTTCATGGCAAATTTACTCTCAGAGTTTTTGCAAGAAATCTGCTGAGAAGTCGCCGAAGAAATACTTTTTGTATTTTTGTTTTGATGTCTGGCCGGGGGCTCGAACCCTGGCTTTACGTCTAATAAGCCAACACACTACCTACTAGGCTACGGCGACTTCAAAATCATGCACGTCATTTCGATGTCTGTTCCGTGAATTTCCTTGTAGACGTTTTCTCAGGGAGATTTCGGTTCGTTCCAGAACGTAGAGATATCTCCGGATATTGAATTTCTGGCGAACTAGCAAAGTTGGTATAAGGATAATAACTTCCGACATGTTACAGGTCAACGGTGGCGTCAGTTAAGTAGCTTATCGTTTGGTAAGGACTGATTCTCTTCTTTCATCAAATGGCATGGTTATCCACCGAATTTGTGCGAATCTCATACGTCCCATTGCCCTATTGGAATTCATGCTAAATGACCTGATATTCCGTCGCTAGAATTTTTAAACAGGAAGCAGTGGCGTAAAATACTTTTCACACCTTAACACTACCACCAGCGTGCTTAATCGTTTTAAGGTTGTACTTTGGATGATGCTTTAGATTTGGAGGACGTAATGTTTTCTTCCCATTTAGACGTCTTCTTACTGTCTTGAACGGTATACATGCATATGTACATACCAGAGTACTGCAACCAGCGATTAAGTACTCAACAACATGATACTTTCACTCAACTGATCACACATACATATGCCTTAATACTCGTTTTGCTTATTCATTTTTAAATCAATCGTTACAACATCTTTTATGTGAGTGACATGCACTTTAAAATAGACACGTCATCAGTTTTCAGAGTGACAGCACGTTTGAAGATCTAGCGATGGTGGTAAACATGCCACCAAGGCAACCGGCCGGTTTCATACAGAACTCAGTTTGATTCAAAACAACCACTAACGAATCATAACATGGGGGCTTACCTCTACGCTGAGTAATAAAATGGGCCATATTGGCCACTAAAAGAACTTGCTATGAACGGTAAGCTACCCGCTAACCTAAATCAAATCAATAAATTCGACTGGATAGAGTCAGAATGTAGCTAATAATAATTTTCGGCAATAGGTATGTACATTGCGATAATGTGAAGACCTAACGACATCTACAACGCTTCCAGTCCTTGATTAAGCTTCTTTAAAATCGAGTCTATAATTTTTTGGTCACAAATTCCTTGTCGTTTGAAATATAACTTTGAGTAGAGTAGGTTTTATGTATATTTTGTACGTCCTCCTCAATTGTTAAATGAGCTGACAGCTTTGTTTTTAAAACTAATAAATTGATAACCCGATACAAGCCTAGAAACAGATTTGTTGCAAACATGATATTACGGAATGTGATCTAATTTCTTGCATACGTTTATTTTAGAAGCTACGTCATTAATGTTGTTTCAAATAACACGGTATTGTTGTCATTTCATTTTGTCCAATGTTCGAATCCACGTCATATGTAAGTCTCCTTTTTTCTCTTTTAGTCTTCTGTTTCTCTAGGACAAGCCACTCATTTCATTTTCGTTTCATTTATATGAAATGCCACTCACTGAAATGAGTTTATAAGTTATTTCTTTATTTGTTTGGTTACCTTCAAGGCGAATTCCCTTTGGTTGCCTTTTTGATTTTTTGAAAATATTCAATTGCTCAAATATTTTTGAATTATCTCTCATTTATATGAAGAGTCACTAATCACGCATATATTAAAATATATTTGAGGTATTTTCATATAAATTTTCGTAGGCCTTTTAAGTTTAACTCCCCAGTTTTACGAAAAACACTCCACTCAATTGCTTAAATATTTTTGAATTATGTTCGTACGTATCTCGTCTGAAACCATCAAACAAAAACAGGAGACAACAAAAAATAGAAAGTTGTCAGAGATATATATCCTGCGATTTTACACGTTCGTCTATTTATATGGAAATCACAAACAAAAACACTCAAAACAAAAACACTAAGGCGACTAATCGGCTATTGTGTCTGTTGTGTGCAATAATAACGAATATATGGAATCCAATATGGTCGTTAAACATTATTAAAAAACCATGAATTGCAGAGCTATTCTAGGAGATGGAATGTTTATTAAACGAATACTGATGACTGAGAACATTTTTTCAATTACAAATTGTAACTCATAGCATAACAAGTCACTAGTAAATATTACATACGGTAGGGTACACACATCACTTTTTATAGAAACAGTTATTTGGGATTGACCAATGAACAAACAGAAAAATTGTTAAATTCTGACTTTTGAACATCATGTGTATCATGTATATCTAAAAGAAAACATCTGATAATAATAATGTTTGATTACAAACAAAATGGATACTTCAGTGACAGAAAAAATTCAACAGGGATCATCTAACCAACTATTCTGATAAGCCCTGAGCCATTTTAAATCGTTTTATTCCTTCAAGACATATCGCTGCCCCCATGGCGTTATATACTGAATATAGGAACAATATAGAATGTATGGGGAACGTAATATGCCCTTTTCAATATAATTAAAAACTATAAATTGCTGAGTTACTCTAGAAAATAATTTTTTATTATACAAGCGCTGGTTTAGACTTGTTTACATATCAGAACTATTAGGCTGAAATATTACACACGGTAGAGTACTTACATCACATTTTTTAGAAACAGTTATTTGGGATCGACCAATAAACAAACAGAAAAATATTTAAATTCTGGCTTTCTTTCTCTTTGTGGTCATTCATTTAAATATTCTGATTGCCTGTTACAAGTCGGTAAGACAATAGTTAGATGAAGCCAGCGAGTAGATGAAGGAGCGCAGCGAGTATAAAGGACATGAACGTATATAAAGAACTTCATGTATACGTACATATATCTAAAAGGAAACCACTCGTAAACCTTAATAATAAATAATGTTTGATTATAAACAGAATCTAATTAACGATTCTGATAAATCGAGAAATATAAATCGTCTTATTTCTTTCAATGTTCTATAATGTAATATAATAACGTACGTTCCGTTCCTTTACGTTCCGGGGACGTTCCGTTAAAGGAGGCTTTATAAAAGCAAACTTCGACAATAAAACGCGACAAGACGAGAGATTAGAGTTTTGCTATTTTTGTATTTAATTTTATTTTTTTGCAACGCTTTTCCAATGTTGAAAACACTGCTACTGTCCTTTACTTCCTCTTCTTAACTCCTGTTCAAGAAAAATCACCTCACTTGTACTAAAATATTTTTAAGCTATTTTTATAAAAATTTTCGATGGCTTGGCTTTCTAGTTTAACACCCTATTTTATGAACACCTTTTTATGCTCAAATATTTTCAAATTGAATTCATATGAATCTCGTCTGAAATCATATGAGACAAGAAATTGTAAAAAGTCGCCAGAGATCTGCATAATTGACACATAACAAGTAGGCTATCAAAATTGCATATGGTAGGGTACCCACATCAAATTTTTTAGAAGCAGTTATTTGGGATCGACCAATTAAAAATCAGAAAAATATTTAAATTCTGTCTTTCTGTATTTTTGTGGTCATTCATTTAATTATTCTGATCGCCTGGTATTAACCCTTTGCTCTCGGTACCGTTTCGGCAACTCGACGCCACTTTTTAACGAAAACGTACATCCTTGAAACCTGATATTTACAGTATAATTTTAGAACCAAGAAAGGAATTGTAATGAAATTTATTTTATATGAACTTGTGGTCATTGAAGAGCACATACATACATACATAATTGGTCATTACAACCCTTCAGTCAGGATTACGACCTAGTTTCTCACAACATAAGTGGTGTATGTTGTGTTTGTTAATTTTATACATGAGTGGCAGGACCTACTGCTTAAAGTCGACTGCGAACAACATATTTTTTGAGAAACTTTTCCTGGCAATTTTTATTTACTCTCAGAATTTTTTCCAGAAATCTTCTGAGGAAGTCGCAGAAGAAATACTTTTTGTATTTAATTTTGCTATCTGGCCTGGGGCTCGAATCCTGGCTTTTCGTCTAATATGCCAACACTCTACCTACTAGACCACGGCGACTTCGAACATTAAAGAACACATATTTACAAAAAAATATCAAACACTTTTTCTATTCGACGATTCAGTACGGATTGAGATCTTGTATATTTCTTCTCTCGGTTATCGGATTCCTTTATTATAGTATCTAGTTTCCCACTTCATTGAGCTACACCCATGTAGCTTTGGATGCCTAATCCACTACAGCTACAATTTGCTCAACGGATCAGAGAAGCGTACAGTCCGTAGTGAACGCATTTCACACGTTCCTTTTCGACGTGTACAACGGCTGATTTATTTATCACGCATCTTGTTAATTTCATTACATTTCGATCAATTTTTTTGTGTCAATTTGACAGAAAACTACAGGAGAATACGAGTTCCTTAAAGACTTGCGGTGGAATACTTTCGTTGTCCGTAATTGCTAACAAACTATCATCTCCCCTTAGAGGGGACAACCGTGTAATATGGTAGACTTACGTTCTCCCCTCAGAGGGGACAGCCGAGTGCAAAGGGTTAATAGTGTTGCGTAAAAATCATCATAAGATTAAATTTATACTACAAATTACATCTGAATTAGTTCGCGAATATTGCATACGGTAGGGTACACACATTACATTTTATAGACACAGTTATTTGGGATCGACCAATGAACATAGAGAAAAATATTTAATATTTCTCTCTCTTCCTATTTTTGTGGTCATTCATCTGATTATTCTGATCGCCTGGTATTAATCGTGTTTGCTAAAATCATCATAAAACTTGCACAACTCATATAATACAGGGTGTGCAAGATGTGCAAAAAGTAAAGTAAACGATTAAACTTATTGAGGATATGGTATATGAAGGAAGTGCCATCTATTTGGCGATAGCTGATCGCTGAGGTCATTGCAGTAGTTATGAGTGAAACAATGTATTTTTTTATTTCATAAACATTTTATTCATATTTATTTATAAATTGTATAACAAATAACAAATATATATGTATGTATATAATAAATAACAATATTATTATAAATTAATTGTTTAACAAATAACAAATTAAAAGTATTAGTAGTTCAATATTAAGTGGGCAGCAAAAGTCTTAGTACTCCAATATATTTTTGGACAATTTCATGAATTTTAACCAACAGTTTGTGTGAAAACTTTAAGTTTTTATATTTGTTTTATTAACTTATTTCTGTTTTATTATAAAACAAAATTTTTTTTAGCGTTTTCCACAAAACAAAAAAAAATAGGGAAAGTTTCTGATGACACCATGTTTTTGCACCGCAAAAGTGTGATTAATGCCAAGAAGAACTGAGAGTAATTTAAAGATTCAAAGGACTAACATATGAAAATGCTATCCCATATCTTTACCAGGATATCCGTTAAGGTCAAGCCGTCCATTTAACCCATTTGAAATTGAATGTACCAGTTTTGTTTAATGTTTTCTGGTGATATTTGCCGGCATGCACTCCCATGATCAAGTTTTTCGGTTGACTTTTGGTTGAGGTTTAGCCACTACGTAAGCGTTTTTCCCAATGATCTCCTAAATACTCTCTTCATAGTCATATCGGGACTTTGTGCAAGAGTATTAAGCGCGTGGCGACTTTGGTGGGCAAATCAAATCTTCACATTTGGAGCAGTGTGATTGGGGGGTGAATTTGTTCTTTCGATTGTTTCATCAATAAATTGTAAACTGTCCACACCTGGTGCCACAGTATTGAACTTTCGCTTCCATGCTTAAATGTTTCATGCAATTTCTACGGATTGGGTTCCATATTTTTCTTTCTCCATACTTAAAGCATATCAAATGAGATTTTCAATAATGTGTGTGTGTCTTTTGACCGTTCAAAATATGCCATTTTAACTCCCTCGGATGTACTTCATTCAGCATGGAGGTAGAAAAGAAATGCAGAGCTCGACCTCAAGAAACGGTTAAACATGGTGGTGGTACTATAATGAGTATCGGCACTAGGCATGTACAGTTTGCAATTTATTAAGGAAATAGTTAATAAGAAGGACTGTTTTATACAAATTGCTGGTTAAAACTCATGAATGTTCTAAAATTGTATGGGGTACCAAGACTTTTGCTGTATGTATGTATATTTTATTTAACCCCTACGGATGGTTAAATTTTTCGGGTGCTCACATTCACATATAAAACTCTTTAAATAAAAATAAAGATATTACAGTCAAAGAAACAAGTCGTCATACACCACTCTATGTAGCCTTTTTTCTCGGTGATTTTTATCAAATTGAAAAAGGTATTCTAGCGTTATTTTAAGGCAGTTACAATTAAGAATGTTTGAAGACCAAAAAAGGAATATAAAAAACAAAATATAACATAGAAATTATTAAAAAAAACTACAAAAAACTTAACAGCGAAAAAGTCTACATACACCGCTGTAGACTTTTTTTGTGACTGTATGCTGTACATTTAAGAAACAAAATCTTTAAAGAAAGCAAAAGTCTTAGTACCCCAATATATTTTCACAATTTGAAATAATGTGTGTGTCTTTAGACGAGTCAAAATATAACATTTTAGTTCGCACAAATGTACTTTAGTATGGAGGTAAAAGAAATGAAGAGTTCGATCTCAAGAAACACGGTTAAACATGGTTAAACTGTTGGTTAAAATTCATGACATTGCTAAAATGTATTCGGGGTAGTAAGACTTTTGCTGTCCACTATATGTAGACTATTTTTTCTTTGGCTTTATGCTAAAGTTACAGAAATGGTTTGAATTTTTTGTGTTTTTTAGGTATTTTTTTCAAATTTTTTTGAACAATGTCAAGATGTCTTAAAATTAAATTCAGTCTACTGTTGGTTTTTCTTAATTCTGCACGCCACTGTATAATATCTTTTTCGGATCATCTGCTTCGTTTGGCTGCTGCTGGTAGTGTTGCTGTTGTTGTTGTTTGCTGGTATAATTGCTGCTGCTTGCTGCTGTAGCTGTTGCTGAGCATCTCATATTATTGTGTGTATGATAATTATTGTCAGCATATTATCTTTATATATATTTTAAATATATGACTGTATGATATAATTTCAATAGCACAGGAATTGCCGTTGATATGTTATCGATAGACACGATATGGCACGATTTTTCTTTCAAGCGCCATGTATCGGCTAAACGATTGACTTCGTTCCACTTGGGTTGTATAAATTGGTGTGGCTCTATGAAGAGATATACAAAAAAAACAAACAAATATCAATAAAATATTTTTAAATTTCATATGCACATACAGTCAGAGAATAAGGTCTACATACAACGCTTAATGAAGACGTTATTCCCGGTAGTTTTTATCAAAATAAAAAACCTGGGTATTAAAAAGCTGTGTATATACAACGGAGTATGTAGACTTTTTTCGATGACTGTACATATATAACGTATCTACTGTAATAAAATAAAACAAGCAAATCAAAAATATCATTTTCAATTGTATGTACGCATATGATCTTAAAACATAATCTCTATTGACTAGCATTCCAAGAAGTTGATGGGGATCTCCGTTAATCGATTTCTGGTCTGGTCTTTAGCTCTTTAGCTTTAGGTTAGTGAAGAATGGCTCTTCAATCAATGGAGTATGTATTCACACGTTCACGTACGTCCAAAATATACATTTTGGTCTGGTCCTTATATGATAATTGTCCCTTGAGACATTCAATTCCACATATATTTTAAATATGGCTGCCTTCCAAAATGTATCAATACGAAGTTTGTATGCAGTTCTACTACTGTATATAAACTATGTAGATATGCAAAGTAACCAAACAATGCATCAAATATAAATCCGATGCATGATTGCTTTTGACTCCGTTAAAAATACACATTGACGACGTTTTGAAATAGAATACTTTGTATATATTTTGTACAGCGGCATTATGAAACACAATACTTTGTTCAAACACAAAGCAATTAATATTTTGGAAGTCAGCCTATGTTTGCTTGCCACCAGATCAGACATGTCTAATTGTATCGTTTAATTAGTGTAATCCTTAGAGACCAGATAGGATATTAACGACCAGATAGGAAATTCACGATGTACTTTAGAGGGGAGGGTAAATGCATACAATTGTTTGAAATGGTAATTGAACGAAATGACTTTGGCTAGAATCTTCGTTTGTCTTTCTTAAATTGGTGCCTAAAATCCAGCAGATAGCTCACTGAGACTTATTTTCATCGATATATCTGATAGGATTTCAATTTGCGAGAGACAGTTTAAATGAGTCAAAGGATTTGTGATTTAGACTCGGAAATCAAAGCAACAAAAGAAAATCGTTAAAATGATGAACGAAGAATTTTTATCTTAAGCTTTCAAAATCATTAGGAGCTACTACTTAATCAGCAATTCAAAATGTTTGCAGGAAGTAGAGACTAATGCTCGTTACGAACTGAGATAATTACTGTGTCCTCATAGAAAAGCATTGCAAAAATTTTCCTTAGAGTTCATTAACAAAGAGCGTAGTTCCTTGGCAAATCAAAGAATTTCAAGAAATAGTTTTAACATTGAAGACATGAAACGAAAAAGAAATCTTTTTTCAATTGAATGAAAAATTGCTTCCATTTATAATGCATTGTTCGGAACACGATAATTAAATGAAACGAACACATTTTCTTTGAAATCAAAACCTAAGAAATCATCATCAACATCGCCTTCGAAATCAGCAACTCGCAATTGCCATAATTTAATAACTGGTTGTAGATTCTTCTTCATTTCGAATTCTTATTAAAAATGGCAAATGAAAAAACATTTTTTAAATAAAAAAATACAAAAAAGATAAAAAGAGGAGAAACAATTCCGAAAACATTAGTTTTTACACTTAGGAGTACGCATTATCAAATAATCGCTAAACAGATCACATGCCTCATAAAATCACCGTTTTTGTGTTTTTGTTTTTTTATATTATTATTGATACGGTTGTAGTTATTCTTGTAACACCTCTTGAGTAGGGAGACAAGATAAATGAACAGACAGGCCAGAAATATACACATTGAAGCTGTATAATCCCAGAGGAGTATGAAAATCACGGAATGGCATGTGCACACACAAGAAAATTTTCGTAAATGATTGTGTACAAGTACGTGTATTGTACTGTGTATGTGGGTATAAGAGTCTTAACAGTTGAGAACAAAAATATAGCAGTAATGGAAATAAATGATTTAGAATTTGCGTCTACTCTTCAGAAGAAATTAGCAAATTTGCAAGAAAATAAAGAACTGCTACAGATGTTTTGTCTCATATTTTGAACTACGGCTCAAAAGTTAAAGAAAACTAAGCTTCTGCTCATGTATAATGACAGCTTTTGCGTTAACCGAATATTGAATAATATTTGTTCAACTTAGCCTCAAGATAGTTCCTGAGCGAAATTAAAAAATGTTTGTTTTAAAAATCCTTTTTGCAACATCATCAGAGCTAAGCACGAGCTATAACAGACGTGGTGGAATATAAAACACAAGTCAGACTTTAAATCTTATTGGACTTAATAGATCATTATACATATGACAACATAGCTTCTACCAATATTAAGAAACCTTATGGATTTGGCAGAAATTCGGTTTGGGCATCATAGGTTAGCTTAGAATAGATGACGGGACATCTACACATTGGCCAACAATTAGGCCCATTGCAATACCACAAATAGTATTCAACCCAGGGATACAACATTACCTAAAAGAAACCAATCCCACTCCAGAATAAGAATATATTGCAGCATTCTTAATAGTGGAGAGTTCTATCACAGAAAACAAAAAATGAGATGTCCCCTCTTCCTGACAGCCACCGGTACATAAGATATACTCAGAACCGAAGTCCCTGCAGATGTTATTTGAGAGAATTGTCGCGCAATAAGCCAGTAACCCATGAGAACTGCAATTATGCGATAGTTGATCATGTGAGGATAGGAGACAATCGTCCCCTTTTTTGATCCATACAAGTCCATCATTGTTTTATGCTCAACAAAGGACAACGAAATTCAGACTTCCCGTAAAACAAGTGAAAATTAGCCAGTTTAACTGAGGCAATCCGAACACCTATGACCTGTCGGAGATTATTGGCTTTGTGCCGCCTCTGGTCCAGAATTTCAGCATGCTCAAGAGTCCAGGTTGGGCTAGACTTTAACCGTAGATCGAGCTTTGTATCAAAAATGATACATTTCAATTTTTTAGACTACATAACTTTAATACAGAAAAAGTTAGATGCCTGATATTTTTATAATTTGTTAGTATTGCTATCGCCACTATTTTAAACCAAATAAAAAAGAAAATTTCAAACAGGGGTTACAAAATTCAAAAACTTCATAATTCTGTCTTATGTATCATTTTTGATACCTACGACTTTCCTAGAGATTTTTTGGTGTCGTGTATGTAATTTTTTTTCAAGATTTCAAAGCTTTTGTGAAGTTTTATCGTAAATCATACATTATTTATGGTATTTGAGAAAGAATTGAAAGTTATGTAAGTGTGTGACGTAAGTGAAAAGATTGAATTATCTGTTCTTGATATGTTCTTGATATTGATTGAAGTAGTCGTAGTCTAGTATGTAGCGTTTTACCTTATTAGACGTTAGACCAAGGTTCAAACCTCAGGTCAGACATTTCCAATTTATAACGAAAGGTTGTAATGACCGATTATATATTCTTTATATATATAATATTCCTACTGCAAAAGACTTTGGAGAAGAAGAAAATAGAAGCTCGTCTTATGAACTGAAGAAAGTATTGGCAGCAACTTACATGACAACAGGATGTTTATCGCCAAAGATGGTACTACTTGGAACAGAACAAACTGCCTTTAGTAGTTTGGCATGAAAAAATCTAGAAATTTCTTACTGCTCTTCTCATATTTGTCTCACGTGACAGATAAACATTAGAAGAATGTGTTTTATCCCATGTTTTATTACAAACGATAATATTTCGGTCAACTAGGAAAGTATGAGATAACAGAATCATTCGCTTTGATAATTATATATTTATACCTATTACGCCTTTTCGAAAAGTGAGCTGAAAGGCTTGCAGCCTTTAATAATCATGCTTAAAGCCTTTTTTTTGATATTCGAATGAAAAGGGGTTTTTTTTCTAAAAATAATATATATTTATCTTAATTTTTTGTTAGAAAATTTTAACCATTTTTATAAAACTTTTGTCACACAACTTGTAGTTTTATGTAAGAAATAATACTGTATAAATAGTTTGGGATTTGCTATCATACTTTCAGAGCAGCCCATATATCCTTTTTTAAGATTTCTAAAAATTTAATTTTTTGTTCGCCTGGAAGGTAAGAAAATTAAAGGAAATATATTTAAATAATGATGTTTATGTTTTTATGTTCCTTTTTGGTATATTTTCATCTCAAATTAAAGTTTTTTTAGCAACAGAATTCAAAAACTTTTCAGTTTTATTGTGGAAAATGGTAATTACCTCCAGCGATTTTAATTGAAATTTGATACTTAACGATGGAATACTTACAGTGATTGCTAGGGAAATTAATTTAATTTAATTTAATTTAGGGATGTTTATATAAATCAAGCTTCATAAAGAGATTTACGGGCTAATGCTTGGTATTGATTTATGTTTTCTTTCGTTTTGTTTTATTTTATCACCTTTTCAACTCATATTTAATTTTGTCGCTGTATATTAGTAACTAATTGAATTTGATGGTCGTTATAAATTTCGTGGTCCACCGAAGTCGAATTGGCAGTTTTAGATTCAAGTACATGCTACCTGCGTAGCAACTACTTACAGCAGTATTTGGGGAAACCCGTATCCCGGAAACCCGAGAGGAATCAAAGAGAGAAAATTGTTATTGACGTAATTGATGTTGTATTGCAACATTAAACTTTTTTACCTCACATGTCAACGTCATTATTTCTAACGAATCACAAGAATGGTTTGTACCATCAGGTTTCAGCCAACACTCAACTGAGAGTGTTATTGATGCGCGTGACAATAAGCTGTCCTACCTAAGCAATTGGAAACTTCTAAATCGCCACAAAGCAGGGTGCTAGACGTCTAATTATTACCATTTAGAAAAAACTAAAAGCAAGCTGACATGAAGTGTTTGATTTTTATGTAAAAATGTATGCTGCAATGTACATCATGTCAAAAATTTTGGCGCAAATTTCATAAAAGTGATAATAAAATGTAATAATAGTAAATAAATAGTTTTATTAAAATGAATTAAAATATTAATTTTTTTTTAACAAAAACTATCCATAATCGTGACAATTCCATGTACTTACTACAAGTATGTATCAAAAGTGATACACAAGCTAGAATTATGAAGTTTTTTTAAGGCTCGATCTACGGTTAATTGTATTAAACGTTATGGCCACTAGCTCAGTTCTCTGCTTTATTAAAATGTCAGAGGGAAGCCAATTGTGTGTGGCAAAATAAGCCAAGGTCAGGCATGAAAAGTTTTTCAAAAATCTATCGTTCGGAGTCGACTTTAAAGTGTAGGTCCCACCACTTATACATATATAAAAATTAACGCACACAACATAATTGGTGTGAGAAACTAGGTCGTAATCCTGCCTAGAGGGTTGTAATGACCAATTATGTATGTAAATAAGCCCTTAGCCCATGTTCGAGTGGAACAAAGTGATGATTATATACAGCTGCCTGCATATCAGTCGGTAGTTCTTCAACGTCCACCATACTTCAGCACCGTAAATCAATCCACCAAGGCCTGATAGAGCCAGTTTCTGATAGCGGCAATGCAATCCATGTGTAATTTGCATTGCAATAATTAATAAAGTAGTCCACCAATTGCATTCTCATCCAAATTTGTTGAAAATAGTTTTTTCCACTGCGTTTTCAAAGAAGGCGTTGTATGACGAATCGCTGTATGACAATCACATCTCTAACTAAAAAAGCGTACCTATTAAACTCAGACTTTGTGACAAAAAGTGCCTCCAGTCTACAACAATTAATGTGTCTCCGTGAAGTATCACCTACACTCGATAAATGCAGTGACCAGCTAAGTAGAAAAATCCCTACTAATTTTTTATCCCCAAATGTTATTTGTTTAGGAATATAAATTTAATGCCAAAATAATCTCAAGCAGTGAACAAGCTGAAGAGAAATCTTTATTTAATGCTCGTTTTCATAACTGAAATCTATAAATAACAGGAAGGAATATTAAAGGCCATCAACTACGACAAAGTGATACACTGCACCACAATGATCTTTTTGGAATTGTTTCTTGAATAGCTAAAGCGGTATTTCTTAATTCTGACGCGAGATTGTAAAGTGAGGAAATGGGCAAAGAAATCACTTCTAAGGAGATCAAATTGAACTCGAAATGTTCTTTGGACTGCATCTGAAGTCCTAACTGTGCCTTTTCACGTGATGGGAATGTTTCATATATCAAATGAATCCACATTTGAATCTCTATGTCATATACAGTACAACACATGCATTACCTATTGTAAGGCACAAAAACAGGCATCATCTTCATCATAACCATCATTATAAGCATTGTGATATACTCCAGCTTATAATAGTAAATTAATAGGAGCTCAATAGAGGACCAATAGAGCATATATTTCTCTTTAGACAAGTATTATAAGCTTATAAAACTGAATATAAAACAACAACAAAAACATCAACAGCAAAATGATTTTTCTTTACAATTCTTCTAAAACACTTGCAGTTACGCAGACAATTGACTCGATGCCATTATTCTTTGTATTACATTTCGTTTTTCTTGCATTTATTATGGCATAAACGAAATGGAAGAAATTTTGAATCCTCAAATTCAACCAGAATTCAAAATCCATATGGACTCGTCTTTAGACTGATTGAACCATTCACACATAATGAAGTTCCAACCAATTATTAAACAAAAGCAGTAGAAGCTGAAGAGTTCCAGTAATACGATACAACTCATCTTTAAATCATAATGAATGGCCATGGACAGTACACTTAAAAACTGAATTGAACAGAATCGTAATGGAAACAAAAATTTTGTAAAAGTTTTACAAGAAAAAATCTGTTCCTTGGTACACAGAACCATTAATCTTTGAAAAGCTTTAGAATGCAGAGGCTTAAAAGTATGCAATCCATAAATTGAAGAAGGAAGGAATGTGATCACATGGAGAGAAAGAGAAAATTACAATTTTTGCAAAAGTCTTTATGCGGAAAACCAAATGCGAATGCGCTGTCATTCTTGGCACACATACTTACATACATACATAATTGGTCATTATAACCCTTCAGTCAGGATTACGTCCTAGCTTCTCACACCACTTATGTTGTGTGTGTTAATTTTATACATGAGTGGCGGGACCTACAGTTTAAAGTCGACTCCGAACAACAGATTTTTGAGAAACTTTTCATGGCAATTTTATTTACTCTCAGAGTTTTTGCCAGAAATCTGCTGAGAGGAAGTCGCCGAAAAAATACTTTTTGTATTTTTGTTTGTTGTCTGGCCTTCCTTCGTGACACACAAAACTTTAAATGCAGGCAGAGAACAAATGCTTTTGATGCTGTCGTATGTCGTGTGGATTGTTATCGTCTTAAATTCGGCAGTTTTGCTTATTCACAAAACGAGTTTCATCGTTGAAAATTATTTTTCAATGAAAATCATGGTAAGTTGTTAATTGATTCAGAGCCCATTCAGCGAACACAGGTCCTTGTCCATTGAATTTTGTAAGATTGCAGACCCAAGTCACGGCGCTTAATTTCCAAGTGTTTAGTGTTCATTTGATAAACAAATTTTGTCAGATTTACAAGAAAAAATACATCAGTTCTCCTTTTCTATCTATGAAAAGCATTGGAATGCGGTGATTAAAAGGTATACAAAAAGTAAAAGAAGAAGCTGGAAATGATTATCAGTACAAACGATTTCTGGTCATCGGGAGGATCAAGTGTTCAAAGCTATATCTGTCCATGATTATTTAACAAAAGGGGCTGAATAAAGTCAACTAATTTGACAGATCTGGCTTCAATTAGATATCAACTGTCAAATTTCGTATAATAAATTATTAAAAAAATTAAATTCGTTAACATTGGAAAAAGTTGAAATTGTCGCATTAGAAAAAACTTTACACAAACAACGCGCACAGTTTGGCCACAAATGGCAATAATATGCCCATATTGTTGCTGATTGCTATGCTCGAAGAAATCTCTGAATTCGATGAGTACAGTCAATAAATTAAATGACAAATCTCAAACAAATCAGTTACATTTTTAATTTTAATTTGAAGTCGCGTAGTCTACGGTTCAAACCCCAGGTCAGATACATATCTAACAAAACGATAAATAAAGAAATATTTCTTCGGCGACTTCCAGCAGATTTCTGGAAAGTTTCTCAAAAAGTCTGCCTTTTGGAGTCAACTTTATGTATGCCGTTTATGTATGTATGTATGTATGTTAAATTTTTATGCAAAACGAGTGTTTAATTTTCAATTGAAAAAGATATCCTGAAATGAAACACTGTTTAAGTGCGTTACTTGGGTGGGCACTGTGCTAGACTACCGTTATTAGCGTGATGGTCGTGATTTCGATTCCCACCAGAGATTCTGGTCTGGTACACTACACCGATTACAAGGTCTAGATTACTCAGCTCGTAATAATTGCACATAATTTGAAATTGTATCGATTGTAAATAAATGAAAAAAATAAAGTGCGCTACTTTGACCTCTGCTTTCTCAAATTCCAAATGCACTGTCAAAATCAGGAGAAAATTCTTTTAAATCTACTCAAACGATTAAAATTTTACTCCAACAGGAGACAAATTTGCCATTTCCCTAATACGTGGTCGTAAATAACAACCTACAGTTACTTTCTGATACTCCTTAACACATACACTCCTACAAAAACGAAACTGGAATACACATTAAAGTTGAATATTTATGAATGCATTGTAATGATTAGACTTGTCCAGTTGGGTCCTGTGTTTAGTTCAGTTGAATATAACAATATTAAGTTCTTTATCATCATTATCGTCGTCGTAGTCATTATTATCATCATCATATTTGTGTCATAATAGAAATTTATTTTAGTTTTCATTTAGCTTATGCCTTAGAAAAGATTCCTAATTTTATTGTTGTTCTTATTGTTGTTGTTGGTGTTGTTATTGTAAATGTTTTTAAATGTGCTTTTCCCTCTATGATGTTCATTTATACAACACAAAGAGAACTCAACACAAACATCGACAACGACAGCAACAATAAGTAAATCCATGTATAAATTACAAAAATGGAATTGTGTGGAATGGATTGAAATGAAATGAGGATAGGGAACGATAATAATAATAGCAACTACAATTACTACCATAGCAATGGTAACAAACTAGAAATGAGAAATAATAATAATTTAAAAACCAACAATAACCACAAACACAGCACCAGCAACATGAATTACGTATTAATGGAGCAACAGGGAGAAAAAGCACTACAATGACTGGCATAACCTTCTATCAGTAGTTGTAATGAAAGTATCACTCACTCTGTGAATGAGTCCATTAAAAATGATAAATTTAAATGAACATGATAGAGCATATTATTGACATTTTTGTTTACGTTTGTTTTGTGTATTGTATTGTATTTTTGTTTTGTGTGTGTTTTTTGTACCAATATTGATGTAAATTTCGCACCATTGCCCTTCATTTAGATTGCCAAGTGCACAAATGTTGCTGTCGGTTACGACGTGGAGAAATATAGTTCAGCAGCAAGAAGATAATGTTTGCTTTTGTATTCCTCAGCAATGATACGGCATTTCCCTCTGTAATGTACTAGTCAAACAATAGTTTTGATATTGATTACTAGGCAAATAATGCCTATTGCCGAATTATTGTTATTTAAACTGAGGGAATGATGATGTGCTAATGCATTTCAAAGCTTTTAATTACAGTACGTAAGGAGAGAAACAACGTTTTAAATACGATGACGTGATTTAACTCGAAAATTTTGGCAAAATTTATGTTATTGCGAGGTGTACCGACTGTCGTTGCCTGGGATTCTTTCCCATCTTTAGAGAAAAATATGGATTTCACCACAAAAGAACTCCTTTAATAAAAAAAATTTCAATGCCCAAACAAAATTCTTTGATTTTCTCATTTACGGCCGAACTCTGAATTTCCTCGATATGACTGAAATTGTGCTTGCATTCTTACCATGAGAGTAGACCAACTTTTTCGAACGCAAACCATTTTCTACCATTCTTGTTATAAATTTTAGAATTTCCAAATATGTACATATATTCTAGTTGTTAGGCTCGAGATGACCTCTATAATGAATGAACGTACCTTGAGTGACGCATAGAACAAAAACAGGCTAGAGAAGCATGTCTGCGTAACTTTGCTTAAATTGCTTTGCTGCTTCGTTGGTTTAGTGTTTTAAAGTAAAACTTTAATATCCAACAGTTAAATGCAGTTCAACTATCCTGCATGAGAAGGCTTTATGTAAATTGCCCAAAACAATGACCGAATACACAAGACAATAAATAATGAAAAAATTATAACAAAAACGGAAAAAAAGAAAAGTTGAAAACAACATTTAAAACTCAATTACAAAAAACAATTGAAATTTGGTGTTTTCCTTTTTTACTGCTTCATTGTTTCTATAATTCCTTAAGGTTGTTGGTTTCCATAAGCGAATGCCATTAAAAGACAACAACAGAAAAAATATTTATAAACGATATACTCGGACACTCTTTAACAAGTTATTTCGTTCGTAAAAAACAGCAATTAAAACAACAAAAAATGTAAACGATTAATATTGAATTAGATTATGAAATTTGAGCAGAAAACATTTAAAGGTTGTATAAACCGATCTTGAGGCATGCTACTATACTCGTAGTTTTTGGTTCACTCAGATTTTCCAGTCAGTTCTTAAATCTAAAGAATATAAATTTTTAATTTGGTTTTCTGTTTGACACTGCAATAACTCCAAGTTTTTGCATGGTTTCGTGAGCAAGTCAAGGGTAGGAACAGTCAAAAATCAGCAGATTGAGAGATTTAATCTTGCTCAAAGGGACACGAAGGCTGTTTCATCTCCAGGCAACTTTACTACGTCTGTTTCTTTGGACGTACGCAGGTTAAAAGATTTCCCAAAAATTACGAACCCCTACAGACAGTTCTTACTAAAGGGTGTCACACACGGAGAATATCATAAGGAGGGATTTCGTCCCCACTGTCAATGTCGTGTTGAGGCAATTTAAAAGGAAGTTAAGTTAGGATTAACGACGATAAGCTGTCGATGTAGTAGTCCTAGTCAAGGAAAAATTTTTGCTCGAGATTACTGGGGTCATCAGTCTCATGTGTTCATAGTAAATACTTGCGGTGTAACCCGAAAGAAACGGATTAATCATCGACCTATGGTGATAGCCGTTGATATACATAGTCTGGCCTACGTCGTTTATAAAGAAATATAGAGCAATTATGGCACCAATCCAAAATCTACACCAAACAGTGACTTTTGATGGGATATATTGGATGATCTTGGATCTCACATCATCATCACATAAATTGGTATCGCTTTAAATTCCAAAATATTTGTTTGTTGTGTACATTCGAAAATGCACCTCTTTGCTGGAAGAAGATTTTTCGATAAATATTAGGCTCAGTTGCCAACTGCTCCAGAACACAGCAAACACACGTAGTCTATAGTCATTTGTGGTGATTTGGCCAAACAGTCTGAATAGATAACAATTTATTTGACAGCTGTAGCTTCCACAATATGGCCGTTATAAACTGTCAAAGTTCTGAAGTAATTGTTGGAAAACCTGATATTATCACAATATCATAATTTATCCATCACAAATAGATTATGGTGGCTGGGAAGCTTTAAAGCACCGTCAGTTGGTCCGGATCTTTTATAGTCTGTGTATGTTTATTGCTGTTTCTGAAAGTATTTCCTGATATCACAGACCAATTGTGTTAGGTCGGAATTAAAGTGTTACCCAGTGATATGCCACTTTAGAACTCTAAGTAAATGTAAGTTTCAAACTCTTCAAAAATTCAAAAATAATCGACCAATTTATGTTTCTTTCATGCATAAATAATAAACGGAAGAAGAATTAAATCTTTAGTCGGCCATAAAATTTTCTTCTCAAATATTAAGAAAAATACAAACGAAGCCAAATTTGGTACTTAAGGATATAATTATTGCAGCAAAACATAAAAAACACCTGACTAACACCACAAGAACAATAAATGTCTAAAAAAATTGTAAATGTTTGAAGTCCCTTCAGTATTTTTCCTTTAAATAATCAAATGGCTATATGTATAGAGAGTTGTAACATGAGCTGTTTTGATTACAGAAACAAAAATATTTAAAAACCACAATATAAAGGCTCAAACAAATGGTAATTCAATTAGCTTTTTGATGGTAATTTACACTGGCAACGAAACTAATTGCCCGTATAAATCTGTTAAGGAGACATGGAACTGTTGTTAGTTATAGAGAGGTTTTTATAAAGACGAATAGAACGAACAGAGGTAGTCCTTAGACATGAGTGACGGACAGACTACCTTGTTGAGGTATTCCAAGCTATAATCGGTAGACGGAGAATGATAAGTTCAAACATAAAATTTTAAGTGTAAATATCTTATTCATAACTGTCATCAAGACTTCAGCAAGCTTTCTGGCCGATGTACACTATTTGTTATTCTCTTTATTGGTCATTACAACTCTTTAGTTAGATGTAAAGCCTAGCTTCACACACTATCCCGGTTGCGTTAGTTTTTTGAAAAACTTTTCATGGCAATTTTATTTACTCTCAGAGTTTTTGCTAGAAGACTGCTGATAGGAAGCCAACGAAAGGAATTTGTTTTGGCTGTTTTTCTTTTACTATACCTTTCTCACAAGAGTTCATCTGCTGATGCTTATGCTATATGGAACATTTTCCACCATTAGAATTCGCACGATTATGAATAAAATTTTCATTTAATATTCTCCAAATTGGGAGTTCAACAGTGCGGGCGGTCATATATAAAACAACTCAGGTAACTATATTATAACCATCACAGTTAGATATTGATTTAGCCGTATGCCTACATCTTAATCTAGTTATCAAAGTCCGCCAACCCTTAGGGAGAGATTCCTCTAAATCGTCACAGTTTGTCCTAAGACATTTAAGTTTTTCTTATCGGTTGGTTAGCTCTCTACTTTTAACTCTCTACTATACAGTTTTCTCTCTACTTTCTGTTTTCTATTCACTATTTTCTACTTTTTTCTCTCCCCTCAGTGCTCATTTTTCACTCTTGTACTGTACCTTAGGGTACACAAGTTGACTTCGTACCTGCTTTTCAGCTGTCACGATGGAACTTTTTTGATTCTTGGGTCGAATTGAATGAACTTAATATCACGGTGACGTTCTACGCATCAACCACGTTACTTTTCTCAATAATTTTCCTAAATTTCCAATTGTGAACATGGAAAACATTTCCGCATCATACTTCCTTAGATAGGTTTAGAGAACAGAGAACATGTTCGCACATTACTTATGCCAGTGTAAACAGTGCAAGCCTTTTAAACTTGTGCAACAAATACGCTTAAAGAATTGTAATAAAAAAACACCCAAAAAACAGTGCAAGCCTTTTAAACTTGTTCAACAAATACGCTTAAAGAATTGTAATAAAAAAACACCCAAAAAACATACCAACAGGCAAGAGTCGTTGCAAAAACAATTTCCCCCAAGTCATTTACAATATAGTCAGACAGTCAGTTAGTCAGTCTCAAATAGCCAATATAGAGAGATTTAACAGCACATTTCGTCTACAATTTTGTTTACCGTTGTTTTTATCTCATTTCCATATGGAAGCACAGGATAAAAGACAGAGGAGTGATAGAGACAACGTGATATCGGAGGAGAAAAATTTACAAGAAATCCTTAATGAAATGTTGTGACTCTATTCGGTTCATTCACAAAACTAAACAAATACGTGAAACGAAAACTAGCACTTCACTACAGCAGAGCTGATGTTCTCATTTCTTTTTACAAATCGCTTTCGCTATCAAAGATACGGGAGTCTGCTATATTGTTTCCAAAGGTTTTTGATTAGCTTTCTGGCTGGGCATTGTAGACTAACAAAACATTTGTACAAAACAGAAATCATTTCAAGCCCAATACGTAGATTCTGTGATGTTGACATCAAATCACCAGAACAGAGACTTCGACATACGAAAATATAAGAAAGTGTAACATTATTGACCCTAAATAGCACTCCGAGGTTCGCCAGGAAAGCAGGGTAGAAAATGACTATACAGATCGTCTGGGACTTTAATACCCTCTCACAACAATAAATGTCAATTTCTTAGCATGATTTTAACCACTGACTACTTTTCTGACGATTGCAATCCATTTCTGCGTCCTTCCAAACAGCAATTTTATATTAACTGCCGTCTGAAGAGACTTGAGTAGCCTATGCTAGTAAAACTGAGGTTGTCTTAATTTTATCATACTTTAGTATCAGTAAGGATAACTCTCAATTTTAGGGTGCAGCTATTATAGAATTGATCACCATATGACAACGAATTGTCTACTGTTGGTCCCCGATGCATTTGGGTGACATTAACACACCACATGGGTTGTGTGAGAAACTAGGTTGTAATCCTGACTAAATAGATGTGATGACCAATTAAGTAACCCTAATATCATAGAACCTGTTATAGTAGCTCAATTACCATTTTAGTTTAATAAATTTGCAAAAAAAATTAGGCAAATGGGAAAGTGGTTTGCGATGGACCTAAAGTCCGTAAAGAAATTAAAACGAATAACAAAAATATTGTATATTAATGACTACGACGGAAAAATTCATTATATTTTGCTCATGATATTTTACTCTAAATAGTTCGTATTTAGGGAATTCAAAATTCGTTTTTTATTGCAGCAAAGCCTACAAACGTGACATCGAATAGAATTGTAGTTTTATAGCAAAAAGAAAACAGAGAAACCAATGTCCTAACCAGACAGAAAGACTCCCAAACAGCAAAAAAAAAAAACCTAAATGCCATACAAAGTTCATCAATGTTCGTGGAAATTCACTTATCACCTCCATTCATTCCAGCCGTTTCAACTATCACATTCATACCAGCCAGCAACAAATATTTGTAAACGAAAAGCGAATAAAAAATTTGATTTTTTTTTCTAAAAAGTCAAAAAATCTACGAAAGTATTTTTTTGGTTTGCAATTTCACAGCAGAAAACAAATCTCTCTGCGTTTAAAAGGCTACTTTCTTCTTCTATGCCATCTAATAATAGTCGGGCGAAAGCGTGGTTCCTGTACATAAGGTTCCTGCACGTACACATCAGTTCTATAACATAAAAATTGAAGCTTTTGTAAGCGTGTAATTTGTACCGAAATAAAAAGCAAAAAAGGAAAAAAAGAAGAAGCGATAGAATGTAGCGCAATCAAATACTGAAATGAATTCTCGTAATACGTGTAAAGGAGTAGATGAAATAAAAATTTCAACGATGTGATATTGTTTAAGAAAAGGTGACCATGTGTATTAAATAAGGGATAAATCATAAAACTGTAAGTTCTATTGCAACTGTTCGGTGGGGATAACTCCTGCATGCTCTAAAACACGTCCTTCTGAAAATGGCTATCCAAATCACTTTTGGCTGTGTTTTAAAGGGATCGATTCTAAACTCCTTACCCATGCAATAATATTGGAATTGGTATACTCGACAGTAATAATTCTACTTGAGCTCAACATCATTTAACAATGCCCTCGGCAAGGTATTTATGTTACCAGTCATTATTTCCCAATAATTAATGGGAAGGAGGCAAGGAAATCTATCGTAGGGCGGCACTAGGTGTTCTGTTGGATTTAAGGTCAATGCTCTTGCTAGTGTGAACCAGATTTATGAAAACTGCGGTTAAGATATTGGAATGCAATACAATACAAGAATCATTTGGAGGCAATGTGGCTTGACAAATCGAGTAGCTGACAGCTTCTTTCTTAGCCTTCCCCTGGACAATATACTCTTCATTTTTACGAAATGCTTCCCAATGAAGCTGAGTAATAAGACAGGATGTATAAAGGATGGGACATAACAATACTATCTGGTAGTAAGGTTAAGATCCGCGCACTCGGCTTCTATAAGATTGGCTTGCGAATAGAATGGAATTGCCTGTGCAAGCTGAATTAGCTGGACAGAGAAAATACAGTCACTATCTACTTAATCCCAGATCATTTGGAGGGGCGCTTGCATGCCACTAATAGGGTCAGAGTGTTTCTTTATATTGGAAGGATATATTTGGCAAAAGAGAAGATGGAGAAATGCGAAGACGCTTCGTTTGAGAAAATCTAAATTTTTTCTGTGTAATTACAATAGGAAGAGAACTGAGTTATGCATGAGACCTACCAGAACTAGCTTGAGTAGAATCAAATATCACTTGATAGGGATCTGTTTAAAGTGGATATTCTGTCATAATGATAACGAATCATCAGAGTATATATTTGAAACATATGCTGCGAAAATCCTTCGAGTTTATCAAGTTCTAAGCAGGCACTCCGGGCAGCTTTTGAGCAGCAATGAGCATTAGCGAAAATATAATATATCTATTTACGATACACGCTATTCTGCACGACGAAAGGACATTATCGGTGAAGGCCTTGATATGTTGTTTTTAACTTTCCAGTCCTACAGGATCTGACACAACAACAGTTTTAAAACAGATAGATATGATTAGTGAAAGATCCCCTATTACTGAAATGTGAGCCAGCTGAGGAAGCAACATGTGAAGCAGAACACAGTTAAAGAAGTTACATTAAGAAGTTATCATCCTTAAATACTGCTTTACATTGGTAAGGTAAGTATAAAGAAGCGTGAAGCCCATATTCCTTTGAAGTTTGAGAAATAGCAGAGACTAATGCTCAAGAGATTGCCTACTACATAAGCGATGAAATGTAGTGGAGTTTAAAAAGTTTATTGCAGTAAGAGTGAAAGGGGGAGTATAACGTACGACAAACAAGTGTTCATTTTTTTATTACCAGTGATCTTTTTTTGCAATGGAATGTATGCCAATAGCATGAATATGTGTTTGTTACCAACGGTACAGATATGCCAAATATGGCCACCTTATCCAAATACTATAACGTGCGCACGTTTTGATGACAGCAAACAGTTGCAAAAGTAATACCATCACTACGAGCCCATTGATGGTAGTCATTATAGTACTTTTCTACTACGAAAATGGTTATATATCCGTAGTATAAATAGTATGTTGTTGTTGCAGTTATATTAATAGTAGTATTGTAGTATTAGTATGTACTCGTAGTATAGTATTTTAAAGGTTTTCTGTAGCATGGTACTGCATTTGGTGATGACGATTTGAATGAAATTGTAATCATTTAAAGGCTCTCCAATGTTGCTGCATTTTTTTTTTTCAATTTCCATCGTTAATGCCAGTCTATTAGAATGAGATTTTTTATTTTTTAGTAAAGCAGGAGAATAAATACGAGGTAACTTAGTCAGACTCCTCTTATTATTATTATAGTAGCAGGATTCTGATATTTATTTTGCCAGCCTGCATGTCTGCCCGCCTGCCTTCATTGGTTTTGTTTTCAGTGATTTTAACGTATTTTTTCTTGGACTTAATAGAGAGGCAGTCATGAACGTGAATTTGTGGTTGGATTTGTATTTAAATACGAGGGAGAATTACGTTTTTATTTGTTGTTCGTACAGTGAACTTTCTCACACTCATAGCTACTGATTCCGATTTGTTGACCGGCTGGCTGTTTATCTGCTTGGTCGTCTATATTATGACCCAAATGACTAGCAGTTTGTGGAGCTATTTGAATTTTGCTGAAGCAAATACCCTGAACGAATACCCGTCGTTGGCTGTGTATATCTTCTTTCGTTAGTTGGTTTGTTAGTAGCAGAATTTTAGTAACATTTGCTCAACCAAATTAAATTGAGTGTTAGAAACTGTTGTGATTTTTCCTTCCATCCTTCATATCCCTGCTACTTGTGGCCTTATGGCTGTGCTTTAAATGTGAGATCTACTAGGAAGATCTGTTGTTGTTCTTAAATTAATGAATTGCGCTGACAATTGCCTTAGAGGGATACGTTTTATTGTGTTCTACAATACGATACCATTGAAACACCAGACGGAATCTTTTAATAACTTTTTATTTGATTTATGTTTTCAAACAGAGAGACCAAATTAATTAAATTAAAGGAACTAATTAATGCCGCATTTTAAGAATTTTTAAGCCGGCACCAATGGCTTGAAGTCATTCATCTCCAGACATTCAGAGGGTACATAATTTTGACTTATTGACAGTTTAAGGCAAGTTAGAAGAGTTTGGTGTTAAAGCCAAGTACACACATTTGAAACTCAGATAAATGAACACAGACTAACCATAGAGTGTTTAAACCTTTTAAGAATCCCTTACAGATTTTGAAAAGCAACACAACCAAAAAAGAGATGTTGTATCACCGTATCAACCGAATCTATTACACATCCTCGTCAGTTACCTGCCACCACAATTTCTCATAAAGAAATCAGTTACTAGTTCCAGTTTGTCTCGTGACATTATTGAGTACTAATGTCGAGCTGTCAATAGATGACCAAGGTTGACCTGCTTGTCAAGCCGACGTCTTTTCTTCTTCGTCTAAATTATAATTGCATGATATGACCGTCAACATTACATATTTGCAGATTACTGTATTCCGAAGACCAACATAAACTAATTCAAACAGAATCATAGCCTGCTCTATAGTAGTTACAATCACTAACTATTCACGACATAAAAGAATAACTTATGTAGTCCGGTCATGAGCTGCTAAATATAGACAATAACATGTTAACTGGGGATCTTCAATAGGATAGCCGAACACTGGTCTTGACGAACCATCTTTCTAAGCTAAACCGAAATACTTTCATTAAGTGATAGTGTGGTCTTCTTGTACGCGCTCTAGAACGTTTAACTCCCTCTTTGGTTGTAAAGCTATTGATGTCGGCTATGTTCTGAAAGTTTATAGAGTATGTCATATATTGGGAGAGTTTTAATTCGCTGAAATTCTGTTTTATTGATGTGGCCTTAAGGCCAACCTTATGTGATTGATTGATCACAATAATATTTTCGGCGTACTCAAAATTTAAAAGGCTATTCCAGTTATAGTTCGTTTAACTTTTATTACGTAAGCTGATGATGATATGCGAGAGTCATATACTATGGCCAGCGTAATCACGATTTGTCAAGCATTCATTAAGGTGCCAAGGATTACTATTTTGTTGGTTGTGTTGTTAAAAATATCCAATACACTATCGTGCACAGCAAGCACTGCCCAGTTGGAAAAAGAATCATTGCCTTACACAAGAAGTGGAGTCGAATGATTCGCTAAACTTATCGCTGTGCGAAATCCCAAAAAATACCTGAACAACAATACAATATCTGACATGATAACTCCCTTATATGCCAAAATAGTGTGGATGAGGATGAAAATGCGGAGCATATTTTACTATGCTGCCCGAGACTTAGATGGCCCAAGGAAATGAATTACATACCGAAACAGCTTATAAGGGAGATGCTGAGTTTTAAAATTCTATGAAACCATTACAGTCAGCATATGGCTGAAGTTGTATTGAAACTAAGAAGGTTGGATCAACAGGAGCAAAAGGCGTATATGTGAGAAAGTTTTAAAGCTAATCAGCCTTAAGCAAAGTAACACCTAACGCCAGTCCTGTGGAGAGCGGGTGGTTGGGGTTGGGTTAAGTATGTAAGCACCAGCGATGGTAAGTTTTGCACGCTTATGGTGAAACTGAAGTATTATTTCCATCTTCGGTTCAGAAAAAAATTAAAATAAAAGAAGCTCTGTGTGATGTGATACGTTTTTTATAAATGCTTCAGATGTGTTATCTATTTTCTAAGTAAAAACCTCTAAACGTCAAGAACTACTTAAAGTATGTGTGCATTGTTCTCTGTATTATTCCAAATTGAATTGCTGTTCTGCTACTTTAATCCCTCTTCCAATGATTTCACAACAGTCTTCTTGAATTTGAGAACAATCTTCACATATCATTTGAACTTATTTTCACTAAAATTCTCCGTTTAATAGAAACTAATCGGCTGTCATAGAAAATCCTTTTAAAAGTAGAAACTGAATTATAAAAATTTTTGTGAAGAAATCTTTTAAATTTTAAATACAATCATCTGCATAATTTAATCCAATTTTCTTAGACTCTGTAGGAATATTAGCCAGTCAAAGAAATTCCTTGTTCCTTATCCTTTATCCCATGCCCAGACTATTTTGGCAAAGTTAATGCGAAATAAATTCCTCAAAAATAATTCAAAAAGCACAACAGAATTGTGTCACACACAATATTTTCCAGTCTTCAGCTTTCTATGATCTGAATATATAGAACAGCTTCAATTTAATGAAGGTGAATCTCTATTATCCACTATATCGGTATTCATTCCTTTTTCAGCAATTGAATGTCTGCTTTTGAAAAAAAAAATTGAAACAATAACAAGAAAATGTAACAAATTAAAATTGAAATTGCCCCCTTTTTCAATTTTCACACGGTGAAAAGAAGAGTAAAGGATATGAAAGATTTAAGTTTTCATTATTAGAATGAATGAATATCATTTCTTATGTAATGTATGAATTAAGGTAAGGAAAAGAAGAACGAGTAGGTGAATTCAATCCCGCCGGATGCCCGGAAGCAATACGACGTTTTCAATTTTTTATAATCAACATGAAATGCATGTGTTGCACATTTTTTTTGCAATTCGTTTCGGTTTTATTACGTTCTGTCTGCGTTCCTTCTATCCAGTGGTCTTATGCTGGTATTTTTGGTAGTAATAAGAAGTATAATGATTTTTTTATAAGAAAACCTTCTCAATTATAGGAGAGAAAAAAGAAAACACAACAGCAGGCGTTTTCTACTGGCTTTTAAATATGAATTTTCTTCAATTTTTTCCATCAGTAAAATTTGAAAGAGCTAACCAAACTGTATACCATTCGAAGACGTATGGTGCATATCATTTTCTCTTAATTTTAATGTCTTGAATTGGCTTTTACTCCCTAGCGTAAGACCGCGGCAAAAAGACGGTGTGAGTAAGATTTTGGATGTAAAGAAGCAAATGTTTATGGTTGACTGCTGGCTGGTAATTTTTTAATTTAAATGTTATCCTCGAAAAAGATCTTAATTTTCTTCATTTTTCACATTTTGTTAACGCTTGTTTTTGGTGGTCCTGTAGTTTATATTCTTCAGCTGTTTGCCATTTTTCCTATTCCACTATATTTCCTCATGTTCTTGTTTGTTTTAGCTCTTCTCCTTTTCTCCGAAGCCTTGACATTTAGTGTTTTTTTCATTTACCTCAAATGTCGGAGTAAAAATGTAACCAACCAACCGCTTCACAACTGTAATCTTAATATAGGGTCTTTTTAAGGCCTTCCAATCTTTAATTTTCAATAGAACAAAGTTTGTGTGAAACATCAACATTTTTTATTCGTTTAAAGTCCAGTTGATGCCGTCATCTGAAATGTTCAAGTTTCCATGACTGATGGCATGGGTTATATTGTTTTTTAGGACTATTGTGGCTCCAATACTGCGCCCCACGAGAAATATGAAAGATGATTCAGGGGAAAACTCGTGAGTATGTTCAAACGGAAGTCTATGCCATCGAAAAATGTTTTCAATTTCAATCGAATAGGAGGTGCAAAAGACGTCCCATAAAAAAATTATCAGACAGTCAAGCCGCCATTCGAACAATCGGCTTTTATGAGGTTAAATCGAAGATAGTATGGATCCGTCTGGGAAATTTAACCGGCTGGTTAGGAATTCCCAACAATAAGCAAGCAGAAGAGCTGGGGAGCTGGTATTTAGAAAGGTATTTTCAACGAAAGAAAAGTTAAAGAGAGGCAAACCAAGGGGGTTTGAAGCAATCAACACTTTAGTTGATGAATTACAATAAGATGGGATCTGAGTTAAGAATCAGACTATCCAGAATTAACCTGAGGTTGGTAACCGGCCTTTTGACAGGACAATATAGGCTATCAAGAAATAACACAGGTTGATACTTGAATTTTTGACAAGACGTTGTAGACTTCGGGTACATTTATGCAGAATAGAGGGTGTCTCGTGTACTATATGTAAATTATGTAGCGATAATAATGAGTGTTCCTGGGGCATTATTGCATCATAAAAGGAAACATTTGGGAGCATATCAGGTGCTCGGCTGGGAATTGTCATTGTTGTTGATACCGATCAGTATCTTGAAATTTATCAGGGTAATATGAATGACGTTATAGGGATACGTAATTAAGTGAAGTGCATTTGAATGTGTGGTTGCAGTAATAGGGCACCTCAAAGAAAAGGCAAAGTCAAAGGAGTAAAATATTGTTTTCAAGAGCTAATCCACTATTGAAAAAGGCACTAGCACTTGAATATCCATAAATAACCACAGCTGTAAATTAAATTCATCTCCGAAGAAGAAATATATAATGTAGGCGAATATAAAAAATCAAAATTTATAGGCATTTTTAAAAACTCACTTTATTTTGTTAACAATGTTCTCTTTCGAAAGTTCCGATCTCTGTCTACTGTCTGCCTCACCAGTTGCCTATTGCAGCAGTTGATCGTATTATTCTATGAATTTGTATTTGACTTTCTTTGTTTTTCCGAGTTTTTTTTACTTTAAATTCAAATCTGTCATGCCGGTTTAATAAATATTACGCTGTGTTGGTTATGTTAATTATGCTCATAATAAAAACAGAGAATATGTTTTCCCGTACTTCTATTTTTTATTTTATTGTGATTTTAATTTTTAATTTTTATTTTTTGTATACAAAACTTTGCATAATCCTACACTTGCTTTCCCGCACCCAAGCACTAAAATGCTGGCAAACTTCCCTGCAAGCCTGGCAAATGCGAGTGCAAATGCAAATGACACGAAAAAATAGTGGAGTTTCACTTCTTGGTTGGCAAGAATGCCGATGCAAATTCATTCAATGCACTGTTGCTCGAATTGCCACTCTTACTTCCGTCCTTATATAAGTGAATAGCTGTGTATATACTAGAATGTGTATATAATAAATAAATACTCATTATTTATTTGTATATGAAAATATGAATGAAGTTGTAAGATGGGTACGAATGTGCACTGCATCGTAATCTTGTACTATTGCCGCAATTGTTTTTTTTTTTAATTTTATGCTTTGTTTATTTTTGATTTGAACTAAATTTTTACGCGCTATAGTTTTTCTCGTAATAAAAACATACACTCAGGTCCTACTCCCACTCCTATGATTACATTACATTTATAATTTGCATGAATACTGCTATCAGACCGAGCCGTTTGCCGATGTATGAAATCATTGTATGCATGAATCTGTGTCTAAATTACTATGAATGGAAAAAAGCATAATTTAAGGAAAAATTACTACGATTTCATAATAAAAGTGCTATTACTAAATAAATGGGTGGAAGGAAAAGTAATTTCGATTTTAACTGGAAATAAAACTCCGACAATTCTAGATAGTCCATTGCTGGAAATCAATAGAAAAAGGAGCTTTGGTGGATGAAATCTAACAAACAATAATATACGACAGAATGATTTTTGAAATTTTCCGCCTCTAAACTGAAAGGGTAGCACTGTGTCAGAATTTTAACAAGCTGGGTCGTTTTGCTTGTGTTTGACAGCCATTGAGAGCATACTATTACGTGATTTAAGCTAAAATAAAGGCAATAACAACTAAGAATTTCTCTCTCATATGAATTACAGGCTAAATTCGGACCATAATTAGTCTTAAACTTACGAACTTATTTACCCATATTTGTTGGTAGAGTGTAAAGCTTCTATATTCAAAACAATTTTTATTTGGTGATAAATGCCATTTTGTTCTTCTTTGGAGTAAAACTATTATTATAACAGCGTAAAACCTCTTGGGATTACTAAGCGAAAAACTAGTTCAATTGCACCGGCAGATTAAACAATTCGGCAGTATTAATTGAATTGCTTACTTTAGTTTCGTTAACTGTTGACTGTAGAGATCAGGATCAAACGTTTGACAAGGTTGTAAGACTTCATAATAAAGTATTCTCTCCCATTCCCACCGTAAACATAGAATATGTTGCCCCGCTGCATTAATATCATTGGAATGCAGACTGTATTCTCTCTTCTAGCATTTGATGACAGTAGGCTTAATGACAGTACGCTTAATGGGCAGTTTCGCTACGTCTAGTATTCTCTGCGGGTGTAACCACATCATGAGTTCCGCGAAACGATTGTACCCTTTAAACATTCGAATAATTTAATTTTTCGTGCATTGATAACTATATATTGATAACTATAGCACTTGCCGCTGTGCATTGTTTCTCCATTTTAAAAAGTCTCCATTAGAATTGAAGATTTACTACGAATTACTTTTTCCTCTAAATCCCTACAGGAATTTCTGGTACTACTTATGCTGTATTCTAGACTTAGTGTATTGCTGTAGAATTTGCATTTCACAGTATTTCACCTCTCCCCTTATCTTTGTCTTGTAATTGCAATTGAATACAGAGAATCCTTAAACAAATAATCCTGTGTTGCTCATTTGCAGTCAAATTCACTGTCTCCTCCAATTGTTTATTTTCAGTTTCAATTGAATTTCAGTTTATTTTATTTTTTCCAATCTTTTTTTCCTTTTTTCCAACTATGAAGGATTTATCTCGCAGTTTATTTAAATGTCATTCTCCATTTCTACTTCTTTAGTTGTGATAATGTTTTCATAATTATTACACTCAACTAAAGCTGATTCTCTTCACTTCTCATTCATTGTTTTTCTTCTTTTTTCTATTTTTCTATTTTTTTAATATTTTCATTATTTTTATATTTTTATTTTCTTTTTTTGTTCTTTTTTATTTGTTCATGATTTCATTTTCCACATGGCATTTGTTGTTTTTGCTACTTTGGCTTCATTATTTACATTCGTTGTCGACTGCCGAAAGTTAACAACCTTTAATTGTTAACAACAATTCAGCAACAATTTTGTTGTTGTTCGTTACAAGAACAAAATGGCTTAAAAGGAAGGGAAATTACAGAACATATTTGTAAAAAAAGGATTTTTTATGTCGGAAAATTATTATTTTTTCTAACAGAATAGTTTGTAGTCCTTGACAGATTTTATTTCTCTTCGAAAAAAGAAGAAGCATGAAGAGAATAAGTAAGAGCATTCGAGACTTAATTGAATCGTTTTAAATAATTTTTAATTATAAAGTATTTATTTGATTATAGGGACTTGTAACTTTTATTCCACACCACTTATTCTAAAATAGGAGTTTAAATCAATAAAGAAGCATGAAGTCTTGTTTATTATACCGCAATTGGGGCCACAATAATTGTCCCTCTTACCCTTAATTATGTATAACACCAAAGGGTTAAGTTATTTGTAAAGGCTTTACATGAGTTGGTCGGTGGGAAGGGGTGTTGTAGTAATTTCTCTGTTTGTTTTTAGAAATATAAGGCGCGTTACATAGGACCGCAGCATTGGAATTAATAAAGCATTGGACTGACTGACAGGATCAATTAAATAGAATACAAAAACTGGTGGATTTATACCAACGGTTTGGCCAGGCTGTCAGCTGTTAAATATAATTCATTTATTTAACGGGTACTTAAGACCGAGTCACACTTCACTTCATAAATTTCAGAAATGCAATGGAACCAGATCGTCCATGTTTGGAAGTGCTTTAAGAGCTTTTATCTTTAAATTTAAATAAAACAAAGTGCGTGTGAGATATCATTGAAATTTTTTATTCGTTTCCCCTCCTTATATCATACCTTTGTATTGACTTGAGCTATATTAGTGTTGTGGTCTTTATATCCTCAATAATTCACAATATCCAATATCAACAGCTACAGTATAACCAGTATTGGAGTTCCAATTCCTGTCACGATCATCGTGAGGAATTAGCAAACAATAAGAAATTTTACACTTTTTAAGGCATTTAAAGTTACAAAAACACTAAGAAAACAATTTTCCATTTAGTTGCGGAGACCAACATTTTGTCAGTGGGGAATTAAAGGTATAGACAGTGACTTGATGTGATCAATTCATGTGTGTGTTTTTTAAAAATCATGAGAAAACAATCGTTGTGACTCCATGATAAAACTTAACTCTGGAAGTTGTAGGTAGTACTGTACAGGTTGTGGATTGGGGATTCTCAATTGGAGCTGGTATTCTCCCGAAGTTTGTTGTGAAATTACGCTGGCCGCTTCCCTTTATTTTCACACTTTATGTCTCCCACTTCTTTAACGTCTTCCTTCCATTGGTGAATGTCCTGGATCTCAGTACATAATAGCCTCCCTAAATTCAAATTTAACCTATTGCCAGTTTATACAGTCCGATTTAAATACTAAAACAAGAACCGTATTGGAAAAAGCGTGTTTAGTTATCGCCAGAAATGTAAGTGTAATTTGTACGTTTCCATAGAATTAACACAAGTCATATAGTCAAGTATATCTGAACATTTTATTCTTTTACATTCTGAATCCTCAGAGCATTAAAATTTGCCCTCCTTTGGAAACTTAAAACGTCAACTCAACAGTAACTCATGGGAACAACATTCGAGAGTCATGAATCTTTCACTTCGAAATTTGTTGTGATCGTTTCAATCGACTATAAATAACGATGACGACAAATTGCTCGCAAATAGTTGATGAAATTTTAAATGCATTTTAATTAATTGTTTAATCAAATAGTACGGGAAATAAATATAATCGGCATTAATTGAATGTCAAACAAATAAACAACGAATTGTGACCCTCCAATGCAGATGTTGCTGTGAATGGTGGTATGTTAAACCACAACACTACTCCACTCCACAGTAATATCAATTGATACGATTTTTGAACAATACTTAAGTGAGCTGCATATGCATTAACGGCATCAGGTTCGAAGCACAAAAGAAAACAATACCAACGGTAGTGTATGGGAATTGAAATGAATTGACATTCGAATTCGTGTACGTGCAACATCGAAAATCGCATTGTATTGCGACCTCCATTCAAATTTGCAGTCTTGTACATGCACATCGACAACGTCCTAAAAAGGGGAAAATCAAAATAGCCGTAATCTTTTTTGAAAAGAATAAAACATTCAGCACGTCCTTCTTTCCTGCTCCGTTTACAAATTCTTCTTCATGATCTATATTTTAGGTTTTTTTGGCCTTTTGTTGTTGTGTTTGAATTCTACTCAGACAGTGGCGCCCAATGATATCAAAACTTTATGAATTTTAAAATAAAAAATAAAAAAAACAATCATGCAGGCAATATTTCAATTGCATTACACGCTGAGAAATATATTGACTATCAATCCATTCTTATTAATGGGGGTATTTTTGTTTATAAAACTAAATTTCGGGCAACAGTTAGTTTAAAAACTTTTTAAATTATTCCAAAATTTTTACAGATCTACAGCATACTTAGCCAAGGGGCACGATATTCAACTCAAATGTAAACTCCTCTACTATTACGGGGACTGTGAAACCTGGTAAGATTTAGAAATTGATGATTTTGTAGAAATTTCAAAATCTTCTGGCCAAGGATTATATTCAACAAACCGTAGCCATTGTAATACAAAAATCTGAACGGCTGCAGATGCAACCACAGAACAAGTTTTTTTGGGAACTAAGTCTTCTAACTAGCATTTCGGAGGCACAAGGTACGCGAATCGGTATCGCACTCAAAATGCTCAGTAAGTGTCCTACCTTAAGTTAGATAGAATTGGTAATGGATTCAATTCGACGCACATGGGTCCCCAGGTCTATTGTGATACCACAAGACTCTAATTAATCATTGTTGCACTGTAGAACCAATCTTTGCTATTTTGGAATAGTTCCAGTTGTAAATCTTTGATATCAGACAGATCTTCAAAAGCAGTATATACCATTTTCGGTAGCAGAGCAGCGAAATAGGAGATGTTTTACACAATCCTTCTCAATTTCATCCCCACATCTGCAGCATCTTATGCACAAAAACGCCAACGTCCCGAACAAAGCGAAATATGAAAAAGCATCGGTCTTCTAGCAAAAACCCTCAGAGTGAATAAAACTGCTATGAAAAGTTTATCACAAGTCTTTTGATCGGAGTCGACTATAAATTGTGTAGGTCCCGCCAGACATGGATACAATTATAACACACTACATGGTTGGTATAAGAACATAGGTTGTAGTACTGATCACCAAAGCATTGTAATGACTAAATTAAGTTAGTAAGAACAGATTTCGTATACTTCGATCGATTAACGATTACTTTAAGCCCGAATTTGTTTTAAATAATTAGCTCACAGCAAGATTTCTTAAAAAACTTTTTAAAATAGGAGAGGAAAATTTTCAAGGATTTTAATGAGCTCAGATTGGATGTCTGTTATTAAAATTTTAATTTATAAATTTCTTAGATTATTAGCATCTATTTTTCTAAGTGTAGTGTTTCGTAAATTGTTTGTATTTTTAATTGGTGTTGTATTTTTGCATTTAAAATTCAAAACATTGCACAAAAAGCCCAAAAGATCGCATCTTTGCCATCATCATCCACCTCATCATTGTTTTCTTTACAATTTTTGTTTTTTTTGTCTTTCCTTCGTGTTATTTTTGTACTTAAACAAATTTTTTCTGTTTTTATTGTCCCAAACAGTATGAAAAAAGAAAAACAAAAAACTTTATTAGAAGGTACTTTTCGTGTTTACTTTTTTTTGTTTAAAAAAGAAATTTATTTTGTTTTTTTTTTAGATTTGAAGTGGCGCTGAAATTTAAAACCATTTTACATTCCTTTTTTTAGTTTTTCTTCCATCAGATTTGTTGTCTTTTGTTATTTGTTGGAATCTAAGAAACCAAATTAAATATTTTATTGTGTATCAGTAGCTTTATACAGACATTACGTCTGTCCACGGTCGCTTTGCCATTCTTTTGAGGCCAAGAAAGAAATAAAACGAAGGAAATAAACAAAACAATAGAAAATCGCCCTAAAATTCTTGTTTGACCACATCATCTACGCTTCGGAAGCTTCCAGTTCAATTTGTATGGAAGGTAGACGTAATTGTAAAGCTCGAAACGAGTTTGTTTTGAACAGCAAAGAAGTTTTATTGCTTTACACCTTTAGTTCCTTTAAGGAGTATAAAGTTATCATAAAAGATTTCTATTCTCTTATTCATTGCTTTGTTCCAGTGTCATTAACTAAGTTTTTCAAGCTAAACTGGTGATTTGTATTTATCATCCTTCTATCCAGAAAGAACGCCCTTTAGCAATAGCTTTAGTTTACAACATAAAATCATCACAAGAAATACCACAGAGAAGAATCCACAGATGGCAGAAAGTAGGAGCATCACCTACACTTCTCTCTATGAATTCCTCTTTAAAGAATTTCTTGTGGTGATGAATAATTTATTCATTCATTCCTTTGAAAAGGATAAGGATATATTCGGCTGGGATAGCCGTTATTTAGAATCTTGGACATTGAAATTTGTATGGAAACAAACGGACTATTAAAAGGGCATTTTCGACTTCCACTCCAATCGATTCCTGTATGAGCTCAAGGTAAACATAGCTCTTATTTGAGAACAAACACACAGTAGAAGAAATATACACAGAAAGGGACTGTTTCTGGACTGGACACTGAACGAATAATAATCTAAAATCTGACATGGACTGACTATGAGAACATATGCACTAGGTTACTCGTAAGCCAAAGTGGAAGGAATGTCTCCAGAAAACTAAATTTTTTAACTGGACCCTAGCCGATTACCAAACATGCCTACCGGATGGAATACATAACAATCATTGTTATTTTATTATTTTTGGTAAACTGTCCTTAGTCCTGTCCTGTTGATACCATCAGATATCTCAATCTGACGAGCTAGATATGACAGATTCGCAATGACATGTGGTTATGAGTGGCATTGATCAAAACGTTGCACCTCGACCATATTTGATGGTTTTACTGAGCGACCACATGAATCAATCAATACAGAATCTTCTTTATAACCGCTAAGAAGCGAACGAAAGAAAGCGAATGAAAGTACAAGGGAGAGAATAGAAATTGAGCCTTTTAAGTAGCTTCGAAGACCTTCAGCAATTGTATTTGAAACACTGACTGGTAACCCATTGGGCAGGGTCTTACGAACATAGAAAAGGAACTGATACCGAGCATTTTATTTAAAGAATATCACGCTATTGTACATCTAACAATTCTGCCATTTATTACCCTTCACTGAAGAGAATCATTTACCGGTTAGTTATAACCACGACAAATTTAGAGGAACTCAAAAGTCGTTACCAACTGGCAGCAGCAAAACGTTGAGTCTGTTAAGAAACTTGAAACTGATTGTGAGATATTCATCCATCATGACCAGTTTAGAAAATTTGTCTGGTTTTTGTTATCGTTGTTATTGATGCTGCTGTTGTTGTTGTTGTTTAACATTTGAATGCAATTAAATATTTTTTTTCGTTTTTATCCTTCAAATTGAAATTGAACACGTTTACAAACGTGTCACAAGTTTCACACAAAATTTGTGAAGTACTTAGACAGAGAGAGGAAACGAGTTGTCCTTTGTTTCCCTATCAACTGCTGTGGTTTGTTAGCACGACCCTAAAAATCCAAAAAAAGAAGGAATTGAATATTCAAAATTTGTCCTCAAAATTCGTCTTTTTTGGGTTTTCTTTTTTGTTTGAATTATAAGTAGCGGAAATTTTAAATTAACAAGATTTGATAAAAACGTCTTTTCAACTCAAACGGAATGTCAGTCTGCACTGCAATATTTTTTTAAATTACATGTTTATGGAACTATAAACTGGATTACTGGCGCTCTGCAATTTAAACTTTTAATTTATATAATAATTAAAAAAGAATAATTTGAGAGATTTTAATACAATACAGTGCATGACATCCTTCAAAATCTTAAATAATATAACACCATATATTTCATTACATACATAATTGGTCATAATTACATTACATTACATTATAATTGGATTACAACCTAGCTTTTCACAACAACTTATGTTGTGTGTTAATTTTTTACATGAGTGGCGGAATTTACAGTTTAAATCCGACTCGAAACGACAGATTTTTGAGAGCTATTTATGAAAAGCTTATTTACTCTCAGAGTTTATGCCAGAAGACTGTTGAGACAAAATCGCCGAGGAAATACTTTATTTCATATTTCGTTTTGATGGGGATATCTGACCTGGGGTTTGAACCGTGGCCCCACGTCTAATAAACCAATACGCTACCTACTAGACTTCCAAGATTTCAAATTTCCACATTCTCTGTATTGCTACAAATGCCTTATTTATAGGGTTCGTAATTTCTTTTCTTGAAATGCCGATTCTGGTTATTATGTTCAACAGATAGTAAAAAGATTTGACATTACTGTGTTCCGCATGGTTGTTAGCGTTAGTTGCCGCTTTTATTAAGCTGAACCTTCGTTTAGCTAACGTCAATGCAGTCTGACATCGAACGCTGTTTGATATATTTGATAGAATTGGCAGTTACCATCGTCATTAAGGATCTCCGCAACTACCATTCATACTACTGCCTTATTATATTCCTTCTAATGTGTGTAAAAACGATTATTGAGGTATAAACGATTTACTATTAAAAGCGAACATAAAATGCAACCCTGAAGAAGTCCCTGACTGTAGCCGTACCCTAGTAGGCCCTATATTGACTTATTAAACCGGAGCCCCTGGTTTAAACCTGTGCTCAGACAAAACGAAATTTGAAAAAATGTTCTTTCGGTGACCACCTCTCAGCAGTTTTCTAGTAAAAACACTGAAATTAAATGAAATTGCAATTAAAAGTTTCACAATAAATCTACCGTTCGGAGTCGACTTTAAACTGTAGGTCGCCGCCACTCATGTATAAAATTAACACATACAACGTAACTGGTGTGAGAAACTAGGTCGTAATCCTGACTGAAGGGTTGTAATAGCCACATAAATAAGTAATAGCATCTCTCAGCAAGCTTTCGAGCAGTTTTCGGCATACTGAGTTGCGATACAGAGCTTAAATGTAAGGGAGTTACATTTGATTGCATCTCAAATCGCGGTATAATAGAGATATGACACCCGGCCTCGCTCTGTTGTTAAACAAATTCGTTGGAAAATTGAGTTTCGCCTACTTTTTGCCTAGACCTTAACGCATTCGCTTGCCATTTATTTCTAAAGATACAGAAATTACAAATGCTAACTAGCTTTGTATTTCTAAGCATGTTTATACAACATAAGATTGTCGTTGGAAGCCACTCCCACTAACATTTCAAAATTAACAAAAACATTATTAGAAAGGAAGCCATTTTTATTTAAATTTATTTCAAAACAAAATAATTAAAAATTCACAAGTGGTTTGAAACCCTTTTCTTGCAAAAATCAAAACCAAATACACACACTTTAAACAAATTAAGAAAAACCAATTGAAAACCTCAACATCAACCCTTCATTTATAAAGACACTCCAAGTACAGCACAACACCAGCTCTGCTTGTTTAGAATTCCTGCATGAGGCATATTACATACAAACATACAGAGAGACTGACAGACAGACTTACCATCCAATACTTAATGCTTGTATTCCCAAATACGAAAGAGTACAGGCATGTTTGTAGCATGTTTCTTATGTAGTTGATGATTCCTGTGCCGCATTTATTTCAATTATTTGTTATTATTATAGTAGTTGTTGTTGTTATTATTAATATTGTGGTTGCTTTGTGTATGTATCTGAACCGAAAACTGTGTAAATCCTTCTGATTTTGTATGTGTGGATATGTGAATGTATCTCATAATCTTATGCTAAACACAACAAGAGAGCCAAAAATATAACGAAATCATAGACAGTTCAAATATCTGCAATTATGTACATTGTATGTGTGTGTATATTCAGATGGAAATGTTCTCTGTTGTGTTTGTGTTGTATTATTACTTGCAAAATATCCTTAAGCATCAGGCACGTGTATAATATTATTATTGTTGTTGTTGTTTTTATGTTGCTCCCATAGTCTTTAAAGAGCAGATTAATATTGTGACAGATTTTAAGCAAAGAAAAAGTAACAAGAGAGACCTTATTTCATAAAGAAGTAAGTGCTACAATCATCAGTAAAGGCCAAAACAATTCCAAACAAATCGTTGAAATGAGACCCACTGCAATTACTGGAAACCACAAAAATGTTTACAAGGAATCAGTTTTTTTAATTTCGTAAAATTCATTTAAAATATTATTTTAGATTCCAGCAGGCAAATCCATCGCATTTAATTGTTAAGCCATTATTTTAAACATCAACTCCTTTGTCTGCCTATTCGAACTAGAAGGAGACCCTGGCAGTTCAGTAGCAGCTGAATGTCACAAGATGTGGAACAATAAGCAAACGAGACCATTAGTGTCACTACCATTAGTTACAAGCTGTAAGTACAGGTGGACGACATACATCGATGTTTTAAAAACATTCGATTTAAATTATCGACACATCAACGATTTCATGTTTTCACTACTGATAAACATCGATGTTTTTAACTCGATGCACGGATGTTAAAAACTTAATACAAATGCTCACACATTGTATTTGTGTGTGCACATTGAAGACAGCACAGGAGGTGGAGTTAGATAATATGCAGAGACCAGCTTGCCTCAGTATAACTGTACCAATGAGAAATTGTTTGATAACTGCGTTGAAGTCTTTGTTGCATAGGTTGTGAGATTCAAAGCCATCTAAGCAAAAGGTTAGGTCATACTCGAGATTTATCAGCAGGCATCACAAATCGAATTGCTGCCCACTCTCTTCTTAATTGTCCCCTGGATAGTACCAGTAAACTCTATGATTTTTAGAATCATTCGCAACGACATACTCGCCCAAGAGAGAGACCATTCTATACAGATGTGAGTAGACATATAGAAAGACAAAAGCTAGGTGAAGTGAAATACTCAGAGCCCATGGGGAAACTCGCAAAATGCTTCCGGCATGCTTTACGCGATTGAAAATTGTGTTGCGTTATTATTCTATTACATCTTCGAGTGGCCAGCTTACTGTCTGCTAATCTGTTATTGACTTTTTTTGTTCCCATAAGCTTTATGCCGGTTAAACTGTAACTTTTCCAACTGAGACCAGTTTTAAAACCAAAGTGCTTTCTTTCATTCGGTGTTTTTTCGTTAACGTAATGCATAAAGTTGAACAATTTTTGACATGCGTTAAGTACTTTGACAGCCATCAGCTGGATTTTTTGTGTTTACTTTCTTTAAATTTTTTAGATGTGTTCAGGAAAATTTTAAAGTAAGTTTTCTTAAAGTGAGTTTTTATTCATGTTTTATAATTCATTGTTTAATTTAATGTAATGCAAGTTTATATTTGTGTTACACCACCAAAGCCTTATCACTTTTTCTTAAGTAATGTGGTGGCTCTTAAAAGAACCAATTGGTTACGATATTTTTATATTGGCTGTTATGTTCTTCTGTTATTGTTAGTGCACCTGAGGAAAAAATTTGTAAAATTTATGTCAACATTTTTATAAAATTTTATTCTTCTTACATTTTAAATATGCTCAGTAGTTGGAGTGCTGTTAACATTTCAGTTCTCTCGAATGGCTCGCAGCTCATTCAGGAACTTACGGTTTGATGGACACATGTTAGCAACTATTAAAGCAACGACAGGAAATCTTGCCGAGTGCAGCTTTGATATCAGCGTGTAGAAAAATTTCTTTTGACATTTTGCAGTCAACGTCATAGAATACAGGCTGCTTTCATGATTTTCTTAACCTTCTAGCGATAACTGCCCTGACGTTATTAGCCGCATTTCAAACGACAGCAGTAGGATAATCATACTCCCACGAGGCCTCTACTTTCATTCCGTCGAATGCATACTCATATATTTTTTAGTTCAACGACATGTCTGCCGTACGTGTGCTGCATTAATTCTATTGATATTGACAGGATCCCCCTTCATGTATATCGCCTTAGAATTAGGTGGAAGAAATCCTTTCTTTTACAAATGAACGTGCGTTCTCAGGCCAGATGCATGCAAACAAATGCCATTGCAGATATCATTCCAGCTCCAATACGCTTTTCTGGGAACCATAAATTTTCTTGTTAGGCCCATCTGTTAAAAATGTTCAGCATTTTTTCTATGGCAAGACTGGCTTGGGCGAGTTGACATTTTCCAACTGCAATTGTTCATTTTGTCATGGTAATATTATTGGCGGTAAAGTTATCATTCATGGGTTCAACAATATGTACATTGCGCAGAAGGAATACACATTTATGCTGTTTAGAAAATACATATATACGTATATACATACATATTGAATCTATAACGAACTTACTCTGCAGACTACTGCATGTTACTGAAAGGGCAGCTTGAGAGGCATTCTTTCTTTTTTGTAATGATTTTTCCAAATATCAAAACCTGTTTTATTTGCTGCATATACCATACAAATTAACATGTATGCTGCCAATAGTTTATGTCTAATTTTTATTTTTTAAATCGTAATTTATATGCCAATAACTTATACTTATTTTGCCAATCCTGCTGATCCTATATTACTGGCACAGCACTATTGGCATCAAAACAAAACGTTACCCGAAAGTAATTTTGTTCTGATTGGGTGAAATGGTCGATCGATGCACTTCCGAGAATTGGGGTAAATACCATTTGACATATATTATCCCTGTTTATCATCCTTTGACACACAAAAAATGTCCATTACCATACCTTCATTAATTTTTTTGCAGTTTTTTTTGTTTGTTAATTTTTAACCTAAGTTTGCATGCACTTGAGAATTGATTTGAATAATTTTTAAAGACAATTTTCACTCAGAAAATATATTTTTTTTAATTGTTTTGTAATTAAATTTGAATTTTTAAAAAATGCAACACTGACATAACACGCAACTTAAAAATACGAAATTAATTGCAATTCAATACAAAAAAAAATACATTCTTTTGACAACTTAAAACCCAATTAGAAAATGCGAAAGTTTGAAAATCATAAAATTGGCGGAAAAAACAAACTCTTGACAAATCGAATCGAGCCACACAATTTGGCTTTTTAAGTTCACCTTAAAAATTAAATCCCCTTTGATTCAGTGGTTCAGAGAGCAGTATTCCGACCCCATGCGGATGTTCTCGGCTCTGTTTCAAGTAAAAGCCTATGTCATCGAAAGATGTGCGCAATTCAACATAGATAGGAGGTACAAAAAACAGGATGTAGCAATACGTATGGGACTGTTTGCAGAAGATGAATCGGCTAGGTAAGGAAAATAAAGTTATCCTCTGCTGGGTTCCAGGACATGGAGGAATTCTCGAAAACGAAAAAGCAGACTTACTTGTTATAAAATGTACTTCCTTGTCGCTATTTGAACTAGAATTGTACTGTGAAGTAACAGAAGTTGTTTAGAAAGATATGCACAAACAAGCCTCATTTAAATTTGACACCCAAAATGCATAGCTTACTGGGGTTATATTAGACTCTGGTAATATAGCCATTCTTTGTCTCAGATTTCGAAGAGCCAAACAACGTCAATACAACTTTTCACTCTGCTGGACCTCGGATCATGTGGGAATTCTCGGAAACGAGAAATCAGCCTTATTTGCTATGAAGAGAAATTTCACGCTGCTAATTGGACTAGAATTGTATTGTGGAGTGGCAGAAGATGTTTGTTTCTATTAGAACGCGGTAATATAGCCATCCTTTGTCTCAGGTTTTGAAGATCCAGACAACGTCAAAACACATACATACATAATTGGTCATTATCACTCTACTTATATTGTTGCCATGAGTCGCGGGACCTACAGTTTAAAGTGGACTCTTATTTTTGAGAAACTTTTCATGGCAATTTTATTTACTCTCAGAGCTTTTGTCAGAAATCTGATCGGAGGCAGTTGCCGGAGAAATATTTTTTCATATTTTGTTCAAGATGTCTGACCTGGAGTTTGGCCGTGTCTCACATCTAAAAAGCCAACATACTACCTAAACAACATACTACTAAACAAAGGCACAAACCTCACTTCGTTTAAAGCTCAAAACGCATAGCTTACTGGTGTTTTATTAGATACCGGAATGATAGCCATCCTTCGCCTCAGTTTTCGAAGAGCCAGACAACGTAAATACAACTTTCAGAGAAGTCGTTATGAGTTATTTTCGGTTTCTAGTTATGATCGCTACTATCCTTACAACTTACTCAAGCCGGGTTTTTTGATTTCTGTTCTCCAAAGTTTTGATTTGAACAGAAATAAGAAATTAATTTGAAATGAGTTTCCCGAGAGAGCTATATAGCGGATTGTGATTGTCACATGCGAAATGAGTAAATAATTTTTACGCTATTAATACGGAATTTAAACGTTGAGTTGCCCCCAATTTGGACATACGGATTATGTTAAAAAATTTAATTCACTTGCGTTAAAGCATCGTTTTAATAAATATCCCCCACTCACTTAAAAGCAGTTTTAATATGCCGGGGAAACAATAGCCTGAGGACAGCCATAAATTATTGGCAGTCGCCTTTAATTTACTTTGGATTTAAAAAAAAAAAACTGCTCGGCATTTAAACACACGCTTACTGCAAAACATTAGGAATATTCTTTGCTGTTAAACTAGGCAACAACATTGAATGGAATGTCGGTTGAGAGGATTATTTTGAAAAACTACAGCAAGGTTGCAAGTATGTACAGACATATGACATGACTCGGAATTATTTGGCCGACCAATTACGGACGGAATGTCTTTTAAACACATATTGGCGGCATACGGAATACGATGTTAAATGCTTCTGTAAACATAACGGTTTAGTGCAAGCAGGTCAGTGAGCTGAAATTAAACTTTTCTGTGCTGGTATGTGCGGGTTACACCAGAACATGCATTACGCCACACATGCCACCTTCATTCCATAGTTTATTTTTACTTTCTTTTGCCGGACAGGATATTTGTAAAAATTATAGTGTGCAGCACATAAGAAGGCTTTTAAGATATCGTTTTTTTCCCAACAACAATAAGTAGCTGTATACTATTATATGGTGAATTTTCTTGTTTTTTTTAGCGATTTTTTCGTGGTAAAAGAAAAAACTACAGCGAGTTGAATGACTGATTGTGTATTGTGTTTCAAGTGACGCTTTTTTATTGTTTGTGAATTCGTTGGTGTTTTTTTCTTTAATCCTTTTTATACAACAAAACCACACACAAAATAAATGCAACAGAATCCATTAAAAAAAAAACAGAAATAAGCAGAAATTGGTTGCAATCATAACACAAGATCGGCTTGCTTAGCTTAAAGCGGAGGTCCAGCTTGAGTAAGAAGGAATAAAGTGGCCGGTCGGCTGTGTGGCTGGCTGCCACGCTGGTCAAGTCAAAGTGATAAATGACGTAGGGTGGACAAAATTATTGTTTTTCCTACAGAGATTTTCTTCTTTCTCAGTTAGTTTTTGCGCCTGAATTCTGATGGATGGCTATAAGGCGACATACAAAATCCCGCCACTCTTACGTACTATACACTTATGTATATGTTACAATATTTTATACCCGATTCAGTTTTTGTTTTCTTCTTTCAATCCTCATGATAAAACGCTTAATTTGTAGTCGCCTATACTAACTACGGCCAGAGCTCGTAATCCAAACCCAATTTTATGGCATGTTTTAGAGACGGCAATGACTCCCTTGCATTTTGTTATTGTACGTATTGGTTTGTCCGTTGTTATGTAATTTATTTTGGGATTATTTATTTGAGTTTGACTGAAAACTGACAGTTTGTTTTGTATTTTTAATGAATTTAACAACAGAAATGCAACAGAAAAATCAGTTCAAAAACAAAAATATAATAAAAACCGCGCTAAACTATACAAAATTTCATTTAAACTGTCATTAACAACTAAAAACCATTCAGTAACTGCAGCGTACAAATGTCTAAAATAATTTGCGATGCTACATAAAAACTAATCGACACCATTAATCCTTCAAAACAATTCCTTTGCAAAACAGAAAAAAAAATTTTGATACCCTGCAGCAAGAAATAGAGAATCACAATTCGCGTTTTCATATGCATCGTTCACGAAAAGGTAGAAGTTTCAGGTAAAAATTCCAATCAGTTAAGAGGAGATAGTAATATTACCTAGAGATGCCATGGTACTGCGTTCTATTGTGTTCCCCTCAATCTACATCGGGTATATCTTTTATGTCGCTGCTAATACTGTTGCCTAGACAAACATCAAAATGTTGTCGGGTTCGGTGTTAATAAGGATAATATCAAGCCTATAACTTGATACGTTCCCAGATGTTTCTTTCTGCAAAGGATATTTCTAGTTTCCTCCTTTGGGAGTTAAGCTCTTAGAAACCGTGTGCTCTCCATGTTTGTGGGACTGAACACTATTCTCCTATTCCAGTATCGGCCTGCGTCTCATCCGTATTCTGCAGAATGATCTCGTTCTCTTTAAAGGGTTTGTGGTATCCCAATTGTTCCATTAACTCTGTTGAGGGAGAGAGCAGTCAAACACTCAATTTGTCATAAGAAGTCAATCTCGGTTTCTTGTAATGAAGTAGAGGACTGGATTCGAAGGGAGAGCTCAGTTTAAAAATGACTTACGGACTATACAGGAGCTTCGTTAGATCATAGGTCATAAAGACTGTTGGCGAACGAATTCGGTATTAGGGTTATATCGAGCACAGGTTTCGACAAAACGTTGTCCGGCTCATGAACAACTGAGGCGAAGAATTCCTGTGCATCCTTAAATTATCGGAAGAACATGTCTAGCCAAAGGGCATTTGAATAAAATCCACGATTTTATGAAATTTATCGGATGGTTAAAAAAAAGGTACAATTGGTATTACAACGGAACATTATAGGATCTAAATGAGCTGATCTTTTTAAGACGGCTATGAATTTAATCCATGCAGATGTGGAGTAATTCATGCACATGTTGAAACTGGAGCAGCAGTTAACTAAAAATCCTTTGTTTTCTACGGAGTTTTACTACAGAAAAATATGCTAAGGAGGAGCTTAGTTTTGTAATTAAAAAAAATTAAAAAAGAAGTTAAGGAGACAAGGTTTTTTATATAACTAGAGAAATCGAGTTGAAGTCTGTTTTAGTGCTTTTCATTAAAAAATTGAGATGTCAACAACTGACTATGCACCCCCTATAAATGAATCGCATTTATTTGAATGTTGCTACACCGCCATACATATGAATATAATACTTCATGCGAATAAACTCAACAATGGGACAGTGTTTTATAGTCGCCGTGGAACAGTATATAGTCTGTTGGCTTATTAGACATGAGGCCACGGTTCAGACCCCAGGTCAGAATCTCCAACAGAACGAAATATGAAAGAAAATACTTCTTGGGCGGGTGTCTCTAAGCAGATCTCTGGCAAAAATTCCGAGAGTAAATAAAATTGCAATGAAAAGTTTCTTAAATCTGTAGTTCGCAGCAGGTAAACTGTAGGTACCCCCACTCATGAGTAAAATTTATACACATAACATGGGCGGTGAGAAAAGACAGGCCGTAATCCTGAATGAAGGGCTGTATCGACTAATTAAGTATGCATGTACGTACAGTGGTGGCCACGTATTTAAGACACGACATTTCACTTATTTATTTGCGATAATTTTTGTATCTTATCAAAAAATTTTAGGTCCATGATATTTTTCTTAAGATTTTAGTAATATTAGGAAGAAAAATTAGTAATATTGTGCAACCTACATTTGGTTAAGAATTTTTATTTACATATTATATAGATCAACACAAATTGTATCCTGGTCATGAATTTAAGACATAGGCAAAATAAAACATAATTCACTAAAGTAAAGCTCAGCTTCATAAAAAAATCTTAGTATTTGGTGGGAAATCCTTTATTTTGGATCACAGCAGCACATCTCCTGGGTAAACTTTCGGCTAATGCCATACAATGTTGCTTTGGAATCGCATACCAAGTTTTTTGGATTTCTACCCACAGATCGTTTAAATTTTTGGTTTTACTGCTCGTACATGTTCCTCAACATCATTTCACAAGTTCTTATTTGGATTGAGGTCCAGGGATTGAGCTGGCCATTTTAAAACAGTGATATTGTTTTCCTCTAAGCAACTCTTAGAATTATCACAACTAAGTCAGTCATATGTCGTGTCTTAAATTCGTGGCCACCACTGTATGTATGTCTGTATTGTATATGGGACAGTACTGAAAGCTGTAATAAGATAGGGTTGCGTGGTGTTGTCAAGCTTATTATTCAAAATTGGAAACTGTGCTACAAGGTTATACATTCGGCTAGAAGTCAGGCAAGCGAGATTCTGTAAATCATTTGTTAAAATGGCCACAAACCAAGGAGTATCAAAATTTTAAGATGCAAATGGTACGGGTTAGGGAATACACTATGAAAAATGGCAGACATAGCATGGACAGGCATTGAATATAATCAGAAAGGTAGCAGAAGGAACGGAAGTCCTTCACATGCATAACATGTGGTAAAATAATGAATAAAATAATAATAAATATGTTAATGAAGAAGAAGACTTGGAATAAAATAAGCTTTTGATAGAACTGAATGAAAAAGATTTGCATTGGAAAGAGGAGAATAAATAAAATAATTGGTACTTATTTTTTTTACTTTACTGATGATCAATAAATTAAATCATCAATCAGAACAACCTCATGTCAGTAGGCAAAATTTGATGACCTCATTACGGACTGAGAATTTGTACAATATTATTACTGTGCTCAGCTTATATTATAATAATATTGAATATATTTGCTTCCCTTTATTAGTTTATTAAATAATAAAATGATCAGATTATTAAAAAATTAAATAATAATTGTAATCAAAACTTTCATTCAAACTTGTGTTGGATTGTGTATGTAAACGCTACAAGTTCTGTTTACGATTTTAGTTGAGTTTCGTTTAGTTTTTGCAGTAAATTTTCCATTAAATTAGCAGCAGACAACAATGACGGGTCAATCAATGTTTTAAAAGCCATTATTTTATACACAGGCAACAGCATATGGTGTTAAATAGTCAATTAGATTTTGAAAAATCATTGAGCCAAGGCAGTTAGAGCAAATGTACCACAACAGACATCAACAACCATCAGTCGTTAATAATAACAATAACAACAGCAATCCCATGAAAATTTAAGCAAAAACTTTAAACTTTTAAAATAATAACGATGTGCTACTGCACTACTATCACAATAATTACAATGATAATGATGATTTCAATAGTAATTACAATCAATTGCCACTACATACAGATATGATGGTAATAATAATGACAATGATGCTGCATTTTAAAAGCAATTATTTGGAAAATGAAGTATTGTTGCCACCACATCATGTGGCCAGTGATGGCTAACAAACAAAATTCCATATTCAAATAAGAGGAAATTATATTTACCCTCGATACTTTTATTTAAACAGCCTTAAATGCCAGTAAATGGAATTTAATTTTAAATTTGAAATCAAAATTTATTGTGTTTCAAGTGACGCTTTTTTATTGTTTGTGAATTCGTTGGTGTTTTTTTCTTTAATCCTTTTTATACAACAAAACCACACACAAAATAAATGCAACAGAATCCATTAAAAAAAAACAGAAATAAGCAGAAATTGGTTGCAATCATAACACAAGATCGGCTTGCTTAGCTTAAAGCGGAGGTCCAGCTTGAGTAAGAAGGAATAAAGTGGCCGGTCGGCTGTGTGGCTGGCTGCTACGCTGGTCAAGTCAAAGTGATAAATGACGTAGGGTGGACAAAATTATTGTTTTTCCTACAGAGATTTTCTTCTTTCTCAGTTAGTTTTTGCGCCTGAATTCTGATGGATGGCTATAAGGCGACATACAAAATCCCGCCACTCTTACGTACCATACACTTATGTATATGTTACAATATTTTATACCCGATTCAGTTTTTGTTTTCTTCTTTCAATCCTCATGATAAAACGCTTAATATGTAGTCGCCTTTACTAACTACGGCCAGAGCTCGTAATCCAAACCCAATTTTATGGCATGTTTTAGAGACGGCAATGACTCCCTTGCATTTTGTTATTGTACGTATTGGTTTGTCCGTTGTTATGTAATTTATTTTGGGATTATTTATTTGAGTTTGACTGAAAACTGACAGTTTGTTTTGTATTTTTAATGAATTTAACAACAGAAATGCAACAGAAAAATCAGTTCAAAAACAAAAATATAATAAAAACCGCGCTAAACTATACAAAATTTCATTTAAACTGTCATTAACAACTAAAAACCATTCAGTAACTGCAGCGTACAAATGTCTAAAATAATTTGCGATGCTACATAAAAACTAATCGACACCATTAATCCTTCAAAACAATTCCTTTGCAAAACAGAAAAAAAAATTTTGATACCCTGCAGCAAGAAATAGAGAATCACAATTCGCGTTTTCATATGCATCGTTCACGAAAAGGTAGAAGTTTCAGGTAAAAATTCCAATCAGTTAAGAGGAGATAGTAATATTACCTAGAGATGCCATGGTACTGCGTTCTATTGTGTTCCCCTCAATCTACATCGGGTATATCTTTTATGTCGCTGCTAATACTGTTGCCTAGACAAACATCAAAATGTTGTCGGGTTCGGTGTTAATAAGGATAATATCAAGCCTATAACTTGATACGTTCCCAGATGTTTCTTTCTGCAAAGGATATTTCTAGTTTCCTCCTTTGGGAGTTAAGCTCTTAGAAACCGTGTGCTCTCCATGTTTGTGGGACTGAACACTATTCTCCTATTCCAGTATCGGCCTGCGTCTCATCCGTATTCTGCAGAATGATCTCGTTCTCTTTAAAGGGTTTGTGGTATCCCAATTGTTCCATTAACTCTGTTGAGGGAGAGAGCAGTCAAACACTCAATTTGTCATAAGAAGTCAATCTCGGTTTCTTGTAATGAAGTAGAGGACTGGATTCGAAGGGAGAGCTCAGTTTAAAAATGACTTACGGACTATACAGGAGCTTCGTTAGATCATAGGTCATAAAGACTGTTGGCGAACGAATTCGGTATTAGGGTTATATCGAGCACAGGTTTCGACAAAACGTTGTCCGGCTCATGAACAACTGAGGCGAAGAATTCCTGTGCATCCTTAAATTATCGGAAGAACATGTCTAGCCAAAGGGCATTTGAATAAAATCCACGATTTTATGAAATTTATCGGATGGTTAAAAAAAAGGTACAATTGGTATTACAACGGAACATTATAGGATCTAAATGAGCTGATCTTTTTAAGACGGCTATGAATTTAATCCATGCAGATGTGGAGTAATTCATGCACATGTTGAAACTGGAGCAGCAGTTAACTAAAAATCCTTTGTTTTCTACGGAGTTTTACTACAGAAAAATATGCTAAGGAGGAGCTTAGTTTTGTAATTAAAAAAAATTAAAAAAGAAGTTAAGGAGACAAGGTTTTTTATATAACTAGAGAAATCGAGTTGAAGTCTGTTTTAGTGCTTTTCATTAAAAAATTGAGATGTCAACAACTGACTATGCACCCCCTATAAATGAATCGCATTTATTTGAATGTTGCTACACCGCCATACATATGAATATAATACTTCATGCGAATAAACTCAACAATGGGACAGTGTTTTATAGTCGCCGTGGAACAGTATATAGTCTGTTGGCTTATTAGACATGAGGCCACGGTTCAGACCCCAGGTCAGAATCTCCAACAGAACGAAATATGAAAGAAAATACTTCTTGGGCGGGTGTCTCTAAGCAGATCTCTGGCAAAAATTCCGAGAGTAAATAAAATTGCAATGAAAAGTTTCTTAAATCTGTAGTTCGCAGCAGGTAAACTGTAGGTACCCCCACTCATGAGTAAAATTTATACACATAACATGGGCGGTGAGAAAAGACAGGCCGTAATCCTGAATGAAGGGCTGTATCGACTAATTAAGTATGCATGTACGTACAGTGGTGGCCACGTATTTAAGACACGACATTTCACTTATTTATTTGCGATAATTTTTGTATCTTATCAAAAAATTTTAGGTCCATGATATTTTTCTTAAGATTTTAGTAATATTAGGAAGAAAAATTAGTAATATTGTGCAACCTACATTTGGTTAAGAATTTTTATTTACATATTATATAGATCAACACAAATTGTATCCTGGTCATGAATTTAAGACATAGGCAAAATAAAACATAATTCACTAAAGTAAAGCTCAGCTTCATAAAAAAATCTTAGTATTTGGTGGGAAATCCTTTATTTTGGATCACAGCAGCACATCTCCTGGGTAAACTTTCGGCTAATGCCATACAATGTTGCTTTGGAATCGCATACCAAGTTTTTTGGATTTCTACCCACAGATCGTTTAAATTTTTGGTTTTACTGCTCGTACATGTTCCTCAACATCATTTCACAAGTTCTTATTTGGATTGAGGTCCAGGGATTGAGCTGGCCATTTTAAAACAGTGATATTGTTTTCCTCTAAGCAACTCTTAGAATTATCACAACTAAGTCAGTCATATGTCGTGTCTTAAATTCGTGGCCACCACTGTATGTATGTCTGTATTGTATATGGGACAGTACTGAAAGCTGTAATAAGATAGGGTTGCGTGGTGTTGTCAAGCTTATTATTCAAAATTGGAAACTGTGCTACAAGGTTATACATTCGGCTAGAAGTCAGGCAAGCGAGATTCTGTAAATCATTTGTTAAAATGGCCACAAACCAAGGAGTATCAAAATTTTAAGATGCAAATGGTACGGGTTAGGGAATACACTATGAAAAATGGCAGACATAGCATGGACAGGCATTGAATATAATCAGAAAGGTAGCAGAAGGAACGGAAGTCCTTCACATGCATAACATGTGGTAAAATAATGAATAAAATAATAATAAATATGTTAATGAAGAAGAAGACTTGGAATAAAATAAGCTTTTGATAGAACTGAATGAAAAAGATTTGCATTGGAAAGAGGAGAATAAATAAAATAATTGGTACTTATTTTTTTTACTTTACTGATGATCAATAAATTAAATCATCAATCAGAACAACCTCATGTCAGTAGGCAAAATTTGATGACCTCATTACGGACTGAGAATTTGTACAATATTATTACTGTGCTCAGCTTATATTATAATAATATTGAATATATTTGCTTCCCTTTATTAGTTTATTAAATAATAAAATGATCAGATTATTAAAAAATTAAATAATAATTGTAATCAAAACTTTCATTCAAACTTGTGTTGGATTGTGTATGTAAACGCTACAAGTTCTGTTTACGATTTTAGTTGAGTTTCGTTTAGTTTTTGCAGTAAATTTTCCATTAAATTAGCAGCAGACAACAATGACGGGTCAATCAATGTTTTAAAAGCCATTATTTTATACACAGGCAACAGCATATGGTGTTAAATAGTCAATTAGATTTTGAAAAATCATTGAGCCAAGGCAGTTAGAGCAAATGTACCACAACAGACATCAACAACCATCAGTCGTTAATAATAACAATAACAACAGCAATCCCATGAAAATTTAAGCAAAAACTTTAAACTTTTAAAATAATAACGATGTGCTACTGCACTACTATCACAATAATTACAATGATAATGATGATTTCAATAGTAATTACAATCAATTGCCACTACATACAGATATGATGGTAATAATAATGACAATGATGCTGCATTTTAAAAGCAATTATTTGGAAAATGAAGTATTGTTGCCACCACATCATGTGGCCAGTGATGGCTAACAAACAAAATTCCATATTCAAATAAGAGGAAATTATATTTACCCTCGATACTTTTATTTAAACAGCCTTAAATGCCAGTAAATGGAATTTAATTTTAAATTTGAAATCAAAATTTATTGTGTTTCAAGTGACGCTTTTTTATTGTTTGTGAATTCGTTGGTGTTTTTTTCTTTAATCCTTTTTATACAACAAAACCACACACAAAATAAATGCAACAGAATCCATTAAAAAAAAACAGAAATAAGCAGAAATTGGTTGCAATCATAACACAAGATCGGCTTGCTTAGCTTAAAGCGGAGGTCCAGCTTGAGTAAGAAGGAATAAAGTGGCCGGTCGGCTGTGTGGCTGGCTGCTACGCTGGTCAAGTCAAAGTGATAAATGACGTAGGGTGGACAAAATTATTGTTTTTCCTACAGAGATTTTCTTCTTTCTCAGTTAGTTTTTGCGCCTGAATTCTGATGGATGGCTATAAGGCGACATACAAAATCCCGCCACTCTTACGTACCATACACTTATGTATATGTTACAATATTTTATACCCGATTCAGTTTTTGTTTTCTTCTTTCAATCCTCATGATAAAACGCTTAATATGTAGTCGCCTTTACTAACTACGGCCAGAGCTCGTAATCCAAACCCAATTTTATGGCATGTTTTAGAGACGGCAATGACTCCCTTGCATTTTGTTATTGTACGTATTGGTTTGTCCGTTGTTATGTAATTTATTTTGGGATTATTTATTTGAGTTTGACTGAAAACTGACAGTTTGTTTTGTATTTTTAATGAATTTAACAACAGAAATGCAACAGAAAAATCAGTTCAAAAACAAAAATATAATAAAAACCGCGCTAAACTATACAAAATTTCATTTAAACTGTCATTAACAACTAAAAACCATTCAGTAACTGCAGCGTACAAATGTCTAAAATAATTTGCGATGCTACATAAAAACTAATCGACACCATTAATCCTTCAAAACAATTCCTTTGCAAAACAGAAAAAAAAATTTTGATACCCTGCAGCAAGAAATAGAGAATCACAATTCGCGTTTTCATATGCATCTTTCACGAAAAGGTAGAAGTTTCAGGTAAAAATTCCAATCAGTTAAGAGGAGATAGTAATATTACCTAGAGATGCCATGGTACTGCGTTCTATTGTGTTCCCCTCAATCTACATCGGGTATATCTTTTATGTCGCTGCTAATACTGTTGCCTAGACAAACATCAAAATGTTGTCAGGTTCGGTGTTAATAAGGATAATATCAAGCCTATAACTTGATACGTTCCCAGATGTTTCTTTCTGCAAAGGATATTTCTAGTTTCCTCCTTTGGGAGTTAAGCTCTTAGAAACCGTGTGCTCTCCATGTTTGTGGGACTGAACACTATTCTCCTATTCCAGTATCGGCCTGCGTCTCATCCGTATTCTGCAGAATGATCTCGTTCTCTTTAAAGGGTTTGTGGTATCCCAATTGTTCCATTAACTCTGTTGAGGGAGAGAGCAGTCAAACACTCAATTTGTCATAAGAAGTCAATCTCGGTTTCTTGTAATGAAGTAGAGGACTGGATTCGAAGGGAGAGCTCAGTTTAAAAATGACTTACGGACTATACAGGAGCTTCGTTAGATCATATGTCATAAAGACTGTTGGCGAACGAATTCGGTATTAGGGTTATATCGAGCACAGGTTTCGACAAAACGTTGTCCGGCTCATGAACAACTGAGGCGAAGAATTCCTGTGCATCCTTAAATTATCGGAAGAACATGTCTAGCCAAAGGGCATTTGAATAAAATCCACGATTTTATGAAATTTATCGGATGGTTAAAAAAAGGTACAATTGGTATTACAACGGAACATTATAGGATCTAAATGAGCTGATCTTTTTAAGACGGCTATGAATTTAATCCATGCAGATGTGGAGTAATTCATGCACATGTTGAAACTGGAGCAGCAGTTAACTAAAAATCCTTTGTTTTCTACGGAGTTTTACTACAGAAAAATATGCTAAGGAGGAGCTTAGTTTTGTAATTAAAAAAAATTAAAAAAGAAGTTAAGGAGACAAGGTTTTTTATATAACTAGAGAAATCGAGTTGAAGTCTGTTTTAGTGCTTTTCATTAAAAAATTGAGATGTCAACAACTGACTATGCACCCCCTATAAATGAATCGCATTTATTTGAATGTTGCTACACCGCCATACATATGAATATAATACTTCATGCGAATAAACTCAACAATGGGACAGTGTTTTATAGTCGCCGTGGAACAGTATATAGTCTGTTGGCTTATTAGACATGAGGCCACGGTTCAGACCCCAGTTCAGAATCTCCAACAGAACGAAATATGAAAGAAAATACTTCTTGGGCGGGTGTCTCTAAGCAGATCTCTGGCAAAAATTCCGAGAGTAAATAAAATTGCAATGAAAAGTTTCTTAAATCTGTAGTTCGCAGCAGGTAAACTGTAGGTACCCCCACTCATGAGTAAAATTTATACACATAACATGGGCGGTGAGAAAAGACAGGCCGTAATCCTGAATGAAGGGCTGTATCGACTAATTAAGTATGCATGTACGTACAGTGGTGGCCACGTATTTAAGACACGACATTTCACTTATTTATTTGCGATAATTTTTGTATCTTATCAAAAAATTTTAGGTCCATGATATTTTTCTTAAGATTTTAGTAATATTAGGAAGAAAAATTAGTAATATTGTGCAACCTACATTTGGTTAAGAATTTTTATTTACATATTATATAGATCAACACAAATTGTATCCTGGTCATGAATTTAAGACATAGGCAAAATAAAACATAATTCACTAAAGTAAAGCTCAGCTTCATAAAAAAAATCTTAGTATTTGGTGGGAAATCCTTTATTTTGGATCACAGCAGCACATCTCCTGGGTAAACTTTCGGCTAATGCCATACAATGTTGCTTTGGAATCGCATACCAAGTTTTTTGGATTTCTACCCACAGATCGTTTAAATTTTTGGTTTTACTGCTCGTACATGTTCCTCAACATCATTTCACAAGTTCTTAATTGGATTGAGGTCCGGGGATTGAGCTGGCCATTTTAAAACAGTGATATTGTTTTCCTCTAAGCAACTCTTAGAATTATCACAACTAAGTCAGTCATATGTCGTGTCTTAAATTCGTGGCCACCACTGTATGTATGTCTGTATTGTATATGGGACAGTACTGAAAGCTGTAATAAGATAGGGTTGCGTGGTGTTGTCAAGCTTATTATTCAAAATTGGAAACTGTGCTACAAGGTTATACATTCGGCTAGAAGTCAGGCAAGCGAGATTCTGTAAATCATTTGTTAAAATGGCCACAAACCAAGGAGTATCAAAATTTTAAGATGCAAATGGTACGGGTTAGGGAATACACTATGAAAAATGGCAGACATAGCATGGACAGGCATTGAATATAATCAGAAAGGTAGCAGAAGGAACGGAAGTCCTTCACATGCATAACATGTGGTAAAATAATGAATAAAATAATAATAAATATGTTAATGAAGAAGAAGACTTGGAATAAAATAAGCTTTTGATAGAACTGAATGAAAAAGATTTGCATTGGAAAGAGGAGAATAAATAAAATAATTGGAACTTATTTTTTTTACTTTACTGATGATCAATAAATTAAATCATCAATCAGAACAACCTCATGTCAGTAGGCAAAATTTGATGACCTCATTACGGACTGAGAATTTGTACAATATTATTACTGTGCTCAGCTTATATTATAATAATATTGAATATATTTGCTTCCCTTTATTAGTTTATTAAATAATAAAATGATCAGATTATTAAAAAATTAAATAATAATTGTAATCAAAACTTTCATTCAAACTTGTGTTGGATTGTGTATGTAAACGCTACAAGTTCTGTTTACGATTTTAGTTGAGTTTCGTTTAGTTTTTGCAGTAAATTTTCCATTAAATTAGCAGCAGACAACAATGACGGGTCAATCAATGTTTTAAAAGCCATTATTTTATACACAGGCAACAGCATATGGTGTTAAATAGTCAATTAGATTTTGAAAAATCATTGAGCCAAGGCAGTTAGAGCAAATGTACCACAACAGACATCAACAACCATCAGTCGTTAATAATAACAATAACAACAGCAATCCCATGAAAATTTAAGCAAAAACTTTAAACTTTTAAAATAATAACGATGTGCTACTGCACTACTATCACAATAATTACAATGATAATGATGATTTCAATAGTAATTACAATCAATTGCCACTACATACAGATATGATGGTAATAATAATGACAATGATGCTGCATTTTAAAAGCAATTATTTGGAAAATGAAGTATTGTTGCCACCACATCATGTGGCCAGTGATGGCTAACAAACAAAATTCCATATTCAAATAAGAGGAAATTATATTTACCCTCGATACTTTTATTTAAACAGCCTTAAATGCCAGTAAATGGAATTTAATTTTAAATTTGAAATCAAAATTTACAAAAAATAAAAACGTTTACAAATAACAAATAAATAAGCTGTGTATGCATGTGTATATGTGTGTTTTTTGTTTGTTTGTTGTTATTAAATATATCCCTGCATATATAAATGCAAAATATCTTCTAATTAGTGGCTTAATTTTCGTTTTTTTCTTTCTGCAGGTATACCAGAGTCTCTCATAGTATCTTTTTTCGTTATATCAGCAGCCAAATGAGTTGGAAAACCCTCAATGGAATTTTGGTGTATTAAAAACAATAAAAGCTTTTGAAAATGGTTTCAAATTGCATTAATGAAAAAGTTAACATAACTTCTAATAGTGTCAACAAATAATCGAGTATGTTTTTCTTCAGACAGGCTGTCAAAGCTGATAACCCGGAGCACCCTAACTAAAGGCTAAATTATAATTATTATTTTTATGTTTTAACAGATAAATTCTTGATAAATTATTGAAAGTCTATTGGCCATTTTTGCTGCATAATTGTTGCAAGTAGAGAACAAAACCAGTGTAATAATTCTGATAATTGATAATTCATTATCACATATAGGTTAGGTTAGGTCGGAGTGGTAGCTCTGTTATCACAAAGCTCACTTGAGCACGCATAGCGGCCCGTTGTGATGCCACGTGTGAACGCAGTCCCTGTACTGACCAAGTTCCACATATCACATTATCACATATACATACATACATAATTAGTCATTACAACCCTTCAGTCAGGATTTCGACCTAGTTTCTTACACCACTTATGTTGTGTATGTTAATTTTATACATGAGTGGTAGGACCTACAGTTTAAAGTCGAGTCCGAAAGAAAGATTTTTGAGAAACTTTTCATGGCAACTTTATTCACTTTCAGAGTTTTTGCCAAAAGACTGCTGAGAGGAAGTCGCTGAAGAAATATTTTTTCGTATTTCGTTTTGTTGGAGATGTCTGACCTGGGGGGTTTGAATCGTGGCCTCACGTCTAAGAAGCCACTACACTATCTGCTAGACTACCTATTCCTTCATTCAACAATAACTCCCGTGTTGGCTTTTCCCAACCATCCTAATATTTCCATTTCGTTTCTGTCAATGAATCTGTGTGCCCAGGAATCTCTTGCCGCAAATTACCAAGTAGCGGTCAATAAAGAAGACAGATGAGACAGACGTTCAATGATATCCTTTTCTTTTTTTATCATTACAGCTTCTGTTAAAGTTGTTTTAAAGTATTCCCAGTCCCAGGACGGGTGTACCCAGGGGTCAGTGTTCCATTATGAGCACACACAATAGGGATGGTGTCAGAAGCTAGGTTGCAGTCCTAAATTAAAGATTGTAATGAACAGTAAAGTAAGTAAATCGCTGAAGTCACGAACATGTTCACAGAAACATTTAAGTAACTGACAGTCTATTCTACTTCTCTCTATTCCACTTCTACTTCTCTACGTCAAAGACTAAAACACATCTCGAAATGAACGATACTGTAGAGAGCTGGACACAAATTACAGCCTTAAACCACGTCAAATTGACATGTTTTTCGTGGAAGCTAAATGCTCCTAAGAGTGATAGTGGAAAATTATGCGTATTATTTTAATGAAATGATCTTTTTTAAATTTAAGCAATTTTGATTAACTGGTTACTTTGACTGGTTTGATTTATTGGTTACCATAAACAATTCATTCGAATTGATGGCTCCAATAAACACGCTCGAATAAACATATTGATGGTGGCTACTTTGTCTGGCTGATTCTGATGTGTAATCCTATATTTTACCAATCAAATCCATAAATAAATAGAATTCAAACGAAATTGTTTTTACATTTTCCAGTGTACCGCGAAGTGAGGAGCAGTGCAGCGCGAATGGCAAAGTTATTTGCCAATTTATTTAAAATTTAATTGAAATATTATTCTTATTACTTTTGTTGTGTTAGTGCTATTTTCGAATTAATTTTAATGTTTTATTTGACATTCTCTGTTGATCCCGCAATTGGGTGTGAATTGGATTTTTATTGTTCGATGGGATTTTTACAAGCGAGATTTCGTTTTCTTATTTTTTGTTTTTCATTTACAAATATTTGCTGGTTTTCATGTTTGATTTTAATCCTATAAAACCTATAACAACAACAACAGTAACATGATTTAAAAATATTTATTTGGACGACTTTACATATTCAAATACTGCTCACCCTTTAAACAGCCACTTATTGGATTTTAATTTTTAGCCATTTTCTCTACTCTTTTCAGCGGCTGGCTGACGGTATTATCGAAAGTGGGAATTTTGTGCGAAAATATTTGTTTTTTAAGAAATACAATAGGGGAGCAAGAGTAGGAGTATTAATCGTATTTCGAATTAGAATGTAAATACGAATGATTGCTTTAAATTTTTATTTATTGTAGCCGGAATTGAATTTGAATTTAAAATAAATTTGTTTATATTTTCGCTTGAATCCATTACGTGAATATATAGTTGAACGTACAGGTTTAAGCCTTAAATTAGAGTGTGAAAGTTATTGGCAGGAAATTAAGTCATTACCGGTACAGGATAAACAATGAAACTGTAGGTCCCACTACACACGTATAAAATTAACACACACAACATTAGTGGTGTGAGAAGTTAGGCCGTAATCCTCACTGACTGGGTTGTAATGGCCAATTATGTTTGTATGTAATGTAGGACAAACGCAGTTCATTACAACAAAATTTACAAAATCCCTCACCTTCACAATTGAGCAAAGGCTAGTTATCACTTCAATGTAGTAAATATATTAACAACAGGATCAAGTAATTCCCACAGGCGGTTTTATTCTTTTTATTCTTTCATTCACATTTCAACGGACCAGTAAATGAGATAAGAAATGTCAGTATTGCTTTGGTTTACTGGCCGTTAGTTTCCGAATACCACATCACATCTTTGTTCACAGCTCTAAAAACAACAAATACTTCGGATTGATTGATACTACAACCGTCCTGCAACCTAGAGCTTATTATGTAAGAAGCCAAAGGTACTACAGAGGTTAGACTTAGGGGCTTGGAAGCAGTAATGGAAATGAAAGAGCAAGTGGACTCTTCGGACACCGTTACTGATAGGTCGGATAACACTAGCATGAGTCAGATCCAGTACAGAAGTCAACTTGCCTACTAACACTTTCCTTGACGAAAGTGTTCTGAATGGTTTCTTTGTGAGAAAATTTAAATGTGGTTTGGACTTGAAACTTACAACCTTGTTAACCTAATTTTACTACTAAAATGTGATTGTAATGGATTCTGTCAGTCTGGTAAGCTATTACACACACATTTTTTTTTAACAAACGAAGAGGAAAAATTTGTTTTAAAATTTTGCAAATAATGGCCGCCATTAAATGCAATTATCTGAGTGTGTATTTCAATTTAGTTGAGTCATTAAATGCCTTTATATGAGTAGTAAGTACAACTACATAAGTTTGAAGCAACAACAAACATTTTCGGCTAAAATATTGATTAAAAGTCAACATTATTTATGCCAGGCAACCGGCAACAGGTTAATGGGATTAGGTTAATGGGATTAAAACTGTTGTCATGATTTATTGACAACCGCGTCACTGAGAATGAAAAACGGTATTGAAGAAAGAACAACAAATAAACAACAAATGGCTAAAAGCTTAAGTTTATAAGAATTTCATAAAAATTTCATAAAGAAATTCAAAGAGAGCAAAAAGAAAAAACACTCACCAGTTAATTAACCCGGATCGTTAATGCTTGAAGTTGAAAAGCCGGGCAGTTTGCTCCAACCTTTCCGCTTCCAAAAACTGCGAGCTTTAGATTCAATGGGTTGGGTATTTAGAACAACGGGACCGAGATCTTCGGCTGCTCTTATCTTGGCACAATTTAAAATACGGCAACCACAAGAGGCACGCGTAAAAAAGCCCGAAGAATTTTGCAAGACATCGTTAATGTGCTGTAACTGCTGATGTTGTTGATGTGGATGCTGTTGATGTGGATGTTGTTGATGTGGATGTTGCTGTTCTTGATGAATATGATGATGATGATGGTGTAGGAGTGAGTCATGATGCTGATGGTGTTGATGTTCCAAATGCAGTTTTTGCTGCTGTTTTGTATTGTGGTGTATACGAGGTAAATGTTTAATAGTGCACGATGAAGTTGTTGCTGAAGCTGGTACCGCTGCGGATGATAAGGCTGCGGATGCAGATGTTGCTGTTGCATTTGTATTATTACTGTTGGCTCTTTGAAATGAACGACAACATTGTGTGGCATAAGCAAAGGCATTTTGTTTACTTTTTGCAACTGCATTGCCTTCAGCTGCTGCAGTAGTTGTAGTTGGCAGCTTATTTGAATGTGATCTCATGAGGGCTTTGGTCTTGTGCTGACGAAGTGAACCAATGTAACTAGCACCACTGGAACCACTAAAACCACTGTCTACATCAGCCGCTACACAAGAGGATTGCAACAGACCAGCACTTACCATTGCAGAATTGGGTATGGGTGAGATAAAGTCGTCTGCTCGTTCTTCCGACAGGTCCGCATTGTCGGTTGATGAAGAAGTCAGTCGCAAAGGCTGACCTGAAGCTGTGGTAACACTAACCGCGGGCATTGGCGACTCTTTGTCCGTGGGACTAATATTGGGTGGAGTTTCTGGCATAAGCATGGCCTCTACGGACAAATTAAGCTCGTCTAATATCTTATGATGTCTATTTTGTACTCTTCTTAGTTCCTCCTCTACCAGAGTTCGATTCAGTGAACCAGCCGAATGGGAAGTGGCACTCAGCTGATGGGGACTGATCATGGAATTAGATGAAGATGATGTAGATGAAGCGGAAATTTCTGCGTAAAAATTCTCCGGTGTGGAAATATTACTACAGTTAGCTGAGGCCGTCGCGCCAGCTGCATTATGGCTTTGTTGTTGTGTGAGTCTCATTTGATACAATTGCCGGGTAGTTGGTGATACCAACAATTTGTTCTTTTTACCTTTCAAGAGAAGAGCTCTTATAGAATTGGGTGGCGGGGGAATGAGATCTTTTTCTTCCTTTGCCTCCGCCATTAGCTCAGCATGCGGTATGTTGGTATGTCTCATGGCGGCACCCGGTTCATAATACGCATATGAATAGTCGTATTGTTGTTGCTGTTGCTGCAGTTGCAACAGTTGTAAAGAGGCTATCTCTGTCCATTGGCCATGCTGATCCTCAATACTGTGATGATGTTGATGCTGATGTTTTAAGTGTCCCAAAGCCTTGGTTTGCCTTAACAGACCACCATCATCCTTAAAAGAGACATGGGGTTCAGGGTCCACACACACTTCGATGGCATCTAAATCAGTTTTCAGTTGTTGTTGCTGGTCTAAAAAAGAGTGATGTTGGTGTTGTTGTTGAAATTGATGTTGTCGTTGTTGTTGCTGCCGCTTCTGCTGTGCTTGCCTGTTGATCTTGCGAAACGTTTTGGCATTCCTATTGGTCACGATGCTAGGTGTCTTGGTGGGACTTACGATGGAGGGTAAAGTTGGGGTAACCTCTACTGTTACCGCATTCTTTTGAAATGAAAGCGTTTGAGGCTGTGGTTGTTGTTGAACAACACTGTCAACATCATCTGGACAATCATTTGTTGTAGATAACGATGGTTGTTGCATATTAGCTTTTTTGTTGCTGTCGTACATGATGTTGGTGTTGCATTGTGTTGTACAATTTGCTGTTGTTGTTGTTGATGACTTTCCTCGTTGTGCTGCTGTTGCCCTGGATTCAATGCCCCAACATTTGTGATTTGTCCACGTGCTACCACATGACGTTGATTTTGTGGTGGCTGTTGTGTCGTGTAGTAATTTTGATTCGTTATAATCGCTTGTGTTTGATGTTTTTGTTGTTGGAATTGTGTGTGTTGCTGCTGGTGTTGCTCTTGCAGCTTTAAATCCTTTTGCTTTTTCTTGTTTAGATTGCGTTGACTGCGGCCTAAACTCAAGCAAGCCTCCATGGCACATGCTGTTGATTTTAATTGATGACAGTTTTTTTAATTAACAACACAAAAACTATGTTTTCTCTGAGTTCTGTTCGGTTCAATCTCTTCAATCGAATAGAGGGGGGATGCTGCGTTATTAATTGCTTCGTTTTGACCAGATGATCGTTATCAGTTGATGGCTGTAATTGTAAGATTGATAGAAATGAGTAATCAATGCAGTGATTAAAGAAAAGAAGACTTTTTAAAATTATTTGTCTGAAAGTCACTTGTAATTTCTTGTGGAGAAAATTAGTGCGATTTCATTTAGATGTGCTGAAGCAATAGCCATCAATCAAAGTGGCCAAGGCGAAAAACTATTTTATGGTTTAAATGCCGGAAACTATTTTGGTAGAGTTTAAGAGTTATTGCCTGGTTGTATACACAAACAACTAATGACAAATCGTGGATGGTTAAGAACACAAGTTTTCCCTACTGTTTCTTTGACCACTAGTTCGAAATAGTGGCCACTTGCCCACAAGATGAGGGAGAAGAAGAGAATGGAAAACCTGTTGTAAGCTTGCTAAAAAATCCGAGGTTTTAAATCAGAAATCTTGCCTTCTCAAGAACTTTTATTGTTAGGGAGAACGAATAACGTTTATTATTAGGATACTAAAAAAAACACTAGAAATGGTGTCTTTAGTCTAAACACCTAAAGAGATCTGAATAGTCCACAAAAAAACGATGTTTTTATAGCTGCCCGAACTATGTTTGTAATAGTATTAGGGAAGGTCATGAAGGTTGCCCATTTCCACTGTTTCTAGCTTCTAAGCCTGAGCGTTTCGGTAATGGTGGGTCATACCATAAAAACTGCTAAAACTTGAAATCCTATTACAGTCAGAATAAAATGGAAATTTAACAAGAAAAGACTGATGGATTAAACACGAATTTTCAGAAAATTGAAGAACTCTGACTGTTATCAAGATTAATTGCTTTTATGCAATCTTGGTAGGATATTTGGGGGATTACAATTATTATTGTCTGCGAGAGGTTATTTAGTACTGCGCCCATGCGATCTACTTTGCTACCCTTTAAATTTATAGATTATCCCTGGAATGTCTCATCTAAATTTATTGCCCTGACGCACTTAAGGACACTGCTTGGTGTCACCAACGACAGTTTCCTTCCCAGTACCTGATATACACTTAGAGGTTTCGTACTGGGATGCATTAATACTACACACAAGTATGTGTTCCGATTATCATCATCGCAGAATCTATATATTGAGCTCGGAAAAATCCCCATTCTATATAAGGGCACCCAGAGTGTATAGATTTCCGTATGGAAGGTAATCGCGAATTTTCTCATAAACTCGGAATTTACATTCTTGACCCATCTGTATACAACCAAATAGTAACTCTTTTAAAAAAGCACACAGCTTCTAGATTATTCCATTCATTTTGGTTATTAGTCTCATTGTAAGGTCTTTCCTAAAAGCATAGAGTCAATTGGTTCTACCAAAGCTTTGTATTCACCACCATGTGCAGTGGACTTAAATCCAACAGAGTCTCCAAAGCCGGTAGGTTCTCATTGCCCCTGTTAAGCCAACGTTTGCTAGTCTCTGCATCATGTCCAACTCAATTTGAGTTGTTTTTAAATTTGTTCTATCTTCCCAGATAATTGCCCACTATGTCATAGGATGGTCTGAACATCGTGTTATGCATGTTATTCTTGTGTTGAGCCCTCATAATTTTCTTGTATGCCTTCCATGTCAATTTACGATTCAGTGTTATTTCGAGATACTTGACTTAAATTTTCTGTGATATTATTGTATTCACGAATCTTCTTTCACTTATTCAGGGATATTGTAGCAATCAATTCAAGTGCATAGCGGTTTCCACTAAAAACTGCAGTGTCATCAGCTAAGTAAGTGCTTTTAGTTTACCTCTCTGAAACTCAGACTCTAAGTAAAAGGATTCGGTCTTAAAGATGTTCAAGTCCAAAAGGCTATGTATTCTTATACTGAAGTATGGCCAACATGGCAGAATTCAATTGATATTTGAACTTCATTTCATAGTTCATTTCGTCAGACCGCCGAATAAAAATTTTCGCCCGGTAAACACTGCGTACCCGAAGTACACAACATTTCTAAAACCTAATTGCATGCAATAAATATTAAACATTCGTTTTGTTAACATATTTCAGCAGATTTTTTGTGATAAATCATGGCAATTAAAATTTTAAAATTTAAAATAAAAAACGAAAATTATGTTCCTATGCTTCAGGAACGAAACCCTCTTTGGTTTCTAATACGCATGAAAACAAAATTCAATAAAGGCCAGTAAATTTTTGGCTCAGCAGTCACTGTGGTCAATCGCATAAAAGTCGCTAATACCTCATAAAAATTTTATTCTGAACTTAAAAACTCTATCATAAGGTGCATGATATTCTCTGTAGAGTATTGCAAAGTCTTCTTGTAATGGCTTGTTTCTGTTTTAATTTGTGTTTCATATAAATGAAAGCATCATTCATTATAAAATATTTGCACCATCAACTAACGAATCACAGTCGCAATTAGTCAAAGGACAGACATATAAATTGTTAAGCGAAATACACAAGTGCGTTGTGGTCGACTTATGAAATACAGCCAACAAAAGGAACATTCATTATAGGTAGCGTTCCAACTTCAAAACTTAAAAACAAAATCTCTGATAGTTTTCTGATTGTCGTTTGAAAAATTTTTGGACCCCGCATTAAAATCTCTCCAAGAAAAAGTCAGAGTTGGCCTAATAGCATGATCTCCAGCTAAAAGTCCATACCATATAATGAATTTTTTCGAATGTGCTGGAGGCTTTTGGATCTCATGTGGATTGGCATCGTCTCACATTTAGCAATTTTGCTTATCCACGTACTCTTTTATCCAAAAATGAGCCCCATCTCGGAATCACGGAATAAATGACAATTAATTTGACGGGTGTAGCTTCAACAAGATTTCGGTTATCAAATGGTGTATAGATCCTGACACTTTAATAGAAAGCCTCTAGAACTAGCAGATATTTACAGACAGCTAAGTTCCGATAAAGATTTCGACCCGTTATCCTTTCTTCAGAATGTGAGATACAACCACGTTCGCTCTGGTGACGGTAGGTCAATCTGGTCGTGAACGACATTAAGTAGAAGATCTGCATTGGATAGCATTTGGAGTAGCCATCATGAGGTAGAGATGGTAGATTTAAAAAGAGAAAGATAATTTTCCGCAAAAGGGTTAATAGAAGCACGAGAATAACGAATTCCTACGGAAGTAGTGGTGGAATTGGCGACAATTTTCCAATTCTTTTGTTAATGGCGCACCAAGTTTTAAATTGGCATACAGTAAATGTACTAAAGTAAGGACAAACATTTTGTCGAAATAAAAACATAATTTGCTTGTAATTGGAAGCGCAATGCAAATAAAATATGTTGGGAACATCTATTGTACGTCAATACAATTTGCAATGACACTAAAATTCTAATTAATTTCGCAAAAATAGAGAAATTCCCACCAACAAAATGAAATGGAAATTTCACAAAAACAAAAAGAAAATTTACAAATAAACAACAAGAATCGCATAAAATACTAACAAATTGGAGTAACTTTTCATAGTAGCCGCCTTTAAATGCGAGTATTTAAATGCGCTTTGCACAGTATTTACTTATTATCGCACAGTATTTACACAAAAAATTGTTGAAAGTTTCCTGAGGGAGTCGCAATGTTCGTTTGTAATGAATTATTTACATCCTTGTTGTTTTTCTTGTTGTTGTTGTTGTTGTATTTTAAATAGTTGACATTCATTCAGTTATTCCTTTAACATATATGTGGCTATACAGCCTCTGGCTGGCAGGATGGCTTGTAAAGTTGTAAAGTTGCTATATGGAGGTGGTATATTTTTGTTTATTGTTGTTTTTGTTGGAGTTTTTGTAAATGTTTATTTTGGCTGAAAACTATGGGTTCTTTCTGTTGTTGAACGAATCACACAAGCTGCGAAAATGTAACGAAAGTATTCAACAACAAACAGCATTTAGCAGTAACAAGAGCAACAACAAAATAGTTGAGACTTAATATTTTTGTTTTTGTTAATTGCAGAGCAACAGAATTCTGCAATGTGGCATAAACAACGCAGCACAACGCAATTCTAGAGGCCATAGAGCGTGCACCGTTAAAACAAATAGTTGTACAAACAGTGTGGGCGTGGGAGATTAAATTTTGTTGTATTACATCCGAAAAGAATTGTAATTTGAATGTAATTCGTTATACTCTGCAAGTACTCTGTCATTTTCTCACTCTCGGTGTCTTTTAACTTTTTGTTGCGTATCTAGTTATATGAGGTTTCAACTTTAGCGGTACATTCGCTTCCCCGAACATTAATTAAAAATGTTAAATTTTAAATACGCCACCAAACAAAAGCATTTAAAAGAAAAAAGAAGAATGGAGTGCAAGCCTTTTAATGCGCCAATTTCATTGCGTAGTTTTTTATTATCTGCCTCCTCTATCTATTGTGTTATAAAGGATTGTGGTAGAAAAAAGTGTTTCAATTGCCCTTGTTGCACAATGCAATATTCATTGGCGATAAATAACGCAACAGTGCAGTAACAATATTTGATGCCACAGAAAATATTTAAATTTCTTAGAGGATTTATTCCAACGAGAGTAATAAAGTGGATATAATTTAAAGGATTATTTAAGATGTCAGAGATTCCAGAAGAGAAACATTTCAAAATAAGGGGAATTGATTCGTAAACACTCAATCTTCTTAAACAGAAAATCCCCGCATAGACTTGGTTTCCCATTGTTTACGCAACTAGTCTCTCTAAGGAAAGAAAGAAAAAACTAAAAATGAAATAAAGAAAATAATAATGAGGATGACCTTTAACATGGAGCGTAGATCGATAATTGAAGTGTGGAGTTTACAAGAATTTAACGAAATTTCTAGGATAGTCAAACTACGAAACGTGTTTTGCACATATAAGCTACTACTGCTTTGTATCTCAGATGGCCAGACCCCAGTGAATTATATGTTTCAAATGGATTAGAGTTGTTATATTTAGAAAAACTAATTGTTCAACAATGAGAAATGAACGTGTGTACATGGGTATTAAGCGAGTGAACTAATCGAAGATAGTCTGGAGGTCATCGGCTAGGTAAACAAAATAAGGCTACCCTCTGCTGGGTTCCATTTCACCATTTACCGAATTCTCGGTAATAGACGAACAGACGAGCTGACGCGAAGAGAAACCCATCTTTGAAATGAAGTGGATATTTGGAACGGTATGCTCAACGAAATTGATGATAAAGATTAAGGATTTGAAGTAATCAAAATTTTATTTGGGAGAATATAATAAGAGGAGTTCTGAGTCATGCATCAGAAGAATAACATCAGTTTTGAGTCATGCATTAAACTATCAAGAAACTACCTGAAGTTGATAACAGATTTGTTGACATGTCACGCGAAGTGTACTTATCTAGAATGTTGGTTGTCTCTAGCCCAACATGTACATTCTATGACGATGAAAATGAATCATCAGAACGCATTCTTGAAATCCGTGAGGCATTAACGCATTACAGAAGGTATTGGACAAGGAATTATCATTATTGCCACCGAACAGCATCCAGAAGTTTGTTTGGGTAATAAGCTTGCGGAGGACTAAGACTCTAAAGTAAAAGGGGGGTTGTACTCCCCCCTTCGTAAGACCATAGTACTACGGCACTTTTACACGACAATACCACAATACTACACATATGTATAATGCAGTGCAGACATACATTTATTTGAAGATTTGAGTAAAACATTTTAAAATAATGTACTGAATAAAATTCTATTTGTGTATCTTTGGTAGTGATGAGTATGCCAAGTTTATTTGCAAAGGTAGTTCCATGGGAATCCTTTATAAATAGGAACAACGATTTATGCCAGCCACACCTAGCTTTTTGAGTCGTGAAATTCACCTTTGCTAATTCATTTTTATAGACCGATACCTTGAAGGGTAGTATGATATGGTTTGGCAATTCGTGTGTTCTACAAATATAAGCACAATAATTAGCTGGCAAGCCAACCAGCATTCAATTACAGCTTAAGCTGTGATTAAGAAAGCCTTCACATTAAAGAATGTTTCAAAGGCAAGAAAAATACAATATTTTTGAAATGAGTATCATAAAATCATACTGAAATACGTAATAAGTATACAAAATAAAATATTTTTCTTCAGTAACAATTTCAAACCAAACAACGATTTCTAATCCATGCTCTTCAACTCATTGTTTTAGCACTAAAAAATGAAAAACAATTGATACTAGATAGCAAAATTTTATTTAAATTTGTGAATAAATTTTTATTGCTTGGCTTAGCATTTATACTTTAAAAGCTCAATAATGAAGTGTGTGTGTACAGTATGCAACACAGTTTAATTGTAACAACACAGCAGTTTTATGGTACATTACTAAAAAGCAGAAGCACATGTTTAATGTAGCACAATAAAATTTAAATTATAATTTCGTCTCTAATTTATTGATAATTGAAGCTTTAACCAAAATTAAATGCTTTCCCCTCTCCGTCCCTTATTCTTTTTTCTGTAGCAGTCATGATCTTGTTTTCAAACAAAAATTCCATATAAATTAAATTGTATTGCAATTTGAGAAGTCCAACATCAAGAGCTTCACTATTATAATGGGCTGCAGTTGTAATAGGATTTCCATATTTATGATTATTGTTGTGGTTGTTATACAGCGATTAAATTATAAATTTATGTCTGCAACATTTTGTTGCATTTGCAGTCACATACACATTTAAAATGTATCTGAAGACTCAGACACACAACGGCTCATAGCTTTACTCTTTCAATGTTTTAATGAGTTTCAGTTTTTATGAGTGACAATGAAGAACCATGCGAGGACTTAAGCGAACAGTAGAGGACAACAGCAAGAACAATATAGGATAGCGTAGAACAATCAGTGTTTTGTTAAATACTACTATTAATAATACAGTTTCATGGCCACTATTGCATATTGAATTTCAATTTGTTAGAAATTATTAAAGTGAAGAAGAATTGTAAGAGTAGGAGAACGAATCGATGTATTGGTGGACCTTCACCAATAGTTTAAGACGGATGTTCTGCAAATTTTAAACCAGAATAAAACACTTTAAAGAGTTTATTTGATTTAAGCAAGTCAGTCATCTTAAACATAACTTGCTTGGAAATGGTAGGGGTTTCTTCGTTATCTTGACAATCTCATGGAGGCAGTAATTTTTTCAAAATCCGTTCTCACTACAAAATCAGTAATGAGGTTTTAAAGGCGGGTAGTAATCGAGAATGATAATGATGACAATGACGAGTCACCCTCCCTGCTCTTGGTTAAATTTCCAAGAAAAAGACGGATGTTTAGAACATTTATCATATGTGTCCGCTTTTGTATTGATTGTAACAAATTGGCTAAGTACTGCGGCCTTACGATCTATTGTACTCCCCTAACACTGTGGAGTGTTCCTATAGAAGGAGGATGAAAATTAATTTCCAAACCTATCAAGAAGTATCTCATAAGCTCTGAGTTAAACTGAGGCAAAAGAAACCAAAGAGAGATATACAATTCTGGCATGAGTTATGAAAGAGCAGAAGGCATAACAAAAGACTAATATGTAGTTGCTGTTGTATTTAATATTCATTGCAAAGTTACACAAAATTACAGAAATTCGTACGATATTTGAATGTTTACAACACATATTAACATAGGGTCAGATTACAAGAAAAGAAATATGAAATATGTCCTCCTTTCATATATGGATACAAGGGAAAAGGTACAACACACGACATTAACAACATTAACAAGGGAACAAAACAAGACAACATTTTTAGATTCTTGTTTTTTTTTTATAAACAGGGAATCGAAAAATATTAACCCACTTCAATACATTTTTTCACTTCGACTGAGCTTTTAATATTAAAGCTACCACTCCAACCTAACCTAACATAATATATTTTTTAATGAAATAAAAAATAAACAACAAACAAAAATATATTGCTCAAATAAAGAGCATCTTAGAAAAGCCCACACAGACCATTATAGTATGCAGAAGGCTTGCAGGGAAATCCTGGGGATCCAGCTCAGGTATTATGCAATTTGGAAAAGAAACGTAGATTATATGTCGGCGTAACACAGGCAATGAGAACCTGTTCTGAAGCGTCGCTAGAGACAAGACAAGTATGAAATCATTTGGAGATTTCGCAATTAAACAATTCGATCGGTTGACAGCTCTCTCCTTAACAGTCCAGTAGACATAACGAGAAGACTCTATGATTTTTCGAAATACTTTGCATCGAGACTTAGTAACAAAAATGAATGCAGTAACCTGGAAGTCGAATATTCTCCTAAAAGAGGAACTATTTTGTGATATTATGGGACAACAACGGATCTTGAAACAGAAACAGAAGATTTTGATACCAAAAAATAATATTCCTGAATTTCGGTAACCCAGAATTTAATATTTTCTTGAGAAATACTATTAGAACTAAAGAGAAATAATTATCGACACATAAAGTGGATTGTAAAATACTCGTTCAAATATCTTGGTCCAGTTGGATGCACTGATGCCATTAGTTAGAAGTTAATGCTAACAGGTCATCAATTTACCACTTATTTTACTGCCTGTTGATGAGCAAATTCTCAGACACTTAAAAGGTTTTCAGCTATATTTTCTATAAAATTAGAACATGTGGAAATGTTTTGGCGTTTAGCGCTACATTCGTAAAATTCTTGTTTATGCTGAGATCCGTAAGAATCTGACAACCTAGTTGAGAGTAGCTTTAATACTCCATAATTTTATCTCTTTTAAAGAGTTGAAAACAAGGAAAATATTTGTAATCTAATTTCCCTTTTTTGATTTTAATTTAATTTTTCATATAATTGCATAGAAGCCACTTAACGTTTATAATTTATGACATTTGCATGGGCTCAGACCAATCAATTGGCTTTTAATCGAAAAAAAGTCGACTTTTATTTTCCACGATGTCAACAGTACGAATGCAAACACAAATCGGCATTAAAACCGTTCGTAGGTTTAACTGTCTGTGCAATGGTAATATTTTTTATTGTGCTTAAATCAATTGATTTTATTCGATTGAAACGATTATATTTGTCAATGGTCTGTGCAAAATATATGTACAATAGACGACCATCACTATTTGATTGTCTGCTTTGGCATTTATTGAGGCACTATAATGTATTGTGTGGATTGCTCGGTCACTCATGTTGCATTAACACGTACAACAATAAATTGAATTTAAAATTTTCAAGAAAAAAATTCATTAAAGGAGTTAAGCAACGGTAGCAAAAAACGATTTATTACAGTGCCGACATAAAGTAAACTTACACTTCAAACAAGTGTTATAAATAGGTTACCTTTTTTCTTTGGCATTTTATTAACATGTGCATAACATGGATAATAACACTTCATAAGTCTAGATGTGTATGCAGTACTGAAGAGGAAGTGCTAAGTGTCCTTATCTACACTATGCTACTAAATAAAAACGACAAAAAAACAGTTTTTTTATCAAATTGATTCCGTTTTTTTCTTATTTGGTTCGTTTCCAAAAAATTATGCATTACTTTAAGCATAGGATTAGAAAAATCCTTTCAAATGCAATAAAAAGTAATTAAAAACAATATTTTTTTCTACAAGGTGCTCATAAATAGCAGATGTTTCAAACTACTTTATTGGAAATAATCAAGAGATTACAATTTTAAGGCAATTTTTTGTAACGATACTTAGGAAAGAATGTCTTCAGATCTTGTAAAAATTTTTTATTTCTTTTCTTATTTTGTCAAGATGAAGTTCAGTTTTAAAAGCTACAACAGAAGAAAAATTGGTCGATTCACTAGCCTATCGTGCATGGGTATGTAGAACTGACTGTAGGATTGCAAGAGATTTATGACTAAAGCTCAATCTTATAGTAAAGAAACTAATCCTAAGCATGAGTAGACGGGAGATAAGACCTTTTAGACAAAAACTTAGCAGATGAATAATGGATATGTCTGATTTATGTTGTCTATGCCAGTGAGCAGAGGATACACTGGATCACATTTTGTCCTTGTCCATGTCTACGTAGGCACAGATGGCTAACTATTCGATTTTTCGAGAAATTAGTAGGATCTGAATATCTAGGAATGGGGTTCATAAACATCTGTTAAGAATTTTTTAAAATATTTCCGTCAAAGCCTATGATGTCAACCAGTGAACCACATTCATACTCACTGAATCGATTTTTATTCCGAAAATTGTGGCCATTGCTATTGATGGTCTATCTCAACAACCTTTTTAAAACAGAAATGAGTACACAAATCCAAATTAAAAATTTTATTATTATTTTGGTGTTTATTTATCTCCCAAGGTCTTGTTACTAGGTTGGATATTGTTATTGTTTTTTTACAGTTTTTTTAATTTTCTTTTATTTGAAATATTCTTTTTGTAATAATAATTTCTTGTTTTCTTGTTCTTGTTCGTTGACGTTTCAAAATAAACAAAAGAGCAGAAGCAAATCTGAAATCAAAATCACAAAATTTACGAATTTTGAACACGTTAACGGAGAAACAAGGAGGAGGACATAATGTTAAACATGTTATTTCAATGGAATCCAAAGAAAACATACATCTTCTTCGAGGTCTTTTAACTTATTTTGGGCATGATTAATAGTTTCATTATCCAATTTACAAAATATGCCATACTCAATATCTGATTCACTTCATGTCACATTGACTTTCTTAATAAAGAAGAATTTGACTGGACACCGAGATGGTGTTATGCGATGCTTAATTTATCAAATGTATTCGGTAGTAATGTAGGAACGTATCACAATAAAGGTTTTAGGATTGGTTAAGCAGCTACATCTTTAGCATTTACAAATGGCAAGGACGGTTAATTATTAAATTTTATTTCTCTGTATTCATTGGCCAATCAACCACTCAAATATTTACACAAATTCGGTATGGAGCACATTTATCGGAGCACAAAACAGACTCACATATTATAACATACATATAAAAGTACAAGAAACACAGACGCTTACGCAGACGTGCCACGAAAAGCTATTTTTATTATCAGTGGCTCAATCCAAATAGATTTTTCCGAGTTTATAATCGTGGTCAACAGCATAAGAAATGGAGTAATGGTAGCAGTAGAAGAGAGAGAGAGAGAGAGTGCGAAAGGAGGCAATTACAACAAAACTCACATTTTGTCCGGGAATTGATATTTCTGAAAATTTTTCTCTGGAATTAGAAACGTTGAAGGTCCATGTTGATTATATGGGACCATTTATAATCGAGGATAGAATAACATGCGCCTCTATTCTAAGTAATCCTGCACGTATATGTCATACCATGACATCCAATGATCCGAACAGCTATTCTATCACGACCAAAAAAATATTGCTGTCAACTGTAAAAGAGCAGATATAGGATTGGAATTTAAAGAAAGAAAAAATCCTTAAACTTAATTTGGCTCGAATTGGCCTCCTTCTGCAAGAATTTTTAAAAACCTGTTTGTAAAAAACTCGATACTAGTAGAGAGAATCGCCGTAGTCTACTAGGTAGAGTGTTGGCTTATTAGATGTGAGATCACGGTTCAAACACCAGTTCAGACATCCCCAACAAACTGAACTGAATTTCTTGCAAACATTTTGAGAGTAAATAAAATTGACATGAAGTTTCACAAAAATTAGCAGCATATAACATATGAGAAGCTAGGTCGTACCATTTATGTACAAAATGAGGTTAATAAACCTTCTAAAACTACTGTTTCCTTTCTATTTTGATCAGAATCATAATTTTGAAATGCTTTACATTTTAAACTGAAATTTATTTCAACAATTTAAATAAAAACTTCATCAGCCAATAAATTCAAAGTTTTTATGTATGTAAAATATGTTTTTGGTTGTAAAGGAAAATAACGTAAATTTTGAACAGCTTCTTTTGTATGACTTTATTAAATGAGTAAAATCGTACTTTTAAGACTTTATTACTATTTTTTATTTATTGTATTATTCGAAGTAATAGTAATAATAGTTTTATTTCAATATATTTTTAATTGTTAACTTTCCTAGCCATTTAGTTTTCATTTATTTATATTTAATTTAAATCTTTTAAATAATCTAAAAAATATTTATTTGATTAAATTTGAATTCTGTTCAATTCAATTTTTAATTCTTTGCCGCCCCCACATAATCGCAAGCCTTTTGTAGCATTTTTGCGTATTTATATTTGTTGCTATTGTTGTTAGTGTTACGGAAATGAAATGAATGAAATACAATACAAATAAACAAGTATTTAAAAATCTATTTTAAAACGAAACTCTTTTTGGCAGACTAGACTCCTATACTTTTTTGTTGCATTTTAATTTCACATGTGAATTAAACTGCGAACGAAAGGCGAACAAAAACAGACCAACAACCAACAGATTTGAGTTTTATTGTGCAAAAGTGAAAACATGCTTTGTGTCTCGACTATTTAGGCAGTTACAACAAAAAAATGTTTGTGTTTGTAAAACAATATGGAAATAATCAAATGAAAAAAAAAATTGGGGGAATATTAGGGACACACAAGCTACTTTTTTGTGGTTAAGTCAACAGATAGATAGAAAGGACAACAATACTCCACACCGAAAAGGGCTAAAATCTTCCATTTTAGGATATAGTAGTCGCAGTCACTCTATAAAACAAGAGTGTTCTAAGAAATTGCAGACGCCCGAATTAGTCTCCAATGCCTTAAGTGATATAATAAAATTGGTTGGTGTAGTCCAAGGGTACAAACACATGTTTAAGTAATCACAGGTTGTTCCACTTATTAATCATTTTCTATTATTAAACTTAGTTTTCATAAAACAAAGTTTTGAAAAAAATTTCGTATACACTCCTTATTACCCTGTTGAAATATGGTATAGAGAGTAATCTCAAAAAGTGTTTCAGGATTATGTCTCCTTAAATTCCTCTCCATATAGTAACCTGAGTATGTTGTTTTTCTATGTTTGATTTTCCTTATTGTAGTTGTTACTGTTAAGGTTTTTTGTCGTTGTTGTTTTAGTTTTGAATTGCAAATTGTAGGTGTGAATAATGAAAACGTAAATGTAAATTGTTTATGATATTCATTATTAAAACAATAATAGCAACAACAACAACTATAGTATAAGCATTTAAAAATAACATTTAACAACCAAAACAATATGTTTAATAGAAAACAAAAAAAGGAAAAAATTGAATGAAGTGCTTAAAGAACGTTGGAGATTTATTGGAAAAATATTTAAAAATAAATTATTTACAGCAAAAAAATTAGAAAAATAGGGAAAAACCAAATTTAAATTTGTTTAAATAAAGAAAGAAAACAAACCGGGAAAAAGAAAGAATATTTTTTAATAATAATTTTAAATTAAATTATTAGAATGTAAAGGCGTTTCTGGAATTACAACCACCAAATCTGTTTTCAAAGGGTCTATTATAGAGTCTGTAAAAGATCAACGGAATTAACATTAATGCATTAAGTGCCACAACGAATAACTGGATTTTTTAATCGATTTAATGAACTTGTCCTTATATTGTAGGCGTATTTTAAAAGTGTGAAAGTGCTGTTTACACAAAAAGATTAAAATCGATACGTATATAAAAGTCATTGTCAGCAAGCAGTCTTCTGGCAAATCAAGAGTAAATAAAATTGTCATGAATAGTTTTTTAATTCTGTCCCTGAGTAGCAATCCCCCTATTCATGGAAAAAATTAATGCACACAACATGGGTAATGCGAGAATCTTGATTGTAATATTGACTAAAAAGTTTGTCATGATTAATTGGTCATAATTAAGTAATTAATGAGCATTTTTATTATTAATTTCGATTATTACAGAATTTTGATTGAAATGTTTCCATAGACTTTTGTTCGAGGATTGCAAGGAGGTTGGTATTGGGATTTAAGACCTCCTTTTTCTATTAGCAGTGATGCTGTTTATTTGAAATTCTAAAGTCGTTTAATTGGGAAGTAACAATAATACATACATAATTGGTCATTACAGTCAGGATTACGACCTAGTTTATCACACCACTTATGTTGTGTGTGTCAATTTTATAAATGAGTGGTGGGACCAACAGTTTATAGGCAACTCCGAACGACAGATTTTTGAGAAACTTTTCATGGCAATTTTATTTACTCTCAGTGCTTTTACCAGAAATTAACTGAGAGGAAGCTGCCTGGGGCTCGAACACTGGTATTACGTCTAATAAGCCAACACACTACCTACTAGAATACGGCGACTGTAGTAGCAATAATAAATAAATTAATTAATTAATTAACTTCATAATGACTATTTAAATAGAAATATTTTATGTTGTAATCATGTAATCAGATGTCTGCATCTGAAGCAACTCATCTTATTTTATATTATTTCATTTCAATTGTGTACCAAGTGAAGAAGTCAAACGTTTAATTGCAATTTTTTTTACCTCTGAGACCACACACACGCACAACTGGATTTTTAGAAAAGTAGAATGTTTTGCATGGCTTGTGTTACAATTTGAAATTTATTTGCAACTTATGTGTGTGTCGTCATCTTCTTATTTGGATCTTCATTCTGTTGCTTGTCGGAAGCTGTCATCAGTCGATTAATTTGTTTATTTAATTTCCTTTACTTTTTTGTTTTTTTTTTCTTCTTCATATTTTCTAGTCATATAATTCGGGTATGATTAATTATAATTCGGGTATGATTAATTATTATTAATTAATATAGTTTCTTTTTATCTTTTTTTCATTAAACTGCAAGCATTACGGTGTAGTTTTGCCAGGCAATGGTGATATGATAACATTTACCAACAGACATATTTATGAACCAACAAAATAGAAGCAAACAAGTGTTTTTTTGGTGTTGTATCCTTAATGTTCATGTTTTTGGTTTTAATGAATTTTAAACAAGTTATCATCACAGGGGGTTAATGTATTGCTTTATAGTGTTGTCTGCACCTTAATAAATAATTATGATTCTCTATCTTCCAAAACGAGAAACACAAAAACAAATCAATTTTTTATGTCTTCAACAATGTTGACAACAATGTTCAATTAAAAACAAAAATAATTTGTATTGAAATTCATATAATTTTTGGGGGTGACATAACTTTTGTCCGTGTCAGGTCAATCTTCACTTGTGTTTGCATACATAAAATAGTTTTTATTCTGGTTCCCCAAATAATGTTTTTTTTCTAAACTCTGTATATGATCTATCTAGGCGGACGCTTCCAGAATTAGCCGTACTGAAGTAAAGACGGGCGGTTGTAGTTTAAATAAAAAGTAGCAAAAGAATAGCACTTCATAAGTTAGATCAGATTAACTAAGTTGGCTAACATTAGGCCCAGACATTGGGCCCATTGTGATATCACAATTCAATATTCATCCCCGTTCTTATAGGTACTAATATAGTTCCAAAATAAATACTGCGCTATTCTTACTGTGGAGAACTGAGTCAAAGGTGAACGGAAGTGAGAGGCCAAAAATTTAGGCCTCTACATGACAAAGCGAATTCCCTCACGAAACTTTATTCAAACTCTATCTTCAATCACGAATGTCGAATATTTCATAGGATAATTTCGGATCATTTGAAGATGACTCTTATATGGGTTCTAGGACATCGCAATACCGCTGCAAATTGTTTTGCTAATGTACTGACTAAAGCTGGTAAAGAACTTACAATCTCCGAGTTGTTACAGGTCATAAGTCTTCTGATTGTCTCAATTAAACTCGATCTTCTCTTGTTGTTGTACAGTGAGGAAGTCTGAGGGTACGTGCAGTACTGTTAGGCTCTCCTGGCTGATATGAATAAGAAAAGGACTGATTGTCTTCTTTCCTCAAATTGCATGATCACTCTTCGCAATACTGCGGTTCTCATAGGATATGAAAGACATGACAATAGAGTTGACATTACTTCAAATGATTTCAGGAGAAGCTGTGGATCTTAAGAGTAGAGTTATTATTTCATCGCACGGTTTCCTCAAATATTTGATCCATTTATTGCATACTGATCTTTGGTACCACAATCAACCTCACGCCTGGACTAAGTATGACCTTACCCAGGCATCTAACCTATGTAGAATAGCTCATGATGACCGCCTTATAAAACACTATAAGCGAAACCATTGTATGTAATAAACTAAAAAGAACAACATAAACTTAAGCCCCTACTTCAGACACAAAAGAACAACATGGCCCACTAATGCTTGTGTACGAAAGCAATAAATTATTCACAGTTTTCTCAAAGCCGTTCAAAATACTTTTTCAAACAGTTTTCCTCCATATTTTTTTTTTTTATAAAATTAAATGTCTGGAGCGTAAAAAAATTTTATTTAACAGGAATTGTTGATTTCTTTTCTATTACACGATGACTTCGTTTATAATTTTTTTTTTTTGTTACTCGTCTTTCTCGTTATCCATTCTGTCTCCCTTAATACACAGCACAACATAGTACAGCACAACTGTTCCGTTCCGTTTAAAAAGAAAACATAACAGACAGGAAAGAATGCAACATGTTTAGCATAAAGTTGCAACAACGACAATGCATAATAAGGTAGCGTGTGTGCAACAGAGTAAATGTAAAGCATTAGAATTTAATGAGGATATTGTATCACCTCAAGTCTTTTTCTTCCTCTTATTTTTCTTATTTATGCTGTGTGTTTACTGTGTTGCAAACAGTAATATTTACTGACGGCTTTTACTTTACTAGGTGACACTTTTAAAGGCCGGTTACGTGAACAACAATTGCGTCTACTGCGATTTGGCTTAAATAAAGCAACAAGATAAATAAAACAACAGCAACAACTTTTCTATTAAATTTTAAATACAATTTTTCCCGTTTTGTTTTCTGTGGCAAATTGCATGTATGCAAAGAATGAGTGACTGTGAAGGTAGTTGCCATAAGCCACCCAAGTTGTTCTCTTAAATTCATTAATCAATAAAATGGTCATTTAATTGAGATGGCTCGAATATTAATGATTTGTTGCAACTACAATCTCTGTGACATTAAATTAAATTGTCTTTGGATTTTGATTTTTTACTAAGCGCAACGGCTCCACCCAGTCAATTGCATTGCAAGAAACTGTACGGTGCTGCAACGATTAAAATAGCAATGATTCATTTCACATTAGAGGTTAAGAAAATATTATTTAGGCGATTAAAAAGACCCCGCAAAGGAAAAGAGAAGATCCCAGGGCAATCTATAACCTGAACCATAAACCATAACCGTACACTTCTTTCATTGGGGCAAGTCCCCAATCTGGTTTGGTTGTCGCGGGAGTATACTCAAATTTACTTTAACACGTATAAACGATCATGCACTTTAGCGAATAATGGAATAGCATTATGACGCCAGTTCGTCTTACGCCAAAGCCAAAGCGAAAATGTAGTCTGAATCTGTTGATTTGATAATCAAATCTTTTCGGATTGAAAATAAATCTAACGTCAAAAATAAGTACCTGAAGAGTAAGGGAGACTATCAAGGAAACCTTTTTCTGTGCGGCTTTTGAATGAGTAGAGTTAAGAAGAGAAACAATGAACAAATAACATGTCCGGTTGTTGAACAAAATATAAGATCACTTGTACAGAAGGGCGACACTGGAGGAATATATACAACCCTTTAGTCAGGATTACGACCTAGCTTCTCACACTACCTATGTCGTGTGTGTTAATTTTATTCAGGAGTGGCATGACCTATTGTGTAAAATATCTGGCAACTCTGTCGTGTACTAACGCGAATTTTTAAGCTGTGCGTTTTTCGTCTTAAATAAGTGGATTTTGTGCGGAATAAATGTTCGTTCTATGGTCTATTGCGTTTTGTTTGCGTTGATTAAATAATTGACTGTGAGTTGTAATAGAAGTTCATCCGGAGTTTTGTTTTAATACCGCAATAATTAAATATTTTTATTGCGAGTACACTGATAGACAACAACAATATTATAATTCTTTTGGTGTTTTGGTTCTATACCTAATTTATTGCGTATTTTTTTTGATCTCCTTTCGTCGAGCTTACTGTTTCGTGTTGGCAATTATCGTGTTGATAATTAAATTTATTGGAAGGCATTACCATTCTTGTTTCTCCAATCTTTACTTTCTGTGCTGGCAATACCGTATACATTTAAAAGGGAGCGTTGCCATTGGTTATACTGCGAACGTTGTTTTTAAATTGATTAAATGGAGTGTTCAAAAGTTAATTGCTCAACTACTGGGAATCTTAGGATGGTCTCATGTTGGCTATGTATGAGTCTCTATCATATAACCTGTAGTGGTCTTAAGGCTCGTGATGCGGATGCGTTGGCTGATCCACAGAAGTTCCTTCAATGGACTTGTCCTGATTGTAGAAAAGTCAATATTGAATTCTACAAACTATTTAAGGATTCTAAGGTAAAATTTAACGCAATTAATAATGATCTCATGGAATTACAAAAGAAGTTCACAGAGTTTGGTGAGTTATTTGGTAAATATCGTAATTTGGATAAATTTGTTAGCAATCAACATACTGCATCACCTAAACGTAAAAGGGATGGTTTAAGATCTGCTTCAACTCATAATGTTTCTCCATTATTACCACCTGCTGCTGATCCGAATGAAGAAGTTGTGTTGACTTCATCTGGTGAATTGAATCCATCATATCCTTTGGATAATAATCCTACATCACCGTCTACCAAATCAATGTCACCATTACCTCGTACTGCTGATATTTCGTCCATCACTAATAATTTTAATAATTTACAACCTTTAAGCTACTCGAAAGCTGTTGCTAATGTCGCTGATATTAATAACATCCTGGTTACCTCACCTAAGCCGTTAAGAGTAATACCACCTTCTAGGAGCATTTTTATTTCACGCCTAGCTTCGGATTCTGCCATAAAGGACATTGAATTTTATATACGCTCTAAAATAGGTGATGGCTGTAATTTATCAATGCATAAATTTGTTTATTCGCAGCCGAGAACAATATCGTCCTTTAAAATTACAGTTTCGGACGAATACTTTGAAAAAATTAAGGATTTTAATTTTTGGCCTGCTAATACATATGTCCGAGAATATGTTCCCTCTGAAAGACAAAAAAATACTGTTCGTCTACCTACACCTCAAATTCCAAAAAACTAAATATCCATAGTAATAGTTTATCAATAGTTTATCAAAATGTTCGTGGATTAAATACTAAATTGTCTAATCTCTTCGTTAATAGTCATGATTTTATGTATGATGTGATTGTCTTTACTGAAACCTGGCTTAATGACAGTGTATTTAACGCGGAAATTCTTTGTAACAAATATCAAATTTATAGATACAATCGTAATACGCACAGAGGAGGTGGTGTATTAGTTGCTGTCTCTTCATTATATCCTTCTGAACAGTTTATTACCAAGACTTCTAATATTGAATTTGTTGCTGTTGTTGTAAAATTGAAAACGTCTAGAGTCTACTTTTCTTGTTCATATGTTCCTCCTGATTCTGACTATGCTGTTTACTCTGATCATGTTGACGCAATAACATCTGTTGTCCAATGTGCTAAAAAAATGATTCTGTTTTTGTGATGGGTGATTTTAATCTACCCTCAATTGCATGGAAACAGGTACCTGATATGCCTCATTTAATTCCGATTAAGAATAAGACTTGCCATGACGAATTCCTGAATGATATTTTTGGACTATCACTGTATCAAATAAACTCACTTTGTAATGACTTTGGAAAAATATTGGATCTTGTATTTGTTAATGATGTCAATTACTGTCATGTTTTACGTTCTGAACCTGTAACGTTGCCTGAGGATCGATATCATCCAACTTTAAAAACTAATTTTTTCCTTCCAACTAATTTAAATCCTAAACCTTCTAAAGTTAGTAAAGTCTACTGTTTTAATCAAACCAATTACAATTTATTTAATGACATGATGAGTAATACTTGTTGGAATGAAATCTTATCTATTCCTGTTAACAATGTTTCAGATATTGACTTGATGATTTCTAACTTTTATAAGAAAGTGCATTCAATAATTGAAATTTGTGTTCCCTTAAAACCTTCGCATACTATGATTGGTCCACCATGGAATTCTAAACAACTGACGCGACTGAAAAATCGAAAGAACAAGTGTTACAAGAAATACCAACGTTCTGGCTCTTTTATTGATTATGGAAAATATTCTATTAGCAGGTCTGAATATAACATTCTAAATCACATATTATATAAAACATATATGGATAGAATGAAAAATAATTTTATTAAGAATCCAAGATCCTTCTATACGTTTGTAAATTCCAAGAGAAAATCAGCTGGTTTTCCATCCTATATGAAATTTGATGATAAAGAATCTGGTAGTGAGGATGTCATATGTGATATGTTTGCTGATTTCTTCGCCAGTACTTATTCTAATTCTGCTTACTATGATACAAATATTTACCCTTACTCTCTGACATCAGCTCAAGTAATATCTATTCCAACATTTAATGACTATGATATTTTGGTGAACCTGAAAAATTTAAAGATGTCTTTTCGTCCTGGTCCTGATGGGGTTCCAAGTTGTATTTTAAATCGGTGTGCAGAGTCATTCGTCACACCATTAGTCATATTGTTTAATACCTCGATTAATTATGGATATTTTCCTGTGTTTTGGAAAAACTCATATATCTTACCGCTTTTTAAATCTGGCAATAAGTCTTATGTTACAAATTATAGGGGCAGTGCGAAACTGAGTGCTATTCCAAAAATGTTCGAGAAACTGATTGCCGATTTTTTGGTTCATCATACTTCATCGTTATTATCACCTCATCAACACGGTTTCCGAAAGGGCTGTTCAACAACGACCAATGTACTTCAGTTAACATCCATGATAAATGCGGCCTTTTCTCAACAGAAGCAAACTGATGTAATTTTTACGGATTTTAGCAAAGCGTTCGATAAAGTGAATCACAAACTTCTGTTAACAAAATTGGATTTAATGGGTGTAAATTATAGGAGTTTAAGATGGCTTGAATCGTATTTGACTGGTAGAAAGCAGACAGTATGTGTGAACAATAGCTTATCTAAGCATATTTATGTGCCATCTGGTGTCCCTCAGGGCAGCCATCTTGGTCCACTTCTTTTTTCGCTGTTTATAAATGATCTTCCTAACATAATTAATTTTGCCAATATCTTGATGTATGCTGACGATGTAAAAGTTTTTCTCTCGTTTAATAATTTCATCGAACATATTTATCTTCAAAATGATCTCAATAATTTATTTTCGTGGTGCGAGTACAACATGATGGAGCTGAATATTAAAAAATGCAAATGTATGCGGTTCTCAAGAAATAATTTTATCAAGGTTAATTATTTGCTTGGTGGTCATCAATTGCAGATAGTGGACTCTTTTCTTGATCTGGGGATCCTATTGGACACAAAATTAAACTTTAATGATCATGTCACTTTGACTGTAAATAAGGCCAGAAGCACTCTTGGCTTCATAAAACGTTGGGCAAAAGAATTTTCTGATCCATATATTACGAAACAGCTCTATGTATCACTTGTCAGACCAATTTTAGAGTATGGATCCATTGTATGGGATCCTCACTATACTGTTTGCAGCGATCACATCGAATCTGTGCAGAAACAATTTTTACTCTTCTGTTTGCGTGGCCTTGGATGGAATTATTTGGATATGCCTTCATACACTAGCAGACTGGCATTAATAAAACTACCTACCCTTAAGAGTCGTCGAACAATGTTAAATATATCCTTCATGATTAATCTGATCAATGGTAATATTTGCTGTGAATTTTTGTTAAGATCTGTTAAATTCAATGTTCCTTGTCGTAACTTCCGCTGTTATAATCCTATTTATATTCAATTCTGCAGAACTAATTATGCTGTTGCTGATCCGTTAACTAGAATTTGCCGTCAATTTAATAATTTGTCAGACATTATCGACTTTTCTTTAAATTCTTGCGTTGTAAAACGGAACATTATTGTTTTTCTTAATACATAACTTTTCATATTTTCATTGTAACAATTGCTTGTATTTTTGTTGAGACTATTTGTAATTCTATTTAATTTTATTCGTACCTATTGTTGTTATTAGTCAGTAAGGAATTTGTCCATTGACTTAAATAAATAAATAAATAAATAAATAAAAATCCACTCCGAAAGACATATTTTTTAGAGCCTTTTCATTGGTATTTTTTTTTACTCTCAGAGTATGGTAAATGAAATATTTTTTATCTTTCGTTTTGTTCGAGATGTCTCAGGTCTGAACCACGGCCTCGCGTCTACCTACTAGACTACGACTACAGTATATTTATCTTATGATTGAATGTTGTCAATAACAAAGGTCTAATGTTGTGTAGTGAACCGGACCGTAGGTGTCCGCCAACTTTTTTTATCGCGTGCTAAAAATAGTATGTAGTTCACGATATCGTTTTTCAGAAGAACACTTGCAAATCCTAATGACTGATGTAACACAAGGAGTACCACAATTGTCGGCAAAAAAAATTGATACTTTAGCCAAGTCTCTTACAAGATCTATACCTAGCTATTTAATAATCAGTATCGTATGTTTAAAGGCAATGTCGACGGTTCATACTAGTGTACCAATTCTCCTATCAATGTTGTCAGAAGAGTTGGTTAAGATTCCTCTGCGTCGACGAAAATTCAAAGCCATCTATTTAGTAAAGACCTCAGCACTTCAAGCAGTCACAAAGTACTACTCAGCGAATTTTGACAAAATTCCAAAATTTAGGGTTCACTACCAGTGAAGATATTAAAATCCCTATAAATCAAGTTTACCCAATTATTACTAGCCGAAGGCATTGTGTACATTATGGTTCATTCATCATTAGAGCAATCTATGTAGCAACAAGTCGCCAAGTGTATCTGTGACATGGATCCGTATGAACCAGACAGTCGATCGGATATCGCAGTGACGCATGTGATTGCGATACATGTGTTCAGCGTTCTGTTTACTACACGTAAAGTATGTATGCATCTGGTATTAAAATTATTTTCTGGTGTTTCCTCAAATCGAATTCGTAGATTCCAATATTCCCTAAACAATCAATTCATAAACCCTCACAATTATTCTTAGGCAGCATGCATACATACATGCATAATTGGCCATTACAACCCTTCAGTCAGGATTACGGCCTAGCTTCTCACACCACTCATGTTGTGTGCGTTAATTTTATACGTGAGTGGCGGGACCTACAGTTTAACGTCGACTCCGAACGACAGAATTTTGAGAAACTTTTTCATGGCAGTTTATTTTACTCTCAGAGTTTTTGCCAGAAATCTGCTGAGAGGAAGTCGCCGAAGAAATATTTTTTTTTTCATATTTCATTTTTGATGTCTGACCTGGGATACGAACCCGGGCTTTACGAATAGTAAGCCAACACACTACCTACTACACCACGGCGACTTCTTCTTAGGCAGCATCTCCTATATATTGGTGCTATCACGCTGTTGATGCGTAAGTTACCATAAGTATAGCTACGCTTCTGTAGAGTCAGTGTATCCTTATAGGAATGAGTCCCTATTTAGCACCAGTGGGGATTTCCTTATAAAAGAGCCAGCTTTTGTGAAGATGACCATTGGTGGCCTAACTGGTTAACACCAAGAAGACGACCGTCTGAAGTAGCTAACCGATCCTAGTTTGTGGTCATTATGTCACATGTAACAGATTTAAACAAAGATCTGCGGTGTGGTGTGCTTGTTAAGAAATTAATTTTCAATTTATGAAGTTTTTATTGAATTCACACACACAACCATACATACAAAAATACACGCTAGCGTATTCCCTTCCTTTAGCGGCAAATTGAAATTCTTTAAAATCTATTATCCTTTAAATATAGAACAGAATTTCTACTTTTGTTGTTGATTCTTCCTCCTATTGGCATATAATTGTGAAACACTTAAAAAGTGCTGCACACTCAGTTGCTTTATTATTATTTAATTTCCTTCAGATTGTTTTCGGTTGCTACTGTTGTTGTTGTTCTTATTGGTTTATTGTACTTAATAATGCAACCACATGTTGCAATTGTTTTAGTTGCCTGTAGTTGGTATTGTTTGTTTTCTTAACTATTAATATTGCCAAATTACAGACAGCCACATACACACATACACAAATGGTGTTAGTTAAATAAGGCTAGTGAAACGTGCAATACTGTTGGAGCAAGTTTGTGTGTATGTACCAGAGATCAGCAATGAATCGCTTTTTCGCTACTCATAAGTACTCATGACATTTTGAGTATTAGTGAGTCAACAGTGTTCAAATCCAACTACTCTGATTCATTCGTACTCAGTACAACATTGATTTATAAGTAGAAGTTGCAATAAGTATGAGTACAACGTTGACGTCAAACTCATAACATTCGAATTATATTTGATTCATACGCCTACTCATTCAGATTCATAAATTTAGAAAAATACTTATAATACTTATAAATGATTCGAGTGATTCGAATCATTCGTCAAAATTTACAGTCTTATTTGTTGTTGCATTTACAAAGAAAGAAGAAAGACACATAAACAAAAAAAGAAAAAGACAGCAAGCAGAGCAAACACACAACCTTCATGTGAGTATGAAGTGTTCGTACGCGAATCATACTTATTTTATGATTCGTGTATGCGATGAGTCGTGGAGAGTCGATATCATGCGTATTATTAAGTATTGTTAAGTTTGAGTACCATAAGTTTTTCCAACTTTGAATACGAGTAGTATGAGTATGACATTAAAATAAGTATGAATGCGTATAGGTATCAGAAATTATAAGTATGATTCGAATCTACTCATCGTTTTGAATACTCATTGCTGACCTCTGGTATGTACATATGTACTATGAGTGTAATAATGTTTGTGTGGCAAGTAAAAATATAAAGAAAATAAATGTAGAGAATGAAAAGTAAACACTGCCTGTAAGCAAGTCATCATCATCAGCAACAACTACAGTTACCGCTGCAACTAATAAGCAGCATTTGCAACCACTTGAGGCAGTGAAGAAGCAATTACTTTACTTACTGCTAATGCTTTCAATACATCAATGTGTTGGAAAACTAAAGGGAAACAACCAAACCAACCAAAGAGTTGAAAAATTAAATTAAATAAATTTCTTCTACTTTGGTTCACTCGTTCGTTCGCTTAACTTATCCGTACGATTGTTTGTTCTGTTGCAGCACGAATTTATTATGCAACTCTGGTAAAGTAACAGAGGGGATTAGAGGTAGTTTTCAAAACAAAAACAAACAAGAAATCGGAGTAAATTTAAAAAGAAGGATTTAAATGTACTCAATAGTTTTGAAGGGCAAATGTGACAAGTAGTTTAATATGCCACACGTTGTAAATTTATCTTAACGTTGCCCCCTTTTCCCGTGCCACAATTTTTTGCCACAATTATACTTTCACTTTTCTTTTATGCCATTCCAACCACCACAACCGTTTGATTTTTTCTGAAGTTCTTCTGGGTGAGTTATTTTGAAAAAGAAAAATCCCTCATGTTACATGTATTAAAGGATTATCAGTCCTTTTTTCTTCCATACAACACTTCTTAGGAGAAAATCTGTTAATGTTTGTAATACAGAAAGAGCGAGTTTTGCAATCACCATCAAATAAGAAGACTGTGTTGGTCACACGTTCTAAGTCGGAAACAGCACATTAAACCGCGTCTATGGTTGAAAATATTGAAATTAAGGGTTGTGTTGCAATTCTAAATAGAATTTCGGATGTCCACTTGTGAAACAAATTTAAGATCAAAGGAAGTGAAATATCCAATAAGGGAAATATATTAACTGTCTGAGAAACTTTCCACTTAGAATGTGTTCCTATTGCTCCTGCAGTGAAAGCATGAGGGCAAAATCTTCGTTTTAAGCGTACTTACCGCTTGTTCAATGACCCATGTAATTCGCATTGTGTTTAGAAAGAGAGAGAGATGAGGATCTTCAGAAGATTCAGTGTACTGCGCTTTAAAATAACACAAGAAATGGAACACCACCACTATAGGTAGGTAAGTAGAGGTGGTAGCGTTGATTAACAAAGCTCACTTGAGCACGCATAGCGGACCGTTGCGATACCACAGGTAAGCGTAGTCCCTGTACTAACCGTAGTCGCTGTACCAACAAATTCCGAGGAAGTTAGTCAGCGCAAGGTATTCTCCGATAAAAACTTTGTAAAATTCTTTTTTAGACAGTCAATATCAGAGACGGAAATGAAGAAACCACATCCAACAAGAATCTCGTTCCTGCTCAGATACTTCGCTTGAAAAAGTAGTTAAATAAACGACTGACAAGTTTCATCTCCTACCCCAATCGCAAAAGTAGAATCAAGTTGCTACTAGGCAACAACATAGCTCTGGAAGGATTCGATTCGATTTGAAGTCAAATTATGATTTAAATATTATAAATTAAATACAATAAATTAATAAGCAATTCTTTTAATTATAATAAATTAATAATTAATTCTTCATATACAAGTATAAATTAAATAAAAACTCATACTGAGATATGTACATTCAACGTATGAGTGATATTCAATTCTATTAATTCCGTATGCAATAAAATTGAACTCTTATTTTATTGCATACTTTTCTGAGTAATTATTACAGCACTGGCAATATGGCCGCGTAATATGTATATCCCATATAGAATTCAATACTAAGTATACGTATGAGTGATATTAAATTCCAGTAATTCAGTATACGCCAAAATTAAATTAATATTTTATTGTATACTTTTCAGGGTAATTCTTCTACTACTGGTAATTGGGGATGGGTGCGTATAAGCAATATATTTCAAATGAAATTCAATATTAAGTATACTACTGTCAATATGAAGTTAGTCAATGCCAACTGCAGGGGATATTTAAAAATTTTAACTTTTTTTTAAATTTTTTTTTAATCAGTATAAGAGGATTGCCATGTAAACGAAAACTTAATTTCTACACTGTTTAAGCAGTTAGTTACCGTTTTTTTTTTTTATAAGCAATATTCAATATTTATGATACTTTCAGCCCAACGTACGCTACAATTACTTTTAATTTTGTTGCTCAAAAATGAGGCGTTCGCATGGAAGAAGATGTAACTCCTTAAACTTTTGCATTCTAAACTATTCAATATCCAAGCCAAGTGCAACAAGTCTACCTAATTTAATTATTTTTAAAATAATTTTTTTTTGGTTTATTTTTCTTGTTTGCCAATATTCGAAAACAATGAGTTCATTAAACAAAAAATATTCCAAACATGTGGTCGCAAACTGAATCAAAAATATAAGCAAATAAAATATCGAATTCTAACAAAGGACATGGTAAAGAGATTGCAATCGGCAAACACCGACTGGATAATGGTTTATAGTATACGGTCGTCGTTTTTTTTTTTTTTTTTTTTTTTTTTTTTTTTTTGGAAATAATAAGGACATTTAAGACACTTAGTCTCTTTTGATGTAAGAAGTGTTAAGGTTTTAAATCAGCGGCGTTTATAAAAGACGGATGTCTGGTAGGACTGATTTTGAAAAATTACTTTGTCACTACGATAAAGTAACAGCTTTGCAAAAATACGTTGCAAAGTATATGAAGTGTCCAGTGAAATTGTTGTAACTTAATGCCTGACGCATTAGTGGTTCGTTCAAATCGACTTCAGAAATTTCGATATAAAATTTAGCTCAATCTGGTTCCAGCTAAAACGGCGGATGACCTTTATATTTAGAAAGGAGTCTTATTAGGCAAACGTAAATTTAATCCGAATTCGTCTAATAGGATTTCGCCTACATCCGCTCCTATAGCTCGACTAGTGAAAAATTTAAATGTTAATCAATAGAGTGACTAACGAAACTGAAAGTAATAAACTACGATAAGAGCCCGCTACGTAAGACTCTCAAAAGTGCTTCGAGCCTCTCTCAGAGAATACCTGAACTAAATTAAATCCTTAATTAAATAAAAAAAATTAAGAAAATTTAACTTTCTATTTTAGCTCTTAAGATATAGATTGCTCCGCTCCTTTTGAAAAAAACTTCATAAAATAAAATAGAGATTTAAAAAATAACTTCTGTTCCTTGCTTTCTCTGACCCTCTCTCTTCTTTTTAATTTTAAAAGACACTTTATATGTATTAAAATGCATTGTAAAATTGTAACATTTTTAGAATGTTGAATACATCATTGCAGAGTGGAAACAGTGATATGCATCTAGGTTGGAGTGCATGTTTGTGCAATATGTAATAACCGTATAAAAAAGGAAAATTGTTTTTGTTAAAAGCAAAAACTATTTTTCGAAAACATAATAAACATTTAGCGTCTGTATCCACATCCATATGCATATGGATACTGAGAATAAAAAAGTATGTAATTGAAAACAAAAAAATATATATATTTTAGGCATGTAGTCACATACATATGCGTAAAATTGTTTATATGATACGATGTAGGAATACTGGCTCATTAAGTTATTATTTATAAAGTTAGTTAGTTAAGTTAATATGTACTTAAGGTTTTAGACTATTTTTAAATAAGATTCTTTCTATAGATTCTAATTTGTTATCAGCAGCTGTTTACATTGAATATTTACATTATTTATGATATAAGCGTATCATAGCGTACAATATCGAAGTATCTAAACACTTTTATTTTATTATTCTACAACAACTTTGTAAGCTTTATTTACGTTACGTAAAATATAAAAAGCTTTTTCAAATTATATTGAACGGAATGAATATGTAAATTACATGGTGTACTGTGTAACAATATGCATGTAGTTTACATAATAAATACATACACTTGTGGACACACAATTAAGTCACCTTTGCAACATTTTTCATTAAGAAAAGTGGAAACAAAAACAACTTATATTTATTAATTTCATATGCTTTATAATTAATTAACAACAAAAACTTAAATAGTTTTTCACTGTAAAAAATGTTTTGGTACTTAGTTGATATCAGACTTAAAATTTAAGTGGACACATAATTAAGTCACCTGAAAAAAAATATTGAAAATTTAATTTAATTGCTTTATTTTTCAACCAAACTATTTGGAACCTTTAATATTTTGTGGGGAACCCTTTTTGGCGTATTATTTCAGTACATCTTTGTGGCATTGAGTTGATTAAGTTGCGACACTGCTCAGGACTAATGTTATCCCATTCTGCCTGGAAAAGCTGCCAAAGTGCTTTTTGATGCCGGGTTTTTTGGCCATATTCGGAGCCATATCTCTACGTCAGAGCCCATTCAGCAAACAAACGTTGTTGTCTATGGTCTAACCCGGTGACTGACAAAACACACTGAACAAAATTTGAAAAGTAATTTGACAGCTGCGGCTTTATCAAGTCGTTATTAGCTGTCGAAGTTCGAATGTTCCTGTTGTAAAACCCTATAAAACAATCAGAATACTAATGCCTCTACTAATGGAAACTGGAATTCTGTTGATCTTTAATAATTAATGTGATTCCTGACGGGCATAATTAGTACGCACCGTACTTAAAAGCTGTCAATATGGGAAAGAGAAATAATCAAAACAAGTCCTTTTGCTTGACTGGTCCACACCACAGCAGTCTGGATTTAGGCACTTTGGTACATGCTCCTTGCATGATTTGGACTAATATATCAGCTATAATTCGCTGACATTTGAGATCAATTTCATCAGGAGTACCGTATGTATCTCGCGAAAATCATGCAGTGTTTGCATTCGGATTTGGGGGAGATTTTTGATGGAATATTCAATAGATTTAATAGTTTTACGGAACCCCATAAGCTGGATCTATGTCAGCTCTCAATTTTTTGTACTAAAACGTTATTTTTGAGATATTTTTTCACTTGGAGTGTATTTTTCAGAAAATCATGATAAGAAATATCACCTTTTCGTATAAGATCATGAAGTGGAACAACCGAATGTTGACACTTTTGGTTAACGACAATTATCTTTCAATATTCGAAAGGAGCTTGAAGCTCTTTGTCATTTCTCGTACATGGATTTACAGAAACTTTTTTGCTACTGTAGACGACATAATATTTCGGCACGAAAGAGAAATACATAGGACTTCTTTAGGAAGATAAAAAAAAATTGTAACTAAAAATTTAATGAAAAGAAAAATTTTTAAAAACAAAACAAAAGAAATCAATTTGAAAATAATTTATTGTTAGTCATTCCAATGATTTCATTATTTTAAAGCTCTGATAATGTAATTACACTTCAGTTTCTTAATAATACGAATGAAACTGGTTAGAAACACATCAATGAACATTTAATTTAAGAGTGTTTTAAATGAAATGGAACGAGCATGACAACGACACTAATGATGGCAATAAGGAAAGAGTTTTTGAAATTAATAAAACGACGCCTCCGCATTAAATAACAACAAAGACAACAGCGATCGTCTTAACAACATACAAATTTTTCTTGTATTTATTATGTCTCCTGCTTTCCCTTCTCTTCCAAAACTCTTCAATGTTTCTTTGAACACATTACGATGGCATAAAAAAGCGTGACAAGATATACGAATTATGAGAATATCTTTTAAAAATTCCATGGATATTATTTTACTAAGCAGAGGATATTAATAATGAAAATAATGGAATGTAAAGGGAGTAAGGGAAATGAAAAAGAGGAGAAGGCATAATAAAATTTCTTAAGGAAATCATAAAAGAAAAGAACAGGAATCGGGCAGTTAAAATTATTAACGTGTAGCATACGAAAAAAAAACCGTTTGACTTTGGACCTGAAATTTTTTTGTGTTAACCATAGTGTGTGATATTCTCATTTTCGAAAAGAACTACAATTAGTTCCGAATATTACGTAAATAATCGGTGACACTCAAAAATATCCAGTAAACTGATGTTTTAAAATACAGATAGCACGACAGTGAATACCTGGAAATTCACAGTGAGTTCGTTGCGATTACGAAATGGTTGGTAGACAGATTTTCGTCTAAACTTACATGTAGTAGGGCTAAGTCCTAGAATCTTATTAGATTCGAAAGGACTATAAGGTATTAACTGATGATCGGTTTTGCCCTCTTTCTGGCCGTCGAACTGTTCTCTCCACCCTTTACCATTATTTTTATCACATCCAGGTGGTTGACTAATGGCAGACACTTTACAGCAAACGATTATTTACTTCCCACATTCCCCACAAATTATAAACCAACGATTACGGCTGTTCAGTTATCCGTCTGGCGCCTATAGTGGATTATGTCCACAAAGATCTTGGGAGCAGACCGTTGCTTACATGAACCTGTACATCAAACGGCAAAAAACCTGATATTATTTCAAAAAGTTAGTTTTAAATTTGTAGTATTTGGACAGAATCTGTGGTGACCCCACATTTCCAATTTTAAATAAAAATGGAATTTTTTTATTGAATCCATGCAAACCATTTCAACTGTTTCAAAAGCAGTTGGTCACCTCTAAAAATTCTATTAAATTTTTTTTTTCTTATTTGGAAAGCTGTAAATCTTTGATAAATATTTTTGTTGGTTCAATTATCTTTCCTTTTAATACTTTGAATAAAAGGATCCTTAAATAAAAATGAAAACAAAGTGAAAGTTTAACACGTCCTTACAAAAATCTCAAAAAGAGAACAAGAAAATCAATGCCATGGTAGCGAAACCTTTGCTTATTAACACTTTACGACAGATAAAGAGGATAGAAGAGACCAGGGCCTCTGTTGCATACATAACAACAAATTAATAGCTACGATTTTTTGTTGTTCTTATTTTCTCTTTTTAAAACACATTTATTTTCGTGAGTGTAAATGGCAACTACAACAACAATAACAATATTCATGATAAAAAAAAATAAGGAAACATTTTTAACATCTGCCCTGCTTTTGAAAGCACCTTAAAATTTATGTGTATTGCTGCGACGTTTCTTATCCTTATGAAGTCAATATTGGATTGTACGAGTATGTATGCCTCATATAAGCATCTTATTCTTTTGCTCGTTTTCCCCCTGTGTGCTTATGGTATTCTTTTGGTATCATTTGCTCGTTTCTCTTCCTCCTTTTCTTTTCCTTTATTTTGATGTAAATTCACAACAAATTGCTATATTGCTATTGATCTTGTGCTGTGATAGTTGTGGGTCAAGGAGCCAAGTATACATGGGTGTAGGTGTGCAAGTGAGGCATTTTGTAGCATTTAATTTGTGTGGTCTCTGCACTTATGCAACATCAGCTAAATCAACATCAACAAGGGGAGTAACAACACTGGTTAAACGGCATGCAAGTTATTCCCTAACCTGGCATCATATTGTTTTACGCAAAGCGAATCGTTTTCTGGATTTTTTTTAGGAATTCATTATATTTTCTTATAACCGTTCTAACATTTTTATTATCTCTCTGTCTGTCAAAAGAATCAAAGTTATTTAAGAAATCTTATTTCGAAGAAACGCTTTTTTCCTCACTGTTTTTAGAATCTAATGAAAACAAAAGTAACCAGAAGAGCCATTGCGTGGGTTATACAGCTCGAAATTTAAAAACTTCCCATCCATTGGCCATCTATGTTATAAAAAGAATACATAATTGATTTATGATGTCGGTTTCGGACACTAGATTCGCTATATGGGAATGACGTAAGTCTTGTTTGCTGCCACGCATTTAAATAAAACAATAAAAATTAGCTTTTTGAAAACGACAGTACTTTTTATAGATCTCTGTATACATACATAGGCACATACAACCCTTCAGTCGGGATTACGACTTAGCTTCCACACCAGTTATGTTGCGGGTGTTTATTTTATACATGAGTAGCGGGACGTGCAGTTTAAATTCGACTCCGAACGAGAGTTTTTTGAGAAACTTTTTAATGGTGACGTGGACTCACGTCTAATAAGCCAACACAGTGCCTACTAGACTATCTACTAGACTACTCTGTATAGAAATATTTAATACAAACATATTAAATACACTGTACGTATGTACACTCTTTGATCTGATATTCCATGTCAAATAATTTATTTTTTTATTTTTTTCTGTTTAATTTTATTTTTTTGTTTTAATCTTATTGTTATCTTTCATGCAGTATTAACAGGTTTTTATTTAATTACTGATTTATTTTTACCGCCATAAACACACAAAAGTACAAAACAACGGAAACAAGCGCCACAAAATTAATAACAATTTACGGTTTTCATATCAGAAATAGTCGTGCACAATCACAAGCCATTATAAATAAAGCGGGCAAAAGAATTCAAAATTAATATTATCCTGGGAATAATATCATTGTGGATAATATAAACATACGACGTCAGAATATTGTATCCAAAATACAACACAATAAATAAATAAATAAAATAAATAAAAATATTTGCAACATAATTCAGCAAAATTAAAAATACAGTGTTGGAAAAAATAATAGAAACGATTACTAGTTCATCATTAAAATGTTGTATACTTTTTCGTTATAAACTTTAATAGTTGAAAATTACTGTCAAATTCTTGCTAATGTAACGGGATTTTATTATTTTTGCTTTCTTTATTGCTTTCTTCTCTTTTAATTTATTAGTTTTCAGGAAAAATTATGAAAATACGTAATTTAGCTGGAAAAATTAATAGAAACGTTTTTCTAATACCGTGTTTAAATTTAAAATAAATAAACTTTTTACATGAAATATTTAGAAGTGGTAAAAATTGAGTTAAAATAACTTTTTTTTGACCATTTGTAAAATTTTCGGGTTGAGTGTGTGTTTTAAATCTTTCGAAAATTGGGTCGAGGTGTTTATACCACTGATGCTGAAAGAAATGTTATCCTTAAGTTAAAATCTGATGGCTTATCACTTGGAAAAATAGCCCACATAATGAAGTGTTCTAAACATAAAGTATTTAAATGATTCACTATACAAAATATATTGAAACGAGAGGAAAACGTCCACGCGTTTTGTTCAAATTTTAGTACGTCATTCCAAAAAAAATTTTTTTGAGTCCTTTAATGGGCTTACAAATATACTAGATGCTCCAGTAACAAGCAGTACTATAAGAAATAGGGTCGAAGTCCAAGGTCAGTACCTCTTTTAAGGAAAACAAAAATATACAAAAAACGTTACAATTTGCCAGATAACACCAAAGTCGGAAAAATTGGAACAAAGTGCTCCATCAGACGGAAAATGTTTTGTACGTCGCCCTGCCAATAAAGAGTTTGATCCAAAATGCACAAAAAGGACAGTCAAACAGGGTTGCGGGTCCCTATGGATATGGGGGTGTTTTGAACGTTTTTTGATGCGTTTCTATTATTTTTTCCAACACTGTATATTCCATCGCTTAAGGCCATCATATGAATACGAAAAAAAATATTATTTTTCTGTTAAAATTAAAACTTTACAAAACTTTCATTACAGAGTTAGTTAAAGTTTTCGTCGGTTTGGTGCAAATTCATGGCATTAAACTTATTTGGCTTAAAATAAAATCTACATGAATGCAAAAACAAAACAAAAAAATGTAATTATTATGAACACAATTATCAAAATTAATTCCAATTCAGGAAAAGTCAAGAATGGAAAAATGGGAAAAGTGAAGAGAATATTGAGCAACGAAAAGGGCTTTTCTTTAAAGTGAAGGTATTTTCAAATCTTTTGTACTTTCATATGACGTAAGGAAATTGTACAATGCACATCCTAATAGCGAATCTGAAGTGTATATTATAAAAGTTAAATTATATCTCCTTAAGAAACCTTTAAATATACTTTGGTTCAATGGTAGTAGTGCAGTATATAAGTGCGTGTGTGATGAAAACAAGCTACCGGGTGATTACACAACTCTTTGTATCCTGATCCAGCCAGAAGATGCCAGATCCAGATCTACGTCACATCATACAGTACAGACTAAATTTTTTGTGATCTACAATCAACCAAAGCCCATACTCTTATTTTACCTCCTATTAGGTAGTAAAGAAGACATTATTCACATGATTCTTAACAGACGAAGCAACACTTCTTCTTCATAATTATTTTAATTACCTGGCAATGTAATTGGTAAATTGGTTACGTGTTCGCTTTACAAATTTAATTCAATCAAATTTTCAATAAATTTCTGCATTAAAATGCAGTTCCATGTCGTTTTATTGCATTTGGCTCCGTCCACCTTTTTTAATTTCATTGTTAAACAACATAATTAAGATTAATTTTATCATGTTTTTTTATTGTTGTTATTGTAGTTAGTTGTTGTAGTTGGTATTGTTATTGCTGTTTATATTTTACAATAACATTTCAGTTATTGTTTGGTTATAAATATTTCATAATTGAATTCGATGGATTGCCATTTTTATTGTTACAGCGCATTTGGCTCGAGGGTAATAAGATCCAAACGAGAAGATACCTTTTTTGTGTGGCGGAATAAAACTCAAAACTATCGTTTAAAATGAAAATAAATACACAAGAAGAAAAAATTAAATGAAATAAAAATAAAATAATAATCGTGTGCATTCATTAACTGAATGAGTATTAGTCGTGTCTTCATCAGCCATTCCAGCAGCAGCAAAACTTTGCTTGTTCATCATTATCGTTCATGAAGACGAGAGAAAAAAAGAACTTGCCATTATTAAAACCGCAAATTATTTAATTTATTAGCACAGAATTTTATTTTCCTTTAGATTTGTTTTGAGGCATGGATATCATTGCATTCATTATGACAAGAAAATATATTGCTTTAGTGTTTGGTGATGATGACATTGAAGATATCATCTTCAATTCCATTGGATAGCACTGCACTTCTCTTCTGCAACTGCTGCGGCACTAAAGTGTTCAACAGTACAAATGAGTGAATGAATGAGAGCATAAGAGTACGTGCTGAACTTTTGCATTATAGAAAGGCATACAGCTGCCAGTATGATTGCATATTTATCTTTAAGGCTGTCCAAAATGTCTGTTCTAGTCTGTGTTGTGCTGCTACTCCTGCTGCTAAGCTATCCATCTATCCATTCTAGAATTCTCAGTATCAAGTTTTAGTCCCGGCCTCATCCCCTGCCACGTATTTAACGAAATAAACTAAGAATAAACAAAAAATCCTTCGTTTTTCGCAAAATTTTGTAATAAAGACTAAACAAACCGCCAGTAATTCGTTATTCTAGACGCAAAAACGACGAACAAACAAAACACAAATCAAACTGGCCAAAAACCATAAGAATGAAACCAATGCCGAACAACATGTTTAACATGACATTTTACTTCTGACGCGCAAGCGTGCATGTTTTTATTACAACTAAGGAGAACTGTCAGCCATACACCAGCCATAATGATATGAGAAAAAGAGGGAATTTGCATTCACAACAGCTACAACTCAAGGTCAAAAATAACTGTGAGTCTGGCAGCAAGAATTTCAAAATTAATTGACAATGAAATGAAATCCAAATGAACATCAACACACAAATGAAACGGCAGAAATAAAACTGAAGCAATTATAATTTTGTTCCCCTACACATACTATGTCTACAATTCAAATCAGCTTTGGGTCAGGTGCTACTTTTTTGTGGAAAGCCAACGTAAACAAAAATAGTTTCCCCTTGGCGATGCTGGCCAGTTGAATCAAACTTTACTGGTGAATAAATACTGACCACCATTGGCAATAATTCACACTGTTTGTGATTTTTAGTTTTTCTCCTGCTCTGTTCGATTTTTATCAGGATATTTTATTTTCATTCATTTGTTGTCAAAGAGTCAAAGTCAATACACAAATGGTCACCCCTCATGTGATACACACGATTTATTACAGCAATAATAGCAAAAACAAGAGTGATATAAAAAGAGTAGAATGGTGTTATTTAATAAATATTGAGTGATATAAGAAGTACGCTCTATGTTTGGAAAGGGATGCTCAACGAAAAGGAAGATAATGAGAGTCAAAGTTTTTTCTCAAACCAAATGGAGTTGGAGCATACTTATTCAAAATGAAGTTTATCTCGTGCCTACCATGTAAATCCTGTAACGATGAGAATGAATCATCGGAGCACGTCCTTGGAACCTGTGAGGCATTAATGCATGCCGAAAGGAAATATCAGGAGACCTGAGTCATTTGTATAGTGCTTTAAACTGTTCTTCATTGATAGCGTTATGAAGCTACTTAGGGAAGGTCAGAAGGTTATACAAAATAAGGGGAAATCTGTAGTTGATTTCAACTGAATGACGATGGAGACGGTTCAATAGCTAAAATTTCAAAAAACTTACTGTAAAGAAAACAAACAAGCAGTGACTTTCTACACCATCCAATACGTTTTATGTGCCGTGCTTGCACACATACACGTGTATATGTCTTTTAATTTTCTGCTTACACGATATTGAAGCAAATAAATATCGTTCTCTGGGCTGCAATAGGAAGCAACACAACAGAAAAACGAAAATATTTTAAAACGGATTACAAACGGATCAGAGCTGTGTGTGTACAAGAAATTTATAAAAATTACACAATAAATACATAAAACAACAATAACAGCGACAATAACAATGGCAACAACAACCAATAAACACCACCGAGAGCATAGCCTTGAGCAATGTCGTGGATAGAGACGCAAAAGGACTGAAAAGGATAACGATTTGTGGTAGTCTGTTTTTGTTTTTGAAAAAATCGTATTCAGAATAGTTGGCATTGAAGATGAAATGGATTTTAAGCTACGATTAAAACTAGTCAGGCAAACAGGCAGTTATGGCCGAATAAATAACTGGTGCTAAATAAAATACAGTGCTTTGCAAAAAAGTCGCCTTATTTGCACTTTCTACGCTACCTGTAAACAATTTTTAAAATTTTCACTTACAACATTCTTCACGTCACAACGAGCCACTATGTGTACTTAAAGTTACCACTTCAAATATTCCACACTTTTATTGTGGATGGAGTGGGGAATATTGCTCCACTGCCAATTGACCCACGATAGATAGGAAGCGCGCCAACCTACTACTCAAGGTTGATCGCAGTGCCACGCGGACTTTAGCCGCGGTTGTGGGTCTGTTGAAGAGGAGAAAACTGTTATTCATTATCTTGGTCAATGCTCATCCCTTGCGAGGTGCAGATTTAGAGATTTGACTCTCCATTCCTTGTCAGCTTAACTGAGTTTTCATCCATTGACTTCAAAGACATAGCTTCGTTTATTAAATTCAGACTGGTTTCCAGCATAGAGTAGACGTGCTTTTAATCTCTCGCACCTGCGCTAAGTTTGGGGGAATTCGGTCAGGCGTTTACCTGTGGCGCCAAAAGGCCGCTATGCGTGCTCTAGTTTGCTTTGGCAATCAAAGCTACTACTTCGACATAATCTAACTTATTGCAGATGGACCGAGTGAGGTGAATCTGTGATATTTTCATTTCAGAAAAACATTAAGTAAACCACGCTTGGATTCAGCGTTTATTCACAGCACTTCAACTTATCCTTCAGAATTTTTACGGCCTATTTTTCAAGAATATTTACCAATATTTTCAAATATTTTTTCTAATTTTTAACTTCGAGCGACAAATTAACGAATTGTCGTTAACGAAAATATAGGCTTAAGTGTAATTTCTCAAACGCTTGTATCATAAAGCAATCGATCTGGGAACTTCAACTGTAATCCAGTGGCAAAAGACCGGGTATATTTTTCTACAACAGAGTGATCCATTATGCCATCCTGAAGATTTTTTGGGAAGAAAAGAGAATAATAATATTCGTATCATTACTTAATATGTCACGATGTTTAAATATTTGACAAAATATGCAAATAAGTGGGAAATTGTGCTCTAAAAACACAAGGCATTTCATATAAAATATGCTGTTGTGGGTATTGAATTTTTTGTTTTTTAATTTTAATCTGTTAATTAAAAAAAAAGCTTTTTCTACGTATTCACCGCTTGTACATTATCAATTTAAAAATAAAAACTGATCAGTAACCATAACTACAGAGTTATATTTTTCATTTTTTACAATTTTTATTACAAATTATTGTTAATTTTCATATATTTTCATAAATTCGTAGGAGAAAAATTATTGCATTTTATGGTGGATAAAAAATTAATTGTAAATATTTTTATGTATGTTTTAATAGTCATTCATTATTTTTAGCATTTAAGCGTATTAATTAAATTTATTTTAATTACTGCGGTTATTATTATTATTTTTTTGTTATATATATAATATATATATATTTCGTTGGCAATGGTGGTTCATTACCGGCTATAGAAATCATCAGAGTGTAGTCTTATAGGTTCTAGGAAATGAAAACATTACAGACGTTGTATCCTTTTAGAAGTGAAACGCAAACAATATTTAATGGAATATGGCAGTAGTTAACGAAAACTGTGGGCAGCAGATGAAGTCCGCAAAGCCATACAAAAAAGAGAAAGTAAAAGAGATTATGAAAAAACAACTAGGGGACTCAACTCGGTACGTATTGATATCATATTATTAAAGGAAGGAAAGAGGGCGGAGCATTGTGTCCAAATTGAATAATTTTTTACCATACCATTCTGTTAACATCATGCATTTTTTCACCTCTGATACGAAATATAATTAATTTGAAATATTAATAGAGACCATATGATACAAACTACCAACTTCTATCATCAACTTCTGTATCACAGTCATATTCGTAAAGGTTGCAACGGTCAGTGATAATTTTCATATTGTGCCGCAATCATCAGCACAAAAATAATGTGTGCTTGTTTACCCTCTGCAAACTGTGTTAATGCAACAATTTGTTGAGCAAATCATCAAGCTGTTAACGACGATTATTTTAAATCAAAACAAAATTAATCAAGAAACAGTATGCTAATGAAAATTGAAATTTCTTTCAGGCGTAAAGACAAAAACAATTGAAATATTTGTGATTTCGTTTTCATTTCTTGCATCTCAACAACTCCCTCATTCCACACCTCTACGTAGTTAAATAAGCAACAGAAATGCATCCAGGAAATAAAAGCAGAAAAAGTGAAGACATAATTGCTGCAGCAGATGAGAAAATAATTTTGTAAAATCATAAGAAAAGAAGCAGTCAGAAAAAAAGGGAAAAATATTAAGAAATTAATTTGCAAACGAACAGCATAATTCCCAGGTTGAATGCAAATCAAGCACTTGCAATTGGATACACAGTCAACTGCACAAAAGGGAAGATAATGAGAAACAATTGCATTAAATACTGCAGAATGCAATTCAGTATGAAAAATTTAAATGAAAATCACTATAGCCAACTTTTTTCCAAAAAATATCGCTAAAGTCGACTAAAAAATAGCTAGAAAATAGCTAAATTTTAAAAAAATTTAAAAATTTAGCGATAAATCGCCAAAACAATAAATTTGAAAAAGTTTCTAAGAAAATTTACTTAAAACATAGCTAATTTTTTGGGAATTTTTTTTTTATCATGTAAAAAAGGCAACGATTTATCGCTTGATTCTGAAAAAATACTCGCAATAAATTTAAATTCAATTTTTTTTTAATTATATACATATATTTAAAAAATTCTGGAAACATATACACTGAGCGCCAAAAGTGAGTAAACACCACTGAAATAATTCATAAAATATTTATAGTCGAATAAATTTCCAAAAATAAAAACGTGTATTTATTACTTATAAAATGTTAAAACAAAAACAACAATTCATGATAAAGGAACCTTTTTATACTTAAGGACAAAACTGTTTTATACTTAAAAACAAAAGTGTTGACTCACTTATGGCGCGCACTGTATGTATATACATAGTAATAACATTTAAAAACTAAATTAATTGAATATTGTAAGCCAATCTTCAGCATTTGTACTTTCATACGTGTAATTTTTTCCGATTTTGTGTAACACTAATTTCGGGACCTCATAATTGTAGCAACAAAAAATCGCTAGATTTATAGCTAATAGCTAAATCATATTTTTTCCCGCAAATTGGATTTCAAAATCGCTAGATTTGACGAGAAAATAGCTAAATTGGCAACAGTGATGAAAATAGCAAGAAAGAGTTGCCAGATTGCATATTAAAAAATAAATTCAAATTATTTAAAAGGAGAATTGAGTAACATACATAAGGGTTAAATGTAGTAGAAAAAGATGGATCAACTAAATAAGAAAAATAGGATCACCTTTATCTGGTTCCCAAGTCATGTGATAATACCAGGCAATGAACTCACCACCAAATGTGTGTCCAAAAAAAGGTATACTTGGGGAAAGAAACATCAGAGAGAAGAGAAGACTGTTCTCAATCCAAACGAATTTTAAGGCAATCTAAACTTATGCTGTGTATTGGTAATGATAAGAGCATTTAGACTTGCAGTACAAAATCCAGAAACATTCTTGGAAGAGCGACTGCATCATGCATTTGATAGCAGTTTGGGTGTTAATCTCGGAAACACAGAGTTGGAACTCTTCACTTGAAAAAAAATTAATTTTCGCCTTTTTGTCAATCAAAACTGCATTACAAGGAATTGGAACTAAAGCATGAGGTGCATTTTTTTTTCTGTTTTTTCTGTTTTATTCTGGATAGAATGCTGACTTGAATCTGATATGATATGATATAAACTTAATATTCACAGCTTCAGCACTGCATCTTAACACTGGAGATAATTGTATATCCTCCCTTCTACATGATCTCTATTGTAGTGGCTTGGCGGCTAATATTAGTGTCTCCGGTCGAATAGGTAGTGATTTGGATCAAATATTGATCACGCAAGGATTCTGAAACAATTTGGAATAATCGAGAACAGAGATTACATGATACCGTGATACGACTGAACAATGTAATTCAGGACATATTCACACGATTAATGAAATACAAAATTAAATGATTTCAGTGACATTATTGTCTTTGAAGATGTTCTAGAATCGTTTAAGAAGTTCACAAAGCACTGCAAGCAGCAGAAGAAAGCCGTAAAGTAGCCACATATGCCGACCAATTGAAAAACTGTTGAGTAAGAGCAACTCAGCGTGTTCTATGAAATTTACTGCCGACAAGAGGTTAGATACTGCTTCTTCCGTTCGTTATAAAATACAATCGCTTTCAGGCCGTTGGTGGAAAGATGCACGAATGCAACCAGTCATGCCTTCAGTGTAATCATCCCGATTTTTAGTGCAATTCCAGGAAGTCGTGAATCCCTGTTATTGGCAATTCCAGAGCAGATACCTAGTGCCTCTACATCAGTTATTTTAAGATACTGGATTTATATATATTTAATTTAAAAAATTAAGAGGCTTAAATCCCTTAAACTCTCTGACTAGGAAGATATCTAACCCTTGATAGAGGGTAATGTCAACATCCTTGGAAGGTCAGACAATTTTAACTTAACGAGATAAATTCTTCTCCTCTTAATGTCATTCATGATCACAACCATAAGATTCTAAAACCTACTGCAATAAACCAATCATCTGCGTAGCTGGAAAAGCAATGGAGACAATAGGAAAATAGAGGGGGCACAGAGCAGAGCATTAATTACACAAGTATTCTGAAAATTTACCCCCGGGTATTGGTCATGCCGTTAAATTTAGTGGATATTTTGTTAGAAAAGAAAAGGAGAGTATGATTAAGAAGAGTTGAAAATTATCAAACTTGAATGAAAGAGAACAGAGTTGCAGTAAAATAGCTTGTTTTCTTAATTAAATGGCACCCCTATTACAAACAATTGGTTCCAGATGGACTTCTTCTGCTCCCGTGTCATTAACGTTCAACTTTAAAATTGAATGCAAACTGTTTTCGTTGTTGTCTCCTTTTGAATATTTTTCGTCTTTCTTATCAATTTTAACTGTGAATAATGGCTTCACTAAATTATTATTGCTGCTGTTGCTGTTGTTATTGTTACATCAACTACTGAAGACAAGAAACAAATTAAAAATGATTTAAACTACAAACATGTGCAAAGAAACAAGATTTCCAATTTTGTAAATCAAATAATTATGATGCTTTATAGAAACGTTTACTGCAACTACAGCAACCTACTGCTACTGCTACTGCTGCTGCGAGTAGTGCTGTTGTAACTGCTGCTCCTCATGACAGTGATGTTAACCCAGATTGTGACATTCTCATAATAAAGTAGTCTGCAGTTAAGGAAGTCTCAGTTGCACTAAATATGCCGCCAAGATGACAGTGAGGCAGATAATAGCAATACTAGGAATAGGAGACTATTATTGGTTCAGTATGACTTTTTCTGTTTTTCCTTTCTTTTTTAATTAAAAAGTTAACGATTTTAGTAATGACATGGTATTTGAGGAACAATATTTCATATACGAGGGTTGTTTGAATTTTATAAACCAAGCAAATTGTTTACTTATTAACTGGCCATTACAACGCTTTAGTAAGAATTACGACTGAGCCTTTCGCACCATTCATGTTGTATGAGGGGCGAGACCTACAGCTTAACGTTGACTCCGAACGACAGAAACTTTAAGCAAACTGCTGAGAGCAAATCACCGAAGAAATATTTTTTGAAATTTTGGATTGTTCGAGATGTCCGGGCTAGAATTTGAACCACGTGCTCTGGCATTATAAACCAACAAACTATTTAGCAGACTACAGCTTGTACAGACTTGTGCTTAATCCGGCAAATGAAAAAGAAGAAAAAAACAAAAAATAAAAAAAATTTCCTAACTCATAATTATCCGGCATTATTATAATTATCTGATTCGCAAAAAAGTGTCCTGTTTGTAAATAATTGATGACTGTTCCAATAAATTGCTCGGGTGTATTTCGATGCAAGGATGAGCCACCTTTCTGCTGAATTAATTAACTTTTTTAATATCCAAGGAAACAAAGCGATAACATGTACTACTTTAGTTTTATTTCATCGGTTTTCTGCCCATATTTGTAACGTAGCTTTTCGAAAGCTCTACAGTTAGGTTAGGTTAGGTTAGAGGACGTGTATTTGTCAATTAAGACAAGTACAGTACCCGGAGGTCGAATTGACCCATTGTACAACGTCCTAGTTTCTCACACCACTTATGTTGTGTGTGTTAATTTTATACATGAGTGGTAGGACCTACAGTTTAAAGTCGACTTCGAACGACAGATTTTTATTTATTGAGAAACTTTTCATGGCAATTTTTATTTACTCTCAGAGTTTTTGCCAGAAATCTACTGAGAGGAAGTCGCAGAAAAAATACTTTTTGTATTTTGTCTTTGATGCCTGGCCTGGGGCTCGAACCCAGGCTTTTGCGTCTAATAAGCCAACACACTACCTACTAGACTACGGCGACTTCAAGCTCTACAGTTAGTATGGGATCCCTACGCCTCGACCATGGCTTTCAAAAGTCCGTCATCGTATACAGTACTCTCTCAAGATTCTCTAAAAATTTTGCTTATACGATCAATGATCCAAATGGACCGGGATTATTGTCCATTCTTCTGAAATAAAGGTTTAGATAAACAGTCTAATCCTTCACATCGTTAAAATTTTAACACAAAAAATTGCGAATTATCAACCAATTCTTCGGAAGTGAGATCGAATGTGCTAAGCTGCACGAGGTAATACAAAAAACAAACACTTCAGCGAGATTTGGGTTGGCGAACCTTCCCCACTTGCTTTGATTCTTTCGCTACCTGTGATCTCTAGAACCAGTCGATAAGATACAAAATTTAAATTGCTCAAACAGTAATGAACAACAATAACAAACAAATAAAAAATCATTTTTAAAATAGAATCTTCCAACTATGAGTGAAAGAGCAAAGAAAGTTCAGAACTGTAAAGTTATGATTGCTGATGCAAATGTCTTCCCCCAAAAGAAGGTGAAGCACAAATAAACGTTATTTAATGGAATATTTTAAATCTTTAGCCGCCTCTCAATACCCCGTTCTCCTAATTTCTTTTTCATTTCATCACAATCAAATACGAGACTAGTAATCCTTAGCAATGCAACGATTGTTGTTGCAACAATTGCTATTGGAATGCCATCATCGGCGACTGTTTTAAAAACGATCCAAAACCAAAAGGCATTTTATAGAGGGAGAGAGAGAGAGAGAGAATAACGATGGTTATACATACATAATTGGTCATTACAACCCTTCTGTCAGGATTACGACCTAGTTTCTCACACCACTTATGTTGTGTGTGTTAATTTTAAACATGAGTGGCGGGACCTACAGTTTAAAGTCGACTCCGAACGACAGATTTTTGAGAAACTTTTCATGGCAATTTTATTTACTCTCAGAGTTTTTGCCAGAAATCTGCTGAGAGGAAGTCGCCGAAAAAATACTTTTTGTATTTTTTTTTGATATCTGGCCTGGGGCTCGAACCCTGGCTTTTCGTCTAATAAGCCAACACACTACCTACTAGACCACGGATGACTTGACGATTGTTATACAAATGTTAAATGTGTATGACCAAAAACGTTTAAGAAAGTATGTATGCATGCATGTTGTATTTTCAGTAATAACAACAACAATTACAAGAAGTCCTTTAAATAAACAACATTCGAAAGAAATAACCAGAGTCCAATCAAACATCGAAATATACACGATACTTGAAGGATAGCTGGCTAACTCTATGAAAAGATTGAATGTTGATGCATCATCATCATGGTGAGTTAAATGAGAAGGCATTCAGATATATGTATAGATATGTGCAACATTTCTGGCATGGCAAATGCCAGGTTTTTTTATTTTTTTCTTTCTTTCTCTCATCGTTTATTTCTTTATATCCTTCCGTCATTCATTTTATTTACCATTTCTTTGTTGCTTTTATTGCCAGAAGAGCAAGAGGAAGTGAGATCTTTAACTCTTTTTTTATTACTTGTAGCAGCATTGGGTTACCAACTGGCTGGCATTGTCTAGTTTGGCATCAACAACAATAGAATGAAAGTTGAAAATAAACAAACGAAACGAAATAAAGTTTTTTTACTCATGTATATGGATGACTTAACAAGTAACTTTTTATCCACATGATACATGTAGCATTACATATTGCTTGCAACAGGTATGCTCAGTTCACTGGCTGACTGGGACCTGTTGATGCAAAGCAGGAAAACTTCCAACCAGAAAGTTAACTGTAGCTCTTAACCCCTTTCATTTAATTTTTTTAAATACGAAACTTGTAACCTGGAAAATTTAATTTTTCTAGTTTATAAACCTCCGAGTCTATGATTTCAGGCATTGCCTTGTATAAATCAAAGGACAAACATTAGATTCTACCCCCTCTATCTTGTAAACATAATTTCACAAATTTACGGCTGCCAATAAAATTTAATCCGACCCACAGACTCTATGAAAAGTTGTAAGAACCGACCATAATTATTCCAAATAATGAATGGAGCCTTGCTTGAACCAACAACGACAGCTAATTACGCAACTAAGATGGTGTAAATGAATGGTTAAATTGCTCGAGAAATTCATATTCGAATTTTAAAAAATAATAATAAAAGTCTCCCAACTCCTGACTTATCCGCGAAAATAACATCAACAACTAATATAATAGCAAGGCGAACAAGGGTACCTCTTGAGAAACACAATGGCTTTATGATAACATACGCTCAATACAACAACCCCAAATGTCACAGTTACAGTCGACTAAATGCTTAACTAGCTAGCTAAACTTGATGTATGAAGATAAAGAATGAGAAGAGGTTTCTTAAAGCGAACAAAAATGTTCAAAACTTATTTGGAAGACTAGTTATGAAGTACATTTTGAATCAATGGGATGATATCTTACTTAAATTAGGATCCCATAGACCGATTGCAGTCGCCGTAGTCTAGTAGGTAGTGTGTGTGGCATATTAAACGTTAGGCCATGGGTCAAGCCTCAGGTTAGATATCGCCAGCAAAACGAAATTTTAAAATTTATTTCTTCCTCTCAGCAGATTTCCGCGAATTCCTCTCAGCAGATTTCTGGCAAAAACTCAGAAGTAAATAAAATTTACATCAAAAGTTCCTCTAAGAGTTTGTCATCCGGAATCGAATTTAAATTGTAGGTCCCAACAGTCATGTATAAAATTAACACACACACTCCTGACTGAAGTATTGTAATGACCAATTAAAAAAGTGACGGTTAATTACGTATGTATAGAACGATTGTTGTAGCACAGAAACCTAAGCACTACTGCCTTAATAACGCGTCAACTTTTATCACTGTTGGACGCAATGCATTGGATTCTACTTGAGAAATAGTTCCTGACTATTCTAATCACATATTCTTCTATGACTTCTATATGTGCTGGTATTCTGCTACGCCAGAACCTCTACAGTACACCTCTTTGGCGAGAGGTGAACTGATCTCCTTTTGATATGATCATACGTTTGTGATTCTATCTTCTCTGAGCAGTCTGTGGCTCTGGATGGATCATAGGGATATTGAAATTAAATTACGAAAACCTTGCTTGGTTTGCAGGCAAGTATCCTTAAGTATCATGTCACCATGCTTGACTAGCCGTTAATAATATGAGGGTTGTTGATGTATTCGCATATGCAATATTCATCTATGGGATTAATATGTTACTTTTTGTTAGAAATTCCTCTCGTATTTAATACCGTTTTCCTCACACTATTTGCGGAAACTAACTTTAAGGGATATTACAAGACGGTGATGCTGGCTTCTATCTTTCCTTGTGAGCATATTTAACACACGAAAAGTACATTTGCGTTGTGCGTATTAATTGAAATACAAATTTTGTAATTTTCATTTCATTTATAAATGTTTATCACTGTACGTCTGTCTGTTTGTATTTAACAAATGTAATGTAATGAAATGAAAAATAAAAGACACCAAAATTAAGCACAGGAAAAAACACATCACGGAATTGTTGATTCAATTTTTACGCTTATGAATGCGCATTTCAACGCAATGATGCTGCAAATGCAAGACGACAGCATGGCTGGCTGACTGGTTGGTCGGCTATATATCTTGCTTGGTTGACTTCGCATATTTGTGGTACTGCAACCTTTATGGGGGGTTTAGTAAATAATTTTTCAAAGATTTACTTTCAAGCAGACATGTCACCATAGCATGTATATGGTCTCATAACTACGTGTGTGTGTGCGTGCAAGTATAAGTCTGGTGCACATGAAATTTTATTTGAACTTGTGAACTTACATGATGTCTCGTATAGAGCGGAGAATGGATGCATGAATAGTGCACTCGTTTGTTTCGTTTGTTTGTATAAAATGTCGCTGTACACAAACGTTTCCTTGATATTGTCCATCCAGAATCCATCATTCGTTGTCCATTTCGTTTCTTTTTTTTCTGCGTCTGTGCATGCTGATGTCGTTTGTTTGTTGCAATCAACATGATCGTCATCAACTGTTGCATCATCAAGCTAAAGAACGGAGGAAAAAAAATTGCAAAACGTAGTTTCACAAGAAGTTTGTTGCATTTAATTTTCGTGTGTTTGTTTTAATTGTTGTTTCTTATTTTGCCGTTTGAAGATTGTTTATACGATTGATTGTTCGTTTCGTTACTTGTTCTGTTATCGTGGTCAATTATGTTTTATTTTTCATTTCGCAGTTTTTTACTCCCAGCTTCATCAGAAACTTTGAAAACATTTTCATTTAGCATTCTTTCACACTAGGATTTATCTTCGTCACATGTGCATGCAAATGCTAAAAATATGGGCGATTTTACATACAAGGATTAAAAATTTTAAACAGTAACTGTGTTCATATAAAATTTGTGAAATCATAAAAGTAGTGAAGCAAGCACTCTACTCATCAAAAATAAGAAAACTGAAGTTAAAATTGTTTCCCGGTAAGCAAATAGTGAAGGGCCAAAAATTGAGAACAGTAACCTAGTTTTCTATTACACTAAGTGCCTTTTGTTACGTGTACTTCAGTGATTTAAAATAATATGGGAGTAGGATCACTTTAATTTAATTTGATCACTGGCCACAAGTCACTCGTAGCTACTAGCTGCAGCAATTCTAGCGAAGAACATCGAAAATTTGAATACGAACCTACGTGACTTTGCAGAACATTAGCTGCCGCATATCAAATTAACAAACAAAATTTCACACAATGTTAAATACTGATGGAAAGTGGTTGAGTAAGCCTGGTTCCGGCTACGTTCAAGGCAAAGAAAAAAGTTTAGAAATTTAGAAAATCATAAGGCTTTAATCCCCTGTAAATAATCCATTTAGAAAGCCTCAGGAGCTGTAGTGTCGAGGAAGGAAAACATCAACAGTGAATATATAGGAATGTCAGGCAGAGCCATCTAGTCAAAACTAGAAATCAGTCGTCAAAAACTTCTCACCACTACATCCAATACATACCTACAAGAGACTCTGCTTCTATGCAAAGACAGGTAACAGCGCTATTATTTTATCACCTGCCGCAGTAGGTCATATCTGATTGCCTAGAAACACTTTGGAAATGAAAGTAAAACATATTAGCAAAATAATTAAAAAGTCAGGGGGATACAGAAAGGACAAGCATATGCTCTTCAAAAAAATTAAAATGAAAAATGAAATGAAAAAATGAACGCAATTATCTGACAATTATCTGGGCACATAGAACAGAGCTCACATGGAGTTGGACATGATACAACAACTAGCGTGTGTTGGACTAACAGAGTAATGAGAACCTGTTCTACAGAGACACTGAAAGCTCTGTTGGATAAATGAAGAACATCAAGACGTGAAACGGGATTCGATATCGGATGAATTTTGTTAATGAATAGATCGTACAGCTATACGAACGGAGTAGGCAAAAAGCAAATAACTCACTCGAAAACTTGCTACGGTGCGTGCTGACCGCGAAAAATAGTTTTGAAGGCGCTGTGGAATAGACGAAAGAAAATGTAAATATTGGAACATCCGAAAGCATTTGTTTAGCCATTACATAACATGAGTAGTATCACGATGCTTCAAGCAATTGATGGGCAATAGCCTAACTGCTTAAAACTGTGACAACTTCTCTGTACATTCCAACTTTCTCGCCGGTGGTTAGTTTGGTGACAGGTGTAAATTTGGATCTCTCATATAGGGAGTCCACTTTTTGCCTTTTTGATCAATCTTAAAAAGTTCCACTTTTTCATTATTGGTGTTTTGTAAATTTCCTCAAAAATTGTATTTTTAATTCACGTAACCTTTCCTTGTGAATGACTCCATGCAGTTATGTGAGTATAAGCGTATTTAGTTTTTTGTTGTTATTTTTTTAAGTTCTTAACCGAAAATGTGGTATGATGAATATTTATTTACATGAAAAATGCAATTCAAATCTCAGCAAGAGAAATCAGAGGAACAAATTAAGAAAACCAACCAAAATTTTTGCCATAAAACTTGTACTAAAAACTTATGCTACATCGTTATTGAATAGAAGCCACAAACGAAAATAAATTGCGCACAGATACAAATATTGATTATAAATTACACTTAAAAGAAATTATCAGAAACAAAGGTAATAAAAATGCATTTTTTGCATTTTAAAAAGAATGCGATTATTCAGAGTAAATATCGGTTCATTCATTCAGTGCGTTTTTTTATGTAAAAATAAAATAAAATGTGTAGACTTGACTACATCAAAGAGTAAGTTTTTCAAGATACTTCAGATGCTCTTGGATCTCATGTGGATTGGTATCGCCCCTAATTCGCCAATTTTATTTGTTCACATATCCAATCATCCAGAAATAGGTCATGTTTTGTTTAATGAATAATGGGAAAATGAATGGATGGGTTATACTGTTCATGTTGAGGAGTTTTGAATCACAGTCGCGTTTTTTAACACAAAATTACGAGGTTTATGGGTCGATTATATGTGGAAACCACACTTCAGTTGAGTTCCCAGTTGTTGCGGTATTATAGATGGATACCGATAGTAAGGATATTTTTTTAACAGCACAAGTTCGATTGCCTATCAGGCTAATGGTAAATGAAAAAAACGAAGTAAATGTCCTTAACCTAAAAGTTAAGGGCACAAATACCATTGAGATGGTCACAAATTAAATTTTTTAGAGACTGTAATAATTTACAAGAATGATAGCTGTAATCAAAAGATGATGGAAGTGAGAATCATTTAATATAAGCTGTCCTGTTGTCTAAAGTCAACAGATGAATAATATTTGTGGGTTTTAGAAGGAAAAAGTTGTGACATTCTTTTCCTACTACTATACGAGAATAGTTACTACCATATTAACTAAAGAACAGAAATACCTGACGCTAATAAAAAATATTCTGAATAATATTTGCGAAAAGCAACGAATTGAGCCTAGAAGACTTGATCACATGAAAGCCAAAAAAATAGGTAAACTTGGAAATGTAATGCGTGAAAATTAGAATATCTAGATATAAAGAAATCTGCGGTAAATTTTCTGCACCAAGCTATTTCTGCTATTTCTACAAAACCAAGCAAAGTAAGTAAGTAAATACCGCAGAACTTTCTGTTTTAAGCGACAATTGAACCGCATTCATTAATTTCAATCAAATTTAATTTTTTTTTAATTTTTAATAAAATTTAAAGGCAGGCGAGTATTAAATACTGTGGTTTTGTTTTTGCAGAAATAAAGAAAAAGAAATTTAAATTGAGTCGAAAAAATAAATAAAAATTTTTACTCACCCTTGTTTAATATGTTGTTGAAAATGTGTGGATTCAGCAACAAGTTGTTGTTTGTTGGGTATATGTATTTCCAAATTATCAACCAGCAGCAATTGTTGCCAAAAAATATAGACCTGTTGAATACGCGTTTCGTAGAAAAAAATCGGGTCTTTAATATTAACTGGGCCACAAACAAGAGATTGCATTTGATTTATGCCACACACACATCCAGCATTTGCTTGTTAACTGTCATAACTTGCCATGCTATAGCGTTGTGTATGTATATGCGACTGTTTTACAAATTTCAGTTAACATTTTCCTTGGATTACAATAGGGAAGAAGACAACAACAGCACATACAGTCGCTTACAAAAGAAATTTGCAAGCATCAACAATTTATAGACAATTTCCACAATTACACTCAACTGTAGCTGTTGCTGTTCGTTTTGCTGTTACAGGATAGAAGGCAAGACGAGACAAAATTTTTGGGAAAGAAACAATGCCCTTTAAACATGCCATTTCCAAACCAGGAACAAACCAAAAAGAGCGAAAGAGAGAGAGGCAGTTAAGCAATGTAGTGAAAATCCTTGCCAAGGATTTCGTTACCCTTCCTTTCTAGCTTTTCGCCTTAAGTCTGCTTTTTTGCTATTGTATTTTCTTTTGTTGTTATTTTTATTATTGTTGTAAATTTTTAATTTAAATCATCACAAAATTAAAATTTTCTGGCAAATATCTTCCTTTCTTTCGTTCTGGCTTTGCATTTTTTATGCTTCTGCTGCTGTTGGAATTTTCGTGTTGAATATTTAAAATTTTTCTTTGAAATTTTCTTTGTTGGCCACGTTTTTCTTATTCTTGTTCTTCTCTTCTCTTCTTTTTTTATTTAAAATGTTTTTATTTCGTTTTGATTTGTCGTTTTTTTATTGTTTAGAAAAGAAATATTTTTTATTTATTTTTCCTTTAACTGCCTATAAATTATGGCACATTGTTCGCAGTTGGTTGGCTATGATGGCAGTGTTGTGTTCGGTTCGGTGGAGGAAGTGAAATAGAGGAAAAATATTTACTTCCGTTTCAGTTCGGTTTTGTTTCTTGGCTGGCCTTTTTCTGGTGTATGACAACATGGCTAAACTTCCTGAAAGAAAATGTAAAAAAATTAAGAAAAAACAACAACAGAATTATAAACATAATTATGAATATATTGTGCACAGTGGGACAATAAAAGGTAATTATAATTATATTTATATAATTACGTAGTTTGTCACAGTTTACGTTACCAAAGTTTTCTTTATCTACCAATAGGAAGACAGTGTCTTAATCTATCATTGTCTGGAACAAAGTCTATACTGCGAATATATTTGGTTTTTGAATTACGTGTGTAAAAATTGTAGATGGAGATTGGAGATGCAAAAGGATTGAAAATAATAACATTTTATTGTTTTTTATTTTTGTTTTTGCAAAAATTGTATTCAATAGTTTGTATTGAAGATGAAATAGGTTTCAAACTACGACTAAGACTGGATAGGCAAAGGACCAGTTAAGACCGAATAACTAACGGGCTACACTGTTTTGAAAATGACTCGAATTTTTTAAATTTTACAGAATTACACATTTGTCCTATACTTCTTCTACTCTTCTTATATTTGGACGTATAAGGAGATTGTCAAACAATAGGTACTAAACACTGATCCATAGGTACTAAACACTGAAGTCGGTAAATGATTTGAATCGAAAAGTTTCTGGGAGGACTATGTGACTGTTAGAGAGGTTGGTCGTTTTCTCCTGAGTTAATAAAACTACAGTGGTCGCCAACAATTAACCAAGCAAGAATTATCAGTTGACACTAATATATTTCGCCTTATACGTCTGTTAAAAAAGGAGTATTGGCAGTATAAACAATAAAACAAACAAACGACAATTTTAGAAAGACTCTCCATATCTTTCCTAGAAAGTGGGGACAAAATATGATGTTTTACACTTCAAATAATTTCCAATTTCGCCATCGAAGAGCCCAGTCAAAATTTTCTGTAATAATCGTAATCAGTTCACATCAAGTCGAAAAAAATGGAAACGACTTACCAATAATCTCTTACCAGTTGAGAAACGCATTCTACTCGAAAGGTGATGATGGTTATCAAATTCCTTGGATGTCATTAATGTAGCACAAACTATACATGATTTTTTGATTACGCAGCCTTATATCAATGAATCTAAACTTGCGCGTGATTAATTTGTAATACCTCCTTTATCCAGGGTATTTTTTAATCACGTACGCTAAATTACAAAATTTATGGCACTTCAATTAAGTTGCCAGCTGTTGTATTATAGATGGCAATCGATATTAAATATTTTAAAATTTTAATGACAAAAATATATTTTTTTGCCATCCTGATGGTAAATGGAGAGAGAAGCACATCGAATAAGATTCCATTGTAGCTATGGGCCCATATACCATTCAGATGGGAACAAATTGAATTACTTTAGGGACTGTAATGGTTTTAAACAATGGCAGCCAGAAGTGGCTATCATTTAAGTCTGAGCCAGTCATTCAGTCCGAGGCTTGGTGACTACAGTCAACAGACGAGTAATATTTGTGGGTTCTCGAAGGAAAATTTTTCAGCATTATTTTCGATCCACTATACGAGAATGGTAAATATGGTGGAGGACAGATATATCTGACTGTACTAAAAATATCTAGTCTAGCGTTTGCGATGGAAGAATTGAACTCAGTACGACAACTGAAAGACCTAATCACATAAAAGTCAAAAATGTATAAACTTGGACGGCAGTAATGGGAGGATGCTAAGAATACCTACCTAAATAATAACGTCTCAAAATAGAGAATACTGTAGTAAATTTGTCAACCAAGCTGATTCTACCTGTATATTTAGCGCCAAAGGCAAACAAAGTAAGCCAACTATGAAGAACGTTATATTTTAAGCGACAATTGAACGGGATTTTTAAATTTCGTTAATTTTTAATCAAATTTAAAGGCATTTAAGTACCAAATATTGAAGTTTTGTTGCTCGATTTCTTTCCAGAATTAAAGAAAATCAAATTTAATTTTGGGAAAAAAAATTAATAAAAATATTTTACTTACCATTGTTTAATATGTTGTTGAAAATGTGTGGAGACAGAACAAATTGTTGTTTGTTGGGTATATTTCCAAATTATAAACCAGCAGCAATTGTTGTCAAAGAATATTGGCCTGTTGAAAACGCGATTCGAGAAAAAAATTGGTCCTTTAACATTAACTGGGCCACAACCAACAGATGTCCTTTGATTTACGCCACATACTCACATCCAACACCCAGCCAGCATTTTTTGAAAATTTTAATCAAAATCGAGTCTTTTTTGACTCTTCTGCACGATTGAAAAGTAAGAATATGCGCTCATTTTCTGATCATAAAAGACTCATTTGTCGGGAGAAAAGTGTTACTACGGGCGACTCTTCTCAAAAAATCATTTATGAGTCATTTTCTATATTAATTTCGAGTCATTTTCGATGCGTTTTCGAATAGTTTTGTGATCATTTTTGAATCGCTTTCTGATCATTTATTAGTCGTATTTAACTTCGTTTATGCTTCATTTTCGAGTCGTCTTTCAGTCATTGTTTAATCGCAAGCGAGTCTTTTATGAGTAATTTATCAGTATGCTTAGGAGTCCTTTTATTGTCATTTATCAGTCATGTTTGTATTAATCTGGACTCCTTTTTACGTCATTTATGATTATAATTTGAGTCATTTATTAGTCGTATTTCAAAATGTGTTTTTAGCCGACCCCAACGACTAATCAAGGTGGCAAAAAATTAAAATGCAATGCCTAGCCCCCAGGCTAATAAAAGCTTGGGGCTTCATACATGAGGACATACATAATCGGCCATTACAACCCCTCTGTCAGGATTACGGATTAGCTTCTCACACCACTCATGCAATGTTCGTTAATTTTATACGTGAGTGGCATGACCTACAGTTTAACGTCGACTCCGAACGACAGTTTTTTGAGAAACTAAACTGAAAGGAAGTTGGCGACTACCAAAGAAAGAATATTATATTTATATTTAAAAACAAATTGTACTTCATTTCATAGCCATCTTTTTACATTAATGAAAATTTATATAGAGAGGGTGAAAAAAGCATTGTTTAATCATCCATCTGTTCAAAATATGATCATAAATACATACTTATAATCACTTTTCAAACACCTGCATGATGTGTTTTTGATTAATCGTTTTTCAATCTACAGTATAAGTAGAATATAATAATAAATAATGTAAATAATAGTCACATTTTAAACATCTGGATGATTAATTTTCGATTACTATACAATTTTTTATTGTATTTTAAATCGAACTTATTTTACTCATTGGCGCGAATCATTTATGAGTCCTTTTTTAATCGTGTAACTGACTAATAAGTTTTTGATCGCCAAAAGTACTCTAAAAAGACTCAGCAAGGTGATTTTTCAAAAAACAATCTTCCAAATGCTAGCTGGGCATTGTCTGGTAAACTGTTGCATAAACTTGTCACGCAATAGAGTATGTGTATGTATATGTTACTGTGACTGTTTTACAAATTTCATTTAAAATTTTCCTTGGATTTCAATAGCGAAAGAAGACAAGAAAAGCACATACAGTCGCTTACAAAAGTAATTTGCAATCATTAACAATTTGTAGACTATTTCCATACATATATTCAATTGTTGCTGTTGCTGTTCGCATTACTTTTACACAGGATAGAAGGCAAAACGAGACAAGACGTTTGGAAATGTTATAAAACAATGCCCCTTAAATATGTCATTGTCAAAACAGGAAGTAGCGAAAGAGAGAGACACAAAGTTAAGGAGTGTATTGAAAATCCTTGTCTAGGGTTTCGTTTTCCTTCCTGTAGTTATTTCTTCTTCTGTCTGGTAGAGGATAACTATTGTATGTCGTTTTTGTTGTTATTATTGTTATAAATTTTTAATTTAAATCATGATAAAATTAAAAATTTCTGCCAAATTTCTTCCTTTCTTTCGTTCTGATTTTGCATTTTTGCTTTTACTGTTGTTTGAATTTTCGTGTTAAATATTTTTTCTTTGAAATTTTGTTTGTTGTGCACGTTTTTCTTGATCTATTTCTTCACTTCTTTCTGCTTTATTTAATTCAAAAATTTTTTATTTTGTTTTGATTTGTCGTGTTTTATGGTTTAGAAAAGAAATATTTTTTTTATTTATTTTTCATTCAACCGTCTGTAAATTATGGCACTTTGTTCGCAGCTATGATGGCAGTGTTGTGTTCGGTTCGGCGAAAGAAGTAAAAATAGAGGGAAAATATTTACTTCCGTTTCAGTTTGGTTTTGTTTCTTGGCTGGGCTTTTTTTTGGTTCATGACAACATGACTAAACTTCCTGAAAAAAATATAATAAAATTAAACAAAAACAACAACAGAATTGTAAACATAATTATGAATATATTGTGCACAGTGGCACCATAAAAAGTATTTATAATTATATTTATATAATTACATAGCTTGTCATAGTTTACGTTATGAAAGTTTTATTGCCAAAGTTTTCTTTATATACCACTAGGAATACAGTGTCTTAATCTTTCATTGCCTGGAACAAAGTCCATACTACGAAAAAACATATTTGGTTTTTGAATTACGTTGAATGGGGTAAAATTTTGGTCATTAAATTTTAGGTCAAATCTGAGTTGAAATTCTCACTGAAGGGTTGTAGGGACTATATAAGCAAGTATGGATTCAATGGTGGCTTGCATGTGCTCGAAAACTATCTAGTTTGTAAGCATAAAGCCTAATTATTAATTTTTGGAAACAGAAATTCAGTCTGCATGTTTCGATAGCGCTCGCCATTTAACCAGGTCTGAACTTCGTCAGTAAACACAATTCTTTGGAATAAATGCTCATTTTTGACTAACTTTAAATGAACCCAATCAGCAAAAATATGACAGAAGCGGTATATGTATGTATGGATTCAATACTTTTACGATCTATTTTTTATAACAACGTATGCTTTAAATAAAATGTTCCACATATTCGAAGGACAAAGACCAACAAGTTGAGAAGAAATTCAAAAAGACTTATTCAAGATTTTGCTCTACAGCAGCAAAATTCTGTTCCGTAGGTACGATTTTGTCTTGTAGGTGTTTTTGAATGTGACAGTGTAAAATTAGTACGAAAATGATTAATAACTGCACGAACTGCTAGCGCAATAGGCCGATTATATTAGAAGTAAAATGGACGAAGTGTAGTATGAATTTTGCGAAGAGATTTCTTTATTTTTCTTCATTTATTTTAGCTTTGAACCTTACTGAACAGAATTAAATGTTAATAGTTTATATATTTATATTATATAGTCCCACAGTACCTTTTATAATGTGATTTAAAATTGAAATGAATTGTACCCACAAACCTTTAATTATTTTATGCTACACTCCTTACGTTCTGAATATCATTAACCAGCAACATTTGTCGGCGACAACATTCATTTGAAAGGCAAGAAGACACGGAGCACATTTTTTTTGTAATTACGATTGTGATAATTTAATTTAATATGGACACAATTTCTTACAAATTTTTTACGCGTTACTACTTGGCACTTTTCCTTTTAATTTAAAAAAAGAAAACTTTTCAAATTTAATGGCAACAGCTTTTGACTGATACTTTTACGTTATCTAGAATGGTATTCGTCAATTTTTTTTATTAATTTTTTTTTTTCACTTTTTTCAGAGATTTTTGTGCTTCATTTTCTAGATAAATTAAAAAAAATTAATTTGTTTTAATCTTCCTCAACTTGACAAATGATTGGAAAACTTGTAATTTTCGATCTTATAACCACCAACATTTATTTAATTTTAATATTTTTCCTTTTTTAATTTTTTCTATTTCAATTTTTTATTTTATTTTTTAGTGATTTTTTTCTTTAATTTATTACTTGCAAGCCATTGAAAGCATTTTTTCGTTTCGTTTCTTTAGAACTCGACCTATGATTCCTTGCGGTTACAATGTGCCTGTGGAGGTATTGTTAGGTTTTCATAGCAATTTTTTTTTGGTTTTTTTTTTTCTTTTGTTATTCAGTTGGTATGTTACTCTGTCAGACGGTGTCAATAAATTTTTTTTTTGATATTTTTACTATTTATTATTAATAGTTTAACTCTCTAGTGGCAACTAAGCTTAGCTTGTATTTGAATTCAAGTTTGAATTCGTGTTTGAATTCAGTTCGTTTGATTTTATTTTTCTTTCATTCACTTTTAAACCGTTTTTATCCATTAAAATGTGCGCTACTACTTGCATTTGCATTTTTATGTAAATTGTAAATATTTTTTATTCTTATTATTTATTTACAGCAATTCTGTGTATTTCTATCGAACGAACACTTCACTTCAATTTCAAATGATTTTTAATTTTTTTCCAATTTTGAATTTATTTCTTCCTTCAAGTAGTGGTTTTTTGAATTTTTTTTCTCTTACCGTCAATTAATTGTGTAACTGTGAGAATTTCATTTTATTTTGCCTCCTTTTTAATTAATTGCCTGCTAAACGTGGCTTGTTTAGTGAGTTCAGATAGACACCACCGTTGTACACCGCATTTATCCGTAAAGATAGGAAAGAAATATTAATTGTTAGTTAAATATTCAAGTTTTTTAAATATTCTGTTGTCAATTATTATTAAAAGTTATTCGTTTCGAACAGCACTTATGGTTAATTAAAGGCATTACAGCCAAAACAGCAGCAAACAGAAAAACGATAAAATTTTTCCAAATCATTAGACATGCCGTGAATAGGCTGACATGGTGTTGACCTTATTAAGAAATTGTTTAAATAATAATAATAATAATAATATTAATTAATAATAATAATAATAATAATATTGAAAGCTTTTAGGAGCTAATGAACCAGGTTATTGACACCGGGCTGCATCAAGAAGTTTGTCAGAACATTATGCTTAGAAGGGACGTTATAAGTATGTCCTATAAAGATTGAGGGGAGCTCAGTATTACTTCTTTACAAGAGATAACATATTACTCAAGGATTAACTTTGAGTGGGTCCCTAGACAAGGAGTTGTAGAAGGTAACAATATTGCTGACAAAATTTCGACGACTGCTACAACTAATAATTCAAACGAAATCAGACAAAAGAAAGAACTTCAACTGGCTTCACATATTCACAAAGAAATCAGAAGGCCCGACAATGTTAGCTCTTTCAAAGTACAGGAAGAACATGTTTTGTTTTGAAAGAATTTACTTAGAATTCAACTTAGAAACCTTTTAGCGGTAACATTCAGAACTGAGAAATATTTCTACAGAAATATGGCAAGGATGACAGCTTTCAGATATTACCTTATGTGAAATATTTTTAAAACCAAATACACTTCGAATGACAAGCCTTTGGTTAAGTCGTCATATTTTGTGCATTGCTGTGCTTTCATAAACATATCCTCAGTTTCTTTGGGAATGACTGTACTTTATGTGTGCACTGTATGTTATTCTAGTGAACAACTGAAGCATTACCAATTGTCACTGCTTTAACTCGGTATTTCGCCCTTTCAAAACTTTAATTAGTTGAATTTTAAAAAATAAAGCAAAAGAGCCTGAATTCTGATTTAAAATGCTTGGCAGAGGATTTATCAAATTAAAATATATTACGGTTTTAGGGTGAAATCCGGTTTCTAACCATTCTGCCTGCCGCATCATAAAAGAACTAATTAAACTGAAATCATAAGACACAGTCACATTAATATGATTATTTAGTTACTTTCAAAAATTAAACTTTTTTTTTCTCAATCCCCCTAAAGCTGTGTTTATTTCTCATTAAAGACCGCAACTTGTTGGCCCCCCTTGGATGACGCCGTGAATTTCAAACATGCGATGAAAAGCTTGCATTTCACCACATATTTCAAACGTGATTTAGAATCAAATGATGTTCTATTCTATTTTAAAAGGCGGGGGAGAATTTTTCATAAAACCACTAAAAAACAAAATCATTGTAAAAAAGGAATTCGTTAAAGGGCTTGGAGAATAAAGGATCCCTCATTGTACCAGTCATGGCTTGTAAAATAATTTTGGGTGTAATAAAGCAAAACCGCCATACGAGTATTTTGTGGTTTTCATTTAGAATGGGTGTGAAGAAAACCGTCCTGTGCTGTTTCTTTTTTGAGGGAGTACTTTCATGAATTGAATATAATTCATTACTTGTACCATTTTGAGCGGAGTAAGAGCAATAATATCCCTTTATTTCAGGAAGGATGTCCTTTGCCGCAGCAACTTTATTCATTGATTTTATTCATCTTTTCTTTTTCTTCTTCTTTTTTTTACTATTTTCTGTTGTTTTTTGTTTTAAATGTGCAGGAAATTTAATCTCCATAGATTTTTAGACAGGAACTGTAAATACCAGCACAAACATTCAATTCCGAAAATTGAAAGGCAATAGCAACACACATACACAGACACTTTCAGAGTAAGTAATGTTTATACTGTGGTTTTGTAATAGACTGTAAATGCTTAGATAAACGGATAAACAGAGACATACACACAGAGACATAGTTAAAGGGTTAGTCTGAAAAAATAACCAACGCAACTAGTATAAGGGGTTCTATAGTTTATTTGTTTTCCGTTCATATATTACATCCCTCCATTTCCATCTCGTTCGGTTTGCTGCTGTAGTTATCGCAACCTCCCATTTACGAGTGTACTGTCCCAGTTCTTGAAGTATCATGCTTCTTCGGATTTTTTTTTCCAACAGAGTTTAATCAGCTTTGAGTATTCCAATTAAACAGGTAATTAGGCTCCTGTAACACGTTCTAAGGTTATAACCCCTATATGATTGCTTTTACATAAGTTATTTTACATAAGTTTTCATTACAAGCCTACAGTCAGGTTTACGACCTAGCTTTTCACATCATTTATGCTGTGTGTGTTAATTTTATACATAAGTGGTAGGGTCTACAGTTTATAGTCAATTCCGAACGACAGATTTTTGAGAAACTTTTCATAGCAATTTTATTTACTCTAGAAATTTTTGTCAAAAATCTGCTGAAAGTCACCGAAGAAATATTTTTTCATATTTTCGTTTTTATGAGGTGTCTGAGCTGGGGTTTGAACCCAGACCTCACTTCATATAATCCAACACACTATCTACTAGACTACTGTTACTCCATACCATCCATTATTTACCATCTTTAAACTAATAACGGAGTAGTTACACAAACTCAAATTTAATATTTTTCTCCTTCGTTGTGCTTCTGTGGACGTTTAATTATTTTCATAAGTGTTCAACCATTAATCTAATGCTGTCGTAATAGTTTAACTTGTTAAATAATTGAAACTAAAACTAATTAATGCTACCAATACTGATAAGAAGTGGCAATAAAAAGTGTATTCGTACTTATTTAAATTATTTATTGAGTTTTAAATTGATAATTGAAATCAATTAGGCCTTGGGGAAAAAGCTTATCAAGTCTAATTCTCGATATTGATATGGAATCTGGACATATTTTTAATATAGATATATAGCCATGCCTTCAACTATTATTCAGACTGGTACTTGCAGGAACAGATTGTGGGAACTAGGACGATAGCCATAGCTCAACAATCTTCTACTGAAAAATCTAAATCTAGATATGAAGTCTAAATCAATTTCCACAAAAGAACAGATTTAAGTCATACATCAGACTATCCAGAAGTATTTTATCGACCTTATTCAGAAAGGTGAGGAACCCATTTTGTGATAATCAGAACACATTCTTGCAAATTGTCGGGCATTAAAGCTTTTCAGAAGAACACAGCTGGATGCTGTACAGATGCTGGGCAGTTATTGTCTTTGTTGATATCATCATAAGCTTTGTCTGGTCAATAGGCTTAGAGGTGGCACTATAGAGATGTACTTTGAGGGAAGTACAATCGATTGTATGGTCATATTACAATGGCAACTTTTAATGACAATAATAATAGCTTCCATAACTGAAAATTATTTCAAAAGAATAGCTGAAGTCTTCGAGAATAGCGTGAGTGTTCTACAAGCTCAAGTGACAGTTCATTGCTACTCAGACCGACTACTTTTAATTCATATAGGATTGAGGAATTCCAAACTTTGGATAAGGAATTAGTATATAATTCGACTCTTGCCTCATTGTTTGCAGTCGTCGATTCTTTCAACAAAATTTTTAACATTCCTACAGTATCGTAAGGATAAGTGGGTGAACATTGTTTTTGATAGAAAAGGACGCATGTTAACATTTTCTCATGCAATAAAACTAAAATTGTGTAGAACACGTAATACCCTTCAGGTCATAATCTTCAATTGCAGTTCAAAAAATCTGTTATCGTTCGCCTACAGCCTTCTTCCAGAGCCAGTTTCGAAAAACTACAGGCCAATAACGCCTCCAGACCGCATCAAACAGATGTTTCTGGAATCTCCGAGTCTTATACGCGACAATTTTTCTTGTTAATATAGTAACCGAGTGAAAAATCAACTTCATTCTTGCACAAAATTTGGCTCAAAAACTTAACATTGAAAGCATTTTCCTTTACATTTATTCAGCATTTGTACTAAATTGTGAATGGTCAACCGACGTTAATAGTTGCTTCGAATGGATGGAGAGGGATGTCCTACTGCAAAGCTTTCCCTAAATAAATGGCACTTCAGATGCATTCTTACCAATGAATGGATGACACGATATTTATTTATTTATTTATTTATTTATTTAAGTCTATGGAATATCCTTACAGACTATTACATTTTATATTTCAATTCATTAAATTTTACATTTATATTTCAATTCATTTTATATTTCAATTCATTTTATATAACAATTCAGAATTATTATTATTATGATTTCAATTCAAAAAATAAGTTAAAAAAGAGACATCATTGAAAATATTAATTAAATGTGTTTAATTGTAAAATTATATCCTTTTTAATGGATTCCATACTTTTATTAAAATCTATATGATGATACAGACTATTAAAATCATTACAGATTCTACGAAATGGATCGAAGTTCGCGTAGTTAACTGTGTAATATTTTATATTTAAGAAATTATGGTATCTGGTCGGACGAACAGGTACTTTTATGGAAAGTTTTTCTAGAAGAAATTGCGAGTTGATAACACCATTAAACAGCTTCAGAAGAAAGATAGCATTTAGCATTTTACGACGGCTTTTTAAAGTTGGTAATTTAATGAGTGCTAGGCGTTTTTCATAAGGTGGTAACCTTTCATTAGGATCCCATCCATTCCCTAAACCACGAAGACAAAATAATAAGAACTGTTTTTGAACTGATTCAATTTTGTCAGAGTGTACAGCGTATTGATTACAGATCCATATTCAAGAATTGGGCGAACCAGTGTGGTAAACAATTGCTTAGTAACATAAGGATCAGAAAACTCTTTAGCCCATCGTTTGATAAATCCCAGGGTACATGTAGCTTTGCTAACAGTTGATGTAATATGATTTCTGAAGTCCAATTTACAATCGAAAACTATCCCTAAATCGTTAAAAGTATTAACTAGTTCAAGAGCGGCACCATTCATTGTGTAAAATCCGTTGGTTGGTGATGATCGAGTGAAGCACATATATTTACATTTTTTAACATTCAGCTCCATTAAATTAATACTACACCAAGAGGTTAAGTAGGTAATATCCTCTTGTAAAAGTACTTGGTCTTCAATGTTATTAAATGATAAAAATATTTTAACATCGTCTGCATACATTAATGTGTTTGAATTTTTGATAACAGAAGGGAGATCATTTATAAAAAGAGTAAATAGGAGCGGCCCAAGATGACTGCCCTGTGGTACGCCTGACAGTACATCAATAAAGTTAGATTGCGTATTCCTGAATTTAACGCACTGTTTTCTGTCTACTAAATACGAATTAATCCAATTCAATAAAGATGAACTAAAACCAAGTTGATTAAGCTTATGAACGAGTAAGTTATGATTTACTTTATCAAATGCCTTACTGAAATCGATATAAATGACGTCAGTTTGTTTGCCTACAATAAATCCATCATTTACCAAAGTTGTAAATTCAAGAAGATTTGTGATTGTTGATCGAGACTTACAGAATCCATGCTGGGAAGCCGATAAAATGGACGATACTTGAAATGACAGTGTATCACATAGGAGTTTTTCAAACAATTTCGGTATAATATTGAGTTTAGCAATTCCTCTATAATTTGAAATATCAGCTTTAGATCCTGATTTAAACAGTGGAATGATAAATGATTGTTTCCAAAAGGAGGGAAAATAGCCCAATTTAAGCGATTTATTGAATAAGTAGGTTAATGGAGTACTCAATAATTGAAAATGGTGTTTTAAAATACTGCTAGGAACCCCATCCGGACCAACTACATGCGAAGATTTCAATTGTTGTATATACTTGGAAACAGTACGTTGATCAATAAAAGATATATCAAAGGCCTTTGCTTCAGGAATATAATTTTGATTATTGGCGTTAAATGTAGATGATGAGTAGGTAGAAGCAAAAAATTGCGCAAACAAGTCAATTATAACCTTATTATTATTATTATTATCCTATATATCGAAAGTTTCCGTACTTCAGAAGGAAAACCAGGGCATATAACTAGACACTGACATCAACCAGCATCCTGCGGTTCGTCAGAGCAACAAGGTACATATGTACAGATATGGCGTATTTTGAACAGCATTGACTTGTTAATGCCTCAGTATTTCCTATTGGATTGTCCTTGTGGTTGACTCTTTTATTGCCTCCTTAAGCTAAAAGAATAGTTGCTTGGTGTCAACATATTACAACCTTAACTTTAAGGTTTTGAGACACTTTCATAAAATTTCCGAAGGACAATATCAAATGGCACTGACAATGGCAGTCAAAATAAACGATGGATAGAATTATTGAACATTAAGAGCGAATATGGTTTAAAAATAACAGAAACATCAACATCATCATCAGGTATATACCAAACGACTATGGTACTTGAAAAATACCAGCACAAAAAATGGGTGAAAAGCAAACGTTAAAAAGCGTTGAACGAAAAACCTTCACATGACGTTGACTTGTGCTTATATTTTAAAACTTTTTGCTTCGTCCTCCAAAGACCGGTTTACAAACATAGACAGATATGGTCATTGCAAACAATTCTCAAGGAAGAGGTAAAGGGCACAAAAGCATGGCAATGCATAGCACAAGAGCAGCTAAAACAACAACACCATGAAGGCAACATAATTTAGGCACGATGTGTTGCAACAACTCATGCAAAAAATAAGAATCAAACGTCATCATCATCTTCGAAGAGCAACAAACGAATGCTTTGGGAGAAGCAGAAGAAAAATGTTGCACAGCAACAAAATGCAAAAACACCTTTAACAAATGAAACAACAACAAGAAAGGATATGATTCCTTAAGCGTTTGCAACTATAAAAATTCATTACAAACAAACAAGCAGAACAAAAAATAACTTTTCCTTTTTTCTCTTATTCATTTTGTTGTTAATTTCTTCGTTGTTGTTCTTATTTTTTTTTTTTGGTAAAGAAAAAGTAAAAAGCATTTACTTGCAAGCCAAGAGAATCTTTATTGAATCTTATAAGTGGCATCAAAGAGAAAATTGTTTTAGACACACTCTCCTACCTACAGAAATGTCCCTCTCATCTTCATCAGATGATCACCATTTGGGTAGCCGATTACTTAGGAGTATTAAACAAAGTTACAATAACAGCAACAGCAACAAAAACAAAAAACAAAAGCTTTTTTTTTTTTCTTAAATTCTATAAAATCTTACAAAAATATTGCAAAAGTGCAATTGTTGAGCATTGAGAGCAGCAGTGACTGGCAATGACAAAAATTTAAGTTTAAAAACTAGGGTGACCATAACACAAATATAATTATACAGCAAGGCAGATTGCTTGAAGACATGATTGCTTACATTCCTTTGTCTATTTTTTGGATGATGGATTGTATTTTTTTGGACGATGACTAGCATTTTTTGGTCAATGACTTGCATTTTTAGCGATAAGGAAGATGTTAGCTTCGTTCCCCGTACAAGTTTCGACGCCTATATCTCCGGTTAGTAACGTTCAGCGATAAGCAAACCTTGATACCACGGCTACCCAGCCCATTTCCCACACAAATCCATTTCTTATCCAATTTAGTGCCATTGGCAAGACCTACTTTTTCACAATAAGGATCATCCTTCCCAGACACTGTTAAAACAATAATTGGTTTTTTTTTTTCTAAATTTTTTTATTTTTAAAACAATTTGCGAATTACGAGCGGAGCTGTTCCCCTCAGGAATGTTTGGGTATAATTCTTAAAGAATGGAAAAGATATTACAACTCAATTTGTACTTAGTAAGGCAAAGGCCAAAAGCTATCTTTTATAATGTGAGATTAAAATGCAAAAATTTATAAATTGGGCCAACTTTATGGTCGAAAGAAATAAAAACAAATCATAAATTCAAACTGAAAGCAATCAAGTACGAGTAATATGATGATGGTAATGTTTTAAATAAAAACGCAAAAAAATATTTTAAAAATTTTTTCAATAAAAACAACAACAATAAGAATAAAATATAATTTAAATTGAAATTGAAATTCTAAAATTTATTCTTAATATGTGAATTTTTGACAAACATAGCAGGAAACAAAAGCATACGATAGAACCTCAGTAGAAAGAATAATTCAAAAATTATGGATATGATGTGCTCACTGCGTACAAAACTCCTTTCGAAGACATGGCGTAAGGAAATTGCTGTTAAAAGCAAGGCTTGAACATCTTTGATAACTATTTCTATTGAAGCTTATTTTACGACGGAAATTTTTTAGAGCGTCTCAGCTCTAGAAGCAAAAGTAGAAGGTATCTGAGTGATTGAACTAGCCGTGGCAGAATGGAATGTTAATTGTTCCACTGAAAGGCTTGAATCGAGAATGTTGAAGATATATTGTGTACTTTAATCACCGCTCTTATTATAAAGGCCTTATAACAGATCTAACAGCCTCAAAATGAACTCCGCATTCCAATAACGAAATAAAACAGTAAACCATTGAAAATCATGTAGTTTTTGTTTACACGAAAATATATGGCAAAAGTATAGAGCTTCTCCTACAATTCGTAAAGGGTGATTTAAAGTGAAGAACTACTAAGATACAGGCATTTTGGGCACCTCAAATATTTCCAAACATGTGGTTTATGGGACACCATAAGGAGTACACCACCTCACCTTAGCTAAGGAGTCTCAATCTTAAAACTTTATCGAAGGCAATGGAATGAACATGCTGTATGACTTTACACAATAGGAGAGAAATTTAGGAATTTGCTCTGAGATTACTTTAGAAATGGCACAAAGAATGTGGAGCAGAAGTTAACCCAGCCAAACGAAAGTTAATATTAGAGGGAGTAGCTTTCCCTTTACAGAATAACTCAGAATATCTTAGGATCATATTGGACAGCAAACTGAACTTTTTTGTGAGAAAGCAATAGGCCTACACCTGAAATATGTATACTGGCCATACGACTTTGTAATCAAGCCAACACTCCGCCTATCAATTAAACTATGTATCTATGTCTATAGAGGCGGCTGTCAATTTGATCTAAACTTACTACCCAAGTGCTTTAAATTTCGATAAAAGAAACAAACTCAAGGTAACATAGATGGACCCCATATATCTGATATGAAGGTGTATCTCTCACATATCTTCGTAATATCGCCGGATAAATAAATGTCATGAAGAAATAATAGAAAATCGCTTCCACTCTATTCTAATTAAACCTGTGGGTTTTTTTCTTCTGTTGGTTCACCTCACTCAAATCTAAAGTTATTCTAAAAAACCGTTGGCTTTTTCGTTTTTAAATGGAAATTTCTATTACGAAATATCAGCCCTCACAGAGTCTATCCACCGCGTTATATCTTGATTTACATGTCCTACATATACATATGTTCCTCTTACTCCTCTAGGAAGCATAGGGCCGCATGTCCTATAATTCACTGTATTTTCAGCAACACCAACGCTCTATTTCTCCATTTCTCTCTCTTTTACTCCCTTATTTGCTTAAATGGTTTGCTTTTCGATTGTTTCTTCTCTTTTTTATGACTTTATTGTCGTTTTTTGTTTTTGTTTTATAGATCAAATAAGACTATGAAGAGAATCTTTTATGCTGTGCTACTGGCTATTTTTTTACTAAAAAGCATAAAGTCAAGTTAAGCTTTGTGTTGGTGGTTTATTGTTGTTATAATTCTTTTTGCTTATGCGTTTATATTTCGATTTTTTAAAAGCAGAAAAAGAAACAAAAGCAAAAAAAAACTAAAGCAACAACATTTTAAAATTTTGCATATTTTATCCGCTCGTCATTCTTGCTGTATCAACGCCATGATTGTGTTTTTTGTGCAGGAAACACTGCGCTGCTATTGAAGACAAAGAATTTAAACTCCAAAGTTTTCAAAAATCGTTTCTATTTATTTCTTCCTTTTTTGTTGTTGTTGTTGTTGTTAGGGAATGACCACTAAAGAATTTTAGTTGCTAGAAATACGGTAAAAAATTATAAAAGTTTATTGGTGGGTTTTTTCTTCGCCTAGTTGAAAAGTGCACTATGATCAAATGGAGATCAAAAATTGATAATTAAGACTACAAACTGTTAAATGGTTTTTAAACATTACACAACATTTGGTACATAAACGATCCAACAACGAACAATAGTTGGTGTTTCTACACTTGGTTCGCGTCTTCGTTGAAGAGAAAACATCTGACGTTTACTCACTCACTTCTGCAAAATCATTGTTGGGAAGTTTTACCTCATCTACTTTATGACCCAGATTAGGTCCCGCTTAACTACATTTGCTTCGATTGCTATGGACTCTTCACCTTCGATATGTTTCAAAATACTTACGACCCCTTAAGTTAGGATTACAACCTGGTTTCTCACACCACCCATGTTGTGTGTGTTAATGTTACCCAGGAGCGGCGGGACCTACAGTTTAACTTCGACTTTGAACAACAGATTTTGAAAAATTTTCCATGGGAATTTTATTCATTCTCCAAGTTTTTTGAAGAAGACTGCTGGAAGAAGTCGTGGAAAGAAAAATTGTTTTCTTTATTTAGTTTTGTTTGAGATGTTAAGCTGTGGTGGGAACCTAAATCTCTGATTTAATAAGGACTACCTACTATACTAAGGCGACTAGACTAGGTAATAATTACTGATGATCTTCATTGAAAATTTTGAGACAAAAACTGCATGGCATTATACATCCGCTCTAGTTGTATGTTCAATCGCAAGAAGCTACACAAATGGATCATTATCGTGAACTTTGTTGTAAATTAAATAGATTTGATGTGAGCCCTCAGCTAACATTATTACATTGCAATTACAACACATTCTTTATTTTTTGATATTGTAAGGAACATTAAACAAAACTACTTTTCTCGAATTTTGCGGTCCATAGTGCTTTTGATCATGTTCTAAGCAAGTAGTCGTCTTAATATCTTAACCTTAAACCACAAATATGACATGAAAATGTTATTCGATGTAACTAACAGACAATAATAATAACAACAAAAATAAAAACAAAAGCATTAACAACAAACACACTTATTTATTAGATATTCTAATAAATAAAATTGAATTTTTTTCTTGTCCAAACCCATAAATGAAAAGCAAAAGAAATCGCAAAAAATAGACAGAAAAAGACGAAAGAATCTCATTTTCATCCACTTGAAATATTAGGCTTCATTTCATCTTTAAAATACACCAGACAACAGCTATGGAAAGTGAATTTATTTCTTCTTTTTTCCTTTTCAGTCCATTCAAGTACCCACTCATTTAGTCGTTCAGTTTGGGCACTTCTTACACACGCTAGAGACCTTGGACACATACACACATATTTTTATTAAATTCTTTTGCATCTGCATTCCTTCTCTTTTATTTTCTTTTCTTGTATTTTGCTGCTTCTTGTTTTTTATTTTTGTTGTATTTCATACTTTTCTTTTTCAAATTCTATTCACTATGGAAACACATGTTTAACAATTTCTGTACTATGGGATCGTCTTTTGCTATTTGATGCCCTACATCATGATTTGGTAGAGAGAATAAAAGAGTTCAATTGGAGGCTATCAAGTTAATGTATCGAGCATGTCTATATCGCGACTTATATTTGAATGGTGCAGATCAACGTCGTCGTGGTCTAGTAGGTAGTTGCAATGACACATGAAAAAATATTTCTTCGGTACTTCTTCTCAGCAGATTTCTGGGAAAAACTCTGAGAGTAAATAAAAATTGCCATGAAAAGTTTTTCAAAAATGGGGTAATGAAATTAAAAGAAGAAAGCGGTTCAGAAGCTATAGAAAATGAATGAAACAATTCGAGGTAAACAAAATCAAAATTCTGAAAATAAAAAAAAAAACTGACCAAGACAATGAACATGGACGCAGGATCGTGATTGGATCACCCCCAACCTCTATTCGAAGTAAATCGCCTACTGGATAGAGAAATTTTAAAACGGAGTGGTGTCCACATCCACAAGGGATCTCCTATCTCTGCTAAAGCTTTTCTAATAACCAGCTGACCTTAGATAACCCCAAACTAACGACTCTGATAGACGGTATATCATTTGCAAGATTTCATGCACATCGACTGGCCGACCAATATAAACGAAATTTAGAACTTTTTAAAACGTATGCACTTGGTACAAAACAATCGGTGTTGTTCGATGTAAATGCACACCATGCAAGAATAACTCCCGCTGAATCATTAGTACGTTGAAGAGGTATAATGTCGAACTTGACCGTCAAATAATTTTCTAATCCAAGCATTTCGGGTTTTTGTTTTTGTTCTTGAAACTGGATTTAAACCAAAAACAAAAGCAACAACAACAAGAACAAAATCTCCCAAAAAAAGATTACAAGTTAATCTTTTCTGTAGTATTGCCATTCATTCATCCATTGTTCTAAACTCTAAAACATATCTAGACAACGAGGCTGTATAAATTCTACGAAATTTTTCTATTTCATTTGACTTTCAAAAACTCCACACAAAAAAACGGAGAACAATTTGCATATGCAAAATTTCTTCCTTTCCCAGGGTAAAGGGTGATACAATTTGCTCTACATTCTGTCTACAAAAATAAATGAATGCCGCCATAAAGCACAAGAGCGCCACTCTCCATTGTTTTATTTTTTTTCTCTTGTATGTGATAACTGAAATTTCAAGGGTATTCCTTTTATCTTTACGCCCGTACCCTTAGCAAAAAAAAAAAAATACAAAAAATGGGAAAAAGCTGAGAGAACGAAAAATCTTGTTAAATGAACGAAAATAATCGAAATTGTAAGACAGGCTACAATAACGTGATTAATGTTAGGAAATTCAAAAATGTTAGGAAAATTTCATTAATTTAAGGCGCTATTTTATCAATTATATTTTTAAAAGAGTACATAATGGAATACAACACGGAAATTCCACAGGATTACATAAAAGAAAAGGCATTGCATAGCTTAATTATACCATTTGGATCTTCGCTTTTCTAATTTCAGATTGTTTAATAATTCCCTCAGAACCCAGAGGATTTTCTAATTCTCTGTTTTGACATAATATCCATGCAATATGTGTCCTTAGGGCACAGGAATTCGCACTACAGTTTTGTCTGATATCGTATGATACATAATCAGTTGATAAGCTATGACGATAACAACTTGTATCAACTTTGTCAAAAGAAATCCAATATAGATAACTAAAACAGCAGTTCTGTTCCATCACCTCTTCTTACTGACGTAATAAATCAAACCAGATTTTAATGAAACTTTATTTTCTAATATTGTCTAGTATTTTCTAATAAAAAAGGACTCCAAGAAGAAAAACGTTTTCACTTTCAGTCATTAATTCTGTTCCTGTTCTTTTCAAAAGCTAAATAAATGAGTCAAGGTTAATATGGTAACCATCGTCGTAATTAATTTTATTAATAAAAACACAACAAGCAAAAAACGACAAAAAAAAGATGCACAAATAATAACAAAACAAACACTTTAACTCTGCGAAATTCTCTTTGTTTACGCCAAAGAAGACAAGACAACAACAAGTAACATAGGCAAACAACAGCAACACAACTCTTGGATCTAACAAGAGCTGTGTGGGAGAAAAGAGTGCGGAGCCACAAGGAGAATAAAGAGAAGAAAAAACAAAACGGCAATATTGTTTGATCATGGAGTGCTAGATTATGATGATGATGATGACAATTATTATAACGGAGTACAACAAGGGAATCGTATTCTTGTAGAGATTTTTTTTAAATATTTCGATTCTCTCAAAACAGCAACAGAAAAAAAATCAACACGATTAGAAAAATAATTCGATTCGAAAAGAGAATACGAAGCAAATACACAATTAACAAAATGAGAACAAAAAACTGAAAGTAAGAACTACTGGAAGCAAGAAAAACTAAAAAAAACACTAGCTACAGTTATGAAATATAATCGTCATACAGGGTGTTTAAAATTCGAGTTTATATTTGAATTTTTTCCAATATACAGTGGCTTTCTCTAGCATAATCTATATGCAATTGTAACACATCGGAATATTTTCAAAATTCAAACATTTTAACCTTGCTGTTAACCTTCTTACTTAATTGGTTTTTATAGCCTAGTTTAACATCACCCACATGTTAATTTTATTGATGAGCGACGTGCATTCAGTATGTCGACGACTCTGAATGAAAAATTTAGGAATCTTTTTATGGTAATTTTTGTCTTTTCAGAGGAAACCCCACCAAAATTTTTGTTTTTCATTTTTCGTTCTTGTTCGAGATGTCTGAGCTGCGGCATGTATCACGGACTCGTGTCCTATAAGCTAACACAATGCCTGCTGGACCGATCTAAATATTCCCTTAAGCTTGGTTGTTCGTAACCTCCTTCATGGGGCATGAGCCACATTATGCTCTCTAATTAGGGTTCTAATTTTAAAAGAGAACCAGGATTCTTTTTAGGGATTAATATGTTTGGTCTTCAAAGGTGAAAGGATTACTTGGAATAATTTTGAAACTGTGCTATGTTCCTTAATGGAATTTCAGTGATGCATATATGAATTTAAAACATAAAACTTTTTAACTAAATTTCCTTCAAAATTGCTAACAATTTAAACAATTAAAAAATAAATTTCAAAAATCCTCAAACATTTTTGTAAATGCCCTCCTAGTAACGGTATTATCAAAATAAAATTCTTAAATCACAAGCAACAACAATAATGACAATGAAAAAATATTTGTTGTGGCTACACAGAGGCTCTATAAATTCCGTTTTACGCCGTTTCATGGTTCCGGCGGACATAAACAATAACAAAAACAATGTGAAATAAAATCAAAAAATTTTGGGCTGCTAAAATCTGCAGCTTTTAAGAGTTATTTTCCAACAGAAAGTGTAAAATTATAACACTTACCTGGTATTTCCAACAGAAAAATATCCAACTGGTGGTTCTTTGAGGAAAGGGAGCCAGCCAGCATATTACTATTGCAGTGTTTTTGAATGAAAACACAATGGCGGCAAAAAAATTAAGACAGAAACATTTAAAAATTGTTTTCATTTAAGTATTTAAAACACACACACTTATGTTAAATTCCAATTTAATTAAATAAAATAATTTTTAAAAACATTTCTTTTCTTTATACATAATATCACTTCATCATTTTCATGTTAAGCTCTTTTTTGCATCTTTTTTCTTTTTTGTTTTGTACTCTTTTTATCTCATCTTTATATTTTCGGACATTAAAAATATTTTCTAAGCCTTTTTAATTAACCGGTTTTCTATACGTTTGGGACAAATTTTTTTCTTGCTCCGTTTTTTTTTTTGCATTTACACAGAATCTTTTTTCCACTTATAACCAGAACCCTAGCTTGGCTTTTTCTATTTGTATTTCTTTTTTAACTTTATTTGAAACTTTTTTACCGGCCGTAGTTTAATTTAAACGATTATAAAGCCTTACGCGATACACAACAAAAAATAAAAATATTGCAAACACGACCCTACATAAACATGGCAAAACTTACACTGAAGAGCATGACTAAAGCACAGACAACATGTTAGCGGGTAAACATAACGAGAAATGCATATAAAAAGCACCTACAAACACTCGCAAACACAGTTCTTTTACTTTTTTTTTTCATAAAACACAAAACTTTTCAAAAAGCAATAAATGCACATGCAATGTTTTACATTCGATATACACAAACACACATCCATGTAAATATATGCTCTTATAAATTAAAAGAGAACTTTGATTACATTTTAGTTGCCTTTGCAGAGCTTAGGGGACAGTACGCCAAGTGGCAAAAAAATAAATAAATAAATAAATCGTGCAGACTGAATAATATTATCTCTACAAGAGTAACAATAACATTAAAATACTAATACTTCTGCAATAACAAGTTTAAGAAGTACGAGTAGTACTTCTTATACACTCTTTAGCTGTTATTGCTGGCTTGTTTGCCTCCGTATATATTCTCCAAGGAAGATTCTATCATAATATGTATACGTGCTTGTATTGCTGTAATAATAATAAATATAATCGTTTGCCTTATAACGAGTCCATTCGTTTAATATTTGCTAAGATCTCGTTAATTGCAACAGGCAAAGTAGAATTACTAAGAGGGAGAATGCAAAATTATTAAAGAGAGCTTATCATGCAAGTCTCTTTTTCATACACTCTCTTATATAAACCGGCTTTTCGTTACTTATTTCTTCCTAACATCAACTGTTATTGAATGAAAACATGTGCATGTGCTGTTTTGTTTTGTGTTTTGGGACATAATAATTGTTGTTTATATTTGTGAGAATGTTATCTGTCTCTCGGTGTTTTAATTTTTTGTTTTTTATTTTTTTTTTGTTGCTTGTCTGTACTGTTATATAAACGGCTCATGTTATTTACAGTCCTTAAGGTCGCTTATTCTTACTGTTGTTGTAATGGCTCATGTTATTTACAGTCCTTAAGGCAATTGTTTTTTTTAGTGTGGGACATTTTAACGGCACAGTACCAAAATGTGTAGCACAAAAGGTACCAAGTAAGGAAATTAATAATTGGGGACGACGAAAAAATAAAGCTGTTGTATAGGAAGTTTTTTCGTTATATTCTGGCCCCTAAACGTTGCGATTAGTTGTACAGCTTGTTGAATCAACTGTTGGTCGCTTTCTTTACGCGTTTCGATTTTTCAATCAAATTTACTTCCATATTGTTATTGTAGCACTCCACTGAAAATCAATTTTTTTTTTAATCTTCAACCAAACGACGCCCATCCACCCGTTCATCATAACGATTGTGTGCACAAAATAATGAAGTTGTACAGCCAGCAGGAACATGTAGGGGCCGCATATGGCTTTAGCCATCAGCAACTCGGGATTTATAAGCGGGTGAGAAAGACAATACATAGTACAGAGTTCAAATAATGTTGCGAGCTAAAGACTGCAAGAGAGTCTCTACGCACCAGAAAGAATCTGAAACATTTAAAAATTTGTTTTTTGAAATTTGTGTAAATTTTTGTATTTTATAGGAAATTAAATATAAATTTTTTGTGATTCTTTATTCCAAGAAATTACCAAATTCTGTCGCTATTTTGCAACACTGTAAACTTTAAACAGCTTGCTGTACGAGTATACTGTGCACTACTCAGCGTGTGGAGCAGTAGTGTTTCAATTCCAATGTGTTTCGGTTTGTAAAATATTTACTCTCTCTCTCTCTCTCTCTTCAGCTCTTTTGGATTTTATTAATCTCTTTTGAGGATTCTATCCTCATGTGTGTGAATATGTGTGTGTTTCGCACTAAAGCAGTTGTTTTACTAAATTTGTGGGGTTTTATTTCGATGGTTGATATGCCGCTATATTTTTGTTGTCCTTGCTTATTGTTGTTTTTTTTCTTGCTATTTTTGTCCTTTACGTTATTGTCTTCGTACTTTTTGCATTTATCTGCAACTCTCTGGAGACTTGGTTTGCATTTCGTTAATTTTCTGAATGAGACAGAGTAGTCGTTTTTAAAAAAAAGCCAAAAGTATTTCAGGTTTTTTGGAGGAAATTAAGGAATTAAAGAAATTGTGAAATAAAAATTAATTCGAATTTATCTTAACAGAAAGTATACAATAATTAAGGCAATGTTTGCACATGAAATATCGTATTAACGGCATAACAGTATCATTTTGGTAACTGGTAAATGAAGAAGAACTCGTGACTTTCTGCTGATGAAGTTGCCACAATAAAACAAAAGTGACTGCATCCCCAACAATGTGGTACGGCGTCTTGTGATGGAAATAGTGGAGATACTCTTTTTTGTGAAAACACAAAATTCCCCAAAAGCTAAGTCGAGAACAGGGTAAAACACAGTCAACCAACCCTTTATTTCCTAAATATTAGAGGGCAGCATATTGAGAAAGAAATATATACAAGACTACCACCAGATGACAGAAATATCGATGGCAACTCATTATGTATTTCGTAGTTTTTCAGAATTTGACTATAGAACATTGAGAAACTGCTAACATAGTGGTGAGTAGGATTTTCTCCTCACTGAAGCCTAAAAAAGCTTACAATCCGCTGTTCTAGAAGTATGTACCGAAACCAGTGCAGTAGTGATTAAAAACTCCATAGCCTATTGGGTAGGGTGTTGGCTTATCAGACAAAAGCCATGGAACCATGGTTCTATCCCAGACATAGGTATCTCGCTTGTAACCAAATATGAACAAATAATTACGCCCATCAGTCTCTGACAGTAATTGAAGTTGATGTTAAACTGAAGGTCTCGCCATTCATGTATAAAATGACTACACGCAACAAGGGTGGTAGAGGGAGAAACTAGAGCGTAATCTTGACTAAGGGGCTGTAATGACAAATTTAGTGAATAAAGCTGGCATTAAATCCCTAGACAGTGTGTTATAACGAAACTCTGCACCATTTTTGCATACTCCAAAGGCTGGAAATAGCTCACAACAACTTTTTCCGGCACATATGAACCTAAAACAAGAGAATTTATTCAACACGCTTCTAACCAAAGTTGATTTCTACAGAGCCTATACTTAATATAGCCAGGACTTATAGTAGAATGATAAAATGGCACTATCGGTATGATAACGGGACCTTAACGCTGGCAACTTAACCTACTAATGTACCTACCCTTTTGCATAAACATTAAATTTTAATTGAATTCAATCATTGTCCTCGCGGATAGTCTTCCAACAGCATTCTTACTTTTAAATGCCACACAAATTTAGATTTTTAACGACATTATCTTGCGTAAGTCAAAAGTCTATTTGCAAAGCAAATTACATTGGCTTTTTGCATAGTCGACCACAGAAGAACTGCTACGAAAACGAAAAAATTTTCATTCACATGGAAAAGCTCTGACAATTAAACCAATTCGGCACATTTAAACTGCTAACTGGCTTTAGGACTGTCTGTCGATTGGTGCAACATGATGAATGAATTTTTATGGATGAAAAATGTTTATTGCTGTTGTTGTTGTTGCTGATATTCACTTCGTAGGCTATTTAAGATGTCCTTGTTAATTTTATCTTATTTACTTTACCTTTGAAAAAGCATACGCACATATGAACACACTTGCATACACACATGCAACATAATCTGCATTCTTAATTTCACCTTAAAACCCTTGAAAGAGAGCCATCACAAATGCAACATTAATGATGATCATGATAATGTTAAAATATTCGCGCTGTAAATTTCATTCTTTTAACAATCACTGACTATTAAAAACATCCTTTTTTTGTTTGTTTTATTTTTTTGTTGCTCTAAAAGAGTACAATTTTTGTTTCACTCTTCAACATATTATGAAGTGGTGACCGTAGCAGTGCTTATACGAGAGGTACTCGCTTGCCTATTCATGCTGCACTCTTCATAGGCTGTACACAATGTTGTGTTTTTGTATGTTTGCAGACAATTATTTAAAGCCATTTGCAAACGTTGCAGGCGTTAACACACCCACAATACATGCAACTTAAATGTGTGTGCCACATAAACATGATTATTTCGAAACCCCCGTCCCACTATATATGGGGATTATAAGGGATCTTCTTAAGCATTTAATGTTATTTTTAAAGCATTTTTAAAATGCAAATTTTATTAAAAAATCTGCTTAAGATTATTACTTCGCTTGGGGACAAAGGGTTTTAAAGGATTTCCTCTGAATTATTGAAAAGTTGTTACGATATTTTTTTTGGCAACTTCTGTAGGAGGTTTCATCCCCACACTTGGTCGTAGTCACTGCCAGTTTCCTTTCAATATTTGTCACCCAAAGGATTCTGTATTAGCTGTTCTCCATAGAATTACAAATGGTTCGCCACGTTCAGGCTGTGGTCAAGTCATTCTCGACCGTCATTTCGATGTCTGTTCCGTGAATTTCCGTGTCGACTTTTTCTCAGGGAGATTTCAGTTCGGTTCAGAACGTAGAGATATCATCGGATATTGAATAGGGGACGAACTAACAAGGCTGGTAAAGGACTAATAATTTCCGACATATTATAGGTCAACGGTGGCCTCATTTAAATAGATTATCGTCCGATAAGGACTGTTTATCTACTTTCCCTAAATGACATGCTTATCCACCGCACACTGCTCTATTGAAAGTCATGCCGAATAACCTGACATTCCCAGGCCAGTTTTTCAAGCAGGGTAGAGTGGCTTCAAATACTCTTCACACCTTAACATTACCACCAACATACTAAATCGTTGTACTTGGGTGTACTTTGGATGATGCTCTAGACGTCTTGGAGGACAAAATGTTTTCCATCAGATCCGCAGAAGCAAAACTTTGACTCGTGTCTCCAAAGTATGTTTTTCTAAAATGTCATCGGTTTACTCTCGAAAACGCTACACAAGATTTTATATTTTTTGATCAATCCAGTTCTTTTATTTAGTCCTCTTCTTATCGTTTTGGATGGTTATACATATATGTATGTATGTACATACCACGGAACTGCAAACGGTGGTTCAGTTCTCAATAACATTATAATTTCACTCAACTGATACGCCTTAATACTCGTTCTGATTACATATTCATTTTTTAATCAAACGGTACAACACCTTTTATGTGAGTGTCCTGCACTTCGAAACATGCACGTCATCAGTTTTCAGAGTGACAGAGCGTTTGAAGATCTGGTCGTGGTGGTTAGCATGTCACTAAGGGAACCAACCGGTTTCATACGGAGCTCGAGGTGATTGAAACCCATCACCCACTAACGAATCATAAAAAGGGGATTACCTCTACACTCGGTAAGACAATGGGCTAACTTAGTAAATCGAATCGATAAATTCGACTGTATACAGTCAGTCTGTAGCGAATACTAATTTTTCGTAATATGTATGCATATTGCGATAATGTGAAGACTTAACGACATCTAGAACGCTTCCAGTCTCCATAAGATTCTTTAAAATCTAGTCAATAATTTTTTGTTCATAAATTCCTTGTCGTTTGAATCATCACTTTGAAGGGTAGATTTTTTCTATCTTTTATACGTTTTCCTTTGTTGTTAAGCGAGCTGACAGCCTTGGTGTTAAAACCACTAAGTCGAAAACCCGATACAAGTAAGCCAGTCAAATAAGTTAATAAGTTATTTTCCTATTTGTTTGGTTACCTTCTTTTTATTTTCCAAACACTCAATTGCTCAAATATTTTTGAACTACGTCACTCATTTATATGAAAAGTCACTCATTTACTCATTGAAATATTTTTGTGGTATTTTCATACAAACTTTCGATCGTCTTTTAAATGTAGCTCCCTGTTATACGAAAAACACTCCACTCAATTGCTCAAATATTTTTGAATTATGTTCGTACGAATCTCGTCTGAAATCATCAAACAAAAACAGGAAACAAGAAAAACAAAAAGTTGCCAGAGATACTGAAGTCCTGTTTTTTGTAAGACGAGCGATTAAACACACTTTCGTCCTGTTTATATGAAAAGCACAAACAAAAAAAACTAAAAAAAACACTGAGGGGACTAATCAGCTATTGAGTCTGTTGTGTGCAATAATATATGGAACTCAATATGGATGCTAAA